>JADMNL010000028.1:183997500-185332500 GCA_016271365.2 Neoceratodus forsteri | reverse complement strand
TTCAGAGGAAACGTGAGGATGAATTTCTTAACAGAACGGGTGGTGGACAAGTGGAACACCCTGCCAGAAGGAGTGGTGGAGGCTGAAACAATCACGGGACTTAAGAATGCATGGGATAGACATAAAGGAATTCTGGAGGTCAGGGGTAAGGGGCAACAGACTTCTAGGAAAACATAGTGAACTTACAAGCTCAAATGGGTAGACTGGGTGGGCCGTAAGCCCTTATCTGCGGACACTGTCTATGTATCTATAAAACTTTTAGGACTTGCCCAGCCATGACTGAAGCTCAATTTTTCACCTGTCCCTATTCATTATGAAATTAACTCTATTTTCGTACTTGCTCTTGAAGTAAATCTACTTGCACTGGACAGGCGGCAAACAGATTTGCACACCCCTACTCTAAAATAGAAAGACCTTGCAAAAACTCGATTTGCATGACTCTGTGATCAAAGCACTAACTGGTCATGTTGCGGATGCAGATAAACGAACCACTACTGCTCTTATGGCAGCAGCTACGTTAACAAAGGACAATGAGCAGCTTCAGGGCTGGTTAGAGGCCCTTGAAAATGAACAGCGCTCTGGTAATGTCAATATTGTTGGTGTCCTGGAGGGCACTGATCCATTATCCTATCTTAAGAACTGGCTCTTAAAACAGCTTACTGCACCAGAGCACTCTGATTGGGCGAATCTCAAAAAATCCTACTGTGTTTTATTTATTTATTGAATTTTGGTGACCGGGTAAGTCCACTGAGACAACTGTAGTCCCTTTTTCAGGGACGACCCGAGAAAGGTAGAAAACAAGGCAATAAGAATAGAAATAAGTTATACAAGGTATAGAAGAAAGGTTGCAGTTAAAATATGTAGTTCAAGGTACATAAATGATACAAAGCATAGGTAAGACAATATCAAATAAGAAAACATTATATACACAACAGCCTCACAAAACCTGTCAGGCAGCATAGTACAGAGTATGAGTAACTGCGTGCTGAGGCAAGCTAGCAGGAGAGTTAAGCATTATGACTCAAAACATTTTATACAAAGTACAGGCTGGTATGAACATATATACAAGTTATATTTGGTAGTCATAGCATCCATGCATGACAAACTCACTTTTGAGACAGTAATCCAATGAAAAGGAGGCAGGTGTAGGAGAAGAGATATTCGGTGATACAGGAACAGTTCATAGAGGCAGAGTGAGGCATGTAAGGTGGATTGGAACGTGGGGAGAGAGGAGCACTTAGAACGGAGGGTGGGAGCGAGTTCCAAATCGGCAATCATGGCAAAGGAGAAAGACTTGCGTGCGGTGGCAAGGCGCAATTTTTGCATAGTTAGCAGGGCAGATCCAAGGAGGCAAGGAGAATGTCTCAGACATACTAATTCCCTAAGGCTGGGAGGGGTAAATTTGTGCATCAGTTTAAACAGGAGACATGGGGAATGGAACAATAACAGATGAATACGGTAACCATCCTAGTGTGGAGAGGTTAGAACAGTGGTGCTGACGGGAGCTAACCCCTACAGCAAACCTACCCACCTTATGATAGGCCTTGGAGAGTGTAGACAGAGTTGAGGGAGACAGAGAGACCAGCAAGAGCGCACCATAGATAAGGAGAGGTATAAGGGACAATGTGGCAACCTTGAGACAGGAACCAGATGATAAAAAAGGACAAATCCTGTAGAGCAGGCCAAGGCACTGGTTCAGAGATTTGGAGACATTGGTGATATGTATTTTAAGGGATAGCGATGCATCTAAGGTAATACCCAGATGTTGAAAGGAGTGGACATTTTCAAGAATATCACCAGAGAGGAAGGGGATGGTGAGGTGCGACAGAGTGTGCTGGGAGGGGGGTAGGTGTGAAAATATCATAAATTTTGTCTTTTTCGTGTTCAGGACAAGTTGTCTACCCCGGAACCAAGTCTTGAGGGCCAAAAGGTCAGAAGCCAGCATGCAGTTAACCCAGTCAGCATCCGGAGAGGAGCGAAAGATGGTTGCATCATCTGCATATGTGTACCGTAGCCCCCCCACAGAAGTTAGGTAGGTCATTAATGAATAACGAGAATAGCAAAGGAACCAGAATGGAGCCCTGAGGAATACCATGTGTTATGGGTTTCACGTTAGAAACCGAGCCAGACCATTTTATGCTTTGGGAGCGGCAGGACAGGTAACGATTGATCCAGGATATGGCTCGAATGTCAAGGCCAAGGACCTGAAGCTGTCGAAGCAGAAAACCATGGTTCACCAGGTCGAATGCTTTTGTGAGGTCCACAAAGATGGCTCCTGTGCTAGACCCTTAGTCCATTGTCTGGAAGATGTCAGATGTTACCCTTATCAGTGCCGTAAGGGTGCTATGGTTCCTCCTGAAACCATGCAGGTCATGGAGTTCCAGATAGTCCTGGAGGTGATTATACATAATATGCTCTTGTATTTTTGCCAAGGGGCAGAGGAGGGAAATAGGACAGTAGCTCTCAACAACAGAATTAGGTCCACCCTTGTGAACAGGAGCAACTACAGCCACTTTCCATTTGTCTCGGACGGTACCAGAGAGAAACGAACGACTGAAAAGATCATGTACTGGGCAAGCAAGGGCAGGAGCTCCAAGCTTAAAAAATTTTGGTTCAAGGGAGTCATAACCTGGGGAACTCTCAGCTTGTTAATTTGCAAGAAACCTCAACCTCTGAGGGTAGCCATTTTCAAGTGAAATGCTGGGTGAGACCCATGGTGGTCAGAAGGATGTGGGTCAAGGAGTAGTTAACTTACTGAAGGACGAGGTGAACTTATGACAGTCAGTACAGAAGTCATTAAACCCCACAGCAATGGAGGTGGGGCCAGAGAGGGCAGAGCCATTGGAGAAGATAATACTGGGAACTTCAATAGACTTCCCTTTTACAAGAGAGTTGATCTGATGCCAGAATTTCTTTGGGTTAGATAGGTGCTCGGTTTGTAGTGATTTGAAGTGAATGCGTTTGGCCTTGTGGAGCGAATTCTTGCATTTATTTCTTAGCTGTCTATATACTTGCCAATTGTTGTGCAGCCCACTTCTTTTAAAGGTCCTCCAGGTCTTGTCACGTAGCAACATGAGCAAACAAAGCTCTTTTGTAAGCCAGGGAGCTTTGACACCCTTGGTCCTGCATTTTTTCATTGGAGCGTGAATATCAATTACTTTGGTAAGGGATGAGAGTAGAAAATCCAAGGCTAGGTTAACATCAGGTAGAGATCTGATAGGGCTCCAGTCAAAGCTGCTAATAGATGTGAGGAAACTAGTGACATCAAATCTGGACATATCCCGAACCATGAGATTCTGGGAGAGGGTTAGGACTATTGTTTCGCCATACACAAAGCATGGAGAATGGTCACTTAAGGTATCCGGGAGGACAGCAACAGACTTTATCTTAAGAGGGCAGCTGGTAACCATCCAATCAAGAAGCGTGTGTTTACTGGACTTGGTGTTGAGACGAGTGGGTTCCTGAATGAGTTGCACCAGGTTAGAGTCAACAAAAGATGCACGCACTTGGTCAGCATCCTGGAGTAGCCAGTCGATGTTAAAGTCACCACTAAGTATAAGGTCATGTTGAGGAGGATTAGCTAGGCAGGTTAAGAGGGATGGGAGACCAAGAGTAGCCTTATTAGGGGGAAGGTAGACACAGCCAATGTTAAGTTTCTTTACTTTACCAAGGGTGATGGTAAGGAATAGCGAGTCCACATGAGACGGGTCATCAATGAGAGTAGGTAGCTCCACTGCGTCCAGATCAGACCAGGAGTAAGTTAGTACTCCTCCTCCCCCTCTTCCTAACCCATCATGTCTGAAGCAGCTGAAACCAGGGAGTGCCACCTCGTGCTGCTTAACTGATGGTTTGAGCCACGACTCAGTTATACACAGTAGGTCAGGTGACACCTGCAGGGTCCACGCTTCGAGTTCAGCCATTTTTGGGCGTAGGCTACGCATATTAATATAAGCGGCCTTTAGGCAGATGTTGCAGATTAGTGGGGATGAGGTGGACAGTGGGCAAGCAAGGGGGCCCTGAGTTAGACTCAATATTCCCAGCCCGGGCAAGCAGGAGGAACACCGATAAATGAACCCCAGATGAGATAAAGGATGAGAGTGTATCTTGGGTAGATGTGATAAAGAATGTATTCCGTCGTTTATGTAGCCAGTGCCCAAGTAGAATGGTGTCATTTTTATGGTGTTAATCCCAGGGTCCATGCACAGATGAATTCCTAGCCCTGTGCCATCCTGGTGAGAACTGCTGGCTCGGAGGGCAGAGATCTTCTTCCTGCTGCAGCTTACATGGTTTACCCACCAGATATCACTGGCTCAGACGTCAAACTTTATGCCGATCTTGTTCCAGATCCAGGCTCGGCAGAAGCGTTTTGATGCCACCTGCCAACGTTTCTGGGTCCACTGGATTGTCCATTCATTTTTGCTGCCGGTCAGACTCCGCAGGATCTATGCTGGCAAAACCTGGCAGCTTACTGATCCACAGGACGCGGATCACTTCCTACAGAAGACCGAAACTGAATTTGCGACTTGGGCACCAGAACAAGATGGTGCACAGTCTACCTCAGATGAGGATGGAGTTGCAGGGACTTTTTTCTTCTGGACTTGAGCCTAAACATCTGTTGTTTGTTCTCAATGTTTCACTTTTCTTCATGTTAACAGGGTATAATACATATTATGTGGCGTGAAGTATTGTTGGGGGCTGTTATGAGTCGGGGAGGAGATTGCTTGATTTTACTTTGGGTTTCACTTCGTCATGCCAGTGGTACGACTACAACTCTTTGTCAGCCATTTTGAGGCCCCCACATGTTGTCTCAGACCTATGCACTTAGCACTCAGTCAGAGAGTTTGGTCTATAACTGCCTGCTGTGAAACATTCTTTCACTAATTTACGGGCAGTATTGTTACCAGTTTCTTGTCAGCAAGTGTGCTTTTCAACTTGCTACTTGAGTTACAGCAGTTTCATTTCCAGGTTTAAACAGCAATCTTCGGACGGTGTATGTTCCCATTATCTACATATTCTCCCCACGTAAATATCTATAATTGTTGAAGATGGTTAGCAATTTTGGTAGATATTTGAGGTGTGTCATATTCTAGGGTTACCCCCACTTCCTTCGGTTCTTGATTATATGCCTACTCATATTTGTATATCAAATTATCACTAACATGCAATACTTATTGTAGGCTTGCACTTATTGACATATGAGGATATTAGATATTGTTTTTGTATGCCTTATGAAAACTAATAAAGTTTAAAAAAAAAATGTACAGCGTGTGGTAGTAAAGGGGAGATGAATGCTCACTCACCTTGCAGACAGGTCTGATGTGTACACCCTGGGAGTGGTAGCTAGTGTAAAAGAGACGCTCAGCCTTCAGCAATGTGGCTAGGCCTGCCTGAACAGTGGAAGACAAAATTATGGGGAGGGTCAGCTGGGAGGCTCAAAGATCAATCAGATTCAGTGCACAGTCCTGTTGCTCTTACTTTTTTTAAAAGAGTATTGTATTAAAGCAAATACCAGTAGAACACAAATGCTGTGGGATGCATTAGACAGGAAGTTCTGGGGTTGAAAGTGAAACTAAAGGATTCCTTGGCCAAAGTGGGAGACTACTTTTGTGCTATTAGCTGGGTCAGCCTGGTTTTGCTGTGCCAGCCGAAATTAGCTGAACTGGCACTGGCCCATGGCACTGGCTGTGGTGAGCCAGACTGCCAAACGACAGATCAGGATGTGTGGCAGGACCTGGGAATTCCATGGTAGTTCAGCAGGGGAAGAATGCATCTGAACAGACGATCCTCTTGTCCAGAGTGAGTGGGAGGCCTCAGCTGGTGAGTGACTGTCCCCTGTTGGCCCTGGGAAGTACTGCTGCAGCCAAGCAGCAGGAATGGGGTAGGTGCAACATAGGTGGGATGGTCAATGCGTACACATGAGCTTCACCTGTGCAGACATTAGATATGGAGCGTATACAGGGGTGATACAAACCCAAACTTGCAACCGCCTGAAGAAAGAAGAAAGTTGGTGACACTCTGGATCCAGTACTAGATGAGTATTTGGGGAGGTGACAGTAAAAAAAAAAAAAAAAGAAAAAAAAATTTTACAGTGCATTATTTTGCCCCAATTTAAATTTCACGACTACCTTTATGGATAGCTACTAATAGGAATCAACACCAAAATTCCATTTGTAATACACACTTGTCTCCGTTTTTTAATCCTTCAATCTTTCCTTCTTTGGAGGCTGGAAAAATACTTCCTGGAGCTTATCCCCAAACTGAATTCAAAATTAACTGGTTGTGACAGTACAATTATTTCCACTGAAGGAGGCTGTGACAGGACACAGAACTGGGACTTCTAATGAGGAAATGACAGCAGGAGCGGCTAAACCCCCAGTGAGCAGGATCCAGCCTACATGCTCAGCCAGTGCTCCAGATAGCATTGGCATTCTACAGTAATGTACGCACCATTTTTGACATTAGGCAAGTAAAATATAATTTTGCTGAGTAAAAATGCTTTAAACTTGGAAAAACTACTACTTTTTGAAGTATCTATGGAACATTTTCCGAGGTCTGATGCAAGTACTGGCACTCATACAAAAATCTTTTCAAAGAGTATTTCTAGTGAACTAGGCCAGTACTCACCTTATCTGGAACACTGAGCTCAGCACTGAAGCACTGTACACACGCAGGCTTTTGATCCATTTTGAAAACTCACTAAGCCCTGGAGCATAAATGTGAGTTGAAATGTTCTGTGCTTAACCTTATTCAAAATGGGTCCGAGTGAGTTAACTCAGTGAAAACTGTTTAAGATGTTTGCGTCCACTTGCCAAAACCATGCTGCAATCGTGTTCTAAGACAGTGCTCCAACCCTGCTGGGGGTAGAACTGAGCATGGTTTTAGAAATATACGGTTGCCTTAATCCATGGGAATGGCAGTGTGGATGTGATTTGCGCTCCAATATGGGTTAAGGCCACCCTAAGATATCAAAAAAGAACTTCTTGCTGACAGTTCTAAACAAACAAATAAAAAACTTACACACATGCTTAAGCTCCTTATTCAAGCACAGTTATTTTTCCAGCAATCTACACAGACACTCAACTGGGAGTATCCAGTAATGCACTGCAATACCTGCAATGCTTTGCGTGGGTGCTGCAGTCATGCTTGGGAATTCGCTCTGGCTAGGACAGCGTCACAGCAGTGTGTGGATGTTCTGAAAATTGTGGTACAACATGGATTGCAAAACATTTTTTAAAACAACTTTTAAAAACAAAAATACACTGCTCAGTCTGTACGAGGGCTTAGAAATAAAGCACCAGGGAAAACATATACTGAAAATACAGATTTAGGAGGCAGTATAGTGCAGTGGTCTAAGGCTCTGAGCTGCAAATCTGGTGACATCCAGCAGACCAGACCTGGGTTTGAATCCCACAGCTTCCACTTGCATACTGTGTGACCCTGAGCAAGTCACTTAACCTCCTTGTGCTCCCAGGTCGCTCCTGTAAAAAAGCTTTCAGCTTAGTGTGCTATACCTGGTTAACTAACTAACTAACTAACTAACTAACTAACAGAAGCTGACTTGTGCCACATCCCCAGCTCACAACACCTTGCTCTTGGCTTATATCATGGTGCACCACGGCATCTCCATGGCCACAATTGTTCTCCTTGGTTTGGTGCAAACTCTATTGGGCTTCTCAGTGAATACACCAAGCTCCCTCTAGTGTGTAGGTCAGTACGTGTGCTGTGCCACGCATACCCACATGTGGTGAGGTCAAGGGGTGGAAACTTTGTTTTTAGGCCTGTCCCACATGGAATATGCACTCAACATTGCATGATCCCATGCTTCAGCATTCCTGATCTCAGGACCAGGATTGCTAACAGCAGGTTTAACACATGCACTAAGATTTAACAGGCAAAGTGCAAAGGGTTGAAAAGTTTAAATCATCACCGAAAATACGTCTTAACGGTATTCATTCCTACACCACAACTTCAGTAACTGCAAGCCCTGAGGAAGAGGAATACCGATAAATGTTGGCTTTTTTGTGCAATTCTAAATTAGCTGTTGGTGTGCAGACCAAATAAATATATTTCTGTAAATCTTTATACCATGGTGAGAGAAAAACTTTCCAATTATCTGCCATCCCTGTGTCAAACTGTTCTCAGAGGCATCAATGGCTTTTGAATTGATGCTAGTAACCTCTAGGAAAATGCGGTTATTCCAGATTTATCCCCCCCCAACCCCGCCATGGCCCTGCTTACAAGCACCTTCTCATTTACATGGTGTGGGGGAAGGGGAAAATCGATCTACCCCAACTCACAGCTGAAAAAAAGTCCAAAAGAACAGCTCAGGAGTTAGCGTGTTCACTCCAAAAAGGATTCAAGAACAACAGTAGAAGGAAGGCACCACTCGCACTGGAATTATTTGCAAAACTTTAATAACAAGGTATAAAAAGTTCTTGTGGAACACCTTACAGGTACTCACTCGCACACTACCAACCACCAACAATCCAACCAGTTTCGCTCAACAGAGCCTCCTCAGGGATTATCATGTCAATGCATTTTAGTGCCCCTTAAATAGTGCAATTCATTAAAGTGACAATCACAGTTATATATATAATTCCTATATACATCTTAAAAAACACACATTATGTAAAGTCACAAACACATGCTAGAGTACATTACACGATCAGCATAGTAATAATTTCAAAATATGAAGAAAAACGTAAATCATATTTTACATATCTTCATAAATATGCTTTTTCATATTTTTGTACCCTGAAGTTTTTACTTTTACTTAATTAGCATGGGGTCCATACTTTTTGTGCACCAAACAAAAGTTTTAATATATGTAGGTAGATATAGAAATTCCTATTTAGACCACCTTTTTTTAATTTTTTTATATCCACAGAATTTCTCTTATGCATATAATTTATAGTTATGAACCATATTTAAATATTCACCAATTCACTCCAGGGCAGGAGGAGAAGAAGAAGAAGAAAGGAAGAAGGTATATGGAAGGGGAGGGAGAGGGGAAAAGAGGATGGGGGAAGGAAAGGGGAAAAAGGGGGTGGGAGAAAGAAGGCGAGGAGGAAAGAGGAAGGAGGGACAAAAACCAAAACAGAAAAGATCAAGACATGTGTCCAAAAAAGGGAAGAACAGAAAAAAGGAGGAAAGTATATGGGGGAAAGGGGAAAAGGGGGAAAGGAAAGGGGGAAGAGTAAGAAAAAAAGGAAGGGAAGGAGAAACAATTCTATCTTTTATTATTACTTTTCAAGAATGGAGATAAATCAAAAATATAATTTAGGCCTGGGTACCTTGTGGCTCCCAATTCATAGATCCAAAATGACTCTTTGTAAAATTTTTGTATCAATATTTCCCCCTCTTGTACCCAATTTAATTTTCTCTGTGCCACAAAAGCTGAATTCATGTGATATGCCTGCTCCTTGTATATGCCTATATAAAGCATTTTTCTCCACTTTACATCCTGTTTCACTAAGATGGTTACAAATTCTCTCCTTCAGTTTCCTTGATGCCTTTCCTACATAAAAATGCTGTACATTTACAGGTTGCCAAATAAATGACATTAGTAGTTGAACAGTTGATAAATTCTCTAATGTTGTAAATCTTTTTCTGTTAACTGTCGAAAAATATGTCTGTTGTGTACAGCTTGTACAATATTTACAATGGCCACATGTAAAAAAGCCTTTTGGTTGGTACGGCAACCAATTACCTTGTGGTTTATTTACCACCTTCAGTTGAAGCGAATGCACTAAATGGTCACCCAAATTTTTACCCCTTTTAAACATACGCCATGGATTCGCACTTATTTCCTTTAAAGTAGGTTCCACTTGAAATACATGCCAATTCTTCTGCAAAATTTTCTTAACCTGCCCTGAGATTGAACTATAAGTAGTCACAAAATTTAAAACTTCATGATCATGTTCTGTTTTTTCCTTATACTGTACTAGAGCTTCCCTCTGCATATTTGTAACAGATTCTCGAGCACTCAAAACTACATTCTTTGCATAACCTCTAGAGATAAACCTCTGGGTCACATCTTGTGCCCCTTTCTGAAAATCAGATTCAACACTGGAATTCCGTTTCAAACGCATAAATTGTGACTTAGGGATGTTCCAGATGGTGTGGCGGGGGTGACAGCTTGAGGCATGCAGAACCGTATTTCTATCAGTTAACTTCCTGAACAGTTCTGTCTTAATAGTTCCATCACGTAGCTTAATTTGTGACTTTACATAATGTGTGTTTTTTAAAATGTATACAGGAGTTACGTATACAACTGCACTAGCTAAGGGGCACTAAAATGCATTGACATGACAATCCCTGAGGAGGCTCTGTTGAGTGAAACTGGTTGGATTGTGGGTGGCTGGTAGTGTGCGAATGAGTACCTGTAAGGTGTTCCACAAGAACCTTTTATACCTTGTTATTAAAGTTTTGCAAATAATTCCAGTGCGAGTGGTGCATTCCTTCTACTGTTGTTCCTAAATTACAGCTGGGAGGACAGAAGCCTAACGGAGTCAAATAGCTTCCCCCAAGTTAACATGGTGCATGAAGTGGGAATCTAGTCAGAATTGCAAGGTTGTAACCCTCCTGCAGCCTTACTTTTTATTAATTCATCCCAAGAAGTGTTCGCAGCCTTTCCTGCTCAGGTGCACTAACAATAAACAAATGATGACTGCTATTGTGCTATGCTGAGTGACCACCCTTCCACTCCCAACTCTGAAATTTAGTACATATTTTCCTACTTATTATCTCTCATCTTTATAATTCATGAAAGTGTACATATTCTATACCACCATATTCCTTCTTATGGAATTTAATAACTTTTTTTATTATTAACCGTTTCACATGTTCTTCTTTCTCTCCTCAGACATGTATGGTAGCATTTACTGTAACCCAATCATATAATCACCCTCCATCTGGGTTACCGATGACCCTTTCACTCTTTCTTTTCCAAATCTTTTTTTTTTTTTTTTTTTTTTTTATTTTATCCTGAACAATCTTGTACCCCCCCCCCCAATGTGTCTAAGATCCCCAGCAAGTGTTCAAGGTTGAGAACTGAATGATTTTCTTCGATTGGAGATCAGCTGCTTCTGTAGGGCAGGGAGTCAAAATCTGACCCTATCAATCAAGTGCAAGGGTAAACTCGAATCTACAGCAACTTCCTTGACACAACAGTACCTGTGCTTGTGTGCACTCGTATCTGTGGCTGTAAATGAGTGTGTGTGTGTGTGTGTGTGTGTGTGTGTGTGTGTGTGTGTGTGTGTGTGTGTGTGTGAACACCCATTAGTGGATGCCAAAATCCCTCCTTTTTAAGGATGGGGAAACATCAGCTGATCGGGTCAGCGATACAGTTTCATGTGAATCCCACGAGACACAGCTGTTAATCACTAAAGTTCCCAACTCTTCTCATTTTGCCAACTGTAGCTCCTACCTTAGATCCGCACGGCAGCAGCTTCTTCCAGGGGGTGAGGTTTTCGGTGCAGACAATCTCCCTCGGCAAGATGGCATGTCTCAGGAAACGGTGATCTGTCACTAGTTACACAAACACAGACACTAAAATAGGAAGCAGTCAACACCAAACTCTTATAGCCCAATCTGATAGGAGTTTTGAACTCCTATCAGAACAATATTTACAACAACAAAACATATCAGCACAGAAGGGAAATCTACCAGTGTTTGGCTGCTATTTCAGCTTCTGCAACTTATGTATTTCTGAAAGTTTTAAATTCATTTTCAATTAGTTGGAGATCAAACATGCTGCAGAGGTGAGGCACTCTGCTCCCAGGGAGGGACAGCACAACCTGCCTGACACTCCCACACACACCCTGCTGGCATACCGAGGAACAGCACTGGCACTGACTGTAAAGGCATCCCCACTCACCCACCATTCCAGAGAAAGCATGCAACTGGGGTAAGTCCATTAGTGGGGTGGGTGACAGAGTGAGGATTCATGGTGGCAAAACCAAAAATCATACAAAAATAATCAGTTTTTTCCTCAAGGAAAAAGCTGGCTGATCCTTGGCTTCACTGCCATTTTACACCCCGCTAGTCTATTAACTGGCTGGAATTCATTTTTACACAGCTAGCAGATTCTTCTTTAGTGCAATACCATCCAGCAGTCCACCAGTAAAATGGCTTAGAAACATCAGAGAGAGACGTTCACATGGAAGACTACATACCTCACGATATGAATTTCAGGACAGTATGGTAACACACAATTTTATACTATGGTAATAATACAGTACCGATAAAACACTAATTTTGTTTAAAAAAAAAAAAAAAAAAAACTTTTGTTGTAGAGTTTGTGTGGAATGAAAAGTTGTTCCCCAAAATTAAAAGAAATGGCTGAAAATGACAGTGTACCATGAACTACGCTTCTTCATGGGATCAGAAATTGCCAGCAGTATTAATGCGATAACTGTATGGGAGACCCGTGTTCCTGATGGACAGCAGGTCTCTTAGTCAATCAGCAGGCAGAGGATATAAATGGTACTATGGCGATACACTGGACCCATGGCAAAGGAGAGCAAGACAAGTGATTTTCAAGCCCCAAACCCCTGACTGCATCATAGTTCGACCTCTAGAACACACTAGTGATTTACATTCATATTTTCACACCAAACCCCATGATACCACATATCTCTTTTTGCAAAGTAAACAAAATCTTCGTTGCTGTCTCAGTATACTGTGTTTTATCTTACAAAGAGTAAGCAATTATCCGTGCCATGGCATTTTAAATTTGGGCTCCTTTGGAGTCAACAGGTCTTAAATCAATTCTTGTTTCTCCCTTTTCAGTGTTACGAGATCTTTGCTCAGATTCTCTCATCCCACCGAACTCTCAATAAGTGGGGTTACTGCATTTCCAGTGAGTCCACACTAAACAGCAGAGATACCATGATATCAAATTTCGAGTACTGTGATATTCGTTTAAAAATAAAACCACAATATACTGATAAATGCTACAAATTATCGTGCTTATCATTATTGGAAAAACAGTTTAACCCCCCTCCCCCACAAACAAAACCCCCACCTCCTACTGGGTGAAGGTGGGGCATCAGGAATCTTAGTCACATCTGAAAAGAAAAGTGGACCGGCAGATATGAAAATGGCAAGACAGTTTATCATGGTATATTGTGCTACACAACAATCGTGATATTCCCCCCCCCCCCCAAAAAAAACCCAATAAATTATTGCCATCAAGATTCATTATTCTGTATTATCATCAATATGATTTACCATCTTAATTTTCTTTATTTTGAACCATATAGAAACATAGAATTTGACGGCAGATAAGGACCGCTTGGCCCACCTAGTCTGCCCATTTTCCTACCTAACAGATAAGCTGCAGATCCTAGTTAACCAACAGCTTACTTCCTCCTACACCCCACTAGGACTGCCTTATGTCTGTTCCATGCATTCTTGAATTCCCCCACTGTTCTCAACTCCACGACCTCCTCAGGGAGGCTGTTCCATGCATCCACAACCCTCTCTGTGAAAAAAGTACTTTCTCACACTACCTCTGAGCCGACCCCCCTCCATCTTCAAATTGTGTCCCCTTGTTCTTGCACATCTCTTTTTCTGAAAGATGCCACCCTCTTGGACTTTGTTGATTCCCTTGAGGTACTTGAAAGTTTCTATCATGTCCCTTCTCTCCCTCCTTTCCTCAAGGGTATACATATCAAGCTCCTTTAGTCTTCCTTCGTATGCCTTCTGGTGCATACCCTACACCATTTTGGTTGCCCTCCTCTGGACAGCCTCCACTCTGTCTATGTCTTTGTGGAGATGGGGTCTCCAGAACTGCACACAGTACTCCAGATGGGGTCTCATCAACTGTCTGTACAGAGGGATAACAACTTCCTGTTTTCTACTACTGATGCCTCTCCCTATGCATCCCAGTATCCCCCCAGCCTTCCTTACTGCCTTCTCACACTGCTTGCCCACTTTTAGGTCATCTGACATAATTACCCCCAGGTCCCTTTCCATTTTTACTGTTGTCAGTATCTCACCCCCATTGTGTACTCTTCCCCTGGGTTTTTGGTTCCCAGGTGCATTACCTTGTACTTCTTTGCATTGAATCTAAGCTGCCATACATTTGACCATTCCTCCAACCTTGCCAAGTCCCTTCTCATCCTTTCCACTCCATCTTATGTATCAACCCTATTGCAGATCTTTGTGTGCGTCTGCAAGAGACATACCTTTCCTTCCAGTTCCTCCATGATGTCACCTATAAAGACATTAAAGGACCGGTCCCAGTACTGAACCCTGCAGTACCCCACTAGTAACCCCCTTTCTTCACTGTGGACTCCATTTACTACTACCCTTTGCGTCCTGTTATCTAGCCAATTTTATCAGACTACCACCTTAGGACCCACTCAAGGCTGGCTAACTTGTGTATTAATTTTTTTGTGGGACTGTATCAAATGCCTTGCTAAAATCTAGGTAAGCTATGTCCACAGCCCCTCCCTGGTCTACTACTTTGGTCACCCAGTCAAAGAAATTGATTAGATTCGTCTGACACAACCTTCCCATCGTGAATCCATGCAGTCTTGGGTCCTGTGCCCCACTGGCCTCTAGGTACTCAACAATTCTTTCCTTCAGAAGTGATTCCATCATTTTCCCTACCACCGAAGTCAAACTAACTGGTCTGTAGTTTCCTGCCTCTGTCCTGCTCCCACTTTTGTGAAGAGGAATCACATCAGCCCTCCTCCAGTCCTCAGGTACCACTCCATCCTCCCATGATTTGTTAAAAGAGTAGTCAGCGGTGTCATTAGTTCTACCCTTAGTTCTTTTAGAATTCTTGGGTGAATCCCATCAGGCCCCATTGCTTTGTCCACCTTCAATTTTATTAGTTCTTTCAGAACCCTTTTTTCTGTAAATGGACTGGTATGACCCCGTCTTCAGAGTGTTTCTCTTGTTTGGTTTAGGTACCCCCCTCCTGTTCCTTTTGAATACTGAGCAGAAATATTAAGTTTCAGTATCGCTTTTCACTGTCACCCTCTACCAAATTCCCTCCCTTTATTAAGCCTCAGTATCCCTCCTTTGGTCTTTTTAGCTCCTTAATGTACCTATAAAGGTCTTATCCCCTTAACAGAGTTGGCTATCCTTTCCTCGGTTTGGACCTTTGCTATTCTGACTGCCTTCCCAGCCTCTTTCTACTTTAACTGATAAAGTTCTCTGTCCTGCTCCTTCTGTGTTTCCTTATATTTCCTGAATGCTATCCTTTTCTCCTTAACTTTCCCTGACACCTCTTTTGAGAACCATAGTGGTTTTTTCCTTCATTGTGTTTTGTTGATTTGCTTTACACAAAGGCTTGTTGCCTCTGTGATAGCTGTTTTTATTACTCCCCATTGTTCCTCCACCCCTCCTTCTTGCCTGTTTGCTAGTGCTTTTCTTAGGCACTTTCTCATTTTCCCAAAGTCAGCCCTCCTAAAGTCCAATACTCTTGCTTTTGTATGGCTTGATTGTGTGGCTGTGTTTATCATGAACCACGCTGTTTGCAGGTTGCTTGTTCCCAGGTGGCTACCCACTTCTAAATCTGAGATTCTTTCTCCGTCCCCATTTGAGAGTACCAGGTCTAAGATTGCTCCCTCCTGTGTAGGTTCCAATACTAGCTGTCTGAGGCATGCCCCTTGTAAGGCATCAAGAATGACCCTGCTCTTGGATGTGCCTGCAGCAAAGGTGCTCCAGTTAACATCTAGCATATTCAGGTCCCCCATCAACAATATCTCCCTTTTCTGCCATTCTAGGAAGCCTTCTATCATTTCCTTGTCCATTCCCTCCCTTAGATGGGGTCTGTATACAACCCCATGCGGACTGTGGTGCCATTTCCTGTCTCAGGGTGACCCAGAGTGTCTCATCTGCTCCCTATTTACTCTTTAGTTCTGTTGCTTTGATCCCTTCCTTTACATAAAGAGCTACTCCTCCTCCTCTTTCCCTCCCTGTCCATCCTGTAGATTGTGTTCCTGGTATGTTGACATCCCAGTCATGGTTCTCTGTGTACCATGTTTCTGTGACTGCCACAATATCCAGGCAACCCTCTTCCATCAAGGCCACTAGTTCAGCGAGCTTGTTACACAGACTACGGACATTGGTACTCATCACCCTCCACTTTTTGATGGCCTTACCCCTTTTAGCCCCATTCCTGTCCTTATTGCCTTTGCCTTTTTTACATTTACCTCTGTCCTTCTCCCTAATGACTTCTCTACCTTGGTGTTTACCTCACTAATTACCGTGTTTTGTGGGGGGAGGCTGGGATTTTCCTGCTCCTTTTCAGTGCCTCCCCCCTTGGCTAGTTTAAATGCTTGCCAATGAAGCATTTAAACCTCTCACCTAGGATCCTGGTTCCCCCCTGGACAGATGCAGACCATCGCACCAGTATAGGTCTGCATCCCTCCAGGTGGCTCCCCAGTCTCATATGATATTTAGAAACCGTGTTTAATTGCAGAATGAATATACTGTTAAGAATGTACTCCTATTTCTTTGAAATCGATATTACTTGCAGCAGTTAAGCTTTTGAAGTATCCATTATTTCTCTCCTTTCACCTCCCTAAATGTTTTGGACTTTATGGACCTGATTTTAAATGTCTTGCGGATGTAGCAGTGGCCTTGCGGCATTCTTTTAGCGCCGATCACTATTTTCATTCAGTGTGCCAAAGATTGCAAGTTAGACCAGCTCCCACCTGGTCTAACTTGCAGGATGGTAGAACTGGGGGAGGGAAGGGAGAGGGAGGTAAGGTACCTGTCTGGCACCATGGCTTGGAGGGACAGGGAGCGAATCCTCAGGACTGCAGGAGCAGCTGCACGGGGGAGGAAGCTGGATGTCACTGTCCACCTAGGTACTAATGACCTGGCTGGGGAAAGGGATCAGAGCAGTGCAGGAGTTGTTTGTGGACGGGCCTTAGACAAGCAGCACGCATGGTAACCTTCTCGGAGGTGCTGCCTGTATGCTATGGGTGATGCTAGGGTGCTTAACACCATGGGATTCAATAGGTGGTTGAAAAACTGGTGCAGAGCTCAGGGTTTTGGCTTCACTGGGGACTCCGAGTCCACCTGGAGGGATGCAGGCCTATACTGGCGTGATGGTCTAAATCTGTCCAGAAGGGGAACCAGGATCCTAGGTGATAGGTTTAAATGCTTCATTGGCAAGCATTTAAACTAGCCAAAGGGGAAGACACTGAAATGGAGAAGGGAAATCCTAGCCCCCCCTCCAAAAAAAAAATCAGGGTAGTGAGATACACACCAAGACAGAGAAGTCGATAGGGGGAAGGACAGGGGTAAATGGAGAAAAAGACAAAGGTAGTAAGGACAGGGATGGGGCAAAAAAGGGTAAGGCCATCAAAAAATGGAGGGCAATGAGTACCAATGCCTGTAGTCTAGGTAACAAGCTCCCTGAACTGGTGGCCTTGATGGAAGAGGGATGCCTGGATATCGTGGCAGTCACAGAAACATGGTACAGAGAGAACCATGACTGAGATGTCAACATACCAGGGTACACAATCTACAGGAGGGACAGGGAGGGTAGAAGAGGAGGAGTAGTAGCTCTCTATGTAAGGGAAGAGATTAAAGCAATGGAACTAAAGGGTAAACAGGGAGGAGAGGAGGCACTGTGGGTCACTCTGGACACTGGAAATGGCACCACAATCCACACAGGGGTTGTATACAGACTCCCATCTCAGGGAGGAGGAAACGTACAAGAAATGATAGAAGGCATCCTTAGGATGACAGAGAAAGGGGAGATATTGCCGATGGGAGACCTTAATATGCCAGATGTTAACTGAAGCATCTTTGCTGCAGTCACATCCAAGAGCAGGGCCATTCTCGATGCCCTAAAGGGGGCATGCCTCAAACAGCTAGTGTTAGAACCCACTCAGGAGGGAGCAATCCTAGACCTGGTACTCTTAAATGAGGTCGGAGAGGGGATCTCAGATCTAGAAGTGGGTAGCCATCTGGGAACAAGGGACCACCAAACAGTGTGGTTCATGATAAACTCAGCTGTAGAGTCAAGCCATACAAAACTGAAGGTAATGGACTTCAGTAGGGCTGATTTTATCAAAATGGGAGAGTGCCTCAGAAAAGCACTAGTAAACAGGCATGAAGGAAGGGTGGAGCAACAATGGGGAAACATCAAAAATGAAATCACAGAGACAACAAGCCTTTATGTGAAGCAAATAAACGCATCAAAAAGAAAGAAAGAAAAAAAACACTACAGTTCTCAACAGAGGTGGCGGGGAAGGTTAGGGAGAAAAAGAAAGCATTCAGGAAGTATATGGAAACACAGAAGGAGCAGGACAGAGAACTGTACCAGTTAAAGGAGAAGGAAGCAGGAAAGGCAGTCAGAATAGCAAAGACCCAAACCGAGGAAAAGGATAGCCCACTCGGTTAAGAAGGGGGATAAAACCTTTTATAGGTACATTAGGGAGCGAAGAAAAACAAAGGGAGGGATACTGAGGCTGAATAAAGAGGAGGGTGGGTGGGCAGAGAAGGACAGTGAAAAAGCAGGGATACTGAATGCTCAGTATTCACAAATGAAGAGGAAAAGGAGGTACCTAATCCAGTCAAGAGAAGCACTCTGGATAAGGGGGTCGATATCAAGCCTGTCACAGAAGAAAGGATTCTCAAAGAACTCCTAAAACTGAAAGTGGACAAAGTAATGGGGCCTGATGGGATTCGCCCCAGAATTCTAAAAGAACTAAGGGGAGAACTAGTAACACCACTGACTACCCTTTTTAACAAATCATGGGAGGATGGTGTGGTACCAGAGGATTGGAGAAGGGCTGATGTGATTCCCCTTCACAAAAGTGGGAGCAAGACAGAGGCAGGAAACTACGGACCTGTCAGTTTGACCTCAGTGGTAGGGAAAATGATGGAATCACTTCTGAAGGAAAGAACTGTTGAGTACCTAAAGGCCAGTGGGGGTACAGGACCCAAGGCAGCATGGATTGACAGCGGGAAGGTCGTGTCAGACGACTCTAATAGATTTCTTTGACCAGGTGACCAAAGTAGTAGACTAGGGAGGGGCTGTGGACATGGCCTACTTAGACTTTAGCATGACATTTGACACAGTCCCGCACAAAAGATTAACAAATTAGCCAGCCTAGGAGTAGGTCCCAGGGTGGTAGCCTGGGTAAAACGTTGGCTGGACAACAGGATGCAGAGGATAATAGTACACTGAGTCCACAGTGAAGAAAGGGGGGTTACTAGTGGGGTACCACAGGGTTCAGTACTGGGACCAGTCCTTTTAAATGTCTTTATCAGTGACATTACAGAGGAACTGGAAGGAAAAGTATGTCTCTTTGCAGATGACACAAAGATCTGCAACAGGGCTATTACACAAGGTGGGTTGTAAAGGATGAGACGGGATTTGGCAAGGTTGGAGGAATGGCCAAATGTATGGCAGCTTAGATTCAGAGCAAAGAAGTGCAAAGTAATGCACCTGGGAAACAAAACCCCAGGGGGGAAAGTACACAATGGGGGGTGAGATACTGACAACAACAAAAATAGAAAGGGACCTGGGGGTAGTTATATCAGATGACCCAAAGGTGGGCAAGCAATGTAAGACTGCAGTAAGGAGGGCTGGGAGATACTGAAATGCATAGAGAGAGGCATCACCAGTAGAAAACAGAAGTTGTTATCCCTCTGTACAGACAGTTGGTGAGACCCCATCTGGAGTACTGCATGCAGTTCTGGAGACCCCATCTCCACAAAGACAGATGGGTGGAGGCTATCCAGAGGAGGGCAACCAAAATGGTGCAGGGTCTGCACCAGAAGACATACAAAGAGAGACTAAAGGAGCTAATATGTATACCCTTGAGGAAAGAGGGAGGAGGGAGAAGGGAAACATGATAGAAACTTTCAAGTACCTCAACAAAGTCCAAGAAGGTGGCACCCTTCAGAAAAAGAGATGTGCAAGAACAAGGGGGCACAATTTGAAGACAAAGGGGGGATGGCTCAAAGGTAATGTGAGGAAGTATTTTTTCACAGAGAGGGTTGTGGATGCATGGAACAGCCTTCCTGAGGAGGTTGTGGAGTCAAAAACAGTGGGGGAATTCAAGACTGCATGGGACAAACATAAGGTAATTCTAGTGGGGGGGTAGGAGGAAGTAGGCTGTTGGTTAACTAGGCTCTGCAGCTTACCCATTAGGTAGGAAAATGGGCAGACTAGGTGAGCCAAGGGGTCCTTATTATCGGCCATCAAATTCTATGTTTCTATGTAACCTGTGCCATTTGGGTGACCCTTTTTATGGGCTTGCACCAAAGCTTTGGTACAAGCTGCCATAAATTGTGGAAAAATGTCATAGCTAGCCAAATGTACTAATTTGGATGCAGTTGCGTCAAAAATTGACGCAACTCAAATGACAGTCGGAGACACAGGGCTTGATGCAAGCCCTGGGGCAACCTCTGAAAATCGAGCCTAATCTCTCTTATACTTCGAACAGTGCCGATTGTCTGAAATAACACAAAGTGGATGATGTATTATACTTGTTCACTAAACTGTGTAATGTATATGCAATTAAAAAATTAAAAATACAAAAAAAAAAGGTTCATCATACTATATCATTATATTGTATTATTGTGACATCCTTATTAAACAGTCCTTCACTCTGTGAGGTTAGAGGGTTCCTGGTCAGTGCTCTCTACCAGCCTCTTAGTCTGCGGGGTTACCGAGACTCAGGTCAGTCTGTCCCCCCGTCTGTGGGTGACAGAATGTCTGGCCAGTGCCCCTCACTTAGCTCTTTCAGTCTGTGGTGTTGCAGAGTCTCCCAATCAGTGCCCCCCAACCAGATCCTCAGTCTGTGAGGTGACATGATCATGGATCAGCGTATTGCTTAGCCTTCTCACAAGCAAAGCAAATGAAGGTACTCTTCTGGGTGAGATAACATTTTCTTTACTTACCATTGACCAGCCCCAGAGGCTTGAAGGAGGCGGTCGGGCTGACAGTGTTGGTTGAATCGATAAAGTTGAGAGAAGCGCAAAATATTCCTGAGAGAACATTTGTGAGGTCTTTCCATGCCCTGTCAATGCTGGTGGTGGGAAAAGCAACATGCTGTTATTTCAGTAACCGGGAACTATTTTCTAGTCAGTCAATCATCATCCTGTAACTTTCCCTCTCCCAATCAGAAACCACAACACAAAAAAAAAAATATCTTCCAACAGAGAGGTCACACAAGGAATACTGATGCTGTTTGCGATGCTGGCACTCATGGAAGCCAAGCTCGCAATTCTATCAGCCTCCAACAGCAAGGGAGCTTGTGCAAGTTCCCTAAATCTGAGTTCCAAATATGTCTGTATGGTAGGGTGTGCTCAGCAACTGGGAGTTGGAACCCCCAATCCCAGTATATCTGCATGGCAGGGCGTGCATGGGAAGTGGGGATTCAAAAGTAGGATCCCAATACATTTGTATGGCTGGGTGTGCACCGCCACTGGTAGCTCAAATCCAGAATCCCAGTACATTTGAACAGCAGGATGTGCGCTGCCACTGGTGGCTCGAATCCAGGATCCCAGTACACTTGTATGGCAGAGTGTGCATGGCCACTGGCAGCTTGAAGCTGGGATCCCAGTACCTTTGTATGGCAATGTGTGTTCTTCCACTAGCTGCGGAATCCAGAGATCCCAGACCACCTGCATGTCAGGGTGAGCAAGCACTGCCTCTAGCAACTCAGACCTGGGGCCTCAGTACATTGGTATAGCCGGGTGTGCACTGCCACTACCAAAAAACAAAATTACTCTACACCTATGGCGATGGGGGTGCACCCCTATAAATAGGCCTGAAATCAAGCAAACGAAAGGGGGCTACTCATGTCTCTGATGAAGCGCAACAAGATTTTGGTGTAAAACTTTACTCTGGTGTTGCGGCAGTAGTAGGAGCCACCCCCCCCCCTTTTTTTCTTTTGCAGCTGGTCTGTTTACACATTTTCAGTACAGTACAGCCACGAAACACTTTAACCTATGTTGTGCTGGCCTCTGTTCTCCAGTATCTTCAGAGTGCATCCGGTGGGTTTTTAATGCATGTCCCTGTTTTTTTTTTGTTTGAAACACAGAACTTGACAGCAGAAAAAGATCCTTGGTCTATCTAGTCTGCTGTGATACCCTATCCTACCACCAAGTGACAGTTCAGTTTTGTACAGTGCTACTGGCAACTTGAACCCAGGATTCTAATACACTGTGTAACAGAGTATGCACCGCAACTGGCAGCTTGAACACAGGAAAAATTTATAAAATATGGTGCATACCAGCATAGCTGAGAATGTACTTATTCAAACTGTGTTAAAGTGCAGGCGGACCTTACAAGGGCATCAGTTCAAAACACCCTTATGTATCGCCGCTCAGGGCTTCATCAAGGGATAGTGTTCCTGTGAGTGGTGAGGATGATTTCAATAAGTTAATTATCATGACAGTTCATTTACATATTTAATACACCACACTGATAAATCACAAAGTGCAAAAACTATTAAACTTATCCAAAACAGAGATCCTCCCCCTTAATTCAAAGTGAGCCCCACACCATCCTCAAACTGATGGACTTCAATGGGCTCCCAACCACCTCAGATACATAGGGATACAAGTCTCACCACAGATGGACAAAATGCATGCCCTTAACTTCACCCGCCCCTTGTTGCTGACGTATGTACTGAATGTGACCAATAGAAACCCCTCCAACTATCCATGGCCGGAAAAGATTGAGGCTATCAAAATGGTCACTGCTCCCAAAAAAACTTTCCACCTTAATTTACACATTCCCTAATAATAGCCCAGAAATGATTTGATCAAACTGACGTACTAACTGGTAACTTCTTATGGGAGGACAAACAACCCTAGTACAGATGCAGTAAGCTGTGCATACACTGGAAGGGAATGGTGGAACCTCCCTTGGTTTAAGTGGTACTATTGGGAATTCTACACCGCTCAACATCAGTACTGCTTCCCCAATAAAAAAGGAGACACCTCCTATGTGGTCCTTCTTGGAAGTGGATCAGTTGGGGGAGGGATGGGATGCCATAGCTGCTGGCCTCCTTATCCCCCCATCCAAACTGGCAAAGAACATCCCACAATATCTCCCTCCACCAAGACTTGGGCACAACTCCTGGCATGCATGGAACCAGGCCTGGGACATCCAGCCTTGTCAACCCTACGGAACAACCCAGAGATCTGAATAGGGGGTCTCGCTGTAATATGGCCCTCTGTGCATCAACAATGATCCTTTCAGTCAGGGACCTCCTTACAGGTGACTAGTACCCTTGACACATTCGTGAACCTACAAAGTATGGCCTGGACAAAAAAAAAAACCAAAAAAAACAAAACAAAAAAAAAAAACACAAACACACACACACACACACAAATTCTGGTTATACCTGCAGATCAGAAGGCCATTATCTCCCCCCAGAGGCCCAATAGTACCACTTAAACCAAACTGGTATCTTATCAGTAGTTGACATATGGCTTAACCCAGGGATTGCTGATACGGCCGTTCATCAACCAGGCTATGTCTTATTTAGACTCGATAAGAGTAGGAAAGCAAGGAGGTGGTTATGCATTCTATGTAAAGGAGCACATTCGTGTTCAAATACTGCCTCTTTCCTCCAACAGTAGTACAACCCAGCTCCTCGTAATAAACGTTTACCTAGGATCTAACAGCAAAGCCCTAACCGTAGTATCTGTCTATATACCCAGGGTTCCCCACTGTCTGAAAATATAGGGTGGTAGCAGTGATGATCGAGTCCAAATGTGCATTATTTTTCTGGACCTCCTATATGCACTGTACATGTGCATAAGTGGATTTTAAGTAAAATATAGTGGACTGGTATCAGAACAGAGGTAGAAGTGCAATAAAGGATGAGAATAAAAGACAATTTTGGAGGATTTTATAACAATCAGTAATGGATAAAAATATAGGGTGGTGGCAAAAAAAAAAAATATAGGGTGGTGGCCCACCGCGCAAAAATAATGAATGGGGAACACTGATACCACCCAAGGACCAAGTAAAAGGTTTTAAAACAATCCACGATTTTCTATCAGGTCTTCGACAAAACACCAAACTACTTATGATGGAAAATTTTAACATCAATTGGGCCGCACAGGATGTTGGCCCCCTTAAAGATACCCTTGCGGCAATTCACATGACCCAAGTAGTGAACTCCCCCACATGTATCAATTACTGTACAGGCACTAGCTCTGTAATAGACTGGCTAGTCACTAACCGTTCAGATAGAATCACCAGTACTTCTGTACTTCCTGATGTCCCGAGTGATCATTCCCCCTATCCTCTGCCACCGGTCTAATAAGTCCCCCAAGGTCCCACCTAAAACTGCCACAAACAGACTATTGAAAAGAGGGAAGTTAGAGGCCTTTAAAGCCCACTTGTATCTCCAAATCTGGTGCTCCGTTTACAATGCCAAAGATGTTGACTCTGCCTTAGAAAACGTCATACAAAAATTTAATAGGTCCTGTGACATATTTGCCCCCCGAACTAAACGGAAGGGACGCGACTCCGGTAATTCCTGGATTACCCCTCAGCGTCTACAGATGAAACACAGAGATGAGCTGTGGCTCATAGCAAAAAGTACCAACTCCCCAGCAGACCTACATAGATACAAAAAAGTTAGAAACAACTGCACATGAGCAATCTGTAAGGCAAAAAGCCAGCACTTCAAAACGGAATTGGCAAATTCCTGGGGAAACTACAGTAGGTCCTGGGACTGCATAAAAACCTTGACTGGAAAACCCAGTAAAGCTCCTCCTACCATGTTAAACATCCAGGTACACCCACGATGGATCTTAAAACTACTGCAGACACATTCAACAATGCCTTCATTGACCCTAGTGGAATCCTGCCCCCCCTCGACCACCCACCACCTCCGGATGACGTCGCCCATATATGCAGCCCTGCCCAAAGCTCTCTCTCTCTCTCTCCACCCCTTTCTACCTGAAAGTTAGCTCCCCTTCTAAAGCATTAGGCAAGTGACTGTCTTGATCTCAAACTACTGAAACTCACTCTGGATATTATCCTTGTCCCCCTTACTAAAATTTTAAATCTATCCCTAATCACTGGCAAATTCACTCAGCTATGGAAAGCTGCAGTGGTCACACCTGTTCACAAAAGTGAAGACAAGCTCAACCACTCAAACTACAGGCCAATATCCATACTTCTTCCCCTCTCAAAAGCACCTGAGCGCATAGTCGCTGATCAACTTGCGGAATATCTGAAGAAGTACCAGCTACTGTGCCTGCAACAACACGGCTTTTGAAAACAACATAGCACCACTACTACCCTAGTTAATTTTACTGGCTTACTGGCTATATCCGCAATGCTTTAGATCGAGGGCAACTGATGGGGGGAAACATACCAAAGCCTTCGACACTGTCAATCATGAACTCCTGCTGAGCCAACTTATCACCACAGG
Source organism: Neoceratodus forsteri (assembly GCA_016271365.2). Lineage (NCBI taxonomy): Eukaryota > Metazoa > Chordata > Ceratodontiformes > Ceratodontidae > Neoceratodus > Neoceratodus forsteri. The sequence goes on along the minus strand of JADMNL010000028.1, from coordinate 185,307,106 downwards.
ACTCTCTCCAAAGTCCGTTGCCTGGTTCAGAAGCTACCTCTTCAAGAGGGAACAAAAAGTTAAAATCCAAAACGTCCTCTCAGATAGCCAGCCGGTTACAACAGATGTGCCACAAGGATCCATTCTCAGCCCTCTCCTCTTTGGCCTATTCCTCGATACCCTCCCTTATGCTGTAAAAGATAACATTTTACTATATGCAGATGATGCAGTACTGTACACAAGCCATGCAAACCCCGTTGAGATGGAAAGGCAAATGCAGGCAAATTTCTCGGCAGCTGAGAAATGGTTTGTCAACTCAGAGCTGCTATTGAACTATAACACGACGAAAACTATGCTCTTCGCCTCTGCCCAAAACAAATACAAGTCCTACCAATTACATATACTCAACAATCTTAACTCTCCCCTCGAAATGGTACCGCATTTCAAATATCTCGGTATCACTTTAGACAGCATCCTGTCCTATAACCGACACATCGACCTAGTCGCCAAAAATGCCAATGCCAAATTTGGCTTGCTCTACAAAAATAAATCCTATCTTACCAAAGATGCCATAAAAACTGCTATCACTAGCTCTGTTCTGTCAACTGTAGATTATGGCCTGGTGATATATGGCACTGCAGCCCCTACGACACTCTAATCGAAACCACCCTCAACAAGGGCTGCAGGCTTTTACTAAATGCTGATCCGAGGACACACACAAATGACCTTTACTCCCTTTCGGGCTGGCTTAATCTCAGCAATAGAATACAATACCAGATCTGCCTGCTAGCTAAAATGTCCATCCTCTGACTAACCCCACCCTGCATACAGAACCTCCTAAGGCCGCATGACGCCACCAGATTCACCACGGGCTTAAACACCCGCTCCATAATAGTTCCCTACCGTCACACCTCCCAGGGCAACGTTCCTATGAATACTGAGCACCTTCCTGGTTAAATACCCTAGGTGAAGATATCCTTAAGGAAGCCAAGCTCAGTCTGTTCAAATCTAAACTACGTGCTCATCTTGACATGGCCAGCCACAAAGAACACGGGACTTAACACAGTCTTGACCTCCCTACAACCCTGGGAGCCACAACCCAACTCACACCTCTAGGTTGAACTCAGCTACTCTCAATTCTACTTTATAAAAACTAGCCCTTGGACAACAGAGTTGCTCTATAGCAGATCTTGCTCTACCTCTCATGTTCTCGCCACTTCCTACCTCCCCATCTGGTATCACTACCCCCTTCTTTCTCTCTACTACTCTAATTTTATGAATTGTCAAGATGTGCACCTTTTACTCCGATTTAAATATATTGCTTCTCATTTGTTATTAGGCTTATGCACAATTTGTGTTTGATGTGGAACCTCTGTAAACAAACCGCTGGCTCAAAGATATTTTCTGAAGAATAATACATAAAACAAAATAAAAATAAAGAGAGGCTGTACAGCAAATCCCACCCCTTAGGAGAGAATCACCCATTCAGTGCCTAGATGGAACCACTCTAAGGGAAGAACCAGCCATATTTACCAAACAATTAGAAATCCTCCACCTGATCATTCCCTCACTGCTCAAGACAAGTGGGCTTCTCTTCTAGGTACTCCAATATCCCAGAAGGAATGGAAATTCAGCTGGAGGATCAACTGCACATCGATCCATGACATAAGGAGTAGACTGCTGCAGAACAAGGTAGTATACCTATGGCACCGCACTCCCTCTATTTTCCACACTGCAAACATACTCTGTTTTTGGCATTGTGGTAACTCAGGAGTCACCCTATACCACATACAGTGGCAGTGTAGCCTGTTTCGGAATTATTTATTTCAGTTTTGGAATCACAACTTTTGAGCCAAGACGGCTCTGCTCCATGTCAAGGAATAAAAATGGTACAATACTTAAAAACATATAAAAAATGGTACATGAGTTTGGCTGGTAGTCAGCTATGATTACTTGTGAGTCAAATTTGTTAACCGATTACAAAGCCAATTTCAATACAAGCAGGAAATGTAATATATACAAGTTAAACAATATCCAGCCATTTATCAGTAGAACAATATAGAATATAAAACCTGTTACCAGTGCAGATTAAACGTTACTAAGTGCCTTGAGTCGGGATGTAGCAGTAAGTGACGGCTTTGTCAAAGATGAGAAAGTGTGGGGTGGAATGAGTTGCGAGGAAGTCGAGGTATGGGTAGAGGGGATAAGGGTACCAGCCAGGACAGGCATAGCCCATAGGACTAAGTATGGGTAAGGAGAGACAGTAGGGGCGTAGCAGAGAGAGGCAAGTTAGGGTCTGACGAGAGAGAAAAGTGGGAGGGTGACAGACCAGTAGGTGGTTGAGACAGTGGACATGAGGGAGGAGGGGCTGTGGGGAAGAAGAGAAGAGGAGGAGGGGTGGGTAAGGGGGCAGCCAAAGGCATGGGAAGAGGCATGCCTCCCTAAGATTTACAGTCACAGTAGCTGGTTCCAGACATGAAGATACAAAGGCCTTTCTTATAGGGACCAATTTTTTCATGTTGTAAGAGGGTGGTGGACAGGTCATTCATCCATTGTGGGCCAAGGTATGAGAGGGACCGCTGGGCAAATGTTCTTTTAAATGGAACATGTAAGGCACCTTGTGCTTCTGGTATTTTTGTAGTTCAGTTTCCGCTACAATAGGGTGACGGCCAAGTCTGGTGTTAGTTCTAGAAAGGCTCCCAACCCCCCCCCAATTAAGCATGTTTGCTACTTGGTCCTCAGGTGTAGGGGAGCCACCCAGTCGAACACAGGTTACAGGTATGAGTGAGGTGATCGGCTCCTAAACAAGCTGACAGGCTTTACTGAGTAGTAGTTTTATGTGGCTTAGCGCTGTCTCAGTGGTGGCACTATAAATGATTAGACCGTAGTCGATTATTGATAGTATGGAGCTTCGGGTGACAAGGCTGAGGGCCTCGGGGGTAATAGCTTTTCTGTGGCGGTAGAGGGTCCAGAGTCTAATGTTACAACGTGGTCTATATGAGTGGTGAAAGAGAGGGCATCATCTATGTGGATGCCAAGATATCTGAAGTTAGAGACCTGTTCTAGGACTTCTCCTTTGTGGCTTTGGATGATCAGTGGTCAGGCATTCTTTTTGGAGCGCTGAATGGAGAAGTGAATAGTTTTAGTTTTTTTGTAGTTTAAGAGTAGCCTGTTGAACGAGAACCAGGTTTCAAGTTTGGAGAAGCTATCTTGGAGAGCTGCAGTGATTTCAGGAGGGTGGAACCCAGGGACTGAGATCACTGTGTCATCTATGTAAAGCAGCATCTTAGCATGGCATGCACTAGGAAGTGTACTGATAAAGAGGCTGAAAAGTAGGGGCCCCAGTATAGATTCTTGTGGGACCCCCAGTGTAACGTTACGTGGCTCTGAGGAGATTCCATTTATCCCAACGCACCAATTCCTTTGTGAGAGCCAGCTTGAAAACCAAATAACTGTCAGAGGACAGGACAAGGGTCGAGAGGTTGTCAAGCAAGATCTAGTCATTGCCGTGTCAAATGCTTTGTTTAGGTCAATAAATATAGACCCACCGTCATTCCAGAGTCAAGGGTGTCAAAGGTAAAGTCAATTAGCGCAGTGACAGTACTATGGGATTTTCAGAATTCATGTTGTTATGGGCAGAGTATATTGTATTTATTGAGATATTCTGTGATTTGGTCTGATACCATTCTCTCTAAGGCTTTTGAGAGAGGCGGTAACATGGAGATCAGCCGGTAGTTACCCAGACTTGTTTTGTCGCCATTTTTAAAGGCAGTCCAGCACTTTTGGTCCAAAAGTATTCCACCTTCTGCCACCCCACCCCCGTCCAGTTCCCTCTCACCCTTCCCTAGACTAGCCCTTCTAGGGCTCTTTTCAAGGCACTCCTACATGGAAGCCGAATTAAATATGCTGCTTGCTTGGAAGCAAAGCGACTACTACTGAGAAGATGGTAGACCACAGATGACCCCACTCACTCAGGGCTGACAGCGAGCCTGACACAACTGGCATAATTTGAAAGAAAGACTTAGTCACCCTGCCTCTGGCTCCCTCCATAAATTCCAAAATCACCTGTGCACCCTAGCTGAATTAGCTCCAAAAATCAACACACACTCCAAACACCCACGCAGCTCCTCCTGGAAGGAGAGTGGGTTGACAATCCCCGGGGACAACCTAGAAAACAACCCTTTGACCCAAACATTGGAGCAGTTTCTTAAGACTTATGACCACAACCCTTATCATACCCTTATGTTCGGGTTCAATAGTTTTATTGTTCGGCATCATGCCATTACAGCACAGATCAAACATGGTACATACACAGAACTTTTTAAATATGAAAAGCAAAAAATAAATACAATGATAAAAATGATCAAAAACAAATAGATGCCGGCCTGGTGGCATAGAGGGCTGAGGCGCTGGTGGCTTACCTCGCACCACGATGGCGACCCAGGTTTGGGAACGGACTCGGGTTGCTGGGGGTCGGCAGGGGGAGGAAAGGACCAAGCATCCGGGAGGACTGCTCTCCTTTCCTGGGGTAGGCTAGAGAGCTTGCCTCGTTCTGTAGCGGCTCCTGGTGGAGACTGTGAGCACTACAGATGCAGGTGCGATGAGGAAGCCAGGAAAACTACAGAAAATGGTGCCTAGATCAACTGGATGACGGCCGTCTGGACCCTCACATCCACGGAGACCTCAGACAGCTGAGGCCAACCTTAGCAGCACCCAGAGCCAAGAAACATAAGCCAGAAGGCACTATCTCCCCGGAAGGAGAGAACCCGCATGACGAAGTTATACGTCAGGTTACTCTGGGCTGGCTGCAATGTGAGGCTGGGAGTGGCACTGGGAGATTCAGAGGGGATGCGGGGAGCTCCTTGACAGAGCCTGAAGGAGTGGCCGGTCGGGCGCGGGGGTAGATGGTTTACTCTTTCAGATTCAATACACAATGCAGAAATAATTAGTAATTTTGTTTATAATCGCAGCATCATTCACAGTCATCAGAAAGAGCAACAGATCATCAAGTGGTTTACTTAAACCCAACCTTGCGTCTTGGTAGAGGCGTTCCAGCACTACCCTCTCTACCTACAGTACCGCCCAGTAAAGAGAGTACCACAAACAGAAATACTGTAAGGCATGGATGTACATTAAAGATGCTGCAGCGGGGGCGCATTGTGCTCCACCACGCCAGTCCCCTTCGATCTTATCCTGAAAGGGACGTCAGGTCGGGATTGGGGACCTGGCGCAATCCCATTTCGCGGGCGAAAGTGTCATGGAATTACATTTTGCAGCAATTCTGCTGGCGAAATGCCACTGTCGCTGAAGAAATGCCAATTCTGCAGCACTTTCGCCCGTGAAATGGAATTTCACCAGGTCCCCATCCCAACCTGACATCATTTATATGGACAGGATTGGGAAGAGGACATGAGGCTTCGGCGGGGGCGCGCATTGCGTGCTGCTGCATCTTTACTGTAAATATCTGCCTGCAGTACCTCCGTTTGTGGTACTCTCTGTACCGGGAAGTACCGTAGACAGTGTAAGGCACTACTAGCACATCTCTACCGAGACGTGTCAGTGGCTCTTCAGAGATGTTAAAAATACAAGTTTTGCAGGACTTAATATACAAGACACATCTAAACATCACGTTATAAATTTTAAAATTCCCCCCACTTGGCAAGAACAAAAAGTCTCTGAGGCATTACGTACCCTTATGTGATACTAGAAACACAGAAACAGATGGCAGATAAGGACTGCATGGCCCACCTAGTCTGCCCACTTTAGCAACCTACTGCAAAACTGCAGATCCTCCTTGATCTCCGGATTTTACCCTCTCTTTCCTATTGCTAGGGTTCCCTTGTAACTATCCCTTGCATTCTCAAACTCCCCTACCATTTTTTATTTTCTTTTTTTTTTTTCTAGTCTTTGGTAACCAGGTAAGGCCCATTAGGCACAAGTGCCTGTTTTCAGGGGTGACCTGGGAGCACTGGGCAGTTAAGTGACTTGCTCAGAGTCACACAGTATGCAAGTGGAGACTGTGAGACTCAAATCAAGGTCTGGTTTGTTGGAGGCACCAAGCTCATTCACAGCTCATTACTCTAACCTCTAGGCTATACTGCTCGCCACCCACCATTTTTGCCTCCCACCACCACCTCTACTGAGAGGGTGTTCCATGGACCCGCCACCCTTTCTGTGAAAAAAACTATTTCCTCACATTACCCATGAGTCTACCCCTCTCCAGCCTCATATCATGACCCCTTGTTCTTGAACATCTTTTTTTCTGAAGGATGCTACCCTCTTGTACCTTATTTATGCCTTTTAAGTATCTGAAGGTCTCTAGCATATCTCCCTTGTCTCTCCTCTCTTCCAGGGTATACATACTGAGGTCCTCTAGTCTCTCCTTTACGACTTTTGGTGCAGACCCTGCACCATTTTTGTTGCCCTTCTCTGAACTGTCTCTACTCTATGTTCTTCCAGAGATGCAGCCTCCAGAACTGGACACAGTACTCCAGATGGGTCTCACCAATGATTTGTACAACGGTATCACAATTTCCTTTTTTTCTGCTGGTGATACCTCTCTTATGCACCCCAGCATCCCACTGGCTCTCCTCACAGACTTTTCACAATGCTTGGTCATCTTTAGGTCATCAGATGATTACCCCAGGTCCCTTTCCTGTTTGTTGGTCATCAGTACCTCCCCCCCAATCGTGTATTCCTCCCCCAGGTTTTGTGCCCCAAATGCATGATTTTACATTTCCTTGCACTGAACCATAGCTGCCACACTCTTGACCACTCCCCCAAGCCTGCTTAGGTCCCTCCACACCCCCTCCCCAACCCGGGAATATACACCCTGTTGCAGATCTTAGTGTCATCTGCAAAGAGGTATACCTTCCCTTCCAGCACCTCTGCAATGTTGCTTATATACTGTGGTGCACAGGAACATAAAATCCTAAGTTGTACATCTGTATCCCTCATATTCTGGTATGTACACAGGTCAATTTGCAGACTGTAGCATAAGGTCACCCTATACAGAATCTTGTGGTAATAAATTTCCCCATCTGCTTCTGTTGCAGCTGGACCACCATCCTGTCGACTGTAATCACTAACAGGTGCGGCATGAGCTCAGAGATAGCATTACTTATTCTATATAGGCATTCTTACTATTGACCCAGAATGCACTGTAAGCCACGTGTCAGTGGTACACTTTAACATCTTTATTTCTGTACCAGTGTTGTATTTCTCTGCGGCATCTTAGACATGCTGCTTGAGCTGTCTTACAAAAACATTTTCAACAAAAAGATTAACTACAGAAGGTGCCACAACAGTGCTTGTTAAGGTACCAAATGATTTCAAAACACACTCATTCATGGCAAACCACAATGGTTAGGCTGCGTCTAATGGTAACTGCAGCTTAAATTTCTGTGTGTCACAGCTAACTGCTGATTTAACAACTTATTTTTCAAATGCGTAAAAGCACCCTATTCCTAAGACATCTATCAGGACCAAAAAAAAAAAAAACTATATCAATCATGATTAAAAAAAAAAAAAAAAAAAAAAGTCTGTCAATGTTAAGCGAGCTGCCTAAATAGTAATGCCTCATCCCACTAAAGCAGCTGCACATGCCCCACATTAAAGGTGGGAAAGCTAATTAATCTGTATCCCACCAGGGCTACTGGGAAGACTACAGTAAAAGTGAAGTGCCCAAGGGGGCTAATAAACACAGATCTAAAAAGTGCCGTAGTCTGCTAGCTACACAGTGGGAACAGCTTCACACAATTCCAGTCACATTCAGCACAAAAGGAAATGTTCAGAGACCAAACCTTAAATAGTAATAAAAGATGTATACTGGGGAAACAGATGCATGTGCAGGAAAATGAATACATCATCCATATGAACCAATAAGGCCCTAAGGATTGTTTTATACTCTAGGAAAGGTCTAACTGGATAACATGGTTACCATATAAAACTCTGCTTATAAAATTAAAATGGCAGAATAATACCAAAACATTAAGTTTAAAAAAATGACAGTTAATCCTGTCACACAGAGAGACCAACCAGTGCAATGAACTACACTTTGCAATACTTCACTTAAAGTGCCTCAACTAGTGGGAAAGGGAAGTGGGGGTGGTGGAAATGTTTGTGTGTGTTAAAGAGGGTCCTTTTTTGCACCGTTGTCCACCGTAATTGCAATCTTATGAAGTGTACTGTATTGTATTTATGCCCAGGACCACCTTGAAAATGAGCTTGCTCAATGGTGTTTATGCCTGGTTAAATAAAGTGATTGATCGATTGATTATGAGCACATGAGCTTTACGAAAAGGGACAAAAATCAAGCTCTTCATTGAGACCATTTGGGGATAGTGAATTCAATCAGCCTATTTTTTGGCAACAACTTTGAAATTTGTCCCCTTCTGTAGCTGACTCAGGGACATGCTCCAAAGCCCTGAAATGAAAATATGAAGGTATGACAGGGTTGGGCAAGACACTGCCCCATTTGTTATGCTATTTGTTATTCTCTCGCAGTGCTGTCACAGGCCCCCCCAATACCTTTGCCCAAGACTTCATTGTTACCACGCTAAACAAGCCTCTGGAAGTTGTAACCAAATTTAAATATCTAGGTATCTGGATCGACAATAAATTATCTTTCAGTGACCACGTCGAAGATGTCTCTAGAAGGTTAAAAGCAAGGTTAGGTTTCTTCTACAGAAATAGGCCCTTTCTCCTTGAAACTTCGAAACAAGCTTGTACAGGCCACTTTTCTCCCCCTACTTTCGACTATGGCGATGTAATCTATTCCTCCACCACTCTTGCAAATCTAAGTAAACTGAGACATCCTTTATAAGCATCGTTATGGTTCATTACCAACTCCTTACGTTCACACCACTGTGACTTATATGCAGCTGTTGGTTGGACATCCCTCACTACTAGACACCTGCTCCATGCTGGGCTATGGACTCTTAAACTGCTCCTGCAGAAATTGCCAAGCTACCTCTCTTCCCTTATTAGTATCTCACATAGTGCATACTCATTAAGAAAATCTGACTTTATTATGCTCGACATACCAAGAACGCGGACTTCCTTTGGTAAACGTGCTATTGCATATGCCCTTCCCTCCATTTGGAACCAATTACAAACCATACTGAAACTAACTAGCGCAGTTTCAATAAACTTCTACAAATCGCTAAGTTCAGCCAAAATAAAGACACTTGTAACTGTCATTAAGTCTCTTCCTTCCCCATGTGTGCCATATTTATCCACTGGTAAGGTATAATTGATTTGTCATATTAACTGCTTTCCCTTCCCCTTCTACTCCTGGCTTTATCTTTGCTTACGCTCCACTGCTACTCTATCAAATCACTCCCCCCCATATCAGTTGTAGACTGTTGTTTGTTCTAGCTGCCAAAATACTGTATATGTATTGCACACACCAGTCATCATGTTTCATTTATCAGTATGCAACCTGTAAGTCGCTTCCCTGTCTCATATCAATGTTTACCACCTGCGGTCACCCTATGTGGTACCCTTGTATGTATATCCAGCCTGTATCATGTAACGTGCATTTCATGTATATACTGTTATTATCTATCTGTGTTTGTACTTTAAGTGTTTATGTCACAGGACCTCCTTGTGAATGAGCTTGCTCAATGGAGTTTTCCTGCAATAAACTTGAACTTGAACTTATGCAGAAAGAGTTAAAAGAAAGGATCTATTTTGCCCTCTGTTTTTTTTCCCCACTTTTCCTGTCTCAAGCCTGTCTGATTGCATTTCAATTTTTTCTTGTACACCCAAGAACTAGGCCACTCCAATGGTAACACAATTCCCACCACCACCCATATCTCCCTTCTTTCTCTTGCTACTTCTATTCTTTCTTTCTTCCCTTGCTTCTCTGTAGTTAAAAATTGGGATCCTTTGGTTTGCAGATGTATATAATTATATTGTTGAAATGACTGCAGAAAGCTATTTGGATTTATTAGTAAAAATAATCTGGAACACAGGAGGGTTGACCTTGAGATGCATTTTGACCTCCTCAAGTTTGTTTACAGAACTGTCAACAGGGCACCAGCTCTGGGACAAACGGTTCTATTTTGCAGCACCTTTTTAAGACTAGATTTATATGCTCTTCAGGGTGGCCTCAGGAAAGAAATTGACAAAGTTGTGGTACATTTTGTGAGAAACAGGAGATACAACTTATAACAATTAAGATACAGACTTTAAACATCTTATAAAGAGAGAGCAATGTTTTGTTTGTTAGAGAAAGACAGCTCGAGATTTAAACTGTGAGAGACTCTCAGAGGTAGGACCCTTTGTACTGCCTATATGAAAAATCCTGTACACTTTTCTTATTTTACTGTTACTGATAATAAAATGCTACTTGTGAATTTCATAACTTCTCATTTGCCTACGTTTCCTGGCCTATGCCTCTACGACAGGAATGCAACATTTTCTGTAATGGTTCCCCAGCCCTGTCTAATGGCTCCTATATGCTCTTGCATCCTCCTTTTTAACATTCTATGGATCCCAGTAAGTTAGTATGACATGGTGTGCACTGCCACTGGCAGCTTGAACATGGGTTCCCAGTAAGTCTCAATGGCAGGGTGTGCACTGCCATTAGCGCCTTGAACTTGGGATCCCAGTAGGTTTGTATAACATGCGTACACTGGTACTAGTAGTTCAAACACAGGATCCCAATACAATTTGTATAGCACAGTGTGCTCGGTCACTAGCTGCTGGAACCAGAGATCCAAGTATTGTTTGTCAGGGTGAGAACTGTCACTGACTACTGAAATCCAGGCTTGCAGTACATCTGCAGATACAGATATCAACACATTATTTCTGAAAAATCTTCCTCTAACTAGGGGCTATGAAAACAGTCCATGCTAGGCCCCAACCTGCTTGCAGTACCCATCATCCTGTACTTACTCACTGTTGGTGTCATGGAACCAGACCCAGAGTTCTGCTCCAGCAGGGGCCTGCAGGAAAGGTTCTCCCCATGCCTGTGCGCGCCAGAAGCCTTGAGTGAAGGAGAGGTGCAGCTCTCGAACTGCATATTTGGAGATCACCTGCCCCAGTGACTTTGGAAACAGCCTGTAGTGGGAGACTGTAAAAATACTGTGTTAAGGACCAGAAATGGAATAACCTCCTGTCTGATAACACTAATTAGGAATTCCTCCTTAGCTATAGTACCTTACAAAAACACTATTTCTATAAGGCTCAGTATGAAAAAAAGACAAGAGAAACCTTGATTTAAAACTTGGGGGGGGGGGGGGACGGTTTAGGTTCCCCACTTCTATCCACCAGGAACTTCTTTCTGGCTTTGTCTGTGAGACTTTGTTACAGCAAACTTGTGTTCTCACAGCACTGCATACACAGAAACAAATATAATGACAGTAGAAAAAGGCTTCATGACCCATCATCTGCCCAGTTCTGACTACTTAATGGTGAGAGCACCCCAGTCATTGATTACACTTTTATCCACCAGGCCATTTTTTACAACCCACTTTTACTATCCCCATATTTCTAGGCACCCATATTTAATCCACAACATTGTTTTGGCACTTCCCTTGGCAACACATTCCACTTTGTTACCACTCTCTCCATAATATGCTTCTGGACATCCTTTCTAAACCTCCCTCCAATTTCACGGTTTCCCCTTGAACCTGTGTCCTATTTATTAATAAATTATTTCTGTCCACAAGTTTACCCCTAGCAGAACTGTACAGGCTCTACCATGCCACCAGTCTCACTCCCAGCCTCCTGCATGTACTGTATATATCCAAGTCCTTCAGCCTTTCCTCACAGGGTTTCCCATTCTGACCTTGCATCATCCTGGTGGTTCTCCTCTGCCCAGCCTCTACCTTATCCCTGCCCTTCTTCAAATGTGGACTAGAGCAGCACACAAACATTCCAAGAGCAGTCATACCAGGAATTTGTATATGGCCAGTATCAGCTCCTGACCCTTCATGCCCCTGCCTAGGTATCCCAGCATTCTACTTGCTCTCCCCACTGCTGTATTACACCACACCAATTGTTTCAGCTTTTCCTTGACTATCACCCCTAGATCCCTCTCATCAGTTGTTTCTTCTGGTGTTGTGATTCCACTTCATGAACTTTGGGAACTATGAAGGCTACCTTGTCTTTAAAGGTGTTCCTTCCTAACAAAAGTCAACAGCAGTGATGCGGGAGCTACAGAGGCTCACTTCAGAGCAATGGGGGCTGAGGGCCGAGAGCCAAGCGCCGACCCCCCCCCCACCCGAAACTTCAACAATGCTCTCTTCTAGCTTTAGGGCCCTCCCCATCTTATACTACATTCTCAGATTCCTGGCCCCTATGTGAATGTGGGAAGTCACCTAATGATGCAGTAAGCTACAACTGTAAGCTGAACTAAGATCAACAAATGCAGTTCACTTGTAGGTCCTGTCCAAGAATGGCACTCATGGGCGAGATGTGACAACACACTCTAAAGACTAAAAGCTGCAAACATAGTAATTTTTTTGCAAGTTGTTAAAAACAAATAGCTAGTCCCAACGTGGGGCATTTGAACCATGTTGCTACAGAACACCACAGAGATTAGTTCGAACTACCCGAGTGTTTAGCTCATCAAGACTATGCTGTATTTGCACTTGAATTCGACTGTTGGCTTTGAAAGTCTTACAAATAAGCTGTTGCAACTTCTGGTTGTTAAAGTTCTTCCTTACCTCTGCCCCACTAGTGCTTCAACATTTTATCTGTGTTGAACCGTCTACGGGGCTGGCCATCCTAGTAGATGGCTTGGATCCCGACACTATATGCGTGAGCTCAGTTTCAATGTTTTGGTTTTTATCTGTGCAAAGGTAGTAATAGCTTCCACGCATCTGACGCTTGCTACCGTGATCCCCAATCCAGGACAGTGGGTGGTATACAGAAGCTCAAAGTATGTCAACTGTAACTACTGTATTACATAGTTGCTTCCAAATCACGAGGTTATTGCAGGTTTCTGACGTCGCCTAACCCTTTATTTACTGCCCGGCCCCCTCTCCTTCTTTCCAAGCCTATTTAGGGAGTTTCCCCGATTTGTGCCACCCAACCCAAACCAAATGGTAGCTAATTTTACTTCAAAGGATCTAGTACCGCATTTCATCCAAGTCGCAACTGGAAACAAGCCCCTAGGTTCATATCTGCTCCACAGATATCCAGCTACTGTAAGTGAAATATTGGTCTGCCGACAAACTCCCACCTTTGCCCCGTTGTTGCAACAGGTCTGAATCCCATCTGGTCCGAAACAGGAAATTAGCATAAACGTCTCCAGACTGCAAGGGTCGGATCACAAGCTCCTCGTCAAACCGGTCCCGAAATTCGGGCTCCGCTTCAAACCGGTCGCCTGGCACACCACTTTCCGCTCCGAGTACGGAATCGGACTCCTGCTGTTCGGGCTGTTTCTCTCCCTCCGTCCTGGTTTCGTCAGGCGCCACGGGAACAAGAAGCAGAGCCAGCAGCAGAACAAGTGCCCTGAGCGCCGCCATCTTACCTAAGCGCCTTGGCCGGCACGAGGCACTTCCGCTTCCTGCTGTCAAATATGGAACCGCCCCCGTGCCGCTGCTTCAATCGACAACAGTGCTCTCTGTAAACCCCGCCCCCTAATGACCGTGGGCGTACTGCCCCATCTAGCCGTTGACTAGCATATTCCTGCAACCTAATAGCGACACAGACACACACACAATAAATAATTTGTGGGACCCGAAGAACTCTTACTGAGATCACGGCATTCCTTACTGATTACGACCAGGAAGCTGGGTTGTCATTTTATGTGGCGCGGTATTGACCCCCGCTGTATTTACTGGCGCGGTATTGACCTCCGCTGTATTAGCTGGCGCAGTATTGACCCCCGCTGTATTTACTGGCGCGGTATTGACCTCCGCTGTATTAGCCGGCGCGGTATTGACACCCGCTGTATTTACTGGCGGTGTATTGACCTTCGCTGTATTAGCTGGCGCGGTATTGACACCCGCTGTACTTACTGGCGCGGTATTGACCTCCGCTGTATTAGCTGGCGCGGTATTGACCGCCGCTGTATTTGCTGGCGCGGTATTGACCACGCTGCAATTGCTGGCGCTGTATTGACCCCCGCTGTGCTTGCTGGCGCGGTATTGACCCGCAAATACAGCGGAGGTCAATACCGCGCCAGCAAATACAGCGGGGGTCAATACCCCGCCAGTAAATACAGCGGAGGTCAATATCCCGCCAGTAAATACAGCGGAGGTAAATACCCCGCCAGCAAATACAGCGAGGGTCAATACCCCGCCAGTAAATACAGCAGGTCAATACCCCGCCAGCAAATACAGCGAGTCATACGCCAGCAAATACAGCGAGGGTCAATACCCCGCCAGTAAATACAGCGGAGGTCAATACCCCGCCAGCAAATACAGCGGAGGTCAGTACAACGCCAGCAAATACAGCGGAGGGCAATACCCCGCCAGTAAATACAGCGGGGGTCAGTACCGAGCCAGCAAATACAGCGGAGGTCAGTACAACGCCAGCAAATACAGCGGGGGTCAGTACCGAGCCAGCAAATACAGCGGAGGTCAGTACAACGCCAGCAAATACAGCGGGGGTCAGTACAACGCCAGCAAATACAGCGGGGGTCAGTACAACGCCAGCAAATACAGCGGGGGTCAGTACAACGCCAGCAAATACAGCGGAGGTCAGTACAACGCCAGCAAATACAGCGGGGGTCAGTACAACGGCAGCAAATACAGCGGAGGTCAATACCCCGCCAGTAAGTACAGCGGAGGTCAATACCCCGCCAGTAAATACAGCGGGAGTCAGTACCGCGCCAGCAAATACAGCGGAGGGCAATACCCCGCCAGTAAATACGGCGGGGGTCAATACAGCGCCAGCAAATACAGCGGGGTCAGTACCGCGCCAGCAAATACAGCGGAGGTCAATACCGCGCCAGCAAATACAGCGGGGGTCAATACCCCGCCAGTAAATACAGCGGAGGTCAATACCGCGCCAGCAAAGACAACAGAGAGCAATACCGCACCAGTAAATACAACCCGGTTCAACAATTACTCAAAATGCCTTAAATTCGCATATTTTCGTTTTTTTTTTTGCTTGAGAGACACCATTTCTATTTGTACTGTTACTGCATGGGATGGGGGAGGGTAATCTGCTGCGCCTCCCTTGTGTGCATTCTAGTTTTATTTCTACTAAAATTCTATTTACGTCGCTTGATGCAGTCCCTGGGTGCCAAGTCTCGCTTATGTTTACGGCGGGGTGGGGGCGCCCCATTGTGTACATTTTCATACTGTTTTCTTATATTTATTCATTTTTGGCTTGCATGACCGTTGTTGTGACCGATTGTCGTATCTCCGCCCCCACTGTATACATTCTCATATTATTTTTGTGTAAATTACTTATTTATTTTTTGTTTGCGTGCCCGCATTCGTATTTCTAACGTCACAGAGCAGGCAGTGGGTGTGATTACAGGCAGCGCAAAATAACGTAACGAGTAATTGTTGTGAGTGCGCATCTGGCGGTAATCATGCAGTATCACAGAGATGGCTATAGCGTCCCATAATTTCTTTCATGGAACTCCCATCATTTCCCGACCTCTCAGCCCCGCGGACGAGATTTCGAGGCCATGCTAGTACACTGAATTGTCCCAGACGCGCCCCACCCCCCACACACACACTTTCTGAGCCAGTCATAATGGAACAGACATATTTTATCAATAACATTTTTTTATTAATTAAAATAATAAGTTACACAGGAAATGAAAATATAGTAAAGCACAGATATGTGAATTATAATAAAATGTGAATAACCTATCAATTAATTAACAGGTAATTTTAATGATCAATAATCTTAATACTACAAACTTTCTATACCATAAGGATCATCTAAACTAGACTAGAAAGTTAAAAATTAAATATAGAATACATACAATATAAATTATGTATATAGATTAATATTTATAAGAAAACCATTAACAGATTACATTGTACTGTGATTGCACGCAATGAGTGTAACCAGATAACCCAGTAACATACATTGTTAGTATGTGGATGAAAGACACACAATACAAAATAAAATATTAAGTAACACTGCCAGAGTTGGAAAGTGCTCAAAAGAGATAGAAGGGAAGATAGGGTAGTAGAAAGATCAGTAATAGTAGCAAAATAAAGAAAAGCTAGAGAAAAAAGAGGGAAAGGAAGAACCAAAGACTAGTGAGGAGACTATCAACTTGAAAAACCAGTAAATGATCATTACAAGTAGTCAGTTCACCTCCTCCTAACAGACCATAGATGATACCATACTTGTTGATAAATTTGTGACAAAATCCATTCACGGAACGCGCCAACCTTTCAGACCTCAGCAGATCCAAGGATCTCCATTCTATTATACAGGGGGTTCTGCCATCTAACCAGTACTTGAGTAATATATTATGGATAGACACTCCAACCAATAGTAAAGAATACCTTTGCTCATTAGGCCAGATCCTATTCTCATCAAAATGACCCACAGTTCAGGTATTAATTCCCAGAAATTCAGAAGAGACTGGTGCATTATGAAGAAAAAACTTTACCCTATCCCACAACGGTTGAATCTTTGGACACTGCCAAAACATATGTAATAGAGATCCACGTTCTGTTTTTCATTTGGGAATTAGCTACGTTTTTGTTAACTGTCATTGAGATACTTTTATATATCTTGATTCCTAAATAATTCTTTCATTAGCCCAACCTAGTCCAAATTGGGTAAAGTCTTCCTTAATACTTGATACTTACCAGCGTTGTAGAGCACTGGGAATTGCTCGAAGGAGAGGGAGGAGGGTGGGGGGGCTGCGAACAAGGGAGGATGGACGAAGGGGGCCTTCGAATCCGGGTAGTTAGATCCAGAAGGCGCTCTGGGGCGAAATGGAATCTGGACCGTGGTTCACCGTGTCTAGTGCCCATACCCAAGGGCACTACGGAATTTAGTAGGCAAATGGGCCTGACAGCCTCCGAGGTTTGTTCAACTCAGGTGGTGTTATGCAATGTCAGGTCCGTCAGAAACAAGACCAGCATTATTGCCAATCTTGTGGGTTTGGTGGACTTGGCTTGCATCACCGAAACCTGGCCAGATGAAAATCCAGGCCCCACGTTGGAGGCCATGACTCTGGCTGGGTACTCGGTGATACATCGCTCGAGGTTGAACCGCAGAGGTGGGGGGGGGTTGCAGTCTGTTCTAAGACAGAACTGGGCCTCACAAGTGTGGTAGTGGGGAAGGCTGAGTCCTTTGAGTGCACAGTGGTAGCAGGTGTTGGCGTTCAAATCGTACTCATCTACCGTCCACCAGGAGATGGGAGACGATTCTTACAGGAAGTGGCAGACGAGGATAAAAGTCAAAGGTGCGCCGATGAGTTACTGCAGAGTATGTCCCTTTTGGGGCTGGTGCAGTATGTCGGCGTGCCTACTCATCGGGATGGCCACACATTGGACCTGGTGTTCTCACTGGGACTCGAGATCACTGATCTCGATATTGATCGAGTAGCTTGGTCCGATCATTGCACGGTGAAGTTCACATTTAGTGCTCCCGTCATAATTTCTTCCCCTTCTGAGATATTTCGCTGCCGCCTGTTAAAAGATCTTACCCCTGAGGGTTATTTGGCGGCAGTTGATTTATCAAGGGTGGGTGATGCATGCGTCGGAGCCGTTGACGCCGGGGTAGCTGCCTATAACGAGGTGCTATCTGGCGCCATTGACTCCCTTGCATCTGTCCGTGTACAACCCAGAACTTCATACCTGAGGTCACCTCGGTATGATGGTGATCTCAGGGAAATGAAGAAACTGGGTCAGAGATTAGAGCGTCGCTGGAGGAAATCCCGTCTGGGGGCTGACAAACTGGTCCTGTGTGCGCATTATTGCGCATATCAGGAGGCAATCAACCAAAAGAAGACGTTATTTTTGTCTCCGGAGATTGCTGCTGGGAGAAGCCGACCAGCCTCACTCTTCCGGACTGTTGACAGACTTCTTCATCCATTCTGTCTTCAGCCCGGAAGAGTTTCCTCGAATGAGGATTGTGAGGAATTTGCTCATTTTTTCTCGGACAGGGTGTCTGCGATCCGGCGGGAGGTCTCCTCAGCCAGTAATACTATTGCTGTCAGTGGTCGTCAGTCATGTTCTAAGAGCACTCTCTCTGAGTGGGGGGAGTTTAGGCCAGTGGAAGTTCGTGAGGTCATCGAGATAGCGGCCAACTTGAAGTATACCTTTTGTGAACTGGATCCCGTGCCAACGCGCTTCTTGATGAGGTGCATTGACACTGTTGGCCCGGTGTTTGCCCTGATTGTCCGGTGCTCCTTGAGTCAGGGTGTCTTTCCGGATGCCTTGAAGGAGGCTCTGGTGAGACCCCTTTTAAAAGCTTCTCTGGACCTGGAGATTGGGGCAAATTACCGTCTATCTCCAATCTTCCATTTCTGGGAAAGGTTGTTGAGAAGGTGGTATCACTTCAGTTGGGAGAGCATCTCATGACCCACGAGTTGTATGATCCTTCCAGTCAGCCTTCGGGCCAGGCATAGCACTGAAACTGCATTAGTTCGGTACAAAATTCTCCTTAGGGCTAGAGATCGGGGACAAGACAATTCTTGTTCTCCTCGATCTCTCTTCAACATTGATACTGTGGACCATTGTGTATTGCTTTTCCGCCTGAGGAGTTATGCGGACTCACCGGTGTTGTCATCAAATGGTTTGAGTCATTCCTTACTAACAGGAGGCAGCGGGTTGTGATGGTAATTCTCATCCATGCCCTGCCTCCTTTCATGTGGAGTCCCTCAGGGTTCGGTATTGGCCCCAATGTTGTTCGAGTATACATGCTGCCCTGGGGAGATCATTAGGAGGTATGGTCTGAGTTTTCATTGCTATGCTGATGATAC
Organism: Neoceratodus forsteri; assembly: GCA_016271365.2. NCBI lineage: Eukaryota > Metazoa > Chordata > Ceratodontiformes > Ceratodontidae > Neoceratodus > Neoceratodus forsteri. The sequence goes on along the minus strand of JADMNL010000028.1, from coordinate 185,288,256 downwards.
TCAGCTATACCTATCCTTTGCCCCAGGAACATCAAATGCAGTGGATATGATGAATATCTGTCTGGCTGAGATAAATGACTGGATGTCTTCCAGCTGGCTGCGACTTAACCCTAATAAGACTGAGGTACTGGTGGCGGAGTCGAACAGAGCTTGTGATGGGATGGCCTCTGATTCTGCGACCGGCATTGTGCTAGGAGCTGTGTCATTGATGGCCTCCCCAAGGGTGTGTAATCTTGGTCTGATCTTTAACAGGAACTTGTCCATGGAGGCCCAAATATCCTCCGTGGTGCGTTCCTGCCTTTTTCATCTTAGAAATATCGCCAGGATTAAGCCCCTTGTTCCGGCTCTGGACCTCCCTACTTTGATACATGCCTTAGTCACTTCGAGACTTGACTACTGTAATGCGCTCCATCTCGGGGTCTCTGGAACTTCTCTTCGCAGACTGCAGCTAGTGCAAAATGCTGCTGCCCGGCTTTTGACTGGACAAAGTAAGTTCTGTCATATTACTCCGGTATTGCGCGAATTGCACTGGCTACCTGTCAGGTGGAGAGTTTTGTTCAAGGTGGGGTTTCTCACCTATAAGACCCTACATGGACAGGGCCCTGGTTACCTTTCTGATCTCCTGGTACCGTCCACCTCTGTCTGGGATCTTCGCTCCTCTGGTGGTGGCCTCCTCACAGTTCCGAGAGCTAGGTTGAAATCAGCAGGGGATCGATCCTTTGGAGTTGCTGCTCCAGCTCTCTGGAACTCGTTGCCGCTTGAAGTGAGAGAGGCCCCCACTATAGAGGCCTTTAAGAGTCGTCTTAAGACCTTTTTATTTGTGCAGGCTTTTGGGGTTTAAGTTATATGTATAATATTTTAACTCTAATGTACACGGTATGATATACTGTATAGTTTTTGTGCGGCGCCCAGAGCCTTTGGGATTGGGCGTCTTTTTAAATAAAGTTGACTTTGACTTTCTTCATTGACATGTCATTTGAGTCACCCAGATTGATGGTTCTGGGTGACTTTAATGCCTGGGTCGACGATGAACTCTCACAATTTTGTAATCACTTCCTCCAATTAATGATTTCTTTGGGCTTTACGCAGGTGGGTTCCACTGCTATCCATAAATCTGGGCACTCCTTGGACTTAGTCTTTCTCCTAGGGATTGATATTTTCGATTTGGGGGTGGAACCAGTCGTTTGGTCAGACCACTACACCATGAGGTTCAATTTTAGTGCCCTCTTGAGAAGACCTACCCCTGTGGAGATGGCAAGGTACCACCCTTTACTGGATATTACTCCCCAAGGCCTTGCAGCGGTCCTTGACCTCTCGTCCCCCGCATTGGCGAGCAGTAGCCCAGAGACCTTAGTGATGGCCTATAACAGGACTGTTACATTGGCTCTGGATACTATTGCTCCTGTTCGTGTACAACCCCTTTCCCTTCGTCCCAAGGTGCCCTGGTTTGATAGGACGCTGAGGGAGATGCGGAGATGGGCAAAGATTAGAACGCTGCTGGCTCAGGGATGCCCTTGAGGCCGACTGCTTTAGATTGATGGACCATTATTATTATCAATCTGCAATCTCCCATAAGAAGGCAGAATTCCTGTCCAGGAAGATTGCAGCTGCTAGGAATCAACTGGCTCAGCTTTTTCAGACTGTAGACAGGCTGTGCAACCCAGCTTGTCTACAAGTTCGGAAAGCCTTTTTGCAATTAGAGTGCGAGGAGCTTGCTCGTTTCTTCGCAAATAAGGTGGCCAACATCAGGGCGGATCTGCATCCAGCAGCTTCTAAGGGGGATGCTGTTGATCAACATGAGTTCACAGTATCTGTTTTCTTGGTGTTCCTTCAGCAGACCTGATTTTGTGGATGTCATGAAGTTTATCAATGGTGTACAACCTACGAGTTGTAGTTTGGATCCTGGACCAACCTCCCTAATATTGGGCTGTAGTAACATCATTGGTCCAATCCTTGTGCAAATAGTCTGGTGCCCCCTGGAGTCGGGTGAGTTCCCTAGCTCCCTGAAAGAGGCGGTGGTGATGCCTCTCTTGAAGAAAGCTACCTTGGACCTGGATTATTTCACAAACTACAGACCCATCTCAAACCTACCCTTTATTGGGAAGGTGATTGAGAAGGTAGTGGCTGTCCAATTGGAGAACCATTTAACCATCCATGACATCTACGAACCCTTCCAATCCGGTTTTCGTAAAAGACACAGCACTGAGACCACGCTGATTCAGGTGCTTAATAATCTCCTGAGGGCAAGAGACCAGAAGAGACGTTCCATTCTAGTTCTTCTTGATCTCTTGTCAGCTTTTGGCACTGTGGATCATGTGGTGTTGTTAGCATGCCTGAGGCAGATTTATGGAATATCGGGAATCATCCTTTGATGGTTCACCTCATTCCTCACTGGGAGATCACAAAGAGTTGTGTCTGGGTTTTTTTCCTCAGGCCCAACCCCTTTGTTGTGTGGGGTGCCTTAGGGTTCTGTGCTATCTCACATGTTATTCGCAGTGTATATGCTGTCCCTAGGAGACATTATAAGACGGTATGAGCTAAGGTTTCATTGCTATGCAGATTATACCCAGCTATACCTGTCTTTCGCACCTGACCGGGATGGAGCTCTTTTGGTGTTTAACAACTGTCTGAAAGAAATTCTGGATTGGATGGATTCTAGTTGGCTGAAGTTGAACTCAGAAAAGACAGAGGTTTTGGTTGTGGACCCGGGCTGTCAGATAGAGGGGCCGCCTGCTGGTACACCCTCAGGAATTTCTCTTGGTGGTGTGTCACTTCCAACCTCCAAACAGGTGCATAACCTAGGGGTTATCTTGGATGACAAGCTGACACTACAGTCACAGGTGTTAGCAATCGTCAAGACTTCCTTTTACCATCTTAGGAATATCGCTAGAGTGAAACACCTTGTTCCGTCTGACATGTTACCTACGTTGGTCTATGCCTTTGTGTCCTCACGTTTGGGCTACTGCAACTCCCTGTATTTTGGGCTTTCTGGGGTTGAAATCTGCCGCCTTCAGTTAGTGCAGAATGCGGAAGTCTGGGTTTTGACTGGGACAAGTAGGTCCTGTCATATTACCCCGGTGCTGCGCGATCTGCACTGGCTTCCTGTTTGGTGGCGGATCACCTTTAAAGTCTGTTTACTGACTTTCAAAGCCCTACATGATCAGGGTCCGGCATATCTGAAAGACCTTCTGGCTCTTTACTGCCCAGGCTGATCGTTCCGCTCGGCCGATGAGGGGTTGCTAGAGATTCCAAGAGTGAGTCTAAAATCATCTGGTTGTAGAGCTCTTTCCTTTGCTGCTCCCACTCTTTGGAATTCTCTACCCCACCGGTTACAGGAGTGCACTCCGTGGAGGAATTTAAGAGGGGTCTAAAAACTTATTATCATCAAATTGCTTTTTCGGAATTTTGACTGTGTTTTAACAGCGATTAGACTGTAATTTTGTGTTTTATATTAAATTATAATGCTTGATTTGTGTTACCTATTATGATTTGGCTTATTTTGGCCTACACATAACCCCTGAGGTTTTGATATATTGGCCAGCTGATGTGAGGGTTTAATTTTGGACACCCTTCTGTTTGGCAGCGGGGGTTCTGGGGTTTGGTTCTGTACAAGGCACTTCTCTTTTTTGGATTATGGGGCATATAATTTACCGAACACTGCTCGGCCACGCTACTGTGTTGGAGAAAAGGGAACATGATCATCACGGACAGTGTAAGTAAGAAGTGACTTGCAGCTACTCAGTTTCGGTATTTGAAGGGTATCTGAAATCAGGCTTCTTAGCGCAAGACTGTAAAAGTCGTATCAACCCGCAGGTTGATACAAGTTTTTTCGTATCAACCTGCGGGTTTATGTGACTTTTAACAGCACTCGAAAACAGGTTGATAACAAGGGTCACCAGTAATTATACACCTTTATGGTACATCCTTGAAAGTTAACTGAGGTGGTATCTCTCAGAGCACGTTGTACACCAACTTTCTGTTGAAAATCAAGGAAGCGTAGAACAAATGACCTGGGCTTTTTCCCCTTTAGCAGGCATGGGCTCTAAGGAGCAATGTGCCCTCTCTATGAAATATCTGGGAGTGCCAGCAGGGGGACCTGCTATATTAATAAAGAGCTTGTTGGTAAATTCAATAGGATCAGGCCTCTCAATTCCTTCTTTTAAACCAAAAACCCTCTGATTATTTTTACGACTTCTGTTCTCCAGATCTTCTATTTTATCTATCAAATCAGAAATTTTCCTAGAGTTGTTAATGCGTTTAGACTGTTTCTTAACACATAAATCCTCTAGACTGCCAGAGATTTTTCTTGAATGAATAGCCAGTTATTTTTTAACTTCTTTCATGTCACTAGCCATTTCAGTTAAAGTTAATGTCAGATTCCCAATTTCATGCATAATACATTCAAAATGAGCTATAGTGAGAGAGTCTTCAGTAGCTATTTTCTTAGATTCAGAACAATTGTTGTCAGTACTATTTGAGATAATGTCTAGAGGGCGCTTTTTAAAATTCATTTCAGATTCTTTCCGCATAATTATTAGCTTGTCAGGATTATTTTTAGAAGCCGTTAGAGCAGTGCAGTAAAATATAAGCCAGCAACCAAGAGTGACAGTACAGCAATAAAAAAACATGTGAGCAGTGTAGTGTCACTTTAAAGAACTGCCCTGATGATGACCTCAACGGAAATATTTAAATACGGGGCATGTTTCCAGCAACCCAGAGGTTAACTGTATCAGAGACAGCACTAGCAAGGAGGAGCGAACATCAGAACCAAGCGATCGTCGGTAAATTAAACAAACAGTAAAGTGAGGGGAAAAAAAAAAACTAGAAAGGGAAAGTTCACTATGACCTGAAATTACCGTATACAGAGGTAGGCCGCAGCGGAGCTCACCAACAGATGTCCAACCACCACCAGGGCATTCGATCAAATTCTGTGGAACAGACAGATGATGAAGTCATGCAGACAGGTGCCTCGCGACTGATGCCAACAGAAACAGCAGAAATGGGAAATGCTGAATAAAAAGCAAAAGCCTTAGGATCCCACTCCCAACTCTAGTACGTCAAAGAGGAGACCAGTTGTATGGCTGTGTAGGTCAAGGCTGTAGGCCGGTACATTCACTGTAGTGTACACATTTATGCATGTTCTCTAAATACCTGCCCCAGGCTATATGTTTTTTTTAGAATATGCAGTAGATATTCTGTTAGTGATTAGATGAGACATCTTTACTGGCAGCAGTCTAATTTTTTTTGTAACTGGGGGAGGGCTGCAGTTGGAGAGTGTGTACAAATTGAAATGCCAGCCTACACTCTTGCTATGCATAGTTGGGGGACTAAGGAGGTATGCATAGAAGTGGGTGGGGCTTAATGTCACCTAGTGTAGGTAACCTACAAGTGGTTCAAGAGAGGAGCTGAACTTGCCAACCACAAAAGAGACAGGATACACTAAAATGAGCATATGCCAGTTGTGTCAGTGCTTCGTTCCATGCCCACATGCACTGGACAGCGTCCACAACCCCTGCCTGCCATATTGTGCTTGAGCGGAGCCACACCTAGGGGCAGGCTCGCAGAGCTTATTTGGACTATGGCCAGCATGTTGGTTGCACGCACTGGGCTCCCACTGGATCCCTGCCTGTGCAGGTGTTGACGGGATATGGCCATATCACCTTCAGAGTACTGACAGAAAGTACAAATAATGTATATGTTGCCGGACGGCACTCTCCCCCCCTTCAGCCCACTGTAGAGGCTGCTAGGGTTGGGGCTGGTAATGGGGGGGGCATGATTGGGCCGTGGGACCGAAGATGTGGCCAGGTGGAGGGGGCATATATCTGCTAATGCGGCCCTTAGAGTTGTGTATCCCCTCCCTCCAGCTCTTTGGCATACCGTGCCCGCCCTGTCTGAAACACCCACATAGCCACACATGCGGCTCAGCAGAGGGAGCAGAGAAGACCAGCTGGTAGGTCTGTGGATACATAGAGATCCCTGCATGTGTGGAGCAGAACATCTGCACACCACAGGCCCTTGTAAGCCCCTCTCTGCAGGTGTGGCAGAGGGTGCTGAGCTTCTGGGAATTGGCCTTTAGTTTAAATTTGTTTAGTTGGAGGTTGCACCCCCTACACACACCACTATTTAACCAAAACTAAAAGAGGTGTGGGGGGTGTAGCCCCTAACATAAACACATTTAAAAAGCTAATCTCTTGTAGCCTGCTTCCCATGTCTAGGGGTATAATGGTGGAAAAATCTGGGGAAGGAAGTGTACAAACAAAAATGCCACTTGCTTGCCCTTCCCAGAACGGGATGACTTCCCAGGTGCATGGACGCCCTTGGGGCTGATACAGAGCTGTAATCGGGGGGTTAGCAACATAACAGCCTGCAACAGTAACAGAATTTCCAAACAAGAATAAAGCCTAAAAGGATGCACTGAATTCTCCAAACTCGTATAGCATATTATTAGTGGTGACAAAAATCTTTATACACGGAGGTTATATGGCCAAAGTCAATTTCTCCAGTTACATTATCCCACTGGGGAAGTAAAGTTCAGTGTCTTTGATCATCTTCTCCTCTACCAGCATACTTTACAATTCCTAAATTAGTTTACGAGCAGTGTACAACTCGGCAGGGTTCACAGTCTCTATTTACAACATGCATTTGGGGATAAGCTTCTAAACATTCTGAGGCAGGTTTCTGTGTTTCTGCAGCTGTAACAATGACTGAACTTCCCAGGGGACTGTTGCTATAACCATTAGTTGTGATTTAGTATACCCAGTATACCCACAGGGGATCTCCTAAGGGGCAGTTAATGCACACATTTGTCCGAGTGACTTCCAACAAGACAGGCGTACTGACACAGAAAGGGATATTGGGCTCTGAAGAGCTGCCCAGGGATTCCAACCTTCCTTCCATCCCCTAGACCAGGTACCCCTTGCGAACTGCTTGCCAACCATTTCTCCAAATAAAGTCAGTACCAGCCAACTTTACTTACCATTTTTAAGGAGAACTGTGCTGGCTTTATAAGTCATAATTCCCAGTAGAACCATTTTTTTTAAATACTAGTTCACATTCTGTTATTGCTGTAGCTTTCCAGGCTTTCTAGTTAGCAAACTTGGTGTTTCTGATTTACATGCTGCTGGTAAGAACCATTTTAGAACTGCATGACGTAGTTTATGGCCCTGTTCTACTCTTCTGTTGTTGACACAATGCATCCATGTTCTACTATAGAACTCCGAGGTTGTTTGGGACATAAACTGTATCATACAGTTCTGAAATGTTACTTAATACCACCAGATGGTGAAGCAGAGGCACCCACTGATGTTACTAAAAAGCCTGTATAGATGGGATAATAACAAGATTTTAACTAATACTTGAAAACAGCATCTACTGAGAACAAGCATTTGTCAATACCGAATGTTTCCTTGCTGGTATTAGCATTGGAACTGCAGGAGTTAGACAGATGCAGAGTAGGAATGGCAGTGAAGTACTGAACTTCACACCAACCCCACCTCCACCCTGCAGAGACGGACAAGCACTGGGGTATGCATTTGTGTTGTCGCCCATAATGTTCTTGCCATTTCACCTCACCCTATCCTGCAGACACTGACACATGTTGAGGTGTGCCTTGGGGTGTCTGGCTTTACAGTCACCCCACTCCATAAGGACATATGCTGAAATGGGTGCAATATAGGAGAATGGGGTGAACTCTGGGGCCAAAGAGTCCAAGGCACACCTCAATGCGGTCACTGGCTGCAGGGTGGGGCAGGGGTGGGGTGGAATGGCATGAGCATTACAGTTGGCAATCCAAAGGCACACCCCTGATGCCTGTTAGTCTGTACAGGGTGGGACGTTATGGTTAGAAACCCTAACGCCCCGGGTGTTTGTTGGTATTTGCACTACAAATTTTCAACATAGTCTTTTTGTGACCCCACCTCATGAAAGCATTTGGGACCACTTCTCATGAACAGTGGCACTGTGATTTTGCCACTGTGCCCCGAGCTTTGAGTTTCCACAGCGACCGTGCCATTGTGCACCAGATGTACGAAAGCACAGATTGGGCAGGATGTGAAGAATGACAGCTGCACCATTCATAGGAGGTGTGAAGAGATGGCAATGTTGAAAATCTGTAGTGAAAATATTAAAAATACTCAAACTTCCGGGAGTACGTGGAAACTGCGCAACGCATGCACGTAACACAGTCATTTAGTGGAATTATTGCACCAAATTTTCAACATAGGCATTTTGTGACCTCTGTTCATGAACACTGTCACTATGATTTTCTTAATCTGTCCCAAACATTGATTTCCTACAGCAACCGAGCTATTCTGCACCAGATGTGTAAATGCATATTTCGGGCAGGATGCGAAAAATGACAGCTGTACTGTTCATAAGGAGGCCTGAAAAAATGCCAATGTTGAAAATCTGGAGTGAAAACACTACAGATTTGTGAAGTTATGAGGGTGCGTGGAAACTGCACAATGCACGCTTGTAACAGTCATTTTATGGGCATCTGTCACCAGATTTCCAACACAGGCATTTTAGAACCTCTGCTCATGAACAGAGTCACTGTGATTTTACATACGAACATACATATGAACATATGAATCTGCCAGCAAAACACACCAATCGGTTTATCTAAGTCTGCCTGAGTGTGCAGCTAGCACCCTAGATTGCAGCTGCCACAGCCTCCTCCCCCTCAGTTCCTCCCCTGCTTGTCTCAGCCCCTGCCCCCCTGACTCTTTCTCTTGCTTTATCCCACTCATTCTTAAAGCTATTGACTGTCCTACATGTTACCACCCCCTCTGGCAGCGCATTCTAACCAGACACCACCCTGTCTGTGAAGTAGTGCCTCCTCATTTCCCTCTTGAAACGTCCCCCTTCCAACCTTAGTCCGGCCCCCTCGTCTCTCTTCCACTCCTCAGTTTAAACTTAGTGCTAGGTTTATTTACCCCCCTCAGGTATTTAAACACATCAGTCATATCCCCCCATCCCTCCTCTCCTCCAATACGTACATGTTCAGCTCCTTCAGCCTAACTTCATATTCCTTTCCTTCCATCCCCTTTAATATTTTTGTTGCCCTCCTTTGCGCCCCCTCCAGTAAATTTATATCTCTCCTCAGGTACGGCCTCCAGTATTGCACACAGTACTCTAGGTGCAGTCTGACCAATGATCTGTAGAGAGGTAGGATCACATCCATGTGTCTGGATGAGAACCCCCTTGCGATGCACCCCAGCATCCTGTTTGCCTTCGCTGCTGCTCTCCTGCACTAGGCAGAGTTGTTCATGCGCCCAGTCACCAACACCCCTAGGTCCTTCTCCTCCTCTGTGATCCCCAACCAATAGTCCCTCTTCTGGTTCTTAGCCCCAAAGTGCATCACTATACACTTCTTTGCGTTGAATCCTAGCTGCCACTCCACCGACCATGTCTCTAGTTTGGTAGGTCCCCTTGCAGTTTTTCCCATCCGTCCTCTTCGTCCATCACCGCCCCAAATTTGGTATAATCTGCGAATAGACTAACCCTGATCCCCACTCCATGTGCTATATCAGAGATAAAGAGCCCAAACAGCACCGGGCCGAGCACTGACCCCTGCGGCACCCCGCTGGTCACTGCTCTGTGTGACGTGAGCTCCCCACCACCACTACCACCCTCTGCACCCTCCCCCGTAACCAGTTCTCTGTCCATTTAGTCAGCTTTTTTCCCACCCCCACTGCCATCAGCTTCCCTCCCAGTCTCCCATGAGGCACTGTATCAAAGGCCTTACTGAAGTCCAAGTATTGGACATGTACCGTATGGCCTCTGTCCAACTCCCTTGTCACCCAGTCATAATACTCTGTTAGGTTGGTTTGACAAGACCTCCCTGAGATGAACCCGTGTTGCAGCCCATGTTGGAGGCCATTACTCTCTAGGAATGCCACCAGACTCTCCTTCAGTATCACCTCCATAAGCTTTCCCACTATGGACGTGATACTTACCGGACAATAATTTCCTGGCTTCTCACTAGGTCCACTCTTGTGTATGGGCACCACATGGGCCACCCTCCAGTCCTGGGGCATACACCCCGTTTCCAGGGAGGTGTTGAACAGATCTGCCAGCGGCTCAGCCAACGGCTCCGCCAGCTCCCACAGCACCCTGGGGTGGATGCCATTGGGACTTGGTGCCTTGTCTGCCCTTACTGCCCTCAGTCCCTCTAGAACTCTACTCCCTGTGATCACTTTGTCCGTCACCTCCCCCCCCTTTCCCCACCTACTAGCCAATTCTGGTAGTGGACCATCCCTTTCCTTAGTGAAAACGGAGCAGAAGTACTCATTTAGAATTTCCACTTACTCCTCCTCCTTTTCCACCCAACCCCTCCCTGCTTTATCCTCACAATATGTTCCTTGCACGTCCTCTTTTCCCTGACATACCTAAAAAAGTCATTTTCCCCTCCCTTTATGCCCTGTGCAGACCTTAATTCCCTGTAGGCCTTAGCTTTTTTCACCCTCCTGGCCACCTCAATTGTCCAACTCCTGAAAGCCTCCTTATCCTCTCCCTTCCCTGTTCTCCTGTACTTCCAGTAAGCAGTCCTCTTTGCCCTCATCCCTTGCAGCACTTCCTTGTTTAACCAGCATGGTTTCTTGGCTCTGCTCTTCTTTCTCTTGGCCCTGGTGCAGGCTACTGTGGTCTCTGTTAGCCCAGTCTTTATGACTCCCCACTTGTTGGCACCTTTTTCTGCCCACAAAGAAATCTGCAGCAGTCCTGACAGAGCTCCGTTGAGCTCGCTTACTCCCCTCTCTCACTTGCTCGTTCTGTTTCTCCCGGCGCTGCAAACTGCCCTTTTGTACTGGGCTCCTGCCTGCATTAGCGCCTTTTTTCTGCCCACAAAGAACTGTAGCAGTCCCGACAGAGAGCTCTGTTGAGATTGCTCCACCCCTCTATCACTCACTCATTCTGTTTCTCCCGGGCTGCAGGCTGCCCTTTAGCTGGGCCCTGCCTGTGTTGGTGCCTTTTCTGCCCACAGAGAAATCCGCAGCAGTCCCGACAGAGCTCTGTTGAGCTCGCTCACTCCCCCCCCCACTCGTTGTTCTGTTTCTCCCAGCGCTGCAGGCTGCCCTTTTGTACTGGGCTCCTGCCTGCGTTGGCAGCTTTTTCTGCCCACAAAGAAATCTGCAGCAGTCCCAACAGAGCTTTGTTGAGCTCGCTCACTCCCCGTCTCTCACTCGCTCGATCTTAATCTGTCGCAAACACTTTTTTCCCCACAGCAACTGCGCTATTCTGCGCTGGAAGTGCGAAAACACACTTCGGCCAGGATGTGAAAAATGACATCTATTCATAAGGAGATGTGAAAAAATGTCAGTGTTGCAAATCTGGCATGAAAATATTACAAATTTGCGAAGTTATAAGGGTGCGTGGAAACCGTGCAATGCACACTTGTAACACAATCAGTTTATGGACATTCGACACCAGATTTTCGACATAGGCATTTTAGGACCTCTGCTCATGAACTGTGTCACTGTCATTTTCTTAATCTGTCCCATAACTGATTTCCCACAGGGACTGTGTTATTCTGTGCCAGAAGTGCGAAAACACATTTTGGCCAGGATGTGTAAATGACAGCTGTACTGTTCATAAAGAGGTGTGGAAAAATGGCAATATTGAAAATCTGGAGTGAAAATGTTACAAATTTGCGAAGTTATGAGAGTGTGTGGAAACTGCGCAACGCACGCTCATAAAAGTCATTTTTTGGATTTTGTTCACCAAATGTGCAATATAGGCTTTTGAGAGCCCACCTCATGAACAGTGGCCTGTTGTTTCGTTACGCCGTCCCGAAAAGTGATTCCGCACAGTGACCACGGAATCACCTTTCAGGACCGAATAATGTCATGACAGTGACTGAATTCATGTGGAGGGGTCCCAGTAACCCCATGTTGAAAATATGGTGCCAAAATTCCCCAAAATGCCAGAGATATGCACCAAAGTTGAAACAAACCCTATTTATGCCATTATACAGCTTACCAGCATTTCTTCAGTTCGCAGTCGGCTTTGAGGAGTGCAGACGGTCCACTGAAGATCATTGCGCCAGGCTCCGAAGGTAAGTATGGGGTGAGGGGGGTGTGGGGGAGGTGGGGTACGCAGAGGGGCACCGGACACTTCGAGGGACCCTTTTCTCATTTTACAGGTTTTAAAAAAAATACAGGCAATGCAAATCGGTTTTTTACTTTTGCTGGTGTGTTTTTGGTACACTGGGGTGGGCTCCCAGTGTGCCACTGGCATTTGTGGGGAGGGGGACCGAAGCCTATGGGGATTGGGACCCCCGTCGGCATAAAAACGAGTGGTGGCACATGATGCTGAGGGGGATTGAGCACCCCCTCAGCAACTGGAACTGGGAAGGGGGGACTGAAGCTGATGAAGATTGGGCCTCCCATCGGCACAGAAACGTGTGTTGGGGGGGCACATAATGTGAGAGATTGGGCACACCCTCAGCACACAACTGAAATTAGGGGTGGGGACGTTATGCTGACAGGGAGTGAGCTCTCCCGTCGGCAAAATAAGTGGGTCAGGGGCACGCCAACAGGGGAATTGGGCACCCCCTCCGTCAGCTTTCATGGGGCTCTGAGGTGGTGGCATAGAGCCACCATGTGCCTGGTAATGTTACACCAGGCAAGGTACTGCCCTGCAGTGACAGGTCGCTCTCTCATTGCAGTGGAATGACTGATGTTGCAATGACGAGGTGGCCCCTGATTGCAGTGGTGAAATCCTTACAAGTTGGTGGCACTCTGCAGAACCAGTGTCATCAGGCACTGGGCCTGCATTGGTTGAGCACTGCCAAGCCCAACAGTGCAAAGCCAACATTAGCTGCCACAGTGCCGCACCTCCACAACCCGTTTCTCTCCTAAGCTGCAACACAATGTTTCTTGTGCATGCACGTGTAACCCCTTTGTTACCCGGGGTTACTAGAATCCCAGTAAGACCTAGTGGTAGGCAGGGAAGGCAGCTTGTGAAACTCCAGTTAAATGGGTTTCACACTGTCTCACTCTGTCCTCAGTCACAGCCGAGACTTGAGAGATGACATCATAACAGAACTGTCGCAGCTGCATGAGCCACATTTGGAATCTTCAGCTCAGAGTAAGTTTAGAACCTTAGGAATTCAAAGTCGGTCTTCAGTTTGTCCTTAAGCAAACAAGGAGGACACCAGTAGTTGTCTGTTTACCCCCCTCCCTCTGGGGGGGGTGAGGAAAGTTCTCTGTGGGTTCCAGGGGCAATCCCCTTCTCCCACCTTGGGAAGAAAGCTGCCTGTTTTAATTTAAGTTCAGTCTGTTCATGTATAACAGCAAAGGTTACAGTTTTTTTGTCTGTGGGGCACCTGCAACGAATGGGTGAGTGTTTGGCCCCATTGGAAGGCAAACAACTTCTTTCTTCAGTTGGATTTCAGTATTGGGACTGCTATTTGGGAGGACTATGTCAACTAGGACAAACAAATAGAGCAGTCATCTGTTTAAAGTGTTAATGGATTTAAAGTTCACTGTAGAGGGGGTGCTTCAGGTCATCCACTGTCAATCTACATTTTAAAGTCTAAAGTTCTGTGTGTCCAGAGAAATAACCAGGTATGGGCTGTGGGAGCTGGAGGTGGGAAAACCCCCCATTTTTAGTAACCAGGTCCACCTCTACGGATTTCTTCTGTGTTTTTGCTACTTGCCTCATGTGCTTGGCCAGTGATGGGGTGGGTACCCAGACGTGGGTCGCAACTTGAAAATCTCTCTAGGAGTCGCAGACTTCAAGTGGTGTGGGGAGCCACAGGATGGGAAAATTACTCCTTGTTGGACGGGAGTCTCCTTGTTGGATGGGAGTTTCGAATTGGAAGTACGAAAATAAAATCTCTCTAGGAGTCGCAGACTTCAAGTAGTGTAGGAAGCCACAGTTTGGGAGCCTCCTTGTTTGATGGGATGTCTTTCCAAGTAGAGTTTGGGTTCATTCGCCAAGTGGACCGTCAGTCGAGTGGCCGGCAGGGGAGCCGGGCCAGTCGGGCTGTGTATCCAATGCGCATGCAAAGTCCGGGCTGAGTGCCTGGTGGGTCCAAAGCCAGACATCTGTTGTATTGTGTTCATTCCTCAAATGGACCGCTGTGTTTAACCTCTAATCTGCATTACAGTTACGTAGCCCTGTGGGGGACCATGCAGTGCTTTGTTTATGTTCAGTGAGTTAATAAATAAAGCCACACTGAAAAATCCCAATTCTGGTTCTGGACATTACAGTTATTGCTTCCGCAGATTTGGATTTACTTGGGTGCCTGTGAAGATAAACCAAGCTATCTAGGAATGATCAGAACGTCCACCAGAGACCAGATGGTCCTGAAGCAATTTCCTAATGTGTGCTAAAAGGTGAATCTTGTGCTGCTGTTTAAAAATACCAACTGTTTACTGTGAGGGGCTGTGAAGCAAAAGTGTGTCCTTGTCCTGCATCAACATAGTTTACAGCGTTTGTCAGTTTTAAAATAAAGTTCTGTGAAGGAAAGTGTGGAAAACTAGGGGTAGCAACAGAGAATTATCCTGAACATTGGAAATGCTTTCTGTGCAATGCTAGAGATTGCAAAGTTAATAGCAATGTTACATGGTTGAAATGGGCTCCCACCGTGGAGTCAGTTGAAAAAAAAAGTGCACATCTTTCAGTTTAAATTTGCCTGCTCGACGATCGCCATGAGAAGAGGAGCCCTCGTGAGGAAGAAGAGGTTCATTTGCATGGCGTTGTGTGGTTGGTCAGTTTGCAATTAGTCCCGCCCCCTCAGCCAGCTCTTATGTGTCTGCTTCAGCATTCGAGAGGGAGACAGAGAGTAGTGCATGTACTGGCAGTGGAGGAGTGTTCGCGAAGTGTTCAAAGCGCTGTAAACAGTAAAAAAGTGACTTTCCAGTTAAACATCGGGCTCAACCCGCTTATCGATTGTGGGATCAGTGAATTGTGTGGTTAATAATACGATCGCAGAGACTGCCCGCCTGTTTGCAATCTGAGGCCTTCAAAACCTGGCTGCAGGCCGTTTTACCCCACCACAGCAATCTGCTACAATAACAGTGAGTAAACGATTTAAAACTGCTCAAATCAGTGATTTTCAGTAATGCCATATAAAATGTGTGTGCAGCTATATAGTCGCTTTGCAAGTAGTGATTGTGTGATGTCCTGCTGGCAAGTGCCAGTCTGTAAAGCCATTAAATGTGTGCATAGCAATGAAAGTAGCCCTCAGTTTAAAGTTTGCAGCCAGAGAGAGACTGTGGTTTGTAAAATAAGTGCAACACTAGTAAAAGCAGGCAATCCTGTGCTGAAACCTGAAGTTTTAATGGGACTGTAATTAAATGAATGTTGCCAGCAAGTGAAAAGTCCAAGGAAAATCCTGTAAATGTATAAACAGCCAGAACAGAGCAAGTTGCGCAGATTGAAATAAAAGTTATGAGTAGCTGATGTAAATCGGGTGCATAGTGGCTTGACCCAGAGTCTGAATGTTAATGCACAGGAGTGCTGCTGCCGCCATTACAGGGTGGGGTAGTAAAGTAAACACAGCAGCAGAGGAGCCATTTTAAAGATACAGAGTGTGTTCATTAAAGTGGGACTTTCAGTTACAGTGAACTTTTGTTTGTTTTTCTGCAGTTATGGCCGCAGGACCAGCTCGTTACCCGGATCATGCCCGGGTTGCAGTAACAGCAGCAGTAAACAGATTGAGAGATATTGAAAATTGGTGCTATAGAGGGCAACTCCCTCCAGATGTGGCAATTCCTAAGTATCCAGTGTGTGTATGCCAGATGTGCTTGAGTGCTGGAAGGGATGTCTTCATGATTCCTCACTGTGCTGGATGTCTACAAAAATATGGCTTGTATAAAGTGCCTCAAATTTGTTTGGCTCCCACATGGACACAACTTCAAGAATCTGCAGTTGGCAGCACACAGCATCAGGCGGAGCCTGTGGAGGAAGGTCCCCGGGAGTGTGGCACAAAGTTAGAGTGCAGAATTAGAGACTGAATCTGAAATTGACGTTGGATGCTGGATCTCAGAAAGCAAGTTCAGATAAAGCATCAGTAGTCCCCTGGGTGGGAGGCCTAGCCCAAGTCTGAAGGTGAAGATGAGATGCGGAGGCCTTTGAATGGGAGGTGTAGAGCCTCTGCTCCCAGTGATGAATGGATAGTCTTGGGGTGAGAACTACTGCTCACTCCTGGGCTCAGATCCTCAGTGAAGAGGAAGATGAGGGAAGCTATGTGGCCTTGTGAGAAAAGGAGCGAGGTACACAGCCTCAAGATCTTGCCTCGGAGGAATGTGTTCAAGAAGGTGGTGATGCCACTGCCCTGGCTTCACCAGAAGAAGAAGAAGTCAGGGATCCGTTTTTAATTTCATTGAGGATGCGAAGCTGGCAGAACCAGGACTGGCCACCCCCAAGCCAGGCTAGCGGTCTCAGATTGACCAAAGCAAGTAAAGAGGAGAGACTGGTTCGTAGAAAGGCCAATGAAATCTTTGGTATGACCTTTCCTACCTTTCCTTGAAGAGTCTGGGAGGAAATTGAGAACTGCAGGAAATCCTGGATCTGGGATGAAGCAATGAAACATGTGCATCCTGGGGCTAACCAGCATGTAAAGAATAGACTGTTCCACGAAAAGTATACACAGTGGAAGACAGGCAGGACACTGTTTATGGACAGAGTGAAAATAGTGGACGGAGAGGGATGCAAAGTCTCCCACTGTGTGAATTATGTGAGTCCAGATGGAGTAATAATTCAAGCCCCTGACCCCCTCTACTATTGGCCTCAGTGCAAGGACCTCCCAGTAATTAAGCCTGCGCCTACAAAATGGAGAGCCGAGCAGTGGTAGTCAATACTGCCACATCCACACTGTGAAGTAACCTTATTGAACTGCCAATATGAATAAACAAGAACTCAGGTGCCCCATATTCTTCAGTCCACAGTGTACTGCCCTATTCAGCAACCATCTACTGGTACCACCAGATGACTTCAGATCCAGAGAGGACACCAGCCCAGCTGTTTTCCTGTTCATCGCCTGGTAATCGGATGACGCCGGACCAGCTGTTTCTCTTTTTGTTCCTGTTCTAAGGTTCCTTCTCCAGTTATGACATCAGCCCAGCTGTTTCCAGATATGCACTCCTGTGGGTTCCTGGAAGATATCCGCCCAGCTGTATCAGAAGAAATGCTGCCAGGGAGAGTCTTCGGCAGGGACCAGGTTTGTGACGTTCAAATACTTCAAGAGGCTGGTGAGTCATCAAAATTCTTTTTATTCTATCTTTATGACATTGCAATACATACCTTACACTACAGACTTCAAAATGTGTGTGAACGGTCCGCAAAGACTCTCCCCTTTGGGATTACTGCCTTAAAGAACTGTGCTTCACGGGGCTCCGGCCCAGGAGAGACTCTTTAATGGACTGGCCTTCGGGCCTTGTAGTCACTAGTGGGACATTTAGGGCATTCCACCACCCCCAAAAGTGTATTGCTACCAATGTCATTGTACTTTAATGTAAATACTATTTTCTACCTTTTCTAAAAAAAAAAAAAAAAAAAATATATCTTCTTTTTGGGATTGTTCAGTGCTTTTTCTGTGTGGTAAGGGTTGTTGTTGTTTAGATAGACTGTACATGCAGGTTAGGATGTGTTTTTTTTTTGGTTTTGTCTTTTCTTACAGGTGTTCAGTCCCTCGTCAGTGCTTATGGTGTAGAATTTAAATGTACTGTGTTATTATTGCTAATGGTTGTAGTTGCAGGCTGCCCAAGGTCGGGGAGGTCCCCGGGTTTTTGGTTTTATTTGGGAATATTATGTTAGAGGCAGATAGGTTTTCCCTAGAGGGTTAGGGGGGATAGACAGGCTGTGATCCTGAGCGGCCGTAGGGATTGCAGTGCTGATCTATCAAGGCTATGCTCTGGGCGGTTCTACCAGAGCCACTAGGTGTCCATAATGCGTGGATAGAGTAGAGGCTGATATGTCAGCTATGGCCTCTAGGCCCTTAGTGTTGCCTACCTGTGCTTGCACATGGTAAGAGGGCCTAATCACCCCCCTCATGAGTAGCACATAGGGTGGGATGGCCTAAGGCCGGGTGCATAATGACTGGGGACAGTCATTTTCCTGGTCAAGGGCCAGTGTAACCCCTTTGTTACCCGGGGTTACTAGAATCCCAGTAAGACCTAGTGGTAGGCTGGGAAGGCAGCTTGTGAAACTCCAGTTAAATGGGTTTCACACTGTCTCACTCTGTCCTCAGTCACAGCTGAGACTTGAGAGATGACATCATAATAGAACTGTCACAGCTGCATGAGCCACATTTGGAATCTTCAGCTCAGAGTAAGTTTAGAACCTTGGGAATTCAAAGTCAGTCTTCAGTTTGTCCTTAAGCAAACAAGAAGGACACCAGTAGTTGTCTGTTTACCCCCCTCCCTCTGGGGGGGGTGAGAAAAGTTCTCTGTGGGTTCCAGGGGCAATCCCCTTCTCCCACCTTGGGAAGAAAGCTGCCTGTTTTAATTTAAGTTCAGTCTGTTCATGTATATAACAGCAAAGGTTACAGTTTTTTAGCCTGTGGGGCACCTGCAACAAATGGGTGAGTGTTTGGCCCCATTGGAAGGGCAAACAACTTATTTTCTTCAGTTGGATTTCAAGTATTGGGGACTGCTATTTGGGAGGACTATGTCAACTAGGACAAACAAATAGAGCAGTCATCTGTTTAAAGTGTTAATGGTTTAAAGTTCACTGTAGAAGGGGTGCTTCAGGTCATCCACCGTCAATCTACATTTAAAGTCTAAGTTCTGTGTGTCCAGAGAAATGGCGGGTATGGGCTGTAGGAGCTGGGTGAAACCCCCATCTTTAGTAATGAGGTCCACCTCTCGATTTCTTCTGTGTGTTTGCTACTTGCCTCATGCGCTTGGCCAGTGATGGGGTGGGTTACCAGATGTGGGTCGCAACTTGAAAATCTCTCTAGGAGTCGCAGACTTCAAGTGGTGTGGGGAGCCACAGGATGGGAAAATTACTCCTTGTTGGAAGGGAGTCTCCTTGTTGGATGGGAGTTTCGGATTGGAAGTACGAAAATAAAATCTCTCTAGGAGTCGCAGACTTCAAGTGGTGTGGGGAGCCACAGTTTGGGAGCCTCCTTGTTTGATGGGATGTCTTTCCAATTAGAGTTTGGGTTCATTCGCCAAGTGGCCCGTCAGTCGAGTGGCCGGCAGGGGAGCCGGGCCAGTCAGGCTGTATATCCAATGCGCATGCAAAGTCCAGGCTGAGTGCCTGGTGGGTCCAAAGCCAGACATCTGTTGTATTGTGTTCATTCCTCAAATGGACCACTGTGTTTAACCTCTGATCTGCATTACAGTTACGTAGACCTCTGGGGGACCATGCAGTGCTTTATGTTCAGTGAGTCAATAAATAAAGCCACACTGAAAAATCCCAATTCTGGTTCTGGACATTACAGTTATTGCTTCCTGTAGTTGGATTTACTTGGATGCCCCTGTGCAGAGTAGCCAAACCTAGGTCTCTTGTGCCAGGTAACCTCATCCTTCCCCAAACCCGTAGAGACATATGTATATCCATGTTACAAAAATGGGCATATTTATTTATTTATTTATTTAGTTAAACATCAGTTTAGAAACCTTTGAGCCAGAGACTCATTTACAAAGGTACCTCGTCACAAAGAGGTCATCAGAACAGTAGTACAAGGGACACAGTACTTACAAACAAAAAAGTTACAGTTCAATTACAATTTTGTTTCAATAGAATACAATCTCCAATGAAGCAAAAGATAACAAAAGGTGCAAAACTTATGGTCGGGGGAGAGCTGGTGGGAGTAGAAGGGAGGGAGATAGGGGAGGAGGAATTAGTAGGGAAACGAAGGGGGGGGGGGAGCCGCTCAGTGAACATTGTCAAACAGAGTATATATATATATTTTTTTACACTAGGCTAGCGGCAGTTGCATTTGCGAGAGCTAAGCAGGAAGTTTCTGAGCCTGGGCTTAAAGCAAGCTAAGGTTAGTGAGTTTGAGACACTGGCAGGAGGAGTTATACCAGTGGGGTGCACAGTGGGGAATGCCCTCTGACCTTGAAGTCTGGCTCTCGAATAACTGGGTAGCTCTTGGACAGCTACAGTGATCAGGGTCGGTGCAGTACGCGAATGGAGTTGGATAGGCCTCATGAGGGATAGGCCACACAGGGTTTTAAAGGTGAGCTGGCATGTCTGATACATGTCGCTCTTCCAGGTTGAGTAGGGTAGCCAGGGTGTACAGCTCACATGTGTGAGTGAGTCTGGGAGCACCAGTGATAAGTCTGCAGGCCTTATTAACTGTGAGGCTAACCTTGTTGAGGCAGTCTGATCTGCTGAGCCATAGACCGGAGGCCATAGTCAATGAGAGACATGACAGAGGAGGTGACAGCCAGGCAGAGGGGCATCAGGAGGGAGGCATTTCTTGTGCGGTAAAGAATGCCTAGCCGTGAGTTGGCGAACAGAATTTAGGGCAGATATATGTCCATGGAATGAAAGTGCAGGGTCAAAGGTTATACCAAGATATTTATAGGACTGCACCTGGTCAATGACGAGATTGGGTGTGGAGTGGACAGCTAAGGAAACTTGCTGTACTTATTTTGGGGTGGGAGAAGAGCATCGTTTTTGTTTTCTTAAGGTTGATAACAAGTCGGTGCTCAGTGAACCAGGTAGCTGCAGAGTCAAAGACTAGTTATAGGGAGTTCTGTAGCAGCATGGGGTCATTGTGGGAGGCAACGAGAACAGCATCATCAGCATAGAGAAGCATCTTACCGTACAACTGCTGGGTAGGGAGTTAAGAAAGAGTGAGAATAGTAGGGTCCAAGAATTGAGCTCCTGCGGCACCCCAAGCTAATGGGGTATGTTTCAGAGAGAGTACCATTGACTTTCACACATTGGAGCTGGCGGAGGAGATAGCTGGTGCACCAGGAACAGGTCCTGAGGCAAAGCCTATTAGGTCGAGGTGAGAGCAAAGAGGATGCAACGGTATCGAATGCTTTAGACAGGTCAATGAATATAGCACCAGCCAGGGCACGGAGTCCAAGGAGGCATGGAGGAAGTTGGAAAATTCCAGGAGTGCTGTATTGGTACTATGACCTGCTCTGAACCCGTGTTGTTCAGGGCAGAGATCATTGTACTTACAGAGGTAGTCAGAGACTTGGGACGCCACAATTTTCTCTCACGCCTTAGAGAGGGGGGGGGAGAGGATTGAGATGGGTCGGTAGTTACCCGGAAGAGTCATATGCCTTACACACGCAAGCAAACATAAAAATGAATAACCAGTTTAGCGCAGTTCTCCTTTAAGGAAACACTCTCCAAGATCTTTAAAGGAGTACAAACCTGAAAATGTTCAATATCAAGTAAAAAGTGCTCCATACACTATTATTGCTTCAACAGGAACATTTTTCTTCAAGATTTAAAACACTTTTACTCACTAAAATTTAATTTTACTCACCTAATTTAAAAAATGGGGAGCAAATTACTTTTGTGTGCCAAAATTATCTGGAGCACTGCCGCTAGTGGAGGGTCCACAGTGGCCCTGAATTGAGTTCTAATGCATCCTCTGCCATATAGGCTTAAGAAAGCCAACTATGAGACCTTGGATCTACTATATGCTGAGCTTGAACACCCTGTCCTTCTGTGAAACCAGAAGGGCTAATTTCCCCCCACAATTTAAAATGGGCAGGGGGAAGCAGTCACCTCCTGTGGGTCCCACCTACCACAGATCTGCCTCCCATCTTCTTCTCAGCACTGACCCTTGTGGGAAGAGGGTGTTAAGGCTGAATCTCACTTACTAGGCCATAGGTTATCCTCTCCTCCCTGGCTGCTGGGAGGGAGGGCACCGGAAAGGTGCCAGAAACAGTCACTTAGTTCATAAAAATACATTTCACCTCAGGAATGACAGGATCAAGTCTTTAACTTTCTCTCTTCCTCTCCCAGAAACAGATTTATCTTTCAGGAAGCTTTGTTATCTCCACAGAGATTCATGGGGTGGGGGTGGGGGGCTGTTATCCAGTGGCAGTTGCCACAGTTTACAGTGATTTCTCACTGTGGAAAGGCTTAAATGTATCCCTGACACTAGGTGCAAGGACCACAGCTCCCCTCCCAAAGAATCAAATGCTGCAGCTCTCCAATTACAGCTGGTTGGCTCCTCCCCTTTAAAACTCTGGGGCAGCTCAGCTGACCAAGCCTTCTAAGTGACCCAGAGATTAACTCTTTCAGGCCTTGTAGACAGGAGTGAGCCTCAGTTCATAGGGGGCTGTGCTCGCAAATGTGAACATATGCTTTGTCTCTACTCCCACAATTGCCATTATAGTGTAACTTGCATAAACTCTGATTCAGGAACAATCTGCGTGAGGGTCCTTTGTCCTCCACTTATGCCAGCTGCTCTACCTCCAGTGTTGCCAAGGTCACCATACCATTACTAGTGTAAACTCCAATTTAGAAGCAACTTGCTTGTCGTGGTTCTTCACTTATACCAGGTTGTCAAAGTGGTGTCACACATTCATGGTATGAGAACCGCAAACTGAAGTTAAAAGAAAAATTTCTGTCAAACTTACCGTCATTTCTATTCGCAGACAATACAAAGGTCTGCAATAGGGTGGACGCCCAAAGAGAAGTGGAGGCCATGAGGCAAGATCTGAAGATGCTGGAGAAGTGGTTGGAAACCTGGCAACTAAAATTCAATGTGAAAAAGTGTGCAGTAAGGCACCTGGGGCGGAAAAACATTCGAGCAGCTTATACCCTTGGGGAAACAGAGCAGGAGAGGGATCTGGGATTGTTATATTGAGAAATCTTAAGGTGGGGAACCAGTGTAGCAAGGCAGTGGGCAAGGCAAATGGTATGTTGGCCTGCATTGGAAGGGGCATAACAAGCAGAAGGAGGGAGGTACTAATGCCGCTGTACAAAACAATGGTGAGGCCACACCTGGAGTACGGAGTACAGTTCTGGAGACCACACCTACGTAAGGACATTGGGTGTCTGGAGAGGATTCAGAGAAGAGCAACCAAGATGGTACATGGGATGCGGTGGAAGACATATGAGCAGAGGTGGAGCGAGCTGAATCTATGCCCACTAGAGACTAGAGGGGGGGGGCATGACTGAAACTTTTAAGTATTTGAAGGGGATAAATAGGGTGAAGGTGGCGGGCTTGTTCAAAAAGGAGGGAGCTAAAACGAGGGGGCATAGCCTCAAACTGGAAGGAGGGAAATACAGAGGCAATGTAAGGGGCAGTTCTTCACAGAGAGGGTGGTGGAGGCCTGGAATAGGCTACCAGAGGAGGTGGTAGGATCTGAAATGGTGAGGGGATTCAAAAGAGCATGGGACAGACATATGGGATTGGGAGGAGGGGGAAGTTCTGAGCCGGTAAAGAGGTGGGGGTGGTGCATATAAGGGCAGACTGGAAGGGCTGGTGTGGTCCTTTTCTGCCATCAAATTTCTGTGATTCTCTTTCTGTTAGCTCCCATATTGACACTGTAAATTCATAAATGGGCAATATGAACCCCTGCAGGGGACACTGGCACAGCTCAGAGCTGTGACATCAGCACAGAATGTCGGCGTAAGGATTCTACAGCCTAAAAGTCATTAGTCCACACTTATTGCCATGCAATATAGCAGTAATAATAACCCCAAGTAACAACATGTTCATACTTTTTAAATCAGAAAATGTGTGCTGTAAAGGTAGAATAAATGCACTGTTTCATGCAGAAGGAGCAAGCTGGCTTGCTTGGCTTGGAACTTACATAATCACCAGGACACTCTTGACAAAAGTTATGGAAATCTAGAGTCACTAAACTCAAGAGAAATAAGATGTAACTAAACATACTGATTAGCTGATAACTCTCCAACTGAAAGATTAAAGGAAACTCTTGACAAAAGTTATGGAAATATAGACTCACTTAACTCAAAAGAAACAAGATGTAACTAAATATGCAGGTTAGATAATAACTCTTCAACTGATGGATTAAACTGTTCCAATCCACAAGGCACTAGAAGAAATTAGCGATGTGCCTGTAAACTTGATCATTCAAAAAAACCAGCGTCACCATAATGTCAACCTACTGAATTATATTGACCATATTCTCTATGAGAGTTAAACAACAACTCTTGGATACGGTCCCAGTGACAACATTGGAGTTTACAGAAAAGCAGATTACAGTAAGTCTGATAGAATTTTGACTTTCTGTAGCACTCCACGTTGTCACAGAACTGATAACAAATAGGTTCTGTGAAGCAGTACCTATCAGTCTATGGGAGGGGGACAGCATTATAGCATATGTTCCAGTTAAGAGTGTTATCATCCAATTGCTACCTGCAGCATCTTATGTTCAGTAGCTGCATCAGCCGAACTTTGAGTGTCAAGCCTGTAGTGGCTGGAGAATGTATAGGGGGACTGTGACTGCCTGCCATAGTACTGAAAACTGAAGCTTCTGCTTTTCTGGTTCAATATGCTGTCATCGACCACTGTGCCCAAAGTTGGCAGTTTCATTTTTGAAGCCACATAAGTCTTTGCTCTATAGGCTCTGACTCACATAGCCAAGGTGACTGTGGAAGTTGTTTGCCCTTACTTTGGTATGCCAGAGAGCATGAAAAAAAAACTGTTAGGCCAGTGAAAGGTCTGTGTCCTTGCCAGGTACATTTCTTTTTTTTGTCAACTCTGTTTTTCCTCTTAGATGCTGACTACCGGGGCATCTCTCAGGCGGCTTGCACGACCTCACCTCCACCGCTCACCTGAACTCCTCCCCCGACCGAGGAATCAGGTGCTGGGTCCCCCTTCTCCTGCCGGGCCCATATGGGAGGAGGCGGGGGCCATGGAGAGTCAAATTGGGGTCAGGGCCGGTAGTGGGCACGTGGGCTCGGCCACCGGAGACTCGCCGTCACCTCCCAGAGCCGAGGATTTTCCTTCTTCCTGGTTCCTGGAGGATTGGACATGCAATAATGTCCGATGCATGTCGGGAGTGAGCCCAGCTCCACCACTGGACATCCACTGTCTCCTTCCTACCCCCTCAACGTGGCCCTGCTAGCTGAAGTGCCCCCAGTCTCCACTGGGATCTGCAAAAGTTGCGTTACTCACAACCCATTCTCCCCATGAAAGGGAAAGTAGTCCTCTGGATACTGGATCCTGCTCCTCCCAGGCCAACCCCCAGTGACCCGCATCCACTCCTGAGGACGGGTCGCTGGCATGGCATGAGGTGTGGCGTCCAGCGCCTCAATCCTCAGTGCCACCAAGCACATTTCAACTGCTCTGTGTACCTCAAGACTGTGCAAAGAACTTTCCTTGGGCTCTGCCATCTTTGGAAAAAGAATGTACGGCAGACCTCTTGGTTCAAATGAACAGTAGTGGGCACTTTCAGTAGAGAGGAGAACATAGTCCTGAAGATAACCTTGCCGTGAAGAAAAATGCGAAAAGGACTCACAACTGAGTTTAGAAATAGATACATACATAGAATGTGACAACAGATGAGGGCCACCAGTCTACCCAGTTGAGTTTTTTTTTTTTGTAAATGTAAGTAACTCAAACAGGCTTCAAAAACTGCTGAAAAGTGAAGTGAAACACCCTGGGTTGACAAACCCCAGAGCCTGTGGAGCCTGCAGTAGATAATTAATGCAGATCGCACAGCAAACATTTATTGCGTTAGCAATAGTGCTTCAGCTGCAACCTACAGACAAAGGAAGAAATGAACAGCTATCTCAATTTGAGTCAGTAAAAATGCTGCAGACACAATTGTGGAAGAAAACTTATGCAGACAGTGCAGGTGCCTACTCATGCTTGCAGCAGAATTAAATGATATGCATGGTGCTCACTGTAGGCAGTGAAAAAGAGTGCGAAAATGGTGCTTGCACTTGCAAAAAGCTCTAAGATACTTTTTTTTTTTTTTACTTTATGTTAATGCTTCTGTCACCACAGCCAGCCTTCCTTTCCGAGTCTCCTACAGTGTCCTATGGCTCTGCCTGAACTCATGTACCGGCAGCCCATATTCCCATTTCACTTATTTTACTCCCCAGGTGAGGAAGCAGCGAGCTCCCCCATCTCCCTCCTACCACAAGTCGTGTCAGGTTGGTGTCCACAGGTCCTGGATCGGGTCCTCGCTTAGGCACCAGCGGCTCATCATTTGGCCTGGCTGTGCGACCATTTTCCATTTTTCTCTAAGTCCCCCCAGTCGTTGGCCCACAAGGAGCTCAAGGGAGCGTAGGCAGATTGAGGCATGTCTAAACTGCTCCTGGAGCCTTACTAACATCTACCCCCTACTTACAGCACCCCCAGGCTGCACCTCCACCTGTGGTCACCCAGGTGGAGGTATAGCACTGGGGAAGATGGCCCTCCCCCCCAGAGTAGGAGAGTGTCCACTGGGATGCTCAGCCCTCCTCCCCCTGCCAGCCCCAACAACTTGAATCCATTCCCGAACTCAGGTCTCCTGTGTCATGAGTGGTAGTGCTACTGCTGCACCGATGAACCAGCCCTGCTAAGAAACTTTTTAAGTGTAAAACAAAAAGAAAAGGATGCAAATCTCCAAGAAACAGTCACCCCTACATAACCCCACAGAGAACAGTAAAAACACTACACAAGGCTAAACAATAAAGGAATACACCAAGCTGCAGTTTGATACACAGGGAGGGACTCTGTAAAATCAAACACTTGTCAGTGCCAAATATTTGCTTGCATGTATTTGCTGTGTATTCATTAGGCATTGATAGCATAGAGGGTAAATTTAACACAGTAATAATGCCAGTTATAACAGTGACATTGTCTTGATTGGCTAATGAGATTGACACATAATGTGGTTGTTTTCTTAGATTGGGACCTCCGCCCAACTCTGACCCTAAACTTAATTTCCCACACCTAACCCCCACTGGCCCCCACCTCCCTCTGCCCCTGAGCATGGTCAAAAAAAAAAACACTTTTAGTCGAGTTTTGTACACATAAAATAGAAAACTGTCCCACGTTACAGGGACATCCTCTCTGTTCTGTCATAACTATAATAAATAAGTGATAATGAATGAATGACATGTTTGGCTATAGCTTTAGGCAGTCAGATTTTACTATAGACAAATGCATCTTTTATTCATTCATTTTGATACCACAGAGCAGAGGGGACATCTGTATAAAAAGGACAGTTCTCTTTTGTACAGGTGTCTGATATGGTGTCCTGTCAGACCTGTTGAAACAAAGAGAAAAAAGATCTGGTCAAAGTCAAAAGGACTGCTAATGCAGTGACCTGATAAGAGACATAGAATTAAAGTGTGGGCTGTGTTTTAATTTATTTGTTATATTATTGTGCATCCCTCCTCCACATGGAGGCCCCTACATAGGTGTGCAAGGTGTGATAGGGTACCACCAAGCATCGGGGTAGTGGGAAGGCTTAAGGGGACAAAGGGAGAAAAAAAGAAACCCGCCCATGTCTTCCTGGCTGCCCGTATGATAGCTACAGGTGCTCCCATAACCCACACCCTGTGCAGTAGTGGAGCCAGGTTTGGGATCATTTGGGAGTCAGGGAGGGCCATTCAGTCAATGACATGCTCCACAATGGGCACTAAACAGTGAATAAAGATGGTGGCAGGGCACCAGTACTCACACTGGGGCAGCCAGGAGGGGCGACTGCCCCCCCCAGCCCCCCTCTGGCTCCACCACTGGCCCTGTGGAACCTCGCTGGCTTTCACAATGGGAGAGCAGAAGATGGGGCCTGGGAGGTTGCCGGCTTAAGGGCCTGAAGGCAGATGTAGGTGGAATTCCAGGGGTAACCAGCCATATGAATTAAAATGTTTAATAAAAGAAATCTGGGCTAGAATAGTCATCTGCAGTCAGTTCCACTTGCGTGCCATCGAGTCGTATGTACATTTTGGTTATGTGCACAGTTTCGGCTGGTCCCATTTTTTTCCCCATATATTGACAGTGTTATTTTGATTGGTTGTGTGCACACAGATTTTTGGTTGTGTGTACAAATCTGAGATGCTGACTTTTGTAATTGCAGCTCGCTGGGAAAGCTGTCAGGTCCTGTCAGGAGCCGAGCAAGGTGTAACCCGCCCGCTAATTATGAACAGATGCTGCTGGTTTACAGTGGTTAGCTGTTAGTAGGGTTATTAAACTGCCTTTCATTTCATGTAGGCAGGCAGAGCAAACCTGGAGAGATAATGGAGAAGCTAAAGCACACTGTCCTTACACTCGAGCAGAAGGTTCAGCTGCTTGATTGAGCCACGTAGCCTGGAGTCTCTAGGAAGGATCCTGCAGCACAGTTCTCCATGGATGTGTCATGTGTGGGTCGGATCCTAGAGATAGCATACTGCAGGAGTGAAGTATGGGTTCATGCAAAGATCACAAGGGAAAATAGGACAAAGCACAGATTACAAACTGCTTGAAACCCGAACCTGAATGTCTGTAAGCTCACTGGCCTAAAACAACATTTTAGCAGTTTTAACAGTTTTTTAAAGCTTTTAATAGTTTTAACACATCTTTAAAATGTTTTAATACAATCATTTTATATAGTATTATGTTATATAGTATTATATTATAATATAATATATTCACATTGAACATTCTTCAATTGTTCCGGTATCCTGTTTCTCACAGTGGTCAGTGGAGAGACCTGAAGCAGACTAATTTTGGATGTGTGCATTTTTGGTTGTATACACATTTTTGGGCATTGTCGACCATGTGCATAGAAGCGGAATTGACTGTAACTGTGGAAAACTACTGTCTCTTGTGTTGAAGTCGCTTCCGGCAGTAATAATGCCTTTGGCATATTGTTTTGGGCATTATAATCCACCATTAGTCATTTATTCGCTATCGTGGCAATTGTTTTCCACCGTCCATATTTGTAATATTAGATAAATAGATAGAGACAAAAATAAGCAGAGAGATAGAATATAGGACATAAGAATTTGACTAGCTAACAAACACTCCAATTTGTGTAATCATTGACCATTATTAGGTGGGATGAGATTTCCTACCCTGTCCAAAAAAGTTTCTCACATTAATCCCCCCCCAAGAAAATGTTTGATGTATTTCTCTACTTTTATTTATAAAAGTCATTTTATAACTACAGTAAGACACTTCTGGGATGTGTAATTATAACCAATAAATGCTCTTCTCGGGTGCATTTAAAGACACAGAACTGCATATTGTGTTTACCTATAAACCCATGATATGAAATTATTGGTGCACAGTTACGCACCATTTCATGTCTGATTGCCTACCTACACCCAGTGCCTCAGATGAGGGGAGAACAGCCTTATTTTACTAACGCATTTTATAAAAATACTCTAAAAATATTTTTCAAGTGTCCCAATAATCATCCCCACACTTGGAAATGTACCACATGGCTTAAAAAGGAGCTTGTTTGTAAAACACACACAAAATGGCAAGTAATATACCATCAAGGCACTTAGTCTATATTTTTGAGCACTGTGCATGCATAATGAGGGGAATTATAACTATATGTGCCAAATCACTGGCCTTTTTGTTTCATCCAAACAATTTACTTAGAAGCATCCCTATAAAAAACATGTTTGGCAAACATACTTATGAATCCTTGCTTATGAAGTGTGTGTGTGTGTGTGTGGGGGGCACATCTGTGCTATAGTCCATTCTGGCCTGAAATTGTTAGTTGTTACTAGGAATTATTAGCAGACCCCCTACTCAGCAGTGCACTTTTCTTGTTATTAGTCTCTTGGTTACCTTTGACAATATGTATAGGGATGTGGCTATGAATGTTTGATGTTCACTTTTTGTGTGTTAGTGTTTTTCGATGTCTGTATTCTGTCTATACACTATACGGTAATCCTGATACCAAATATTTTCTGATGTAGTGATATACAAAAATCAAACAAAGTGAAAAAAATCACTCATTTCATGCATGCAGCACCAGTCTGAGACCCTTGCAACACCCATAGATTTTTCCTGGTTAAACATTACAATAAGTGAAAATAGACTTTATTGCACTCTGCCGACTGGCCTTGCTCCTCTACATGTCATTGACGTTACTTTATTTTTTCGGCCTTCTGAGATTCCCGTGCCGCCATCTGTCTCACATTAAGAAGAATGCCACTCATTTACTATGCAGAAACCCTCCATCCTGCATTGAAAATGCCTGCCCAACAGTGTACAATAGGTAGGCTTAAAAGCAGAAATTCATACGAACAACTGCTCAATCAACAGCAAACTGTAGGAACATGAAGTCCTCATTTCCATGGCATTCTGAGCCTCTGTCATTGTGGTATGCATCATTGCCCCCAGAAAACAAAATTGACAGGATTGAGCCATTTGTGTTTGTGAGCATGTTTCCTATAGTATTTTTTTTTTTATTTAATTCGTTCTAGGATTACAAGTTACCTTTGAGCCCAGGGCTCTTTTACAAAGGTTTCACATCAAAACATTGGTTTCACATAACAGGTTACAAGAACACATGTAGCATGGAACAGACAGGGTGCGGATCAGAAAGAAGAGGGGTTAGGAGGGGCAGTAAACAGGAGGTCAAGGAGGAGGAGGAGGGAGGAGAGGGTAGGGTAGGGGAAGGGAGGAATACGGATGGGGGGCAAAGGATGGGTGAGAGGCAGCCAGACTGGTGGCATTGTCAGATTCTGAAGTGTGGGAGGGGCAGAGGCCTACTAGGGCAAGCGCGATGGGCAAGGAGCCCGGTAGGGAACAGCAGCGGAGGAGTGGTGTTGAATAGTTATCCATGGCAGTCGCAGGTGCTGGAAGTGACAAGGGTGTTACAGAGCCTAAAGTTGAAGGCCCCTAGACCAGTGGTAGTGATAGTATCATAGGCAAGACCGTTAAACCAAGTGGGGGCCCTGTAGGTGAAAGATCGCTGGCCATGGGTTGCGTGGCAGCGGGGGATGCCCTTCTGCTCTTTGATTATTTTTTTTTACACTCCCATTACTTTTTAGTCCTTTTCCTTTTTGAAACTTTTCCATTCTTTTATTGTTTCTCCTTCTGTAATATTCCAAATGCTGTATGTAAAACAGTACTGGAGAGGAAGGCTGGGGTGGAGGGGTTGCAGAAGCATGGGAAACCCCATTCATAAATACCTAAGGGGAAACACTGATATGTGATATATCCACACTGCCCACTTGCCCCATAGCCCCCCATTTTTGAGGAGGAAATGCTGAGAGTAATCTCTCTCCTATGAGCTACTGATTTTTATATTTGCTTGTGCGCATGTGCAAGAAACATGTTGTGGCAGTTTAGGAGAAAAGTGAGTTGTGGAGGTGTGGTGCTGTTGAGGCTAATGCCGCCACTGCTTTTCTGGGCTTGGCTGTGTATCACCAATGCCAGCAGACGTTGGCGGTGACACTAGTTTCCAAGCATGCCACCAACTTGAAATGATTTGACCACCGCAATCAGGGAGCACCCCATCATTGCAGCGTCATTTTCTCATTCTGTCCAGAACAATTTGCGTGGAGATGTTCCCGTATGCAGTTTGCCAAGAAGCTGATGCTGCGATGTTGGGTGGCCCTTGATTGTTGCAGCAAATTGTTCCTTTTGTGTATGTTCTCGTCCCCGTCTTTCTAGCCATCCTAACCATATTCCCCCCCCCACAGTGAACCAATATACACTTTGAAATAAGGCTTAATCTGTGATGTGGGGTATGCAGGGGCAAAGTGCAGCATCCTGTATGGTTATGCCTTAAAAGGTCCACAATTGGGCACACATCTTACATATTTTATATGGCCTATCTATCCAGCTAGCTAGCTATCCATGATACATATATAGGATAGTGCATGTGGAACAGTTAACAACAGGGCTATTCGTTCACTGAGTTGGCACTATGACGACAGATTATCTCAACAGCACAGCTCGAGACGTAATCCATCGTCATAGTGCCAACAAGATGAAAGATTAGCCCTGTTGATAACTGTTCCACATGCACTTTTCTTTATACTGTATAGTGGAACGTAGTTCTCTGGAAAAAAAAAGTCACTACAACATCTTTCTGATTAAAATCAGTTTTACTGAGGTCGTAGAAGTGAAAAGAACAACATTTCAGATTGTGGCGTACAAGCGTTTAACATTTTCAGTGGTTAGAAACTCACATACAGCAGCAGCAGCAGCAGCAATTCACGCTCTGTGGGGAAGAGAAGAGAAAAGGGGTCGGTAGTGAGGATCACATTTCATCCCATTTTTAATTGAGACCCTCCCACCCGGAACAACAAACCCAGTTAATCCAATTGAATTTGACCTTATTCTGAATCAGAGGATGTGTCGTAAATTACTGCAACTCGCTTCCGTTTCCGTGGTGCCGCTGGATGTATTATCTGGATTGTTGAATTGTTGAACGTGCAGCCGCTGCCGAAGATTTGAATGTGTGCTGAGTCCATCAGCGGTTGTGTGGGCAGTCGAACTGGAGAATGCCTCTTCTGTTTGTTCACTGATAAAAATGAATAATTATTTATTGATTGAACATTGCAGTGCCCGGACACTTGAGCCACTTCAGTGGGTGGTATACTGTGATCCACTAGCTTCAGCATAGAAGTTTTCCGGGTAGAATGGTTTGTTATGTTTTTGTTTTCAGGCAGTCCTGCTGACATCTTCATGTTTTTCATCATGGCGCGAATTTTGTTTTCACCGACTGCCGTTGTCCTATACCAGTAGGAAATTCCAGGCTTGTGGTTCACATTGGGTGCCAGATAGAAAGGAGAGTCTGGGTCCAGCATTTTAGGGGGCCTCTGCTGTTTGTATTTTATGTAGCCTGCAATTGGGTCTCTGTCTGGGCAGTCAGATTGGTACAGTCGAGGTCTCACAGTTCGCACATCTCTTGTATCCACTCCAGAAAGGGTCTTTGTCTGCCGTTCATTATACTCCAGGTATTGGGTGCCTTTGGTGTCTATGTACAACTCAAGATCTCCCCACCTCAGGTTGTAGTGCTCAGTGGTCCTCAGGGCGAAATAAAGGCCAATGTTAAAAAACATCAGGTTGAGCAGTGAGGAAGGGTTCTGTAATCCGAGTACACCACTACTGTACAACCGCTCTATGTCTGTGTCACTTAGTAGGTCAGCACGGTGAGGTTTGTTTCCTTTACCAATTTTTTTCAGGTACTTCTGCTTGGCACACAATGTATCTACTGTTTGTGGGAATGCTGTTTCTGCTGATTTGTAGATATATTCTTTTCTACCACACTTTTCTAAGTATCGGTCCACACTACCCAGTATACCTCTTAGCGTAGAGGGCTCATACTCACTACCATCTAACCTTCTTATTTTGTAGATGAAATCGGCTAACAGTAGGTCTAGCTCTGTCCTGGGAATCTCATGGATTGCCCTGTGCTCGTCCTTGTCTCTCAGGAAACTGTGTAATCGCCGTATGTCATTGTCCGTTTTTCTAGCTGTTTTTCTGTTTTCCTGATCCAGGATGAATCTATCCTGTTCGGATAGTGGCTTTGACAGTACTGCCGCCGACATCACTACGTCCAGTGTGAGTCCTCTTCATACAGTGATCCGTAACTGTCAGATGCTGCTCGAGGACGCAGTGTGTGACGTACGCAGGGCAGTAGAACAAAAACTCCTTCTGCTGCATTGCGGACGTCACTAGAGCAGCAGAACAGCCTCTAAAAAGAGATGGATTTCAATGCACAAGGACGTTCCACTATACAATATATATGGTATCATTTTTTTTCCCCATCTACCCATTTCATTCATTTGATATAGTGCATTGGTTTTCAACCGGGGTCGCGAGCCTTCGCTGGGGGCGGGGAGGGTTGCGCGGAGGCGCGGATCAGCCAGAGAAATAACACTTGTGGTAAATTTCAGTACGTCGAAAACCGCGATCGTTATGGTCGAAACACAACTGTCCGCTTAACTACTGTGAATACATTACATAGCCATTAACACCACTGTTTGCAAGTAAGTTGTTAATGTGTTTGATTAGTTGTGCCTGAAACGAGTGAATGGTCCCACACAATTGAAAGCTTGTTCGATTGCTCTTTTTATTAATATTAGTCAACTCCATGCTGTTTAGTGAAGGCCGCGGTATGTCATTGCTCTCTCGCCCTCTTTTTTTTTTAAAGTAACCCCTTGTAATTCCCCGGTACTCCTCGTGGGTTGCTTGTACCTGCACACTTCAGCGCTATAAAGACTGAGGTCTCACTTCAGTGTTGGAGGATACGGAGACTGACTGCGTTCCTATTCCTTTTTAAAATAAACTCACAGCTCCACATTGCTGACTGCTTTGTGCCCGCTTCAGTTTCTGCAAGTATGAATGGAGTCCCGGCTTAAGTAGTCTTCGTAGCTTCACCCTCTTTCTGTGAATCGGGATACATGCTGGGTAAGACAAAAATGAAAATACCTGGGGTGGGATATTCAGACTGCGCAAGACTGGGCGCAGCGCAACTGGGATGTGCCAGGGCGGTGAGAGGGTGATATTCAGTGGTGCTGCTCCATGGCACAGCACCGTTGAATATGGCACTGTGGCCACCCGCTTTGCGCATGGCGTGGTGTCTGCGCCAGCGCAAGTGGCCAGAGAGGCGCAAGAGGGTGCGCTAGCGCAAGTGTCATTGCGCTAGGTGCAGCAACCGCGATATTCAGCAGTGGATTTGCAAATGGGGCCATATTGCTTGCAAGGTGAAAATAGGGCCATTTGCATGTCATTATGGACCTATTTGCATGCAGTTGATAAAGACTGCACCTGTCAGGAGGCCTGAGTCCATAGAAGAGTAGATGACACTCGTTAGTTTTAGTAAGGCGGTGGTGGTACTGTGGCCTTTGCGAAATCCATGTTGTGCACTGGACAGGAGGTTGTATTTTTGAAGGTATTCTGTGGATTGGGTGGCGACTAGTTTTTCAAGGATTTTACTAAGTACAGAGAGTATAGCAATGGGACTGTAGTTTTTGATATCCTTTTGGTCTCCTTTTTTAGGAATAGGAGTGACTTTGGCAATTTTCCATATGTTTGTGACTGAACCTGAGCGTAGGGATATGTTGAAGATTTTGGTAAGAGGGGGGACTATGAAAGGGGCAGCAACCTTCAAGAGCCTAGGTTCAAGACCATCCGATCCTGGACTGGTATTGTCAGGAATGGAGAGTAGTAGTTGTAAAACTTCTCTTTTATGAATGCTCCAAAACCTAAACAGGTGATTCGGAGGTGGAGGGTGGGTGTCACTTTGTGGTGGAGTACAATGACCAGAAGGGAGGGAGGTCAGGTAGTTGGTTAGGTCTGAGAAGTGCTGATTAAACGAGTTAGCAATGGTTAATGGGTTGTTACAATGAATGCCATTGACCAACATGTCACTTGTATGGGCCTTGTGGTTGGAGCCAAGAAAGGTTTTTATGGTTGACCAGAACTTCTTTCAGTCCCCAGAGGCTTTTAATAACAGGTTCTTACAGAAGGAGCTTTTGGAGAGACGAATGTTTCTTTTACAGGCGTTTTTTAGAGAGCGGTAGTTGCAGTAGTCAGACTGCAACCCAGTAGATTTAAAGCAATACCAGGCCTTGTCTCTGGCCCTTATCTGGGTTAGCAGATCTTTGTTAGCCATTTGGTCTGGGTACCTCGGGCGTCTAGTGATTCAGGGGCATGGGTGTCTTGGAGTTGACTAAATATTTGAAGGAAACAGTTTAAGGCGGTTTGGACATTTGATGCAGTGTGACAGGGGTCCAATCAGTTGTTGAGAGGTCATAAGTAAAATGAATGGGATTGAAACTAGCGAGATTCTGATGATAAGTTTAGGGGTGGGGTGGTCTAGTATTCGAGCGCCAAATGCAGTAGATTGGGGAGTGATCACTGATTGCATCAGTAAGGGTACAAGAGCAATTTATGCTATCAGGGCGGTTAGTAAGAACCAATCGTGAGTGTGCTGGACCTTGAGGGCATTACCCTGCTAGGGTCCATGATCAACTGGTGAAAGTTGTGGCTTTGTACTAAGGTGTGGGAGGCTTGACTTGTTTTGCCTAACCAGTTAAGGTTAATGTCACCTAGTATTAGGACTTCATTTCAGCCGATGCTGCTATCAACTACTAGTAGGAGATCTTTAAATCCTTTTAGCCCTCCTGCAGGGGGGTTGTAGGCACAGACTATTTGTATTTTCTTTGAGCCTAGTAGGAGCCTAGTAGCGTGGAGTGCTTCACAGGGAGATATGGTTGGTAGTGAGTTTTGGATTAGCTGCAGATGTTGTTTGTAGTAGATGGCAACTCCTCCCCCACGCTTAGTGATAGACCTGTCTTGCCTCATAAGATTATAGTTGGGTAGGGCAGTTAGCGAGTCGGCGGTGGAGGGGTTTAACCAGGTCTCTGAGAGGCAGAGGATGTCTGGGTGGTTTTGTACAACCCATGCCTCAAGTTCAGTTAGGTTATGAAGGAGACTTCTGATATTCACGTCATGTGTCGTAGTCCCTGGAGGTGAGCCACGAATCACTATTTGGGGGTCACGGTGTAGCAACTGGGTCCAGGGTTAGGCTCTTATGTCCTGGCAGCCAATAGTAACGCTTAGGAGGGAGAAAGTACCATAGTTTACGGTGGGCAAAAGGGGTAAGCATGGGAATTTTGTACACCGAGGAGTTATGCAGAGAGTAGGCTAGGTGGTATATGAGTTTATGGGGTATAGTGAGTGGGAAAGTGTTCCATAGATAATGTGATGATGTTTGCGCCTGGGGTGCTTGGGGTGAGGAGTAAGAGTACTACCAAGTGGTTTGTCTTGGCAGTTTGGAAGGATTTGGACTAATATAAGGTTGAGGAGAGAATATAACAGAAGAAGTTTAGCACAGGTTTTAATGGCCATTGTTGAGTAGAAGTTGTCCGTAGAGTTGTTTAGTAAGTGAGGAGAACCAGTGCCTCAGGGAAGAGAAGAGAGGTCTGATGACCTGATAGTATGGCTAGTGGAACAGAGCCTCGGGGAAAAGGAGAAAGGGTTTAGTATGACTATCACGTAGGTTTAGGTGAGGAGTTGAGGCTTAGAGTAGGAGAAAAGTGTAAATGCTCTCTAGCTGTAGTTTATTATAACCTGCAAATGGTAATTTGGGGAGATAGTATTTTGCGGCCACCTTAGGGCGTGGTGGGGCATGGCTAATGACTATAAAGCTAGGGTCCATGAGGGTGGGTGTGGTGGAGGCGGGGCGGGGGAGCAGTCAAAGCGACTGCAGGGTAAGCGCTCCGTGCTTTCGGAGCAGTGGCCCGGCTGATGATGCTGCAAACGGGGGGGGGAAATGACCACCAGAACGGGTCTCTCTACTGCTGAAACAGTGCTTGGCTTCTCCGTGCCGTGCGACTCTACAGAGAGGCATTGGGGGTTGCAGAGATCCATGCAGCAGAGGCGTTGGGGGTTTCAGAGATCCAAGCAGCTTAGCGGCTGAGTGAGAGCCTGGGACTCCCGCTGGATCAGGGCAGACTCTTGCTTAGACTATCACCTCAACCTCAGCTGCACAGATACGATAGAGCCAGGAAATCGGATCGGTTATTGGGCACGTTTGAGGAAGCTGAAGCCAGGTTACGAGTGCTGGGAGGCAGCTTGCATCTATCAATAATCGGGCAAGCTAAACTGTGCAGTCGGTGGGAGGATTTTAGGGGAGGTTTAGGCGCCACATTCAAAACTAAAGTACAGCCCTTGCAGATTTAGCTTGTAAAAAGGTCCTCCGAAAAAACGGCTGTTTCAGCAAAGCGCATACAGTTAGTTGGTCCCAAGGATTCAGAGTATAATACAGAAGCCAAGTTCCCTATCACTGTAGGCTAGGCAGAAAAAGGCGCCAAGTTCAAGGAAGGCAGAACAAAGAAGCCAACAGTCTGAGCGATGTATCGATCGGTGAAGTTGTAGGATGGGATTTACCTTCAGGCGGCTCAGGGTCACCGGTGGGGCGCCCTGGGCAAAGGTGCCCTCCTGTAGCCACAGCTGAGGAGAAAGAGGGTCAGTAAGCTGAAGATATAGGGAAGCTGAGCTATAGCAGGAGACAGCAGATTGGAGGAGATTTAGGAGGGGAAGAGATGAACAGTGATATAGGCGGCGGTGACAGAATGGAAAATAGGATCTTACAATTGTGTTAAAATGAAAAAAACAGTTCGGCTAGAGCACTATGCAAAGAATACAGTAATAATCCAGCTGGTTTTAGGTTAATCCTAAAAGATTGTACCGCAGTTGTAACAAGCAGAGAGTTTAACAGTGATTCAGGCAGCTTTACAGAGCTTACAATGCTTATAACAGGAACTAACTCACAAATTGCAGTCCAGATTAGTTTTGTAAAAAGAAAACATTAGAAAATCATGTTAAATCTCCTGGGGGTAAGCGCTCTGTGCTTTCGGAGCAGTGGCTCGGCTGACAATGCTGCAAATGGGGGGAAATGACCACCAGAACGGGTCTCTCTACTGCTGAAACAGCACTTGGCTTCTCCGTGCCGCGTGACTCTACAGAGAGGCATTGGGGGTTGCAGAGATCCAAGCAGCAGAGGCGCTGGGGGTTGCAGAGATCCAAGCAGCTTAGTGGCCGAGTGAGAGCCTGGGACTCCCGCTGGATCAGGGCAGACTCTTGCTTAGACTATCACCTCAACCTCAGCTGCACAGATGCAGTAGAGCGAGGGAGATCGGATTCGGTTACTGGGCACGTTTGAGGAAGCTGAAGCCAGGTTACGAGTGCTGGGAGGCAGCTTGCAGCTATCAATAATCGGGCAAGCTAAACTGTGCAGTCGGTGGGAGGATTTTAGGGGAGGTTTAGGAGCCACATTCAAAACTAAAGTACAGCCCTTGCAGATTTAGCTTGTAAAAAAGTCTTCCGAAAAAACGGCTGTTTCAGCAAAGCGCATACAGTTAGTTGGTCCCAAGGATTCGGAGTATAATACAGAAGCCAAGTTCCCTATCGCTATAGGCTAGGCAGAAAAAGGCGCCAAGTTCAAGGAAGGCAGAACAAAGAAGCCAACAGTCTGAGTGATGTATCGATCGGTGAAGTTGTAGGATGGGATTTACCTTACGGGCGGCTCAGGGTCGTCAGTGGGGCGCTCCGGGGCAAAGGTGCCCTCCTGTAGCCACAGCTTACGGGTGGCTCAGGGTCGTCGGTGGGGCGCTCCGGGGCAAAGGTGCCCTCCTGTAGCCACAGCTTACGGGCGGCTCAGGGTCGTCGGTGGGGCGCTCCGGGGCAAAGATGCCCTCCTGTAGCCACAGCTTACGGGCGGCTCAGGGTCGTCGGTGGGGCGCTCCGGGGCCAAGGTGCCCTCCTGTAGCCACAGCTTACAGGCGGCTCAGGGTCGTCGGTGGGGCGCTCCGGGGCAAAGGTGTCCTCCTGTATCCACAGCTTACGGGCGGCTCAGGGTCGTCGGTGGGGCGCTCCGGGGCAAAGGTGCCCTCCTGTAGCCACAGCTTACGGGCGGCTCAGGGTCGTCGGTGGGACGCTCCGGGGCAAAGGTGCCCTCTTGTAGCCACAGCTTATGGGCGGCTCAGGGTCGTCGGTGGGGCGCTCGGGGCAAAGGTGCCCTCCTGTAACCACAGCTTACGGGCGGCTCAGGGTCGTCGGTGGGACGCTCCGGGGCAAAGGTGCCCTCCTGTAGCCACAGCTTACGGGCGGCTCAGGGTCATCGGTGGGGCGCTCCGGGGCAAAGGTGCCCTCCTGTAGCCACAGCTGAGGAGACTGATAGAGCCTGCAATCGGGCAGGAAGATAGGTCCACTGGACCACCAGGGATTCTTTGATTTAAAACAGCCCGCGATCGGTGGGGGCGCGACACTGGCGAATCCTGGCTCTGGAGCTCAGGTGGCCACCCACCTGGTAGCTGCCCGTGTTGCTCCCCTGCGATAGGCGGCTCACTTGTGGGTGGCCAGCTGTTGCTTTTTCTTCGGCTCAGCTATGTGCGGCACAAGTAGGGGTTGCGCCTGCATCTGCTCAGCACATCCTGGGCTGAATATCCGGATGTGCAGAATTTGCATGGGCACGGCCCCTTACTTGTGCAGCATACATTGCTGACGCACCCTGGTGCATCGGGATTTATGCAGCACATAAACCCCTTTTGAATATCCCACCCCTGGTGTTTTGTTGACTATGCTTTTACAGTTGTTCAGTAAATAGATAAGTGTTAGTAGTACAGTAGTTAGAAACCAAAGGACAATTGTGCCCCCCCCCAGCAGTGTAGTTATGGTGACAGCGAATGCAGTTGATTTTTATATTATTATTATTATTACCCCAGGAGTCATTTAGCATCAGTAACTTTTACGAGGAAACCTTTTTATTACGGGACCTCGGTATCATCTGTGTCAGGACTGTCTGTAAGGGTCCAGCAGCCGCTGAGCAATATTGCCTCTGAGGTGTCTCCCAACTTTCCGTGTTGACAGCCTCCGAGTGCTTATCTGGGTAAAGTTTTCCTCATAAATTATTTCCTTTAGTGTGCTGAGTGAAAAATTGTACTGTTTCTTTAGTGCTGCACACATTTTTACGTTCGATTGCGCGCATGCGCAAGGAACGTCTTGGGAGAATAGGACAGTTTGGAGGTGTGACTGTCCTGTGCAATCCACTGCTCCGTTGAGCAGGCATGGCGGTCCTGCACCAATGGATGCGGGTGCTGTGTATGACAGCGGTGGTCTTCCTTCAAAGAAAACCACCGCCTGTGTTGCTGGCGCCTCACGCCCCGAGCTGGTGGTGCCACGCTGGGGCCACCCCAGCATGGCAAATCTTGTTTTGACTCAGCAGTGCCCAATCCCCGTCGGCTCCATGTCCCCAAACAGCTTTCCCTGCTGCCATGCTGGAGCCCACCTCAGCGTGCAAGCGTCCGCGTCGCACCGCTGTGTGCTGGCGGCGCCTCACGCCCAAAGCTTTGGTGCCACGCTGGGAGCCCACCCCAGCACATGGCAAACCTTGTTTTAGCTAACAGAGTGCCCAATCCCCGTCGGCTCCATGTCCCCAAACAGCTTTCCTTGCTGCCGCT
Source organism: Neoceratodus forsteri (assembly GCA_016271365.2). Classification (NCBI taxonomy): domain Eukaryota; kingdom Metazoa; phylum Chordata; order Ceratodontiformes; family Ceratodontidae; genus Neoceratodus; species Neoceratodus forsteri. The sequence continues at coordinate 185,247,489 of JADMNL010000028.1, read as the reverse complement.
GGGAGCCCACCCCAGCATGGCAAGCGTCCCAGCGTCGTCTGAATACAAAAAAAAACTGTAAATAGAAAGCGTTCTCCAGCTGTCTCCAACCCCCTCCCACAGCTTCGCACCACCCACTCGCGTCCTGCTCCCACCCCTCACCCCATACTTACTCTCTGGGCTCGTGCGACGATCTTCGCTGGACCGGAACATGTCTGCACTCTTCAAAGTCAACCGAAGTGAGGAAATGCCGGTAAGCTGTATAATGGGCTAGATGGGGTTTTCAACTTTGTTGCATATCTCAGGCATTTTTGGAATTTTGTACCAAATTTTCAACATGGGGTTATTGGGACCCCTTCTCATGAATGATGTCACTGTCATGGCGTTATTCAGGCCGAAGGTGATTTCACAGTCACTGCGCAAATCACCTTCCGGACTAATTACGAAATGACATTGCCAGTGTTCATAAGGTGGGCTCTCAAAAGCCTATTTTGAAAATTTGGTGGAAAATCTAAAAATGACCGCTTTATGAGCATGCATTGTGCAGTTCCTACGCAGGCTCATAAGTTCGCAAATTTTCAATATTTTACTCCAGATTTTCAACATTGCCATTTTACCACACCTTCTTATGAGTAGTACAGCTGTCATTTTTCACATCTGACTCAAAATGTGTTTCCGCCCTTGTAGTGCACAATGGCGCAGTCGGTGTGCGAAATCAATGTATGGGACACATTAAGAAAATCACAGTGACACTGTTCATTGGCAGAGGTCTTAAAATGGCTGTGTTGAAAATTTGGTGAAAAAATTCCTTAAAATGACTGTTTTACGAGTGTGCGTTGTGCAGTTCCTATGCACGCTCGTAAGTTTGCGAATTTTCAATATTTTCACTCCATATTTTCAACATTGCCATTTTACTACACCTCTTCATGAGCAGTACAGCTGTCATTTTTCACATCCTGCCCAAAACGTGTTTCCGCCCATGTAGCGCACAATGGCGCAGTCGGTGTGTGAACTCAATGTATGGGACACAGTAAGAAAAGCACAGTGGCACTGTTCATGAGCAGAGGTCTTAAAATGGCTGTGTTGGAAATTTGAGAAAATCCTAAATGACTGTTTTACAGAAGTATGGTTACTTGCGTTCTCTATGCACACTCGTAAGTTCTTGAATTTTCAATATTTTCACTCCAGATTTTCAACATTGCCATTTTACCACACCTCCTTATGAGCAGTGCAGCTGTCATTTTTCACATCTTGCCCAAAACGTGTTTCTGCCCATGTAGCGCACAGTGGCACAGTCGGTGTGCGAACTCAATGTATGGGACACATTAAGAAAATCACAGTGTCACTGTTCATGAGCAGAGATCTTAAAATGAATATGTTGAAAATTTGGTGAAAAAATTCCTAAAAATAACTGTTTTACGAGCGTGCGTTTCGCAGTTCCTATGCACGCTCGTAAGTTCACGAATTTTCAATATTTGCACTCCAATGACTTCCATATACCTAAACAGCACATAGAAACAAGCAACATTCGGCATTGACAAATGCTTGTTTATTTTTGCATTCGCTTGCATGCATGTGCAAGGAACGTTTTGGGACAGTACGACTTTTTGAAGGTGTGTGACCCTCCTGTCCAATGCAGTGCTCAGTATAGCGTGTGCAACCTACTGCCAATGGATGCATGAGCTGTCTATGACAGCAGTTTGGCTGCAGTGGTCTTCAGTTGAAAAGCACCACTGCAATCAGTGGTGATAACGTGTGTGTATTTAACATATTGCGTCACCCTTTTCCCTCTGGCTGCTAATAAAATCCTCCACTTCCTCCCTCTGCTGCCGTCTACCCTGCTCCTTGTTATTGCCCCCAACAAACACATTGTATGTGCAGACAGAGTGCCCAGTCCCCATTGTCTCCAGGCCCCCCCAAACAAACACCCAGGTGGCATGCTGGGCGACCACCCCAGCATGCCCATTGTCCCTGTAAATGGGAAAACTGTCCCGCAACATCTTTTGTTTTTTAAAACCTTTGAAAACATAAAACTGTCCCTCGCTCTGTCTTGTGCCCACTCCTCGAACCCACACCCACCCTCTGCATACCCACCTCCCCTCACCCCAGCACCTCCAGACCTGGCGCAATGATCTTCAAGTGGAGTGGGAACACGTCCTGTGCTCTTGAAAGCGAGCATAAACTGAAGAAATGACGGTAAGCTGTATAATGGCATAAATGTTATTTTTTCAACTTAGGTGGCTATCAGCGGGCATTTTGCAAATTTGGCACCACATTTTCAACAGGGGTTCTTGGGACCCCACCTCATGAATTCAGTTACTGTCATGTGAGTTATTCAGTCCCCAAAGGTGATTTCATGGTCACTGCACAAAATCACCTTTTGGAATTGATTAACTAAACAACAGTGTCACGTTAATGAGGTGGGCTCCCAAAAGCCTATGTTGCAAATTTGGTGAAAAATGTCAAAAATGACTGTATTCTGGCGTCGTTGTTGCAGTTTCCACGCACACTCATAACCGAAATTTGAAATATTTTCCGTCAGATTTTCAACACTGGCATTTTTCACACCTCCTTATGAACAGTACAGCTGACATTTTCACATCCTGGCTGAAATGTGTTTTACATCCATCAGCACAATGTTGTGGTCACAGTGAGAAATCAATGCTCAGGACAGATTATGAAAATCACAGTGACACTGTTCATGAGCAGAGGTCCCAAAATGCCTATGTTGAAAATTTGGTGACAAAAGTCCACAAAATGACTGTGTCATGAGCGTTCATTGCGCAGTTTCCATGTACACTTGTAAGTTCGAGAAATTGTTGTATTTTCACTCCAGATGTTCAACATTGCCATCCCTTCACACCTCCCTATGAATGCTCCAGCTGTCATTTTTCACATCTTGCCCGAACTGTGTTTTTGCACATGTGGAGCAGAACAGTGTGGTCTCTGTGGGAAATCAACGTTCAGGACAGATTAACAAGATAACAGTGGTACTGTTCATAACCAGAGGTTTCAAATGCTTTTATGAGGTGGGGGTAACAAAAAGGTCATGCTGAAAATTTGTAGTGCAAATACCAGCAATCGCACAGGGCATTAGGGTAAAGCACCATATGTGCCAAACACCTCTGCAAATACCTGCAAGCGAACATCCGGCATTGACAAATGCTTGTTTATTTTTAGCGTGATGGCGCTATTTAGACTTTATTTTTACCGTGACTATTTACTTTAAAGCCTAATTTTATCATGGGTGTTTATTTTCAATGGTTGCCTTCATTTTTGGCTAAATTTTTGTGGGAACAGTCGAATTAGGGACAGTTGTCTTGTTTTTTTACCTCAGACCTTGCGGGGTTTACTGTGAGGCACCTGCAGTAGATTTCAAACTTAAACAGTGCCTGGGGGTTTTCTCTCTAGATTGGCACTTAGCTGGCTAGGTGCAGTTGCCCTGGAGGTGTGCTTTTAAGAGAGATTTAATGAGCATAGGACCAAGCCAATCAAAAGACAGGAGGGGGTGAGAGCTGTTGACTGCTTCAGAATTTTTTCTCCACTGGAAGATTGGCATTGGTATAGGTCCCAGTTTTACAACTGTAAAAAAATTAAAAATCAAAAAGGCATTGGTAATAGACAGAGTTTATTAACTGGGGCAGGACTGGCCAGTGGCATTTTCACAGAAACCTGCACTCAGTTCGTAGGTCCAGAACTGGTTTGCTTTGCTTAAATTGGCGAACATAGCAGACAAACCTTTGATAATTCTGGCTGAGGATAAATCAAAGGCTTTCGACGAGGGGCCATTCAAAAGCACTAATACCAAAAGCAGAGGTGCTTAGGAACCCTCCAGATCCCAGTCAAAAAATAAAACTTCCAAAGATAAAGTTCCTCACAGATTGAAAAATAATAAGAGTGCCGGAAAAGGAAGTTTGATCAAGCCTCTGATGAAGTGGCTCAAAAAAACTCTATCACGACAGATATGCTCCCGTTGCTCTTGGGAAAACCAATAGTGAGACAACAGGCAGCTTAAAGTATACAGAAAAAAACAAAACACTTACAAACTGCGCAGGTTCTTCCGTCAGTGCAAGATATGGAAAAAGCATGGCAACTGTTTCGGACCCTTCAAAAGATGGGCCCTCAATTTACTGGGGCTGGCAAGCACTCTTCCACAGTTCTCTGTTCTGTAGACTGTGAGGGTGACGCAGATGATGGTCAGTTTTATGATGCCACTGACATGGATTTTGAGGGCCTTGAGCCCCAGGAGTCCCCGGACTTTCACCTTGGGGATCCCCCGGGTGACCACGAGGATCCTTCCTCTGTGTTTACATTTATACAAAATATGCTGTATGCCCTGGACCTCCCTACGCAGGAGCCCAACCAGGATGTCGATGAAGACGAAGATTATAGGGAGATGAAGGGCCTTTCATCCTCAAAGACCCTGGTCGTCCCTATCTATAATGCATTTAGAAAAAATACCATGACGGTGCTTCAACACCCCAATTCAGTACTAGGGGTTGATAAGTGGCTTGAGAGAAAATATAAAATGTCAAAAAATGGTACCCAGTTCCTAGCCACGAGAGTATAGTGCAGCAGGCAGCTTATGAGAAAGCTGGAATCTCCTTGTTGCCCTCTCCCCCGACAAGGATTCCAACAAAAATTGACTTTATAGCAAAGAAAATGTATGTGACAGCTTCCCTGCTTCTCAGGCTTTCTTCTTACATGGCATTCACAGCCAAGTATCAGAAAGCCCTTTGGAAATATGTCCAGGCTATCGCCTGCAGCGGATCAGATTCTGTGGTGCAGGAGCTGGTGGATACATCAAAAACTGCCTTGGAAACTACTATGTACCAATTCCACATGGCAGATGACAATAATGATGCAGCCTCTAGGGCGATGGCCCATACCATATCTCTGAGACGCTTTGCCTGGCTTAGAACAACCAGTCTGACCACAGACACTCAGAATAAAGTCATGGATTTTCCTTGTGATCAAAATATGTTGTTTGATTACAGAACCACTGACTACATGAAAAAGGTCAATGAGTACAGGGCCTTCTGGCAGAGCCATTCATCCAAGCCTAAACCCGCCACCCCTCAGAGACCCCGTCCCAGGAGTGGTAGAGGCAGAAGTTTTGTTCCCAGGCCTTACAATCCCTATCCCCCATCTGACTTTAGCCGGTACAGGGGGTCTTTCAGAGGCAGGGGCAGAAGGGTAAGTCCTGATGTGAGTGTCCAGGTTGCCTCCGTGTTTCTGGTTGGAGGCAGACTCTCTCACTATCTTCAGCACTGGTCCCTCATCACGTTGGACAAGTGGGTGCTGGAGATAGTGGAGAAGGTCTTTCATTACAGTTCAGGCAGCTGCCAGACCTCAAGCATACCCAGGTGTCAAGACCTCTGTCACCATCACAGATACCGCTGTTGGAAATGGAGGTACAAAACCTTCTGGCTTTATGTGCAGTGGAGAAGGTCCCCACCCACAAGAAGGGCAAGGGCCTCTACGCCAGGTATTTTCTGACACAAAAGAAAACTGGGGAGTGGTGACCTATCTTAGACATTTAAACAAACATCTGAAAAAAAAAACAAATTCAAAATGGTCACTCTGTCACTGGTCATACAGTCCTTACAGCAGGGCGACTGGCTAGCCTCCCTCAACTTAAAGGGCGCCTACTTCCACATACCCATAAGGAGATCTCACAGGAAGTTTCTCAGGTTCAAACTTCCTTCGGGTCACTATCAGTTCACCACAGTGCCCTTTGGTCTGTCTTCGGCCCCAAGAGTCTTTACCAAGTGTCTCGCAGTGGTAGCAGCACATCTCAGGAGACTGGATGTTGCTCTCTACCCCTATCTGGGTGACTGGCTCATTGTAGCAAAGTCTCCTTGCCAAGTCAAGGAATCTTTTTCCCTCACAGAACGCACTCTGGAGTCTCTGGGTTTCCTGGTAAATCTCAAGAAATATCACCTGGAACCCACCCAGCTGCTCACCTTCATATGGGCCCAGCTGGACACTCGGAAGGGATATGCTTTCCTCCCACAGGAAAGAATTCAGAGTTTCCTTTCAGTGGCAGATTCTTTCGCCCAGGGACAGCCAAGACCAGCCAGACATTTCCTCAAACTTATGGGACATATGACCTCTATGACTGCAGTAGTCCCAGAGGTCATGTACAGGATGAAACTCCTGCAAGCCTACCTCAGACTCAGCTTGCTGGTCTCAGAGAAGCAACAAATTTCCAAAGTTAAAGCTGGTGTCAGAGAAGTTCCTCCAAAACTTGCTGTGGTGGAAGGACCCTGCAAATTTGCAGGCAGGGGTTCCCCTTTCAAGCCCCTCTTCCCACAAAGGTGATCACCACAGATGCCTCCCTGTTGGGCTGGAGAGCTCATCTAGACAGTGCCTCAGTAAGCGGCAACTGGACTCCCGAAGAGTCACAGTTGCACTTAAATCTTTTGGAACTCAGAGCAGTCTTACTAGCTCTCAAAGCTTTCTCTCCCAGCATAGAAGGGCAGGCGGTTCAAATTCGAACGGACAGCACCACTGCAATGTTCTACATAAACAAGCAGGTTGGTACCAGATCAGGAATACTCTGTTTGAAAGCTCTGAAGCTCTGGCCTCTAGCTTTCTCCCTGGGAGTCAGCCTCTCAGCTGTTCACCTCCCAGGCAAACTCAGTACTCTGGCGGATGCTGTAAGCCCGCATCAGTCAAGGTCAGAGCGAATGGACTCTGAACAAGCAAGTACTAGCCACAGTGTTCAGGCAGTGGGGCACACCAGACGTGGATCTGTTTGCCTCGCCTCTCAATTTTTCAGCTTCCTTAGTACTGTTGCAGGCCCACAGTTCCGGGAACACTTCTTCTGAATGCCCTATCCTGGACTGGTCAGGGAGGTTCCTATAAAAATTTCCTCCCTTTCCCCTGATATTCAGGGTTTTGCTGAAATTCAGGCAGCAGCCTGCATCCATGATCCTTGTGGCTCCTGACTGGCCCAGGCAAGCCTGGTACCCTCTCCTTCTCTCAGTGTCCTGCTACGGGCCCATTCGCCTGCCCCCGACTCGCTCCCTGCTGACCCTTTCTCAGACGGGAGTGCAGTACCCAGACATACACTCTTTTCTCCTCAAAGCCCGGATCATGAGGAGTTAGAGTTTCCCTCCTCACAGTACTCTGAACAGGTCCTTAAGATACTGAGGATGGCTAAAAAAACAAACACTAAGAAGACTTATGCAGCCAAATGGAAAAGGTTTTCCCTCTGGTGTAGAAGTGAAAAGGTCAAACCCCTATCAGCTTCAGACCCTCAGCTGCCAGACTACCTGGTACACCTACAGGCGTCAGGCTTGAAACCATCTTCACTGAAGCTACACCTGGTGGCAATTTCCACCTACTTTTCGGTGGGAAAGAAGAAATCATTTTTTTCCCATGACATTTTTAAAGTTTTTCAAAGGCATCTTGCACCTCCAGCCTCCAACCAGGGAGCCTGTTCCTCCTTGGAGCCCGAACCTTTGCATAGATGGACTCATGAATCCACCTTTCGAGCCTATGTCCATGGCCCACATCAAGTTTGTAACTTGGAAGACCGTCTTCCTGGTAGCCATTAGGTCTGCCAGGAGGATTTCAGAACTACAGGCCCTGTGCACTGAGCCAAATTACATCATCTCTCACAATGATAAAGTTGAGCTCAGGACAAATAGGATGTTTCTGCCAAAGGTGGTTTCAGAGTTTCACTTGAACGAGTCCATTACTCTGCCTGTCTTCTTTACTGAGCCATCCACTCCTGGCGAGCAAAAGCTCCACAGCTTGGATGTCAAAAGAGCCATCTTTCACTGCCTAGAGCATACTAGACAGTCCAGAGGCTCTTCCACTCAGTTGTCCCTCACCTACGGGGATGCTGCAGAGGAAGACCAGCTATCAAGACTACTATTTCTCATTGGTTGGTCTCTTGTATTAGATTCTGCTATGAGAAAGCTGGTCAACAACCTCCAGTGGGGCTCAGGGCCCATTCCACTAGGGGCACTGCAGCCTCACTTGCAGCAGCAAGGGACATTCCCCTACTGGATGTCTGCAAAGCAGCTACCTGGAAATCAGTGCACACCTTTGTGAAACACTACAGTTTGGATGTGCAGACCAAATCTGATGCTAAATTTGGCAGGGCAGTTCTGCAGAGCCTCTTTCCTAAGTAGGTTCTCTGCCCGCCTCCCACTTGGTACTGTTTGGTAGTCTGCAAAAAGGTTTCTAATGCTAAAGGACTCCTGGGCTAAGAATAAAAAATTACCCACCGCAGTAATCTTCTTTCTTCCATGGGGTCCTTCAGCATCAGTAAGCTCCCACCCTTCCTCCCCGGTTCACCTGTTGGAGAAGGGCTCTTACGTCACCTTTTACCAAATTTGGCATTTCTTATTGATGAGTTTTTGCCTCGTGTTGCTGTTGTTTCTATTTCCACTTTTGGACATTTGCATGTTTTTTGAATCCTGTTAATTCTTTTTCTGGGCATTTGCCCTAGTTTTTCCTTGAAAAAATTCTGAATCAGTCAACAGCTCTCACTTAGTTCATGCCCCCTCCTGTCTTTTGATTGGCTTGGCCCTATGCTCATTAAATCTCTCTTAAAGGCACACCTCCGGGGCAATTGCATCTAGCCAGCTAAGTGCCAATCTACATAGAAAACCCCAGGCACTGTTTAAGTTTGAAATCTACTGCAGGTGCCTCGCGGTAAACCCCGCGAGGTCTGACGTAGAAAACAAGGCAACTGTTCCTAATTTGACTGTTCCCACAAGAATTTAGCCAGAAATAAAGGAAACCATCGAAAATAGACACCCGCAATAAAATTAGGCTTTAAAATAAATAGTCATGGTAAAAATAAAGTCTAAATAGCGCCGTCGTGCTAAAAATAAAAAATTTGCGCAGCGCTAATGAAAATAACATTTTTCACTCAGCACACTAAAGGAAATAATTTATGAGGAAAACTTTACCCAGATAAGCACTCGGAGGCTGTCAACAAGGAAAGCTGGGAGACACGTTAGAGGCAATATTGCTCAGCGGCTGCTGAACCCTTACGGACAGTCCTGACACAGATGATACCAAGGTCCAGTAATAAAACAAAAAAGGTTTCCTCATAAAAGTTACTGATGCTAAAGGACCCCATGGAAGAAAGAAGATTACTGCGGTAATTTTTTCTTTTTTTATATTAGGTGGTCAGTAATTCAGTTACCTGTTTTACTCCAAATGTCATTCAGTAATCAGACTACAAATTGTGTCCCCCCCAGCTATGTAGTTGTGACAGAGAATGCAGTTGATTTTTTTTTTTTTTTTTGTATTAAATAGTAATTCAGTTAACTGTTTTACTCCAAATGTCATTCAGGTGCTCCCCACCCCCCGACAGTGGAGTAGTAGTGACACGGAATGCAGTTTAATTTTTTTTTTTTATATTGAGTTAGTAATTCAGCTGTGGTAGATCACTGACTTGTAGGAGAGCAGTGCCACTGAATGCAGCTAGTAGTATTGTTTTAAAACTACAATAACATAAGAGTTCTTTTAATTGGTTTAAAGTTGTTTTGTGTATTCCTTTGGTTAGTGTTTCATACAAGTATAAAACGAGCAGCGACGTATGAAATCAGCAGACGGTTGGTAGAAGTCCCGACCTGGCTGATACTTGGCCGGGGGGCCCCCAGATCAAAAAAGGTTGATAACCCCTGATATAGTGCATGTAGACAGTCTGATTTAGGCAGCTGAGATTCTAACACAGCTGAGTTAATGTAAGGAAATAAATGAGACAGAGTTGCCTGTGTGAGGGTGGGGGCGGGGACAGGGTGCTAACCAAACGATACAACCTACTACCCTGGAGTTTGTCATATAAAAAGTGGGAAAGTCTTGGAATAAAAACGAATCTATGTACTTGGGAAAAACTTTCTCCTAATTTGATGAAAGTATAAACTTGCCCAGATGTGATTGCCCCCCCCAACTTTCTGCATACAGTTGTGCAGTCATTTTAACCATTTTGATCACAGGGATGTCCTTTATATTTATAGACTGCCGATAGATTTGTACAGTAGATATACAAGCAGAAAAATAGAAAGATATCTTGAGATACCCTGCCAGCGTAATGGTTCATGAGAGCTGATGATTTGTTTAGCATTGATACAGAAGTAAGTGAGATAGATTCAGATCTGGTGCACAACAGGTCTGTGAATACATATGGGCGAATCACATGGACTGAACATTGGAATGAGCTATAGGAACAGCAGATACCCCATTCTCCCCTGGAACTGAGGGAATTCCTTGCAGGGGACTGAAATCCAATGGCATGTTCCCTGCAGCCCAGCCTGCATCGGCGGGAATAGAACTGATCACTGGAGTCTAGCTCTGCTGGCCTATATGAGTGTAGCCAGACATTTCAGTTTTGTGCACTGTCAACCCACCCCCCACACACACATAATTATGTGTGGTCATGTACTCATGAGTAATTTAATACATCAGTAGGAAGGGTCTCCTAAAAAAGTAACATTGTTACTAGGGGATTATTTTCTTATGTTTCTGGACTGCAGAATGTTTTCATCCATATCCTAAACATTGGGTTTTGAAAGTGTCACAGCCACTACTTTGGTTACTTTGAAGTACAACAGCAGCAGCTGTCCTATTCTGTCCAGATCAGAGCTGTAATGGTTAGAAAAGGTACATGGTTTGGGCAGGTCCTTATAAAACTATACACATGTACATTGAGTGTGCCTGCCTACACCCTTGAATTAGTTAAGAGACTATAACATAGTGCTCAGAAACAGTTTTCAGTTCCAGCACAAGAAGGCCAGCTAAGTAAAGCATTGCACTCTGGCACGTAATGTTAACTTTTGTTAAAGGAATCCCATACACCAAATTTTCTAACAAAAAAAATACAGTAGTTTGTCTGTCTGGCTATCTATCTATCCATCCATCTATTTATCTATCTATCTATCGTAGTTATTTAACCCCCCTACAAATGGGGGTTCCTAAAAGCCTTCCCGTGGCTTGCCTAAGTGCTCCCTGCTTAACTGGCGTTTGTCGTAAGGCCGCTTAAGTGTGGGTGCTGTGAGTGCTTTTAGAGCCTCTGGTACTGTCTGTTTAAGAGCTGCCTGCTTACAGGCTTTATTAGTTTGCGTAGGGGGACAGTGGGTTTACTGCTCGAATCCCACTCGAGGGTTGTTTGAATTGCTTCGCTTCTGCAGTTGCTAAGAGAGCAGAGGGAGCTTGGTTGAAAGATGTAACTGTTTGCTGGAAAATATATAGTGCCATTGCAAAATGTAGTTTGTTTAACCTGCCTTATTTGAGCTGGGACTCTGTGTGTTCAGACCCTCCATTTTGGACCCGAACTGACGAGGTGGGCCAATTGGAGAAACGGGGCTTTAAAATGGAGACTGCTGGAGCCAATTAGAAGTTGGACTCCCACTGGGAGCCTGCCTGAAGGGGAATATATGGCAGGTGCTCCTGGGAAGTGTACTTTGGACCCTGGCGCCTTTTTTGCACCATTAGAGGGCGTATGGAGTGACTGACAAAACAAAGCAGCCAACCGGAGCCCTGTGAAAAAGAGGAAACTGCCCTGCAACTGTCCTGGAGGGGCAGAGTCGTTGGTGATCGTGAAGGTAGAAGGAGCTCTGGCTTCTGCGCTGTGGAAGTCATTGCGCGGGAAGCGCGTGTGGCAGGCCAAGAAGTCGGGCGATAGCATTGCCAGAAGAAGCGGACAAGATCCATGGAGGAGTGCAGGCAGAGGAGGCTGTACATTTACAGCTACCTAGCAGGCTCACCCTGTAGAGGACTGGAGAATCTGCTTCAATCGTGCTTGGTCTGTCAGGACAAGTGAAGCTGCGTCGTTTGGCCTGTTTTTTTGCAGTGAAAGCGATTGGGGGTATACAGCAGCTGCCTGGTATGGTACCCCTCTGCTCTTCATATAAATGTGTGGAGAAGTGTTTGGATCTCAGGCTTGGTCCTGCAAATGGTGTGAGAGCGATCTTTCTGCAGGAGTCGTGAATACTAAATCAGAGTAGCTCCTTGTCCGATGTTCGTTAGGAGGGCAAGATTTGTCTGGCTGCTTTACTGGCTACACAAACTGAGCCTGCTGGCTCTACTTGATCCTCTTAGGTATCAAATGCTTGTTTTCTGCATCAGGGCCCCAACCAGCTGCACCGAGAGGCTAGCCTTCTATTGCCTGGGTACCCAGAGACAGTGACTTATAGGTTTGGCCTGTGCACAGTGCCCTAGGTGTGTGTGTATGTATATATATATATATATATTAGAGTGGTAAGCTAATCAACCTGATCTCCCCCGTCCTTGTTACTTTCCCCTTAATAAATCAGATTTGTTGTTGCAAGGTATACTGTTTGAACTGCGTGTTTGTGCTACCCTTTTGTGCATGGGTTATTGTATAACTGCACCTTATTTTACAGGGGGTCCTCAGCACCAAGTTGGCCTTCCCGACCTCGGGGTAAGTGTAAGTCAAAACGATAGTGTGGGAATCACTGGTGAGCCACTAGTGAGAAGAAAGGGGGTTGCAGTGACCCAGAGGGCTGTGACCAGGTCATATCTGACTGTTCCAACCCCGACCTCTGGGTGGAGGCACCCGCCGTTGGAACTAGGCGCCTCAGCCTGTCAGTAGTCAGTCAGGGGTAGTAGCCCTTGGGATAGCGCCACTTGGGGGTTACATTTTGGAGGCACTGCTGGGATTAGCATCCCCTAGTGGCTGAATATACAAACTACCCCAACATTGCCAAACCAAAGGAAAAACTGGAGGGGGATATCACGACTAAAATTAAGTTAGACCCTGTTAAGATGATGGTACATAAACTGATGGGGTGGGGCGAAGCTGAAGAATTGGATTCCCAGAAAATTGTGTTACTACCGGATGTACCTCTGGGGATAAAGAATGCTGACCTTGTTTCTGCAGTTGAGCGTGTTAAATGTTTGGGCAAGGTAGAGGTGAAGGGGCGAATGGCCGACCTACTTGCCCAGACCTTACAGGTGCTGCTATTATGCAGTATAGTTATAGACCCAGAGAAGGTGCCCCCGTGATTTACCCGGAAGGTGCTCCAAAGGGGTGGAGGGTCATTCATGTCCGGAGTGGTTCAGTCACCCCAGGGGTGGTCCCCCAAGACCAACAGCTTCAAAGATAAATTGCTTAAACTGTTAGCTGCAGAAGGGAGGACCACTCAGGAATTACTACAGGTGTTAGACCTTTCCAGTAATCCCACCCCCCAGTCATCCACAGGTACATCTCCTGGGTCCTCCAAGAGTTCCATCCTGGCTTCACCACCTATAGTTGTTCCCCCCATACAGTTAGACTCCTATCGGAGATTGAAACTTTTTTCTGGTACTGTGCCTGTGCCCTCGGGAGAAGATGATTTGGAGACTTGGATGGACTGTGTTACCCCTTTAGTCCAAGAGTGGCAGTGCTCTGAGGGGGAGAAACGAAAGAGACTGATGGAGAGCCTGAGGGGCCCAGCTTTGGAAGCCATTCATTTCTTGCTGGCTATTTGCCCCGAAGCCACTGCAGTAGAGTACCTTTCTGCTTTGGAGGGGGTGTTTGGGAGTACAGAAACTGAGGAAGACTTGTTGTGGAAGTTCAAGTCAGCTAAACAGGAGGAATGAGAAACTGTCAGCCTTTGTTACCAGAGTGGAAAGGGCACTGCAAAAAGCTTATCGCAAAGGGGGGGTAACTGCTGCTGCTTTAAATCAGGTCCACCTAGATCATATCTTGAAATCTTCCAGGTTTTCCAGTGTGATATTGTTGAAGCTCAAACTACATGACCGACGGGCTTCCCCTCCCAAATACTGCCAATTGATGAGAGAGATTCAAGAAGTTGAGACTGATGAAGAGGGGTGGGAACCCTATGTGGGGGTCGTGAATCTATGCCAGACCTCTGAGCCCAGTGAATCAGATGAGAACCACCACTCGAGGGGGTTGAACAAGGGACCTGATGCATTTCCTGTGCCCTCCTGAGGCACATGGTGGAGTGGGGGTGCATGCTGTTTCCTCTGATCCCCGGGTGGAGAATGATTTGAAGGCCGAGATTAGAGATTTACGGAAAATGGTGAGAGAATTGAAACAAACTGCTGCCAACCCCTCCAAATTTGGGGGAAATGAGTTATCTGGAAACAAACGACCTAGTTTAGAGGAGCCCTCCAGAACCCCCGACACCTCCCAGCAGGCGAGATATCTCCCTCCCAACAAAGACCCCCGAGATACTAAGTTCTGCTACCACTGTGAGGAGGATGGACACTTTCAGACTGAGTGCCGGTTATCAGAGAACTTAAGGAGGGTCAATAGCAGGCTAGTAGCCTGGCATCACAAGGCCAATACTGGACCCCGGGGAGGGGGGCCTCCTTGGAAGAGTTTTGTTACCTGGGCCAATGCCCAAGCAACCTCCAAAACCATGCCCCCAAATGGTCTGACGTGGTGGGTCCCTCAATGGAGACCACCGTGAGAGTGAATGGAGTACCCACCTGAGCTGTGTTAGACAGTGGTTCCCAAGTGACCATTATGTTTCAGGACTGGTATCGGTAGCACTTGCCTGAAGTGCCTCTGCAGCCTTTGGATGGACTACATGTTTGGGGACTGAGTGATAAGGCCTACCCTTATTCTGGGTATATACGGATCTGGTTGTCTTTCCCTACTTCTGTGGCTGGGGTGGCTGAACAAGTGGAAACCTTGGCATTAGTATGTCCCCCACTGGACTGTGTGATGGGGTGCCCCTGTTAATCGGAACCAATGCTGACATATTTGGTCACTTAGCGTAGCTGTGCTTTGAAAAACAGAGGTCCAGGACAGGGCGAGCTCTCAGAATATCCACCTTGATTCAGAAGGCTAATGAGGCCCAGAGAAAGGCCAGCCAGGCAGAACCCGAAGGCCTGGTGAGTATTGTCTGGAAGAAGGATTCAAAATCTTTGCTGCTAGCCCAGTGTGTTCTCCAAGGAGAGGTCCAGATTGAGAAGGATGTTAAGAATAAAATATTGATGCTGGATGCACCAGGTGATGGAAAATTGCCAGTGGGGTTGCTGGTTAAACCCAGCATTTTGCCTGCTAGAGCCCATGCTTTTTCCAGAAGAGTAATGGTTCAAGTGCACAATGTATCTGATCGAGAGATTCGGGTGAAGCTAGGTTGCACTTTGGCCACGGTGCACTGTGTGGATACTGCTGTTCTGCCCAGCAACAAGACTTCTGGGAGGAGTGACCAAGTGACCCCTGATCTGCTTGATTTTGGTGACTCCCCACTACCAGCAGAATGGAAGAAAAGGATCAGTGAAAGGCTCGACCAGAGGGAGCAGATGTTTTCTTTGAAGGAGTGGGATGTAGGATGCGTGCAAGGAGCTGAGCACTACATTCAGCTACAGGATGAGCGACCTTTTCGTGAGTGATCTCAACGCCTGGCCCCTGCTGATATAGATGACGTGCGACGACACCTGCAGGAGATGCTCGTGGCTGGGGTGATACAAGAGTCTAGAAGCCCCTATGTTTCACCTATTGTAGCAGTGAGAAAAAGAATGGAGCTGTCTGGATGTGTGTGGATTACCGCACTTTAAACAGGCAAACCATATCAGATCAGTATACCATCCCACGCATTCAGGATACCTTGGACTGTCTAAATGGTAGTAAATGGTTCTCAGTGTTAGACCTTTGCAGTGGGTACTACCAGATCCCGATGGCTCCAGAGGATTGAGAGAAGACTGCTTTCATTTGCCCACTAGGCTTCTGTGAGTTTATGCGGATGCCCCAAGGGATTTCAGGTGCCCCTGCTACTTTCCAGCGCTTGATGGAGTGTGCTGTGGGGGACATGAACTTACTCAATTGTTTAGTCTACCTGGATGATGTCATAGTGTTTGGCAGCTCCTTGGAGGAACATGAGAGCAGGTTATTCAAATTCCTGGATCAACTGGAAGATTTTGGTCTCAAATTGTCTATAGACATGTGTCAATTCTTTCAAACATCTGTGAAATATGTGGGGCACATAGTATCCACTGAGGGCATATAGACTGACCCCAGTAAAGTGGAAGCTTTGACTGCCTGGCCTCAGCCAAAGAATTTGAAGGAGCTACAAAGGTTCCTGGGATTTTGTGGTTATTTACAGACAATTTATCAAAGACTATTCTTAAGTAATCCGCCCTCTACTCAACCTTACTCAAGGGTATCCTCCAACCCACAAAAAGTATAAGAAAGCTGTGCCCTCTGCGACTGAGAAAAAATATTTCCATCCAAATAGAAACATAGAAACATAGAATTTGATGGCAGATAAGGACCGCTTGGCCCACCCAGTCTGCCCATTTCCCTACCTACTGGATAAGCTGCAGATCCTAGTTAACCAGCAGTCTACGTCTTCCTACCCTAATCCCCTAGAATTGCCTTATGACTGTCCCATGCACGCTTGAATTCCACCACTGATTTTGACTCCACAACCTCCTCCGGAAGGCCGTTCCATGCATCCACAACCCTCTCTGTGAAAAAATAATTCCTTAAATTATCTCTGAGCCGCCCCCCCTCTATCTTCAAATTGTGCACTCTTGTTCTTGCACACCTCTTTTTTTGAAAGATGCTACCCTCTTGGACTTTGTTGATTCCCTTGAGGTACTTGAACATTTCTATCATGTCCCCCCTCTCCCTCCTTTCCTCGAGGCTATACATATTAAGCTCCTTTTGTCTCTCTTCATATGTCTTCTGGTGCAGACCCTGCACCATTTTAGTAGCCCTCCTCTGGACAGCTTCCATCCTGTCTATGTCTTTGCGGAGATTGGGTCTCCAGAACTGCACACAGTACTCCAGATGGGGTCTCACCAGCTGTCTGTACAGAGAGATAATAACTTCCTGTTTTCTACTGGTGATGCCTCTCCCTATGCATCCCAGTATCCCCCCAGCCCTCCTTGCTGCCCTCTCACATTGCTTGCCCACCTTTAGGTCATCTGATATGACTACCCCAGGTCCCTTTCCATTTTTGTTGTTGTTAGTATCTCTCCCCCATTGTGTACTCTTCCCCTGGGTTTTGTTTCCCAGGTGCATTACCTTGCACTTCTTAGCATTGAATCTAAGCTGCCATACATTTGACCATTCCTCTAACCTTGCCAAGTCCCTTCTATCCTTTCCACCACACCTGTGCATCAACTCTGTTGCAGATCTTTGTGTCATCTGCAAAGAGACATATTTCCTTCCAGTCCTTCTGCAATGTCGCTTATAAAGACATTGAAGAGGACCGGTCCAATACTGAACTCATGTACCCCACTAGTAGCCCTCCTTTCTTCTGAGTGGACTCCATTTACTATTACTCTGTGTCCTATTCTCCAGCCAATTCTTTACCCAGGCTGTCATCTTCGGACCCACTCCCAGGCTGGCTAACTGTATATTAATCTTTGTGTGGGACTGTGTCAAATGCCTTGCTAAAGTCTAGGTAGGCCATGTCCACAGCCCCTCCCTGATCTACTGCTTTGGTCACCCAGTCAAAGAAATCTATCAGATTCGTCTGGCATGACCTTCCCGCTGTGAATCCATGCTGCCTAGGATCCTGTGCCCCTCTGGCCTCTAGATACTCGACAATTCTTTCCTTCAGAAGTGATTCCATCATTTTCCCTATCACTGAGGTTAAACTAACAGGTCTGTGGTTTCCTGCTTTTGCCTTGCTCCCACTTTTGTAAAGAGGAATCACATCTGCCCTCCTCCAGTCCTCGGGTACCACCCCATCCTCCCATGATTTGTTAAAAAGGGTAGTCAGTGGTGTCACTAGTTCTACCCTTAGTTCTTTTAGGATTCTGGGATGAATCCCATCAGGCCTCATTGCTTTGTCCACTTTCAGTTTTAAGAGTTCTTTCAGAACCCTTTCTTCTGTAAATGGGCTGGTATCAACTTCTGTATCCAGAGTGTTTCTACTGTTTGTTTTATTACCTCCCTCTTCATTTGTAAATACTGAGCAAAATATTTGTTTAGTATCTCTGCCTTTCACAGTCTCCTCTGCCCACCCTCCTCCCTTTATTAAGCCTCACTATCCTCCCTTGGTCTTCCTTCGCCCTGATGTACTTATAAAAGGTTTTATCCCTTCTTAACTGAGTTGGCTATCTTTTCCTCGGTTTGGGCCTTTGCTGTTCTGACTGCCTTCCCAGCCTCCTTTGCTTTAACTGATACAGTTCTCTGTCCTGCTCCTTCTGCGATTCCTTTGTACTTCCTGAATGCTTTCTTTTTCTCTTGAACCTTCACTGCCACTTCCTTTGAGAACCATAGTGGTTTCTTACATCATTTTGTTTTGTTTATTTGCTTCACACAAAGGCTCGTTACCTCTGTGATGGCAGTTTTTATTATTCCCCATTGTTCTTTCACCTCTCCTTCCTGCCCATTTGCTAGTGCATTCCTTAGGCACTCACCCATTTTGGCAAAGTCAGCCCTCCTAAAGTCCAGTACTTTTGTCTTTGTATGGCTTGATTCTATTGCTGTATTTATTGTGAACCATACTGTTCGATGGTCGCTAGTTCCCAGATGGCTACCCACTTCTACATCTGTGATCCTCTCTCCATCTCCATTTGAGAAAATCAAGTCTAATATTACTCCCTCTCGAGTGGGCTCCAGTACTAGTTGTCTAAGGCATGCCCCCTGTAGGGCATCTAGAATAACTCCACTCTTCGGAGTGGCAGCTGCAACTGCACTCCAGTTAACATCTGGCATATTCAGATCATCCATCAGCAATATCTCCCTTTTTCTGCCATTCTAAGTATACTTTCTATCATTTCCTTGTCCATTTCCTCCCCCTGAGAAGGGGGTCTGTATACAACCCCTGTGCGGATTGTGATGCCATTGCCTGTCTCCAAATTTACCCACAGTGCTTCTTCTCCTCCCTGTTTACCCTTTTGTTCTGTTGCTTTGATTCCTTCCCTTATGTAAAGAGCTACTCCTCCTCCTCTTTTACCCTCTTTTAAATGATGTGTTTGGAACCCGCTGGACTGCTGACTGTGAGACAGCTTTCCATGATATTGTATATGAAGTTACTCATGCCCCAGTGCTGGCCTCTGCTGACCCTGCCAGGCCGTACATTCTTCATACTGATGCCAGTCTACAAGGATTGGGGGCCGTGTTATATCAAGAGCACACAAATGGTCTAAGGCCTGTAGCATTCACCAGCAGGAGCCTAACTCCTTCAGAAAAAAAATATCCAGTGCATAAGCTAGAGTTCCTGGCCTTGAAGTGGGCCATTGTTGATCAATTTCATGACTACTTGTAAGGTGCTAAGATATTGGTGAAGACTGATAACAATCCCCTAACCTATGTGCAGACCTCAGCTAAGTTGGATGCCACTGGCCATAGGTGGCTTTCTGCGTTGTCTGCCTACGACTATGCTGTTGAATACAGAGCAGGCTTGAACTACATAGATGCTGATGCTATTTCCCGGAGGCCTGTGTCCCGAGACAACTGGGTCAGGCTGTCAGAACCTGACATCAGAGCACTTTGCCAAAAATTTGACAAGGAGGAACAGGTATCTCCTGATGCTGTGGATTGCATGGTGGATTGCTTGGGGCCATCTGAGAACTGTATACCTGCTGCTTACTGTCATTTTTCTGCATTAGACACTAGTGCAGTACCCCAGTTCAATGATGATAGTCTCCGACTAGATCAATCCCGAGACCCCATGATAAAAACTGCTCTGGGGGCTCTGTACGAGGAGAGAGATGTGTCAAAACTGAGTTCCACTGACTTGAGAACTGCCCTGTTATACAGAGAAGGTCCCAAGTTGAAACTGATTAATAGACTATTATACAGAGAGACAGTGGATAAAGAGGGGCAAGTAGACAAACAACAACTGGTGCTGCCCGCCGCTTTTAGAGAACTGGTGTTGAGGTCCCTACACAATCACATGGGACACCTCGGCATAGACAGAACCCTTGACTTGGTGAGGTCCCGGTTTTATTGGCCCAAAATGGGTGCAGATGTGGAACAGCATATCAGGACTTGTAGCCGATGTTTACAAAGAAAGACCCTGCCCCAGAGGGCTGCCCCTCTGGATAACATCATTACTAGTGCCCCCATGGAGTTGGTCTGCATTGATTTCCTGAGTCTAGAACTAGATCAGAGAAACATCAGCAATATATTGGTAGTTACTGATCACTTCACCCGGTGTGCACAAGCTTTTCCTACTAAAGACCAGAAAGCAACCATGGTGGCTAAAGTACTTGTTCAGAATTTCTTTGTCCACTATGGGACCCCTCAAAGAATCCATTCCGATCAGGGGAGAGATTTTGAGAGCCATTTGATTAAAGAAATGCTATCCTTGTGGGGGGTACGAAAGTTAAGAACTACTCCCTACCATCCTCAGGGTGATCCTCAGCCTGAAAGGTTTAACCGCACATTGCTTGACATGTTGGGCACCCTGCAACCTAAAGATAAGACTAGATGGAGCCAGCAGATTAGCACCTTGGTACATGCTTATAACTGCACCAAAAGTGATGCCACTGGATTTTCCCTGTATAGACTGATGTTTGGGAGAGAAGCTAGACTGCCAGTGGACGTATGTTTCGGGGTCTCTCCTGATGGGGTTCAAGCAGCTAATCATCTACAGTATGTGCAGAAGTTGAAGGCCCAACTAAATCATGCCTACCGACTAGCCCAGACCATGGCTGCTAAACGAAACCTGGCCAATAAGGAACGATATGACAAGAAAGTGAAAGCAGTGGCGCTAAGAGAAGGGGTTAGAGTGCTACTGAGGAATCTGGGACTGCATGGCAAGCATAAGATCGCTGACAGATGGCATCACCTCCCTCATATTGTTGTGGAAAAGCTGAAAGATTTACCTGTATACAAAGTGCAGCCTGAGAACAACTCAAAGGATGTGAAAACTATACATAGAAATCATCTGCTGCCAGTTGGACAGATTTTGATAGAGGCTAATCCTCCCAACGCCCCCCCTTCTAGGCCTGTGACTAGAGCCGCTGCCAAGAAAAAACTAAGACCGGGTGATTCCCCAGAAGTTAAACTAAAGAGACCTTCTCCAACCCCTGCTGTTGAAGTTGATGGCCAGTCTGTATCCGAGGACAGTGAGAATAATCCTGAGTACTACCCGTCTTATGAACTGAGACAGTTGTTGGGCAATCCCCTAGTCAACCCTGGGGATGAAGTTGGGTTTCCTGGACTGTTTGAGCCCCCAGTTTTGTCTCTGGAGCCAATGCTCCCAGAGGGAGAAGTGAGTGGTATTAAATCTGAAGATATGGGCTCATTGGGATTGGCTGGGCTGTCTGATTTCTCGGATGAAGGAAGTGATGTGGTGGAGGCAACTGGGGATATGCCAGAGCAAGAAGAATATTTTGAGTGCTCTGATAGTTCTCCGCCAGTACCAGAAATGTCCCTAATTGAGCCGGGTGGGGTGAGTTCAGAAATAGAGGGCTCTGTCCCCGCAGGTACCACGGACTCTGGGTCCCCTGCTGCTATAGAAGTTTCGCTGACCAATCCAAGCAGGGCTGAAATGGAGTCGGAGCCTTCAGAAATTTTATCTGAGACCCCAAGATGAACTGGCCGAGAAGTATGGCCTGTAGTGAGATTGAGCTATTAGTCCCTGGGCCAGCCTGTGGATCTGCCTCTGAATGTGGTTCATAAAGGGGTGTACGTGTCCCCGAGTTCTTTGCCCAAACTAAGACTGGGAGATGACTCCAGACTGTTAGTATTGCCCTCTGAGTATTGTACTCCTGCCCCAGTTAGCGTGCAGGTAACTGATAGGGAAGGGCCCCCTCTTTCCAGGAGTCATGGGCAGGAAATAATGACCTGATTTAAAAAGAAAAAGGTTGTCTGTATGTGTAATATTGCATAAACAATAGAAAACTGTGTAATACAGTGCAAATGTATGTAACAAAAGGTCTGATGTCTGTCAGTTTAAAACTATTTTGCCTTAAAGTGATCCCCTACAAATGGGGGTTCCTAAAAGCCTTCTCGGGGCTTGCCTAAATGCTCTCTGCCTAACTGGCGTTCGGCGTAAGGCCGCTCAAGTGTGGGTGCTGTGAGTGCTTTTAGAGCCTCTGGTACTGTCTCTTTAAGAGCTGCCTACTTGCAGGCTTTATTAGTTTGTGTAGGGGGACAGTGGGTTTACTGCTCGAATCCCACTTGAGGGGTTGTTTGAATTGCTCTGTTTCTGCAGTCGCTAAGAGAGCAGAGGGAGCTTGGTTGAAAGATGTAACTGTTTGCTGGAAAATATGTAGTGCCATTGCAAAAATGTAGTTTGTTTAACCTGCCTTATTTGCAGCTGGGACTCTGTGTGTTCAGCCCCTCCATTTTGGACCCGAACTGATGAGGTGGGCCAATTGGAGAAAGGGGGCTTTAAAATGGAGACCGCTGGAGTCAGTTAGAAGTTGGACTCCCTCTGGGAGCCTGCCTGAAGGGGAATATATGGCAGGTGCTCCTGGGAAGTGTAGTTTGGACCCTGGCACCTTTTTTGCACCAATAGAGGGCGTATGGAGTGACTGACAAAACAAAGCAGCCAACCAGAGCCCTGTGAAGGAGAGGAAACTGCCCTGCAACTGTCCTGGAGGGGCAGAGTCATTGGTGATCATGAAGGTAGAAGGAGCTCTGGCTCCTGCGCTGTGGAAGTCCTTGCACGGGAAGCGTGTTTGGCAGGCCAAAAAGTCGGGCGATAGCATCGCCAGAAGGAGCAGAGAAGATCCGTGGAGGAGTGCAGGCAGAGGAGGCTGTACGTTTACAGCTACCTACCAGGCTGACCCTGTAGAGGACTGGAGAATCTGCTTCAGTCGCGCTCGGTCTGTCAGGACAAGTGAAGCTGCGTCGTTTGGCCCGGTTTTTTGCAGTGAAAGTGATCGGGACTATACAGCAGCTGCCTGGTATAGTACCCCTCTGCTCTTCATATAAATGTGTGGAGAAGTGTTTGGGTCTCAGGCTTGGTCCTGCGAGTGGTGTTAGAGCGATCTTTCTGCAGGAATCGTGAGTACTAAATCAGGGTAGCTCCCTGTCCGATGTTCATTGGGAGGGCAAGATTTGTCTGGCTGCTTTACTGGCTACACGAACTGAGCATGCTGGCTCTACTTAATCCTCTTAGGTATCAGATGCTTGTTTTCTGCGTCAGGGCCCCAACCAGCTGCACCGAGAGGCTAGCCTTCTATTGCCTGGGTACCCAGAGACAGTGACTTATAGGTTTGGCCTGTGCACAGTGCCCTAGGTATATACAGTATATATATTAGAGTGGTAAGCTAATCAACCTGATCTCCCCATCCTTGTTACTTTCCCCTTAATAAATCAGATTTGTTGTTGCAAGGTATACTGTTTGAACCGCAAACTGAAGAAATGCCGGTAAGCTGTATGATGGAATAAATAAGGTTTTTTCAACTTTGATGCATATCTCAGGCATTTTTTGGAATTTTGTCATCAAATTTTCCACATGGGGTTTTTGGGACCCCTCCTCATGAATTCTAGCATTGTCATGGCGTTAATCGGCCCCGAAAGGTGATTTTGTGGTCACTGTGCGGATCCACCTTTCGGGACCGATTTATGAAACAACAGTGTCACAGTTCATGAGGTAGGCCCCTAAAAACCCTATGTTGAAAATATGGTGAAAAAATTCCAAAAAATGACTGATTTACGAGAGTGCATTGGGCAATTCCTATGCAAGCTCGTAAGTTCGCAAATTTTTAATATTTTCACTCCAGATTTTCAACATTGCCATTTACCATACCTCCTTATGAGCAGTACAGCTGTTATTTTTCACATCTCACCCAAAATGTGTTTCCACGCATGTAGTACACAATGGCGTAGTCGGTGTGCAAAATCAATGTTTGGGACAGATTAAGAAAATCACAGTAACACTGTTCATGAGCAGAGCTCTTAAAATGGCTATGTTAAAAGTTTGGTGACAAAAGTCCATGAAATGACTGTGTTACGAGCGAGTATTGCACAGTTTCCACGCACCCTCAAAAGTTTATGAATTTGTAATATTTTCAGTCCAGATTTTCACCTCTGGCATTTTTCCACACTTCCTTATGAACAGTACAGCTGTCATTTTTCACACCATGGCTGAAATGTGTTTTCGCACTTCCAGCACAGAAATGCGTGGTCGCTGTGGGAAATCACTGGGACAGATTAAGAAAGTCACAGTGACACTTTTCATGAACGTAGGTCCCAAAATGCCTGTGTTGACAATCTGCTGTAAAATATTCTCAAACTAATTACATTATGGGTGTGCGTTGCACAGTCTCTACGCATGCTCGTGACTTCACCAGTGTTTTTAATATTTTCACTGTAGATTTTCAACATTGAAGTTTTTTACACCTCCCCATGAACAGTACAGCTGTCATTTTTCACATCCTGTTCGAAATGTGTTTTCGCACCTGTGGTGCCAAATGGCATAGACACTGTGCAAAATCAGCTTTCGACTAACAAACTGATATTGCCACTGTTCATGAGGTAGGGGTCGCAGAAAAACCATGTTGAAAATTTGGAGTGAAAATACCAACGAACGCCTGAGGCGTTAGGGTTTCCGACCATAACGCCCCACCCTGTAGAGACTGACATGCATCAGGGGTGTGACTTAGGATTGTCACCTGTAATGCTCATACCATTCCACCCCCACCCACACCCTGCAGCCAGTGAGAGGCATTGAGGTGTGCCTTGGACTCTTCGGCCCCAAAGTTCACCCAATTCTCCTATACAGCACCCATCTCACTGTATTTCCTGATGGAATGGGGGTGAACATTAGGGCCAAAGACCCCAAGGCGCACTGTGACACTTGTCAGTGCCTGCAGGGTAAGGTATGGTGAAATGGCATGGCCGTTATGCCTGATGACCTAAAGTCACACCCCAATGCCTGTCAGTATCTGCAGGGTGGTGGTGGTGTTGGCTTCAGTTCAGTACTTCACTGCCATTCCTATTATGCAGCTCTGTAACTCCTACATTACCAATGCCAATGCCAGCAAGCAAACATTCGGCATTGACAAATGCTTGTTATTTTTATGTTATTCGCATGCCTTACACTTGAAAACTAATTTATTGCTGATAATGTCTTGACATGTTTTAATGCAGCCAGATGTTAACAACTGTTAATGAAAAGGCGCTGTTCCAGAATTGCAGCATCACGGGTCACTGCTGATATGTTGAGCTGTCACAGGAGTTTCAGCAGATGTTTCGGATTTGGTCCGTGTGATTAACAGCTGTTTCTGGCACTGTAGTCATTACATTTTCTTTGCCCTTTATAACCTTGCTTTCTCTGACCCACCAGTCTGCTGTTAGTGTCGTTTTCCACTGCACTGCCACTATATAGATGGGATGTCATGGGAGGATGGTGTGGTACCTGAGAAGTGGAGGAGGGTGGATGTGATTCCCCTTTCCAAAAGTGGGAGCAAGACAGAGGCAGGAAACTACAGACCTTTCAGTTTGACCTCAGTGGTAGGGAAAATGATAGAATCACAAGTTAAGAATTGTTGCGTACCTAGAGGCCAGTGGGGCATAGGACCCAAGGCAGCATGGATTTGCAGCAGGAAGGTCATGTCAGATGAATCTAATCGATTTCTTTGACTGGGTGATAAATGTAGTAGACCAGGGAGGGGCTGTGGACATGGTCTACCTAGACTTTAGCAAGGCATTTGACACAGTCCCGCACAAAAGATTAATAGTCAGATTAACCAGCCTGGGAGTGGGTCCCATGGTGGTAGCCTGGGTAAAACATTGGCTGGACGACAGGATGCAGAGGGTAATAGTAAACAGAGTCCACAGTGAAGAAAGGGGGTTACCAGTGGGATACTGCAGGGTTCAGTACTGGGTCTCATCCTTTTTAATATCTTTATAAGTGACACAGCAGAGGGACTGGAAGTTAAAGTATGTCTCTTTGCAGATGACACAAAGATCTGCAACAGGGTTGATACACAAGGTGTGGTGGATAGGATGAGAAGGGACTTGGCATGGTTGGAGGAATGGTCAAATGTATGGCAGCTTAAATTCATTGCAAAGAAGGGCAAAGTAATGCACCTGGGAAACAAAAACCCAGAGGAAGAGTACACAGTAGGGAGAGGGGTGAGATACTGACAACAACAAAAATGGAAAGGGACCTGGGGGTAGTTGTATCAGATCACCTAAAGGTGGGCAAGCAATGTGAGAAAGTAGTAAGGATGGTGGTGGTGGTGGTGGTGGGGGGGGGGATACTGGGATGCATTGGGAGAGGCAGCACTAGTAAAAAACAAGAAGTTGTTGTCCCTTTGTACAACCAGTTGGTGAGACCCCATCTGGAGTATTGTGTGCAGTTCTGGAGACCCCATCTCTGCAAAGACATAGACAGGATGGACGCTGTCCAGAGGAGGGCAACCAAAATGGTGCAGGGTCTGCACCAGAAGACATACGAAGAGAGACTAAAGAAGCTTAATATGTATACCCCCGGAATCAGCAAAGTCCAAGAGGGTAGCATCTTTCAGAAAAAGAGATGTGCCAGAACAAGGGGATACAATTTGAAGATAGAGGGGGATGGCTCAGAGGTAATGTGAGGAAGTATTTTTTCACGAAGAGGGCTGTGGATGCATGGAACAGCCTCCCTGAGGAGGTCGTTGAGTCAAAACCAGTGGGGGAATTCAAGAATGCTTGTGACAGACAAAAGGCAATTCTAGTGGGGGGTAGGAGGAAGTAGGCTGTTGGTTAACTATGTTCTGCAGCTTATCCAGTAGGTAGGGAAATGGGAAGACTAGGTGGGCCAAGCAGTCCTTATCTGCCATCAAATTCTGTGTTTCTATAGAGTGAATGATGGGCTCAGCATTTTTCTGTCTGGTTTACTTGCTACAATAAAATCAATGTTATCATTTGTGGTCTTAGTCTCTTTATAAAAGAACAGTGCAATACTAATTGTCCTAAATAAAGTGTCCTGGTT
Organism: Neoceratodus forsteri; assembly: GCA_016271365.2. Classification (NCBI taxonomy): domain Eukaryota; kingdom Metazoa; phylum Chordata; order Ceratodontiformes; family Ceratodontidae; genus Neoceratodus; species Neoceratodus forsteri. Next base: position 185,220,724 of record JADMNL010000028.1, on the reverse strand, counting down.
GTCAGGTGTACATTTTTTTCCTGTAGGTGGTAGCCATAAAACAAGTATTGTATGCATGTACGTATGTATGATTTTCTTGAATTTCTATCAACTTTGTATCATAAAGTTTATGGTTTTCTATTTGAATGCATGTGGACTATGGCAGTGTGCACTGTAGGTACTGTACATTTTGAAATCCATTCCTATGTGTATGGACTTGTTTAAAGAGGCAGTATGCTTTTACTGCCACAGTATTTTCATATACTCTGTATGCGTAGTAAGTTTACTTGTATTTGTCAAAGGTGCTAAACTAGTACAATTTAGTATACAGTGGTGTGGGCAGGGTACTGAGGCTGAGAAAACTCCCTTGTAAATTGCAAAAGGAGGGAACTAGGAATGCAGGCAGAGTTCAGCTCTTAGAGCCCATCACTGCCCCACCTGTGCTCCCACCCACACTTGGGCACCCCTGAGAATGCAGCCCTAAAGAGGGCTTTAGTTCGCTCTCTGCGGACCTGGGCAGCTGAACCCCACCTGTTTTGAAGATGAAGATGCAGAAGATGATGCCTGCCTTCTACAGGGCTCCCACCCTCCTTCTGTTCCCTTTGGTTGTGTTAGCTGGACTCTACGATGCTCAGAGGGACTGGCTGGAGATTGCTGCTAACAGGACAGGACTTGGTGGATGGTTTCAGCCCTCTTCAGGGCCCGACACCTGGTACAGGAGCAACCCCGCCCCGGAGCCGGGGCAGGAACTACTGTCCTGCAGGCAGCAGCTGACGCAAAGGACCTCTCTAGCAACCCTAGCAGTCATCTCATTGGGTAAGTGAGTCCTGCTGGGCAACTGTTGTTAATAATTCTAATGAATTAATACTGCAAAAATCTTGGGAGATTATTAGACTACTCCTGGATCTCTCAGGACTTGCCTCACGCATTTCTCTCTATTCCCATATGCATAAATCGCGTTCTTTATTCTAATTAATAGTAATCCAAATAATTAGCTCCTGCTTGTCTTTCTAGAAACTATGACTCATAATCCTCGTTGTAATAATTAATAGTTGTGCAGAATGCCCCGAAATGGGATGATTTTAGATCTCCTACTGACACACACGTTTCCTACTGTAGGACTCTTACATGAATTGTTTATATCTCTCTTTAACAATAGTAATAATTATATAATTACAGAATGCCTTGTGATGAATTGGACAACCCTGTGTTTCCCAGATCCTGCTCTTACATGTTTCTGTGTCTCTGTATGCGGCACTCCTCCATGATCAGTGTCATGCGTCAGTGTCAGTGGCTCAGTAGGTAGCACACTCACCTCTGAGGCCGGGAGATCAGAGGGCTGTGGGTTCAGTTCCCACATCTGGCACTTGGGTTAATATCCCAGTACTGACACTGCAGTGCAGCATGAGAGGGGTGCTGCACTTCTGAGGTGCCGTCTTTCGGATGAGACGTTAAACCGAGGTCCCATCTGCCTGGATTGGTGGTAGTTCAGATGGATGTTAAAGATCCCATGGCACTTATCGAAAGAGTAGGGAATTTCCCGTGTCCTGGCCAAATTTCCCTCAGTCACTAAAAATACCACAAACAGCTTAATCTGGTTCAAGGTCAGTTGGCATTCATCTGTATCCCCCTTCCCCGGGTCGTGCCTGAAAATAGGCAGGATTTGTCTAGTGCACTTACCCGGTCAACAAAAACTAAATAAATAAAATGATTCATGTCCTTATTTTTCTCTCTCTGTCTCCCTCTCTCCCCCTCCATCTCCCTCTCCTCTCTCCCCAGTCCTGGTGCTTTCTACTCAAGTTCCAAAGGGTACCAAGAGCCAGGACTGCCTTCATCGCTGATTCTATTTAACCCTGTCCCTGCTGAATGAACTAGGACACACTCATGTGTCGCCATGTTTCTTGGGGGGCTTATGAAGAGGGAAAAAAACATTTTAGGGGCCAGATCTCATCCCCAGCTCTTTCAGAGTCAGAGATGGGACTGGACCTCTATTTTTGTTTTCCTTTTCAGTTACCAGTGGCTGGGTTTTATTTACTCATAAGTGTGTTCCCTCATTCTTCCTCACCACTTCCCTCTCAGCTGCTCTTGTCTTGACTGCGTCAGCTGGTATAACTTAAAACAGTTACTACTGTAAGCTGAATCTCGGCTATTTGAATGAACTGCTAGTATGTTACATTAGGTGCATTCATCCTCTGCAGGAACAGAAGCACAGCTGGGCAGTAGGATTTTATGTAATGCAAGACACTGCATGCTAGCTGGATCAGTGGCTCACTCAGTACCATGCTTGCCTTTCAGTCCAGAAGATCCAAAGGTCATGGGTTCTAGTCCCACACTGGAAACTTGGGCTACTAGTGTTGACTGTATAGTGTAGCATTGACGGGAGGGGGCTGGACTGTTGAGGTACTGTACTGTAAAGATCCATGGCAGTTATCGTAGAACTAGGGAATCTTCCCAGAGGTCCTCCTCTGCACCTATAGTGGCTGTAGCTCTAATGGCACATATTGCCAAATTAAGGGATCTTCCCCAAGGTCCTTCTTTCTCTCTGCATGGCTGTAGGTCTCATGGTACTTATCATAAGACTAGGGGATCGTCAACAGTGCCCTGATGAACATTCTGTCTGTTAATAAAAGTGGTTGATGTAACCCCCTCCCACACACACACACACACACACACACACACACACACACTCTCTAGTAGTTCTGTGTGGCTTTCCTAGTCATTAATTACAACTAAATAAATATATCCTGGGATAAGAAATAAAGTAAGTAATACATATGATATGTTTTTGTATGAATGGACCTTTGTGTAGCTGACTACTTTGGTGTGGGTACAGAGGCATGTGTTAGTACCCCATCTGGAGTACTGTGTGCAGTTCTGGAGACCCCATCTCCGCAAAGACATAGACAGAGTGGAGGCTGTCCAGAGGAGGGCAACCAAAATGGTGCAGGGTCTGCACCAGAAGACATACGAAGAAAGACTAAAGGAGCTTAATATGTATATGTAACCCCTAGATGGCGCTATCCCAGGGGCTACTACCCCTGCCTGATTTGCCACTAACAGGTTGAGGGGCCTGGATCCAATGGCGGGTGCCTCCACCCAGAGGTCAGGGTTTACAATAGTTAAACTAACTTGGTCACAGCCCTCTGGGACACTGCAACCCCTTTCTTCCCACTAGTGGCCCACACAGTATATCAGAATTACCTTCACAGTATACACTTACCCCAGGACTGGTTCAGGCACTGGGACCCCTGTAAAATAAGAAGATACAGTGCAACAATCGCAGTACAATACTTTAACATAGACAAATACCTCAGGCAGTATAACTTTGCTGAAACAAGCAGCTCTGATTTATTTAGGGGATATAACAAGGACGGGAAATCAGGTTAATTAGCTTATCACTTTACTCATCTATTTTTGGCTCTGTGCATAGGCTCTATCCCTACCAGTTACTGTCCCTGGGTACCCAAGCCCTAGTGGCTAGTCCAAACCGTGGCAGCTGGTAGGGGCCCTTTCACACAGAGAAAAGAAAATTTGTTAAACAGTCAGCAGTACAGTAATTCCATTTGGATTCAATGTGGCAATTCAACAGGGGCGACCCTGAATTAGTACTCACGACCTCCAAACAAGATAGGGTCCTTCAACGTCAGCAGGGCTATTCTTGAGCTCCACGAGACTCCTCACACATTTATAAGACAAACTGCAACAGGCAAAAGTCCTTTAATGGCAGCAAGATTCATTTGAGCTACACAAGCCTCCTCACACATTTATATGGTAAACAGTAACAGGCAAAAGTCCTTTAATGGCAGCAGGATTCACTTGAGCTACAAGCCTCCTCACACATTTATATGGTAAACAGTAACAGGCAAAAGTCCTTTAATGGCAGCAGGATTCACTTGAGCTACACAAGCCTTCTCACACATTTATATGGTAAAAGAAAGTACTATACCAGGCAGGCTGCTTCTCTATCCCGATCGCAATTACTGCACAATACCGGGAGAACACACAGCAGATTCAGTTCCTGACAGACCGGCGCAATTCAAGCAATTTCTCCAGTCTTCTACAGGGTGAGCCTGGTTTCTACTCTTCAGATATCCTTTATTCCTTCACAGGACGGATTCAGTCCTAACAAGCAGTTACACAAGCTGCAGACCAGAACTCGGGCCTTACACACGCTCCGACTAAAACTGCACACCGAAAAAGCACAGGGCTCCTTCTCTCTTCACTGCCAGAGCTCAACTGAAACTCCAGCAGACAAAACCGGCACTTCCTTTGAGTTCCTCCCAGTTCTTGGCTGGATTGGCTGTCACTCACAATAGACTGCCCTGTTGGTCAAAAAGCGCCGAAGTCCAAACTACATCTCCCAGAGTCACTGCCCATACAATCCTCTTGTGGCTGGCTCAGATTACGAGTCCAAGTTCTGACTCATCCAAGGCACCATTTTAGAGCTACCTTAACCCACACTGATTGGTCCAGTTCAGCAGTTCAAAACTAGAATGGGGAACTAGGCAAACACAGTTCTGACTGCAAAGAAAGCAGGTTAGGCAAACTGTATTTTCATTTTTTACTCTAAATGATTTCTGGCAAACAGTTACATCTTTCAGATGGGTTCCCTTTGCACTCCTAGTGACTGCAAAAATGGAGTGAATTGGCAGCAGCTCGAGTGGTACTCAAGCAGAGAAACACACAGTCCCCCCCATACAAACTAATTATGTCTGCAAGCGGACAGCTCTTAAAGAGACAGTACCAGAGGCTCTAAAAACACTCACAGATAAATGGCTTAATCGCCAAATACCATTCAGGCTTGGAGCATTCAAGCAAGCTCCTGGAAGTCTTTTGGGAACCCCCATTTGCAGGGAGGTTACACCCTTCCTGGCCTGGGAAAGCTTGACGTCCGCGTCAAGCAAGTACCCCCCATAAGTTTCAATTGCAACCATATACATTGGCATTATGCTCACACATGTAATCATCAGTCAGTATATCACTTTACCAGGAACACATTTCTGAAACGTTGCAGTACGTCACTCTTTACACAGTATTACACACACATTGTACCATAACTCAAGTTATTACCTCTTGTACATGAAACCTGAAGAGAGGGGGCCCTTCCTTATCAGTTACCTTGGGGCTGGACGGGGCAAGGGCACCATACTGAAAGGGCAACACAAGTAACTTGGAGTTAGCACTGACGCTCAGTTTGGGCAATGAGCTCGGGGACATACACCTCTTTATGGACAACATTGAGAGGCAAGTCCACAGGCCTCCCAAGGGAATCATAACTGAGGTGCACCACAGGCTTTACAGCTCGACCAGTCTTTCTAGGGGGAACTGTTACAGTCTCTGCACTCTGAGCCTCATTTTCAGCATTGTCCTCACTTGTCAGAGGAGTCTCCATGGGGGTAGAGAGGCTAGAATTTGGGGCACTTTCAGCTCCAGGAGTTACAGTTTCTGAGTCCACAACATTTGGCTCACATGGAGAGCTTTCGGACACTGGCAGTGGACTGTCAGGGCACTCAAAATACTCTTCTTGTTCTGGTGTATCACCAGTCTGCCCCATTCCATCATTTTCCTCCCCTGAAAGCTCAAACAGTTCAACCATGCACAATGATTCCATTTCATCTGATCTGATGCTTTGCATTTCACTTTCTGGGAGCATTGGCTCCAGGGACGAAGCTGGGAGCTTAGACAGTCCAGAAGGCCCAGCTTCATCTCCAGTATTGACTAGGGGATTGCCCCAAAACAATTGACTCAGTTCGTAAGAAGGATAGTATTCAAAGTCACTCTCACTTTCTTCTGATATGGACTGACAGTCATGCTCTACTGGGACTTGTGGAGGGGAACACTTTAACTCTGCTTCTGTAGGTGCAGACTTTCTTGATCTTTTCTTAGCAGCAGCTCTAGTCACTGGTCCAGAGGGGACATCTTCTGGGGGCTCAGACTCAATCAAGATTTGTCCAATGGGCAGCAAATGATTTCTATGCATTGTTTTTACATCTTTTGAATTATTCTCAGGCCTTACTTTGTACACTGGCAGATCATCTAGTTTGCCCACTACAATGTGAGGGAGATGGTGCCATCTGTCAACAATCTTGTGTTTGCCATGCAGTCCAAGATTTCTTAGCAATACCTGATCTCCGTCCTAGAGTTCCTGTGCTTTCACCTTTTTATCATACCTTTCTTTGTTGGCCAAATTTCTTTTGGCAGCCATGGTTTGAGACAGTTGGTACGCATGAGTTAGCTGGGCCTTTAACTTTTGACATACTGTAAATAGTTGTCGGCTTGAACCCCATCAGGAGAGACCCAAAACACACATCTACCGTAGTCGAGCTTCTCTTCCAAACATCAGGCGGTAGGGGAGAACCCAGTGGCATCACTTTTGGTGCAGTTATAAGCATGTACCAGGGTGCTAATTTGTTGGCTCCATCTAGGCTTGTCCTTTGGGTGCAAGGTGCCTAGCATATCTAGCAAAGTGCGGTTGAAACGTTCAGGCTGTGGGTCCCCCTGGGGGTGGTAAGAAGTGGTTCTGGACTTTCGCACTCCCCACAGAGAAACCATCTCTTTGATCAGACGACTCTCAAAGTCTCTCCCTTGATCAGAATGGATTCTTTGTGGAGCCCCATAGTGAACAAAAAAGTTTTCTACAAGTACTTTGGCCACAGTGGATGCTTTCTGGTCTTTGGTGGGGAAAGCTTGGGCATATCTCGTGAAATGGTCAGTGACCACCAGCACATTACTGATATTTCTTTGATCTGACTCCAAACTCAGAAAATCAATACAGACCAGCTCCATGGGTGCACTGGTGGTGATGCTAACAAGGGGGGCAGCCTTCTGGGGCAAAGCTTTCCTCTGTAAGCAGCGACTACAAGTTTGAATGTGTTGCTCCTCATCAGCCCCCATCTTAGGCCAATAGAATCTGGATCTCACCAAGTCAAGTGTTCTGTCTATACCAAGGTGCCCCATGTGGTTGTGCAAGGACCTCAATACTGAGTCTCGAAAGGCAGTGGGCAGCACTAGTTGTTGTTTGTCTACTTGTCCCCCTCTGTCTACTGTTTCTCTGTATAACAGTTTATTGATCAGTTTCAACTTAGGACCTTCTTTGTATAACAGTGCAGTTCTCAAATCAGTGAAACGTAATTTGGACACATCTTTTCCTGCACAGAGGGCTTCTAAAGCTGATTTGATCATGGGAACGTGGGACTGAGCCCGCCGAATACTGTCATTGTCCAGCTGAGGCAGTGCACCAATGTCTATTGCAGAAAAGTGGCAATAAGCAGCAGGTATGCATTTCTCAGAGGGTCCCAAGCAATCCACCATGCAGTCCACTGCGTCCGTGGACGTTTGTTCCTCCCTGTCAAACTTCCGGCAGAGTGCCCGAATGTCAGGTTCTGCCAATCTGACCCAATCATTCTGGGGAACAGGCCTCCGGGAGAGCATCAGCATCTATGTGGTTCAGACCTGCTCGTGTATTCGAGAGCATAGTCGTATGTAGATAATGCAGAAAGCCACTATGGCCAGTGGCATCCAACTTAGCTGAGGTCTGCACATAGGTCAAAGGATTATTGTCAGTTTTACTAGTATTTTAGCCCCATACAAGTACTGTGGAATTGGTCAACAATAGCCCACTTCAAAGCTAGGAACTCTAACTTATGTACAGGATAGTTCTTTTCGGATGGGGTCAGGCTTTTACTGGCAAAGGCCACTGGTCTCAGGCCATTCTCGTGCTCTTGGTACAACACAGCCCCCAACCCTTGCAAGCTAGCATCAGTGTGCAGGACGTAAGGTTTTCTTGGATCGGCATAGGCCAGCACTGGAGCATGGGTAAGTTGATATATGATCTCATGAAAAGCAGTCTCACAATCAGGAGTCCAGCGGGCCCCAAATACTTCGCTCAGACGAAAATACACTCTTTCAGTCTTGAGGGACGCTGACTTTTGGTATTTTTTGTGGGTTGGGGGGTACCCTTGAGTAAGGTTAAGTAAAGGGCGGATCACTTTTGAATAGTCCTTGATGAAACCGATAATAACCACAGAATCCCAGGAATCTTTGCAGTTCTTTTAGATTTTTGGGCTGTGGCCAGGTGGTCAAGGCCTCAACTTTACTTGGGTCGGTCTCTATTCCCTCGGTGGATACTATGTGTCCCACATACTTTACTGATGTTTGAAAGAATTGACACTTATCAATGGACAGTTTAAGGTCAAAGTCCTCCAGTCGGTCCAATACCTTAAATAATCTGCTCTCATGTTCCTCCAGTGAGCTGCCAAACACAATAACATCATCTAGGTATACCAGGCACTCTAGTAAGTTCATGTCCCCCACTGCACGCTCCATCAATCGTTGAAAAGTGGCTGGGGCACCTGAAATCCCTTGAGGCATCCTCATGAATTCATAGAAGCCAAGTGGACAGGTAAAGGCTGTCTTCTCACGGTCCTCTGGGGCCATCGGGATCTGGTAGTACCCACTGCGGAGATCCAACACAGAGAACCACTTGCTCCCATTTAGGCAGTCCAAAGCATCCTAAATGCGGGGCATTGTGTACTGATCAGGGATAGTCCGCTGGTTTAAGGTGCGATAATCCACACACATCCTTACTGTCCCATTCTTTTTCCTCACTACCACAATGGGGAAGCATAAGGGCTTCTGGATTCTTGTATTACACCAGCAGCTAACATTTCTTGCAGATGCGTCTCACATCATCTATGTCAGCAGGTGCCAGGCGTCGAGACCTATCACGAAATGGTCTTCGTCATGCAGCCGGATATTGTGCTCAGCTCCTTGCACGCATCCTATGTCCCATTCCTTTAAAGAAAACACCTGGTCTCTCTGGCAAGCTTCTCACTGATCCTCACTTTCCATTCAGCTGGCAGCGGGAGTGCGAAATCAAACAAGTCAGGTGTTACTCTGTCATTCTTCCTCGAACTCTTGCTGCTGGGTAGCACTGCAGTGTCTGCACAATGCACATTAGCCAGGATGCAACCTCTGTTTTCGAATGTCTCTTTCAGACACATTATGAACTTGGACCATTACCCTTCTGGCATAAGCATGGGCTGTAAAGGGCAAAATACTAGGCTTGACCAGCAGTCCTCTGCAATTTCCATCGCCTGGTGCATCCAACATTAATATTTTATTCTTAACATCCTTTCTGATACGGACCGCTCCCTGTAAGGTACACTGGGCATTTGGTGCCAGGATCAGAGACTCAGGATCCTTCTTCCATACAATTCCGACCAGTTCCTCCGGTTCTATTGTTTCAGCATCTCTCTGTGCCTCATAGGCCTTCTTAATTAAAGCCGGAACTCTTAAAGCTCTACTAGTCTTTGACCCCTGTTTTTCATAACACAACTGTGCCAGCCTTCCGAACATATGAGCATTTGTTCCAATCAACAAAGGGACACCATCATACAGTCCAGGGGGACACACTAAGGCTAGGGTCTCTACTTGTTCCGCCACTCCAGCCACGGAGGTGGGGAAAGACAGCCAAATTCAGATATACCCGGAATAGGGGCAGGCCTTCTCACTTAACCCCATACATGCAGTCCTTCTAATGGTTGTGAAGGTACGCCTGACAAATGCTTCTGATACCAATCCTGGAACATAATTGTCACTTGGGAGCCACTGTCTAATACAGCTCTTGTAGACACTCCATTCCCCTTACAGTGGTCTCCATGGAGGACCAACTATTCTGGACCAGTCTGGAGAGGCAGTAGTGGGGGCCTGGGCAACTGACCTTGCCACAAAGGATGTGAGTTAGCATTTTGGTGCCCTCACTGGGATCATTTCTGCACCTCTTAACCACTGATTTGTTCTCCAAGCTCTCCTTGTAGCCTATATGCAACTTTGTCAGTGTCTTTGGGACTGGCATTCCCTTTTCATGTGCCCATCCTTCCCACAATTATAGCAAAACATACTTTCTGGAGTTTGAGCTGGCCGAGGAGCCACACTGGGAGCCAGGGCGGGGGTATTACTAACTGGAAACCTTGGTGCCATCTCTGTCTGCGGCGTGATAAGCATTTGGAGACATCTCGTCAGTTTCTCCACTTCCATGGTCAAGGAATCGAGTTTGGAGCCGTTATCAGCAGGAGATACATGGGTGGGTACCCCCACCTCCATAGCAGATGCAGTCGGATATAGGTCAGGGCCCGTACTTGCAGGCATGGCCTTCATAAAGGGAATGTCTTTGAATTCCCGGATCTCTCTCTCAACAGTTCGCCCCATTGTGGCATATCTTTTTCCTTGTCAGAGCACTCATTGACTGCCAACCTCTGCCCCTGAACTTCACTTGATGGGTCACCCTCAGTCACTCGGGTCATAGCCGCAGCTATTAGTGCAGGTCCCTCCCGAGGTCGCCTTTTCTCAACTCCTCGAATTTCTCTCATTAACTCATCATAGGAGGGTGGGGATTCCAGTCGATTTGCCAGGTGTAACTGAAGCAACAGCAGTTCTGAGAAGGGGGCAGACTTAAGGATCCTGTCCAGCCTGGTTCGGTCCAGTTCAATCGCTGGCAAACTACCCTTTCTGAGGCATTCTTGCAACAATTTTTCCAGCCGAGATACATACACAGACAACAACTCCCCTTTGTACTGTTGTGCATTTCTTACTCTCCACCATAGGTCCTCATCAGAATCTGGGCTCCCATACACATTCTCCAAGGCCTCAAGATAGGCCTGTGCAGTCACTTCAGGGTTACTGGCCGTTTAGCATGGATGGTAGCCAGGGCAGGACCTCGGAGGCTCTCACTAACCCTCTTTCGCCGGGCTTCCCGAGCATTGCCATTCTAGCACTTGGGGGCAACATAGTTTATCCAGGTCTCCCAGTCATCCTCCCCTTGGGGGTGGGAGGGTGCCAGAGAAGATCCTCAACCCGGTAAGAGTCGTGACTAGTGGCAGGTGCAGAAATAGGAGTCTGCATTGGTTCAGCCACCATTACAGGTACTGAGGCGGAGAGGTGTTGGGGAGGAACACCTCAGGTGGCAAGAATAGTTTCTTCAAGTCCTCCACAGTTTTCCCTTCCCCCAGCAGCCATTTAGCAAATTTCTCCTCAAAAGTTTCAGATAGTGGTGGGGGCTCATTCCCCCCCGGGTCTTTACTGTCCTTAGTTATCACTCTCCAAGCAGTGAGGGCTCCCTCTGGGGTAATGGTCTGTGGCACTTTGGAGCTATCTATGGGATCCTTAAACTCTACTAGGGCCAGGAAAGTGTGGGTGAGCAGATTAGCTTGCCCACCCACCACCACAGGGTTTTGTAAACCTTCCACCTTGGAAAGTACTCCCTGTACAGTGTCCGTATTGATACCCAGGGGGATGTCCAGGATAAGCATAGCATTTTGGGGGTCAATCTTCTCCCCAGTACACCACTCCACCAGCCGGTGCACAGCCACTTCTGTCGGGGTACCCATTTATTTATTTTTTTTTCTTAACAGTGGTTCGTAAATATGGCCACTAGAGGACACACAATCCCAGCGGTGAGCCTCCAAGATGTAACCCCTAGATGGCACTATCCCAGGGGCTACTACCCCTGCCTGATTTGCCACTAACAGGTTGAGGGGCCTGGATCCAATGGTGGGTGCCTCCACCCAGAGGTCTGGGTTTGCAATAGTTAAACTAACTTGGTCACAGCCCTCTGGGACACTGCAACCCCCCTTTCTTCCCACTAGTGGCCCACACAGTATATCAGAATTACCTTCACAGTATACACTTACCCCCAGGACTGGTTCAGGCACTGGGACCCCCTGTAAAATAAGAAGATACAGTGCAACAATCACAGTACAATACTTTAGCATAGACAAATACCTCAGGCAGTATAACTTTGCTGAAACAAGCAGCTCTGATTTATTTAGGGGGATATAACAAGGACAGGGGAAATCAGGTTAATTAGCTTATCACTTTACTCATCTACCTATGGCTCTGTGCACAGGCCTATCCCTACCAGTTACTGTCCCTGGGTACCCAAGCCCTAGTGGCTAGTCAAACCGTGGCAGCTGGTGAGGCCCTCTCACACGAGAAAAAGAACAATTTGTTAAACAGTCAGCAGTACAGTAATTCCATTTGGATTCAATGTGGCAATTCAACAGGGAGCGACCCTGAATTAGTACTCACGACCTCCAAACAAGATAGGGTCCTTCAACGTCAGCAGGGCTATTCTTGAGCTCCACGAGACTCCTCACACATTTATATGACAAACTGCAACAGGCAAAAGTCCTTTAATGGCAGCAAGATTCACTTGAGCTACACAAGCCTCCTCACACATTTATGTGGTAAACAGTAACAGGCAAAAGTCCTTTAATGGCAGCAGGATTCACTTGAGCTACACAAGCCTCCTCACACATTTATACGGTAAACAGTAACAGGCAAAAGTCCTTTAATGGCAGCAGGAGTCACTTGAGCTACACAAGCCTCCTCACACATTTATACGGTAAACAGTAACAGGCAAAAGTCCTTTAATGGCAGCAGGAGTCACTTGAGCTACACAGGCCTCCTCACACATTTATATGGTAAACAGTAAGAGGCAAAAGTCCTTTAATGGCAGCAGGATTCACTTGAGCTACAGAAGCCTCCTCACACATTTATATGGTAAAAAGAAAGTACTATACCAGGCAGGCTGCTTCTCTATCCCGATCGCAATTACAGCACAATCCCCGGGAGAACACACAGCAGATTCAGTTCCTGACAGACCGAGCGCAATTCAGCAATTTCTCCAGTCTTCTACAGGGTGAGCCTGGTTTCTACTCTTCAGATATCCTTTGATTCTCTTCACAGGATGGATTCAGTCCTAACAAGCAGTTACACAAACTGCAGACCGGAACTCAGGGCCTTACCGTTTTCGACTAAACTGCACCGAAAAAGCACAGGGCTCCTTCTCTCTTCACTGCCAGAGCTCAACTGAAACTCCAGCAGACAAAACCGGGCACTTCCTTTGAGTTCCTCCCAGTTCTTGGCTGGATTGGCTGTCACTCACAATAGACTGCCCCTGTTGGTCCAAAAAAGCGCCGAAGTCCAAACTACATCTCCCAGAGTCACTGCCCATACAATCCTCTTGTGGCTGGCTCAGATTACGAGTCCAAGTTCTGATTCGTCCAAGGCACCATTTTAGAGCTACCTTAACCCACACTGATTGGTCCAGTTCAGCAGTTCAAAACTAGAATGGGGAACTAGGCAAACACAGTTCTGACTGCAAAGAAAGCAGGTTAGACAAACTGTATTTTCATTATTACTCTAAATGATTTCTGGCAAACAGTTACATCTTTCAGATTGGTTCCTTTGCACTCTAGTGACTGCAAAATGGAGTGACTTAGCAGCAGCTCGAGTGGTACTCAAGCAGAGAAACACACAGTCCCCCCATACAAACTAATTATGTCTGCAAGCGGACAGCTCTTAAAGAGACAGTACCAGAGGCTCTAAAAACACTCACAGATAAATGGCTTAATCGCCAAACACCATTCAGGCTTGGAGCATTCAAGCAAGCTCCTGGAAGTCTTTTGGGAACCCCCATTTGCAGGGAGGTTACATATACTCTTGAGGAAATAAAGGAGAGAGGGGACATGATAGAAACTTTCAAGTACCTCAAGGGAATAAACAAAGTCCAAGAGGGTAGCATCTTCCAGAAAAAGAGATGTGCAAGAACAAGGGGGCACAATTTGAAGATAGAGGGGGGACGGCTCAGGGGTAATGTGAGGAAGTATTTTTTCACTGAGAGGGTTGTGGATGCATGGAACAGCCTCCCTGAGGAGGTCTTGGAGTCAAGAACAGTGGGGGACTTCAAGAATGCATGGGACAGGCATAAGGTAGTCCTAGTGGCGGGTAAGAGGAAGTAAGCTGTTGGTTAACTAGGATCTGCAGCTTATCTGTTAGGTAGGAAAATGGGCAGACTAGGTGGGCCAAGCGGTCCTTATCTGCCGTCAGATTCTATGTTTCTAGTTTGCAATTGTAACCAACAGTCAGATGTAATCTAAAATGGAAAAAAAATGTATTTTAAAGCAAACAAACCCCCAGAGCTCTGGCCTTTAGATTAAATCATTTCTCCTTATTATCAGGGCCCCATGAAATTCTCTGGCACAACTTAAAAACTTCAGAGGTTTGTCACAGTAAGAATGGCAGATTTCCGGGGTTGTCTACATTACATTTAAACATATAGGAAAGAATACTGCAAGTTATTTTAGGGAGTGTTTTAACTTGTTATTAATAAAGATTTTCTGAAACAACCTACTAAGAGTCACTTTTTTAAGAGTGTAAATAAGTTTCAGTAAAAAGTGGTTATAAAAATGCTGTTTTGGCACATTTTCACAGGAATGTCACTGGTTTTCAAGAATTTCATTACAGATTACACATACTATATGCCAATTTTCACATAAATTGTGACTTCCATAAAAATGTGATTTACACATTGCCCTACCTATTATATTAAGCCCCTCGCTTGCCTCCTTCAGTCTGCAGTCACTTCTGCGTGTCCCACTGTTGTAGTGACACATTCAAGCACCGTAAGTAACCCAGATTTGTGTATCTGGCATGTGCACTGGTTTTGTATGGGTTTCTTTATAGCCTGCTGTACCAAGGGACAGGACTTGTTAAACTTTGGAATTGATCGAGAACCAGAGTGCAGTGTGCCTGAAACCTGAATGGATTATGACACCTGGAACGTGTGTCTGGAATTGTAGAATGCTGCCAGCCAGTTCTGGACCCCAAATGCACCCAGAGTTGAATGCAAGGGTTCTAAATGCAGAACCTGCATGCTGTATTCCAGCTTTCTGGTTCAGGACACCTGGGTTCTGGGTAGTCTGATGCAGGAATCAGTCAGTTATAGTTCTACATGCATTTAGGTTCTGGACTGATTCCTGTTTTCAGCCATACCCAAAGGACCCCCATACAAATGAGATATTGTATACCTTCGTGCCACACCATCTGTCTGATGTCAATTTAAAATAAATGGAGAGAGAAATGCAGTGCAGATTGGCAAATGCAGTATCTGACAAAGTAACGGAGATCTTTGGTTACTGTGGTTCAAATACATGGAATAATGTATGGGTAACCACACAGACAAGGTTGTCATTCCATCGAGGGGGTGAGATAACCCGGAGAGCAAAGCTTGAGATGTCTCTATGATGTGTTGTCAGCCCTCGATGGAAGCATCAGCCTTGTTGTGTGTGGTTGCCCATACATTATTCTGTATAATATGTGTTTCAACTCATTTACTTTCTTTTTACTGTGTCTTGAATTGTGGCCAAATGAACAGAAACCAACAGGATAGCATTAAAAATGTTTAATGTGATGTAAGTAAACGCTACAAGAGCTGGCACCATTTCTATTACTCCATCTTTTGACAAACAGTCCACTTAGGGTGTTTTCAGTCTTGCTGATTCTGATATCTCTACTGTGGTACTCTAGTGTTCTGACATAAGTACTGTGGTACAACAACATTCTGACATCACTACTGTTGTACATCAGCATTATACTGTAACAACACTGCTGTAGTACAACAGCATTCTGTCATCACTACTGTTGTACAGCAGCATTATAACAACACTGCTGTAGTATAACAGCATTCTGTCATCACTACTGTTGTACAGCAGCATTATAACAACACTGCTGTAGTACAACAGCATTCTGACATCACTACTGTTGTATACACAGCAGCATTATAACAACACTGCTGTAGTACAGCAGCATTCTGACATCACTACTGTTGTACAGCAGCATGTTATCAGTGCTGTTGTAAAACAGTATTTTGACATCACTGCTGGGGTACATCATCATTCTGACATCACTGCTATTGAACAACAGCATTATGTCATCAGTGCTGTGGTACAGTAGTACAACAGTATTTCGACATCACTACAGTGATACAAAGAGGATTCTGTCATAACTACTGTGGTACAGTATCGTTCTGACATCACTGCTACGACAAAATGGCATGTCACTATTGTGATGCAGCAGAATGTTGACATAACTGCTGCTGTACAACATTATTCTTCTGATACCACTACTGTGGTACAACAGTATACTGACATCACTACTGTGGTACAACAGCACACCGATATTACTAATGTGGTACAGCAGCATTCCGACATCCCTACTGTAGTACAACAGCACACTGATAAACAGAATTCTGACATCACTGCTGTGGTACAACTGCATTCTCTCATCAGTACTGTGGTACAACCACATCCTGACATCACAACTGTGGTACATCATTCTGACATCACTACTGTGGTTCAACAACATTCTGACATTACTACTGTGGTACAACTGCATTCTGTCATCAATACTGTGGTACAACCACATTCTGACATCACAACTGTGGTACATCATTCTGACATCACTGCTATGATACAGCAGAATTCTGACATCACTACTGTGGTACAACTGCATTCTGTCATCAGTACTGTGGTACAACTGCATTCTGACATCACAACTGTGGTACAACATCATTCTGGTATCCCTACTGTGGTACAACTGCATTCTGTCATCAATACTGTGGTACAACTGCATTCTGACATTGCAACTGTGGTACAACATCATTCTGGTATCCCTACTGTGGTACAACAGCATTCTGACACCACTACTGTGGTACAACTGCATTCTGTCATCAATACTGTGGTACAACCGCATTCTGACATCATTGCTGTGGTACAATAACATTCTGACATCACTACTGTGGCATAGCAGTATTCTGTCATCACCACTATTTACAACAACATTCTGAGATCACTACTGTTGTATAACAGTGTTTTGACAACTCTGCTGTGGTACAACAGCATTCGTATATCACTGCCATTGTAGAACAGCATTCTAACACCACTACTGTGGTACAGCAGCATTTTGACATTGGTACTATGGTACAACAGCATTCTGATATCACTGCTGTTGTACAGCAGCATTATAACAACACTGCTGTAGTACACCAATATTTTGACATCACTACGGTGGTACAGTATCATTCTGACCTCACTGCTATGGCACAACAGCATTCTGACATCACTACTGTGGTACAGCAGAATGCTGACATCACTACTGTGGTACAGCAGAATGCTGACATCACTACTCTGGTACAACAACATTCTGACATCACTGCTGTGGTGTAACAGCATTCTGATATCACTGCTGTAATATAGCAGAATACTGATATCACTACTGTGGTACAACAGTATCTGACATCACTGCTGTGGTACAACAGTATCTGATATCACTACAGTGGTACAACAGCAGCTGGACATGTATGGATTTCCATATACAACAACACTGAACCATGTACCATAAAATTCTCTCTCTCTCTCTCTCTCTCTCTCTCTCTTCTCTTTTATTTGCACTATAGACTGGCCATTGGCTGAAGGCAATGATCTGTGTTTTTTAACTGGGTGTCCATTTCAAGAATAGAGTCAGGGCTGAGCACTAGGAAACCACAACATACCTCCAGTTATTGTCTTTTTTCCTTTTTATGTTGATTGCATGCAGCCCAAGAAACATATTGCGGCAGCTTGCTCAGAAGCAGGCTGTTGAGGTGTGCACTGTTGTGGCCAGTGCCCCCACAGCCTGCAAAGGCTTGTCCCGCTTCCCCCAATGCCGTTGCAGGCTGCTGGTGACACAAGTCTGGAACGTTTGTACCAACTTGTGACAAATCAGCCGCTGCAATCATGGGCTGCCTCGTCATTGCAGTGTCAGCCATCCGCTGCAATGAGGGAGCGACACGTCATTGCAGGGCGGATCTAGCAAGCCTGATATTGTTTGTGAACATGGCGATGGGTTGCTGCCGTGTTCACAAACAATATTACCCCCCCCAACACTACCCCTCTGCATAATGTCACCACCCCCCTTTCATTGTCTGCCGACAGGGTGCCCAATCCCCGTCGGCAGAAAGGAATCCCTCCTTTTGTTGTTTGCCGATGGGGTGCCAAATCTCGCTGGCAGAAAGGAATCCTTTTGCTGTTTGCCGACGAGGGTGCCCAATCCCCATTGGCAGAAAGGAATTCCCCCTTTTTGTTGTTTGCCGACGGGGGCACCCAATTCCCCGTCGGTTACAGCTGCACCCCCAAAGCAAGACTCCAGTGGCACGCTAGGAGCCCACCACAGCATGCCACATGCCCCTGTAAATAAAAAACGGACCCGTGAAGTCTTTTTTTTTGTTTGTTTTTACACCTGCAAAAAAGGAAACGGTCCCTCGTAGTCTCCCGGCCCCCCCCACCTGCAACCCACACCCACCCACTGCGCACCCTGCCTCCCCACACCCCCCTCACCCCATACTTACCTCTGTAGCTCAGCGCGACGATCTTCAGTGCACCAGAAACACGTTTGCACTCTTCAAAGCCTACCGCAAACTGAGAAAATGCCAGTAAGCTGTATAATGTAATAAATAGGTTTTTTTTCAACTTTAGTACATATCTTGGGCATTTTGGGGAATTTTTTCACCAAATTTTCAACATGGGGTTTTTGGGACCCTCCTCATGAATTTGTGAACTGTCATGGCATTAATCGGCCCTGAAAGGTGATTTTGCAGTCACTGCACGGAATCACCTTTCAGGGCCAGTTAATGAAATGACAGTGCCAGTGTTCATGAAGTGGGCTCTCAAGAAGCCTATGTTGCAAATTTGGTGGTAGATGTCCAACAAATGACTGTTTTACGAGCATGCATTGCACAGTTGCTACACACGCTCGTAACTCCGTGAATTTGCAATATTTTCACACCAGATTTTCAACATTGGCATTTTGTCACACTTCCTTGTGAACAGTACAGTTGTCATTGTTCACATCCTCGCGGAAATGTGTTTTCGCAGTTGTGGTGCAGAATAGCGTGGTCGCTGTGGGAAATCGGTGTTCGGGACAGATTAAGAAAATGACAGTGATACTGTTCATAAGTAGAGGTCCTGAAATGGCTATGTTAAAAATTTGGTAATGATACTCCATAAAATGACTGTCTTACGAGTGTGTGTTGCGCAGCTTGCATGCACGCTCATACCTTCACAAATTTATAATATTTTCACTCCAGATTTTCAACATTGCCATTTTCCCACACCTACTTATGAACAGTGCAGCTGTCATTTTTCCCATCCTGGCCGAAATGTGGTTTCGCACTTCTGGCGCAGAACAGAGTGGTCGCTGTGGAAAATCACTGTCTGGGACAGATTAAGAAAATGACAGTGGTATTGTTCATGAGCAGAGATCCTAAAATGCCTATGTTGAAAATTTGGTGATGATAGCCCATCAAATGACTGTGTTACAAGTGTGCGTTGCACACTTTCCACACACCCTTGTAACTTCGCAGATTTGTAATATTGTCATGCCAGATTTTCGACAGTGGCATTTTTTCACATCTCCTTATGAGCAGTACAGCTGTCATTTTTTTACATCCTGACTGAAATGTGGTTTCACAGTTGTGGCACAGAATAACGCGGTCGCTGTTGGAAATCAATGTTCGGGACAGATTAAGAAAATGACAGGAGCACTGTTCATAAGCAGAGGTCCTAAAAGCCCTATGCTGAAAATTTGGTGACCAAACTCCATAACATGACTGTGTTACAAGCGTGCGTTGAACTGTTTCCATGCATCCTTGTAACTTCGCAAATTTACATTATTTTCACACCACATTTTCAACAGTGCAGTTTTTCACACCTCCTTATGAACAGTACAGCTGTCATTTTTCACATCCTGGCTAAAATATGTTTTTGCACTCCTGCCAGAGAATAGCACGGTCACTGTGGGAAATCAGTGTTTGGGACAGATTAAGATAGAAAGAGTGAGGGGGGGGAGTGACTGAGCTCTGTCGGGACTGCTACGGATTTGTTTGTGGGCAGAAAAAGGTCCCAATGCAAGAGCCCAGTGCAAAAGGGCAGCCTGCAGCACTGGGAGAAACAGAATGAGAGAGCTAGTGAGGGAGGGGGGAGTGAGCGAACTCACCAGAGCGCCATCAGGACTGCTGCAGATTTGTTTGTGGGCAGAAAAAGGTGTAAAAACAGGCAGGGGCCCAGTAGAAAAGGCCAGCCTGTAGCAGTGGGAGAAACAGTATGAGTAAGTGAGTGAGACAGGGGGACTGAGTGAGCTCAACGGAGCTCTGTTAGGACTGCTGCGGATTTTTTTGTAGGCAGAAAAAGGCACCAATGCAGGCAGGAGCCACGTACTAAAGGGCCGCTTGCAGAGCCAGGACAAACAGAATGCACGCGTGACAGAGGGAGACTGAGTGACCTCAGTGGAGCTCTGTCGGGACAACTGTGGATTTCTTTGTGGACAGACAAAGGTGCCAATGCAGCCAGGAGCCCCGTACACAAGCGCAGCCTGCAGCACCTAGAGACACAGAACAAGTGAGTGACAGCGCGGTAGTGAGTGAGCTCAACGGAGCTGTATTGTGACTGCTGCGGATTTCTTTGTGGGCAGAAAATGTGGCAATGCAGGCAGGAGCCCAGTACAAAAGCCCAGCTTGCAGCGACGGCAGAAACGGAATCAGTGAGTGAGAGAGAGGGAGTGAGTGAGCTCAATGGAGCTGTGTCGGGACTGCTTCAGATTTATTTCTGGCCAGAACAAGCCACCAATGCAGGCAGGAGCCTAATACAAAAGGGCAGCCTGCAGCCGGGAAACACAGACGCAGTGAGTGGGGGGGAGTGAGGACTAACGGACCTGTGTTGGGACTGTTGCAGATTTGTTTGTGGGCAGAAAAATGCAGCAATGCATGCAGGGGCCCTGTACAAAAGGGCAGCCTGCAGTGGCGGGAAAACCAGAATGAGCGAGTGAGAGAGGGGGAGTGAGCAAGCTCAATGGAGCTCTATTGTAA
The DNA here is from genome assembly GCA_016271365.2 of Neoceratodus forsteri. NCBI lineage: Eukaryota > Metazoa > Chordata > Ceratodontiformes > Ceratodontidae > Neoceratodus > Neoceratodus forsteri. Next base: position 185,200,005 of record JADMNL010000028.1, on the reverse strand, counting down.
CTGCTGCAAATTTCTTTGTGGGCAGACGAAGACGGCAACGCAGGTAGGAGCCCAATAGAAAAGGGCAGCCTGCAGGGCCGGCAGAAATTAAATGAGCGAGTGACAGAGGGGGAGTCAGCAGGCTCAACAGACCTGTGTCAGGATTGCTGCAGATTTCTTTCTGGGCAGAAAAAGCCACCAACAGAGGCAGGAGCCCAGTACAAAAGGGCAGCCTGCAGCACCAGGAGAACCAGAATGAGTGAGTGAGAGAGGGGGAGTGAGCCACCTCAATGGAGCTCTGTCGGGACAGCTGCGGATTTCTTACTAGGCAGAACAAGGTGCCAACGCAGGCAGGAGCCCAGTACAAAAGAGCAGCCTGCAGCACAGGGAGACACAGACAGAGCGAGTAACAGAGGGGCAGTGAACGAGCTCAACACACCAACGCAATCAACATTCGGCATTGACAAATGCTTGTGAGGGGTGTACAGATGGTCCCATTTTTGCACTTATTCCAGCTTCTTGGTGATCGAGAACTGTTTGAAATTCCAATTTCTGGAAGTCAATGTTGTATTAAAAATCAATGTTTTAATGTTAATTAAGCAGTATTGCATGACAGGGGGTGCGCTGTGGTGGGATAATGACACGTCTCAAGTGGGTTGCTTCTACCACCCAAGAAGTGCCATTATCCCACCACAGTGCAGCTGCTGTAAAACTTTATTGTGATTATGAAATGGGTCCACTCCCCCCTGTAAAAAGGATATTTACAAAAAAAAATTTATTTCAACTGTTAAAAAATATTTTAAAAATGAAAAAGGATAAATAAAAAAGAATAAAATAGTCCAGTTTGGACATTGCAGTGTTGCTGCCAGGCCAATAGGTGGCAACACTGCATATGAGAAAGGGAAAGAGGGAAAGGGAAATTGTTTAACCAGGAAAGGCACACTATGCCAGAGCTTGCTTCCAGGTGCAGCCTGAGAGCACAAGGAAGTTAAGTGACTTGCTCAGGGTTACACAGTATGCAAGTAGGAGCTGATGGGATTTGAACCTAGGTCTCCAGGTTTGCAGCTCAGTGCCCTTAACCACTACGTTCTATAAGGAGATTATTTTTTTTTCTAACAAAAGGTATGACAGGAGTGAGGGTAGATGGTTGCTTCAGCAACAGTGTGGACTGTAGAACCTAACAAATGGCAAGGAATCAGAATGGAATGTGGTTGGCGGTAAGGAGACAGGCTGTATTTGAAAGGCTACCTTTTACTAACACCTGTGGCCAGTGGCAGTGCTGCAAGCCCTACTGTGGCCTTTTTCTAATAGCCACAGTCAGTGGCAGTGTTGTGAGCCCCACTGGGACTTTTTTCTAGCAGCTGCAGTCTGTGGTAGTGTTACGAGCCTCGCTGGAGCCTTTTTGTAACAGCTACAGTCAGGTGCAGTATTAGGAGCCCCATTTGGGCTGTTTATTGACAACCAGCAACTTTGGTAACTTTGACTGGGAAACTGGTACTTGGGTCTGAAATGTGAAGCAGCAGTCCTGAAAGAAAGAAAGTAAGTAGCCTTGTCAGACTGACAAGGTGGGGCATAGATGCATTTAAAAAAAACATAGATCCTTGCGGCTGCTTGAACTGTGTTAGCTTGATGAGAGCTATTAAAAATGTTGCTATTCTTTTTGGCAGAAGTGGCCTGTCAGAAATGATGCCAAGTTACCCTAAGTGTGGGTGTTTGAGCTATGGGCATGAGGTGGATGGTTCTGGGGCATGTAGTGAGGTCAGGACAGGCAGTGGATCTTTTTCCAGTCCTGTTCTGCTGGGATATCAGTTCTGCATTCCGAGCTCCTCGGCCAGTAAGGTTTCTGTATTTTTTATACCCATTTTATAATGTTAAATACTGCTGGTAAAATACAGTTTCTTTACAAATACCAACCATTTCTGACTCCTTGCTTGCAAAATTAGACGCTACCTAATTTTCTTTTTTCAATTTTTGCAATCACTTCCACCCCCCTTCCTTATTTTTGAAACTTTGTCTACTTTTTATGTTTGTTTGCACATGCAGCACACAAGAAACATATTGAGATGGTACAGCATTGCAGAGGTATGGCAGTGTTGTGGCCAGTGCAGTGGACGCTTTAATGGGCGTGTCCCTTGGCCTCCGATTAATGCTGAAGCTGCCAATAATGGCAGATCTTATTTCGAGAGGGCTTTTGCAGTCGGTAATTACATATAGGACTGAAGCTGGCAGGTGTCAGGACCCCACGGAAAAATTTCTAACTAACAGCTATCTTGGAGGTTTCCAAGGCGGTGTCGTCCCTCCCATCGGGCTCACACTCGGGCCCATCAGGAGCCTCTGGGATAAAGGAGGCAGCCGCTCCTGGGAAGACCGCCACCATGTGGTCTTCTGGGTCGAGCAGGGTACAGTAAGCCGGACGTCGGTGCCACTGACGCCCGTACAGACAAGGCCGTTAAGACGCCCGACCCTCTGGGGTAGTGCACGGCCTTGAAAACACCCGCCATGACCGCTCCTCCATCACGGCCTTCGTCGGGTGGCGGTTCTGATAAGTTGGACGCCAGCTCCTCTAGTGCCTGCCTGGACCCCACTGGTAAGGCAGACGTCAGCTCCTGTGACGGACATGTGACGTTAGAGCCGACACCAGGCCCGATTGACCAGTCTGCCTTCCCTGGCTCTCTGCTGCTGACCGAGGTCCCAGCGTCTCTCCTGTTGGACCCTGGGGATTTTAGTCCTCCTTCCGCAGGCGACGCAGAGGATGTCGGTATGCTCCCGTCAGGTCTCCCTCCCGCTGGGCCGGATGACCTGACGTCGGACCCTCAGACGCCGGCTCCAACGCTGGCCTATCCGACACCAGGTGATGTCCCCTTGCCGGATGCCATCCCAACGCCGGACCAGATGACCGCCGAGCCACCTGTTCCTGGCCTGCCTGCTGGGCCTTCTGCTCTGTCAGAGCCCCTGGTTCCTGGGTATCCTACTCCGTTTTATCTGACGCCATCCTACCTGGGACCACAGTATCCTGTGCCTCAGTACCCCGACACCAGTCTACCTGACGCCGCAGTACCTGGTGCTTCAGTACCCGACGCTGGGCTTCCCAACATGGGGCTACGGATAGTCAAATTACGGATATCCTCAATATCCGTATCCCCCTTCTCCTCCTCCTCCACCGCCCCCCCCCAGCCACTGGTGAAACTGATGGAGACTCTAGCTTCCTGGTGGGCTGAGACCAATGCTCAGCTTACTAGGGAGGTGGAGAGCTGCCAGATGATGCCGGACCCGGTTCCGGATGCCCATCACTGGAGGCGAAAGACTCCCTCCCCCTTACTCAAAACCAGGGGTGAGCCCTCTGGTACCAGGGCCGTGGAAGACATACTTCCCCGAGGGTTGCCCACAGGGTCCATTCCTCTCCTGCGCCAGGAGGGGTCTTCATCTTCCTCTTCAGAGACCTCAAAATCTGATTCTGATGGGTGCTCCGATCCTGACGAGCCACACACTCCAGACCAACCCAGGCCGAGGACTCCTCTGAAGTCACCTCCAGAAGATCCTTCTTTTCTGGAGCTGCTGAGAAAGATCCAGGAGGTCCACCAGTGGCAATCTCTGGAGCCAGATCCACAGTGGAAGAAACTTGCTGCCCATTTGGATCTGCCCGAAACTGCTCCGACATTGATTCCACCCTCGTTTGAGCCTCACACAGATCTCATTTCCACTATTTGGAAACAGCCGTCGGCATTAGCCCTCCTTCCGAGGAAAGCAGATAGTCTATACCAGGCTCCTGCTGGTATGGATTCTTTGAATACACACCCCAAGACCGACTCTATCATGGTTAGCGCCGCTCACGGCAGGTCGGCAAACCCAAAGCATCTCAGCTCTTCTCCACCGGACAAAGAATCCCGCCTTCTGGACCAGTATAGGAAGAAGGTGTACACTTCTTCCACTCTGGGGATAAGGGCCCTGAATTATGTCGCATATATGGGGGACTACCAGAAGGCTATCCTGGGTGAGGTGGAAACCAAGTTGGTCTCCCTTTCTGAGTCTCAGACAAAGCAGGAAGTGGCTGATCTAGTCCGATCTGCTCATTCAGCCAGTCGGCACATGCTCCGTGCCACGTATGATGCAGTGGACGCTGCTGGTAGGAGCTCAGCTTTTGCCATAGGTTTTCGGCATCATGCCTGGCTCCGGGTGTCAGGTTTGGTCCCTGAAGTGCAGTCTGCTATTCAGGACGCGCCCTTCAGGGGTTCTGTGCTGTTCGGTGGTGAAGTCAAGGACATCATCACCGACCTGCAAGAGAAGGGCACTGTGCTTAAGTCTGTTGACCTAACTCTATGTACAGGCCCCCTCCGGGACTGCGCCACCCTTTTCGCAGACATTCTCGTCCCAAAGCGAAACCTCAGGGCAAGCGGGCCAACAAGCGTCGGGCCCTTCTGGTTGCCAAGCCCCCTCCACCCAAAAAAGAGGCAGGAGCTTCAGCCGCGGCATTGCCCCACACCTCATGACTCCTCTTCTCTCCCACAGCCTCTGGTCCTATCAGAGGAACCTGTAGGAGGGAGGTTCTCCTTCCATCTACTGGGTTGGGAGAGGATAACTTCAGATGCTTCGATGCTCCTACTGATAGCAGCAGGACACTCAATTGAGTTTCTACAGAAACCACCCAAAAAACCACCCCAAGGTCATCCTACTCCCCGGAACATCTTCCTCTGGTTCAGGAAGAGATATCCTCCCTTCTTCTGAAGGCGGCGATATAGCCTGTCCTGTCCTGACCTACCTTCGGGGGACAGGCTACTACTCTCATTTCTTTCTGGTTCCAAAGAAATTGGGAGACGTGAGGCCTGTTTTAGACCTCAGCTCCCTGAACATGTTCATGGAGTACAATGGTTCAGAATTCTCTCCCTGCAGAGCCTTCTGCCCTTTCTTTGGCAGGGACAGTGGCTGTGCGCACTGGACATGCAGAATGCCTACCTGCATATCCTTATATGCCCTTCCCACCGCCGGGGGACCACTACCAGTTCAAGGCCCTCCCATTTGGACTTTCCTTGGTGCCCCGAGTGTTCACCAAATGCCTCTTCATGGAAGCAGCCCACCTGCGTACCTAGGGAGTGCAGGTTTTCCCATACTTGGACTATTGGATCCTGGCGGTCCCATCCAGGGAGGATCTCCTACACTCTCTTTCCCTTACTCTGCAGGTTTTTACCAGCCTGGATATCACCATCAACCAGGCCAAGTTCCATCAGGTCCCCTCTCATAGGCTCCAGTTTATCAGAGTGATCCTGGACATGACCACTGGTGTGGCCTTTCTGCCACCGGCCAGGGTGGAAACCCTCCAGACTCATGCAAGCCTGCTGTCCAGTCACAGATGGGTCAGCACCAGGTCAATCCTTCACCTCCTTGGGCTCATGGTGGGTGCTATTCTGACAGTCCCTCGTGCTTGGCTGCATATGAGGATCTCTCAGTGGACGCTTCAGTCTTAGTGGGACCAGATGTTGGACGACCTAGACCAAGAAGTTCTGGTTTCCAACCCCATGATTCAGGACTTGCAGTGGTGGATGGTGCAAGAGAAACTTTACCGAGGAGTTCCCTCCTGCCTCAAACCCCCTTCTGAAACTTTGACAACAGACGCCTCGGGAGAGGGTTGGGGAGCCCATCTAGGGTCTCACAGGACGCAGGTCTCCTGATCCAGGCTCGAGCAGACTCTTCATATAAACGTACTTGAACTCAGGGCCGTTCTGTATGCTCTCCAAGCTTTGAATTTGTATGTTCTTCCTAGTCATCTGGCTGTCCAGACGGACAACATGTGTGTAGTTTGGTACATCAACAAGCAGGGAGGAACGCGTTCCTACCCTCTATACAGTGAGGCAGTGAGAGTTTGGGATGGGGCTGTCCAACACAACCTTCACCTGACAGCGATTTATGTTCCAGGAGTCGAAGATACACTGACAGACCACCTCAGTCGGTCATCAGCAAAGGCTTACGAATGGCAACTGGATCAGGGGGTAGTAGACAGTCTCTTTCTGCGCTGGGGAACACCTCGGGTAGACCTGTTCGCGTCTCCTTACAATGCAAAACTTCCCACCTTCTGCTCGCTCACTCCAGGGTGAGGCATTTTTTGGAGGGATGCTCTGTCTCTAGACTGGAAGGACAGATTCACCTATGCTCCCCCCCCTTCCGATTCCCTTGATTCTGAGGGTCTTACACAAACTCAGCTCAGAAGGAGCTCACATGATCCTAATCACTCCTTTCTGGCCCAGGCAAGTTTGGTTCTCTCTTCTGCAACAGTATTCAAAGGAACCTGCACTTCCTCTTCCTCTGTCGCAACTTTTGTTGACCCAGGATCAGGGGACCCTGACTCATCCAGGTCTCAAGTCCCTTCAGTTGCATGCATGGCTCCTGCAGATGTAGCTCAAGCCTGATTCTGGGTCTCCCCGCTTGTGGCTGAGATTCTGGTGGAGGCCAGAAGGCCTTCCACTAGAGCTAACTATGCCATGAAATGGAAATGGTTCACAATTTGGGTCTCTTCCAAGAATTTCAAGCCATTCTTGTGCCCTGTCAGGAGAATTCTGGAATACATGCATCATCTCTTTGACCTGGGCTTCAGCCATTCCTCTTTGAAGGTTCACATGGCAGCTATTTCCGCTTACCATGATCCTTTCGGGGACAGAACTTTCACGCAGTTGGAAGTCTCTAAGACTTTTCTTAGAGGGATCCTCCATTTGAGACCCCTTATTTGCATTCCTGCCCCTCCTTGGGATCTGAATTTTATTCTTGAGAAGCTTACCCTGCCTCCTTTTGAACCGCCAGCCTCAGCAGACTTGAAGTTCCGATCCTGGAAGACTCTCTTCCTAGTGGCCATAACTTCAACTCGACGTATTTCTGAGCTTCAGGCCTTGATGTGCAAAATCCCGTATTTGATTTTTCACAAGGAACGTGTGGCTCTGCATACCAACCCTAAGTTTCTCCTTAAGGTGGTAATGGAATCTATGCTGAATCAATCCATTGAGCTACCTGCTTTCTTTACGCAACACTTCAATCTAGGGGAGTATCTCTTGCATACTTTGGATGTTCATAGAATACTGAGACACTACACCACTCAGACTCAGGATCTCAGGAAATCTGATCAGCTTTTTGTCTCCTTTGCTCACAAAAGAGAAGGCAATACTGTTACCAAGCAATGCCTATCTAAATGGCTGGCTCATTGTATCACTTTCTGTTATGACAAGTATCACAAGACTCTGCTGGGTCAAGTCAGAGGCCACTCCACTAGGGGTGTCGCTGCCTCTGTATAGGGTTACTAGATGCCCTCTTTTATAAGGACATGTCCTCTTTTCCAGCTGCCAAATACTCTTCATGTACCTTCCCTATCCTGTTGTATTATTATTATTTTTATAATTTTTTTACTCTCTCCTACCCAGGACCTCCTTGTAAATGAGTTGTGAAGGTGGTGGAGACTTTAAACCTATTTACTTGGGGTCTGGCACAAGGGCTCATTGGGGGAGGGGCTAAGTGTCCTCTTTTTGGCATCCCAAAATCTGGTACCCTTACCTCTGCGGCTTGTTTCAAGAATGTGTCAGCGGCTGACATTTGTGCAGCCGCCACGTGGACTTCTCTCCATACCTTTATGAAGCACTACAGTTTGAACATTGCCTCTCGTCGTAGAGCAGGCTTTAGGCTGGCTGTTCTACAAGGTCTCCTTCCTTGAGACCCTTACAGCCAGAGGTTCTATGGTTGTGTAGTTTTCCTCCTCCCGTGTGCTTCTCCTAGTTCCAGACTGCTTGGGACTCAGTCCTATATGTAATTATCTACTGCAAGAGCCCTCTCAAAGTAAGATAGTACAGTTACGCAAGAACTTACCGTAACAGTAGATCTTCAAGAGAGGCTCTTGCAGTAGGTAATGCCTTCCCACCCTCCATCCCCCTTAACTTTTTCAGCTCCTTTTCTAGGATGGGAAATATCCACTTCTCTCTCGTCTTGCCTTTTTTGGGCCTTTGGCGGGAAAGAACTGTAAGGCGGGCATGGGGGACCGCCCCTTTATACTGACGTCACCTGATGCCGGTCACCTGATGTGGGGGCAGTCCCCCACCAGAGACTGTTAGCTAGAAATTTTTCCGTGGGGTCCTGACGCCTGCCGGCTTCAGTCCTATATGTAATTACTGTACCTACTGCAAGAGCCCCTCTCGAAGATCTACTGTTACGGTAAGTTCTTACGTAACTGTACTTTTCAGAGTGAGTGCTGCACTTGAAAGAAATCTGTTGCTGCAATCAGGGGCAGTTTCATCATTGCAGAGTCAGTACCCCCCCCCCAAACCAGATACACAGCAGGACAACAAATGTAAATGTTAGCTCCCTCCCACTGCTGCTGCCCACCCCACACCCTCCATTTTCTATCACACCGGCATATAATAAAACCCTCCCACTGCTGCCCACCGCGACATCTTCTTTTATTTTTTAAACTAAAAAAAAAAGAAAACAGTCCCTCGTCATTCCCACTGGCCTCCCTCTCCCAACCCACATGCACCCCACCTCCCCGCAGCCCCCTTCACCCATACTTGCCTGCAGAGGTCAGGAACAGTGATCTCCTGTGGACCAGGAACATGTCTACACTCTTCAAATACCAACCGGGAACTGAAGAAATTATGGTAAGCCCTATAATGGAAATCAGTGGGGGTTTTCAACTTAGGTTGATATCTGGCCAATTTCTGGAGTTTTGGTCCCAGATTTTCAACATGGGGTTCTTGGGACCCCACCTCGTGAACACTGTCACTGTCATTTCATTTCTCGGTCCCAAAAGGTGATTTCATGATCGCTGCATGTAATCACCTTCGGGATAATTAATGAAATGACAGTGCCACTGTTCATGAGGTGGGTCGTAAAGCTCTTCTTGTAAATTTGTAAAAAATCAAAAATTTACTGCATGAGCATATGTGGCACAGTTTCTATGCACACTCGTAACTTCATCAATTTTTTGTATTTTCACTCCAGATTTCCAATTACACTGCCTTATGAACAGTACAGCTGTCATTTTTCACATCCTTCCCAAAATGTGTTTTCGCACCTGTGGCATCAGATGGTGCACTGTGCAAAATCACCTTTTGGGACTGAGTAACGAAATGATACTGCCACTTTTCATGAGGTGTGATCCCAAAAAGCCCATGTTGAAAATTTGGAGCAGAAATACCAACACACATCTGGGGCGTTAGGGTTGTCAACCATAATGCCCACCCTGTACAGACTGATAGGCATCAGGGGTGTGACTTTGAATCGTCGGCTGTAAAGCTCACACCGATCCCCCCCCCCCCACCATGCAGCCACTGACAGGCATTGAGGTGTGCCTTGGGGTCTTTTGCCCTAATGTTCACCCTATTCTCCTACACTGCACCCATCTCAGCTTATTTTCTTATGGAATGGGGTAACCGTAAGGGCCAAACACCTCAAGGCACACTGCTACACCTGCTGGTGTCTGCAGGGTGGCGTGAGGTGGAATGACGTGAGTGTTATGCTGGACAACCCAAAGCCACACCCCCAATGCCTGTCACTCTCTGCAGGATGGGGGTTGGTGTTACTTCAGTACTTCACTGCCATTCCTATTATGCATCTCTCTAACTCCTGCACTACCAATGCCAGTACCAGCAAGCAAACACTCGGCATTGACAAATGCTTGTTATTTCTTGTTCTTGCTGATTCATCTGTGGACTGGTTGCTTTCATGGCCAAAAATTGGCTCTACAAACTCATTTCTCTAATGATCTCAAGGGGTGGAGGAGTCTGACCAAGATCTGCATTCTTTTGACACTACTTCACTAGAACTAATGAGGAAGAGCTTAGCTTCTTGAAATAGTACCTTTTGGGAAACACAGTCAGACCAGACTGAAGACAAAACATCAAAGGCACAGGCAAACACACACACGCACACACACACACACACACACACACACACACACACACACACACACATCCACCAGTACCAGTTTCAGTATAACAAAATCCTTCCTAGAATCCTCAGCAGTGTCACATCTGGCTTTTCATTTAAAAGCAGTAGTGCAGTGAAACTGGAAAAAAAACAAGTTGGACCCTACCATTTTTACACAACAGAAGATTTCAGGCACTTTCCAGTTTAATTTGGTGATAATTTCTAGTTACTCTAACATTTTAAAATTTTATAAATGTTTCATTTAGTTTTTTTCTCAAGAAAAAAGATGGGCACCACATTTGGCATAAAAATAGCATTTTAGACATGGCAAAGGTGAGGCTCGAGAAAAAAAAACTCATAGGCCCGGATATTCAAACTGTGCCAGGCTGTGGCGCAAGCCTGGGCGCAGCTCAACTTTGTTGCACAGGGGAGTGGCCTGGGCGATATTCAACGGAGCTGCGCTATGGTGCAGCAGCTTTGAATATCGCACCCTGGCCACCTCATGGTGCAGTGGCACTACGCCAGTGCAAGTGGCCAGAGTGGAGCATGGAGATGCGCTAGCGCAAGTGCCATTGCGACATGCACAGCACCTGCGATATTCGAAAGGGGACATGCAAATGGGGCCATAATTTATGCAAGGCGCATAGGGGGCCATTTGCATCTCATCATGGCCCCATTTGCATGCCATTAGCATGCAGGTGTGCCAGTCCCCGAGGACTTACGCCTGGCATTCGTTGCAGCAGCCGCCGGGGACCGACGCTTCTGCAGCCCGATCAAGGCATTTGTAAAAAAAAAAACCCTCCTCTATCCCTGGTGGTCGAGTGGACCACACTGAGCCCGATCACGGGCATCAGTAATAGAACCCCCTCAAGTCCAATATCCCTGGTGGTCCAGTGGACCAATTGCTGCCCGATCGCGGGCAGCTGTACCTCATCAAATACCCCTAAGACCCTGGTGGTCTAGTGTACCCCCCACCCCAGTTTTGTCTTTGACCTTGGTGCTAGCATGTCGAAGCCTGATATCACTCATCAAGGCCCCAGCCTGAGCTCACAGGACATGAGCATCTCTTGTTTCATGTGCCTAATGGTGCTTGGAATGGTGCTTGGGCCGTAAAGCAGCAGTGCAACGAAAAATGTTTTTCCAAAAAAATCTAGCTTGTGCTACAATTAAGAAAAATTTAGCATACTAGTCAATGTGCCTAGGTACCTCTTATGCTGCCTACTGTGTGTCTTTTTATTTTTTTGATCCTAACCCTTGCCAGGTCTACAGTGCTATGTCTATGGAAAATGTGGTGGCCATCTTTTTTCTTGAGAAAAAAACTATATTACAACATTCATAAAATACTCATATTTTAGCAGAATTAGAAAACTGTACCACCAAATAAAACTGGAAGATGCCTGGAATCTTTTAAAGTGAAAAAAGGTAGCGTCAAGTTTTTTGCCCAGTTTCGTTGCACTGCTGCTTTAACCCATTAATGTAAGTCTCCACTATAGGTACTGGCAGTCATCCCTGGAGCAAACAGAGTGCAGGCAGTCTTTCCTGGGGCAAAGAGAGGAAGTCTGGTAAGCTCCCACCTTTTTTTTGGGGTACACATCTTTTGAAATAAAAATCCATGCAAGGATGATGACATAGAAAGACACACTTCATGCAAAAAGCTGAGGCAAAGTAAAGTCTCAGGCAGAAATACTATGCCAGACTTTAACTGAAAAGGGGAAAAGTGCAGCACAATTCAGGTTGGAGAGGCGCGTCTGCTCATGCAATTTAAGGCAGCAATGGCAATTCATGTGGTACGTGCAGCAGAGTATAATGTTATGCACTGTGCTGAAGGCACAGAAAGCAAGCACGTCTGTTACAGTGTGCTAAAGAAGTTCAACCTATTATATTTAAAGAAGGCGGTAGATAAGGGTATCATAATAAGTATCAAGTATTAAAAATATGTACATGAAAAGTTAAAAAAACTATTGGAATAAACTAAATCTGCATTTGATTAGTAAGTCACAATATTCTAGATGGTTTGCCTTTAATAGCTATTCTCATGAGTTCAAACAATATCTAGATATATTAACGGATTTGGGGTTACGAACAAATTTTTCTCGTTATAAATTTGAACAATTTCCCAGCAATGTGTTAGCTCTCAGATATAAAAATGAAGGAATTACTTCTGAGTTTTGCAACTGTGGGAGTGGAGGCAAGGAGGATTTATTGCATATTTTATGGGATTGCAGATGGTATGAGAAACTACGGGTATACTGGCTAGGATCATTTTTAAATTATACTTACCCAGTAGATAAAATCGAACTAACAAATATTTTGATTCATACTGGAGAAGTTTGGACAGTGGAGAGATTAGCAAATTATTTCCAGGCCATTAATAAAGTAAAATGCAGAATTAAAAGTGTATAATGTATAAATTGGATATATATTGTAACTAATGAATGTGGTGTACTTATGGATTTTATATTTATTTGCTCAGGACAGCTAAGCTGCAGTGCCTCTGAGCTGGCTCCTAATTTCACCCATTTTTATAATATATTTACTCTTACTTGCCCAGCTGAGAGGCAATATCTCACTTTCAGCATGGTCCTGATTGTATTTTTGTTTTACAGTGTTTTCATCCAGTATAACTCAGTTATGATGGAATATCTGCCGTTAGACATTGTTGCAGTATGTTTAGCCAGGACTGCTCAGCTGAGATGCAATATCTCATATTCAATGGGTTTCTGTTTACACATTTTTATACTGTATTTACTCAGGATAGCGTGGTCCAAGTTTGAAGATCAGTAGCATTCATGAACTGCAACTAAAGCAAAAAACTGGCAACTATTGTAAATTTCCAAGCACTGTTTTCCCGTACTGATTAGCTGACACTGTTTAAATTTGGCACACTTATGCTGACTTTCCTTATAACAGATGGAAAGAGTATTTTACCACCATGGTGAAGATGAGTGGGTACAGTACAGCAGTTTGAACAGAAGTGAGATATTATTCTTGATTTTGATGTGCTGTCACCGTATACGTAGAACGATGCACAGAGAAAGATAATGAGTGAAAATCTTTACTTCCCTTTTGGAAAGGTAACACACTCACACAAAGCAATACAATAAGCACCAAAACGATGCTCCAAGGTAGTTTCAGAAGTAGATTAAAGCAGCTAGAAACTTACTCACCTTCACCACGGTGACGGGTTAAAACTATTTGTAGCCATTAAAGGGAAAGGTAATGTAAAGATATACATTTGATGTACAACAAAAGAACCCCAGAGAAAATGCACTGGGAAAAGGGTTATCCCGGAGGATATTGGCCATACAGCCAAATTTTAAAGAAAACACAAATTGCACATAGCCCAATAATACAAAGCATCATGGGAAGCATACGCAAATGCCCATGAATTAATTTGGACTGGCTCAACTTTAAGCAGAACTGCATGGTGCCAGAAGACCTCATAGTATAATCGACAAAGGCTGAGAACAGCAGACACAGACATGTGTTTCATCCTCATTTGGACACATCAGTGTGCCATATCTGTACCTCAACCCGGGGAGAGGTAGCCAGACACCCTATAAGAGATATTATTGGTTTGGGTCATGGGCAGCCCAAAGTAGATGTAGGTGTACATTTGATGTAGTTTCTCTTTTTAAATACTAGGAAAACCAGGAAAACAATATTGCAGTAGGTCTCTTCTCTATTAAATTATTCCTGTATGGATGAAAATTGTTATGTTTGCAAACATTGTCATATTTAACGCTATATGCTGTTTTAATGACTTTCTTTGTCCACAATATGGCTCCAACCTGGGTCTGCTGCAGTGTCAAGATTTTAAATGTGTTAACAGTAGTAATGAGTGACGCTGGGCCTCAAAAGTCATATTATCGCAGTAAGGGCAGACTGAGACCTACTGTAGATTTAGCAAGATTTTAGTGCCAGAGCAAGGTAGATCAGTGCTACTGAAGGGCTGCTGCGAAAGCATGCTGATCTTTGATTACAGTCCCAAAGTTCACAGGAGTTCATGTCATTTTCCATGCCCCAGACTTTATTACAGTGCTCCTGCAGCATAATGACTTGCACAGCTTAATGAGAAAAACAGGTACCTTGCTTGAGATGGGCAAAGAAAGGTTTGAATTTCACATCTTATGTGATCATTATATGCTTTCTTTTTTTCTTTAATAAGGCTTTTAACCTATGGTGCCAGTCATCTTGGACTTTAGGTCTGGGTTACCATGGCAACCTCCCAAACTGGTTATCTGCTACCTCGCCATCCTCCCAACAGAAGTCCACATGGCACAGGGTCTGAGAGTGCCTGCATCTGTCACTTAGATGGCACTATGGGATTTCCCCCTTTAGTCCTTCCCTTCCTCCACACTCAGCCTACTTGATGGAACTGCCACAGCCAGTAGTTGCCTAGAACACTACAGCAGAGCCCCTGGAGGCCCTCCACGGGGGTTGCTGTGGTACTGGAAGCTGCACCATTCATTCTTCAGGCTGGTAAGTGCTGTCGTTGGAGGTGCTGTCTCCCAGCCCCAGCCACCCACTCAGCTGCCTGAGTCCACTTTTGCACCTGGGCCACCAGTACAACAGTATGGCGTACTTCTACTGGGCCACTGGGCATCTTGATCCTTTGTGCTGTTGGAAGGGGATTCATTCATGCACTTGCTGCTCATAGCTGATATTGGTTCTGGCAGCGGTTTCTGGAGAAAGACTGTAACAAACAAAAATTATGTGGGAAAGTACTTAAGTTGGCCAGTCTGGCAGTGTACCTGCAGACAGTGTTGTCCCTTGCTGTACAAGCGGTCCTTATTTGCATCCCTAGCACTGAGAGTCACAGAGTTGGCCAGGGAGAGGGATCTCGAATAACAGAGGATACTCTCCTCTAAGGATGGAGTGATGCCGGCATCACTTCACTGCTGCCATGGTGGCACCGCACGGCTATTGTGGCAAAGGGAAGGGGGCACACTGATGGGCATTTCAGAAGGATGCTGTGCATGCATGAACTTATGGCCCAACAGAGAACAGCAGAAAGTCCTGGCAGGATGAAGCCCTGTATACCGGGGCACTGCTCAGCTGGCTTCAGCACTTCCCTCGGTATCTCTGGAGGGGGGCATTAACTCTCTGGACTGGCCATGGGGTTAACAGGAAGAGGGTAGGTTGTGTCAGGGGTGGGTAGTCAGAAGAGGGGAAAAATTGGTGTGAAGTGGACATAAACAGAATTTATAAAATAAAGTTGCTTCTGTTTATTTTCCCTAATTGGTGTTATAACCTTACCTTTAACCACTTATCCTAAAATAACAATGAACATTCCAAAAACCATGAAGCCATAAATATACTGTACTATGTTTTGTACCTACATGCAGTGGGCATAGATTGTGAAACGGTTACTAACATGCCTGCACAGGTTGTTGCAATCAGCTGTGCTAGTTATGGGTAGAAGAAAATCCCATTGACTACTGCGGAACTGCCCCATCACTTCAGATACAATATAGATATAACTATTAGAACTGCTGGAGGACTGCTTTCTGTGGCTCTACGGAGAATGGCTTGGCTCAGATGTACTAGTGTCTCACAGGACACCCAGGCTAAGGCCATGGATTTCCCCTGTGGTGGGTAATTCTCTGTTTGGGGAGCAGACAGAGAATTACATGAAAAAGATGGATGAGTATAGGACCACCTATAGGAGTGCACAGGCCAAGGAAAGGCAGGCAACTCCTCAAAGGCAGCAGGCTAGGGGCGGGGCAGGCCTTTTCATAGGTCTTTCTACCAAGCACAGGCCTCTTCTCTCTTTCCTCAGAGGGGGTTCTTCAGAGGGAGAGGCAGAAGGGGGATGAACAGGGCTGCATCCATCCCTCAACCTAAGGCTCCTACCAAGCAGACACCCTGATGTGTCAGCCCGGGTCGACTCCCCCATTCCTGTAGGAGGCAGGCTGGCTTACTTCGTCCAGAACTGGATGTCTGTTACCTTAGACGAGTGGGTCCTGGAGGTGGTAAGCCAGGGGCTGGTTCTCAGCTTCAAGAAATTTCCAAAGCTGAGGGCCAGATCTTTTTCACCTGCAAGCATCTCCGAAACCATTGCCCTAGAGGCAGAGGTTTCATCTCTACCTGCTCTAAAGGTTGTAGAGAGAATTCCTACATTGCACAGGGTCAGAGGTCTGTACTCCAGGTACTTCCTTACCTCAAAAAAGACATGGGAGTGGCTACCCATCCTAGACTTAAGATACCTGAACAAACATCTTTTAAAACCAAAATTCAAAATGGTGACTCGGGGAATAATCCTTCCCTCTCTAAGGCCAGGGGACTGGCTAGCCTCTCTGGAATTAAAAGATGCCTACTTTCACATTCCCATCAGGTGCTCCCACAGAAAGTACCTCAGTTACAAATTGCCTTCAGGCCATTATCAGTTCAAAGCTATGCCCTTTGGCCTGACATCAGCTCCAAGGGTATTCACAAAATGCCTAGCAGTAGTAGTGGCCTTTTTAAGAAGGAAATATAGTTCCATATTTCCATACCTGGACAACTGGCTCATTGTGGGTCAGTCCCCAGACCAAGTCAAGTCAGACCTTCAAGTGACTCAGCAAGTGCTCACTTCCCCAGGATTCCTTCTCAATCTTCTCAAGTCAGTTCTTGAGCCTGTATATCTCCTCACCTTCATAGGGGCAGAGTTGGATACAATCAGAACAAGAGCTTTTCTTCCCCTGGAAAGGGCAAGGGCTATTGTAGAGCTGACTTCTTCATTCCACCTTCTGGTCTCTTGGCCAGCAAGGCACTTCCTTCAGCTTCTGGGCCACATGGTAGCTTCTACAGCAGTGGTCCAAGGGGCCAGATTTCAGTTTCACCTGAGGGCCTTTTGGTCTCAGAAGAAAGATTCTGTAACCAAACTAGTTCCAGTGACCCAGACTCTGATCCAGGCTCTCCAGTGGTGGCAGAATCAGGGCAACCTCAGGCAAGGAGTCCCATTCGTCACTCAGTGGTCCTAACCATGGATGCTTCTCTATTGGGGAGCCCATCTGGGCATTCTCACAGCCCAGGGACTGTGGTCCCCTTAGGAATCCCTTCTTCATGTCAATCTCTTAGAACTCAGGGTGGTCTTTCTGGCCCTGCATGCTTTCTCTCAGTCAGTGCAGAACAAGGTGGTTCAGGTCAGGACAGACACCACCACCACCACCATGTGATACATCAACAAGCAGGGAGGCTCTCAGTCCATGGCCTTGTGCACGGAAGCCATGAAATTGTGGTCCCTAGCTTATTCTCTGCAGACCTCTCTGATAGCAGTTCACCTTCTAGGGAAGGACAATGTGCTAGCAGATGCATTGAGCAGGATATCCCAGGGCCATCACGAATGGTCCCTGGACCCTCTGGTGTTGAAAGTGACTTTTTCAAGGTAGGGCACTCCAGAGATAGATCTCTTTGCAGCCCCAGACAATCACCAACTTCCTCTGTTTAGTTGCAGACCCCCAGTCTTGGGCTCAGTCCCTCTGGATGCTCTGATTTTGAACTGGGAAGGGAAATTTCTATATGCCTTCCCTCCCTTTCTTCTACTGTTGACGGTTCTGGTCAAGGTAAGGTCACAACCTTGCAAAGTGATTCTGATTGCTCCAGACTGGGCCAGGCAGCCTTGTTACCTCCTGTTGCTGTCCCTAGCAGTCCATCGTCCCCTGTCTCTTCCCTGGAATTACAATCTGTTAACCTCCTCTCAGGGGAGGATTTGGTACCCCAATCTTCGATCTCTCAATCTCAAAGCATGGCTCTTGAAGAGTTAGAGTATGCAGATTTGTATCTGTCCCAAGGGGTTCTGGATATTCTCAAAGCCTCTCAAAAGCCTGCCACCAGAAAAACTTACAACTCCAAATGGAAAAGATTCAACATTTGGTGTTCCAAGAAGCATATATCCCCAGACACTGCTGAATTGTCTACAGTTCTGGATTTGTATGGTTCATCTTAATGGCCTAGGCCTCAGACAAGCTACTCTCAACGTACATTTGTCAGCTGTTTCTGCTTTTCTGTCAGCTGGAAAGCCTTCCTCACTGTCATCTCACCCTGTATTCTGTAAATTTTTCAAGGGATTGCTTCATAACAACCCCCTTTTAGGGATCCTACCCCTGCTTGGGATCTTAATGTTTGCATTGTTCAGCTTATGCAACCCCCTTTTGAGCCTTTGTCTTCAGCAGAGCTTAAGTACTTGACTTGGAAAACTGTGTTCCTGGTAGCTATTACCTCTGCCAGGCGTATCAGTGAATTGCAAGCTCTGTCAGTGGAGCCTGATTTTATCTCATTCCATAGAGATAAGGTGGTCCTTAGAACTAATAGGAGGTTTTTACCTAAAGTGGTTTCAGATTTTCATCTGAACCAATCTGTGTCTCTCCCTGTGTTCTTCACTGATCATTCTTCTTCAGGAGAAAGAAGTTTACGCAGTTTGGATGTTAAAAGAGCCCTTAGTTACTACACTGAGCGTACTAAGGCTCACAGGTTTGACTCCCTTCAGTTGTTTCTCACTTATGGGGAAGTGGGTAATGGCAAACCTGCCACTGAGAGAACTGTTTCCAGGCAGATTGTCTCTTGTATTCAATTCTGCTATGAGAAGCTAGGCAAAATACCTCCCTCAAGCCTGAGGGCTCATTTGACTAGAGGTACAGCTGCTTCCCTGACTGCGGCCAGGGATATTCCTTTGCTAGAGATATGTAAAGCAGCCACCTGGAAAACAATCCATACATTTACCAAGCATTACTCCCTGGACATCCAGGCTAGGAGTGATGTTTGGTTTGGTTGGTACAGCAGTACTGCAGAGCCTATTCTCAAGGTAGGTTTGATTCCCTCCTAAATGGAGGTACTTCTTGGTAGTCTGCAATAATTATAATACAGCAAGACTTCATGTTGTTTGAAGAAACAATTACTCACCTTAGTAATTACGTTTCTTCTAATTGAGTCTTGCTGTATTCTGACCTCCCTTCCTACCTCCCCTCTCAGAACCTGTTTTTGGGAAGTTCGCTGGCAGGTGCAGTGTTGGACCCCAGGGGTGCATTTGAGTACTCCCTCCTTTTAGAGAGGGGGAGTGGGTAATATTATTAATTTAATTTAATTTAATTTAGTCTTAAGTTGTTCATTACCTGGTTTTTGATGTTGGATTTCTTGCCTTGAGTCATTTGGGGATCCAAAATATTTGGTTGCCATTTGGCTAGTAAAAATGTTACAATTTCCACATAGTAGTTAGTTAGTATTGGCTCATAAGAATCTGACAGTTGTGCATCAAAGTGCAGCAGACAGAGGTTTGAACTGTGCTCGAGCTCAATGTTCTATGCTCTACATAGAAATTAACCCTCTACTCTCTGGGGCAGTATGAGTGCTGGGGCTAACTGCAATAGTCAGAATACAGCAAGACTCCATTAGAAGAAACATAATTACTAAGGTGAGTCATTTTTTCTTCTGTAACTTCCACCTGCTAATTTAAGGCTATGTCCCCTAGTACTACCGTGCCCCTTCAGTGTAAATAGACTCTCAGTCTCCACTCTGTTGTAGCCCCTCAAGTTTTTAAAGGTCTCAGTCATGTCCCCTCTGTCTCTTCTGTCCTCCAGGGAGTACAAGTTCAGCTCTCTGAGTCTCACCTCATAGGTCTTATCCTCCATTCCACAGGTCATTTTAGATGCCATCTCCTGAACCCTCTCCCGAAGTCTAATGTCCTTTAAATGCAGGCACCAAAACTGCACACAGTACTCCAGGTGCAATCTCAACAGTGATTTGTACAGTGCCATTATAACCTCCTCCCTTTGTGAAGTATCCCCCCTGGCCATACACCCCAGCATTTTCTGAGACTGTTAAGCTAACCCCTCCCAAACAATAGTTGTATCCTGGATTTTTGGAACCCAAGTGTAATACACTGCACTTACTAGCATTAAAACCCAACTGCCATAGTCTTCAAGTCTCTCGAGGTCCTCCTGTATCATCCTTCTTCCCTCCTCACTATCCACCACCACACCCAGTTTTGAGTCATCCACAAACAAACTCCTGTTACTCCTTACCCCCTCTACAGTATCTGAAATAAAGGCACCGAACAACAGTGGTGTTGAGAAGTATGTGACCTCTCCTTGGAGTCACTGTGCGAAAAAGTCACAATTGCACTCCAATAATGTGAAGTAAAATGGTATTTTGGGTCAAATCATGGCAATCTGAGGTGAACAATTCAAGGCTCACAGTTCTGAACTTTACATGGATTACACAGCTCAACTTTCAAGTAATAAGTCAGTTTAGTACTCCTGCAGACAGTGAGACCCACAGCTCCCTCCTTTTCTGGCTTAGAGGTAGGGGTATCAAGGTTTCTTGTTGCCTCTGATTCTGCTGACCCCTTGAATAATGGCCGTAGGAATGGGGATGAGTCCCTTCCTTGTGACTGCACAGTCACATCTAGATAGCGTTGATGGTTACATATATGACAATAAATAGTTGTGAAATGGAAGGGCTTTGCTTGCAGTTCAGAGGGGCAACGTGCGACACTCAGAATACTACTTTCTGAGTGGTACTTAAACTGTGGATGCTCTGTCTCTTTCTGCAGCACAGCTGCTTCTCCTTCCCACCCTGCCTGTAACCTTATGGCTGTGCAGCTGTTCCCATTGTATTCTGGCTCCTTTCCCTTCCTGTCTGCTCTCCTCTTGTCCCATCGCTGTTTTCTCCTGTTCCATGTTGTTTCTGTGTTCTGCTGCTTTGTGCAGTTTTCCCCTGAAAGTCTCCATGGTCAGCTTACCTTCTCTGTTGTTTCCTGTTGCACAGCTGTCTGGCTGCTGCTGCTGTCTGTCCCCTCGTACCCATTTGGACTTTTGTTTGTATTACTGGTGGGTTTCTCTATTGAGACTTGGCTACCTTTCCTTCCAAGTCTCCCATGCTGCTTCCCTTTTTTCCTTCCTGGTCAACTGCTCTTTTTGCCAGACTCTGTACACCACTCCTTACCCTGATATTCAGTTTGCACACTCCAGCTGACAGTGCCGGTGTGCTGACGCTTCTGCAGTTCCCTTCAGAAAGAAGGGGCACATAGCTGGTCAGCCAGCTCAGCGGTAGCACTACAGCTTGCAGCGCTGATGACCTGGTTTCAGAAGTGAACTCAGGTTGTCAGATGGTAGGTTGGGGAAGAGAATCAAGCATCTGAACCTGACATTCACCTGACCCCTAGCGGAAGCTAGGGGGAAGGCAGTCCAGGCCCTCCAGGAAAAAAAAGGAGGGGACACTTCAACTGATACTGCCGGTAGTGTGGCGGCCTTTCTTCCGTCACCCTCAGAAAGAGTGGGTACTTCACCTGAAACTACCCCATCTGGGAAATAATTGGGAAGAGGGTGGGATGATTGCCTGCAGTGGGTGTGACTGTGATGGGGGTACTGGAGACATGACCAGGAGGGGGAGGGTAGGCTGACTGGCTGTAGCAGGTGGGACTCCTCTAAAGGGGTGCTCCAAGTGACACTGCTCCACTGGGGACACAATCGGGAGGAGGGCAGGCTGACAGGCTGCAGCGGGTGGGACTTCTCATTGGAACGGGGGCACCAGAGATTTGATTGGGAGGAAAGCATGCTGACTGGCTGCACTGAATGGGACTTAGTAGCAAAACAAAATCCTAGCACTCACCGCCAGGATAAGAGTGCACAAAGAACAAGTTTGTAAGTGCAGAGTCTTTATTTCTCAGTGTCTCGGATACAAAAAATAAATTAAAAGACAGGCTCCTCTGAGATATAACTGCGTGATGCATTTCACACTAAGGCAAAGAGCTTTCTCAAAGCCATATCATTGCTGTATTTGTGCTGCTGTTTTGTGTTTCTACTCCATTTGCTGCTACCACTGTATTTTTTTTTCAGACTTTATTTATGCTCCTGCTGTGGGCCAGACCAGGACATCCTTCCACCTCTGGCCAGATGCCCTTTTACCGTCCTGCCTGAGATCCCACCACTGAGTGCACCAGAGCCATCTGCCTGCCCGTTGCCCATTGCCCACCACTGTGCTGCCTCCTTGGCTTACTCCCCAGGGCTGGGTATGCTTACCTCTTAGCATTTCTTCCCCACTGTCCATCTGGCCACCTGCAGCTACGAGGACGAAGACCGGTGGCATCTCCAGAGGTTGGCAGCTTGGATCTGGCATTGGACGTGGTGCGCAGGCTGAGGTTTCATCCTTCCTATCTGTGCCTCCCATTTTTATGTTTTTTTCCTTCCCGTGGCTCTACCCCTGAGGGTACTGTGTGAAGGACATAAGTCCAGACTGTAGACATGCCGACGCATGTCTCAGCAAAGCACCTCATGGCGTTCTCCCCTCCCCACACACTCCTTTTCCTGTATTGCCGCTTGTGCATCCACTAGCAGCGAGAACAGGGCAGTGTGGCAGCCCTCCCTCCATGGGGGAGGAAAGTGTGCTATAGGATGCCCGAACGTCCCCCCTCGGGCTGGCCCCTGACAATCTGGGCTCGTTTCCGAACACGGGTTACCAGCGTAACAGGCAGTAATGCTACCGCTGCATCGATGGGCTGGCCAACCATTGTATTTTTTATGCCTATATCCATATTATTGATCTTTAACTTGTATCTATGTTTTGCTGCGTAAGTTGTTCCTCCTTATTTCCCTTCTCCTGGGTCACACCTGGAAATGATCCTTGGCTCAGTGTGCCTTTCCTGGCTACCAACTTTGAAATTGATAAACTAAAGAGCAAATGGTAAACACTTGAAATAGATGGGCAGTGTAAGTTGCATTTACTGGTATTGTCGTACTTTTCAGCTGTCCTACATTATATGGGATGCCCCACATTTTACCTTCAGATTTGTTGTTCCACTTTCAAATTTCATACCACGTGAAAAATGTGTTGCACACCCAGGGAAGGTACTGTAATCTAAAGAGTGAAAGCAGAAATTCATAATACCACAAGCTATGGTGCAAGATCAAAATGAAACTTTGCACAAATTAAGACACCAGTTTTCAGCGTTCTGAGCTAGAATTTCCATATTGGATGATGTGTTCTCACATTGTGAGGCCCAGTGTTCCACATTTTAAGTGTTGATGTCTCACATTTCCGTGACTAAAAAGTTGAGGGGTATGGATGCTATAACGAACTTCAAGCTCAGCTCTGACAAGTACTTAGATGAAAAGGGGGTAACTGGATAGTCTCACTGAGCTGCTGGGAGGGAGGAACTTGACAACATGATGCCGCCCTCACCAAATACTGTTTATATGTATGTATGCACTGGTGCACTGTATGCAACCCAAAGCAGGGATCCACTTGTTCCTCCCAGACCTACTCATTCTGCTACGAGGTTGCTTCTTGAAAGCCTCCCTTCTTTAATGAATGAAAAACATTGATCCGTCATGTTATTCTCCATGAGTCAAGCAGCATCATGGGAGCATTTCTGCTACTCATTCTGTGTGAACAAAATTAGAATGCATTAAAAGCTCTGTAAATTTATATTTTAATACACATTGCAAACACTTGCTGTAGAAACACAACATCATAAAGTTTGCAGGCAGAAAGTCTTGGTGTCCATCAAGTCTGCCCTATCCTGCCTGTACCCTCTACAGTCAGCCGCTCTGTGTCCAAGACTGAGCCCACGGATGTAAGCTCTGTGTGCCTCGAGGACACTGTGATCTCTGTTTGCCTTGAAGACTTTTGCTGTAGAAAATGATTTGAGGACATCTGTTTTAGAAAATGTACAGTAAGTAAGTAACAATCCCAAACTTCTCTTTTGCAGACAGTCTTTCTCTTCCTTGGAATCTATCACTCTCATGAACTTTGTGTAGTCTGTGAAATTAACTTACTGGTGATCTCTGACTTCATACTATTAAGAGAAATACTGAATAGTAGGGATTCCAGTACCATCCCCCAAGTGACCTCACTGGTGACTTCTTTCTAGTCCAGTGTTATCCATGATGCCATCATTGCTCAGCGTGTGTGAGACAGTGGGCATTTTGGGAGTGCTGTAAACACTTAGGTCAACATTACGAAGTGTGTAAGGTCCCTGGACATACTGGGATCACTTTACATACTACTGTCATTGTTACACAGTTCCTGGGATACACTGGGGACATTGGGAGTGATCCAAAATGACACAGTCGCTTCATTTTGGATGACAGTCCCAATTGGTCTTGCATAAGTGGGGCATGTCAGAACCATCTTTTATTTTTTATTTATTTATTAATGTAATCAGTTTACAACCTTTGAGCCAATGGGTCATTTACAAAGGTACCTCGTCAACAATGGTAGATAATACAGTTAAAATAGAAAGCAGAGTACATACAAAGAAGAGCATCAGTATAAACAGACACGCATTAATGGCACCTGGTTACAGCAAACATTGGTAGTGTAATACAGAGCAAAAAATGGTATAATTGACAGCAGTAGCTGGGTAGCAAGTAAGTTATGCATAGGTAGCATAGGGAATGCAACGTGGTTCTACCCATCAGTAGTGATACAGTTGGTAGAGGGAAACAAAATTGAAGTAGTGAGGTTGTTAGGAATCTTTACTTTGGAACAGCAGAAAATAACTAGGTAAAAATAAACTATTTTAGCAGAAATATTTTTACTTTGCAGTAGCCCGATTCAGTAAGGCAGATCAGACTCTTCCTTACTAAATCCGAAGTGGCCTTTGCCATTTTGCTAGGAGAAACATGAACACAACATACTGTTCAACACTGAATGTAATGGCCACCAGATGGCGCATTATTCAATCTCATTACTAAACCCTGCAATTTCTAGGATATACTGTCTGTCAGGCTGAACTGCAGACACTGCCTTTGTTTCCACTAGTCAGGACCTTAATGTAGGACTGTCTACACCTAGCTGATTGCAGATTACAAATCTTTTACAACAGCTTGTGGTCAACAGCTAAACCTGTGTATGGGGAAATAACTTGGGGCATTGGCTACTGGGCTCTAAAAACCTGGAACACTGTTCCTGTTGAGCTCTATAGTGCTGCAGATGTAACTCTTTAAAACACAAACAAACAAATCTTTCATTTACCCACACTCCGGCTGTGCACTTGTTATACTGTGCATAACCTTTCCTGCATTTCAGCGACTTCCTACGGCTTTCCCTCACCTTAATGTGCCTCCAGGGTTCCTGCTTTTCATGGTGGAAAGGGACGACAGACTAACCAATCAGTGGCTCCTGCTTCACTCGATGCCCACCAGTCAGCAGAATCAGCAGATCCCAGGGGAGGAGATTCTTTACTATTTAACCCACCCCCTACTAGTGGTCCAGAGCACTAAGGACTGTAGTGCAAAGGATGATGGAGTCTGCTCAGTGGAGTCAGTCCAACAAGGCACCCAGTGGTTGGTCCTACTGCCCAGTTCACTAGCATTGCAGACTGCATACTTCATATTGCAAGGTATGCTGCTTAAATCCTTCTTGTGAAGACTCTGCAATTGCCAGGGTATAATAGCTTGTCACGTTGCTTGCAGTTTTTCAATGCTGGCTTCCGTGCAGTGCTTGTGTATTAGTATCCACCAAATGGCCGTAGTGCTGTGATCCCTTCTGAATAGCTCCTGTGTTAAATTTCTGTTCTTGGTAATGCTAGAATAGGTGACCCTGCCACTGAATAATGAAGGTCGTAACAAAACTTTAGGGGCTTTAGGCAGCTCTAATTGTTACGTGCTTCTCCCATGTGCTTAAATGCTGATAGTTTACTGAATCCTGTGGTAGTCTCATTCCTACTGTGTTTGTCACTAAGTTGGTTGTGGGTTGTTCTTAGGGTCTTTGACTGGTACGCTTTTGTTGTACAAGTTGTTTAAGCAGTAAGGCATGACAGGGCATGTGTTATTGTGTAATAACGCCATGCCTCAGGTGGTTGAAACATGAGGCCGCGTGCATTCAGTATCCGAGAAGTAATGTTATTAGACAATAAAACACACCTTGGAGTGCCTTATTATTATTATACATTGGCGCTTTTTTTTAAAGAACATGGGAAAATGTGTATACTTTTTTTTGTTAGGGGAAGTGTATATAGATTCAAAAAATAATCCATAGTTTCTCTTTTTGTCCAGCAGGTGGTGCTACCGCTACATGATTTCCCTGTGTCTCATTTTAGGTCTGTCTTTATCGGTGCCTTTGTGTGCCTGTCGCCTCTCTTGCACTATTGTTTTGTTGGTGTGTCCCCTTCCCCCTACACAGACACACACACACACACACACACACTGTACAGTCCATCTGTGTTTGACTTATACTTTGTTTGCTGTTTCGTTTTTTTCCCCCATCCTCAAAAGTTATGACCGACAGTGCAGGGTAGTCAGATTGGGTCCAAGTGCAGTCAAGAGCTGAAGTGGACCGGGAGAAAAGGGTCTGTCTTCATTCTGATTATTATTATTATTGTTTTTTTATCTTTAGAGTGGACTGGAGGAAAAAACCGATGAGTTTGCCAGGAACCGGAGGATTTCAAATCAGCAAGTGTACTGCTGCACTGAACTGTGCACGTACTGTCATGATCTCATGCCAAGGTGGGGGAATGGAAAAGCCATTTGGAGTTACAGCTTTGTTTTTAACCTCCCCTGAATCATTTTGGTGTTCTGTACTTCCACAGGTTCTTCATTTAAGCAAGAAGGTACGACATGGTGAACCGTGGTATGGGGGAGACCGGGAGACCACTGAGGTACACTGTGACTTTCAAACAGCACTTACTGAAGCTGCTCAGGAAACAGTGCTGTAGCTAATTTAAATGGTAACATTTGGGAGTGTACAGCTGTTTTTTGTTGGTGGTGTTGGGGGGATAGTCTCTGACAAGGTGGGAGGGAGCTTTTGGTGTAGTATCTGCAACTGAGGAGGCTTCGAGATCTAGTGGTGGACTGATTTATTTTTCTTTTGTTTGATCCTGTTGGTGCCAAACCTTTATACAGTAATATTATACTTAGATAACATCACTGGGGAAGGTGGGCACTGACCAATCACAGCCCAGGGATTTTTCTTGCCATTGTATAATAAAATACATATTTTTGTTAATCTAGATGTTGTTCTGTTTACCTTGCGTGTCACTAACTGCTGCCTTGTTGGCCCAGGGTCACGTAGCTCACCTGAAATCTATACTGTCTCAGAGGATTTCCAGTTTTATACATACATACATACATACATAGATACATAGGCAGTGTCGTCAGATAAGGGCCTATGGCCCACCCAGTCTGCCCATTTGAGCTTGTAAGTTCAGTTTATGTTTTTCAAGAAGTCTGTTGCCCCTTACCCCTGACCTCCAGAATTCCTTTATGTCTATCCCATGCATTCTTAAATCCCGTGATTGTTTCAGGCCCCAGCACTTCCCTCTGGCAGGGTGTTCCACTGTCCACCACCCGCTCTGTGAAGAAATTCTTCCTCACGCTTTCCTCTGAATCGTCCTCCCTCCAACTTCATCCCATGCCCTCTAGTCCTGGAACATCTTTTCACTTAAAAAGTTTATTCCTGCACCCTGTTCCTCCCTGTAAGATACTTGTATGTCTCTATCATATCCCCTCTCTCCCTCCTCTCCTCCAGGGAGTACATGTTCAGTTCCTTCAACTTGTCGTCATAGGACTTGTGATGCAATCCATGCACCATCTTTGTTGCCCTCCTCTGACCTTCTCTCTACCCTGTCTATGTCCTTACATAGGTAAGGTCTCCAGAACTGTACAGTGTACTCCAGGTGGGGCCTCACTAGTGTCTTGTATAGTGGAGTTATGACCTCCCTTTTCCTGCTGGTGATGCCCCTGCCTATGCATCCCAGCATCCTATTTGCTTTACCTGCTGCCTTGTCACACTGTTTCCCTGCCTTGAGGTCATCAGAGATGATAACCCCAAGATTCCTTTCCTGCTTGGTGCATGCTATATCCTCACCCCCCAACTGATATATTGTGCCAGGGTTTTTGTGCCCCATATGCATTAGTTTGCACTTCCTTGCATTGAATTTCAACTGCCAAACCCCTGACCATTCTTCAAGTTTCTGCAGGTCCCTTCTCATTCTGTCTACACCCTCTGGTGTGTCTACTCTGTTACAGAGCTTTGTGTCATCAGTGAACAGTGAAATTCTGCCTTCTAGGTCCTGCGCAATGTCACTGATGAAGATATTGAATAGGACCGGTCCCAGCACTGATCCCTGTGGTACCCTACTGGTCACTCTTCCCTCTGTGGAGTGACAGCCATTTACCACCACCCACTTTGTTAAACAGAGTCTGCATTGCCCACTTATACCCCTTAATTGGCCTTCACTGTCATATCCATTGTGGCTCCCAGCCTTGTTGACTGTATTACTGGTGATATTGTAGCGAATCCTGGGCCTGCTTCCTCCATCTTTGGAGTTCCACCGACCTGGTGGGATGCTTTTCCTTACCCTTGCATGGCTTTGGACCATCTCTTACTTCTCCCTCTTCCCTTCCCTTACAGATCTGACAACCTCATTATTTATTTTTTACTTCTTTTTCCCTCCAGTCACTAGTCCTGAGGCATCCCTAAGGGGATCCCCAGCTTGTCCCACCCAGCCTGAGACTCCCCCTTACCCTAGGTTCACCCGGAACCCCGACCTAGCACCCTGTACCATTGTAGTTCCCCTGATTTGTGGCCCCAAGGGCGGGGCCACCCACCAGCAACCTTGGGCACTCCTTCAGTCTGTGTTCAGTGATCTGGTGCTGGCAGGAGGCTATCAAGACCTGGGATGGTGGGGTCTGACAGTGGGCATGGGGCTGGCGTGCCGTTGTCTCCTGCAGGAGCCGGGGTGTTTCTATTTTTACATGCATGAGCATGAAGGTCCCCCAGAGGTGTGGATGTGCAGTGACGTCCAGTGCGAGCTAAGCGTGCTCCTGCACCCTTCTCACGAATGTCCGCCAATGCCTCCACCCCTCGCGTGCGCGACCCCCCCAACTGATGCCCTCCTAGTCTCCGCTGGTAGTTGCTGCTGCTGGGGAGCCATGAACCCACCCTCCTCAGGAGAGGAGAGCTGTCCTCCGGACGCTCGATTCTTTCCTCCCTGGCTGACCCCTGGCAACCCGAGCTTGCTCCCGAGCCTGGGTTGCCGGCGTGGTACGAGGTATGGCATCTGGAGCCTCAACTTTTTGCATCACCAGGCCAGCAACAACCTCAGTATAATTTTTTAATTGGTTTTGACTGCTTCTTTCTGCACCAGCTCAGCCTCCCATCACTCTGGTGCTATGCACTTTTTGAATTTGCCCAATTTGCACAGATGATGTGTATGCTAATGTTCTTGTCCTCCATATACAATGTTTTGCGATTTTGTAAGTACTGCTCTCAAGTTGTTGTGTGTATGTCATCCTCATTGTAACCCCATCACCTGACTGGCTGTATTTTGTTTGTAATTATGCCTCTCCCCTTCCCCTTTTCCCTGGGTCATACCTGGAAATGAGCTTCAGCTTAGTGTGTCTCTCCCAGTTACCAATTTTTAAATAAACAAACACATAATTAAATAAATACTTAAAAAGAGAGCACCTGAATGCTCGCAGTATCATGCCTAACCTGGTGGAGCTTACTGTCGGGGTTGGACACTGGGCATAACTGAGACCTGGCTCAAGCCTAATGTGCCAGAGGCTGCTTGTGCTCTGCCTGCTTTTAACCTTCTCAGGGCTGACCGTCCTGGATCTAAAGTTGCAGGGGGCCTTCTGATATACTGTACATGTCATCTGAATGTCTCCCTGATCCAACAGGCTCTCTCACCTCCCCTTTAGGCTGTGAGTTTTCACATGTTTACTGTTGCTGGGTGACACTAAGAAATCACTTCTCGTATGTACTTATAATCTTCCAGTGGGGTCCTAAAAGGGTTAATTCGTCTCCCGGAGGCTGTGGGTGCTAAGGTTGACTCAAATGAGTTGCTACTTATAGGTGATGGAAAGCTGAAATACTTGGGGAATAATGCTAAATATTATGAAACTCTCTTGGGGGGGTGCTTAGTCTGAAACAACTTCAATACAAAATACAATACAATACAAGGGGGTACAGTATGAAGTTGGAAGGGGGACGGCTCAGGGTTAACATGAGAATATTTTTTTCATGGAGAGAGTGGTGGACGCTTGGAATGGCCTACCAGAGGAGGAGGAGGTAGGGGATAAAACAGTCACAGGATTCAAGAAAGAGTAGGACAGGCACAAGGGTATCCTGGAGATAAGGGGTGGGGGGGTGCTCTGTAGTTCAGTTTGTGCATCAGACCTCATACTAGGTAGGGATAAATAGGGCAGATGGGGTGGACCAAGAGGTCCTTCTAACCCCAGTAATACTCAGGTATTCATAACTTTCTGCAGTAAGCCTTCTAGGTAGGACTGCCCAGAGAGAGAATAGACCACATGCAGATGATGGAATTCTTTGCACGTGACAACTTTTCAAATGCTGCCCTGTACTAAATGCCAGTGTTCTAAATTCCTCAGATTTCACTCTCCGCCTGAAAAGTCTGGTCGCTCAGAGTGTTGCTCACCTACCTTTCATTTACATGAAGAAACTTTTAAAATATATATAAGTATCTTTTTAATTTCATTTGCTGTCTTTTACTAAGTGTATTTTGTTATTAAACTTTTTTTATTATTAGTTAGTTATGTTTTCCTGGTTCCTCTAGGTTCGGTATAACCGTGGAGAAACCAGGTTAGTTTTACTGTTAGTCGGGATTTTCTGACTAAAAACCCCTTAGTTTACAATTTTATTTATTTAAAAACTGTTATTTTGTAACTGATAACTCCACTTACTGAACCATTAACCCCGGTTCCATTTTTTCTTATTGGTTCAGTTCCTCCAGTTCCTTTTCAGTTCCGGAACTAACCGCAACTGCTAGATCTTTATTTAAAAACATTATTATTTAATTGTTACTGTTTTTTCTCTGTTTTTTGACAGGATGTCAGAAAAACCTAAAAAGAAAACCGGTGAGCCCAGTTTTAAGAACTGCACTCAATGTGGGGAAGTTTTTGCCAAGGCAGGCATGCACAGTTTGTGCGTGGTTTGCCTGGACTATGAACATTTACAAGAGGAATGTGATATGTGTAAAACATTCCTAGAGAAATCTGTTGAGAAAAGCCTAGAATGACTAAAAAAGAAGCTACCTCAACTTAGGGGCCTCTCTAACTCTGACCAGCCGATACCCCCTGTTAACATGAGTGAAACCACATCTGTGGTTGCTTCTACCCGAGACGGGTGACAAGGGCACAAAGAGGGCAAGTGAATTGGTTGACTCCACAGTTCCCTCTAAAAAAAAAAACAAGAAGCTTAAGCACACTGAACCCCCGCCTTTTAAACCGGGGACTTCTGTGTCTGGCCTTACTATGCCTTTGCCTATGGAGATTGCGCAGGCATTTAAGATCATTCAGGCCTTGCAAAGTATTATTCCTCCTATACAGCAGTCACCTGCCCCAACCCTGTGTCCCCAGGCTGGCAGTACAGGAAGATCTTTCCTTGAGGAAGAAGATTATGGAGAATGTGAGGAGGATGAAGGGGAACCTATTGAGCCCAAGATGTCCGCTGAGCAGGAGTTTGGTTCTCCCCCCAGGGTATCTGAAGACTACTCCTCTCATTTTACTTTTGTTTGCAAGAATGGACAAAAAATACCAGATGGATAGGGAAGGGGCAAAGTTCCTCTTTTCCCATCCTGACCATCAGGGAGTAGTGTAGGTGCTGCCTGTGACAAAGCTAGAGTCCCTCTATCCTCACATCCTCCAGACAAGGACTCTAGAAGAATAGATAGTATGGCCAAGAAGGGGTACCTGTCAGCCTCTCTGGCCATTTGTCAAGCAAACTTTCAGGCCTATTCTGCCCATTATCAGAAGACACTGTAGTAGTCAGTTTTGACCATAACTCAGAAAGCCCACTTGCCCCTGTCAGATGACCTAGCTGAAACTGCTAGGTTGGGGTTAGAGGTGACTTAATGTCAATTCCAAATGGCTGCTGATACTAATGATACTGCAGCCAGATGGATGGCTAACGTGGTAACACAGAGGAGATTTGCTTGGCTCAGGGCCACAAATCTCACTCAGGATACTCAAGCTAAGGCACTTGATTTCCCCTTAGAAGGGAATGTTCTATTTGGGGAATCCACTGTGGCATACATGAAAAAGGTGGATGAGTACAATGCCACTTTTAGAAGCAACTCTGCCAAAGAGAAAGTTTCATCATCTACCATGCCTTATGGAGGGGGGGGCAGGTCCTTTCATACCAGGCCCTTTTTACGACCAGTGGCCACAACCCAATGCCAGCAGTATCCACAACAGGGGTAATTCGGGGGCAAGGGTAGAAGGAGTTCTAGGTGAGGGTCACAAGCCCAGCTTCAGCCCCAAGCAAAACCGACCCCTAGGCACAGGTCACCTCCTCCCTCCCTGTCGAGGGCAGAAAGTCCCACTTCTTCTAGGCTTAGCCGATCATCACCACAGACAAGTGGGTCCTGGAGGTGGTGGGTCAAGGTCTGTCTCTGGACTTGAGATCCCTTCCTCTTCAAAAAAACAGGGTCCTCAGTTCGCCCTCCCTAGCAGAAAAGAAACTGCTAGAAGCAGAAGTTCAAAACCTGCTGCTGCTAAGAGCAGTAGAACCTGTTCCAAACACCCTGAGAGTACAAGGTTTCTATTCCAGGTACTTTCTCATCACAAAGAAAAGTGGGGAGTGGTGGCCTATATTGGATCTCAGCGCTTTAAACAAGCATCTGAAGAAACTAAAGTTCAAAATAGTAATGCTGGTATTGATTCTGCCAATACTCCAAAAAGGAGATTGGTTGGTATCACCGGACTTGAACATCGCCTATTTCCACATCCCCGTAAGGGAGTCCAACAGAAAATATCTCAGGTTCAGACTCCCTTCAGGCCATTACCAGTTTTCAACCCTGCCTTTTGGCCTTTCCTCAGCCCTAAGGGTGTTCACAAAGTGCCTAGCAGCAGTCATGGCACATCTTTGAAGGCAGGAGTTTACAGTATTCCCATATCTAGACGAATGGCTGGTGGTAGGCAAATCACCAGACCAAGTCAGACAGTATCTATAGATCATCCAAGGGCTCCTGGAGTCTTTGGGGTTCCTAATCAGTTACAAAAAATCAGTCCTCATTCCTGCACAAATCCTGCAGTTCATAGGGGCAGAGATCAATACCCTGTAAGGCAGTACCTACCTGCCTCTGGACAGAGTCAGAAATCTCTAGCTGATTGCAAATTTGTTCAGCTTGCACAAACACAAAACTGCAAGACAGTTTCTGCAGCTACTGGCCCATATGGCTGTGTCCACAGGCACAGTGCTTGGTTCAGGATTCCAAATGAGAGACATCCAGTTCCACCGCAGGGCTCATTGGAGCCAAAGAAAGGACCCTCTGTCAAAGCCCATCCCAGTAACAAGGACTTTGATACAAGCACTCCAGTGGTGGAAGGAGGAACCCAACCTAAGAGAGGGGGTTCCTTTACAAAGAGAGTCTCCCTCAGTTGGTTTCACAACAGATGCATCCCTCCTGGGTTGGGGTGCCCATCTAGGGGATCACACAACCCAGGGCACCAGATCAGCTGCAGAGTCCATTCAGCACATAACTTTGCTAGGACTCAGAGCTGTGTTTCTGGCTGTAAAAGCTTTTTCAGCACTGGTACAAGGGAAGGTGGTACAAGCCAGAACAGACAATACCACCATAATGTACTACCTAAACAAGCAGGGAGGCACCAGGTCAGGCCTTCTCTGCACATGAACATTTGGACCTTGGCTAACTCCTTGGGAGTATCCCTGCAGGCAGTCCATATGCCAGGAAAGGACAATACCCTGGCAGATGCCTTAAGTCGAATCAATCAGCCCCATAACAAATGGACCCTGAACAGGGAAGTGATCTTCAGAAGGTGGGGCACTCCAGAGATAGACTTGTTCACATCCTACCAGAACCACCACCTGCCACAGTACTGCTTCAGACCACTAGATCAGGGTACACTTCCTCTGGATGCCCTGGCTCTAGATTGATCAGGGAGGCACCTGTATGCCTTCCCTCCTTTTCTCCTGGTATTCAGGGTATTGCTGAAGCTCAGATCCCACTGAGTATCGCTAATCTTTTTTTTTTTATATTCTCTGTTTATGCCCCCTTACTCACCGCTCAGGACCCTATCCTTGGTGATCCCTAGGCTGTGCGTGCTCCCATAGGTCCTCCCCAGGTAACTCCTTCTCATGTCCTGGCAGCACTGCCCCCATCCGGCCTCAGTTTTCCCCACCCAGGCGGGGAAGAGAGGGACCCCCCCATAGTTCTGTCCAGTCCATGAGTGTGCATCAGGTATGCTGCACCGGCCCCGTCTGGAGCCTGGTTGTTGATTTCTCTCAGGCACCAGGTCCTGTTTTCAGGTGTCCGTTGTGGGGTTTTTCCTCTTTTTGGTGCCCTCATTCTGGAAGTCGGCACACTAGGGGAGCCAAGGGGCAGAGCACATTGCAACGTACCAGTGCTCTTTCTCCCAGCCAACGTCCTCCCACCCTGCTGCATGCTGTCCCACTGCACCTCCACCCACGGTCACCCAGGTGGCAGTAGGAGGAAGACAGTGCCCTGTGGGCACTCAGTCCTCCCCCCCGACCAGCCCTCCAGCCGCCCGACTCCATTCCCGAACCCGGGTCACTGGCACCGCAAGCAGTAGCCCTACCCCTGTAGCGAAGGGCCAGAGCATCTCTAATCTTGATAGCTCCAGATTGGCCCAGGCAGCCATGGTAATCTGTACTGATCACCATGTCTGTAGCCAAATCAGTACACCTCCCTTGGAGGCACAACCTGTTGACCTCCAACCAGGGAACCCTGCTGTACCTCAACCTCAGGTCTCTCAGTCTCAAAGCTTGGCTCTTGAGGAACTAGAATATGCTAATTTACACCTCTCTGAAGCAGTGCTAAACATCCTGAGAGATTACAGAAAACCCTCCACTAAGAAAACCTACTCTTCAAAATGGAAAAGGTTTTCAGTCTGGTGTTCAACTACAGATTTGGTGCCAGTACAGCTGTTCTCTGCTACCACACTCTCATTTAGATTCCCTGGGACTACAGCCCAGTTCCTTAAAGGTTCACCTCGCAGCAGTGTCTGCTTATATTTCTGCTGGAACAAAGGTAATAATAGCCTCATAACCTATTTTTAGGAGGTTCTTTAAGGGTCTGGCCCATTTGCACCCCCCCTCACAGGGGAACTGATGCCAGCATGGGACCTCAAGGTGTGTATAGCTAAGCTCATGGACCCTCCTTTTGAGCCCATGTCTGCAGCACACCTGAAATATGTCACATGGAAAACAGTCTTCCTAGTGGCAATGACTTCTGCAAGAAGAATCAGTGAGCTATATCTCATTTCATAGGGATAAGGCAGTCCTGAGAACAAACAGAAAATTCCTTCCCAGGGTGGTTTCTGATTTCCACCTTAACCAATCCATTACCCTACCTATATTTTTCACTGAGCACTCCACTTTTGGTGAAAGAAGACTTCACAGTCTGGATGTCAAGAGAGCTCTCAGTTATTACATGACAGCCACTAAGGACCATAGGCAGGACAGAAACAGTTGTTCTTGACTTATGGGGATGTGGGAAAAGGTAATCCAGCCTCAAAAAGGTATATTTCTCAATGGATAGTCCAGTGTATCCAGTTTTGTTACACTAAAGCTGGTAGGGAGCCCCCAGTAGGATTGAGGGCTCACTCCGCGAGAGGGACAGATGCTACTTTAGCAGCTTCCAGAGATGTCCCATTGGTAGATATCTGTAAAGCAGCTACTTGGAAAACAGTAAACACCTTTACAAAGCACTATAACTTGGATATTCAGTCCAGGAGTGATGCTGGATTTGGCACAGCAGTCCTGCAAAGTCTGTTTGCAAAATAAGTGTTCTGTGCCCACCTCCAGTGGTACTGCATTGTAGTCTGCAGAAGGTTATGAATAACTGAGTATTACTGGGGTTAGAATAAAAAAATACTTACCATAGTAATCTTGTTTCTTCCCAGTGATACTCAGGTTTTCATAACTTCCCACCCTACGTCCTGTTCTGTAACATCAGCCTCTGCACTCCTGCACGCTGTGCTACCACAAAAGAGTACATCTCTATGAATGTATATGTACCACATTCAAGTACAATTTTTAGCAAACAGGGTTCATTGTGTTTACCCAATTTTCAGGTGTTTCTGACATTTCTTGAGGTTTCTTTAACTATAGTGTTCTCCCTTCAGTTGGATTTTTTTTGTTAGGAGGTTTGGATTTTTCAAGTCTTAAATTATATTAATCATTAATACTCATAAGAGACAAAGAACCTCTGTGCGTAAACACTGAGGCAAGGGTTACCCCAAAGGGCATTTGGCTGGGAAGCCAAGTTTCAAGAAAATACAAAATCACACATGCCCACACAATGCAAAGCATCATGGGCTGCATATGCAAATCACCACAGAATGTTATGCTGGTCCAACTTTAAGCAGAATTCGGCACCATGCGGTTGGCAAGTTGGACCAACACTCTCTTCTGTGGTGTTACATATGCAACCATGATGCACCGTGTGTCGGTATGTGTGTTGCGTGAAACCTTCCCATGCTAGTAACCCGCTGCCTCGATATTCACGCCTGAATGTTTAAATTGTTCTTTTATTTTAATGGGTTCACCTACAATATATCCCAGGCACGCACTGCCTTGGGGTAGCTGGTCTATTCCACTGGGGTGTCAAACAGACGAGGCACACTGATGAGTCCTGGTAGGACAAAACACGTGTCTATGTTTTCTGTTAGCACCCTTTGCAAACTGTGTGAGAGGCGTTTTGGTACCATGCAATCCTGCTTAAAGTTGGACCAGCATAACATTCTGTGGTGATTTGCATATGCAGCCCATGATGCTTTGCATTGTGTGGGCATGTGTGATTTTGTATTTTATTAATACTCATAGTTTTCTACTTCCATGGGTCTGCCTTTCCAGGCTTCTAGGAAGTCTGAGGAGTTTAGACCACTAGCAGTTAGTACAGAGCAGCATTTGAAAAGTTGTCACGTGCGAAGAATTCCATCATTTGCATGTGTTCTATGCTCTCAAGGCAGTCCTACCTAGAAGGCTTACTGCAGAAAGTTATGAATACCTGAGTATCACTGGGAAGAAACAAGATTACTATGGTAAGTAATTTTTTCCTATCTACTGTCAGCTTCTGTGTATCTATGTATGTAACTTGTCTCCTCTCCTACCAAACTCTGTGCTAATGGAGATCCGCACTTTTTCCTGGACTGGGTTATGACAAACAGAGGAGAGCGGATGCCCCTGTCTGGGATCTTCCTAGCTGCTGTCTCTGATCACTCTCCCACTTAAGCTTGTCTAAAGCTCCTCCTAAGGTCATTTTCCTTCGTGACCTATCCAAACTGGATGAATGTTCATTCCTCTGTGACCTTGCCCACATTGATTGGTCCACTGTATGTCAGTTGCCCTCTCAAATTTCCTCTCTATTTTTCCAGCCCTGCAGGACAAACATGCCTCATTTACTAAAAGAACAGTAAGGGGCACGGTCACAAAGTGGTTGCACAGTGAGCTGCTCACTTTGATGAAATCTACGGATACGTCATAGGATAAATTTAAATTCACTATGGATGAATTTCTTGAATATAGATGACTTAGAAATGTTTGAAAGAAATCCATATGCCAGGCTAAAAATGAGTTCTGCAGGTCCACCCTCCTGGCATCTTTTAGGAATTCCTGTAGTTTCTGTGGAATATCAAAAACATGGTAGGTGGTACTGCCTTACAACACTCAAATGCTGTGCACCTGGATGAGGTCAGTTGCAATAACCCCATACAGTCAGGGCTGGACGTAAGGATAGGCGAACTAGGCAGTCGCCTATGGCATCCAGCAACAGGGGGCAGCAAAAATACATTGTCATTAATGATAATAAAAAAAAGAGGGTCGATTTAAAAACGTTTTTAGTTATTGGGGTGGGGCACATACCCTAAAGCCAGCCCTGCTTGCGATAATCAATGCATTTAATATACAGTTCTCTAATTTGTCTTCCCTTATCTCTACATTTGCTGGCACCATTCTGCATGCCACCTGTGTCCCCCCCACCCCATGGTCATCCTTTTACCTGTAAACTGTCTCGGTAAAAAACGTCAGGCTGCTAGATGGCATCTCCCCATTTACCAAGGTTGACTTTTTTTAATACTTTCTTTATTAAGAACATCCAATAACAGTGCAGGCCAAACTATTTGCATTCCGCTAATGTACATATACATATTATTATTTCATCAAGTCTGGTTTGGGTTAGATTTGATAGTGTACTATTTTTCTTTTTTATGGGTTTATAATAGAAAAAAACACAAATGTAGCAAAGTAAGAAATGGTGAACAACAGCCTGGAGGTATGTATTGCTCTTTGCCCATTTAGTACATGTCAGTAAATGTAAGAGTCTTAGGCGTTAGAGGGACAGTGCAAGTATGCTTTAGCTTAATTTCTATGAGTAGTACAAGGTGGGTACATTAGTTAGTCTCCCTATTCTCCCCCTCCCCTCCCCTCCCCCAATCAGCAGAATGTTTAGAATCCTGTACTAATGTCTGTTCTGACTGTGTGGTCAGTTGCCTGTATGTAAAAGGCCTCGGCCCTATGGTCTTCCTAGGGCATCTCCCTGTTCTTCCTCTCCCCCTGCCAACTCCCACCTGGTCCATCTATTTATGTAAGCCTCTAACTTGCCTTGCACCTGACACGTTGTTTTTCATTTCAGCTCTCTCTCCCATAATTGTTTTCCAGTCTTGGAAAGACGGGGGTTCTCGTGGGAGCCACTTACGTGTTATGGCTTGTGCTGCAGCTGTACCACAGATATGCCGCAGGTATATGGCTTTTACTTTAATGGTTGTAGGTTTAAGTAGGGCCGTGCAAGTCGGCAAATTTGACCCGACAGGCCAATTTTGAGCTGGGCCTGGCAAAAACTTGAATTGGCTTAATTTGGCCCGAAATTAAATAAAGGGTTTTGAGTGTTAAAATGCATTGGATTTTTAATGGCTTCACGTGTATTATTACAATATGCTTTTGAAGTGCACAATAAACAATGAACTGTATGTGTAAGTAGAACCTTCATGATCAGTGGGGTTGGGTAGGGTAGGGTATCATACCAAGTAGCTAATAGTCAGATGGGAAACCTAAAACAACTTCCTCCTCCACTGTTCATCCCACCCAAACCTTCTTCCCTAGTTAGTATTACTACGCCCCATGGTAGTAGTGATGATGATGATGATGTCGACGATGGCAAGACAGTTTGAGAAAATGAAAATTGTCAGCAATCAGAAAACTTGCGAGTTAGCTGTGCCGCTGTAGTGCTGATGAGACTGACAGAATGTGAGGCAAATGCAATGCATAGTGTGGCTGGCTACAGAGGGCAGTGGCACACACCCAGGGCAACACCTTCCTCCTCTTCTGTACCATCCCACCCAATAACAGGAGAAACCACTTGTGTGGGAAAGCCACAACAAGCATTTGTCAATGCCGAATGTTGATTGCATTGGTGTGTTGAGCTGGCTCACTGCCCCTCTGTCACTCGCTCAGTCTGTTTCTCCTGGCGCTGCAGGCTGCTCTTATGTACTGGGCTGCTGCCTGCGTTGGCACCTTGTTCTGCCCAGTAAGAAATCCGCAGCTGACCTGACAGAGCTCCGTTGAGGTGGCTCACTCCCCCTCTCTCACTCGCTCATTCTGTTTCTCCTGGCGCTGCAGGCTGCCCTTTTGTACTGGGCTCCTGCCTCTGTTGGTGGCTTTTTCTGCCCACAAAGAAATCTGCAGCAGTCCTGACACAGGTCTATTGAGCCTGCTGACTCTCCCTCTCTCACTCACTCATTTCTGCTGGCGCTGCAGGCTGGCCTTTTGTACTGGGCTCCTGCATGCATTGCCGCCTTTTTATGCCAACAAAGAAATCCGCAGCAGTCACGATAGAGCTCCATTGATCTCGCTCATTCCCCCTCGCTCATTGTGTTTCTCCTGGTGCTGCAGGCTGCCCTTTTGTACTGGGCTCCTGCCTGCGTTGGCACCTTTTTCTTCCCACAAAGAAATCCACAGCTGTCCCAACAGCGCTCCATTGAGGTCGCTCACTCCTCTTGTGTCACTCACTCATTCTGTTTCTC
This sequence comes from Neoceratodus forsteri, assembly GCA_016271365.2. Taxonomy (NCBI): domain Eukaryota; kingdom Metazoa; phylum Chordata; order Ceratodontiformes; family Ceratodontidae; genus Neoceratodus; species Neoceratodus forsteri. Next base: position 185,160,187 of record JADMNL010000028.1, on the reverse strand, counting down.
CTGGCGCTGCAAGCTGCCCTTTTGTACTGGGCTCTTGCCTCTGTTGGTGCCTTTTTCTGCCCAAAAAGAAATCTGCAGCAGTCCCAACAAAGCTCCGTTGAGCTCGCTCACTCCCCTTCTCTCACTCGCTCATTCCGTTTCTGCCAGCACTGCAGGCTGCCCTTTTCTACTGGGCTCATGCCTGCATTGCCGCCTTCTTCTGCCCACAAAGAAATTTGCAGCAGTTACAAAAGAGCTCTGTTGAGCTCGCTCATGCCACCTCTCTCACTCGCTCATTCTGGTTTTCCTGCCACTGCAGGCTGTCCTTTTGTAATGGGCCCCTGTGTGCATTGCTGCCTTTTTCTGCCCACAAACAAATCTGCAGTAGTCCCAACAGAGCTCCATTGAGGTCACTCACTTCCCCCTCCCTCACTTGCTCGTTCTGTGTTTCCCGCCGCTGCAGGCTGCCCTTTTGTATTAGGCTTCTGCCTGCATTGGCGGCTTGTTCTGGCCAGAAAGAAACCTGAAGCAGTCCCGACACAGCTCCATTGAGCTCGCTCACTCCGCCTCTCTCACTCACTCATTCCCTTTTTGCCAGCGCTGCAAGCTGGCCTTTTGTACTGGGCTCCTGCCTGCGTTGCCGCATTTTCTGCCCACAAAGAAATCCACAACAGTCACAATAGAGCTCCGTTGAGCTCGCTTTCTACTGCTCTGTCACTCGCTCATTCTGTTTCTCTTGGGGCTGCAGACTACGCTTGTGTATGGTGCTCCTGCCTGCATTGGTGCCTTTTTCTGCCCACAAAGAAATCTGCAGCAGTCCTGATAGAGCTCCATTGAGCTCACTCAGTCCCCCTGTCTCACTTGTTCGTGCTGTTTCTCCCACTGCTGCAGGCTGGCCTTTTCTATTGGGCCCCTGCCTGCACTGACGCCCTTTTCTGCCCACAAAGAAATCTGCAGCAGTCTTGACAGCGCTCCGGTGAGTTCGCTCACTCCCCCTCCCTCACTTGCTCTATCGTTCTGTTTCTCTCAGTGCTGCAGGCTGCCCTTTTGTACTGGGCTCCTGCGTTGGGGCCTTTTTCTGCCTACAAACAAATCCGCAGCAGTCCCGACAGAGCTCAGTTGAGCTCGGTCACTGTCCCCTCTCATTCGTTCGATTGTAATCTGTCCCAAACACTGATTTCCCAGAGCGACCGTGCTATTCTCCGGTAGGAGTGCAAAAACATATTTTAGCTAGGATGTGAAAAATGACAGCTGTACTGTTCATAAGGAGGTGTGAAAAAATGCCACTGTTGAAAATGTGGTGTGAAAATATTACAAATTTGTGAAGTTACAAGGATGCATGGAAACAGTTCAACGCATGCTTGTAACACAGTCATGTTATGGAGTTTCGTCACCAAATTTTCAACATAGGGAATTTAGGACCTCTGCTCATGAACAGTGCCACTGTCATTGTCCTAATCTGTCCCGAACTCTGATTTCCCACAGCGACTGTGTTATTCTGTGCTGCAACTGTGAAAACACATTTCGGTCAGGATGTGAAAAATGACAGCTGTACTGCTCATAAGGAGGTGTGAAAAAATGCAACTGTTGAAAATCTGGCATGACAATATTACAAATCTGCGAAGTTACAAGGGTGTGTGGAAAGTGTGCAATGCACACTTGTAACACAGTCATTTGATGGGCTATCATCACTAAATTTTCAACATAGGCATCTTAGGATCTCTGCTCATGAACAGTATCACTGCCATTTTCTTAATCTGTCCGGGCAGTGATTTCTCACAGTGACCGCTGTATTCTGCGCCGGTAGTGCGAAAACACATTTCAGCCAGGATGTGAAAAATGACAGCTGCACTGTTCATAAGTAGGTTTGAGAAAATGGCAATGTTGAAAATCTGGAGTGAAAATATTATAAATTCGCGAAGTTATGAGCATGCGTGCAAACTGTGCAATGCATGCTCATAATCAATAACAATCATTTTATGGAGTATCATTACCAGATTTTCAACATAGGCTTTTAGGACCTCTACTCATGAACAGTGTCACTGTCATTTTCTTAATCTGTTCTGAACACTGATTTCCCACAGCTACCGTGCTATTCTGCGCCGGAAGTGTGAAAACACATTTCCGCCAGAATGTGAACAATGATAGCTGTACTGTTCACAAAGAGGTGTGAAAAATCAGCGTTGAAAATCTGGCGTGAAAATATTACAGATTCGTGAAATTCTGACGGTGTGTAGCTACGCTGCACATGCTCATAAAACAGTAATTTTTTGATTTTTCCACCAAATTTGCAACATAGGCTTTTGAGAGCCCACCTAATGAACACTGGCACTGTCATTGTTAATCGGCCCCAAAAGGTGATTCCATGCAGTGACCGGAAATCAACTTCGGGCCGATTAATGCCATGACAGTTCAAGAATTCGTGAGGAGGGGTCCCAAAACCCATGTTGAAAATTTGGTGCCAAAATTCCAACAAATGACTGAGATATGCATTAAAGTTGGAAAACCCCATTTATTCCATTATACAGCTTACCGGCATTTCCTCAGTTCACAGTCAGCTTTGAAGAGTGCAGGCGTGTTCCCGGTCCACAAAGAGCATCGTGCGGGCTCCAGAGGTAAGTATGGGGTGAGGGTGGGGAGGCAAGGTGCGGTTGGTGGGTGCAGGTTGGGGGGGGGGACCGCCGAGGGACAGTTTCTCCAATCCCCCTCCACATCTAAGTTCTCCACCAGAAGGTCCAGACGCAATTTTGACACATTTGCCTACATCAATGAGCTAATATCATCTGTACACTGGCAGAACTTTTACATAGCCAAATCAGTCAGTATGGCATATGACATTTTTCATGAAATAGTGTCTTGTGCCATAAATAATCATGCTCCCTTGGTAAAAGTCCAATTAAAGACGAGAACTTGCTGTTGGTTCTCTGCTGAACTCAAGGCTGCATTACTAGTGAGAGATAAACTCTGGAAAAAAGCCTACGAATCAAAAACTGCTGAGGACTGGTTCCACTTCAGGAAGGCTAGGAACTCCTGCACCAAATTGGTTAGAGAGGCTAAGGCCAACTTCTACCATTCTGAGCTTGACTCTGCCTCAAGGTGCCCAGCTAAATTTTGGTCCACAATCAAAGAGCTGTCTGGTCATACAGCTGGAAATGTACTTCCCTCGAAAATCATCTCTGACAATGTTACTATCAACGATAGCAAGGAGATTCTCCAGACCTTCAACAACCACTTTGCTACGGCTGGCCTAGCATTCAACAGTTCACCAGCATCCGTGTTACGTTCTCAGGTTAGTGCACAGATTCCAGAATCTAGCACCACTAATGCAGTCTTCTCATTCCTTCCTGCTTCGTTGAAAGAGGTTGAAGACCTCTTTCTACAGTTGAACACCAAGAAAAGCGCTGGTGCTGACTCTCTTAACCCCTACTTCTTAAAGATTCATACCACGTCCTAGCTGTACCAATCACACACCTATTTAACTTGTCCTTGTCCCAGGGGACTCTTCCACACCTACGGAAAATTGCCCACGTCATTCCTGTGTTTAAATCAGGGGATCCCTGCAACCTAAATAATTACAGGCTGATACCTCTCCTACCAATATTGTCTAGACTGCTGAAAAAATTGTGAATGCTCAGTTGAGAACCTACCTAGATAACAAGAACCTTCTAAACCCTAGGCAGTCTGGTTTCAGAGCCAAGCACAGTACCATTACGGCTCTGGCCAAAGTGACTGATGACTGACAACGACAGCTGAAAAACACAAAATTTGTATGTGCTGTGTTCCTGGACCTTAGCAAGGCATTTGACATCATCGACCACTGCCTGCTTCTTTCCACCCTAAAAGTGATATGTCTGGACCCAACCTCTCTGTACTGGTTTAATAATTACCTTACAGATAGGCTTCAGCAGGTCAAGGCCGAAGGGGAGCTCTCTCCACTCAAGCCACTAAAAAGAGGTGTTCCACAGGGATCCATCCTGGGGCCTCTATTGTTTGCCATTTATATAAATAATATTGATGTTGGCATCAAGGAAGCTGCTATTCACCTTTTTGCTGATGCTACGGTGTTGTACGTAAGCCGCCCAACTCCGGAAGCCGCCTGTGGAGATTTACAAACAGAATTCAGCTTGTTGCAGGATCAGCTCCTGAATAAAACACTCTTACTCAATGCCAAAAAAAACAAAAGCTTTGCTGTTCTTTCTGGCTACTCATTCAGCGAACCCTGCTATCTCTGACTCCTTACCTCCCATAAACACTTTACTAGAAGAGAGGTTGGAATTTGTTACAAAATTCAAGTAATTAGGGGTCTGGCTAGACCACAGACTCTCCTTTGCGGAGCATGTCAAAGATCTGCTGAAAAAGTTGAGGCAGAGGCTTGGTCTCTTCTTTAGAATAAACCGCCTCCTGACCAAAGATGCCAAGATGCAGTCAGTTCAGTCCATGTTTCTATCCCTAATTGATTATGCCGATTTCATTTATAGTCAGTGTAATGCCTCGTCTTACTAAACTGGACACCTTATACCACAGACCCTTGAAATTCATAACTGGCTTACCTATCACCACCCACCACTGCTCCTTATATGCAGCTGTAGGGTGGACCTTCCTTCAGTACAGAAGGAATAGAGATGCGGCTCTCTGGACTTACAGAGCTATTACCAACAAATTACCCCAATACATTTCTGACTGTTTGCCATTATACGTGGCAGGCAACTACGCACTGAAAAGCTATTCTCTGCTTCTACTGAAGGTACCTAGGGCCAATGCACGCTTTGGGAGAGTGGCCATAGGCTTTTTGTTGCCCTCACTCTGGAACAAATTACAGAAATCTGTGAAACTGAGTCTCCCTGTTAGTCTAACCACCTTCAAGACCTTGTATGCCAAGGCTGTTAAGGAGCTATGCAGCTGTTTCCAGCACTCTTAGCATGCTGGGGTGCCTACTGCTTACCTGCCCACTACCTCTCCACCTAACCCAGCCCCTTGATTGTCTCCACCTATACCCCCTTTTTTCTGCTAATCCACTACCTTTCTTACCATAAGACTCCTAACATATATGTCCCCAGTCCATCTACCGTAGCACCCCTCCTAGAACAGCTGCAGTCCTATACCCCTCCCCTACATATCTGCCCCTTAAGTTTGTATATGTCCTGACCAATGATATGCCGTGCTGTTTGAAAATGTTTAATTAATGCTGGCTGTTTCAGAGTGTTTTAATTCCCCTTCTCACACCAATTTCCTTAACCTTGTTAACCCTATACCGGAAATACTTGTTATTGCTCTGTGTATTTTTTTTTTTATTCTGTATAATTATGTCTATTTATTATCTGTACATAAAAGTGTTATTCTTGACCTTGTGTAATACAGGTCCACCTTGTAAATGAGCCTGCTCACTGGTGTTCACCTGGATGAATAAAGACTTGATTGATTGATTGAAACCCAGTTGACACACTCTAGACCACTCCTCTATTTTCCCCAGATCCCTTTGCATTCTCTCCAACCCCTCCTCTTTGTTCATCCTGCTGCAGAATTTTGTGTCATTTGCAAAGGGATGCTCATTCCCCTTCAGTTTCTCAGCAAAGTCACTTATGGAGAGGACAAGACCCAGTATCAGTCCCTGTGACACTTCACTGGTCACTCTCTCATACCCTGAGTAACTGCCATTTATCAGCACTCTCTGACTCCTTTTCTTCAGCCAGTATGAATACCCAACTTAACCACCATCTTCCCAACCCCTAGGTTGCTAAGTTTCTTAATAAGCCCCATGTGACCTAGGCACTTTGTATGAAGTAAACTATGGGCCTTTAATTAAAGCTATCTTAAAAGACATGGGCCGATGGCAGGCACTACCCATATCATGGATGGGGAGGATTAATTTATTAAAAATGAATGTACTTCCCCGTGTCCTTTATGTCATGCAAATGTTATCTTACGGACTCACAGTAAAAGATGTTAAGAAACTGGAAAAGGGTTTTACCTCTTTTATATGGCAAGGCAAAAGGCCTCACATAAGCCTCCAGAGAATAAAGGCCTCCACAGCACATGGTGGTCTCAACCTCCCAGATGTTAGGGGATACTATCTTGCGACCCAGTATAGTTATATACAAAATTGGGTGAATTGTAGTGGGGTAGCGAGCTGGGTTGAACTGGAAGAAGAGAGAACTCCAGGTAGAGTTTCGGGATACTTAGGGGAGAATGGCCTAAAGGCATACCTTAGACTTAAAATGCCTAACCCAATGGTAGTTGCTAGTTTAAGGGCCTGGATACAGATTAGAAAGAAGCAAAAAGTGGACTCCTCCAACACCCGGTTGATGCCAATAGTAGGTAATCCTAACTTTCTCCCTGGAGTGAGGGATGAAGGCTTTCAAATGTGATGGGGGGGGGTCAAATGTCTAGCCAACTTGACATGAAGGATGGTATGCTCTCCTTCCAGGAGTTACAGGCTGCAGTACATCTCCCTTCCACACATTTATATAAGTACTTCCAGATAAGGGATTATTATAAAAAAATGGACAGTAATAAGGAAGGTCAATCCCAATTTAGAGACATAGAGGGAGAGATTTTGGGGGCAACTAGCCAAGAAAGAGGCCTAATAGGGAGGGCAGTAAAGTTAGATAGAAGATTCTTTCAAGAACCTGTACAGATAGCAAAAAAATGGTGGGAAAAGGACATAGGGGAAGAAGTAAGTGATGCTGACTGGAGTTTATTATTGGAATCCCATATAGGACTATTAGTTTGTAATAAGCATAAGGAGATGCAATATAAATTCATAAAGAGGCTATATTACCCCCCACAGATGGTACATAGATTCTTTCCTGAGGTGTCCCTGGTGTGCAGTAAATGTAATGTTGCACAAAGAACATACCTCCACTACTACTGAGGATGCCCAGTGATTGAGCAGTACTGGCGAAAAGTCTCAAAGGAAATCTCAGCAATGAGAGGCCAAGCTGTTGAATTCTCTCAAAAGTCATTACTGTTGGGAATTGAAGGTACAGAAAATGAAGAATGGATCCTGTATCCAAGATGGGCAAGAGTACTCCTAGTGGTTGCAAGACAGGGAATTCAGAATGTGTGGACTACAAATATGGGGCCACATTAGAACAATGGAAGGGACTTGTCATGCAGACTAACATGCAGCCTAAAAGGCTTAGAGGATTGATTTGAAAGGGCCTGGGCTGGATATCTTGATACCTTAGAAGGAAGGGAAAGGGCTGTCTGGGCAGGACGTGGGCTAGCCTAAAAAACAATATAAGGGGACCATGATATGCTGACTTAAAGGGAAAAAAGATGTATATTAGTCTTAGATAAATAACTGATTAAGAACGACACAGACACAGACCATTTGAGTTTGCTGGAGTTTACCATCATAGTTCTTTTTTATTTTTTTAGGTTCGATTTTATTAAATCATAAAATTGACAGACATAAGAATGTAGTCAGCTGAAATATGTGGAATAAGATAAGCTGTGTATACAGAAAACTTAAACTAGCATAATATGATATGTAAAATGATGTACTATGGCTATATTCAAAATGCTATGTCAAGAAAATATAATATGTTTACTGCCATCTAATAAATATATTATACAAAAATAAATAAGCCTCGTGTGGTACAGTGTCAGAGGCCTTCCTGAAGTCTAGATAGGCCACATCCGGTACCCTCCCCTGATCCACCCCCCTAGTTACCAAGTCAAAGAAATCTTTAAGATTTGTTTGACATGACCTCTCCCCTGTGAAACCATGCTGCCGGTGGTTCTGCAGCCTGTTTGCCTCCAGGTACTCCATCAGTCTCTCCTTCATTAAGGTTTCCATTAATTGCACCACCACTGATGTCAGACTGACTGGTCTGTAGTTCCTAGCCTTCTATCTGCTGCCGCTCTTGTGCAGAGGGACCACATCAGCCCTCCTCCAGTCCTCTGGAACTACCCCCATCTTCAGTGAGGTGCTGAATACTGTGACAAAATCAAGAGTCGCGATACCATGTGGGCGTTCATAAAGGTCGCTGGGTCAACATTCATCTTAGTATACATGCACTGCTCATGCCAATGTAACATGGATTTGGCCATTCACACTCTCTATCCCACAGTTGTGGCTACCACCCTCACAGATGCCACATAACTTCATCACAAGTCCTGAGGGAATCTCAGCTTGGTGAGTGTTCCACCCCAACGATGCTGCAGGGATGCAGTCCCCTTTGATTAAAGTTGGGATCGTGAGGGCAGACAGACAGCAAGCAGCCCTCCCAGCCAGCCAGTGCAATTGAGGACACCCCCCTCCAACCACCGAAGTGGACCCAAAGTCGGGGTCGCGAGGGCAGGCAGACAGCAAGCAGCCCTCCCCAGCCAGCAGCCAGTGCAATCGAGGACGCCCCCCCCAACCACCGAAGTGGACCCAAAGTCGGTGTCATGAGGGCTGGCAGACAGCAAGCAGCCTTCCCTAGCCAGCAGCCAGTGCAATCGAGGATGCCCCCCCCAACCACCTAAGCAGACCCAAAGGTATGAACGCTTCACTGAATTCGGAGCCTGTGTTCAGAGTTTGGCACCAAAAACGGAATTCAAAAATCCAGGACAAAGAAAGTACTCCAAAGCTGTAGCCTTAAGGACTTTTTATATTTCCTTAAGTACTTTAATACCCTTTCTGAGTGACCCTTATAAATAGCATATAGCCATAGAGTTTACTTAAGGTGTTGCAAGGACTTAACTGTATTTTTAAGTACTTTAATACCCTTTCTGTGGGGCCCTTAAAAACGGCATACAGACGTAGAGTTACTTAAGGTGTTGCATTACAAATAGGCTACCTGTTTAGTGCTGCTCCTCCCTCACTCTCAGTAGGCTATTTAAACCCTCTGTCGTTCCTTTCACAGTCGGGGTCGCGAGGGCAGGCAGACAGCAAGCAACCCTCCCTAGCCAGCAGCCAGTGTAATCGAGGACACCCCCCCCAACCACTGAAGCGGACCCAAAAGTCACGAGCGCTCCAGCCGTTCGGAGCCTGTAGTGCAGCTGCCAGGGCACTGCTGCCCACCACCGCCTCTTGGTGAGCTCCTCATTTTATAACACTCAGTCACATGAGTCGTGAGTTCCAGAACCTATCAGCTCACTCTCCCATTTGCAGCTTATCAGCTGCTACAACTAATGTACATATACCTCTGCCATAGCATTTTCTCCTATCTCTACCAATTTTGCTACCTTTTCTACCCCTGCTATTTCTCTCACTTGCCCCTCCGGCATCCCTTCCCCCAGTGGACCTCCCAAAGAGTGAACCTTCCCCGCCTATGACCCCCTGCTTCATCCCCCAGCCCATCTATACAAACTCTCTCCAGCAGCAAGACCGCACTAAAGTGCACAATTGGCCCATTAGCGCCACAATCCTGCCCCCTCTTTTAATTCGGGTCATACTCTTCTCCGCATCCCAGTCCTCCGCTGCTCTCCGCCCGCAGCCTCACATCCCACCCCTACCACCAGGCCCAAATACCTCTGGCACAAAAACAAACAGTATATCACACTGCTACTCCTCCTGGCTGGAGATATTGAGGTCAACCCTGTACATCTCCTCTAAGCTACAGTTTATCATGATACAAATTCCCTCACTCCCAGCCCACATCGACTCTCCCCTAGTCAAACACTCGCTCCCGTGTTCCACCCCTGTGTACGTTGCAGGCACCTGCTGCCCCCCCAGCACACCTCTACCTGACATCCTAGCACACCTGGACACGCTAAAGTCATTAACCATGGGAGGCGAGCTTCACGCCATCTGTGATTTTAGCCACAACTGGCTAGCCACAGGTAAGGCCCACCTCAAGACCAAAATCAAGGCTCTAAATCTCACACAACTAACTGAACACCCCACCCGGCTAAACCACAAGACGCAAAATCGCTCGCTTCTGGACTGGATCCTCTCCTCTCCTCCCTCCTCCACAGGATCCCACGTGCGGGCCTGCTCCCAGAATTCCTAAGTGACCACCACATGATCTTCATGGTCAGAAAGGTGTATAGGCCCACTGCTCCCCCCCTAAGATTCTGCACACAAGGTCATACAATTCCCTGGACCTAGTATCGCTCGTGCATGACCTAGGTCAAGTAGACTGGTCTTTCATCCCAGTGGCCACATCTACTGATGCCGCATTCGAAACTTTCAAGGCCAAATTTCTAAAAGTCTGGGACTACCATGCCCCCCTGCACACAAAAAGGGTCAGAGGCACCCACCTTCCCTGGATCACCGCTGATATCTTCAGCCAGTGCCATTCCAGGGACCACGCATGGAAAGTCCACAAGAAACTGAGCACCCAGGCATCCTTCCAAAGCTACAGAGCCCTCCGCAAGTCCTGTACCAATCTCATTCGCCAGGCAAAAAATAACTATTTTCTATCGGCTTTCAGTGCAAACCTAAACCACCCAACAAACTTTTGGAAATCATTCAAATTCCTTTTCTACCCCCCCCCACCTAGCCGCCACCACCGACACTGTCACTACAAGGCACCTCCATCACCGATCCCAGTGAGGTTGCCACTGCTTTCAACACCTACTTCTCCAGCTGTGCTGACTCGCTCCTATTGTCCCTCCAGCTCCCACCCACTCCGCAAACCCCCACCCAAGAGCACTCCTACCGACCATATAGTTTCTCCTTTCACCCTGTATCCCCAGACGAAGTACTCAACTCCCTCTGTTCCCTGAACCCTAACAAAGATAAATGCCCCATGGCCCTGGATGCCAAGATATTATATCTGTCCACCCCAGCCATAACCGCCCCACTAGCCGCATTGTTCAACCTCTCCTTCTCACTAGGCAAATTACCAATCGAATGGAAACAGGCTACTGTCATACGCCTCCCAAAAGGGGGTGACCCCTCCTCACCGGGTAACTATCACCCCATCTCCCTACTGCCGATCTTGGCAAAACTACAGGAACATTTTGTCCTCGCCCAACACTTGCCTATCTGGATGCCTCCTCTTTCTTCACCCCATACCAATCCAGTTTTCGCAAGTCACACTCAACTACCGCCTCCCTGCTAAGACTCACTGACAACATACTCACCGGCGTGGACAAAGTCTACATCACCTCTGCCATCTTTACAGACTTAGCCAAGGCCTTTGATACTGTCTCCCATACACTGCTCCTTTCTAAACTAAGAGATGCCGGTCTCACCAGTCCAGCCTCTACCTGGTTCCATGACTACCTGGTGGGTAGGCACCAGGCTGTAAAAGTCGCCTCACACATCTCCAACCCCCTACCAGTTACCGCCGGCGTCCCCCAAGACTCAGTCTTGGGCCCACTGCTCTTCTCCATATTCTTAAACGACCTCCCATCAACCTGTCGCTACTCATCCATCCAAATGTATGCGGATGACACAGTGCTGTACGCCACGGGCCCTTCCACAAGCGAGGTGGCAAATCTGTTACAGCAGGATTTCAGTGCCATCCAGGACTGGTTCCAGTCAAATCAACTATTCCTAAACCCTAAGAAAACTATGTCACTAACTTTCGGCTCACAGCAAAGACTTTCCCGTCAAGCTCCGTGCCCCCCTTTCCAAACCCTGGATGGGACCCTCCTGGAAGCTTGCACCAGTTTCAGATACCTAGGTGTCTGGCTTGATCAGCACGTTGATTTTGCCACCCACACTGATTCCATACATAAGAAACTACTTCCTAAACTTGGCGCCCTATATAGGAACGAAAGCTGTCTCCCCCCTCTCCTGCCAGGAAAGCTATTGTTCAAAGGATGATACTCCCAATACTCGACTGTGGCGACATAGTCTATACTACTGCTCCCTCCTCCACCTTAGCCAGCCTTGACACCCTCTTCCACTCTTTCTGTTGCTTTATCCTGGACTGCCCACAAACAACCCACCACTGCGCCTTATACAGCTCCCTAGCCCTGCTGTCCCTCCAAGACGGCAGACTAACCCACTGTGCCAGGTCTGCAGAAAAATTCTGGTCCCACACCCTTCCCCCCTACCTGGCTTCTGTCCTCTTCCCACATCCTCCCCCTGCTTACTCCCTCAGAAGCACAGATCCCAGGCTCCTCCACGTCCCTTTCATGCGCACAACCAAAGGGCAGGCAGCTTTCAAATTCCATATCCCACAGCTATGGAACGCCTTGCCGGCCAATATAAGACACTCACCCAACCTCTGCCTCCTCAACTGCCTACTCAGCACCCACTTCTCCTCAAGCTGCTCATGCTTTAGCTAGTGTCCACTGTGTACTAGTATTGTTGGTTCTGTGTTTCTCTGTAACACTATCCCGTGTATGTTCCCCCTCCTATGTTCCTGTATCTATCTGCCGATTGTCTGTATGGCGGGTGGCCCCCTCACTGTGCTGTTTAACTACTGTTCCTGTGATTGCACTATTGTCTTGGGACTTGTCCCCCAGGTCGCATCTGGAATTGAGCAATCCCTGCTCAGTATGCCTTCCTGGTTAAACTCATAAATAAATAAATGAATAAAGTTACCTCAGGGAAGATGCCCCCCGAGGAGAGATGTGATGTCAGGGGAGGAAAGTGCAGCAAAGGAGTGTTCCACCCCTAAAGATGCCACAGGCATGCAGTCCCCTTTTGATGAAAGTTACCTTAGGGAAGACCCCCCCCCCAAGGAGAGATGTGTTGTCAGGGGAGGACAGTGCAGCAAAGGATATCAGGCATCCCAAAGGTACTGCACATGTGCTTTAAAAAGCTCATAGTTGGAAAAGAAGCATGGGGTGACCTGCTGCACCATGGAATTGCAAGCTTAGCCTATACATTCACTGGGTCAGTGAATAACTTGATAAATGGGTAGTGTCTGTGCTTATCTACAGTGTGGATTTGACTGTTTACACTGTCCTATGACTAGGAAAGCCACTGTTACAGGATGCCACAGAACACAGTTGTGAGGCTCGTGGGAATGCTTATCCTGGTAAGTGTTCCATCCCTAGAGGCACCACAGGGTTGTGGTCCCCTTAGACTAAAGGTACTTTAGGGAAATGCTGTGAAAGTCAGTTTCAAAAACATAGCAAAGCATGGACGGGATCTGCTACTTCTGATGAGGAGGGGGTAACTGCGCTGGAAGTGAACAAAGAAGCAGCAATGTGCTAAGCTGTTTCTGAGATATACATGCCAACATCCATATCCCAAACTTGCAGCAGAAAGCTGTGTGAGTATGTCCTCCCTGTCTACGCAGCTGCCTGTGACACGGTGCTAAACAGAGTAAAGCTGATCTGTAATAAGGCGTGCCACGTCATACTTGGTGCAGCTAGCTGCACTCATGGTTGTATACTTTATGCACTCACTATCTACCTTTACTCTTCAGTATAAAGCTCCAGACCTGTTTGCTAGCCAAAAAGGCATTCCTGCATCTAACACCCCCTGTATTAACAAATTGCTTCCGTACTGTCTTCAACCAATACAACACCAGGAACATGGCCAAGAGTGCCCTTAAGCCTCCTTTCCGACGTACTCAGCGGGGTAAGCGGTCATTTTCTATTAGGGCCACTAACTGGTTAAATGAACTGCCTGATACACTGCTGACACTCCCCAAGGTTAATCAGTTTAAGAGATCTTTGTGGTCTGCCCTTGCAGTCCAAGACAACTGTACCTGTTAAACAGTTTTATTCGGTTACCATCTGTACATATCTTGTGACTTTTTATAACAATGATCTGTATAGATTTCTTCAAAACTGTATATAATTGCTTTGCCTTAAGTGCTCTGAGCCTAACTCAACTGCATTTCCCCTGTAATGGCTTATACTGTTTTTTGTGAATATGTATTTGACATGGAACTTTTGTAAATCAGCACTTGCGTTCAAAGATAATTTTTAAAGTTTTCAATAAATAAATAAATGTTACGGCCCTCAGCATGGAGGAGAGGTAAAAAACCCTGGGAACCAAAGTCAGCTCTCCAGACATTAGTTTATTATTATTTAGAGTGGAAAGGCAATGACAGCTTGGTCACTGCACTGCATAGAATTTAGCCTGGTTTAAGGAAAAAGCAATTTGAGGTGAGCTGCATCTGTCTAAGGGACCTGTGCCTCAGAGGTCTCATAGAGCTCTGTCAGTATGACTAATGGAGCTCCCCGCCAGCTGGAGATGGTCTCACCCCTAAAGGTGCCAAAGACATGGCCTGGAGATAGAGCATGCAGAACACTTGAGGAGAGTAGAAACAGCTGCTACATGGTGAGAATGGTGGATCACTAGCCTGCAAGGAGGCCTAACTTATGATGGGTGCCACAGAGCTCGGCTATATGCCTAAAGAAACCCCTCAGCAGGGCTTCGCCCAGGGCCAGCTTTAGAGTTTTGGGGGCCCCGGTAATTTGTCAAATTCAATGCTTGCAGCTGATGCAAAAATGTAACAGCTTGGCATCGGAGTTCCTCTGTGGGATCAGAACATGCTACACTGGTGCTATGTGAGTTGCAATGGCTGTCAGTCGAGCAGAAACTTGACTACAAAATCCTTGTGTTGGCATTCAAGACACTGCATGATAAAGGTCCCACCTTCCTCTACATGTTGTTGACACTCCCCACCCCCTGCACAACCCAGATAGAGCCCTTCGTTCCAGAGACCAGGGGTTGCTTAGTTTGCCCCACTCCAGACAAACTGGCAGGGATAGGATGTTCTCTGTAGTGGATCTGACTCTCTAGAACTCCCTCCTGCCAAATGACTTACTACTTCGGAGAGCCACTTCCAGTTGGAGGTCAGTTAGTGTCTCTTCAGTCAGGCCTACCCATGGCACGATTACTTAAATTCACTTTTTGATTTATGTGAGTTGCTGTGCTCTCCTTTTTGTAGTTATTTATTCATTCATTCATGTATGTATGTACATACATATGACTTCTAGACGTTGTTATGCACAGTGCTTTGAACTCTTGTGAAAGCCACTTCTGTAAGTATAAAATCCAATCCGGTCCACTCCATGTATTTACCACACAGTATGAAATACAGTACTGCACCTTATTTTTTTTTATTTACTGTTTTTTTTTGTTGACTGGGTAGGCCCACTGAAACAAAGGTCCCATTGTCAGCAGCGACCCAAGAGTAGTTACAAATAGCATTAAGTATAGGATTGTAGAAGAATGAGTTGCATTCAGTTGCAGCAAAAGACATGGCCACATATTTCCTGAAATTTCTGTGGTCTCTAGAAAAATTCTCTGACTGTTGGCAGTTCCACTGTAGGGCTAGCAGCGAGAATCTCTTTAGGTTTATCTCAAAATACCTGGAAATAGACTGTGTCAGTTGCTGCAACTGTAGAGGGATGATTACTGCACTTAAACATTAGGGACTCTGTTTGGCATGAAACTTATAGCACAAGGGAGCTACCCTTTCACTTTCAACCTCAGCTTCGGTGTATGCCCCTGGTCCACTAAACCTCATGAGCTTGAAAAGCCTGGAGTATTCCACCTTGTCAAATCCCTTAGCACAGCATACAGTATCACAGTAGCAAAGCATTTTAAAGTCAGAAGGGGCTTTAGGTCCACATTGTCTGTCAGTGACATTGTGTTCATTAGTGTATACTGTGAAATGAGATTCTTTCATGTCATGGTATGTCTAGTGCATTTAATGACTTGTCCAAATGATCTACAGTTGAGTCACTCACTTGCGCTGCCAGCTGCTCATTGGCAGTGGCAGCACCTTACCTGCAGCACCAGCGTCTCACATTTAAGTGGCTTTAGATCATTTGCCCTGAAAAGTGGTTTGCCGAGTGAGCCCATGTGCAAACTCCTGCAGTGCTGTAGGTAATAGGTGATAAGACTGATTTTGGGGGCCCAGCAAAGGGGTGGAGGTAGGGGCCCAACAAAGGGGTGGAGGTGGGGGGGGCCATCAGAGGCAATAACTTCGGCAAGGTCTTTGACGCACTGTACCACGTGTAAACCTCATGGAGAAAGAAGGGCAACAAGGACTGCACAAACTGTATAGGAGGTGGAAAGCAAATTGGCTGACACATAGGAAGCAGAGAGGGGTGGACAGAGGGATGTTCTTAGTAGTTCTTAGTAGAGTACCTCTGGGGTTGGGGCTTGGGCTGCTGCTGGGTCCATTACATTTTAACGTGTTTATTAATAAACTAGATGAGGAGATCAGCAAGCCGCTGAATTTAGCAGACAACTCTAAATGGGCAAGAAGAGTGCACAGAATGGAAATAGATAGAGTGGGGGTGCACTACATGAGGACCTGCACACATTAGGAGCTTGTATTGAGAAATGAGACTTAGATTTTTTTCCCACTTTATGCTTGTTGCTTGATTGCTCCAACCGGCCAATGTCTGTCTGATCTGGGTCCCCTGGCCCTGTCACCTGACTTCCCTGAGACTTACCTTCTCTGCTATCATTCTACCACAGGACCTGGCCAGAGGTGCCTAGTCATTGGTGCAGGGCCAGTGAGAGACCAGACCGTTACTGTGTTTCTGTTTTTTCCCTTGGTGGGCCACTTGTGTGCAGTGACGTGACATGCTCTGTCTCCACATAGATGCCCTTGGTGCCTGTGCATGGGGTCCTCCTCCGTTGCAGTCCCACAGTGTTGTCGGCTAGATTTCTCTAGGTAATAGTCAAGCCATGGGAAGAGAGCTGTCCTATGGATGCTCAATCCTCTCTCCCTCCCTCAGCTAGTCCCCAAGTGACCCAGGTCCATTCCTGAACCTGGGTCACTGGTACAGTAAGCAGTAAAGCAGGCAATGCCTCAGTCTGCCACACCTCTGGATAGGCCACTAATGTACTTAGATTTAGAAACACAGAAGCATAGAAAGTGTTGGCAAAAAGGACCGATCGGCTCATCCAGTCTGTCCTATTTTCCCTGCCTAACACTATACCCTGGGCCCTACATGGTCACAGGTGTCCCTCTCTCCTCCCTTACGTCTTCTTATAATATTGATGTGCCTATCCCATGCATGTCTGAAGCTCCCCACTGTCTTTGCCCCACCACCAGTTTTGGCAGGTCGTTCCAGGCGTCCACCACTCTTTCTGTGAAGAAGTATTTCCTCACATCCCTCTTATAGTCCCCCTCTCAAGTTTCATAGCATGCCCTCATATATATTTCACATGGGGAAGTACAAGGTAATATAGTCAGAGGTGATAAATCAGGGGTGCACATATACCCTGTGCAGTGCAACAATGGACAGCACAACTGAGGAGAGAGATCTAGAGGTAATTGTTGACAGAAAGCTGAAGACAGGCAGGCAGCGGGGTTCAACTGTTCGGAGAGTGTTTGAATGCATTAGGAGGCAGGAAGGAGCATGTCAGGGGAGGTGATACTCCCTCTTCACTAGATACTTAGTCTTTACCTGGTTTCCCTTACACAGTTAAAATCAAATGTCTACTTTGCTCCAAGGTCCGGTTTTCTGCACTGGTCACAAGCCTTTCACTGCAGGGTTGTGAAGTGTATTACGGACATGTGGAGTAAAAGGGGCAGCTGTGGGCATGGAAATGTGGAAGCTGGCATGCTTAGCTGCTGGCTGATTCCTGCACCTCCGGTTGCAAACCAGGCTCTTTCTTCATTGTAGAAATACTGAAAGCAGACTTGTGAACCATAATTAAAGTTCTGATGGGAGAAAGGTTCAGGGAACAAAGGACAGAGCTAGGGAGTTGGAACCACCGGACACTAGGAAAGAGATTTAGATGACTACGGGCTGGAGGAGGGGCAGTGACCCACCAGTGAGGTGCATGCAAAAGACATGCATTAGGTCAGCACAGAAGTGGGTTTTAAGGTGCGGTGTGAAGGCTTGGTGGATGACTAGGGCAGTAGCACCAGGGGCTTGGGCATGACATTGTGCCAAGGGATTGGTCCTATGCTCTGCCCAGATCTTTGAGGCTGTTGCAGTCCAGTGTGTTACTGGACATGAACCCTGTTTGTGCTCCCTAACATTCAAATCTTCTAATTTGCATTTAGTGCAGATCTGCAGTGTCACTGGTGGGACGTAATGCCCACTGGAGACTGCATGCTAGCTATGTGTACTGCAAAAAAAGTGTGGTTTAATTGATGTACACAACCACAGTACAGAGTAATGCTTGGGCATCTTGTTGGTAGCCAAAGGCTAGTTGTATGGCAGGTTGTTGACTGTCATTATTAGTTACTTTGGCCATTCACTCTCTGTCCACTGAGGGACTTCCACCCTGTTGGGGTACTGGGAAGGCAAATGAATCCTCTTTAGGAAGGTTCTGCCCCTAGAGTTGCTGCAGGAACATGATTCCTTAAGCTAAAGGTACCTTAGGAAGTAGCCCACAGAGATAGGTGATCCACTGGAGGAGGGGTGGATGGTGGAAGCAAAGAAACGGAGCAGCCGAATGAGGTTGTAGGAAGCTGGCTTATATAGCCCAGGAAGGGGGTGTGGCTGGTTGCTCCCACCCAGCAAACCTCAGGCGAGACTTTTAATTTAATGGGCATATGCAATGGGCATGTACAGACAGTTGGTGAGACCCCATCTGGAGTGCTGCGTGCAGTTCTGGAGACCCAGTCTCCATAAGGACATAGACAGGACGGAGGCTGTCCAGAGGAGGGCAACTAAAATGGTGCAGGGTCTGCACTGGAAGACATATGAAGAGAGACTTAAGGAGCTGAATATGTATAGCCTCGAGGAAAGGAGGGAGAGGGGGGACATGATAGAAACTTTCAAGTACCTCAAGGGAATCAACAAAGTCCAAGAGGGTAGCATCTTTCAAAAAAAGAGGTGTGCAAGAACAAGGGGGCACAATTTGAAGATAGAAGGGGGGGCTCAGAGGTAATTTAAGGAAGTATTTTTTCACAGAGAGGGTTGTGGATGCATGGAACAGCCTTCCGGAGGAGGTTGTGGAGTCAAAAACAGTGGTGGAATTCAAGCATGCATGGGACAGTCATAAGGCAATTCTAGGGGGTGGGGGTAGGAAGAAGTAGGCTGCTGGTTAACTAGGATCTGCAGCTTATCCATTAGGTAGGGAAATGGGCAGACTGGGTGGGCCAAGCGGTCCTTATCTGCTGTCAAAATTTATGTTTCTGTGTTACTGCGTGGAGTAATGCTTGTGCAGTTTGTTGGTAACTGAAGCCTAGATGTATGGTAGAATGTTGACTGTCATTAGTAGTTACTTTGACCATTCGTGCACTCTGTCCCCTGAGGAACTACAAAAGAACTCTGAAGCAGGAGCTGAAAACACAGATGAGCAGTGTGATGTCATAGATTGCTGATTGGTGGTGAGGGGTGATAGTAGAGTGAAGCATGGCTTCCAGAGGAGAGAGGGAATGGCAGGATTGTAGGAAAAAGCAGGTTGCGATCCAGCCCCAACTCACAGCAGAATTTCCAGTACTGGGTAAATGGTACTGGACAACTACTTCATGGCATTTGGCACTTAGGAGAGACCCCCCCCCCCAGTGGAGGAAATCTCTGGGGATCCATGGCCTTGGCCGCCATCATCCTGGCATGGGTATTATTATTATTAGGCTCCTGTGCTAATTTGGAATTCCAATTCAGCAGAAACCTTAGAAGAGATAACTCTTACTCTGTCCCATTGACAGGATAATATTATAGGAGTGTCATGAGTGGATCTTGAAGCCAAGAGAAGTACCTCAGGGAAGGAGGGACCCCCACCCACCCAAATGTGGACTGAGGTGAGAGCGATTGCTGAAAGGCTAGCACTCAGCCTCAGGACCATGGGGAGGTCTA
This sequence comes from Neoceratodus forsteri, assembly GCA_016271365.2. Classification (NCBI taxonomy): domain Eukaryota; kingdom Metazoa; phylum Chordata; order Ceratodontiformes; family Ceratodontidae; genus Neoceratodus; species Neoceratodus forsteri. Next base: position 185,140,636 of record JADMNL010000028.1, on the reverse strand, counting down.
ACCTTGACTGGAAATTAAGAAGGAAATCTGGACTGAAACTAGTGGACATTAAGAAGATGCAGGGAGAAAAGCATTCAGAGTTGCTGCCAATGTAGTCTGCACAGCTCAAGGAACCCATTTGGACTTTGGGCTTCACCGTCCAGCAGGTGAAGTCTTAGATACTACACCATGAGGTGCCACTGATTGGTCTGCAGCTGAAGATTCCTCTTGAGCATTGGACTGTTTCACTATCCATTGGGATTGTTGGGGGTGCCACCGGAGACAAGCGACCTGAAGAGGACTCCCTACCTGGTGAGGGACTCACTCTCAAGATGTGGACTTCAAGGGGAATATGATAATGGCCAGCAGCAATGCATTCGTAGGGCCTGATCTTATGCTTGTCAGTAAGCCTCACAACATCACCCATACAGCAGTTTTTCACAGTGACTTCAGTGATCACTGTGCCACTGCCTGTATTCGCCATCCCATAACAGGCTGTCTACTTCTACATTCAAGCTAAAAAGAAGCCGAAAAAACTTCTGCCAGACCACCTTCCTGACAGACCTTGGTAACATCAGCTGGCAGAATGTCTATCTGTCCCCCCTCTGTTACTAATTGCTTTCAATATTTTCCAAAACCTACTAGTGGGACTGATAAATAAACATGCTGCACTTAGGAGGATCAAAACAAGAAAAAGGTACCCTGACTGGTTCACGTCTACCTTGATTTTTCTTGAAAACAGGCTTTTACCATCTGACAGCCCAAATCACCCACCTATTTAACAGTTCACTGATTCAGGGTGAATTACCTCCTCTTTGGAAAACAGCGTACATCATTCTCCTTTTCAAGTCAGGAGATCCAGTTGACCTGAACAACTACCATCCTAGTTCGCTGCTTCCTACCCTGTCAAAAATCCTGGAGAAAATCATCAATTACCAATTTAGGGATTATCTAGAATCCGAGAACCTCCTGAACCCGGCCCAATCAGGTTTTAGGCTGAAGCACAGCACTATAACTGCCCTTGCCAAAGTATCCAATGACTGGTAAAATGCTTTGGATACAAAAAAAAACACGTCTATGCTCTCTTTCTGGACCTTAGTAAGGCCTTTGATACATAGTCTTCTGCTTAACATCCTGAACAGCTTCGGCCTAGACAATACTGCCCTAAAGTGGTTTGAATGTTATCTCTCCAACAGACTGCAGTAGATTAAAGCTCAAGGGGAACTGTCTCCACTTAAAACCCTTCCTCGGGGAGTGCCATAAGGCTCCATCCTATTCACTTTATACATAAACCATAACGACTCTCATATACGTTCAGGCTACATACATCTATTCGCTGATGATACGGTTCTCTACACTATTAACTCATCCCTGGACATCGCTTACGACGAGCTACAACACGACTTTGTCACCCTCCAGCACAATTTACTAAAGTACAAGCTAGTGCTTAGCACAAAAAAAACAAGGCAATGATCTTATCTCCACTTGCCATTCCTACCCAGGGGCCACCATCGAACCACCTGATTCACACCCTGTTAGGTGAACCTCTGGAAATAGTGGATAAGTTTAAGTACCTGGGTGTCTGGTTGGATAACCGGTTTAATTTTGCAGTACATCTGAATGAGCAATCAAAAAAGCTAAGATAACGTCTAGGTATCTTTTATCGCATAAAACACCTCCTCACATTAGAAGCCAGAAAGACACTTTTATTTCTCTGCTCGATTATGCAGACATTCTTTACAGCCACCGTTCAAATCAGGCATTATGTAAATTAGATACCCTCTATCACCGTGCCTTGCGGTTTATTCTGGATATGCCCAGTCGTACCCACTACTGCTTGCTCTACCAAAAGCTCGCCTGGCCATCTCTTATATTGAGAAGGCAAAAAAATTCCCTTCTGTGGTTCTGCAGGGCCTTAACTGATAAGCTACCAGGTTATATCTCTGCTCTCTTTGTACACGTAACAGGAGCCTATGGCCTAAGAAGCACATCAATGTATCCTTCAAGGTGCCAAGAATAAGGTCCCAGTATGGTAAGGCTTCTATCAATTTCTCCTTCCCTTCCCTTTGGAACAACATGCAAAAGACACTAAGGTTCTCATACCTGCCAGGTCCCCATACCTTTAAGCTGTCTATCACTCGCATCCTGAAAGTCATATGTGCCTGCCACAGGTGATTCTCCTACTGGCCTCCCTGCCCTGCTCTCCATTTACTTAGCACTAACTTACAATTCCAGCACTTCTCTGCCCATCTCCCTCTGTATACTCTTCTCACCCCCTGGCCTTACTATGTTTGTGTCATCTTTCCCTCTAGTGTTGACATCCTCCTCCTGAAACCCCCCCTTCCCCCATCCTTCCCCACAAAGGGTCGACCTCCTGGTTGGTCCGTTCATGCCTTCTTCTTCTATTGTTAATATAATCTTCTTACCACACCCTGTTACTTCTGTTGCCTTGTTTAGTATCCACCCCAGACGTTGGTGTACCCTTAATTTAATTTGTTAACAATCTGCACACTCTGTATTATCCAATGTTGTTGTTGCTATTTTTTTACTGTATGTGCCAGCCTGCACTAAGTGTCCAACTGTATTATTCCTTGCTCTGTTCCCTTCTGCCAGGACCATCTTGAAAATGAGCTTGCTCAATGATGACTCTGCCTGGTTAAATAAAGTTTTGATTGTTTGATTGATTGATTGATTGATGGCATGATACAGAAATGGACTGACTACATGATGATGATGCAGAGGGAATGAATGATACATTGGACTGGACTATATGAGGGACTGCTAAAGAATGACAGATATTAGTAAATGAACTGAGTGACAAGGTACTGAAAATAGGAACACAGATGAGATCAAAGACCATTATCATGGAGTGCACCCAGCCATAAGCAGGAGTGAAAATGACTGAGAAAGGAAAGGAAAGGCTAGGAGAGGCAATGCAGACTAGCTCAGTTAATTGGTTGCAGCTGCTTTCTGGAAGGTGGTGCATGCAGAGGGGCTGCAGTGAAAAGATTGCTTTTACTGGTTATGAATATAGGTAAAGCAGAAAACAAACACAACACAGGAACACGACAGAGGCAGGACATAGAATCGAGTCAGCACACTGAAAACACACTTCAGGTAAGCACTGGAGTACAATGAGGACTTTAGAGCAGCAGGAGTGGTTGACCTTGAGAAGTCAGGGAGTACAACCCACAGCCAGAAAAGGCAAAACATACTAACCAGAGAGTTGCAGAAGGCACAGACCAGAAAGAAGTCGAAGGCAAAAATCCAAACAAAATGGCCCAAAACAACCAAGAGGAAAGCAGCAGCCAGGTGGGATGGTGGGTGAGGAGGTACTGGCTGAACCTCTGACGGTCCTTTTTAAGAGCTGACTAGAAACAGGTGTAGTTCCAGAGGACTGGAGGAGGGCAGATGTAGTCCCACTTCACAAAAGTGGTAGCAGGGAAGTAGCTGGCAACAATAGGCAGTCAGCCTGACATTAGTGGTGGGGAAGTTAATGGAGATATTGCTGAAGGAAAGGATTGCAGACTAGAGTATCTTGTGTCCAATGGGTTACATTACAAGACCCAAGGCAACATGGAGTCACAGGGGGAGGGGATCATGTTAAACAAATCTGATAGATTTCTTTTGGCGACCAGGGAAATAGATGAGGGTAAAGTGGTGGATGTGGCGTACCTAGATTTCAGTAATGCTTTCAACACCATTCTACATAGGCGACTCATAAGGAAGCTGTACAGCTAAGGGGTGGGTCAGAAGACAGTAAACTAAGAAATTGTTTAAAGGCTAGGCGACAGATGGTGGTGGTAAATGGAGTTCACTCCAGTGAAGGGAGAGTGATCAACAGGGTGACCCAGGGCCCAGTGCTGGAACTGGTCTTCTTCATTTTATTTCTAAGTGACACTGCAGATAGACTGGAAGGGAAGGTATGCCTCTTTGCATATGACACCAAAATGTGCAATAGGGTGGACATGGGGGTATGTGAGGAAAAAATGCACAGAAACCTGAGAAATCTCAAGGAATGGTCAAGGATATGGCAGCTAAGTTTCAGTGCATAAAAGTGCAAGATCATGCACTTAGGACATTGTCTTTAATCAGAATTGTTTTTCGGCTGTTGAAAATTTAAAACCTAGTTTGGTGTGCTTGTAGTGGTGGTGTATTCATTTGCTATCTTTAATTGCTGCAAATTTAGTCTTGGCTTGTCTGACTTGCCCTGTAGTTTGGGTGAGGAGTGCTAATTGTCTGGCCTCTGACCTCAGCTCTGTGATAACTGGAGGTGGGGCTTAGTCAGAGTTGAGGTAGCAAGTGATTTTTGTTTCCTCAGAAGAAGCCGGAAGGGGAAGGAAACAGATTCATTTCAGTGCTTTACAGTAACTGTTCATTGCTATTTTTGTTTTAAACTTAGATTGTGGGATTTTAGTGACACTGTAATTTCTTTGCTGTCTTTACTTAGAATTGTTTTTGGGCTGTTGAAAATTTAAAACCTAGTTTGGTGTGTTTGTAGTGGTGATGTATTCTTTTGCTGTCTTTAATTGCTGAAAATGTTCGCACCCTCGCCCCCAACTCTTAATTATATGCCCTGTTAGATCTGATTGACAGGAGCTAAGCACAGGGGATTGTAGGGGGTGTGGAGTAGGAAGGGCATAAGGGGGAAGAAGTCCACCCTTAGCACGATAAGTGTTTTGACTAATTTTTTTATTTATTTATTTTTTAAAGAAAAGTATCTGAGGATCAGTGGCAGGATTTTTAGGACAGTAAATTAATAAAAAGGGAACTAGGAGAGCTTCAGTAACAGGCAAGTACTAGAATAGCAGTGTAAGTGCTGTATAATGTGGGGAGTGGTGCAGTGCAGTGGCTGCAGGGCAGCCATATTTAGGCAGACCTTCTGGACGCTGAGGTACTGCCCTATCTGCACGCATCTCTCTGGACTGCAGGATGAGGCAGCCAGACTCAGAGCGGAAGGAAACTGGGTTAGGAGCACATAACCCCATCCAGAGACCACCCAGTCCAATGCCGCTGCCTCAAACGGTGCCGGGAACAAGGAGCACGTGGATGACAGTGGGCTCAGGGGGGCTTAGGGTGGTCAGGCAAAGGCACATCCCAGATCCTATTCCACTCAAGAACTCATGTGCCACACTGGCAAATGGGGAAAACCAAATAGAGGTACCCAGAGAAGTGAAAGGAAAGAATGTAGAGGTTAGCCAAGAAAGTGACCTCAGTGGGGAGAGCAGTGGACCCCAAAGGAGGAGGAGGAAACAAATCCTGGTGGGGGACTCCATCATAAGAGAGATCCAGCTAGGAACACAGGAGGGGGAGGACAGGGAGGTCAGGTGCCTACCAGGTGCCACGGCATGGAGGGATGGAAGGAATATCCTGGGGATTGCTGGGAAGGCAAGACAGGAGGGTGAGCTGGATGTTATTATCCACCTAGGTACTAATGACCTGGCAAATGGGGAGCCAAAGAAAGTTCAGGAAGAGTTTAGGAAATTGGGGAGGGCTCTCAAGCAAGTAGCTACTTCTGTCACCTCCTCCGAAGTACTACCTGCAAGAGGTATGGGAGAGCTTAGAGGTGCATACACCAGGAACTTTAACTCATGGTTGAAGAACTGGTGCTGTGAGGAAGGGTTTGGATTCATTGGTGACTGGGGACCCACCTGGAGGGATGGAGGCTTGTTCAAGCCTGATGGCCTGCATCTATCTTGGAGGGGAATCCAAGCACTCAATGATAAGTTTAAATGCTACGTTGACAAGCATTTGAACTAGCCAAGGGGGGTGGCAGGCCAGCAAGGAGGGTACCTAATTGCCCAGTCCCCACAGCTAGCAGTGGAACCAGTGAACCGGAGGAGTGGATATTTCTACAAAGCAGTGTGCAAAAGATAAGCGACCAAGAGGTGGATAGGCAGAAAAGAGGCAAAATTCAACAGATGGGCAGACAGCAAGGAGAACCAGGGATAAAGGACAACCAGGGAAGGGCTGGAGTAGGACAGCTAAACAGTCTAGGGAGGTGAAATCATGGAAAGCCATGTGTGCCAATGCCAGGAGCTTTAGCAACAAGATGGAGGATCTGGAGGCTGTCATGGTGCAGTCAGACCTGGACATTGTGGCCATCACAGAAACCTGGTGTAATGGTAACCACGACTGGGAGATGGCCATACCTGGCTACAGCATATTCAAAAGAGACAGAGCAGGTAGGAAGGGAGGAGGAGGAGTGGCACTGTATGTGAAAAATGACATAAGGGCCACAGAGATCCAGGAGGAACAAAATTGGGGAGAGATACTGTGAGTTAAGCTGGAAAGGAAAATGGGGCCAGCCATCCGCACAGCAGAGACCACACCCAGGAGGAAGAAACAGATAGGGAGCTGATGCTTGCCATCCAAAGGATGGCAGACAAGGGTGAGGTAGTGCTGGTTGGAGACCTCAATATTCCAGACGTGGACTGGAGCATCCCAGCAGCAGCATCAACTAGGAGCAGATTTATCCTGGATTTCCTTCAGGGTGCCTTCCTCAAGCAACTGGTCATGGAACCAACTCGGCAGAAGGCAATACTGAACCTTGTGCTCACCAACAGGGACAGAGTAATGGGGGGAACAGTGACCACCAGTCATTGTGGTTTGAAATCACAGAAGGAGCAGAACCGAACACCGCAAAACATGTATCCTGGATTTTAGAGGGGTAGACTTTGAGAAAATGCGGAGTTGCTTGAAAGAGGTATTAAGGAAAATGGGGCAGGAATCAGGGGTTGAGGAGCAGTGGGCAGTATTTAAAATGGGGATTACAAGAGCAACATAATTATGCATTAAGCAAGTTAGCAAGGGGAAAAGGAAGAGGAGGCCATTATGGTTTTCCAAGGAGGTAGCAGAGAAAGTGAAAGCCAAAAAGATTGCATTCAGGCAATACAAAAAGACACAGGCAGAAGGGGGATAGCGAGAAGTACCATGAGAAGCAAAATGAGGCAGTGAGGTCAGTAAGGGAAGCCAAAGCTCAGAGAGAAGAGCACATTGCAAAATCAGTGGGCAGAGGGGACAAAACCTTTTACAGGTACATAAGTGAAAAAAGGAAGGCAAAGGGAGGGATAGTGAGACTGAAGAGGGAGGATGGAGGCCGTGTGGAGGATGACAACAGTAAAGCTGACATATTGAACAGGCATTTCTGCCTGCCTTACTGAGGAAGAGGAGGGTAATGGGTCTGAAGGGCGCATAAGGGTCGGAATGGTGCAGAAATGGACATAAGTCCCTTTACATGTGAGAAAGGGTCCTGAAGGAACTGGAAGTAATAAGAGTTGGATAAAGTATGGGGCCAGATGGGTGCACCCAGGGTCCTTAAAGAACTAAGAGAGGTGGTGGCTGAATCTGGCAACCCTTGTTTAGCTGATCACTGGAAACAGGGAGGTACCCAAAGACTGGAGGACAGCAGATGTCCCCTTATACAAAAATGGGAACAAAGAGGAAGTGGGGAACTACAGACCAGTCAGCCTCACCTTGGTAGTGGGGAAGATCATGGAAGCACTACTGAAGGAGAGATTGGTGGAACATCTGGTTGTCAATGGACTACAGGACCCAAAGCAGCACGGTTTCACCAGAGGGAGGTCATGTCAGACCAACCTCATTGAATTTTTCGACTGGGTGACTAAGGAGGTGGATCAGGGGAAGGCAGTGGACATGGCCTATCTGGACTTCAGCAAAGCCTTTAAAACTGTGCTACACAGAAGACTATTACACAAACTGGGGAATGTGGGTGTAGGCAGGACAGTAGTGTGGTGGGTAGGTAACTGGCTGGGCGGCAGGACACTGAGGGTGGTGGTAAATGGCTGTCACTCCACAGAGGGAAGAGTGACCAGTGGGGTACCACAGGGATCAGTGCTTGGACCGGTCCTATTCAACATCTTCATCAGTGACATTGCACAGGATCTAGAAGGCAGAATGTCCCTGTTCGCTGATTATACAAAGCTCTGTAACAGAGTAGACACACCAGAGTGTGTAGACAGAATGAGAAGGGACCTGCAGAAACTTGATGAATGGTCAGGGGTTTGGCAGTTGAAATTCAATGTAAAGAAGTGCAAGATAATGCATATGGGGCACAAAAATCCTGGCACAATATATCAGTTGGGGGTGAGGATATGGCATGCACCAAGCAGGAAAGGGATCTTGGGGTTATCATCTCTGATGACCTCATGGTAGGGAAACAGTGTGACAAGGCAGCAGGTAAAGCAAATAGGATGCTGGGATACATAGGCATGGGCATCACCAGCAGGAAAAGGGAGGTCATAATTCCACTATGCAGGATACTAGTGAGGCCCCACCTGGAGTACAGTGTACAGTTCTGGAGATCTTGCCTACGTAAGGACATAGACAGGGTAGAGAAGGTTCAGAGGAAAACATAAAGTAAACTTACAAGCTCAAATGGGCAGACTGGGTGGGCCATTGGCCCTTAGCTGCCGACACTGTCTATGCAGAAACCCAGAGGTGGAGTATAGAATGGGAGAAGTGGTATTGGTAGTCACCAAACAGCAAAAAGACCTGGGGTAATAATATCTGATGACCTAAATGTGGCCAGGCAGTGAGACAAGGCAGTTGGTAGGGCCAATGGGATGTTGGGGGTGAATAGGGAGGGGAAAACACTAGCAGAGAAGGAGGGACATGGTGTTGCCACTGTATAAATCACTAGTGAGATCCCACCTGGAATACTATGTCTAGTTCTGGAGACCACATATTTGGAAGGACATAGACAGAGTGGAGGCTGTCCAGAGGAGGGCAACTAAAATGGTGCAGGGTCTGCATCAGAAGCCCTACAAGGAGAGACTAAAGGACCTCAATATGTACACCCTGGAGGGGAGAAGGGAGAGTGGGGATATGACAGTGACCTATAAATACCTCACAGGGGTATATAAGGTACAGGAGGGGAGCATTTTTCAGAAGAAAAGATGCATGAGAACAACAGAACATGCAGTGAACCTGGAGGAGCGTACATTCATGAGAGATGTGAGGAGATCCTTCACTAAATGAGTGGCGGATGCCTGGACCCGTCTCCCAGTGGAGGTGGTAGTAGTAAACACAGTGGTGGGATACAAGCATGCATGGGATAGGCATCAGTGAATCTTTGTGGAAAGCAGTTGTTGGGAGGGCTGGAGACCAAGTAGGGTCTGCAGTGACACTGTAGGCAGGGGAAAAAGTGGGCAGACTGGGTGGGCCAAGCGTCCCTTTTCTGCCGTCAGATTCTGTGTTTCTATGGTCGGGGAGGGGGTGGACCAAAGCCTCCAGCTATAGCAAAGAAATGGAGCAGCCAAATGAGGCTGGAGAAAGTTGGTTTGTGCAGCCCAAGAAGGGGGTGTGGTGTGTTGCTCTTGCCCATTAAACCTCAGGCAAGCTTTTTAATTGCACTACAGGCGCCCGGTTGCCCCATTTAGCACCACTTCCCTTGTTGCAACAGCATATGGTGTACCTGGAGTACTGCATCAAATTCTGGGCACTGCAGGTCAGAAGGGTCATTGGCAAGATTCAGAGGGTCCAGCACAAGACCATGAGCAGCATAGTGGCCAAAAGCTACAGTGCAAGGAAAGACTGGGAATATTCAGATTATTCTGCTCAGAGAAGAGAGGGCTGAGAGAGAACATGATCATGGTGTTATGAATTCTAAAGGGAAGGAATATGCACAGTTGTTTGAGCTGGTGTGTTCTAGTGACCTAGAGGACAGATAATCAAGCTGAGGAAGGGAGCTGGGGTGGAGGGAGGATAAGGGAAAATGTAAGAAAGCCTTACTTCACACAGAGGGTGGATAACATGTGAAATAGTCTGTCCAGCGAGGTTGTAATGGCTAGGACTGTTCAGGATTTCAAAGCAGCACTAGACAGATTCCAAAGGAAGAATGGCATTAAGGGCTACACAGCATGTGAAGGAGCACAGGGTGGCATTTTGGTTGATAAACTTGGATGTGTGTCCATATTCAAACTCAGTATAGTCATCAGTGCCAGGTAGCAGGATTGGACAACAAGAACCCAGTGTCCATTATGTCACCACAGTACTATGTTACTTTGCAGTAATAAAAGAATGATAAAAAACCTGAGATCATATTGATATAAATGAAATTATTTTAATATGAACAAACAGTTAGTGGTCTAAAATTAAGTACAAGATAAGGTTTAGGTCAGCAGGTTTAATTCTGGAACAGGATATCAGAGCCTGAGATCAGCTAACATTCTCTTCATAGTAAAAAATTGCAGGTCAACACCACGCTTCCCACCTCGGACTTGTACATATATTATAAAGTATGATCCTAGTCATAGGAAACATCTCACAGTGTATGAATATATTTTAAGCAGTAGTTTAAAGTACCGTACAAATCTTTTAACACTCTACCCCAGATTTGCATTCGAAGTATTTTGGTGTTACACAGCTCCTGTTGAAGCCTAGCAAACCCTGTCCACAGTTCTCACTCAGAGCATTGACTGGCTGCGAGTTGTCCTTCAGCGGCACCTGTTGGAGTGAGGCTGGCGCATTTGCAGCTCTCCTTAGTCTTAACGCAGTCTCCCCTCTACAGCCGTGATGGTATGGGATTTCACTGGACTTTGTCAAGTCCCACAGATATAGAATCCTAGAGGTTGGGACTGACCGGGTGCATGAAATATGCTCTCCTTAACTGTGCATGCCAAGCAATATACAATATTAATTTTTATTATGGTTATAATTATTATTATCAGTGATGTCCTTCATTTTAATTTCTGTTATAAGCTGCTTACGAAAGGGCCTCATTCACAAGCTAAAGCTGGTTTGATGAGACTGACATGGCTGCGGCTAACTTGCTGTATCTTCATGCCCCTGAGTCTCTTTCAAATGGTGCACATTAGGAGATGCATTTTCTGCCGGTGCACCCTCCTCCTCATCTGATTGGACGATTGGTGTCTCCGCTCCTTCCTCACTTACATCCAGGCTGTCTGGGTCTGTGGAGGTGGAGGAGGTGGAGGACCTGCGGGATTTGATTTCCGTGGCACTCGGAACGTTCAGCGTGATCTCATCCGTGGCAGCATTGTCTCCTACAAAGGATAGGATAACAACTCTGTTATATGATGACTGACTGATAAGCTATCAAAAACACCATATTTACTCAATGTGAAGCTCCCACTTAAAGAGGTACCATCATCCTTCCCCCATGGGCATAGCATGGGCATGCCCAGTACCACCAGCATATGGAGTTTAGTGGTGCTGTCTAAAAAGCCAATTCAGTACAGCATGTTCGAAACAAATTGTAAATTCCATAATATACATTAAAACAGACTGTATCAGTAGAACAGGGAGTTTACCTGGCCCTGCCGTGGGGAAACATTTACCTGCCACTGCCAATGTGAGACATTTACCTAGCCCCCCCGTGGGTGACATTTACCTGGCTGTACCATTGAGTGATATTTACCTGACCCAGCAAGTGGATGATTTTTATTTATTTATTTTTTATTGAGTTCTTGGATTACACCCGTGAGCGGTTGCTCATTTGTGGGTTCTACGTCAGTTACAAGGACAAAGGTACATCAAAACATTAGTACGTGTTTTAGACAGGGTAACAGTAAGATACAGTAATACAGTAGTACATTTTTAGACAGAGTTCCTATAATGAATACACCAAATTTAGAGTCATAGGCAGCAAGGTAATTTGCCTGAGTCAAAGTTAGGGCACCCTACTGGGTTGCATGAGAGGAGATGATAGTAGGAGGATAGTGGTAAGGGTGCTAGAGGGTGGGTAGGGAGTGGGGGGAGTATACAGAATGGGAGGGGTAGAGGTGGCAAAGGTTATGAAGTAGGGTGGTGACCTGAAGTGCTAAGAATAGGTCACTTCAGACGAGTAGGTTAGACGTGAGATAAATAAGTAATTACCAGGCCCTAGCAGTGGGAGCCACACAGTGTCTGTCACTGCCAGTAGGTTTCATTTATCAGGCATTATCACTGAGAGATATTTACAGGATTATCAGGAGACATTTTCCTGGACCTGCTAGTGGGAGATATTTACCTGAACTTGCAAGCAGGAGACATTTTCCAGGCCTTGACAGTAGGAGATCTTTACCTGGCTTAGCCAGTGGGTGACATATACCTAGCCCTGCCAGTAGGAAACTGTTACCTGGCCCTGTCAGTGGGGCGCATTTACCTGGCCCTGCCAGTGGGAGATATTTATCTGGCCTTGCTAGTAGGGGATATTTACCAGACCTGCCATTGAGAGACATTTACCTGGCCCTGCCAGTGCGAGATAGTGAAATTTACTTGGCCTTGCCAGTAGGTGACAGTTGCCTGATCCAGGCAGTAGGTGGCATTTACTAGACTCTGCCATTGGGAGACATTTACCTGGTCCTGCTAGTGGGAGACATTTACCTTGCCCTGCCAGTGGGAGACATTTACCTTGCGCTGCCACTGGAGGTAGTTACTGTACCTGGCCTTGCCAGTGGGTGAAAGTTACCTGGTACTGTCATAGGGAGAGTTTTACCTGGCCATGTCAGTGAGATACATTTACCTGGCCATGCCAGTGGGACACATTTTTCTTGCCCTGCTAGTGGGAGACAGTTACCAGGCCCTGCCAGTGGGTGACATTTACCTGACCATGCCAGTGAAAGACATTCACATAGTTCTGTCAGTGGGAGACAATTACCCAGGCTCTGACAGTGAGAGATATTTACCTGGCCCTACCAATAGGAGATATTTACCTTGCCCTTCTAGTTGGAGACATTTACCTGGCCCTGCCAATGGGAGATCTTTACCTTGGCCCTACGAGAGTATGTGTGATATTTGTGTGGCCCTGCCAGTGGGTGATATTTACTTGCCCATTGCAGTGGGAGATGGCTACCTGGTCCTGCCAGTGGGAGATACATACCTGGCTCTGCCAGTCGATGGCATTTACCTGGTCCTGTAAGTGGGTGGCTTTTACCTGGCCCTGCCAGCTAGTGACATTTACCTGGCCCTACCAAGGGATGATATATTTATGGCCCTGCATGTGGGTGACATTTACAAAGCCCAGCCTTTTGGAGATAATTACCAATAACTGCAAGACTGAAGTATTTACCTGTCTCTTTTAGTGGGAGATATTTTCATGTCTTTTCTAGGGGAAAAGTAAGGGAAGGGTGTTTACTTAAGAAGGAGGGGACCAGAACTAAAGAGCATAGCCTCGGCCTGCAGGGAAAAAGATACAGAGGCAGTGTGAGAGGGTGATTCTTCACAGAGAGGGTGGCGGAGCCCTGGAACAAACTACCAGAAGAAGTGGGGGCTGAAACGGTGGAGGGATTCAAGAGGGCATGGGACAGACACATGGGGCTGAGTAGCGGTGGGGGAGAGGGCAGGAGCTGGCGGGGGTGTGTGTAGGGGGAGGAATAGGGCAGACTAGATGGACCGGTCTGGTTCTTTTCTGCTGTTGAGCTTCTGTGATTCTAGCAGACAGACATTTACCTATGCTTTCCAGTGGGAGACAAAATGGAAGCAGGACTCCATCCTGGTTGATATTTCTTGCTTAGCTGGGAGTCCAATGTGGCCAGAGTTTATATTGTGCTGGAGCTTGTAGCAGAAGTGCTAACTGAAGGAGCAGTTAGCGCCAGACCATGAAGGTATAAATGCAATACTGCAGCACTTATTGGCACTGCAGATAGGGCATGTTTTGACTTGAAGCAGTTGTGATAGTGTCATAAGGTCAGTGCTACTGTAGCTAAACGACAGCACAGCATTTCACATTTTCCAGTTTCCTCCCTTGGTTCCTGTATTGAAAGGGCTGAGTGTTTCTCATACAGCTGGGTAGCAGATCTGAGTGCTTCTTAGGAACAGGAGCTCCATTCAGAACAGAGTGCTCCTTAAGCCCCCAGGTGACTGCGCTGAGTGCTCCACTCATTATACTTCTGGGTGGCAGAACCAAGTGATTCTTGGTTATCTGCAGTCCGCCCAGTTCAGCAGTTGTGTGCCTCTTGCTTAGCTGCAAGATCTGGGTTCTAAAGTCAACTGGGATGGATGGACCACAGAGGATGGCATTGGCTGCCACTAATTTTGCAGACAGCTCCTACAGACTGATTGACAAAGTGGCAGAGATCTGAACTCATCTCTCCTTCCTGGTTAGAGAATGATGTAACAGAGATTGAGGAAAGGAAAAGAGTTTTAGAACTTCTGAAATCTTTACTTGCTGAGGGACACCAATTAAAACATCCAAATCTCTGCAGCAAAGCCTACATTCCCTAACATCTACTGCACTGTTTGTCAACAGGGTTGCAGAACAGTATGTAAGAAATTTTAGAAATTCAGTGAAGATAGTAGGTCTACTACTATTTTTCTTGTGCTGCCATTGATGCAGTGCTCTACCCCAGTGTTCAGGATGTATGTTTCAAGAATGCGTAATTATTTCCAAAAATGGGTCATCAGCTGACACATCCACATCAAAAACACGAGTGACGGAAAGCAAGGGTCAGGAAGCCAAGAACCATCACCAGCTGACAAGGAACAGCATTAACTACAATACCACATGTGTGCTTTGTGAGAGAGCTCAATAAGGAGTCTTGTGGAAGCGTAATGTGAAGGGAATCCGTTTTTTAACTTAGCCAAACCTCCTGCTAATCCTGTGACCTTCAGCTCTGAATGGAATGGCTGTTACCAGAGTATCTCTAGACCGAATCCTCCCATCTGTCTGTAGCACTACCCTCCTTTGCCTAATGTAACCAAAATCATATCTTACTTACTACTCTGTCACTTTCCAGCTCCACCATCTCTGCCTCAAATCTGACATCACCTTTCCCTCATCTTAGTCACCTGCCCAGATCCTCAGTTTTCTTGACCCTGATCTTACCTCTCCTCTTCTTATATCGCTAGTGTTTGTAAGTTTGAGTACTCTTACTTCCATAACATATTCCATGTTTGTCACTGTCTTGAGAACTCTTCTGCTGAAATCCTCATCTATACGTTTGTGTCATCTCACCTTGATAACTACAACTCCCCTTCTTTTTGGGCTCCTTAATCTCAGCTGTCAAGTCTTCAGTCTGTCTGGAATTCTGCTTCCCACCTCCTCATATGTAAGCCCCTTTTAAAAGAGGGGCTTATGCTCCCAATTTTAGGCACCCTTTCCCCCTCCTACCCCCTTCCCCACAGAACTAGGGAATTCATTAGAGCACTGGGGGACTTTGGCAACTGGATGCCTCAAGGGGTGGCAACAGAAACGAGCTTAGGGAAGTATATAAGAAGACAAGGACATTTGGGGCCTTTTCCAGCAGGCATTGGGCTGGGGCTTGGAGTGGGGTGGCTGGTGGAGCAGATGTAGGTGGTGAGGAAAGGGAGTTCAGTGGTCTGGGAGGGCCCGATGTAGACAGGATGGATTTTGCAGCATCATGGCATTGAGGAGCTGGGTAAGGGAGCCCCAAGGGGGGGGGGGGGTTAGCAGGTCTTGCATCGTTGGGGGTCAGGGGAAAGTAGGGGGCCAGAATAGGCAGGAGTCAGTACAGATCCTGTGAAAGTATTCCCAGGCTGCCAGTGCTGAGGGGACAGTAGCAGGTTCCCCAAAGGGGGGAGGCCAGTGGCAGAGGCGTTTCCTCATTACCCAGTGTTGCAAAGTGGCCTGGGGGGGCAGATGGAGCCAAGGGGGCCTTTCACTCATTTTTGGGGGTCTGCTTGGAGGGGCAGGTCCTGGGGCATTGGCATATAAGGGCCAGGTGGGTCACAGGTCATTTGGACAGGCCTTGGAGGGTGGCCTCCAGTTGGAACTTAATTCAAGTCCAGGATGTAATAGAGGGGATGTGGACCTGTGCAGGTATCCCCCTTAAAAAATGCTCATCAGGAAGCTGAGCCAAAAGTACGCCATTATTTGTGAAATCAGGTTGTTCGGAGGGGCCTGGGTGGTGGCAGTACCCAGGAGCTATCCCGTGGCAGAGCAGCCAGTAGCAGGGGGCTTAGGTACTGAAGTAGGGCCGGGCTTTGGGGCCACTGCACCAGTGGAACCGTGCAGAGGAGAGGTTGAGTAAAAAAAGTGGGAACAGGTGCAGTGAACCTGGTAGCACCAGCAACTAGCCAAGATACGAACATATGAATGTGCCAGCAGAAACAGACCATCCGGTCTATTGAAGTCTGCTCGAGTGTGCAGCTTGAGTGGGTTACAGGGCCTGGGTCAAAGGACAGAATACTGGTACCCCTTGGGATTTGGGCCGAGGCCCAGGGGCCAAGTGAGGGAAGCAGCACACTCTTCTGTGCTGGAGAGAGGTCATCGACCAGTGCCAGAGTGAGAATGGGCAATCTGGTAGTAAAGAGAAAGGTTCAGCTTAACAGATAAAGAGAGCCAGGAGTCTGTGGGTTGGTAAGTCGAGAGGTGTCTTGGGTAGAACATCAAGCAGATAGCTAGAATTCTTGCTTGAACTGCCTGTGAAGCCACCAGCTTGCTGCTCAAAATATCCAGCCAAAGTGTTTGTATAAAGTTTTGAATAAGCCCCACGGAGTTGCTTTATTTATTTAAAGTGTGTGACCTCTGCATTGCTTAAATCCTTTGTGATGCAGGAGCTAAATAAAGAAGCGGGTTGGGAACAGATCTGTAGTGATGCCCTTTATTAGAACTGGAAGGGGAAGCTAATTAAGTGGAGGCTTTCCTTCTTCCTTGCAGCCAAATGAATTTTGTCATAAGTTTGATCCCAGATGAAGTCTCACACTGCCTTAGAAGGGACCAAGGGGCTCTAGGGCTCGAGGAATCAGGCATTTGTTGCATGGAGATCCTGCTCCGGTGTCAACATTCGGGGAGAATCCAGATTTTGGTTGGTGTGATCGAGAGTGCATAGGTGAATGAAGATGCCAGTAAGGTAGGCCACAGCTTTCATGCCTTGTTTGGGACTGCACTTTCTTGGGTGATGTTTGGCACTTGATGTAGTCCCCCCCCCCATGCCCCCCGAACCACCTACAATAGAAGTTATGCCCCTAGATGGGAGGCGGGGGGAGAGGTGTTACACATACATACCAAGAAATGTAACCCCATCACTCCTGCTCTTTGTGACCTCCACTGGATCCACATCCATTTCAGAATGCAGTATACAGTTGCCAACCTTGTCATTAAAGGAGAACAGTCATCATTAAAAGTCACACACCTAAGTGTTCAACTGTCATAATTAGTAAATTAAGCAGCCCAAAGTGTTTTACACTTAAAGTGCCTTTGAAAAATGAATTAATCTGTTTGATCCTGCCTTCCTCCCATTACCAACATTTTAAGCTGGCAGATATCCCATAATTCCCCCATGGCTGGCATTAACAACGGACAGCAGCCCCACGAGATGCAATTGCTTGGAATGTGTTTAGTAGCTGTGTAAAGCTCCGATCCAATTGTCACCAGTCCTGATGTGCTCCCAAAATCATATGACCTGTACTTAACTCTTGGAATACTGGGCACTGGGACCAGCAACTGGTGGAGCAGAGTGAAACACATTACAAGCAATTGAATTTCCTGTGGCTGATGTCTGCCTTGGGCTTTACTGGACTGTTGCCATGTCTGGAGAGAGTGATACACAAAAATGGAAAATAACACACCAGGAAGGAGGTGCCCTCTGATAAAAAAATGTTGTATTTGAAACACGTCGAGGCGCTTTGTGTTGCACTTTAATAAATACTGGGCACTTTGTACGCTTTTGGACTGCTGCGTCTCTTTACAAGTCTGTGATGGTGAATGCTGGGCTTCCTGTTGTGTCTAGGGAGAGTGGTTGCTGGGTACCAGAGGTCTGTTGGGCAAACAACAGAAAACAACTTTAAGAACCGGCCTGGTGGCACTGAGGGTTGAGGCACTGGATGCCTTACCTCTCGTTATGTCGGTGACCTGGGTTCAGGAATAACCCCAGGTCGTCGGAGAGCCAGCACAGGGGGAGAGGGAGCAGGACTGAGCAGCTGAAAGGCAGCTCTCCTGGGGTGGTCATCGCCTCCCCCCAAGTTCCACTTCCACCGGGTGGAAGTCTGGTGGGTAGCATAAGCGAGAGGGGGTGGCAGTGTAGTGGAGGGTGCCGTGGGGCATGGTGTGCGTGTGCCTCCACACGTGCCTGCACGCTTGGAGCATGGGGAGAAAATGGGGGGGGGCTGATAAAAATCTATATCAAAAAAACAAAAAAAAAATTTAGGGGGAGCTACCTATCCATATGGACATTCCAACATTTGTGTGGCTCACACTCGGCCATAATGGATAAAAACATTTTACTTTATTAAATTGCAAATTTCTGACCTCTAATAACAAAAGCCAACGTTTCGGGGCTACCTGCCATGTTTTCAAGTCAGTGATCCTTATAGCCTCTTAGGAAAACTATATTCTTTTTTTTATGATTCTTAAATAATCTGGATATTTAACCCCCTTTCTTATTGGTTGTGCATGCAACTTTAATAGTTTAGCAGTCTATATGTCTTGTTCTGTGGAGGCAGCCCCACTGTTCTAGTGCTATAATCAAAGAAAAGGGGTTAAATACCTGGATTATGTGAGAATATATTTTTCCTACAGGGCTATAAGGACCACTACCTGAAAAAAGTGCGTGGTAACCACACAGCATGGGCTGTTGATATTGGTTACCAAATTATTGCAATTTAATCAATTCTGAACATTTTTTTAATATCATGGGTGAGTATGCTGCTATTCTTTTCTTTTACAGTTGCTGCCAACTCAAAATGTAGGTGCAGGAAGACAGCAGGATTAACCAAATGAATTAAAAATGTTTAAAGGCAATGTATGTGTATACATTTGGTGGGTCACTTAATTTACTAAACTGTTCCCCTTTAAAGCCCTTCATGGTTCTGTTCCTGTCCATCTCACTTTGTCTCTCGCTGCTCTTCTGCTTGGTCTTATTGTTACTTTTCTGCAGCTCTCCTCTGATGCCTTCCTTCCCATGACCTATCCACAGTCAGAGGCAAAGCCTTTTTGGTGGTTGGGGAGGGGGGTTATTATTATTATTAGAATTTTGGTAGCCGGGTAAGTCCACTGAGACCATGCAGTCCCTTTTTCAGGGACAACCCGGGTGTCAATGGTGTACACAGTACAATAGATAAATACAATAAAAATATACAGGATACAGAGAGATTTAACAATGTTGCAAAAATTATTACAGTAGAAAGCCAGGTAAATAACTTAAAACAGATCAGGCATTAAGCATATATAAATAAACAGGATAACTAATATTATACAATATATACATAGCAGGAACACGCAAGCAGGTGGATTACAAAATACATCTATCAGAGTAACATAGACTAGGCATTAATGATGCTATAAGGGTTATTTAAAGCAATTGCAGAGGAGGGGAGTTAGTATGAAAGAGGTAAGCTCTCATTTGAAGGAGGATAGGGGGAGGGAATTCCAAGCAGAGGGAGCTGAGAAGGCGAATGAGCGCTTACCCGATAGGCGTTGCGTCTTCTGGATTGCTAATAAGGGTAAAAAAGTAGATCTAAGTGTGCGTGTGGGTGCTTTTTTGTAAATGATTCCCCTTAGGCAAGGGGGATTAAAGAGCTTGGTAAGTTTGAATACAAGGCATAAGGTGTGAAACTGTAACCTTGAGTCTTAGGTAGGCCATTGAAGAGAATACAGGGCCTCACAGTGGTGTTTTCTGGAGTCCGCTCCAAGGGCAAAACGTCCAAACCTATGATAGAGTTGACGCATCTGTGCAAAGGAAGAGGATTGGCGGAGTAGTAGAGGGGCACCATAGAATAAAATAGGGAGAAGGGATGTTGACGCAATCTTTTTACAGGCGGCATTGGATAAAAGAGGGCGGAGGTGGTATAATAACCTGAGCTTCTGGTTTACCGTTTTGGTAAGCTGAGTTGCATGATGCTCCATTGAGAAGACGGCATCTAAGTGAACCCCAAGGTATTTAAGAGTACTAACCACCTCTATGGGGTCTCCTGACTGTGCACTGATCTGGAGCCGTTTGGTAGGTTAGTGGGATGGGTTATGGAAAAGCATAGCTTTTGTTTTTTTCATATTTAGAATTAGGTGATTGTCAGAGAACTAGGTCTCAAGCACAATGAAATCAGTGTTAAGGCTTTGGTTAAGCCAGTCTGTATTGTTAGATAAGCGGTATAAGACTGCATCATCAGCATATAATTGCACAGACACACCACCACAGAAGTTGGGGAGCTCGTTGATAAAAAGTGATAATAGTATTGGGCCAAGAATAGAACCTTGGGGTACTCCGTGTGAGATAGGCCTTGAAGAGGAGAGTGAACCAGACCATTTTACCCTTTGCGATCTTCCAGTGAGGTAGTCATGGAACCATGTGAGTGCTAAGCGATCTAGACCTAACTGATGCAGTTTACCAAGGAGAAGGTGGTGGTTGACTGAAAGTTAGACTGAAGGCCTTAGTCAAGTCGACGAATATGCCACTGGTTAGAAGACCAGCATCACTTGCTGTGGTATTATCCTCAAACCCAGCATAACTTGTTGAAGGTAAGGAGCCACGGGCAGTGGGTCAGCATAAGTCTAATGATGGGCTAAAAATGTTACTACCTGAAGAGAGAAAGCTGGTGGGCTGGGGGGGTGGTGGTGACACATCTGGAACATGTTTGTCAGGGCCAGGGAACAAAGGCCTAGGGATTGTGAGGGAGTGCCAAGCCCTTAGCTCAAGATGAGCATCTAACAATTTTGGGAGCCCAGAAATCCAGGTAAATGTTTGATTGGGGGATACCATGACTGACAAAGGCAGCATGCTTGGGGGGATCCAGGGTGGGGAAAAAAAAGCTCTACAGGCCAGAGGCCTCAGGGTGAACAAAAGCCTTAGCAAATGCCTTGGCAAAGAAAGAAAGCAGCAGCACTCCAGAGCCAGGTGTTAGTGGGTAACCCCAAAGAAGGTACTCACAGTCAGATTTTGATGCAAACACAGTTTTATTCTGAAAAATCCTCCATCAAATGTAAACAGAGTTCCACTGGAGCGGTGGTCCATGAATACCAGATGACCCAACATCAACAAAAGCCTTGCAGGCCACAGGCCTCGGGGGCTTGCAAGCTAAAAGTTGTCCAAGTGTGGGTCAGCGAAGTCAACCACCTTTTTGTCTTGGCCTTAAGGAGGGACTGAGGCTCCACCAGAAAGGAGTATCCCTAGCTGACTCTCAGCCACTGCCAGTGGCTGATTGGACCAGCTGTGAGTCATTACTGGCCTAAGGCCAGCTGTCCCCATTGGTTGTGAGAGGCCAGGAGGTTCATTTTCACCACTGTCTTCTGTGTCAGGAACTACCTTCTGTTTGCTTGCACTCTGTCTCTCTTTCTCTTTCTCTCTCTCTCTCTCTTCACTCACTGACTCTTACCCTTGTCAAATTACATGCATCCTAACTCTGTCCTTTTCCCTTGCCTTGTAACACCTCACATAAACATACTGTTTTGTTGTTTTCCGGTTTATGAACGTTTACCATTGTAGCAATAATATCTGTGCTTGTGTTGAGCTGAATTGTCTTCACTAAACCTGTGAAGCATTTTATGATAATTTTTTTATGAAATGTGCTATAGAAAAATGTCCTACCCTATGCTGAGTGATGGATGTAGAATGTTGAAAGGTCTACCATTATCTCCTCCTCATTTTATGGTTCCGATTGTACCCTTTTGGGAAACCCCACACATTCAGAGCTGCACTAACAAAGCATTCCACAACTGAAACCTTTTGATTGGTAAGAAAGCAATATGTGTTACCAAGTCACCTGAAAGGGGAGCGGCATTGCTATTTTCATCTGTACTAGCGCTGAAGAAGACATCTAGAGCCTCCTGATCCGAAAGGTCCAGCAAGTCAAACTGTTCGAGCATGTCCACGTTTACTTCCATGGAGGAGATACTCCCAATGGGAGCTGGAAACAGACACAAAGAAAGCAACAAAAATCAACCACAGCATGCTGTTACTGTTAAAACAAGCAAGTCACAAGCTGGCCTGTTGGCACCATGGTAGGGCTGTGGCTCACAATGCTGGGGAACCAGGTTTGAGAACAAGGTTGATTCACGGGGGCTGACTGGGGGAGGCAGGAGTGACCGTCAAGGACTGCTGTTCTCCTGGGAATTGGATGGGGGTGACTCTGTGTCTTACTGTGAGACTGCCTGCCACTGGATGGAGGCAGGTGGTAACACATATGAGTACACCAGTAGTGGAAGGGCTGTCGACGGACACTGATACGCATACGTCCCTCCCTCCATGCGCATGGATGTGCGTCATTGCATACCAGTGCCCTGGGAAAAAAACTGGAGGAAAATGCCCCAGTCCTCTCTGGCACACACTGCTTAAGTGAAGTGGCAGGCCACCCCCCACATTGTGTGGTAATGGTTAATTGTTGGATGGCTGGAAAGTCCATGAAAAGGTCAGTAACTGGGCTGGGGTGGTGCTACAGAAACTAGGGTATAGAGGAGCAGAAACAGATAATGGGGGGGGGGGGCGCACAAACCAGTCACATTCTAACTGCTATGTTTGTCCTCCCTCTAGTTGGGCAGATGTACCTCCTGCCCTTGCTGGGAATCAAACCTGAGACCCTGAGTCCCAAAGGCAGCACCTCTAACCACTCCGCTAATAGTAAATTCCCCTTAGCTGACATGTTTAGCTACAGTATTTGGTATACAATGGGCCACCTCTGGATGGTTGTGCTGTTATTTACAAATGTAACTTTTAACTACTAGATGCCATTGCTTTACCTTTTCTTTTTATCTTCAGCAACAATTAACAGCGTTTGGGGGATATAGTGGAGTCTGGGATGTAGTGCTGATTACATAGTGTATTTCTGGGTCAGACTCACTACTATACAGCTGGGACAGCAGCCTTTTGGGATGCAGTGAGGTTTCTCCTGTAACACGCTGGATACAGCAATGGTAACATAATGTATTCCCACTACAAACCTACGTTAGTACCACTGTGACACCAGCCTTTGGGGGATACAGTGGTGTGTATGGCTAGGGTTAAATAACACATAGGTTTGCAGCACTGATGATAACACAGCGTATTCACAGTAATGACCCAGAGCTGTACTGCTGAGACACCATCTTTTGGATATATTACAGGGTCTGTGTGGTACAAGTGGTAACCAGAGATATAGTGCCACCCACCAGGATCAAGCACTCAGTAATTAGTCATCACAGTTTCCCCGCACGATAAAAGTGGGTACCATGGGATTGCATTGGTTCCTGCAGTCTGCTGCAAGATATTACTGGCTGAGACAGAGGGTACTTTTACATGGCACCCCTCTGCACCGCAATTACTTGTTGCGGTCCCTCTGCATTTTTGCACCTCTCCTCTGTGTGCTTTTACACAGCACACCTCAAATTGATCCCAGAGAGAGTCTTGCGTGACCCTCCGGGATCCTCGTGGTCTCTCACTGTCACTGCCTCCTGATGCTCGTACAAGCAGTACTGTGCCCGAGTTCAGCTACTTACATTCTCTGACAGCACAAAGAAAGCTGAACTCGGGCAAGCAATTAGTTTTGTGTAACATTTGGTAAAAATGCTTTAAAATGACTCAGAAAGTGGGGCTTGTACTGGGCATGTACTTATGGTTATGCATAAGTGCATGCCCCGTATAAGCCCCACTTTCCGAGTCATTTTAAACAATTTTTACCAAACGTTACACAAAACTGATTACTTGCCCAAGTTCAGCTTTCTTTGTGCTGTCAGAGAATGTAAGTAGCTGAACTCGGGCTCAATACTGCTCGTATGAGCATCGGGAGGCAGTGATAGTGAGAAGCCACGAGGATCCTGGAGGGTCATGCAAGACCTTCGCGGGCCAGGATGTGAGCGCTGCCATCCAATTACATAGCCCATACAGTAGATGAGCTTCACAATGATGTGCTGAAATGGTGAACCCAGAAAAACAAGTAACTCCTTTCCAGAGAACACTTGTTGTGGAAGTGGTACAGATTGCTTTCACACACAAAAAAGGCAATGCTGCAATCCATCTGCACCAGTCAGTGCAGTGCAGAGCCTGGCGTGTAAAGGCACCTAGTGATACCAAGCTTCATCCTGGACAGCGGCACTGTATGTCCCAGTAAATACATAGATATATCCAGATATATCACAGGATATCCCATTGAAATTAATAGGGATTTCCTGTGCTATATATAGAGAATAGTACACGAACAATACTCTTGTTTTCCACTGAGAGGTTCTGGTGACATCATAGGGACCTTGAGAGTGAACCACAAAGTTCCTGGGGTTGATTCATGAAAGTCCCAAGAATGCTGCCAAGTCCTGGGTGCGCCGAACATGTGGCACAGGGCTTGTTGTATTCCCTGGCGAGGAAATGGGGATTCTCGTTCCCGTGCTCTGATTGCCTCAAGTTAGACCAACTTTTGCTGGTCCAGCTTACGGCAGTGTTGGCTACTCATTTTACAGGGCTTGCACTAAATATTTGGTGCAAGCTGCAGTAAATTGGGAAAACTGTCACAAATGCATCCAATCTTCCTAAATCGGGCATATTCTGCACCAAAGTCATTGGCCCAGCAGAGCCAACCACTGATTTCAACGCAGGATTTGGCGCAAGCCCAGTGTCACCCTTTATCGGAACCCTGAGATGGAAATACAGCCGAGTTGTGCATAGTTGCCCATGTGTTATTTTGTATTGCATGGGCTAGATATTCAAAGGAGTTGTGCCAGTGCAATCCCAGAAATGCACCCTGGGGCAATATTCAAAAGATGGGAATTGTACAGCGCAATTACCAATGCGCCATGGTAAAAAGATAATGTATGCTGCACATCTCCATGGGGCGTGGCCATGCGTATGTGGCATATCTCGATATTCAGCCGAGATGTGTGGTGCATATGCCGGCACAACCCGGAGATGTGCTGCATACCTGAGCACAAAGTTGAGCATGGAAAACATGCTGAAGTGGAAGCCACCCACAGGCAAGCTGCCATAATGCAATGTGCAACGCAGCAGCTGCCAGCCATGGGTGGCTTCCACCCCCCAAAACACCATACAGAAGCACCCACAATATTCCCTGGTGGTCCAGTGGAACCCCACCCCATCCCGTAACCCCAATTGCCTGAAATAACATTTTAAATTCCTAGTAATCAGGTGGTGCCCCCTCCCCATCCCGTATTTAATCACCCAAAATAACATTTTAAATTCCCTGGAGGTGTGGTGGTACCTCCCCATCTCGTAATCCCAATCACCCTAAAAAACATTTTTAAATTTCCTGGTAGTCTAGTAGTTCCCCTCTCCCCACCCGTCATCCCAACCACTGTCAGAATGTATTATTAATTTCCCTGATAGTCCAGTGGCACCCCCCACCCATGATCAGCGGACAGCATACCCACCCACATACCTCCACAGCTGCCTACCAAATGACAGCTTACAGTATGTGCTGCAAGCTCATTGGTCCACACTGTGGACCAATGGGCTTGCAGTGCATACTGTAATAATCATTCACAACTTTGTGAATGAAGTCATTCATTCACAAAGTTGTGAATGAGTATTACAGTATGCACTGCAAGCCCATTGGTCCACAGCATGGACTAATTAGCTTGCAGCACATACTGTAAGCTGCCATTTGGTGGGCAGCTGTGGAGGTATGCGGGTGGGTATGCTGCACGCTGATGACCGTAAGGGGGAGCTGGTGGCTGGGGGTCCTGTGTGGGTGGAGGATGCCACTGGACTATCAGAGAAATTAACGATACATTCTGATGGCGATCAGGGTTACTGGATGGGGAGGGTACTACTAGACTACCAGAGAATTTTAAAAGTTATTTTGGGCAATCAGGGTTGTGGGATGTGTTGGGGGGGGGGGTACCACTAGATTACCAGGGAATTTAAAAATATTATTTTGGGTGATCAGGGTTACAGGATGGGGTTGGGGTACCACTAGACTACCAGGAAAAGTAAATTAAACACAACAACGGCGATCGGGGTTACGGGAAGGGAGGGAGAACCACTGGACCACCAGGGATTTTAAAACTACCTTATAACGTCGATCGGTAGTACAGGATGAGGGAGTACTACTGTGGTACGTGGTACAGGGACCGCATGCTGTGCAGGGCACCAGGCACATTTCGCTGGCCAGCCCTGCACAACTCATGCAATTGGGGCCATAATGACAAGCAAATGACCCCACTTGCTCCTTGCATGCATTATGCCCCATTTGCATAGTGATGTCTGAATATCAGGAATTTGTGCACGGCGTATCTCTGATGCGCTGGCGCATTTCCCATTCCTGGTATTCAGACATGTCTGGGGGATGCGCTGGTGCATTGTGTTTGCGCCGCAGGCATTTTGTGGTATATTCAGATGAGATGCACCTTGGCACGTCTCTTTTGAATATATCCCTTTGTTGCTCCGGCGCAACTCAGTTATGCAGAGCAACCACTTGCACCGTTGCCAGAAGCACTTTTGAATATAGGGCCCTATATGTTTTCAAACATAAAATGAAAAAAATAACTTTTTTCTTCCCAAGAAATCTTCTCTTTAATTTTGTATTACTTTTTTAAACGAACAGAAACCCACCCTCACTTGGCTGCTAAAAACCCACCCAGGTGCGGGGTAGATTTCTGTTTTTCAAAATCATGAAACAGACAAATTTGTGTTTAGGGAGGTCTGTGTTTGTGGGGAAAATGAAAGTAAAACAGAAGGTTGCACAAGTTTCCATTCTAATTTAAAAAGCTGTTGTATCACAGAAGGCTACACCAGCATTCTATGACCTTTGAACTGTCGTACAACAGCTTTTTAGTTAGGATGAAAATTGATGCACAATAAGGGGTTACCATACACTAGAATGTAATCCCAGAACAGATACCCAGAACTGCAAGTAGGGCACCAGCTGTTGGGGGATACAGCCTTGTCTCTGGTAACACACAATATTCTCAATTAAGACCGACAAAAGAGCTACTGTCATACCACAATACAGACTCACTACTGTGAATCAAACACTCTCACTGAGTCTCCAAAAGTTTTCTGTGCAGCTTCTTTAGCATCTGTGCAACATCTGGAAACATATCTTTCTAATAAAATGGTAAGAAAATGATGGCCAACCCTTTGGGTCCAACACCATGCTACTTACGCCGCTTGTGATCTATCTGCAGGTGAGGGGTTGAGAAGTAGAAATCCACATCATGTTGGAAAACTTCCTCAAAGAATCTCTGTCTCTCACGTAGCTTCATCTGCTGAGCTTGGTCCATGTCGAGCCCCTTTGGAGTCGTCTCTGGCACTGCTGGAAACAATAAGAATCTGTTTCAGACAGCACTGGGGGAATCACTGCCTCCACCTTCCTAACATTACTGCCTCCCAGCTGATAAAAAAGAGCAGTTTTAGCTGTCCCACATGCCACAGGCTTGCAGTGCAAGTATCCAGAGATGAGGTGCCTGTTCCTTCGTTTGTGAGGTATAATCCCTTTCACAGTACAGTATGTGGCTGTCTCTGTGGGTCAGGCATATGTCGAATGAGGAAACCAGAAGTCCTTTTGAGGAGTTTTTGGGAAGTTTACTTGCTTCCTCCTTGTCAACTTCCTTTAGTCTAAGTATATCTTGTTGTGTGTGTGTGTGTGTGTGTGTGTGTGTGTGTGTGTGTGTGTGTGTGTGTGTGTGTGTGTGTGTGTGTGTGTATGGCTGTTCTTTTTCAGAAAAATCTTTAATGACGTATTTATAGATCAGTTAGTCACTGTACTCTCATTTTGCTCTTCCTCCTTGGCTCTGTCACTATTATCCTCCTCCTCATTCCTCTTTTATTTGTGTAACTTCAAATGCCTGTCATGTGAGGCTTGCAGCCACTGTGATTCAGTCAGTACACTGACAGAGCTAAGAGCTGCCCACTGACCCTATGAGATATGCTTGTCTCTGAGTCCTGCTTACTTCCATTCACTCGCCACTCATCCTGCACTGTCATGGAAGAGTCTGTTGTGGAAGCTGGCAACACACTGGCGGCACTGAAGAAAGATGAAATGGCTGAGTGAAAATTATTCTGATGCTCCTGCCATCTACAGTATTTTGCATAGCTCACATTATAAATGAAAGTGAGACAGGCAACCCACAGTGCTTTCCTCTCCCTCCCTGTGAATCAGAGCCACATTAAATCATGTCCCTGAAGTTTGTAATGTGGACGGATGAACTGTACTGACCTATAGTGGACAATATCACAACTTT
Organism: Neoceratodus forsteri; assembly: GCA_016271365.2. NCBI lineage: Eukaryota > Metazoa > Chordata > Ceratodontiformes > Ceratodontidae > Neoceratodus > Neoceratodus forsteri. The sequence continues at coordinate 185,112,642 of JADMNL010000028.1, read as the reverse complement.
GTCATTCTCAATGTCTCATGTTAGAAAACCTGTGTAAGATTTTTCCCCCTGCCAGATGGACTGGGACTCTCTTTTTCCAGGGCGAAGCCCTTTCTGGAGGGAAGGAGTTCAGCAGTGGAAAAGTACCAGTCTAATTGTTTTTCCATTCCCTCTTGTTACAGACTTCCCACAGTCACATAAAAATGAGCACCTTAGTTTTAGGCAGCCTGGACGGTGATATTGTACTTAGGGAGCGAGATGTTCTGCTTGGCTGTGTGCCCGTACTCAAATTGGGGACAGTCACTGCAGTGTGGCAGGAGGGCAGACAAGATAAGATAGACCCTATGCTCTTTCATCATAATATTACTAGTTACTATGGAGCACAACGAGCTGCCTATCTGTGAGAAATATATACTAGCAGATCCAGTTTTTGAGCAGACGCAATACCTCTGCAGACCTGTATCCTGAGAGATGCAATATCCCAGAAAAAGCCTTCCCTGGAGATCCAGTGTACAACCTGACCCACCTGGGGAGATATAATATTTAGGAGGTGGTGTAGCTTAGTAGTTACTGTACAGAACAGACTGTTAAACAGGAAATTTCAGGCTCAAGTCCCACCCCTGCCACTTGCTCACTGCTTCAGCCCCCAACCCCAGCTGTAAAACTGAAACATGTTTGAAGAAGAATGTTGCACGCTCACACACACAACTCTGAAGTGAAGAGTGCACAAATAAGTGAGTAATTTTCGCCGATGATACATGCAACTTCTGAAATGTTATTTTAGATGTTACAGAAGATACAACCACACGTTCCACAGATGGAACGTTTCCGGAACCAATCAGGGAGCAGCATTCACAGTGCTGATGATGACATCACAGTAACCATGGCCTACCCTGAAGCCAAACAAATCTTCACACAAGCAACTGATTTAAAAGTTAGAACTTTTAAAATCATGTTGTATTAATTGAATAAACAATGACCTGACTCAAAATACACAGCGTATGTCTACTTGTGAGGGAACAGGACTTTCATAAATTACTTTTCGGCTTTATTGTGACCCTGTTCCTCATTCATGAAGAAAAATTTCTTATTTTGATCTGAATAAAAAGTGTCATTCAGTCCTGTTATTTACCTACTAGGTATAGTTCCCACAAGTGAAAAATCCCCCAGATTTGGGAGGTAACCAATTACATTGTGTTGTTTTTCTCCCACATTAATGCCTAGAACCCCTCAAAGAAGCAAAAATGTCCTATTATGGGTGTTTCAAAATTTCTGGTTTAAACACCATGGATTACATTTAACCGTGCCAAAATGAATTTATAGCTGTTTTATGGCAGAAAAACGACAAAAATACATTTGGTCACCTCTGGGGTTACCTCCCAAGCCTTTGGGATTTTTCACTGGTGGGAACTGCTCAGTTTGTAGATTTGGTCAGCACTGCAAAACATTCAAACAGTATACTATGGATTTCACAGTTGAAATTAGAGGTTTGTGGTGTTTGCAATTGTATGCCCTAGCAAATGTATTTATGTTGGCAGAATGATTCGACCAGTCAACGTACACGACCTGGAACACATTAGGGATATTAAAAATGGTAAACAGGATTCCTCACTGTGTGTGCACTTTTACCTGGCCCATAGTCTTAACCCTACTGGTGTCACATTGTGTAAATTGGAGCCCCCCCCCCGACAATCCCAAGGGGGTGACAGAATAAAACAGTTACTCCAAAAGAAGTCATGTTGGATTTTTTCCTGACAAGTCTTACACCTGTAAGGGATCCATGAATCCAGTGACTTTACTGTCTTTCTCTAGGACATATAGCCTTTGTATTGAAAGGTTTTCTAAACAGCATTGTATTAGTAGTATTGTTGTACATATCCTAGTTTAAGAATTTTGTGTTGCTAGAGTTGGTAGAGTGGGTAGCAAACCAGCTTAGTAATGGACAGCAAAGGGTGGTGGTTGGGGGTGAAGGCTTGACACCCAGAGAGGTCATCAGCAGGGTCCCACAGGGTTCTGTATTGGGGTCTATCCTTTTTAATGTATACATTTCGGACATTGGGGAGGGCATTCAGAGTAAAATGAGTCTATTCATTGATGACACTAAAGTGGGAGCAGTGGTTGATAGTTAGGAGGGTAGGAGGGAACTACAGAAAAATCTCGACAGGTTGGAGAACTGGGCCCACACATGGCAGCTGGGGTTTAATGCACACAAATGTAGTGTTCTGCACCTAGGTGTTAGGAAACCTGGGTATGCCTACCACTTGGGAGGGATACAGCTGACTATGGTGACAGTAGCAAAGGACCTAGGAGTGATGATTGATACTAAAGGGAACCACTCAGAGCAGTGCAGGGGAGCAACGGCTAAGGCTGACAAGATGTTTGGGTGTATTGCCAGGTGGATATTGTCCAGGAGAAGGGAAGTTATACTGCCCTTGTACACCACCTTGGTGAGGCCATACCTGGAGTATTGTGGGCAGTTCTGGTGACCACACCTAAAAAGGACATCGCACTGTTGAAGAGAGTCCAGAGAAGGGCAATGATGATGATTAGTGGCTTGGAAGGGTTGGTGTACGAGGATAGACTTAGGGAGCTGAACATGTACTCTTTGGAGGACAGGAGGGATAGAGGGGACATGATTCAGACCTTCAAGTATTTGAAGGGGTTCAATAAGGGGAATAAGGAGGATCTGTTCAAATTGAGGGAAGAATGGCCTACGAGGTTCCATAGCCTGAAGTAAGAGGAGGGATGGTACAGAAGGGATGCGAGGGGGCATTATTTTACGGAGAGGGTGGTGGCGCCCTGGAATGCCCTGCCAGATGATCTGGTAAACATGAGAACTGTGGATGGTTTCAAGAGGGGCTGGGATAGGCTCAGGAGAATGGTGATGGGGGTGGGGGAATAAGGGAAGGGGTGAATCAGTGTGAGGGGGTGAGACAGCTGCTGTGCAGTACCAGTGTGCTGTGACGGGCAGACTCGATAGACCGATAGGCCTAATCTTCTGGCATGTATGGATGTATGTATGTGTTTCTTTTTTCATTTTCTCTAGAATTCATTCCTTTTTCCATTTTCTCTCTGATTCATCTTTCACTCAATATTACTGTATCCTTACCTGACTATTTTGTGGTTTAATCAGATATTCTGCTGTTTCAGAGCTATTTTAGTATCACCCTTAACATGAGATTTTGTGTGTGTAAAGTATTTTAGAACTATATTACTAAGAATAATTTGTTGGAATTTTCCCCTATTTCATTGATTTTTTTATTGTGCTCATTTAAAATAATCTTCCCCTCCTGCATTTTCTTGATTCACTTACGCACCTTTGTAATTTTTCAATGTAAGGCACCCTTTTCGTAGTATCGCGTCCCTGGAGTCTGGTAGCTTTAATAAGTAAATTTATTTATTTTTTGCCAATATGGTTACTTTAGTGATCACGTTATTATAGCTGACCCTGTTTTTATTGAAGTAGTTCTAATTTGTATATAGTATGTTGTGATTCTTTTGACATGAAAAATTATGAACATGCTTTATGTAGTTATCAATGCTGCTCTAAATAAAGATATTATATGTCTTTAAGGGCTCTGCACTACTTAAAGGGACACTCTCAACCCCCTTAGGCCTCAAACCATCCATTGTTAAACAAACACAAGTTATGGATGGTCATGTTTCGTAGAATGTGATAGTAGAGTTGGTAGTTTTGATTCTGATTCCTTTTTTCTTTTTAAAAATGAAAAACTGACTGTGCACCATACTGGTGTTACCACATAAAAACATGTTTTTTTTTTACAATCCTTGCAACTCCCTCTGCATCTTTTCTCGACTTGGGAACACCCTTAACACAATTTAGAAAGTCAAGAAGCAGTCGGAGGAGAGGAAACTATTGCATCATGAGTGACTGCACTATTTGGGGGTGTTCCTAATATTCAGGTAGTATGCAGTAAGACTAAATTAAGGAATTGAAACCAAACAAGGTGGGTATAATTACACCATTAGCAGGTATTTCAGTTCCACTCAGAAAGGAGGGAGATATAACAACTAGCAACATCACTGAATTTTGAGGAAGGTAAGTCATCATAAAATGTGGGGTTTCAACTAGAAATAATATGATGCAACAAGTTGACAGTGCCCGTTTCAGGGGTCACGCTCAGTTGTGCTCAACCCCTAAAGAAAAGACAGTGTGCCTCAAAGCACTGGGCTTTGGCTGCCTGACAGGCTGTGATTTGCAGCAATAAATTTGCACTTGTCTTCTGCTTTCAGTGTACACACTGAAAAACTGTACCTGTTAAAATGTCATTGTATAAACAGCATACGTAATGGGCTGTACTAGGATAATAACATTTATCTCCACTAGTAATAATAAGACCTGATAACAGTTGTGATTTTGCCACTCGTGAGTTACAGGTCTTATTTTTACACGATACGAGATGAAGATGATTATACTAGTGCAGACGTATCTTATCTATATATATATATAGGATAAAGTATGGGTCTGGGTGTGTAGCGAGTGTACACACACCGAGGGTTTATGTGAAGCATCTAACGGTGTGGTAACTGAGGCTCAGTTTACCTGACCATATTTTATTTTACATAATTGCTGGTTTTCCCTTTTTTGCCTCAGCAATTGTATAAAATAAAATATAGCTGTGCAGCCGGGGTTCGGTGAAGGTGAAGTGCATGGCCGCAGTCAGCAGTTTGATTTTGTAATTAGTTTTTTGTCTTTGCACAGCACTGACTGAGGCAAATTTTGCTTGTTTTTTTATGTACTTACCGCCTAGTCGAGGTGGCGGTTTGCTGTCCATTAGTGGTTCCCCGAGCAGGCACGGTGTTGTGAAGCGAGGAAGTGTGGCGGGCGCATACGCCCAGTGAGGGAAATCATGCGCATGTTTGCCGTAATGAACACTCCTTCATTACGGCAAATTACACTGCAGTTTCCCTATGGGAAAAAAGGGAAACCGGTAATTATAAAATGTAAATATACAGAAATAGATTAGTTACTGTATTGGTCTTTGCAAGAACAGATCCAGAAACAAATGATTTGATACCTTTTATTGAACTTACATAGATGTTACAAGAAGAAAAGAAATATGTAAGTTAAAATTGTAAAACATAAACAAGCTGTTTTTGTTTGTGACACACTGCCAAAATGAAGATAACGTCCCAGATATTCAAAAGGGTTGCACATGGCGCAACAGTGTTGCGCCATGTGCAACCCACTGTTGCGCCCCGGTGCGATATTCAAAAGGGAAAAGTGTGCCACACAAATCCCGATGCGCCGGAGCGCATCAGTAATGTGTGCAGGCACAGGTGGGGGGGCATTCCCATTCCCATGCATAACCTGCACAGCCCGATATTCAGCCTGGGATGTGCAGGGCCATGCATGCGCAACCCCTGCTTGCGCCAGCACAAAGTTAAGCCAAAAAAAAAGAGGAACAACTGATGGCCACCCACATGTGAGCTGCCGCATTGCAGGGTGCAACACGGCAGCTACCACCTGTGGGTGGCCACCCGAGTTCCGGCTGCACCTGGCGGCACCCCCGCCATGCCCGATCGCGGGCATTCATAAAATAAAAAAAGTCGTATATCCCTGGTGGTCCAGTGGACTGATTTCCGCCCAATCGCAGGCATCTGTTTTAATAAGGAAAACCTCCTGTCCTATATCCCTGGTGGTCCAGTGGACCGCACTCTGTCCGATCATGGGCATCTTTAGTAAGAAGACACCCCCCCCCAAGATCCCGCTGACTCCCGATCACGGGCATCTGTTATAAGCAGACACCCCAAAGATCCGCTGACTGCCCAATCGCGGGCATCTATTGTAGAAGAGACACCCCCTCCAAGATCCCACTGACTGCCCGATCGTGGGCATCTGTTATCACATATCTGGAATGTGTACGGTGTGGGCTGCATGCCCATTGGCTCTGTCATGAACCATGGCGTGCAGCCCTACACACTGTCAGTCGGTGGGCAGTGGCGGCGGGTGGGTGGGATGCTGCCACCCACTGGCTGGCCGGGGAGGAGGGGTGGTGGGGCTCAGTGGGGGGTACCACTGAACCACCAGGGATATGGATGGGGGGTCTCTTCTTACAAAGATGCCCATGATCAGGCATCAGTGGGATCTTGGAGGGGGTCTCTTCTTACAACAGCTGCCCGCGATCGGACAGTCAGCGGGATCTTGGAGGGGTCTCTTCTTACAACAGATGCCCGCAATCGGGCAGTCAGCGGGATCTTGGGGGTGTCTCTTCTACAACAGAAGCCCGCAATCAGGCAGAGTGTGGTCCACTGGACCACCAGGGATATAGGACGGGGGGGGGGGTTCCTTATTAAAACAGATGCCCACGATCAGGCGGAAATCGGTCCACTGGACTACCAGGGATATTGGACGTGTTTTCTTTATTATTAACACAGATGCCCACGATCAGGCGGAAATCGGTCCACTGGACCACCAGGGATATAGGACGGGTTTCTACTTTTACACAGATGCCCGCTATCGGGCTGCAGGGGGCATCGGTCCCCAATGGCTGCTGCCTGGCAGGGCACCAGGCGCAAGTCGTTGGAGATCGGCTCACCTGCATGCAAATACGATGCAAATGAGGCCATAATGACATGCAAATGCCCCATGTGTGCCATGCATAAATTATGGCCCTATTTGCACGTCACCTTTTGAATATCACGGGTGCTGTGAATGGCGCAATGGCACTTGCACTAACGCATCTCCATGCTCCACTCTAGCCATTTGCACCGGTGCAGTGCCACTGTGCCATGCACAGTGGGGGTTGCCAGGGTGCGATATTCAAAGCTGCTGAGCCATGGCGCAGCTCCTTTGAATATCGTCCAAGCCACACCCCTGCGCAGCCATGTCGAGCTGCGCCCAAGCTTGCACCACAGCCTGGCGCAGTTTGAATATCCGGGCCAACATGTTTATACCATGACTGTGGGAATATGAAGTGCCCGATAAATGCATTTATTTTCCTTGAGGATGACCCCAACCTAAATAATGGCACCCCTTTCACTTGCACTGAGTCCATTCCTGGCATGAAGACAAAGCCTGCAATGTGCTGTAGCACTATCTCTGGGGAAAAAAATCAAGCCTCTATCAGCAACCTTAAACATGTTATAGATCATGGGAGCATTCCCAACCAGTCGGAGCGCTTCTTCCCTCTGCATTTGAGACATTCTTGTTTTGTGAGGAATGTTTCATGTGCAGTTGCCCTGGAAACAAGCATATTTGGGGAAAGTTTTTAAAAATTGTAATATATTATTGATTGAGCTTGATCAATAATTTATTATACAATGGCAAGAAAGAATCTTGGACTGTGATTGGTCAGTTTGGGACTGGATCCATGATGTTATCCCAGCACGATGACACAGGTCTAGTCTCAGCCTCACTGTGAACCTGTAGATGATTTACTGCTTGAGCTTTTGATTGATTGTTTCATCTTCTCTTAAAAACCAAAAATATTTTTCCACACAAAAACATCTTTAAAATAAGTTTTTTTATTCTGTATAACAACGAGCCATTGTATAATAGGAATAATGCACTCCAGGGTGTGTGTCGTTTGGGATAATGCCACGCCTGGGGCATTGGACGCACTCGGCCTGCGGCCTCATGCCCAAACCCCCCCAGGCGTGGTGTTATCCCAGCACGACACACACCCTGTTGTGCATTATTCATTTATTAATGCCAATGCTGAGACCACTCTTATCATTATTAGAGCAGTCCCACTTATATTCTTACAGTATATGAACCCCTAACCTTCCATTTGAGGTTCTTACACCCTAAGGACATGCATGAGACCACTCTTACAATTGTCAGAGTGGTCTCTGTGGTGATGTTAACATATTACTTATTTGATTAATTAATTAATTAAAATGTGGTAACCGGGAAAGGCACACGGAGTTGAAGCTCATTTCCAGATGCGACCCGGGGGAGTGTGTGGGGGGGAATGGGAGTACAGAGAAAGCCATCGAAAAACATCCACAGTACAGGAATAGAAAGTACAAAGTGCAAACTGTATAGGCAGACCAAGTGAGGTGATAACAGAAGAATCCTCACATGAAAGTCAGACATATAAAATCAAGCTCTTTGTTAAAGACACTGTGAAACCCCCACATTAGTTTAAACATTTGTTTGTTGCGTGATTTAACATTTGTTGACTGGGTAACTTACACTGAGTCAGAGCTCATTTCCTGACACAGCCTGGGGGGGGAGGTTACAAGGGGGAGAATATAGCAACAAAAACATGTCAGAATTAAGATACAATGCAGAGCAGCAGCAGCGAGGCAATAATACAGAGTTGCAAAATACAGATAAAAATACCAAAATTGGTTAAGTGGAGTAGCAGTGCTCCTGTGTCTTGTCCCAACCGACTAACCCTCAGTAAAGTCAACCAACCCCACTCTATACATTCCTGAGGATGTATGTATTGCGCATACTGTAGCGTCATTGCAGACCTACAAATAGGGAACTGTTTCTCTGGGTTGGACGTGAAGCACTTACTTCATTATTAGGCTGGACCTAAAATTGCAGGAGACACCTCTTTTTCCTTCTGTGTTGTGAAATCATTTCTTACAGGGAGACACCCTGCTACACAGGGAGGGATGGTTGGCATATACACCTGTGGCAGGCTCAGCATTCCCTCATCAGCCAATGTAACTGTGCTGCTTGTCTCCTTGCTATAAAGTTTATACAATAGCCATAGGCGTGTGTCATGTGCACTGCTGTGTTGTTATCCACCACAGTTGACATTCACCACGCCCTAATTTTTGTCTACCACCCATCAGCTAAGTTGAGTGCTTAGTGGTATAGTGCTCATTGGTTATTAGTAACTTATTACCCTCCTTTATGGTCAGCTGTTCAGAGTATATATGATAGCTGAGTGTTTCTAAGTGCATCAGAGTATGCCCAAGGAATCTGTGAAGCTTACTTTAGGGATACTAGACTGGCAGTATAGCACAGAGGTTAAATTAAGGAGCTGCGAATGAGCTTGGTACATCCAGCAGACCTGAGTTTGAGTCCCACAACCTCCACCTGTATAATGTGTGACTCTGAGCAAGTCACTTAACCACCCCAGTGCTCCACTGTTGCCCTTGAAAACAGCCACTCGTGCCTAGTGGGGATTACCTGGTTACTAAAGAGTAAAAAGAAACAGACTATAACCCTGGCAGAAAACAAAGAGATTGTTCTGAATTTCAGATAGAACCCCAAAACAAGGCAACCAGATACAGACTTGGGAGCAGTGACTTTCAGTGCATTGGTTTATATCTACTAACCAGATGGATGGCCGATGATACTATATTCTCATCTGGAGAGAGGACTGCAGAGGTGACACTGGACCTGGAAGTAAACAAAATGGTCCACAAAACCATTTGGGTTTGAGGAAAGTGGGAGTGCAAAATCTTACAGGGGAACCAGCTAAAGTAACTTAAAAGGATGGCGTGAAAGTACACAAAAAGCTCTTTTAAATGAAGTATTGGGCTTACCTGTGGTTGGTAGCAGTACACAGATATCTAGTACTAAGTCTGCTCTTTGCTTATTAAAGAAGAAGACATTTTTGTTTAAAATCTTAAGGAAGTGCTAGCATGGTTAGCGAAGCTGCATGCATAGCAGCTCTGTACATGGCAGGCTCTAAAACCTTTTCCTTTAACGGGATTAAGAGAAAGTTCATGGCAATCAGAATCCAATCAACCCTCGGCTGACTCCCCCACCCTGACAACACAGACTTCAAAAATGTAAGTCAGCCAGCAGACTGTACAAATTCCATTCCAAGAATCAGCTGAACTTGAAGATGAAAAGGACTCTGACGTGATTGTAACAGGAAAGTAAAATCCCCCTAAATAAGCTCCTCCCACAGTAAAATAGTATTGCTTCTCTGATTATATGAAGAAACTCACCTAAAAGGAATTTTTAGCTTTTTAGTGTACTTATGTGTCTACACAATAGGCCTGGTCTTCCAGAGTACAGAAATGGAATGTATATACAGATGAGAACTTTGAACAGTATAATTTGATTAACTGGCTGATTCTTCACACCACAAAATGTAGGACCTCTGTATATACAAGCAGTGAAATAAACACCTAAAACAAAGGAGGAGGTCACTGTGTAGTGAAGGACTCTCCCACCCTCACCACCTTGCGGAGGCTGCAGAGAAAGAGAGGTGATAGCCAGTTCCTCCCCAACCGGTGACTGTGGGTACAGTGAAGTGATAGCCTGTCCCTCCTCAACCTCTAACCACCCCACTGGTGATTGTGGACACAGGGAAGTGATAGCCTGTACTTTCATCAACTCCCCCCCCCCCCGGAAAACACACACACCAGTGACTGTACACAGTGAGGTGATAGCCTGCTCCTCCTTAACCCCTACCCCCCTACTGGTAACTGTGGATATAGTGAAGTAATAACCTGTCCCTCCCTCAACTCCCCTCCCTCCCATCTATGGCTGTGTACACAGTGAGGTGACAGCCTCTCCCTCCCTCATTCGCTACCAGTGACTGTAAACAGTGCAGTGAAATCCTGTTCCTTCCCCACTCCCCAGAGGTGTGAGCATGGGCATAGAGAGATGAAAGCCTTCCCACACCACCACTGGTAACTGCATACACTGAACAGTCATGGCCTGTTCCTTTCTCCCCACCAGTGACTGCAGACACAGCTCGGAAGTATGGTGTCTCTCCCCAGTCCACGGTGACTGCAAGCATAGCTTGGTGATTGCCTGGCTCTAACTTGATACTAGTGACTGTGGGCACATTGTGGTGATGGCCTATTCCCCCTCCCTCACTGGTGACTATGGACATAGCATTGTGATAACCTGTTCCCCCCATCTGTGGCAGCAGATATTGCATGGTAATGGGCTGTCCCCCCTGTGCACACAATATGGTTATATACAGACAGACTGACTTCATTTATTGATCTCCTTTGCAGAGTCTCTGGGCTAGTGTGGATCCTAAGCAGCCCCCAACTACCTGAATGAAAATTCCTATCCTGACAAGATCCTCCTGAAGTGTGACTAACAGCTCATGAATGTAGAGAGAGAGAGTTCAGCCTGATCTGGGTCTCAAATACTAATTGCAACACCTTGAAGTCAGAGTAGCACCACCTACTATAACATGCCGACAGTACAGATTGCAGATGACCGGGGAGATACCTTCCCATCTGGAGTAGATGTAGGAAGCCTAGCCCATCCATTCTCCACAAGTGGCAGGCAGTGCTGTTGACTTGCTGGCAAGCCCTGGTAGAGCATGTTGCTGTAGCCAAATAATGAAATATCAAGCCTGCACCACAGTCTGCAAGCCTCCCTGATAAAAGTAGGGCACAATCTGACAAAAAAATGTTCTTCAGAGGGTAGAAGCTGCTTCAGACTACAGATGACACCTGAGAAGTAAGAGATCAGTTTGCCATCCAGAACTACACCCAAGTTGCATACCTCCTACTTTGCCTCAAGCTATAACCCGTCAAACATGGGTAGCCTAAATCAGTTCTTGAACAATGACACCACTTTGAGCTGTGTCACCAGTGCAGCGGTAGTGCTATCACTTGCGGCGCTGATGACCTGAGTGCAGGAAAGAGCTCGAGTTGTCAGAGGGTCAGCTGGGGGGAGCAGGATCAAGCGACCAAGGGACTGCTCTCCTGGGAGGAAGTGTCACGGCACCTGGAGCGTGACTGTCCCCTAGTGAAAGCTGGGGGGGACAGTACACTGGGCAGTGGAGGAGTGACAGGTATTGCATGCCACTCCTCTGTGCTACAGGGGAGGGGGGACAAGAAAGGAGGAACCATCCTGGATGTCAGGATGATGGCCATCCATCATGGACCCGCATCTAGTGACTGAGGCACAGCCGCATGATCCCTGACCCGTTGGATTGAGTGCATTCCCTGCCACCCGAATATGGGGGAAAGCTGCAGGAGCATGGTCTGGTAAGTCCTGGGGAAGCTGAGGTGATGGGGAGTTGGCGGTTAAGTGGGAGCCATAGACGGGAGAAAAGATTAACTGAAAATATCTATATATATATATATATATATATATATATATATATATACAACAGTCAATTTGGGACCACCAGCAGACACCTGGTCTTGTTAAGATTCAGTCCTAGTCTATTGATAGTAATCCAATCTCTGATCTTGGTAAAGCAGCAATGTAGTAGTAATAATATATTTTACTCATAAAATTGCATATGAATAAGGATTACCTAGTTGAGCCATAAAACTTCTTGTCCAACACAGACACTGGGTCACCTTGGCTGAGTGTACTGAGTGCAAAAGAATGATACATCTGTGCATCATCTGCATAGCTGTGAAAACTCAAGTTTCTGAACACACCTCCTAAAGGCAGCATGTATACTGCAAATAACAATTGGGATAACAAAAAAATTTGATCCCTATGTACGCCAGAATCGATGGTGAACAGGAAGATTAAAAAACACCAGATACAACTGTCTGTTGGAACTCAGTGAGAAAAGACATGACCCAATTAAGAAAGTTCTGACCAGATCACAAAGCTTCTTCGGGCAATCAATAAGTCACAAATCGAGAACTACTGAAGATAGCTTTCTACGATTCTTCACTAAGGGATCATTAAATAGCCTTACCAGCATGGCCACAGTAATGTGCTGAGCCTGAAAACCAGATTGGATGGCTTAGCCTATAGTTCAGAGAATGTCAGGATCTAAAGATGACTATCAGGAGAGGCCTCACAGCAACCTTCTTCAAGGCCACTGGAAAACGACTGTCTCAAGGAAGTGTTAACAATCTCAATAAACACTGGAACCATCATCTCACAGGCAGCCTTCATTCGATGTGATGGAAATGGGTCCCAGGTGTTAATGGGTGAGCACAGCTCATTAGTGCCTGGAGGATTACTAACCCCTATGATGACGGCAGACACAGCACAGTGATTACCTGACCCTTTCCCCTCACTAGTGTCTGCTGACACAGTGTGAGGCCTGACCAGTGCCCAGTCCCCCTGCACTGCTATCTTGTCAATTTCCTTCTGTTCTCCATGGCTTAGTCCCAGTGATTAAAGTGAACAGGAATGCACAGGAGCTCAGTTCCTGTACTTTTTTTTGCAGCAGGAACAGAGTTCCAGTACTTCTTACCACTGATACTGGAACTGATATTCTTAAACCAGCAACATAGTGACAGTTTCTGGGCCTGTGACCTGAAATCAGGGTTTCCATAACAACATTTGACTTGTACAACAATGATATTTTCTTAGAAACACTTCAATATCTCTAAGTGAATCTACTAGCGTCTAAACAGATGTGTCTTGCAATGGATATCCTTCACATTGAGTATCTTCATTCCGCATTTCATAGTTGCCAGTGCCTGAGTTCCTGTACTTCTTGTCTACCACTTGCACCACTGCTTAGTCCAGAACCAGTTGTCTACAATTGCACCCACCAAGAAAACTTTTTTCCATTTAGGAAAATAAGTTGGAAATATCTGCTTCACACAAGCTGAGAGGCTCAGGATTTATCTTTAGGGGACTTGGAGGACAGCTCTGGTGAGCTGGGAGGGAAGCTTAAACTGACAATGTTTTCAGGATCATTTAAGGAGGTCCTACCAGTCTGGTTTAAGGGTGAGAACAGGTTTTTCCTGATCACTCACCTCAGCTCTTGACTAAAAAGAGCTACTGATGCTGCAAAGAAAACTTTAAAAAACAATAATTAGGGACAATTCTGCTTGCATTCCATTTATATTTTATATAGTTCTCCTCCCCATAATTTATTACTAAGGAAATGTGTACAAATATGTGATTGTTGTCCCTTAGAGTTTATTTTGAGTTCACTTGCCTCTACAGCTTACTCTCTACTCTAAGTCATGATCCTCTGTTGTGACATTACAGTCTGTTGCCATAGGAGTAACTATGAGGTCACAAGCAGTGCTCCATGACTTCAGGTAGGAAGAAAGCGGCAGGAATAGATGAACTCTTCAGGAGCAGAAATCATGTTTTTATACAGATGACATCAGTAATAAATAATGGGGAGGAGAAATACAAAACTAATGGGAAATACAAGCTGGATTGTGTCTAAATATTATGTTTTGTTAAATTTCACCTGAACGTGTCACCAGCTCTTTAAGGAGTGGTGTAGGGAAGAAGGATTTGTGGTGACTGTGGGCACTATTGGCAGGACAAAAGGCTATACAAGTGGGATGGTCCCTACATCCAAGCAAGGAAGGCACCAAGATGTTGGGGTGAAGATTTACAGAGCACATCAAGGTGCTTTTAATACTAGTAGAGGGGTGAGGCAGTATAGTTGCTTATAGGTACACATCCTTAATTGACAGAAACCAAGCTGGTCATCCCCAGTGTTAGTGAAGACAGAGGGGACAGCAGGGCAAAAAAAAAGATCTGGAGTTGGGGGGGCAGAAAAAGATACCAGGAAGGTGGTGCTAGGACTCCAGAAGGGGAGGGGCAGGGATAAGGATGAAGGTGGGGGGGGCAGGTGGCTATAAAAGAGTCTCAGGGAAGGAGGAAGCAAGTGGCCTGGAGGGCTATGTGCATTAATGCCAGGAGCCTGGGGAGCAAAACCTATGACCTGCAGGCACTGGTGGCAAAATTTCTGCTGGACTTGGTGCCAGTCACAGAGATGTGGGCAACTCAGTACCATGACTGGGACTTGACCGTTCAGGTTATGCAAAGTTTAGGAGGCATAGGGAACAAGGGAGGGGAGGTGTTATATGAAAGGGAGGGTATTAAAACCCCGGAGGACAAGGAACTGGTGGTGGTGGGGGGAGCAAAGGCATGGAAACAGTGTGGGTACAGGTTATCATGCCCTAACAATGTTCACATGGATTGCCAGGCACTCTCACAGAGATGATACTATTCAGCTTAAACACACTGAAGCTCAGAAACTGATGCAAAGAATTGATTCTTCATTGTGATGTAGTCAAGGAATACAAAAGGTGCATGGAGTAGGGTCAGTGACCACTAGACACCCTCTCTGAGAGTGCCCGGCAATTCCTGTGAATGTTGTCTGACTTGCTTGGAGTTTGCAGCTCCCACCCGACAGCAGTTTCCCTCCACCCAGCACACCTGTTCCTGTTTCTGCTATCCCTTGACAGTCCTACACATTGGCAGTGCTGAGCTGTCCCCCCCCCAACTATCCTACACTTAGGCTAAGTTGGGCTATTCTCTCACTGTTCTGTGGGCTTGCATTGCTGTAGGGAGCTCAATATGTTGAGAGAGGGCACTCCACTACCATTGGAGGGCTCTACAGATCAGGTTCTTAGATTGTAATTTTCCTAATGTGCTGTAAGTGGTGGTGCAGTATGCACTGACAAACTACTGACTGGGCTCTGCATGTGGTCCAGAGTCTCATCCCATCATCCTAATGCTCCAAAGATGTTTCAGCAAAGATGTTCTTTGACACAGTGCCCGTTTGCTCATGTCAGGCTGTGGCTGTTCATTACCAACATATCAAACTTGGAGGACTTGAAATCAGATCAGATTGGTTTTATTTAGTGTGCATGGCTTTGAACTCAATGGACTTCTTAGAATGTCATAGCAATAGAGCAGTAACTACTCTGCCCTTGTCCAGATGATTTGATTTCCTTGTCTCGCAGGCTGTCGAGGAATGAGCTCACTGACTGCCTTTGATGCACAGTAGCTGCAGTTTGGTTCTTACCAGGAAGGTCCAGGCAGACAGCAACAGTCCTGCCATGGCCTTCATAAACTATAGTCTCAAGGCAGTTCAAGCTAAACCTAACTCAGGGGCAGTTTAGATCAGCCCTGCTGAGGGGCAGTTCAGGCTAAGTCCAGCTAAGGACCATTCAGGCTAAGCCCAGCACAGGGGCAGTGCATGTCAGATCCATTAAGGGGCACTGCAGCCTAAATTCAGTTTGGGGGCTCTTCATACTAAGCCCAGCTCCAGGGTAGTTGATGTTTAGCCCAGCTCAGAGGCCATTCCATTTGTGCCCATCTCAGGGGCTGTTCAGGTAAGCCCAACTCATGGTCAGTTAGGCTAAACCAAGCTCCAGGGCAGTTTAAGTTAGTATGGTTTATGCGCAGTTCATTCTAGCAATAGTAATCTTTATTGATCGAGAGCACATTCCCTGAAGCTGAGAACCTTAAAAATAAAATAATGTTAAAGGGACGCTGTCAGCCCCCCCTTAGGCCTCAAAGTGTCCCTAGTTTAAACAAGCATTTGTCAATGCCGAATGTTTACTTGCTGGTATTAGCATTGGAAATGCAGGAGTTAGACAGACGCAGAGTAGGAATGGCTATGAAGTAGTGAACTTCACGTCAACCCCACCTCCACCCTGCAGAGACAGACAGACATTGGGGTATGCATTTGGGTTGTCACCCATAACGTTCATGCCATTTCACCTCTCCCTATCCTGCTTTCACCGACAAGTGTTGAGGTGTGCCTTGTAGTATTCGGCTTTACAGTCACCCCACTCCATAAGGACATACGCTGAAATGGGTGCAATGTAGGAGAATGGGGTGAACTCGGGGGCCGAAAAGTCCTAGGTACACCTCGATGCCTGTCACTGGCTGCAGGGTGTGGGGGTGGGGGTGGAATGGCATGAACATTACAGTTGGCAATGCAAAGGCACACCCCTGATGCCTGTCAGTCGGTACAGGGTGGGACGTTATCGTTAGAAACCCTAACACCCTGGGCGTTTGTTGGTATCTGCGCTACAAATTTTCAGCATGACTTTTTTGTAAACCCCACCTCATGAAAGCATTTGGGACCTCTTCTCATGAACAGTGGCACTGTTATTTTGTGAACATGTCCCGAACTTTGAGTTCCCACAGTGACCGTGCCACTGTGTGTCAGAGATAAGAAAACACAGATGGGGCAAGATGTGAAGAATGACAGCTGTACCCTTCATAGGGAGGTGTGAAGAGATGACAATGGTGAAAATCTGTAGTGAAAATATTAAAAATGCTTGAACTTCCGAACGTACGTGGAAACTGCGCAGTGCATGCGGGTAACAGTCATTTAATAGAATTATTTCACCAAATGTTCAACATAGGCATTTTGTGACCTCTGCTCATGAACGCTGTCACTATGATTTTCTTAATCTGTCCTGAACAATGATTTCCTACAGCAACCACGCTATTCTACGCCAGATGTGTAAATGAATATTTCTGGCAGGATGTGAAAAATGACAGCTGTACTGTTCATAAGGAGGTCTGAAAAAATGCCAATGTTGAAAATCTGGAGTGAAAATACTACAAATTTGTGAAGTTATGAGGGTGCTTGGAGACTACACAATGCATGCTTGTAACAGTCATTTAATGGACATTTGTCACCAAATTTTCAACATAGGCATTTTAGGACCTCTGCTCATGAACAGTCACTGTGATTTTACATACGAACATACATATGAATATACAAATCTGCCAGCAGAACAGACCAATCGGTCTATCTAAGTCTGCCCAAGTGTGCAGCTAGCACTCTAGATTGCAGGTGCCCCAGCCTCCTCCCCCTCAGTTCCTCCCCTGCTTGTCCCAACCCCTGCCCCCCTAACTCTTCCTCTTGCTTTATCACACTCCTTCTTAAAGCTATTGACTGTCCTACATCTTACCACCCCCTCTAGTAGTGCATTCCATCTAGATACCACCCTCTCAGTGAAGTAGTGCCTCCTCATTTCCCTCTTGAAACGTCCCCCTTCCAACCTTAGTCCATGCCCCCTAGTCTCTCTTCCACTTCTCAGTTTAAACAACCCCTCAGTGCTAGGTTTATTTACCCCCTTAGGTATTTAAATGCTTCTTTTATATCCCCCCATCCCTCCTCTCCTCCGGTTTGTATATGTTCAGCTCCTTCAGCTAACTTCATATGCCTTTCCTTCCATCCCCTTTAACATTTTTGTTTCCTTGCTTTGCATCCTTCCAGTAACTTTATATCTCTCCTCAGTTATGACTTCCAGTATTGCAGACAGTGCTCCAAGTGAGGTCTGACCAATGATCTGTAGAGCAGTAGGATCACATCCCTGTGCCTGGATGAGAACCCTCTTGCAATGAACCCCAGCATCCTGTTTGCCTTCGTTGCTGCTCTCCTGCACTTGGCTGAGTTGTTCATGCTCCCAGTTACCAAGACCCCTAGGTCCTTCTCCTCCTCTGTGATTCCCAACCTCAGCCCCTCAACCGATAGTCCCTCTTCTGGTTTTCAGCCCCAAAGTGCATCACCTTACACTTCTTTGCATTGAATCCTAACTGCCACTCCACCAACCATGTCTCAAGTTTGGTTAGGTGCCCCTGCAGTTTTCCCCATCTGCCTGCTTCGTCCACCACCGCCCCCAATTTGGTATCATCTGCGAGCAGACTAACCCTGCTCCCCACTATGTGTGCTGTATCAGAGATAAAGAGCCCAAATAGCACCCGGCCCAGCACTGACCCCTGCGGCACCCCACTTGCCACTGCTCTGGATGCTGAGAGCTCCCCACCACCACTACCCTCTGCACTCTCCCCGTAACCAGTTCTCTATCCATTTAGTCATCTTTCTTCCCACCTCCACTGCCGTCAGCTTCCCCCCAGTCTCCCATGAGACACGGTATCAAAGGCCTTACTGAAGTCCAAGAACAGGACATGTACCGCATTGCCCCTGTCCAACTCCCTTGTCAGAGATGAACCCGTGTTGCTGCCCATCTTGGAGGCCATTACTCTCTAGGAATGCCACCAGCCTCTCCTTCAGTATCACCTCCATAAGCTTACCCACTATGGACATGAGACTGACCGGCCGATAGTTTCCTGGCTTCTCCCTAGGCCCACTCTTGTGTATGGGCACCACATGGACCACCCTCCAGTCCTGGGGCACACACCCCGTTTCCAGAGAGGTGTTGAACAGATCTGCCAGAGGCTCAGACAAGAGCTCTGCCATATCTCTCAGCACCCTGGGGTGGATGGCATCAGGACTTGGTGCCTTGTCCACCATTACTGTCCTCGGCCCCTCTAGCACCCTACTCCCTGTGATCACTTTGTACGTCACCTCCACCCCTCCTTTCCCCATCCCCCCAGCCCATGGTGGTAGTGGACCTTCCCGCTCCTTAGTGAAAATGGAGCAGAAGTACTCATTTAGAATTTCTGCTTGCTCCTCCTCGTTTTCCACCCAATCCCCTCCCCGCTTTATACTCACAATATGTTCCTTGCACTTCCTCTTTTCCCTGACATACCTAAAAAAAGTCTATTTCCCCTTCCTTTATGCCCTGTGCTAACCTTAATTCCCTGGAGACCTTAGCTTTCTTCACCCGCTTGTCCACCTCCCTTGACCAACTCCTGTAAGTCTCCTTATCCTCTCCCTTCCCTGTTCTCCTGTACTGCCAGTATGCAGCCCTCTTTGCCCTCACCCCTTGCAGCACTTCCTTGTTCAGGCAGCATGGTTTCTTGGCTCTGCTCTTCTTACTCCTGGACCTGGTGCAGGCTACTGTGGCCTCTGTTAGCACAGTCTTTATGACTCCTCACTTTTGTTCTGCATCCATCCCAGGCCTTATATCCTGGAGTCTCCCTTGCAGTATTGCTCCCATCCTCCCAAAGTCTACCCTACTAAAGTCCACCAGCTTAGTGCCCATGCCTCTTGTCTCCCTGACCAGTGCGAGAACAAGACACACTAGTTGGTGGTCGCTACCCGCTAGTGGGTCCTCCATCCTTACCTCTTTCACCGCCTCCCCATTTGCCAGTACTAGGTCCAGAGTGCTACCAAGCCTTGTAGGCAAACTTACCAATTGTGTCAGAAGGCCGTCCTGGAATGCATCAAGGAATACCTGCTCCCTGGTACTGTGAGTGGCTGGGGTGCTCCAGTCAACCTCTGGTAGGTTAAACTCCCCCACTATCGCCACACTCCCCCTTCTACACACCATCCTTATCTGCTCTGTGAACTCCCCATCCAGTTCCCCGGATTGGGCTGCTGGTCTGCACACCATTCTCAGTCCTCAGCTTTCTTCCCTTGGAGTCAAGGAGCTGCACCCAATGCACCTCTGTCCTCTCCTTTTCTCCCTCATCCCTAATGCATTTGATCCCTTCCCTCAGATAGAGTCCAACCCCCTCCTAACAACCCCCAGTCCCTCCTCTACATCCTGTATCCTGGCATTGCCAAGTCACAATCATGGTACTCTGTGGCCCAAGTTTCTGTCACTGCAGCATTGTCCACCTTCCTCTCTGAAAGGAGCGCCTGAAGCTCTGTAATTTTGTTCCCCAGGCTTTTTGTGTTGAGAGAGACCACCTTCCACCCGTACCCCACTTCTCCTCTCTCTTCTCCTTGGCCTGTGTCCCTCCTCCTGGTAGTCTGCACCCTTTTTCCTCCTTATTCTTACCGGGTGGTGGTGCTTTCTGTATTACACCTAGACCACTCTGTCCACCCCCTCCCAAGGTTACTACGCACCCGCCTTTCCCTATATCTAGGGGGTGTGAGCACATTGGACTCCCCTGTCTGGATCTTTCTACCAACCTCAGTCTTTTGGCCACCCCTCCCCACTAGTTTAAATCCACCTTAGTAGAGATATACCCCTCTAATCCCACCTTTAATACTCCCCTCTTCGCTTAAGTGTAGCCTGTCCCCCGCGTACATGTCACTATTCCCCCAGACCCTACCCCAGTTAGTCACTAACCCATATTTTTGGTGTGGCCCCAATCCCTCAGCCATGTGTTGAACTCCTCGATCCTACCCTTCCTCCCCGTGCTTGCACATGGTACTGGGAGTACCTCCGAGAATGCCACTGACTCCCATCCCCTCACACTGCCTACCCAACTCCTTGAAACTCCCCCTCGCTACTTCCACAGTCTCCTCCGCCAAGTCGTGTCTACCCACATGCAGCACTAAATGAGGTTCCTTCCTCCCCCTCACTGCACACTTGAGCAGTGCCTACCCCTCCTGCAGTCAACCCAGGGATAGCTTCAATCCAAATATGGCTATGCCTTTCCCCCTTACACCCCCATCTCACCTGTTTCAGTATAGAATCCCCCAAGATGAGTACTCCCCAGTCCCTTACCCCCTTTCCATTCTGATGCCTCTTCCACCACCCCGGTATTCATTCTTTCCTGCCCCTTACCCCATCCAGCTGCACCCTCTGTGACTTCGGTATCTGCACCCCCTACTTCTGCCTCACCCCTTTTCTCTGCCTTATTCCTCCCTTTCCCCTTGAACCCCTTCCCAGCCTGACTGCTTCCTACTGGGTTTCCCATGTCGACCTCCCCTGCTGATTTCCTACCCCTCTCCTAGTCCCATTGTTGTCGATTTATAGCCCCCATTCCCTTCGACCCCGATAGTGATGCCCCTCCCATCCTTCCCCCTTCCCGTAGCTTTCTCTCCTCCAGTCACCCCTTCTCCTTCCTTCCTTACTAGCCCCCCATTCTACCCTTTGTCCTCATTATCTCTTCCCTTACCTGTTGCCATCCCTCTCATGCCCCGCTTGTCCTTCCCCCTCAATATGTTCCTGCTCCCCCTCTCTCTTCTATAGCAGAGGCTCAAATCTATTCCTAGTTGATACCCCTCCAACATCTCTTCCCCCTATCGGTTCCCCCTTCCTACTTGTTCCCCTTCGTGCCCCCCTAGTCCCACCCCTAGTCCCTCCTCACCCACAGCCATCTGCTCTCTCCTGGTACTGCTTGTGGTCTCTCCTCCCCCATCAGGAGGCCCCCCCTCTGTAGGCACCCCTCCCTTCTCCTCTTTTTCTGCTAGTGCCTCTGATATTGGGGTCAGTTTCAGTCCCTAGCTGTTCTTCCCCCGTCCCTCCTTGCCATCCCCTATTCCCCCCCAAGCCTGGATGCCTACCATACTCATCTGCCCTGCCACTTAGATGCTTCCCTAGCCTCTACAGTTCCTCCACCACACCCTGTACACCCCACCACCCTTCCAAAGATGCCCACCCTATTGACATGCGGCACCTGCCCCATTTTGGCCCCCATCTTATGATACGGGTGTCACAAACCCACTCAGCAGGCCAGGCCCTCTGCTCCCACAGTGCCAACCTCCAAGTGCAGTATTGTGAACAGGTAACAGAACAGGGTAACCCTCTTGTCTGCTTGTGGGTCCGATTCATCTTTGGTCTCAAGTTCTGGGGGGATTCAAACTGTGAACCTTATGCTAGTGTACCCAAAGGTACAGGCTCAGATAATTCTGCTGTTCGGGGAATGCCAGATATCTTTCGCCTAAGGGCACCTAATGAGGTAACCAAAATGAACCCTTAGAACTCTGTGCAAGACCTTAGTTATTTCTTACCATTTTTCCAGTTCAGTAACACCATTAAGCTTATGAACAGTTGTCAACTTTAACCATCTATACTTCACATGCAAAAGAAATAATTTCGAAGGCACACCAGGCAGTCTCTTTAAAATAAGAGGTTTACTTAAAAATGGATACAAATATGTAAAATGTAAACACAGAACACTGATAACAATGCATATAATCACTTAAAAGAAAATTAGGAAAAGTACAAACATAATCTCCTACCACAATACAATTAGACTTTTCTATCTAATGTATACCTTCTTACAGTGCTTATAGTTAGATGTTGTTTCTAGGAGCTCACAAAGAAATGTGACTAAAGATAAGACACAGAATAGTTTAAACTGTCTCTCAAACACACCCCTTCCATGACGTCACCTAGCTCCTCCTTATTAAATATAAAAAAAGAATACACACAGGATGTCCTATCAGGAGAATATTATAAATAAGGTGACATCAGCAAAAACTCATTTCCCAATATGACTCTTTGATCTTGAGTGGTTTCCTGCTTCCCCAAGGATCAAAGGATATTTTAGTTTCTCAGCTTCAAAGGCAGGAGGCCATAAAATGCAACTCCTCTAAAACGTCATAACAGTTTACAATCCCTATATTTTGGCAGCTGATCAGCTCCAATTAAGTCAGATAAACAGAAGACCTTAATTATGTCTCTCTAGTCTTTAATTACCTCCTGGTTTCAGGTTAACATCCTGAAGCTGAAACCTTGGGGGTCATCCCAGAAGCACAGGATGTCTCATGACAGACAATCACACTCTACATTTGTATATTACAAAATCATAGAGTAATCATAACCAGCTGGCCAAGTGGCACAAATCCTCCCCACCTAGACTGAATTTGGGGGCTCTATCCCCTGCATGGGATGAGCTTCCCAAATCAGTTCACTCCTCATAAAGACGCGAAAGCCCATCGCTGTTCTGATTGGTCGCTCCTGCTCTATGTAAGATTGTCATGTCATACCCTTATAAGGCAAGACTCCATCTTAACAATCTACCATTAGTTTTTCCCATTTGCGTCAGCCAAACCAGGGGGTTGTGGTCAGTTTGTACCACAAAATACTGCCCATATAAGTATGGCTCTAAATTCTTTAGGGCCCACACTATGGCAAGACAGTCTTTCTCCACAGTAGAGTACGCCTGCTCCCTGGGAAGTAACCTTTTACTCAGGTACACTACCTAGTGATCTTTCCCTTGGTTGGATGTCTGACTCAGTACTGCCCCAATACCCACATCTGAGGCGTCAGTCTGAACTATAAAGGGTCTGGTATAGTCAGGACTTGTCAATACAGGAGCACTGCACAGTGCCTCCTTCAGTCTGGTAAAGGCTTTTTCACAGGCTGGTCCCCAGGTAATTTTCTTTGGCATCATTTTCTTTACCAGGTACATTTCCTATAATACCCTGCTGTCCCTAGAAAACTCCTTACCTGCTTCTGCATTTCTGGTCTGGGCCATGCCTTGATCACCTCTATTTTTACTTGGTTAGGATGGAGCTGTTCCCGGCCTAAAACATGCCCGAGGTATGCCACTTCTCCCATGGCCACCTGGCACTTCTCAGCTTTGAGAGTGAGCCCAGCCCTCTGTGTCCTGCCCAGCACTTCCCTAAGGTGGAACAGGTGTTCCTCCCAGCTGGCACTAAAGATGGCAATGTCATCCAGGTATGCCACGGCGTACTCCTCTGCACCACTTAACACCTGGTTCACCAACCTTTGGAAAGTGGCTGGGGCGTTCTTCATTCCGAAAGATATTACCTTAAATTCAAATAACCCAATCGGAGTAATGAAGGCCGACCTCTCCCTAACTTTGTCCGTTAACTCTACCTGCCAATACCCCTTGGTTAGGTCAGTCATCGTAAGGTAGATCACCCCTTCCAACCTGTCCAGGAGTTCGTCTGACCGAGGCATCAGGTGGGTGTCTGACTTCATGACTGCATTCAGTCCACGATAGTCCCTACAGAAACAAGTAGAGCCATCGGGCTTGGGTACAAGGACTGTGGGTGAGGCCCAGGGACTGTGAGATCTCTGGATTACCCCTAAATCCAGCATCTCTTCCACTTACCTCCTAATGTCCTTTTGGACAGCCTCTGACACCCGATATGCTGTCCGCCTTATGGGCGTCTGTGTCCTTGTCTCCACATTGTGCATCGCTAAGGGGGTTAGTCCAGACTCGGTGCTAAACAGGGGGGCAAAGTCTGCTAAAATCTCCCTTACTTCCTGGATCTTGTCCGGGTCCAGCTGGAGTGACAGTTTAACTGCCTTCACAGAAGACTTCCGCTTGCTTTCTTCCAGTAAGTCCAGAAGGGGTCTCCTTCATCCATCCCCTCCCCAGGACTACATACTGCAAACACCATGTCAGCCCTAGTAGCATATGGCTTCATCATGTTGACATGGTATATCCTTTCTCTCTGTCTTCTGTCGGGTAACTCTGTAATATAGTTCATGTCATTTACCTTCCTAACTACTTTGTACAGTCCTGCCTACTCAGCCTGCAGCTTGTCTTTCAGGACCGGAATAAGGACCATGACTTCCTGACCCACCGTGTACGAGCAAGCTCTAGCTCTGTGGTCGTACCACACTTTTTGTTTCTGTTGGGCAGCTGCCAGGTTGCTCTGGGCTGTTCCCATAAGCTCCTTTAGCCTTTCCTTAAACCTAAGGATGTAATCCACTATGGGAGCACCCAGGGTGGCATGCTTGCCTTCCCAGTCCTCCCGGATCAAGTCTAGGGGTCCACGTACCCGGCATCCATATAAGCGTTTGAAGGGGGAAAATCCTGTCGACTCTTGGGGCACCTCCCTGTATGCAAACAACAGGTGAGGAAGGTATTTCTCCCAGTCCCTCCCGTGCTGTTCAGCAAATGCTCGTAGCATTGACTTCGGGGTACCATTAAGTCTTTCCACAAGCCCATTGGCTTGTGGATGATATGGTGTTGTGCATCTCTGCACCACCCCACACTTCTCCCACAAATATTTCATCAGGTCTGACTTGAAGGAACCCCCGTGATTGGTGATAACCTCCTGCAGAAACCCAACATAGGAGAAAATCCCAAGTAAGGCATCTGCCATTTTGTCTGTCCTCAGTGAGGATAGGGTGACTGCCTTGGGGTACCGGGTGGCATAATCCACCACAGTCAGGATGAACCTCTTCCCGGAGGAGCTGGGGGGTATTTAAAGGCCCCAAAATATCCATTCCCATCCTCTGGAATGGCTCCTCTACTATGGGCAATGGAATCAGGGCGGCTTGGGTTTTATTGCCCGCTTTTCCTATTTCTTGGCACCGGTGACAAGACCTGCAATACTCCTTCACCTGCTGGGTGAAGTTGGGCCAATAGAAATTCTGGGCCAATCGCTGCGTAGTGCGTGCGATTCCCAAATAACCAGACAAGGGAATATCATGTGCAGTCTTGAGCAACTGCTCACTATACCACTGGGGAACGACAAGCTGCTTGCCTATCACCGCTCCCTCTGTCTTCACATCCTGAGTATACATCAGTCCATTTTCCCAATAAACCTTATGCTTACCGTCACCTACCTGTGCACCGTCAGAGTCTGCCCAAGCCCTCAGCTTCCCTATACTAGGGTCACTTTTCTTAGTAGCTTCAAACTCCTTACACATTCCCAAGGCATGGAACAGGTCCCCTTCAGTCTCTAAACTAGGGTCCCTAGCACTAGCATCAGGGAACTCAGGATCACTATCATCCCTAACCCTCTGACAATGGGTCACCCCTCCTTCTTTGGAGTAACCCTCTGTAGCTGTGTGTTTAACTGCTACTGGTGAAATTTCTACCCCCCTTTTCATCAGTCTTCATACCAGGAGACACAGACTGGGGAACCAGCCTCCCAGTTGTTTTCACAATGGCTTCTGTGGGGTTCAGGGAACTACAGTTTTTCCTTGCCGCTTGACTATGGGTAACTGCACACACTATCCCCCGTTCGAGATTGTTGCCAAGGATGACATCAACTGCTAACTTTTTGGCTACAGCCACCTGTTGCACAGTTCCCCCTGTTTCACTCCAGTCTAGGAGAACACTAGCAAGGGGCAGTGTTTTCTCCTCACCACTAAAGTCTTGTACAGTGACATATTTCTTGGGTATAAGCTGACCAGACTCTACTAGATCCCTTTTACCAATGTCAGGGATGCCCCTGTGTCCCTTAACCCTTGTGTCTGTATACCATTCACCATGACTGTGTGCATGTGTTCCCTCATGTTCACAAGCATTTTTCCAGGGACACACAAACAACCCACTTCTTTCCAAGCCCCATGTTGTGTATTGCTTGGCCTTGTGGGACACTGCCTGGCAATAAGTCCAGTTTATCTACAGACCTAACATTCATTTCTTTTCTCAGAGAAATCTTTTCTCTGAAACCTGGGGCTAACTGGTTTCAGTGGTGGCCTTGAGGGTTTTAGCTGCCCTGAAGGTGCGCTTTTCCCTTTCTGCACTGCCACGCAAGCTCCATTCACTCTCAGAGCAGGTCTGTTGTTGGCATAGCAGTCCGAGGGTTCAGCAGCCTCTTGCACTGTTTTGGGATCTCGGTCTTCCAGCCAGATTTTCAGCTCTGCTGGGTATGCGCAAAAAAATTGTTCTAACAGAATAGCATTTTCAATTTTATTTACAGAGTTTGATTCAATTCCTTCCCACCAACGTTTTAAAAACTGATATTGTTTTGTGGCTAGCTCCTCATAGCTCTTGTCAGGGCTTCTCCTGAGCTTACGGAATTTTACTCTATATGATTCGGCAGTTAGATCAAACTTTTTTAAAAGTGCAGCTTTATGTTTGCTGTAATCATTACTGTCCTCATTGTCCATTTGACCCAATGCATCCCGAGCTTTCCTGGTAAGTAGCGGGGATAACTGGACGTTCCAGGACCCTCTAGGAATTTTAGCCTGAATACAAACTTTTTCAAAGGAATTTAAAAAGGCATCCATATCCTCCCCCTCTTTAAATTCAGCTATCAATTTGGAATTCAATTTATAACCCAGTCCTGTAGTTCCAGTTAAACCCATGCCACTTACCTGCTCTGGTGTGGGTGGTTGGAGTCGTAGCTTCTCCAGTTCATGTCTTCTCTGGCGCTCACGCTTCTTACGGTCCACGTCTCGCTGTTCACGGTCCACCTCTCGCTGTTCCCGGTCAGCCTCTCGCTGTTCTTGCTGGAATTCCAGCTCCATTCTGTGCAGCTCAATCTGCAGCCTGATTGCTTCTGGCTCCAGAATGCTGGTGACCTTCCCCTACTGCTGTGGCCCTTCGCTGGCACTGGCCCTGCTGTCATCCTCATTGGATCTGGACACTGTGCTGGCAGCTAGCCCTTCCATGCTCAAGGTTTGGTCCTTTACAGTCACAGTTTGTGACTCGATGCTCTGGGTATCTGCTGTCATCAGGGCATCCACAAGGTTCTACTTGGTGGCTCTCACCTTGTACAGGACTCCTTCGTCCTTGCACAACTGCCTCAAGTAGTCTACAGTGTGCCCGCTGTAGTTGGAAGCCATCTTCTTCCCTAACTACAGCTACTCTAACTTGCACTTCAGAAAAAAAAACAGGTAGCAACTCGACTGTAAACAGAATGATGTAATTCTGTTTCTTTTATTTAAAAATAAATCACTGCCTTTTTTTTTTGCAAGTGAGCTGTGCAGTATCAAGCTGACACACTGAACAATTTAAAGCTTGTGTTACCAAATGTATCTGCACCGATGCCAACCAAATCTGACACAAAACCCACTCAGCAGGTCAGGCCCTCTGCTCCCACAGTGCCAACCTCTGAGTGCAGTATTGTGAACAGGTAACAGAACAGGGTAACTCCCCTGTCTGCTTGTGGGTCCGAATTACCTTTGGTCTCAAGTTCTGGGGGATTCAAACTGTGAACCTTATGCTAGCGTACCCAAATGTACAGGGTCAGATAATTCTGCTCTTCAGGGAATGCCAGATATCTTTCGCCTAAGGGCACCTAACCAAGTAACCAAAATGAACCCTTAAAACTCTACAAAAGACCTTAGGTATTTCTTACCTTTTTCCAGTTCAGTAACACAATTAAGCTTATGAACAGTTGTCAACTTTAACCATCTATACTTCACATGCAAAAGAAAGAATTTTGAAGGCACACCAGGCAGTCTCTTTAAAATAAGAAGTTTACTTAAAAATGGATAAAAATATGTAAAATGTGAACATGGAACACTATATCACAATGCATACAATCACTTGAAAGAAAACAAGGAAAAGTACAAACATAAACTCCTACCACAATACAATTAGACTTTTCTATCCAATGCATACCTTCTTACAGTGCTTAAAGTTAGATGTTGTTTCTAGGAGCCCACAAAGAAATGTGACTAAAGATAAAACACAGAATAGTTTAAACTGTCTCTCAAACACACCCCTTCCATGATGTCACCTAGTTCCTCCTTGTTAAATATAAAAAAAGAATACACACAGGATGTCCTATCAGGAGGTATATTAAATAAGGTGGCATCAGCAAAAACTAATTTCCCAATATGACTCTTTGATCTTGAGTGGTTTCCTGCTTCCCCAAGAATCAAAGGATATTTTAGTTTCCCAGCTTCAAAGGCAGGAGGCCATAAAATGCAACTTCTCTAAAACGTCATAAAAGTTTACGATCCCTATATCCTGGCAGCTGGTCAGCTCCAATTAAGTCAGATAAACAGGAGACCCTTAATTACGTCTCTCTAGTCTTTAATTACCTCCTGGTTTCAGGTTAACATCCTGTAGCTGAAACCGGGGGGGGGTCATCCCAGGAGCACAGGATGTCTCATGACAGACAATCACACTCTACATTTGTATATTACAAAATCATAGAACAATCACAACCAGCTGGCCAAGCATCACAACGGGCTCTTGTGTATCCTACAACAACTGTTAGGCCCCTATTTACCCAAATTCCTGTTCCCTCCACACTAGTCCTCCTACTCCCCCCTTGCCGACTGGTTTAATTCAGTCTCAAATCTCATCCATTAGATACTGTATTACTGTAGCAATCCTACAGCCTTCTTGTCCAGTTTTCATGCCTTAACTACCATGCTTTTTGTTCTCAGCCCTCATATAGTTTC
This sequence comes from Neoceratodus forsteri, assembly GCA_016271365.2. NCBI lineage: Eukaryota > Metazoa > Chordata > Ceratodontiformes > Ceratodontidae > Neoceratodus > Neoceratodus forsteri. The sequence goes on along the minus strand of JADMNL010000028.1, from coordinate 185,083,449 downwards.
ACTTAGCCCAGTTAGAAATCCTATTGCACTCCAAGTATTACTCAGCTCAGTTAGAGAAGTAAACAGAACAAATAAATATGTATTATTACAGCAGTCCTAACAGTATAGCTCAGTATTTAGCTCAGTTAGAGAAATAAACAGAACAACTAAATGTGTATTATTGCAGCAATCCTAAAAGTATCCAGTCATTGCTCTGTGTCTCCACCCCAGAGTCCTGCTGTAATATAGGACCACACAGGAGCCTGGGAGGGAGGGTGGGCAACTCTAAAGTCCTGACAGAGCTCCGTTGAGCTTGCTCACTCCCTCTCTCTCACATGCTCATTCTGTTTCTCCTAGCGCTGCAGGCTGCCCTTATGTACTGTGCCCTGCCTGCATTGGTGCCTTTTTCTGCCCACAAAGAAATCTGCAGCAGTCCCGACAGAGTTCAGTTGAGCTCGCTCACTCCTCCTCTCTCACTCACTCATTCTGTTTCTCTCAGTGCTGCAGACTGCCCTTTTGTACTGGGCTCCTGCCTGCATTGGCACCTTTTTCTGCCAACAAAGAAATCCGCAGCAGTCCTGACAGAGCTCCATTGAGTTCACCCACTCCCCCTGTCACTCACTTATTCTGTTTCTCCCGGTGCTGCAGGCTGCCCTTTTGCACTGGGCTTCTGCCTGCTTTGGTGCCTTCTTCTGCCCACAAAGAAATCTTCAGCAGTCCTGACAGAGCTGTGTTGAACTTGCTCACTCCCCCCTCTCACTCGCTCAGTCTTAATCTGTCCCAAACACTGATTTCCCACAGCGACCGCGCTATTCTGCGCCGGAAGTGTGCAAACACATTTTGGCCAGGATGTGAAAAATGACAGCTGTACTGTTCATAAGGAGGTGTGAAAAAATGCCAGTGTTGAAAATCTGGTGTGAAAATATTACAAATTTGCGAAGTTACAAGGGTGCATGGAAACTGCGCAACGTACGCTTGTAACACAGTCATTTTATGGACTTTCATCACCAAATTTTCAACATAGGCATTTTAGGACCTCTGCTTATGAAAAGTGTCACTGTCATTTTATTAATCTTTCCCAAACACTGATTTCCCACAGCGACCACGTTATTTTGCGCTTGAAGTGCGAAAACATATTTTGGCGAGGATGTGTAAAATTATAGCTGTATTGTTCATAAGAAGGTGGGAAAATGCCAATGTTAAAATCTGAGTGAAAATATTACAACCGCAGAAAGTTATGACGCCAAGTGGAAACTGTGCAACACACACTCGAAAAACAGTCGTTTTTTGGAATTTTTTCACCAAATTTGCAATGTAGGATTTTTGAGAGTCCACCTCATGAACAGTGCCAGTGTCATTTCATTAATTGGTCCCAAAAGGGGAATCCGTGCAGTGACTACGAAATCACCTTTCGGGACTGAATAATGCCATGACAGTGACTGGATTCACGAGGAGGGGTCCCAAGAATCCCATTTTGAAAATGTGGTGCCAAAATTCTGAAAAATGCCCGAGATATGCACCAAAGTTGAAAAAACCCTATTTATGCCATTATACAGCTTACCTGCATTTCTTCAGTTCATGGTCGGGTTTGAAGAGTGCAGATGTGTTCTCCGGTCCATCGAAGATCATCACGCTGGCCTCTGGAGCTAAGTATGAGATTAGGGTGGTGTGGGGAGGTAGAGTGCGAAGAGAGTGGGCGCGGGTGTGGCAGCGGCACCAGAACACTTTGAGGGACCGTTTTCTCGTTTGCAAAAGAAAAACCTCAAACGAACAACACGGGTCAGTTTTCTTTTTTTGCAGGTGTTGTTTGGTACACTGGAGTGGTCTCCTAGTGTACCATCTGCATTTGTGGGGAGGAGGACCAAAGTCGATGGTTATTGGGCCTCCCATCGCACAGAAACAGGTGGGGGGCACGCACTGATGCCGAGGGGTATTGGGCACCGCCTCAGAACACAGCAGAAATTGGGGGTGGTTGGGGGTATTATGCCAATGGGGAGTGGGCTTCCCTGCCGGCAACTGGAACTGGGAGGGGGGGACTGAAGCCGACGGGGATTGGTCCCCCCTTCCGCACAGAAATGTAGGGGGGACGCATGATGCTGAGGGGACTTGGGCACCCCTCAGCACACAACTGAAATGGGGTGGGATTATGCCAACGAGGATTGGGCTTCCCCATCAGCAAATGAACTGGGTCGAGGGCATGCCAACATGGGGATTGGGCACCCCCGTTGGCTTTATATGTGCCTCTGAGGTGGCAGCATACAGCCACCGGGGTCCTGGTATTGTTACACCAGGCAAGGTACCACCCTGCAATGATGGGTCACTCTCTCATTGCAGCGCAATGGCTGATGCTGCAATGATGAGGTGGCCCCTGTTTGCAGCTGCAAAATCATTACAACTTGGTGGCACTCTCAAGGACCAGTGTCATCAGGACACTGGTCTTGCATTGACCGAGCACTGCCAAACCCAACAATGCAGTGCTGGCTTTGGCAGCCACAGTGCCACACCTCCACAGCCTGCTTCTCTCCTAAGCTGCCACATAATGTTTCTTGCGCATGCGTGCAAGCAAACATAAAAAAATATGTTATGACTGTTCACATTCTGTGGAGACTTGTGATACAGCTGGTAGTTTGATTTGGATTTCTTTTTTCTCTGAAAGAGCTGGTGACACGTTCAGGAGAACTTTAGCAAAACCTAATATTTCAACACAGTCCAGCTTGTATTTCCCATTAGTGCTGTAGTCCTCCTCCCTATTATTTATTACTGAGGTCATTTGTATAAAAACAGGATCTTTGCTCTTGAAGAGTTTGTCTATTCCTACTACTTTCTCCCTACCTGAAATCACAGAGCACTGCTTGTGATAGCACAGTTACTCCCATGGTAACACATTGTGTTGTCACAACAGAGGATTATGACTTGAAGTAGGGAGTAAGCTATAGAGGCAGATGGACTCTATAGGAACTCCAAGAGATAAAGATCATATTTGCTTGCAAATTTCCTTAGTAATAAATAATGGGGAGGAGAAATATATAAAATATAAATGTAGTACAGGCAGAATTGTACCCAATTATTAAGTTTTTTTAAGTTTTCTTTGTAGTAGTAGTAGTAGTAGTAGTAAAACCTTTATTTTTATACAGGATAGTAGATGGTCATTTTTCACATCATTAGGACAAAGTCCTATTTTCAAGATGGTCCTGTTATTTAAAACATTGTTGCTTAAACATAAGAATACAGATAGTGTTTGACAGATAACATAATATACAATACCAATAACATCTTTACAAAATCACACAACATCTTATCCCACGACAGACAAACAACAAATATTTAATTATGTCCTACAGTCCAGTAGTATAAAAGTACCCTAATCAGACAAGAATTTTATCCAAAGCACTCACATATTATATTTAATTCAGCTTTTAAAGTAGATGAAAACACTTTAATGCTTTCATACTGTTTTCCTGTAATTAATTTTAAAGAACTCCATAATCTATTCATAATTATAAGGAATCGCATGTAACTGTACTTATTCTTAAGCTTAGGGAACTCAAAACTTCTAGTGCTCGAACTTCTCATGTTATAAACATATGATTTTTTTTCTAATTTTTCATAAAGATACATTGGCTGATTTGTGTTTACAACTTTATATATCTGTTGTGCCCAAAAGAGTTTCCTTTTACTTTCCTGAGTCAACTAACCCAATTCCTCGTATAATTTACAATGGTGTTCATGATAATCCTTTTTTTATACAAATTGAGCCAAATGATTATACATTACATCAATTTTTGACAGTAGATCATTTGTAGCTAGGCCATACAGTAGCTCTTTAAAAGTGAAAAACTGAGTGACAACCATACTGGTGTTACCTCACCAAAACATGTTTGTTTACATTTCTTGACCAACTCCCACTGCATCTTTCCTGGACTCAGGAACACACTCAACACAATCAAGCCACTCATTATGCAGTAGGAGTAGAGGAGACTATTGTATCATGAGTGACTGCACTGTTTGAGGGTGTTTTTGTTCCTAATGTTCAGGAAACATGCAACAAGAGTAGTTCAATGATTTGAAGCAAAACAAGGCTGGGCATATCTACAGTATATGTCACCATGCATTCCAGGTCTATTAGGCAAGGAGGCAGATAAAACAACCAGCATCAACAATTAAGTTTAGACAAGGAAAACAATCATACAATGTGGGGTTTTAACAAGAAATAATATAATGCAAAAAAGGTTGACAGTGTCCCTTTAATTAAAAAAAAACAAAATAAATAGATATCCATATATAAATATCACATTTAAAACAATAATAGCACTAAAAAAACAGGTGGCATCAGATACAAAAGACAGTTAATATGTAATTCTGAAAGCCTCCTGAGATAGAAAGGTCTTCAGGCCCCTCTTAAAGGCCTCTACCAAGGGAGCTTCTCTCAAAGATTGCAGGAGCCTGTTCCAGCTAGCTCAAAAGCTCGGTTGCCTGAAGATTTCAGCTCAGTTCTGGGAACATTTAGGAGGCTCAACGTGGAGGAGCAGAGGGCGCAGGAGGTCTGATAGGGAGTCAGAAGATCTCTCAGGTAACCAGGACCCAGTCCATATAGGTCCTTATAAGTCAGTAAACCAACCTTGAAGGTGATGCGCCACTTTACCGTCAGCCAGTGCAAATTCGTGCAGTGTTGGGGTTGTGTGACAAGACCTGGGAAAGCCCATCAAGAATCTGGTCACTGCACTGTGCACCAGCTGCAGGTGTCACAGGACACCTCCACTTACCCCAAGATACAGAGCATTGCTGTAGTCAAGTTGGGAAGTCACAAATGTGTGTACCTGTAATGGCAGGACTTCAGTGGAGATCAAGGCTTTTATCTAGGTGATGTTTCTAAGATGGTAAAAGCCACTCTGGACTACACCTGATGCCTGAGCTTCAAATTTCACCCTGTCATCTGGAATGACCCCCACCAATCCTGAGGAGCCAAGCACCAGGCCAGTCATCTCCTCAGAGGTTTCTGCACCCCACCTCAGACCTGGCTCAGTCACTAATAACTCTGTCTTGCCTGGGTTGAGTCCTGGCCAGCTTGATGACATCCAGTCCTGAATCTTAGCCAGGCCTAAATTTAGCATGTCGACTGCATCAGGCATCCCAGATGCAAAAGACAAATACAGCTGGGTATCATCTGCAGTGGAAACCCAAGCTGTATTGTCTAATAATCCCTCCCAGGGTTAGCATATACACAGTGAACAACGTAGGAGAGAGGATCATTCCCTGGGTGACACTATAGAGCAGGAGACTTCGGGAGCGTGAAGAAATTTCCCATCACCACCTCAATGTGTTCTATCTCTGGGGAAGGACTCAAACCAGCAAATGACAGTGCTGGAGAGTCCACAGTACCTTCTAAGGTAATTTAACAACAAGCCATGGTCCTCGGTGTCAAAAGCTGGTAAGTGATTGCGGAGGATGAGAACTGACTATTCTCTGTCTCTCAACCTGAGAAGGTCATTAGACACCCTGACCAATGTGGTCTTCATACCATGCTTAGGAAGTATAGTGCAGTGATTTAAGACTCTGAGCAGCAAGCCTGGACACCTGGGTTTGAATCCCACAGCCCCCACTTGCATATTGTGCAACCCTAAGAGAGTCACTTAACTTCCTTGTGCTCCTAGGTTGCACCTGGAAACAGGCTTCGGCTTAGTGTGCCTCTTCTGGTTAAACAATTTCCCCTTTCCCCTAAATCTGGACTGGAGCAGCTCATAGATGTCATAATCTGTAAGGTGTTCCTTGAGTTGCAGTGCCACCATCCTCTCTATAACCTTCCCCAGAAATGGAAGTTTAGAGACCGATTTAAAATTTTCCAAGCAGCCCATGGCCAATGATGCTTTCCTCACAAAAGACCTTACCAGCACATCTTTCAGTGTGCTTGGAATGGTTCCCTCTGAGAGGGAGCCCCCAACAAACTTGGCAAACACTGTTCCCAGAAACACCACACACATCACCAAAAAGCATGTCAGGTCTGGTTCCAGATCACAAAAGGTGTACTGTAGCTCTGAGATAGCCTTACACGCCTCTTCCACTGAAACCGACCTAAATTGTTCCCAGATCTGAGGAGAGCACCTGTTGACAACCTGCTTGACCCCACTGGGTCGCAACAACCCAGTTGGTGTAGGACCAAATAGAAGACTTCCTGTCTGAGAAGAAACTAGCGAACGCTACACAATGAGTGGAAGAATTGGCCCTCACCAGTTGAAGATAGACAGGATGGAGTAGTTTGTCCACAGTCCGGAACATCTGTGCTAGTTGGTTCCTCCCTGCCACAATTTCTGTGGACAGAAAATGCTGCCATCTTACAGAAAATTTCCCTCTGATACTCACTGTAATGAGTCCTCAAAGCAGGTTTGTCTCCCTTGGATTGCATTCTCTTCCAATAATGCTCCAATCTCCAGCCCTAGACTTTAGGTCCCTAAATTTCCTGTTAAACCTCGGGGTCTCAATTGTGAAACCTGGGGTTTTATATGGACAGTTGCAATCACATCGAAGACCAAGTCAATAACCCTATTATAGGCCACCACTGCCTCCCCCAATCCAGTTCCACAAGCAGCCATTACACTCAATAGATTCACTGTCATCTGGAGTCCTTCTGGGGACAACCCCTTCAGTGAGCAATAGTGAACCATCTCCACATAGGGTGGACTTCAAGGGACAGCCTCGAACAAGAACCTCACTGTACAATGATCCTACCAAGTGACTTGATCGATCTTAAGGTTGTTAATCTCGAGCCCCAGTGAGAAGGGTAAGTCCAAGGCATGAGCATGTTGGTGGGTCGCAAAGATAACTACCTGGCTAGGTCCAGTGATTCCCTTAGCTGGAGAAATTCCTGGCCAAACTGTGAGAATTCTTCATTGACCCAGGCACTGACATCACCCAGGATCAACCACATGAGCTATTTCAGTACCCTCTTGGTGATGAAGTCCATGATTTCCTGCAGGAACTCCCTCTGGTGCCCTGGAGGCCAGTACACAAGTAGAATCCTGCAACCTGCACCTGGACTCCCATGCATGGCCACACATTCAAATGACAAAAGTTTCTCCTACTGGGTAGACAGTGAAGTTCAACTCAGATGTGAAACAAATGGCAACCCTCCCCCCATGATCCCTCCGTGGGCAGTGAACCATGGAGAATCTGGCTGGGACAGTCGCCTCCAAAACTGGACCAACATCGTCATTCAATCAGGTCTCCATGAAGGCAGACCAAGTGAAGAACAAGACATTAAATCTGCTATAATGGTAGTCTTGCTTCTCATTGATTTGGCATTGCATAGCATTGCCTGCAGGGGACAAGTGGAGACCACTGGCCTATTAGCTACCTGCCTACTTGATCTGGTGGGAGCCCTGGGTATGCATACCAACCACATCTGGCCTTTCTCTAGGTCCTATTTTGCCTCTGGGCTCCTTCTGGTCCTCATCAGCCCTATATTGCACACCCATTAGCACTCCTCATACCTTGCTGGCTATCATCGTACCTCATTGCAATTCCTACCTCCCTGCAGTGCCTGTATATCACTGCTGGGAGAGGGAGTCATCAAAGGGGGTGAATGTCTAACAGCTGGAATGGGGAGTAGCTAAGCCCAGGGCCCCTTGAACCCTAGGCATATGATGCCACCAACTTAAAGCCCTCCCACACAACAGAACCATAAACCCCAAATGACCAACAATTTACCATACACACAGCTCTAACCATCTGACCCACCTAAGTAGTCATTTAACTTACCCGTGCAGCTAATACAAAGTGTAGTCTACCCACACCCACACCCACCCCTATTCTAACCACTCACATAAGCCCACACTTCTAAAACTAACAACTTATAATATCTTTTAAAGTAAATAAATATGAGAATCCTCGCAAGGTGTGTGCAGCTCGTGGTGCAAAATAGTTCACACACATTATATAGTCCAGAGTCCAAATAAAGTATTTCGACAAAAGGATCAGAAACACCTCTGCTCGTACCAGAGAAATAAATCCTGTTCATTTCAGGAGCAACTCATCCAAAGCCTAGCTCAAACATAGTTCAAGCCAGCCCAGCTCAGGGTTAGTTCAGACTAATACTACCTGCTTCGGTACAGTTTAGGTCAGCCCAGTTCAGAGGCAGTTGCTCATCTCAGGCACGATTCAGGTTAAGATCAATTCAGGGACAGTTAAAACTATACCCAGCCCAGGAACAGTTTAGGCTATGCCCAGTAAAGAAGTATTTCAGGACAGCCCAGTCCTATGGTACTTCTGACTAAGTCTAGCTCCGGGGCAGTTCAGGTTTAACCCAGCTCAGGGGTAGTTCTGTCAAACCTCAGTGCAGAGGCAGCTTAGACCAGGTCTTGCCCAGGATCAGTTATGGCTAAGTTGCAAAAGAGTGAGGTAGTCCCCCTGGGTACGCGCCCAGTATTATAGCAGTTGTTCAATACAGTGATAAGGCTGGGGCTGGTGTGGACTCAAATTTGTGAGGAAGTATGTAGAAAACCAGCCAACTCCAAACAAATATTTTGATTTTCTTTTATTTCATCGAATGTTGCACATAGATCACCGTGTCCTCGTTCAGGACATGGTGAACTATGTGCAACATTCGATTAAACACAAGAAAATCTAAGACATTTGCTTTGGAGTTGGCTGGTTTTCTACATACTTCCTCACTTGCTTCTGGCCAAGCCCAGCTCAGTAGTAGTTTAAATCAGTGTAGTTTAGTGGAAAGTTAGGCTTATCCTAGCTCTGTTTCGGTTTGGGTAAAGCCCCAGCTCTGGGGCAGGCCAGGTCAGCTGTAGAGTTATTTATCTCCCTTGAAAATTACCCTCTGACTTGCATCTGCTGAGCTGTGTGTGCCATGGAGACGCTTGTTCCCATTAACAGTTGGCTGACACATAAATTCCACTGAGTGATGGAACAGCCAGTTCCCATCAGTGCACTAGGAAAATAAGATAACAGCAGCATGCAGGCGGGCTGAGAAACAAGAGACCATAAACCAGGACAGAACATTCCAAGGGGCATGTGTATAGCATGGATATATATGTACACAAACACATACACATACATGAATAAAAGTATATATACTTTACAGTACATACCTAAATACACATATGAACATAAGCTCATTTATAAACAGTGTCACATATAGAACCATGAACAAGAACAAAATATTCTGAGGAGCAGCATTTCCTCCATGGTCCTGCTTTACCCCCCCCCATTTATTCTGTGGATACATGCCAGGGCTGTAGTTGTTGGGGGGGGGCATGTTTGCTCTGTGGGTGCCTGAAGGAGCTACAGTCCGGGGGGGGGTCCTGTTTATTCTGTGGGTACCTGCTGGGATCACAGTCAAGGGGGGCCTCTATTTAATCTTTGGGTTCCTGCCAGGGCTATGGTCATGGGTGGTGAGAACATCCTTTTTTTTTTCTCTAGTTCACTGCAAGGACTACAGTCATGGGACCCTGTTCTCTGGGTGCCTGCTGGGGCTATGGTTAGAGGTAAGGAAGGACCAAATCAAATCTTTATTTATATAACACCTTTCAAAATCAAGGCGTTGTACACAATATAAGCAAAATATTAAAACAAGCAATAATATAAATTATTTAAAATCAGTCTGGGAAAGCCAAGGAGAAAAATAAGTTTTTAACGTAGATTTAAAACTACTGACAGTCAGGCATTCTGTTAACCAACGAGGTAGAGAATTCCACAGGGTCTGTGCTGCAAATGAGAAAGAGCGAGCTCCAGAAGTTTTTAAACAAACCCTGGGAACTTCTGGCAATCCCTCATCAGCAGATTGGAGAGGCTGATTGGGGGAGTACAGAGTCAGGAGATCTTTCAGGTAGTCAGGTCCCTGTTTGTGTAGAGTTTTAAAGGTAAGCAAGCCTACCTTGTAGGTGATCCACCACTGAACTGGCAGCCAGTGCAGTTCGCACAACACAGGCGTAATATGGCTGGTCCTGGAAGTACCAGTCAGCAGCCTGGCCACAGCATTCTGCACTAGCTGCAAGCGGTGGATATCAGTCCCAGAAAGCCCTAGGTAGAGGGCATTGCAGTAGTCAATACGGGTAGTAATGAAGGCATGAATCAATGTTGGAAGGTCGCCTGGTGGAATCAGGTGTTTCACCCGGGGGATATTCCTCAGATGGTAAAATGAGGATTTAACCACAGTTGACACCTGAGATTTCAGGGTCAAGCCTTCATCAAAAATAACACCCAGGTTACTCACCTGATCTGAGGTAGTGAGCCGGACACCATCAAGCCATAGGCCTGACATGTGCCCAGCTCCCAAACCCACCCCTTGGTGACCTGGGTCCACAACCAACACCTCAGTCTTATCCAGATTCAGTCTCAGCCAACTCAAGCTCATCCAGTCTTTGATCTCAGAGAGGCAACTATTTAGCATAGAGATTGCATCAACCTGTCCAGGCATAAAGGACATACAGCTGAGTATCATCTACATAGCAGTGAAAACTCAAGCCATATCGCCTGATGATATCTCCCAATGGCAGCATGTACACTGCAAACAACATGGGTGCTAATATGGAGCCCTGCAGCACCCCACAAGACAGGGGGAGGGCTTCAGAGGAATAAATTCCGGTGACCACCCTCTGAGACCTGCCTGCGAGGAAGGATTGAAACCATTCGAGGACTGTACCAGACAGTTCACAAAGGAACCACAGGGTCTCCAAAAGCACCTCATGATCCACAGTGTCAAAAGCTGCTGGGAGATCGAGAAGGACCAGGATGGTATGAGCCTTTCAATCTCTCGCCATTAGGAGATCATTTAGTACCCGAACAAGGGCAGTCTCCGTGCTATGCCTCTTCTTGAAGCCAGACTGAAGAGCTTCATAGACAATGTGAGTTACAAGGTGATTGTCCAGTTGCAATGCAACCACCTTCTCAATAAGTTTCTCCACAAAGGGCAGGTTAGAAACAGGTCGGTAGTTAGCTGGATCGCTGGGGTCCAAGGAGGGTTTTTTAATGAGTGGTCGAATGACCGCCTCTTTTAAGGGGTCTGGAAAGATTCCCGTCTCCAAGGATCTCCATACATTTTCAGCTAGGATCGGGCAGATAACATCTACATACCACACTAAAAGGGGGGTAGGGCCCGGATCCAAACTACAACAGGTTGGGCACAAAGTCTGGACAATCTTCACAATGTCCATGACTTCCGGTTGGCTGAAGTCCGTCCAGACAGACCAGGTGCTCACAACTTCCCATTGACCTCCTCAACCCCTCATGGAGGAAGCCGGCCGATTCCGGATCCGATGCTGGCAACCTTATCTGCAAAGAACCGACCCAGCTCATCACACTTAATTTGTGAAAAAGCTCTTCTAGATCCTATTCATTCTGTGAATATCTGCTTAGGCTTCAGTCAGCAGAGGGAGGGAGTAACCTTGGTTTTCTTGGGGGGGGAACTGGGGTTATAGTTGGGAAGGAAAAGACCCAGCTTTGCACTCATGGCTGTGCCACTATTGTTGCTAGGCAGCATTATTGCCAACATTCCAGAGTGAATAAACAGCTTATTCGTGGATGTCTGTAGAATGGATCTACAACACCAGTTCGGTAGTACCAACATCGATGGCACTTGCTGTGAGACAAACTCTGTGACCACAACTGTGCCCCTGACACAGTGCCCCAACAATGGCAACCATGAAAGCCCCTACTACAACTAGAATACATAACAAATGCAATGCAGAGGGCCTGCCCCTGCACCCCCAGTGCAGGGGGCATCGACCCGCACCCCACTGGAGCCCCCATGCACCTCCAAGAGCCCCCCCACCCCTGAGATGCAGAGTACAGCTCCCACGGTGCACGTACCAATGAGTAACAAGAAGCAGACAGGTGATGCATCAGTAAACTTTATTAGTGTGTCACAGTAATAGCAGGATAGTGCTGAACCATTCTCACCCCCCACCACAACCACCCAGTGCGGTGCACACAAATTCCAAAGCAGGTACAGTACTATACCCTGAACCCTCAACGTGGCCATTACACCTGCAACTGTATGTTCAGGGCAATTCCCATCAAATAGTCCTGCAGGCTGTGTACCACGTACTGCTCAACTATGTCCATGAATTGCTCAGCACTTCCTGATACTTTTTCCTGGGCCCACAGACCTCCATTCCTTGAAGCAGCTACTGCATCTTCAGCTCAGTAAGCCATTGACCTCTACACACATCAATAAATGTCCACACCGTGGGATGTGTTGCCCCCAGCAGGGAGTTGAATCCTCTGTGCCAGCTCTCAGTTGCATTGATGGTCCAGGGTAGCCCTTCACTCGCAGCCACATAGCAATTTCAGAACTTCACTGGTAAAATAGGACACTGCTGAACTTCACTCCAAATGGAGCATCCCAACCATGTGTTCTCATAATAATTGAGGAATGGGACCAGTTCCTCCTCATATGATACATAATATTCCTGGCCCCACGGCTCATCAAATGCACTGCACACATCAGCAGATGGTACAAAGGCTAGGGCAGCAAGCATACTAATGTGCAATGCAAATCATCATTCCCCACATACAGCTTCCCCATGGTGCTGCAGTTTTCACCACAGACACTGCAAGTAATTAAAAAAGTAGTCATGTAGCCAGCCATGTGGGAAGACAACATGCATTGCTTTGTAGGCAATCAGCTCAAAGTCGATCATAATGGACATGGGCTCCAGTCCAGGACACAGCTCCAGAAACTTCTTGAACACAACCGTATAGCACCTCACTGACCTACTGGCCATGAACACATACACAGCCGGTAGCACTGTGGACGTCTCCACACCATGCAAACTATGAATCTGGTGGAACAGTCGGGGGCTGCATTTGAATGTGCCATCTGCAAAGCAGGTGGTACTCAGGACAGGTACTCCAGGTTGCGAGTCATACTGAAAAGCAGGAATCTTGTCTCACTATCACCAGAATCATGTAGGAGAAACTGTTCCCCTGTATCTGTCACCTGGTACTCATTGGGATACACAACCCAGACAGCGCTGTAGGTTCCACCAGGGCTTTGCAAACACTCCTCTGGGCTCTCTGTATGGCTGCCTCAGGTGGCTGATGGGTGGCAGTCTTCCCCCAATCGCATCGGACAGCCCACTGCAGCATGCCACTACCACTTGCTGACTGGATTCAGTAGTCTCCACCACTCTCTTCTTCACCCCTCTTGGACCTTCTGCACAGCCACACCAGCCCTGTCAGCCACATGGTTATGCCACCCAGACGACGTAACATCACCAGCTCTACTGATAGTCTTCACCCACCCCAGACACCTCCCTGAGTGGTACTAGACATGTTTCCAATGTGTCACAGCACCTCAGGTCAGCTCTTTCTGGTACAGAAATCTGTGAAACACTAGGAGGTTGTTGCCCTGAGTGCTTCTCAGATACTCCAATGACATGGCTTATGGACCCGCACACCACAAGTGTGTCAGCACCTCTTCTCACTACCTCACCTACTTGTTAGTGGTCAATGTGAAACATCTGTGGCAGTTAAATGTAGAGTCAACCTACATCACTTGTTGACACAGTGCAACATGAAGTGAAACACCTGCCACAGGCCATCACACCTCACCTCGCCATCAGGGATTTACTGTACCAACAATGTACTACTCCAGGTGTCACAGGTACTTCGGCATGCCATTATGGTGAGAGTTTCTGCAGTACAAAATGTCAAGTCACCATACAGCACCTGCCAACACAGCATAGCTTGCTGTGATACACCTATCGCCATTCAACACACCTTGGTGACAGGCACTTCACTTCCATACATATCCATATATTGCATACATACTCTCCTTGCTTCACCGTTGGGGTGTCGCTGTTATAACGGCATACCCTGTGGAATATTCCCTATTTATGTGAATACACTACTGGAGTGAAAAGTGCACAAATAAATTTATTTTAGTTGATGACATACACAATCTCTAAAATAAATTTGGGTTAGATGTTGTATATGTCATAATCATTTATTTTACAGGTTACGTATGCCACAGTTATTTATTTTAGAGATTACATATGTCATAAACAAGCCTTATGCAGCTGGAGCTTTTTTCAGAACCAACTAGAGAGCAGCTTTCGTAGTGCTGATGACATCACAATAGCCTGACCTGCCCTGATGCCAGCTGCTGAACTCAAACAGAAAGAGTTCAGTGTTTGAACAGCAGATTTAAAAGTTATAACTTGTAAAACTGATGTTGCATAAATTGAATATACAATAACCAGACTCAAAATACACAGTTTCTCCAAATGTGGCATGTGTTGTCTAGGTGACAAGGTCTCAATATGTGGAAAGTTTCGTGATGACAGCTTGTGCGGTTTCGGAGATCCGCATATGTCATTTTTACATTGATGTCTAAATTTTTTCCTACACTTACATTTTGCTGTCACCCACAGCCTTGACTGAATGGAATTTTTTTCTTACTCTTTCTGGGTGGAAATGGCCTGTACCAAGGTAGTACTTTTTGAAGATTTCGTGAAAAAATATTAAACGGTTATAAGGATTTACATTTTTTTCCTGAGCATGCTCAGTAGAGTTTTTAGATAAACCTCTGATACAACCCGAAAAATTCCCTGTCACACAAGCTTTTTGCTTTCTCATCACTTGCCTCTCACAACCTGATAAAAAGTTTTCAGGTAGTGACACCCACCATCTTGTTTTTTTCCCCAACCAAAAAAAACAAAACAAAAAAAACCATAAAAATAATGTATTTAAAAAAAAAAACACCTGAGCCTAGCTAAACGGGACCTGCTCAGCTAGATTCCGGTGTTTAAATAACAAAAAGGCCTGAGATATGTTTTCTGGGCAACTGAAATTCATGGTGCCCAGCTTAGCGAGAGGAACTACTTGCCCATTTTCTCCATATGAGAACAGTGGGACTTTCTTGACCTCTGCAGCCTACGTGGAGATGTGTTGCCAGCTACAGTGGCAGCAGTGATCTGGTGATGTCGATCTCTCTCTCTTTCTCTCATCTCTATCTATCTATCTATCTATCTATCTATCTATCTATCTATCTATCTATCTATCTAATCTTTTTTTATTTCCCTACCCCTCACATCTCAGCCAGCTGTCCTGTGTCCTTTCCTGATACTTACTTACCCATTATGTAATACCACAAGCAGAGTGGGGTGCCCACCACCAGTACTGCTTGCCCTACCCCTTCCCCTTCAGGTTACCCCCCCTTTATAGTGGCAACACTGGAGTGCCCCCTCCGTGCCTCCATTTTCTAAAAGCTGATACTGGGGTGCCCAATCCCCAGTGTCAGAGCCAATAACTAGTAAACATGTAAAAAAGAAAACAGTCCCTTGTTGTCTTTTTCTCTTTGTTTTTTAACACCGTAAAAAAGAAAATGGTCCCTCATTGATCTAACCCCTACACACAAACCCACACCCCCCCACTTGACCCCCCACTCAGCATCCACCCCCCCACACACCCTCAATCACTTGAACATGTCCCACAACATAGATCCACCCTTCAGTTGAAGACATATCTTCCTGCTGGAACTGGTGACTGCAATATGAGAACATAAAGTAAGTCCAGGTTAATGTATTTCAGTGGGTTTTGAACTTTTACTCATAACTTTCTCCTTTTTTAATATGTTTACACTGAATTTTTAAATATGACCTTTTTGGGACCCCTCCTCATGAACAAGGCAGGTGAAATTTTTCAATACATGCTGAAAGGTCATTTCACGGTTGCTGTGTGAAATCATATTTCTGGCAGGATTTAAGCATTTTCAGCTACTGGGTTCATGAGGTGGGGTTATAAGAAGACTATGTTGAAAATTTGGTGTACAAATATGGTAAAATGACTAAGTAAGTTATGAGTGAACAATGAAATATTTCAATGTTCTCTCATAACTTTGCTAATTTTCAGTCTTTTGACTTCAGACTTTCAACACAGCCATTTTTTTCACACCACCTCATAAATGTGACAGGTGTCATTTTTCAAATCCTGGATGAGATGTGTTTTTGCACATGTAGTGTGAAATGCTGTTTTGACCAGTATTCTATAAATGCCACATGTCTTGTTTATAAGGGGGAGTCATAGGCTGACTATCTTGGAAAATAAGTGGGTCAAAAAAAAAATATTAAGAAATGTTGTTTGTAGTATCAGCTTTTCCCCAGTGGGTAATGCTTTGTGATCCTGTGCTAGTGACCTGAGTTTGGGGGTGACCTCAGTGAGCCATCAGGGTGGGCTGAGGTGGGGGGGATGGTGCTGCCATGTGATACCACCCCCCAGCCTGGGAAGGGAAAGTGCAGGGTTGCCAGCAAGGTTCAAGTACCATTTAGTAAAGAGAACTCTTCTCTTGGCATATGGCCTTGCACCTCTGCACCCATGTGTGCTAAAGAGCCCTGTGCTTTGGCTGAGACATGGATTCTTTGCCCTGTGCATCTGTGTCTGCAGCTACATGGAGGTGCAGATCCCAGAGGGCCCTGCACTTCTGCAGTCCACCATGCAGCACCATGAATTCTTGACATCTGCTGCTGTACAGAAGTGCAGGGTCCGCACTGCACTTCCATAGGTGGATGGAGTCTTCCCTTGGCACAGGACCCAGTGGGCCCTGCATGTCTGCATTTCTTTATGCATTACAATTCTACTATTTCAACAAGAAAGGAAATTCTTTGCAACAACCGTGTTAATGAGGAGGCAGTATAGCGCAGTGGGTTAAGGCTCTGAGCTGCAGATCTGGAGACCTGGGTTTGAATCCCACAGCCATACCTCTCAACCTTTTGTCCCCCAAATGTGGAACATTGCCTGTCAAAATGTGGAACAAATGGGTAAAATGTGGAATACTTAATCAAATCTTTACCTCAGAAGCTCAAAACACTGTTAAAATGTTGCATTTATGTTCAGAAAGTCTGTTATTAATTGCATAATATATTTTTTGCATCATTTACTATGGATTTTTGCTTTAAAATGTTGACTTTGAATGTGGAACAAGTCCTCACAATGTGGAACAGGGAGCTTTTGTGAAGTAAAATGAGGAACGTTCCTCATAATGTGATACAGTGGAGAGGTATGCCCACAGCCACCCACATGCATACTGTGTGATCCTGAGCAAGTCATTTAACTTCCTTGTGCTCCCAGGTCGCATCTGGAAACAAGCTTCGGCTTAGTGTGCTACTCCTGGTTAAACAATATACGCTAATGCTCCAGTTATGGTTCAAATTAATGCCATAATAGTTGGGAAATGGTGCATTAGGTTTTCCATCCCTAACTCCCTTCCCAAGCAGCAAAAAGGAAAAACGTTAGGGTTTTGGGTCTCCGGAGTCTCGGCAAATCAGTGGTGAGATCTTCCTTGGGGTTGGCAACCCTAATGCCCATCCCCTCCAAACGTGGTCAGACATGAAGAAAGCTACAACAGATTCTGTTAGCAACATGTGGCAAGACATACTTCTCAGTCTTTGAAGAGTGTGTCACTATAGGCCTTTTCACACAATCTGCTCTGCACCACTGTGAGCGGTACAGAGCAACTAGCATATTACTTTGCTTGCCATGTGAAGCTGAGCCACACTACATCCAAGGGTAGTGTTCGTTGTCCTGGCACACCCTGCTTTTCTAGGTTCACTGTTGTGGTTTTCTGTTTTGTGCTGCATCCTGCTGCTGTATAATCAAAGCGCAGCGCTCACATTGATGCAGCCTAACAAGCAAGTCTCAGGCTTTCAGAAAGCTGGAAAGCTAACAAAAATGCCAGAAGAGCCATGAGACCACTGCAGGGCTGCTGTGTTTATAACCAAAAAGCAGTGGCACAGATGAAGTGGAATGAGCAGCACTGTGAGTAAGGGCTCTGTGTAAAAGGGCCCTATGAGGCTCTGACTTGGAGCTGTACATTACTACATTAGGATCACAGTCTCATGCAAATGTTCACAAAGTTTTTTTTTAATATTTGCATGAAACCATGATAGCATGCTAATAATGTCAATGCTTAGAAATTACAGAAATGATAATACTGCATTGAGAAATGCCAATTACTGTCATTGTTGCATTGAGATCAAAATGTCATGCAAATATACATTTTCTTCTAAGGCACTCCAGTTCTGCAGCCTGAAGTGAGTGTGTATGTGTTGAAGTGTGCATGTACATCCATGGATACAGAACCACTGAACTATGATGATGGATGTCTCTTGTTTCATCTGGAAAGAGTTGTATGTTATTTTTCTTACCTGATGATGGCTGTGTGTAGTTGCTTGTGGTGTCTTGTCCCTTTGAGAGTTTTTTTTTGGGGGGAGGATGGGGAGTTAGGATTTGAAACCCTAACGCCACACTTCCCTATTTTTGTTGCTTTAAAATGAACCCTAACTGGTGCATTAACGCAATTTTTATTTTACAAAGAATTTCCTTTCTTTTTGAGATAGTAGAGAGAATGTATGTTTCCTTCTGTTTGTCTTTATACCACACAAGTAATAGATGCTTCAGCAATGTTGTATGTATGAGCTGTTTGGATCTTTA
Source organism: Neoceratodus forsteri (assembly GCA_016271365.2). Lineage (NCBI taxonomy): Eukaryota > Metazoa > Chordata > Ceratodontiformes > Ceratodontidae > Neoceratodus > Neoceratodus forsteri. The sequence continues at coordinate 185,065,035 of JADMNL010000028.1, read as the reverse complement.
CATTTCATCCAGCTTCATCTTCAGCACAGATTATCCACATGACCAGTGTTGTTTTAGAGTTTCATGCTATCAAAATGGAATAAGTCCTTTTGCCTGAGAAGTCAAAATGTGATGTTTTTGTAGCATTCATGTAAAGGGACACTGTTAGCTTTTTGGGGTAATTTCTGGTCATATGTCACCAGTTTGCCTCTTGCATCAGAATTAGCAAATTAACTGCTTTGAGTGAATGCCCCCAAAGTGCCAGACAATCCATTTTCATAATGTTGTATTCCATTTTCAGTATCAAGCTTGGGCTGAATGTTTTACCCTAGATCTCACTGAACTAAAGCCACTGGAAGCCTCATGATCCTGTGAATGTGCATCTGTGAATGGTGCCATACTGCTGACTAAACTAGTTCATGAGCACAAGGTGATATGAGCCAAGGGTGCGGTCCACAAGAATGGGTGATTCTGTACATGAAGATGTCACTCTGAAATAAAATGAGCACTGGGAATACAAAAAAAAAAAAAGCAATAAAAAACTGAGCTGGGATCCTGAGCATGCGTATCAGTGTTCCTCGCCAATGGGCATGATCAAGGTCTTGGCTCAGTTTTCATTTGTGATGTTTTTGCACTTCCAGTGCTCATTTTTGTATCAGCGTGACATCTTCATGTACAGAATGGTGCACTCTTGTGAACAGTATCCTTGGTCCATATCGCCTTCAGAAATTTTAAAGTGCCTATGAATGAGTTTAGTGAGCAGGATGGTGCCATTCATAGATGTGCGTGCACAGGATCATAAGGCTTCTGGAGGCTTTAGTTCATCAAGATCTAAGGTAAAATGTTTGCCATGAGCTTAATACTGAAAATGGCTTAAAACATTATGAAAATGTATTATCTGGCATTTTGGGGCATTGATAGGATTCATACGAAGGTTTTGAGTCAGTAAGTGTTAGCCATAGTTGACTTGCCATTTTTCAATGGATTAGTGTACTAGGTTTGCATCCTAGATACCTGTCTAATGATGCCTTAAATGTATCCATCATTTTGCTACTTACCACAACTTCTGGTAGGCTATTCCATAGGGTCACCACCCTTTGATTGATCCAGGTCCCTCTTTTGTTAATTTTACCCAATTCCCCTTTTAACAGAAATTTGTGTGACCTTGTTGCTCTGTCAGTTATTTTTAATTCTAACTCTATACACTTCCATAAATCATTTTCTCTAAATGCTCTGAAAACCAAACATAAATCTCCCTTTAGACGTCTGTATTCAGGTGAGAATAAACGGAGCTCATCCAACCTCTCCTCATATAATAGGGGAGTTATAGATTTTATTCTTTTAGTGGCTCTTCTCTGCACTTTTTTTCTAAAAGTTCTGCATTACCTAACTGGTGGGGTGCCCAAAACTGTACACAGTGCTCCAGCTGAGGCCTGACCAGTGTACTATTCATTGGCATCAAAACTGTTTTATCTCTACTCCTTATATGTTTAAATGTACAGCCAAGCATTCTGTTACCCTTTTTCACCACTTCCTTAATATTTTCCTCAAATAATAGTTTATTAGTGATGACAGCATCTAGGTCTCTTTCTTTATCCATGGCCTCCTGCTCTAATCCATCTAAAAAGTATTTAGCCATTTTATTTTTGGAACCAAATTGCAGGACTTTACATTTGTCTGCATTAAAACACAGCTTGTGCTCTTTAGCCAATTTTCAATTTTGAGTAAGTAATTTTGAAACTGCATAGTAGCTGACTCACTATCCATTATAGTGTCAAGTTTTGTTTCATCTGCAAATGTACAAATCCATGAGTTTGCAGAAATTTGCATTCAAAGCAGTTACTTTGCTAATTCTGATGCAAGAGGCAAACTGTTCACACATGACAAGAAATTACCCCGAAAAGCTGACATTGTCTATTTAATACTATTAGTCACCCTTGAAATTTCTTGATTTACTGTTTGCAACACAACTAATAAAACATGTTTTTACAATTTATAAAGACATAGACACAACACTATGAAGAAGTTAAACATTTATTAGAGAAAAAATGCCAATTGAATTAGTGTAAAACTGCTGCAGTGTTCCTGGAGAGGGTGAAAACCCAATTACTACAAAAATGAAAAACAATAACGTAAATCAAAAAACAGTAAGCCATCTGTTAAATGTTAAACTTAGATGAGTCTTTACTGTATATAAGAAATATTTGCTATATATAAGAACTATGTAACTATTTACAAGTATTTAGAACGTGTACTCAGAAAATTCCTCACTTGACCCCTTAATTAAGGCAGTCCTGTGAAAAAGCTGAACACTGCAAAATCAGCATACTAGGCAAACCATGTAAGTTATTTATTTATTTATTTGCTTTTGTTTACCAGGTAAGCACACTAGACAGCCAAGTGTCTATTTTCAGGTGCGATCTGGGAGGATTACAAGGTACATACAAAGCATCAGGCAGAGTCAAGGTAATTGTGGTAAGATATATTGTTAAAAACATTAACATTTTTGAATAATATATCAACTTCAATGAAGCAGACAGTATTAAACCACTGTCACCTTTTTGTCAACATAAATGTGTGCAATCAAATAGAAGAACAGTCATGTGCAATCATGCACATAGATACAAACTGCATTAAATGAAATCATAACTACTTTAACATAGGGTAATGCAAAATATTTACACATTAAGGTTTTCAACATTAAATACATATTTACATCTGAGTTTTACTTTGATAGCAGATGATATGCCATACATTTATGGCACAGTTGCAACATTTATATGTGTTGCACAGTGTTGATAGCAGATAACATGTATGGCACAGTTGCAACATTTGTATGTGTCGCACAGTGTTACATGATGAGCTGATATATAGATGTGTATGGACTAGTGTTTGCATGGGGGGGGAGAAGAATATGCATATGACAGGATTAGTCATTATGCCAACATTCTAGCACACCAGTAACAGCCCACTCAAACTAAAACTATAGTATCATAATTACAACCATCCAGCCATTACTTGTAGAAATTAAATGTAAGAAAATTAATTATTCATGACTCAGTGAGTGATCCAGTCCAAAGGGAATGTTGCCAGTGATGTATGTGTGATGTCAGTATACCGATGCTACCTCGACAATTTTACTTCACCCAGCTAGGTCGCTGTGGTGTCAGCACGAGACCCCGGCACTGCTTTCTGGGGGTTCTGCACTTTCTAACTGAAACAACTCTGACTCAGAGTTGATTATTTAAGTAGTAGGGGGTACAGGGGGCAAAGCCCCCCTGAAGAAAACAAAGTTTGTTGTGACTCCCTTTATGCCGACCACAAATGTGGTCGACATAAAGGAGTTGCTGTACCATCAGTTGACAACGAAACTGTAGACCGACTGACATAGATCATGTGATGTCTACCTTTTGTTAGCCTATTTAACTGAGAGGCATGTTATTGGTAACTATTCTGCAGTTCTCACAAATTGCTTTTTATTCATACACTCAGATAGGGATTTGTTAGCTTCCTTGGAAGCCTTTCCTTAAAGGTGCATGCAGCATCGTTGCACTCTATTCAGCTGCCACTGTATCTGAGCCAAGTTACATAAAGGCCAGAATGAACAGAAGCTCCATAATGGAAATTTATTGCATGTGTGTCAAAATGAATATGTCCAAACATGACTCTACCTGCAATAAAGTCAATTATTTGTGTCACAACCTTGACTCCATGTGATGAGTCAAATCATTGTAGTACCAGTATGAGGTAGTTCATAGAATGGGTCACCTTCAGTGATCGTGTACTGCTCCTGCTACACCTTGTGCACTCTCAGCTGGATTTAGCAATTTTAAACAACTGTCTGAATTTGATGGAAGATTCATGCGGGACTTATAGAGAACTCTACAACATGTCATCAGTCACTTCTCTGTCAGTATTTCCACAGGAAAGACAAACATATCTGCTGACGTATTTTAGAATGAAGTACCACCTTACTGGCATTCCAGCTTCTTCCAGTGAGTTGATGATCGCCACCATAAACTCAGTTACATCTATGCTGAACACTGTCAGCAGGTGACCTGTGCTGGTCATAAGATGTCACAGCTCAACTTAGTGGCATCAGTCACTGAAAAGTATTGCTTTACCATTGACTAACACAACTTGCTTCAGTGACTCTATAGAAGCAATTTATTTTGAAGCAGTTATCATGGCAACAAATTTAGGCAAATGTAGGAACACCTGCATGCAGAATTAGCATAGCAATTAACTCCAGTAATGGTGTTAAATAACATCACTGCAGAGAGATCATTTTTCCTTTTTGCTAGAGGTGATCTGGTATCATTGGACACAACTGACCACAGAAGAACCGTGTACAGTAGACTTTTTCTCTTCCATTTCTGTGAACTCTCAGAAGACACATCTCATATGACTATATCATTCACTGGTGGGATCAAGAAATGCTGGGTTGAAACAAAGTGCCCAGGTGGTTGTACTCTATGATGCACTTTTTCTCAGCATGAAATTTATTATGTGCGACACTGATAATGTATGAGCCTGCTAAAGTTCAGATGAGTGACAAAGCAACATAGCTCATATGAACGTTGAATGTGCCATTCCCTATGTCAATCATCGCAGCATCTAAACTCAAACCTTGTGACTTGTGAATCAACACTGCATATGCAATACACAGTGGGAGCAGTTTTTGTGTTACATAAATGTCTTTCACAAACTAGAATTTTACCAAGTATCTGTTGATGCCTTGTGGGTAATCAAGGTTGTCAAAGTTTACCGCAGCAATTTCAACTCTGAACACTGTATTGAAATCAACTATATGTCCCATTGCACCTAGTCCATGATCCACATCAAGACTGTGATAAAGCATCATGCATACAGTTTTACAGACTGTGAGAGCTGACTGTAGACCAGCTGTTCTTGACTTTTCTACATTCAACTCTTTTAGATGGTTGATCATCTTCGAGATCATTGTCAGGCTTAAACAACTTCATTGACTGAATCAAATGACGACAGTGTGACAGTTGCTTGTTGTCATTGCTACGGCATTATCTGAATTGTGCACATTATTTAAGCCTCAGTATCAAACACACAATTTGTATTCCATCACAGAACAGTTTGCTAAACACATCACATGCGTCAGACATGAAACTCTCACTTTTGCCTATCATGTGTGTTCAGTATTGAAGCACTGAAAGCTGACAAGTTTCCAATTCATGCTTCATCAAGTACAGCCATATAAATTCAGTCAGCACTTTGATGCATATTCTAAAACAGTTGAACATAGATGAATAATTCCCAGAGGTTTATTCCACTAATGTGCCTGATAGCTTTTCTAGCTTCCTCAACAGTAAATCTAGAGAAGATATGCTTCCCATTAACAGGTGCAAGTTGAAATAGGTCACCAAAAATAGCAATGTTTTTGCCTCCGAAGGCAACTTTATCGTCTGTGCCAATAATCTCCTGCCTGCAAATGTAGCTGAATGAAGGCAAGCACCAAATTGGAGACCATACTAATCTCATCAATAATCATGAGCCTGCATAGGTCACCTGCAACTTCAAAAGACAATTTGCGGTATTCACCAGTTTTTTCATGCTGAACAGACAGCATAAAAATACAGTGTAGAGTCACTACACCTGTTTTATGCTACAAGTCCAGCCAGAGCTGTCACAACTGTAGACATTGCTACTCCAGTATGTTCCCTTATCGTAGCACTAATTGCTTCAATTAAAAAAAAATGGTTTGCTGTGCTTGCTCAGCCAGTGACAAACATACATAGTGGTTTAGATTTGTCATGATAGCATAATTTTTTATGATGCTGAATGCCATGGTGAACGGCATACATATGGCAGTATATACAACTTGCTGCTGTTCATTTACCTGCTGTTTAATGACAGAGGATCCATGACTGGTCATCAACAAATTTTTTGTCGAATGACCAGACAGCAAAACCAACAGGTTGACCGCATTTTGCAGTCGGCTGCCAGTATCATAGGAAAACAAGTGTTTTCAACAGGGGGCTTCACTCCTTGAACCCCCCATGTGGGGGGGCTGTGCCCTCACACCCCCCAACTTAGGATTCTCAACTAAGTTGGAGTTGATTTGAGGGGATGCAGGACACCTGACAGACAGTGCCGGGTTCCAGCGGGTTCCCTGCAGCGATATGGTGCTGTTGTCGCTGTAGGGGACTGTGCTGTCAAAATGTCGCTGATAGTACGACATACCAGTGACAGAGAGGTCAACACCAGGTTGGTGTGCCTGTTCCATGGCTGTTTCAGCCTCTGATGCCAGTACAATGGGATCATTCACAGGAAGAGGTGCTTCCAGTGCACCTTCTCCCTCTGGATCACAGTTGTCCTGAGACTTTACTGGAGTGTCCTCTTCCAGCTGTTCTCTTGCTTTTTCTAGCAATTCTTTCTCTAATTCTAATCTTTAGGTGTATGCAACTGAACTGTCAGTTTTGAAGGTTTCACAGTGCAAACTGAATTGCTCCTCACATGTGTCGGATCCACCTTTCAATGAGCTTTCATGTCCCCATGGCTTGAGCAGGAAAAGTAGAGCAGAATAGTAATGCCCTCTTTTCTCTGGAGATTACAGAGTCAGTTTTCAGTGATCAGTCAACTAAGGCTTGCATCTTTTGACCAGGCTTCCTTGCACGCCAGTTACTTGGAAGATATCCTTTGCTGGATTAGACTCAACTCGAGGTTTACAGTCATATCATTGGGCAACTTTGAGGAGATGCATGTTCTACATGGCACTGTGTCGCTGTGGCTAGTATGTGTTAATCAGATTGTTTTTCAGAAAGTTTGTGGAAGATGGCTTGTTTGCAGCAAAATCTTCAATCTGATCATAAGACTTCAATATGTGGCATCTGTTTTCTTTGCAGTTGATGTTCAAGTACCATATTGCTTCGGATTTCACATTAAGACATGTCCTAATCAAATGGTCACTTGCTTTGTTGGCTCCACATACACAGCGTGATAGAGTTTTCAGTCCTACAGAGCACAACCATGAATTGATAGATCTGCTGTTCTGATCAGCAACAAATTATACATCTATGTTTGTCCGCCACATCAACAACAGAACAGGACTGCAGTCATTTATCAATGCCTCATTTTTTTTCTAGGTAACACATACACTCTCTTTGTAGATTTAAGTTTCAGATGGTGTTGCATGGCAGAGAACAACTCATTCATAGGGCCATTTTCAGACACACATCTCTGAAATCCAAATCGACACTTTGTGTATCAGTTGTTGCAATTTTTCACCTTTCAACAACAGTGTTTGCAACTGATGCATAGCTGAAACTTTTCAACCAGTTTCTATTAGCTTGAACTGTTGTACTTCTCATGATGTTGACTTGTAATATGAACATAGGGACATATGAATGTCCCAGCAGGAACAGACCACCCAGTCTATCTAAGTCTGTTCAAGTGTGCAGCTAGCAGCCCTAGTTTGCAGCTGCCCCTCATCCCTTGTCATCCTACTGCTGCCTCTACCTCCCCAACCCTCACTCTCCCCTGTTCCCTGTCCCATGCTCTTTTAAAACTGTTCACAGATTTACATGATACCACCCATTCTGGTAGTGCGTTCCATTTTGCTACCACTCTCTCTTTGAAACAGTGTCTCCTCATTTCCCTCCTAAATCTTCCCCCTCTATTCCTAGCCTGTGCCCCCTGGTGTCCCTCCCCCTCCTTAGCTTAAAGACCCCTTCTGCCCCATCCTTATTGATTCCCCTCAGATACTTGAATGTATCTATCATGTCCCCCCTGCTCCTTCTATCCTCCAGGGTGTACATATTCAGGTCTCCCAGCCTGCTGTCATAGTCTCTCACCTCCATTTCACATATCATCTTTATTGGCCTCTTCTGCACCCCCTTCAGTAGCCTGAAATCACGCTTCAGGTATGGCCTCCAAAACTGCACACAGTACTTCAAGTATGGCCTTACCAGTGACCTGTAGAGGAGCAAGATCACCTCTCTTCACCTGGATGAAAAAACCCTTGCTGTGCACTCCAGCATTTTGTTTGCTTTTGCAGCCACTCTCCTGTACTGAGCAGTGTTTTTCATGGTCCCTGTTACCATTACCCCATGGTCCTTCTCCTCCTCAGTGATCCTCAGCTTAACTCCCCCAGCCAGTATTCTCTCCTTGGGTTCTTTGCCCGAAGTGCATAACCTTACACTTTTTTGCATTAAACCCCAGCTGCCACCTCTCTAACCACTCATCTATCTTGCTTAGGTACCCTTGCAGCTGCTTCCATCCCTCCCCTCCATCCACCACTGCTTCTATTTTGGTGTCGTCTGCGAACAGACTTACCTTGTTCACCACCCCATGCGCAATGACTGATATGAAGAGACCAATTAATACTGGTCCCAGCACAGAGCCCTGTGGCACTCCACTCATCACTGACTTCAGAGTTGAGAGCTCCCCTCCCACCACTACCTGTTGCAGCCTCCCACTCAGCCAGCTAGTAATCCAGTTCATCATTTTTGCCTCTACTCCTACACCAGATAGCTTCCCCCCAAGCTGCCCATGAGGCATTGAATCGAAGGCCTTGCTGATTTCCAAGTAAAGAACATCCACCGCATGACCCTTATCCAGCTCACCTGTCACCCAGTCATAATATTGTATCAGGTTGGTTTGACAAGACCTCCGCAAAATGAACTCATGCTGCCTCACATCCCAGAGGCCATTGTCCTTCAGGTACGGCACCAGCCTTTCCTTTAGTATCATTTCCATGCACACTATGGAGGTAAGACTTACCGGATGATAATAACCCGGTTCATCCCATGGTCTGCTCTTGTGTAACGGTACTACATGTGCAATCCTCCAGTCCAGTGGCACACATCCGAACTCCAGTGAGGTGCTGTACAGATCTGCCAGTGGCTCCGCCAACATCTCTGCCATTTCCCTCAGCACCCTGGGGTGGATACCATCTGGCCCTGGTGCCTTGCCTACCCTCAGTGCTCTCAGTCCCTCTAGGACTCTACCGCTCTCAATTCATCCATCTGTCACCTCCTCTCCCTGTCCCCACCCACCCAGCCCATGGTGGTAGTGGTCACCCTTTTCTTCCATGAACACTGAGCAAAAGTATTCATTCAGTGCTTCTGCCTGTTCCTCCCCCTTTTCCGTCCACTCTCCACCCTTTTTTATCCTCACTGTTTCTCCCTGCACTTTCTTTTCTCCCTGATGTATCTGAAAAAGTCTTTCTCCCCACTCCCCCATTAATTCCCTGCACCAATCTAAGCTCCCTCTGGGCCTTGGCTTCTCTTACTTTTCCGGACACCTCCCTGGACCATCTTGCATACTCCTCCCTGTCCCCTTAGTTCCCTGTCCTCCTATACCTCTGATGCACATCTCGTTTTGCCCTCACCAGCTCCACTACCTCGCTGTTCAACTAGCATGGTTTCCTTGCTCTGCTCCTCTTACTCTGTGTCTTGGTGTAGGCTTCCGTTGCCTCTGTAATCCCCCATTGAATAATATCCCATTTCTGCTCCATGTCCATCTCCTGCCTTATGCCCTATAGTTTCCTTTTCAGTACTTCCTGCATCCTCCCAAAAGTGTACTGCATGATAAACTTGAGAATTTCACAAGCTTGCCTATCACCAGTGTGGGGTGCATCTTTTATCCACAGTAGCATGTGGATATGAGGAGCACAACATGCTTGGTACTCCACTCTCCCAAAAGTAATGTTCCACAATACCAAGAGGTGCATTCATCTTTAACAGAATGGACCTCAGCAGTGCATTAAATCTGTGATGAAAATGTTGGGACACAGACACTGGATCTAGACAACACATCTCACCAAGAGTCATTGATGATATGCCCTCAACATCTGCATGTGCCCACTTTAGTATTTCTGGCAGTTCCTCCCAGCTGTATACAGCACAACTTACAGTAACAAACCAAGTGGCTGCATCATACTCTTGCACCACACGCATTACTTCTGAGGACCTTCAGTACCAGTATTCTTTGGTACCACACATACTTGATAGGATGGAGTTCAGGTTTACTTCTAGTGCCTCACCCTTGTTTTTCAGCTTTTGCAACAGTTCTACTGCTGCAAGACCATGCAGTGATGTGGTCACTCACAGAGTATGTGCAATAGACAGACATTATACTTAACTCATTCTCCCATATGAGGTGAAGCAAGTACTGAGTATTCCTTCTGAACTTCCCATTGGAATTCAGCACCCTAAACACTCACTATTCAGCTGCAGGAGCACATACCTTAATGCGTGTCCAAGTGACCACCAGTACCATGAGGGAAAAGATCAGGAAAGCATCATGCTTCCTGTGTACTCACCCAGATACTGACAGGATGCCTTCAACCTGTTTTATTTGACACAAGTCAGTGTTGTAACTGACTCTGTCCTTGTCATGGAGAGGATGAACTGTGTACTGCTCATGCACAGTTTCATCGGTAGACATTGAAGTCTTCTCAGTCATTGCTTTCTTGGTGTTCAGTAATCTAAACTGAGTGTCAATATCACTCATGTGGTCAACATTTAAATCCTCGTAGAATGGATTTTGACCTTTTAGGTAATGTAAAGCCTTTTTAACTCTTTCTACAGTCACAAAATGCTACCAAATTGTTTTTTGCCTTTGTTGGAACACCATTCACCAAAAAGAAAATACTGTTGTTCTGAGTTATGGCCTCAACATTGTCCTGGAGTGGGAGTGGTAGGTATATGATAAATCCCTTCAGTGACTTTATGACTTTTTTCTTTGGCATGTTTTTAAGCTTTGTGTCCAATCTTAGAATTGTTTTGAATGATTTCATAGTTTGAATCACACTCCGTTCAAAGACATTCAAGCAAGTATCCTCTGTGGGTGTCACATCTGCCTCTAAGTTGTTTAAAATAGATATTGGAGGCGGCACATCTGCTTTTATCTTTCTGAAGCAGTACAGTCAGACGTACACTATGTCATCTAATGCAAACTTGCTTTTAAGTAGCAAGTACGCCATCAAATATCTGAACATCTTATTCCACTTGACAATTTGTGTCAGATCTACTTTCACTTTTTGTGAACTATAAAATAGCCACCTGCATGAGACACATTTCAAATTTAGATTTTTCTCTTTGCCAGCTTAAATGTGACTATTTCATTTCCAAATTAGTAATTTAACTATGTTTCTATCAGTGTAGCACAGTTAGATATTTGCTGTGCATCTGGAATTGAGAATTCATCAGAAGGTACCTGATATTTTTTTGGAGTTGATGAATTAAAGCTGTGGCACTGTCCGTGTCACCTTCTGTCAACAAAAGATCTAGGTGTACAGATTTACTAATAGCACTCTTGACCTGATGCATTTTAGAGGAAATCTGTGCATTCCTGTATTATGCGTGATGATCATGTGAGTGTGGTAGGATACACTGTCACAAGCTTCTGTGTGCAAACATGCCAGTGAGTGACCCATCAAACCAGTTTGAGATCTAATTGGGCATTTGCAATGTTTTGTATCAGCTGATGTTTTTGGGTTGGGCATTTGCAATGTTTTGCATCAGTTTATGTTTTTTGGGTTGTCTTTGTGATACAGAAAAGGTTGATGAAGTCTTCAGCCTCATCAAAAGACTTTTGTCTAAGGTTACACGTGTCAACACATGTCCATGCATGACACTGTCTTGCTTCACTGTGCTGAAAAGTTGTTGTGCTTCTCCATCTCATGAAAATCATGATGTTCAACCAAGGGCAAAACACTGTGGGCCAGATATTCAAACTGCGCCAGGCTGTGGCGCAAGCTTGGGCGCAGCGCAACTCGGCTGTGCAGGGGCGTTGACTGGGCGATATTCAATGGAGCTGCGCCATGGCACAATATAGTTGAATATCGCACCCTGGCCACCTGCAGTGTGCATGGCGCAGTGGCACTGCGCCAGTACAAGTGGCCAGAGTGGAGCAGGGGGATGCGCTAGCACATGTTCCATTGTGCTATGTACTGCAACCGTGATATTCAAAAGTGCACATGCAAATGGGGCCGTAATGTATGCAAGGTGCAAATGGGGCCTTTTGCATGTCATTATGTCCCCATTTGCATGCAGGTGTGCTGATCCCCGGTGACTTGCGCCTGGCGCCCTGCCAGGCAGCAGCCGTCGGGGATCGACGCCACCTGCACAGCGTGGCAATGTGCCCCACAGCCTGATCGCGGGCTTCAGTATAAATAAAAAAATTCAATATCTGTGGTGGTCCAATGGACCGCTGTCTGCCCGATCGCGGGCTTAAGTATCAATAAATAGATTCCAGTATCCCTGGTGGTCCAGTGGACCGCTGTTTGCCCGATCGCAGGCTTAAGTATTAATAAATAGATTCTAATATCCCTGGTGGTCCAGTGGACTGCTGTCTGCCCAATCATGGGCATTTGTTATATAAAAAAGAATTGTGTCCAATATCCCTGGTGGTCTGCATTACCCCCTCCCCACCCGCCCACTGAGCCCCCCACCCGCTTCCCCGTCAGCTGGCGGGCGGCAGCACCCACCCACCTGCCACCCTGCCGCCCACCGAGTGACACCATAGGTAGGGTTGTACACCCATTGGTCCACAGCGTGGACATAGTATAGTAACAAGATAAACTCTTTTATTATAGGCAAATCCAATATAAACATTTAAAAATGTTAAATACATACTGAAATATCCATTAGAGTACTTTTTTTTTTTATTTCTTTACAATTTTCCATCATTGTTGTTAAAAAGTTCTTCTCTCATGAGCCAACTTCTTCTTTTGTGGGCTGAAGCAGCTTCTTTCATGAGCCACTCATAAAAGAATAATTTTCGGCTAATGAAAGAATATCATTTCACAACCAGAAATGGAATCTCTAAGCCAATGGTAATGCAATTCTGGCATCATCATCATGAAACAGGAATTTGGACATCTTGCCTTAAAAGTGAACAACACAACTAGTGCCTAGTAACAACTGCTGTTAGATTTTATAGATTTGAAACAGTTTACAGTTATAATTGTGATACAATAAAGCTCAATCCTAATACAGCATGTACTACTGACATTAAATATGTAACTTTTAGCACTGCAGTTTATATATTTTGGTTGCAATTGGTGTATTCAAAATGTCAAGGCCATCAATGCATGTATTTTTTTTCTTGCTTCGTGACTCGGTATTCTTCTTTTGCAAGTGGCTTGCAAAAGAAGATCAGCTCATGAAAGAAAAAGATTGAGTCATGAAAGAAGATTTTTAAAAATGTTCTAAAACATTCAGAAATGCTTACCGGCCTTCACAAATTGCACAGATTAAGTTGTTTGCATTGCAGAAAGATGACAAATCAATCAAACCATGCAAATAGCCTCATATTAAGTACAAAGTAATACAGCTACAGTTTATACTTTATAACTGTCAATTTTTGACAATGCAGCAGTTATCATTAAATAATATTAAGCCAAAATAGTCATTATGCCACCTGTATTTAATATTGCTGCACAATGTTAGCACATTGCATTACAGCATCATAAGAAAATATCTATGTTTAGATCACAGTCTTGCCACCTAGAATGCCAGGGGAAAAGGGAGGGGGGAAAAATCTGGCACTATATATAGGCTATTCACTGGCCAATCTGACAACATAATCTTTCAAGTGAAATATTGTTCAACCATTTATAAATGTTTTACCTCTCAAAAATGTTTCAGTTTTCTGCCATTTAACTAGTGACTGATCACTACAGGTATATCTGTACAAATGATAAACAAATCAAGGACGCTATGCACGAAGGTGCGGCGGGGCTACGTGCCGCATAACCTGGGTGCGTAGCCACCCCACACCCAGTTCCCCCCATGTGTGGGATTCACAAATAGGGGTGTGCAGACCCACCACACCCAGTCCGCCATGTCCACGGACCACACTGCACTGGGGATGTTCTGGGACATTTCCATTTTTTTTATTTATTTTTTTTATTTTAGTCTTTGATAACCGAGTAAGGCCCACTAGGCACAAGTGCCTGTTTTCAGGGGTGACCTGGGAGCACTGGGCGGTTAAGTGACTTGCTCAGAGTCACACAGTATGCAAGTGGAGGTTGTGAGAATTAAACTCAGGTCTGGACTGCTGGATGTATCGAGCTCATTCACACCTTGTTCCTCTAACCTCTAGGCTATACTGCCAGCCCAGCACTACATGGTATTCACTAAACCACATAGTGCTGGCTGCATGGGTGCAGAGAGTGGTGCAGGGTAGACTCTGCCATAACCCTCTGTGTGCCCCCAGGGACTCCATTCACCAGATGCTGGGGAATCTAGACAGTGCTCTCCATGCTACTGCTGCCCACTAGGCAGTGGAGAGGGCAGGGGCAATGGAAAGGGTGAATGCCTGACACTGCAATGTAGCCATGGCACTGGGACACTGTGGAGGTGGGTCTGTGGCACATGCCCAGCTATGGGGATATGGCCACATTGTGGGAGGGGCTCATCTACCATTGATGGCATTTGGTCTGGAGGTGGTTCCTGATTCCGGGGTCGCTGTGCACCAGAAGAGTGCTGATTGCTGAAGGCTGGGCTGGTGCACAGACCGGCCATGGGGCCATGCTTTACAGGTCCAGGTGCCTGCAGTAGGCATGCAGTACCCCAGACCTGCACCCCAGTGTGCGAGGGATCCACTGTTGGACCCAGGATGGACTTCCCATCAGTTGCCTGTCTGGGTCTGCAACTCCACCCCTGGTTGCCCTGCAGAGACCAGAGTGCTGGGGGGAGGAGTCACAGACAGGTGGCTGGCATTGGTGAATGTTGGTATGGGTGCACCTGTCCATGGGGTGCACGGCCGTGGGTGGGGTATGCAATTTTTCCATGTACCCCTGCCCACTTTGTGCATCGCACCCTATGATAGTACATACGCTTAAATGTTAAACTTGTAAGCTGACTGGTAAATAATTTATCAATGCTTTCCAATTAAATGGCAAGAAAGGGGTAAACATTTTATTTTCATTTTGTCTGCTGGCAACTCAGAACTGTTAAACTGAAAATAAAGTGTCAGCTGGCAAAACCTGCTCTGAGAGACATGCAGATTTAGGATTTCTGTTATTTTCTATATCTTTAAAGAGATTCAGCATGGCAGAAAACTTCAATACTACAGTTTGGATTGTGGGCAATTCTCTGATGTGAAGGGGTGCACAGTTTGTAAGAAGAAGTCATTTTGGGAATGATTTACAACTAGAAAACTGTGATGTGCATTGGTTTGGTAAGGGGGCATGAGATGGAGCAACTCTTGCCAGCCATATGTGGACTTTTAAACAGTCACCTCAAGCCAAACATACTGCTGATCCATATTGGAGGTAACAATTTTAGCTACAAAAGGAGTACAGATTTAATTGAATCAGCTACATCAGATTTGGCTGAGCTACATGGAAAGTTGCCTAACTGTAAGACTCTGTATTCAGATATTACAGAATGCATGATCTGGGAAGGCCAGCAGTATGCTTCTGGAACTGAAAGATCACGCAGAAAGGAACTTTCAGATTCCTGGCTCTTTGAGTGATCTGGGTATGCACACCATTTCTTACCCTGAAATGAAATATTATAATAATTTGCTGTTTCTAAAAGATGGTGTGCATTTCTCAGACATTAGAAATATTTTTCTGGGAGACCTCCAACATGGGATCCAAAATGTGTTGCGATGTGTGTTAACTATCGGTACATACACATAAACAGTGCCCTGATATCACCTCACAACAGCTCTTTTCAGAGCCACACCTACTTTGATCAAAAAAAGAACAGATAAAACAAATATAATAAAACACACATAAATCAGCTGTACACAATCTTTGTTAAGTAAACTTAATTACTTTTAATGCTGTATACAGACAGCTCATGAATATAAGTTTTTAGTATTTTTTTTTCCTTTTTATTTACTTTTGCAGAACTTGCCTAAACTGTGCAGTAATGAGAAGGTGCTTGTCTAGGTCAAAGGGCCAAAAACATGGAAGGCCACTGACGCTGATAAGAGGGACTAACCTGCCATTAAAAAAAAAAACATGGCAGGCTGTGAGTAGTTTCTTGCAAGAGAGGGGCGAAACTAAAGATCCAAATTCCTGCTGCCAAAAGCAAAAACTGCTGCACCTGCACTCCTATACAGTGACGGAAGCTGGCAATGTTCAGGAGACACAGAAGGACTGGTACAAGTGTGCCTTAAAGATGTAGGAACTGGCAGGGAAGTCAGGGTTTTGTGACAGGCACCATGAAAGTAAGCTACATAAGAAAATGCAGCTAGAACAAAGCTGTTTCCTCACAAGTACTTTATTCTCCTGGACACTGCATTACTATCAATGCAAAGCAATTTTTTGGGGGTATATGATGAACAGTATAATATATGGTAGCCATACACAACAACCCTGTGTCTGCTTCAAGAGGTATGTATGGCAACCAAAAATTTCAACAGCAAAGCTTGAAAGATTTTGTAGTTGCCCATAGAAAACTTAAGAATGAACACACAAGCTAGTCTGTGTATGGATACCCATATGCCATCTTTTACACTCACTGGGCAACCATGGCCCATTAAGACAGTCCGTTTTATTTCAATAAAGTGGGATGTGGGGGCACACTTTGGTGTGCACGTGGGTTCAAACTACTGATACAGTCATGTAAAACTTTTTTGAAGTTCCTTTTTTTATTAAAAAAGACAGGTTCCGCCTTTATTCCATAGAGTACAGTATCTGTGGGGCAACATTGTAAGTTGTGTGCTGCAGCAGTCACATCACTACTTCAGTGCAACAACATGGTGCTGGCAGTAGAGCTCTACAGCAACACATTGCAGGCACTGGATGCCATGCATAACATATCATCTTTTACCCCAAATTGTCACCCATTGCCACTGACAGACACCCTGCTTCTTTTCAGTGAAGTACATGGATGGCGGATTGTAGCAACCCAGTGGGGGGAAGGGCAGACAAGTCAAAGTTGGTGGTGGTCTTAAATGACAGATTCAGTGTGTTGCATCTCTTTTTCTGTATGTTGGAACTTTTAAATTAAAAACATGTTCAAGCTTGGTAGGATAGAGAAAAGCAGCTGTGTGGCATCTGTCACACTAATACAGTATATGTGACTACAGGCTGTGCTAAATTGTTGTAATGTTAAGTTAATTAGGCATGACCAAAAGTTAAAATAATTACACTATTTACTATCTTCTGTAGAAAACTGAAGATGAACACATGAGCTTGTGTGTGTATATCAATGTTCATACATCATCTTTTATTGTGAATGTCAATGCATGTTCATTTTAAACACTATACTTCCTTTCAGTGAATGTAAGGTTTGTTGAGAGGGGGCATGAGACCATTGGCAATTGACAGAAAGTAATAATTCAATGTGTTGTACATGTTGCTGTAATACAACTTTTTTTTTTTAAACAGATTCAATCTTGATTGCATAGAGGAAAGCACCCATGTGTCATTTATGACAGTATATAATAATATATGTGACAACAGCCAGTGTTAAATTCTTATAATGTTCTGTGACTTAGACATGCCCGCAACTTACAGTAATGACAGTCTTACCTGAAAGTTATGTTTCATACTAATTGAAAGGGCCTTGAGTGTAGGAATTATAACAATGGATAGTGTAACAGCATATCATAACTAGAGAAAATGTCACAATATAACAGTATGTAGAAAAAATGAAAGTTAACTATTACTTATTAAAATAATAAAAGCATAACTATCGGACTGCTTCTTAGCAAAAAAAAGAAAAAATGATTATGTAGCATATTGTACCACTTGCCTTATTATTTGTCTTTATTTCTTCCTTCTCAATACAGTCCATTCTGGCTTCCCCTCCACTCCAGGAGGAAGAGCACACTTGGAGCCAATCCCAGAGGAATGGGTGCAAGAGGGACCAGCCCTTGTGGAGGATGATGTCATCAACATCAGTGAAGAAGATCGTATGGTATAATTACACAATCGAAGTCGATTAAACTAATTTGAACTATTACTGATTATTCTTTCCAGTTTGCATGCCACATAATAACACAACCTAAGTTGATTAACTTAATTAGAACTTACTGATTATTCTTTCAAGTTTACACTCCATATAGAAATGTTTTTCTTATTATTTTAACTTCCCTCCCAGAATGATCAGCCATGCCACTACTCACCCATCACCCACCCAAGAATATTACATGTACTGCTGAACATGACGCTCTACTCATACAAATTTAACATTACCCTTAGACAACATCAGACAACAGCTGAACCACTCCACCTGCATCACAAATAATGATCAACAACCTGGAGTTTTTGTGACAAGCATTTCTTGGACACCTATTCCTATGATGAATAAAACATTTATTGTCCAACCTGTCTGCCCCCCATAAACCCTCCACATACATGTATCAAAGAATACAGATTCACCAAGAAAACACATTAAAAACAGCAACAGCAGTATTAGTACCACTTGATCAATTTTTCAACTGTCTTCAATCATAAACATTGATAAAACTGTCACTACATTATCTCATTAGAGTATTGTATTATTCAGCAGCAAGAATATATTATTCCTGCTCTTACAGAAACTGTTCACTAAACATTGACTAATTAAAATGTTTCTATAGCCATGTTAGAGCTCATTTGTGGACATAAAATTCTAAAGCTAGATAGGTGTAATATGGTACACTAAATCCTTGAAAAATAACCATCCGTAAATGATATTGCTACAGAATCTTTACATGATACTTTGACAATTATTGTTTTAATCCCACAGCAGGTTCTGATAATATAGAGGATAATGGATGGGCAACAGACAATAACCACGCTGTAATCATATCGAGCAGTTTTCATGACATTTACGTAAACCTTGAGAGCGCAGCTCGAGAGGTTTACAGTTGTCATAGAAACCGCTTGATGTGATTTCAGCACGGTTACTGATGGTTGCCCATTCATTAGCCTTTATAATGTATGGGGCTAAATACACTATAAAAGTTAATGAAGGAACCACCACAGCCATTGGTCAGAAGCCCCTTGACAGGGACTAAAACAAATTAAATTTTTTTCCGTTGCTCCAGTCTCCCTCTATAGTAGCACTCACCGCCATGGTCATTGAGCTGAGCATTTTTTATGTTCTTTATGTGCCTTATCTCTGAAATCTTCTGAACTAGCATCCATTCATTCTATGGTGCACAAAGGCACTTGTATATGTTTGCCATCCTAAAATACAGTTGTCCTACAGTAGTGACCTAACTAGTACAGCATAACTTTTCCTTGTGCTGCACTAATGTCATTATGCAAAGAAACAAGGATCCATTTACACACCCATTTTTCCCTGCTTGCTCTATTGCCAAGAATATGCTATATGAGAGGGAACATGGAGCAGGGTGGTGGCAGGGGACAGCAGGGAACTGTAGTTGATGTTTGTGCCATCGGTGCCTGACTATTCAGTCTGTACTGTACTGACCACGAGCACCGTGTGCAAGGCCAGTGATTATGAATGATTTATCACTGGGGCATTGGTGAGAGCAATGATAGCCACTAGGATGAGCCATGATAACTTCAATCAATCAATCAATCAATCATTCTTTATTTATATGAGGTGCCTTTCTTAAACCAAGGTGCCTTTACAAATTACATAAAACAATAAATAGTTAAAACAAGATTAAAATAATCAACACTCATTAAAAGCTTTGCTAAAAAGGTAGGTTTTCAAGGCTCCTTTAAAGCTTTGGACAGTCGGGCAATTTTGCATCTGACGAGGTAGAGAATTCCACAGGGTCGGGGCCATAAAACTAAAAGATCTTGCCCCTGAAGTTTTTAAGCAAACCCTGGGAATCTCTAGCAATCCCTCGTCAGTGGATCGGAGAGAGTGGGGGGGGGGGACAGTAGGGACAAAGGAGATCTTTCAGGTAAGCAGGTCCCTGATCGTGTAGGGCCTTATAGGTCAGCAAACCGACCTTGAAGGTGATTCGCCAACACACTGGTAGTCAGTGCAGTCCGCGGAGCACAGGCGTTATATGACTGGACCTAAAAGAACCAGTCAGAAGCCTGGCTGCCACATTCTGCACTAGCTGCAAGCGGCGAAGTTCAACCCCCATGAGTCCTAAGTATAGGGCATTGCAGTAGTCCAGGTGGGCGGTAACAAAGGCATGGACCAAAGTTGGAAGATCCTCTGGAGAAACCAGGTGCTTCACCTGGGTGACATTCCTCAGATGATAAAAAGAGGTTTTGACAACCACAGACACCTGAGATTTAAAAGTCAGACAATCGTCAAATACAGCGCCCAGGTTCCGCACCCAGTCTGAGGTAGTCAGCTGGACACCCCCAAGCCATAAGCCCGAGCGTGATCCAGCTAACAAACCCACCTCACAGTGACCTTGGTCCACAACCAACACCTCAGTTTTTTCAGGGTTCAACCGCAGCGAACTCACATTCATCCAGTCTTGGATTTCGGCAAGACAGTTGTTAAAGACAGAAATGGCAGCATCCTGGCTGGGCACAAAGGACACGTACAGCTGGGTATCATCTGCATAGCAATGAAAACCCAAGCCGTACCACCTAATAATCACTCCTAATGGCAGCATATACACTGCAAACAACATGGGTGCCAAAATGGAACCCTGCGGTACCCTGGTAGGGAGACTGATGTCGAGGAAAAAATTCCAGACACCACCCTCTGAGTCCTACCCTCGAGGTACGATTGAAACCACCTGAGGACTGTATCAGACAGTCCACAGATAGATCTCAAATGTTCCAGTAGCACACCATGGTCCACAGTGTCAAATGCTGCAGAGAGATCAAGAAGGACCAAGATGGAACAGGTCCTTCGATCTCTCGCTATTAGGAGGTCATTTAGTACCCACACAAGTGCTGTCTCGTTACTATGCCTTTTCCTAAATCCAGACTGGAGAGAATCATAGATGTTGTTGGTCAGATGATCATCCAACTGTGATGCAACCACCTTCTCAATAACTTTACCCACAAAGGGTAAGTTAGAGACAGGCCTGTAACTAGCCAGACAGTCTGGGTCCAAGGAGGACTTCTTAAGAAGGGGCTTAACTACAGTCTCCTTAAGAGGATCTGGAAAAATTCCCCTCTCCAAGAACCTCCAGACTATCTCAGCAAGGACTGGTCCAATTTTATCCACACAATCCACTAAGAGATGTGTGGGGCCCAGGTCCAAATTACAGTTGGTCGGATGCAGTGATTGGATGACATCACAATGTCACTGATTGTGGGGAGGCTGAAGTCAGACCACACAAACTGGGTGTCCGACATCTCCTGCCAACCATCACAACTCCCATTTGAGAGGATCAGACGGACCTCGGATCTGATTTTGGCAACCTTATCTGCAAAGAACAGAGCAAACTCCTCATACCGTTCTTGAGAAAAGGCTCTTCCGGGCTGAAGACAGATTGGATTGCACAATCTGTCCACAGTCCGGAAGAGCTGAGCTGGTCTATTCTGTGCATCTGTAATCTCTCTGGACAGGAATTTTGCCTTCTTATGAGAGATTGCAGATTGATAGACCACATAGTGGTCCATCAAAATAAGTTTGTCACCATCCAGACCCGACCTCCGCCAGCACCTCTCCAACCTTCATCCAACTCTCCTCAACTCCCTCAAGGTCTCATCAAACCAAGGAAACCTGGGGCAAAGAGTGAGAGGACGAACACGAACAGGAGAAATGGAATCCAGGGCCCCTGCCACTTCCCTATTATAGGCGAGTACCAGCTCTCCTGGATCCATGCAATCTCTCGGTAAGCCCGATAGGTCTAGCACTGCCATCATGTCATCCGGGGAAACACCCCTTAAAGGGTGGTACTGGACCATTTCCATAGGGGCTGACCTACTAGGGGTGGCCTCAGAACTGAACCCCATGGAGTGATGGTCCAACCATCCGACCGGTTCCACCACCAAGTCGGATATCTCCATCCCCAGAAGGAACACCAAATCCAATGGATGACCACCAACATGGGTCGAGGAGGAAATAACCTGTGTGAAGCCCAGTGAAATCATTAACTGGAGGAAGTCTTGACCAAAGTGCAAGAGTTCATCATCAACCCAGGCATTGAAGTTCCCCAGAACCAACCATCTGGGGGATCCCAGTGTCAGGTCGACAATGAAGTCTGCGACTTCCCACAGGAAAACATTCCCATCACCTGGTGGACGGTATATGAGAAGTATCCTACGCCCTACACCCTCGCCTAGAATACATTCAAAGGATTTGGTAGTTCCCACTGGCACCTCCACTAGGCCCAGTTCTGTTCTAAAACAAATAGCAACACCCCTTGAAACTTGAAGTAAGTTCTGTTTAAATAAAATTTATTCTTTGATGGTTGTCCATGGCTATACACTATACAGAATAAGATACTGTATGTGCCACTATGCACTCTAAGACTGAGTTTCCACCTCAGGGTTGCCGTGATGAGAGAAGAATTCTCCAGCTTCATTGTCAAAGTCACTGTGTCATCATGGCAACCTCTCAGTAGAAACACACCCTTCATGTGTGCGGTTACACATAATGTACATTACTGTATATGCTTCTGGTTACACAGAATATATGTATAAGAATGCATCACAGCTACCCTCATTGAATTTCAACAACAGATGCTTGCACAGTGCAAGATCAGTGTCCAAGTGCGCTGGAAAGGTTATTTTCTGCTACACAAATGAAATGGGAAAACAACTTGCATAGACAGTTTAGTGTTTAATAAAAAATATGTTGTATTAACATAAAAAGTTAATCTTAATAATGAATATATAATTTTAGTATCAGTTATGAATACCCTAGTGTTTGACAGTGTAAAATCATGTGTTATACATAAAATAACTTTTCATGCGATTTTGAAGTCATGGGGCCAGATTTTCAAAGGGCCTTTAGAATAATGCAAGGTGTGTCAAGCATCCACATGGTGGCCATGGTCCACCTGTCCTCCAGTGGTTACCCCAGTGCACTGTCTCCATCACTCAGCATTCTGGGTTGGGGTACCCCACCATGTGGGTGCCTGTGCCATTAGATTACCATGGTAGGTGTCCAGTAGCCTGCTTTCCCCAGTGGTGATTGCACCCTGCCCTGTTCTATTTCCCTGCACCCCTGTGCTGTTCCTGTGCACGGGTACCTGCTGCTGTGTGTTCTAGTGCAGTGTCTCTATGCAGCGGACATTGTTTGCTACCTGCATGTCATGTGGCCTGCATTGTTCTGGCATGCTTCATTCTGTGCTGCCAATATTAATGGTGACACTGTTTTTGCCACTTTATTTTGTTCCTATGTTACTGACCAGAACCAAGATGGTGCACCTTTTTTTGCAAGAAACAAGTTCTCTGTGGCAAAGTCCCTCAAATTATGCAAGAGATCTGCTGCGTCAAACATATAACACATAGGGAGAGAATGATGCAAGCTGAGAATGAGGAAACGCTACGGCAAAAATATGATGCATGGTGTGAGATGGAGGAAAATGACCACAGGTTGAGTCAAAAATATGATGCAGAATGAAAATGATGCAAGTTGAGCCAAAAACATGAAGCAGGATGAGAAACAAAAATGAAGCAAGTTGAGTCAAAAAAATGAAGCAAATCGAGTCAAAAAACCGCGCATGGAGCAAAAATGATGCAAGTTGAGTCAAAAATTACCGCAGATGAAATGGCTAAGAAAATGACATGTTATGCCCCCAAAACACTGTCAACCAGTTCCGCCAGGGAATATTGGCTCTATAATCAACCCCCTACATAATCTATTCTCACCTTATATGTTCCAGTGTCTGCTAGACCAGCCATCAGTTAGACCAGCTCTGGCTGGTCTAACAGCAGCATGCATCTTTGGCGCACTGTCAACAACTTCAACCTTATAAAAATCCAAAAAAGGGGGTGATGCATCATTTTTTTGATGCAAGCCCTGTTGTGACATGGTGCACACATTTTTTTGATGCAAGCTTGATGTAAACAACTTTGGCACAGGCAGTTCTACTTTTGACGCAAACAGTGTTAGAAAATCAGAATTGATGCAAGCTTTGACGCAGCTTGCACATGCAGCTTGCTCCTGGCATCATTCTTTTCAAGCACAAGCACCTAGCTTCTTGGCCATTTTAAAACTGAGCCCATAGTCTTAATCTGAACATCTTTCAAGTACGCTATTTTTCTTTTGTTTTCCTTTAACAGATCAACCTGCTCACTGATGCATTCTGGCTGGAGTTAAGCTAGGTAAGTTATACATTCATTCAATGTTAGACTGCTTACATTGTGTTATAAAATGGGTAAGAAAAATTCAGTTATTTGATTGGTTAACAGCTGTGGGCGATAACCACAGGGATCTATAAACTGTCCTAGAACTTGTTTTCTAGGGTGAACTAACTGCCTAGAAATCTCACTACAGTACTTCAGAATTCTTAGTAAATGTCATAGTTGAAAAAAAAGTTTCTAGTAATATGAGTGATTTACATTGCAGCCAGTTTGACGCCTTTCAGGGGTCAAACCCTGCTGTTTTTTGTGAGAACTGACCTGCCGGTGATGAACATTTATTTTTTCTTAATTAAAAGATTTATTTCTGTTGTGTTTATTATTATTTTCCGCATCACTTTATAAGCCCTATAACACAATTCAGGGTTTTCAGTTATTGGGTAATCAATGCACTTCCCCTTCCACCCCCATGATTGAAGGGCACTCGGCTAATGCCTTATTTCTTCAACCCATGGAGTGAGCTTGGGGGGGAGACGGCTGCAGTAACTATCTAATAACCGTGTGCCTTGTCATGTGTTACTGGTTACTTATTTATATTCTAAAACTGTGGCATACTAATTGCTATTTCAAATAGAGGTACCCTGCTGAGACACTGTACAATAAAGGTTACATTAACTCAGCTCACAACAGTACCAATATGTACAATCAAAGTTGTCTGTGGTCAACTGTACATAGTTCAGAATGAGGCCATTTCACATACAGTGCTCAAAAGCATCTCTGATCACTAGTTATTTAGCCCACCATTGCTAAAACATCATAGTCTAAGCAGTCACAGTATTATTCACAGTTAATTGTCTGTCATGTACAGCCTTACATATAACTTTTCTTTGTTGTTTTTATTTCAGTATTTCTTATGGTGAACAGATGTTCCGCTGCAAAAAGCAAGATTCTGTAGATATTGACGTTTGGTACAACATAACGGTATTTATGTGCTTATGTATGTCACATCACATGACAGACGCACCACTGGTGATGGTATCCTCTCACAACCTTCCACCCTGTCCTCTCATTGCATCCTTGCTCTGTTATCAATATGCAAGCTGTGGTCATTCATTTATATTGGCCATTTATTTATTTATTTCTTCATTCGGACATAACCTTAGAGCAAAATACTCTTTTTCCAAGGTTCCACGTCTTGACAGGAGGACAACACAGAAAGGTAGTTACAGAGTATGGGTGCACAAGTACAGAGACAAAAAATACAAGAAATAACAGCAATTGGTCTGATTATTTACAATTGTAAGCTATCTCATGTAGAGGTACATATTGCAGTTAGTACAGCCCAAGGTACGTGGTGAGTGTTGTGGGTTTAAGGAACTAATTTAGCAGAAGGTAAAGCAGCCAGGGGAGGCATTGTCATTATTCCATATAAAGTCAGGAGGGAAGAAACTCAAAATAGGCTTTCACACCCTGTATGTTAATGCAACCAAGAGGAGGCTTTGTTGTTAATTCAAGTCAAGGGTTGGTGGGGGTGGGGTTAGTTTTCTGTGCAGAACTGACCTAGTAGGAACATACTAGAGAGCAATGTGAGGGAAGGCCATACACAGAATAAGCTGGGGGGAAATACAGGTGCTTTGAGACAATCACATTTGTGAAGAGTCAATGGCAGGGGAGGGACTTAAAACAGAGTGCTGAGTTAAGGACAGTAGATAGAAGGCTCGTCGACAGGCTGTGGCTATGGAAGGCTCAAGTTCGAGGGCTGGCAAGTAGTAGTAGGAAGTAGGAGTTTAAACTCAGGGTTACTGGGCAGTAGGGTAGCAAATTGGAGAATGCATCCCAGGACACTGCTGACTCCAAACTCCCGGGTGTTAGCGCTACAGGTTACCTGCAGCTACATACCTCAGCCATGGCAAGGTGATGTCTTAGTTCCACCTTGAAGACAGGGAGGCTATTACTGATTAAAAGGCATGCTGGGATCTCATTTAGCCAAGAAGGAACCCTGTATGTGAAGAACCGTTGGCCAAGTGCCGTTTTTCTGAAGGGGATAGCAAGTGGGCTGAGAGTCTGCCCTCTAGTGCGGTACTCAGATCTACCTCACCAGAGCAGTTCTTTGAAGGCCAATGGAGATTTACCTAAGAGAGATTTCATGCCAAGCAGGCACGTTTGGTATTTGATTCTGCTGGCAAGACTGAGCCAATTAGCGCGCTTGTAGAGGGAGCAGGTGGGGGAGGCATTGTCATTATTTCATATAAAGTCAGGAGGGGAGAAACTCAAAATAGGCTTTCACACCCTGTATGGTAATGTAGTCAAGAGGAGGCTTTGTTGTTAATTCAAGTCAAGGGTTGGTGGGGGTGGGGGGGTTAATTTTCTGTGCAGGTCTGACCTAGTAGGAACATACTAGAGAGCCAAGTGAAGGAGGAGGACCATACACAGAATAAGCTGGGGGAAAGACATGTGCTTTGAGACAACTACATTTGTGAAGGGTCAATGGCAGGGGACGGACTTAAAACAGAGTGCTGAGTTAAGGACAGTAAATAGAAGGCTCGTCGACAGGCTGTGGCTATGGAAGGCTCAAGTTCGAGGGCTGGCAAGTAGTAGTAGGAAGTAGGAGTTTAATCTCAGGGTTACCGGGCAGTAGGGTAGCAAATCGGAGAATGCATCCCAGGAGCAGGCTGACTCCAAACTCCCGGGTGTTAGCACTACAGGTTACCTGCAGCTACATACCTCAGCCTTGACAAGGAGATGTCTTAGGTCCACCTTGAAGACAGGGAGGCTATTATTGACTAAAAGGCGTGCTAGGATCTCATTTAGCCAAGAAAGAGCCCTGTATGCGAAGAACCATTAGCCAAGGGCCGTTTTTCTGAAGGGGATAGCAAGTGGGCTGCGAGTCTGCCCTCTAGTGCAGTACTCGGATCTACCTCACCAGAGCTGTTCTTTGAAGGCCAATGGAGCTTTACCTAAGAGAGATTTCATGCCAAGCAAGCACATTTGGTATTTGATTCTGCTGGCAAGACTGAACCAATTAGTGTGCTTGTAGAGGGAGCAGGTGTGTAGGAGATTATCAGTCTCTAGAGCCAGCCTGCAGGCCTTGTTGAGAGCCATGCTTACTCATTTTAGCAGTGTCTGATGCTGACCCATAGACCACGAGTCTGTAGTCAATAACAGACAAGATGGAAGAGGAGACTGCCAATCTGAGTGCCTCTGGAGTTAGGTACTGTCTGTGCCTTGTTACACGAGGTCCCTACACTCTAATTGGTACCCCCAGAGGTACACCACAGACAGCTAGCATTTATGTATATGTTCTACTAACATACAGGGCTAAGGACATCTACCGTACAAGAGTAGATGTCAGGATATGTATGGATATGATTGCTATATGCTTTACTTTCTAATATACACATGTATTTATTGCTTACAAAATGCTAAGACACCTGTGTCCTTGTAGTGTCATGATATATGAGTTAGCATTGCCATCTTCTGATGATTTGTATTACTACATGACTATGTACAAACTGTACTTCTTTGTTTTTACAAAGTGATGACTATAACAAAATCGTATAATGTTATCTAGGACTGAGGAGCCACCTCTGATTTAGCCAATAGGGCTCACATCTGTAACTAGAAATGTTTCTATCTTACAGTAACCATAGTAATTATCTTAGGTATATAATGTAAGACATTACGTCTTCTACCTCAGAGACCCCAGGAGGCACAGAGGTTCCTTGAGGTATGGAGAACGCTTAGCATTGGCTCCCAGTTCCTAATGGTAAGAACTGCTTAGGGCAACTGTGATTTTCCTTTTGGTAGTAATAAACAAGCTATATTACTCATATGCAATGTGTCTGTGAGTCCTTGCATTCCCATTATTGACAAGAACCTGAGAGTGAGGTTTAGACCTCCTGACAGCCTGTAGAGAACTCCAAATTTGGTGTTCACTGTTTTAATGACCTGATCGATGTGCTGCACATACGAGAGGGTGTCATCAATGATCACGCCCAAGTATTTAAAAGAGTTGGTCTGCTCAAGTGGAGCAGCCTTGTTGTTAGTAATGGTAAGGAACGGAAGAGATCTCTTGTGCTGGTGAGTGGTTAACAGCATCATCTTCATCTTCTTGTAATTGAGAAGCAATTTCTGAGAGCTGAACCATTCCTCCAAGCTGTGAAATGAGTACTGCAAATCATCCTGTAGGAGCTGAAGCTGGGCACTACTACTAAGGATGACCACATCATCTGCATACAGAATAATCTTGCTATTGCAGCAGTCCTCTGGAAGCCTGTTGATGAACAGGCTAAAGAGGAGGGGGCCTAGTATAGACCATTGTGGGACACACAGTACTATATCCCTAGACCAGGAGATAGCTGTCACAATTTTTACACTCTGTGCTCTTCTGGATAGGTAATCCTGGAACCAGAGAATGGCTTCAGAGGCTAGCCTGAGGTGCTGAAGCTGGTCAAGCAAGATGTGATGGTTGACCATATCAAAGGCTTTGGTGAGATCCCACTAATGACACTATGACATTTCCATTAATGACTACTGCGTGTCCTGCTCCATCATACATAGGCCTGTAGCTATAGTAGAGATATGCTTATTGCCTTGAGTGTGCAGAATGGTGTGTTATTTGAATGGCATTAAATGCTGTCAAATCTTTAGCATTCAAGATTTACAGTATCTTGAGGTTTGGTACCACAATGCAGTATATGCTTATGTATGTCACATGACATCTCACAGACACCATTGGTGATGGCATCCTTCCGACAACCTTCAAACCTTCACACACTGCATCCTTCTCATGGTAGAAATATGCACTATTTACTAATCAATTCATTTGTAGCATGTCCTGTAGTATCAAGTGAATGTCCTGCTCTATCATACCTGTGGCTGTAGCTCTAGTTCAAATACGCGTATTGCTTTCAGTGTGTAGCATAGTATGTTACTTGAATAAGATTCACTATTCTTAAGTCTTTAGCACTGAATTTCCTTTGTTCTATGTATCTAATTCCAGTACACAGGTTTGTATAATATTAATTCGCAGATCAACTCATGTATCCACAAAGGAATTACAGATATGTACAAACTAAGACTGTATTTGTTATAATTTTTTCCCTTATAGAACTTCTAGCACCAGCCTTTAGTGGTGAGCAGGGACTCCTGCATCTGATGCAGCAAGTCAACTCTCCAGCCAGATCCGTCTGTCAGTGGTTCATGGTGCCCAGCAGGAATTAGCTGATAATATGTGCCGTCATGAAGGACTCGAATGCAAGACTTATGAGGCACTGTGTACTCTCAACAGCAGCAATGTGGTCCTAAATAGGAATGTCAGAGACCCGAATCAAAACTTCAAGGACCATCTTGCTGCTGCTGAAAAACACACATTTACAAATTTTAAAAAAGATGGACAATTTCTTTTTCTTTTTTTTTTAGGAGGCTTTTTTTAATTCAAAACTGGAATAATTTACTTTGAATACTTTTATTTTATATAATAAGTATATATATTTAAAAGGTTAATTACTTTATATAATGTGTTATATTTAAGTCAACTTTACTGTTTCTGTGTTTTTATTTCTAAATATATTACATGGTAAGTGAGGGATCCAACTGGCTGAAGAAGTGCAAAGCCCTCTGGACCCTGCACTTCTGTCAGTACACATGCACATGTGCATCTCTCTCCAAACCCTGCATCAAGTGAGTGGGTACATCTAGTTATAGATGTAGACATACAGAGCTGTCTGGGTTGTGCATCAAGTGAGTGGAACCATCTTATTTCCAAAACGCAGTACCCTACAAGTCTTGTGATTCTATACAGCTACAGATGGAGATGTACAGGGACTTCTGGGCTATGCTCCATGTGAGTGGGCCCTGTACTTCTGTCAGTTCACATGAAGACATGCATTACCCTCCGTGCCCTGTGCCAAGTGAGTGGGCTGTTACAGATGCATGCATGAGAGAGGGTCCATCTAGCTAGAGATGCAGACACAAAGTGCGGAAGTGGGCCCGGTGTCATGTGAGGGGTCTGTTTGGCTGCAGAAGCACAGGATCCTTTGGGCTCTGCACCATGTGAGGGGTCCATCTTGCTATAGAAGCACCTTGCACTTCTATGCAGATACAGATGCATACGCACAGGTCCCTCTGAGAGACATCCATCTGCATGCGAAAACACGGGCTACTGGGCTCTATTACGCACCTACAAATACACACACACACACACACACACACACACAAACACACACTGCCCTTACTTCATAACTCTGTTGTTTATTATTTCCACAATTCTCAACATATCCTTTTTAGAATCACACCTCATGAACCAGTCAAAAAATACAGTTACGTAAGGACTTACCGTAACAGTAGATCTTTGAGAGAAGCTCTTGCAGCAGGTACCACAATTAGGACTGACACTACCTGGCGGCAGTTCCTGGCAATTTTTCTTCTAGCAGTACCGATGTGGGAACGACCCCCACTGACGTCTGCTCCACCTCATGTGCTCCAGTTCTTGCACACCCCCCCATCAGTCAGAGAGATGGTAACAGGCAATAGTCAGAAGTATGAGCTAAAAATTATTCCCTCACAAGGAGGGAAGACCAGCCTGAAAAGGATCTGATCCCTGGGGGAAGGAGGGTGGGAAATATACCTGCTGCAAGAACTTCTCTCAAAGATCTACTGTTATGGTAAGTTCTTATGTAACTGTACAATCTTACTTTGAGAGGAAGCTCTTGCAGCAGGTACCACAATTATGACTGATTCCCAAGCAGTATAAACATATAATAACCCCTGGGAGGGGGAACAGTAAGGTAAGGAACAGCAGGAAAAAGGAGGGTCCCTCAGGAAACCAGGCCCTGCAGAACTGCGAGGCCAAACCCTGCTCTGTATCTGGAAACGATGTCAAGGCTGTAATGCTTGATGAAGGTATGAACAGAACTCCAGGTAGCGACAGCACAAATATCAGCTGCTGGTACCTGTTTCAGAGCCGTGAAGGAAGCAGCGACAGCTCTGGTACAATGAGCTCTAACCGGCCCTGGGGTAGACCTGTTGTGCTTCTCATAACAAAAAGTAATGCAATGAACCAACAGCGCAAAAGCATCTGCTTGGTCACCGGGCGACCTAAGGACCATTGAGCAAAAGATACAAAAAGTTGATCAGATTTCCTGTCCCCTTTTGTCCTGGTCAGGTAACATTGGAGAGCCCTGTGGACGTCCAAGGAGTGAAGCAGGGCTTCCCCCTATTAGAGTGCTCTGGGTAGTATACTGGGAGCTGAACAGACTGGTTCAGAGTGAGCTCAGAAACTACCTTCGGTAGAAACTTCAGGTTGGTGCGAAGATCAACCCTATCCTTGTGAAAAACAAGGTAAGGTTCTTTACACAGGAGGGCTTGAAGTTCTGAAATGCACCTTGCTGAAGTAATAGCTACCAAAAGCAAAGTCTTCCAGGACAGAAGGTGGAGCACAGCCTCCATAGCCGGTTCAAAGGGAGGAAGGATAAGCTTCTCCAGGATGAAAAGGCGATCCCAAGGGGGAACAGGATCCCAGTTGGGAGGTCTGATATGTAGAATACCACATAGGAAGGCTTTGGAAACCTCCATCTGAGCCACCGTCTTATCCGATACAGGCAAGGGATAAGCGGAGATGGCGGCCAGATGTACGTTGATGAAGGAATAACTGAGACCTGTCTCTGAGAGAGAATGCAGGTATTCTAAAACTGAGTTAACCAGACAGACCAGCGGGTCCACCCTCCTGGCTGTGGCCCATATACAGAAACGTTTCCACTTCATAGCGTAAGTGGCCCTGGTGGCAGGCTTGCGTGCCTTAACCAGAACTTGCACTACTTGATCGGACACACCAAATCTGGCTTCAGCTAGGTCCTGAGGAGCCAGGCATGCAGGTGAAGACAGCGCAGATTCAGATGGATCAGGGACCCACTGTCCTGCGACAGGAGATGAGAGGATAGTGGAAGAGGCAGCAGAGGCTCTTCCGCTAAACGCTGAAGCAAGGGAAACCAAATCTGATGATGCCATAGCGGAGTGATCAGAATGAGGATGAAGGGTTCTAACTGCGCTTTGAGGAGAACCTTCTGTAACAGCAGGAAAAGAGGACACACATAGAAAAACCTCCCTTTCCAGCAGAGGGACAATGCGTCTTGCCAAAAAGCTCCAGGCTCTGGACCTAGCGAGCAGAAATTGGGCAGTTTTATGTTGAACTGTGATGCGAAGATATCTAGGTCTGGTGTCTCCCACTGACAGAAGATGTGATCTGCGACTTCTTGAAGCAGCTCCCATTCATGAACTTGCGATTTTATTCTGCTGAGCATGTCGGCCAGTACGTTTTGTTCCCCTGGAATGTGTACCGCCATCAACATGAGCTGGTGCTCCATAGCCCAGTCCCACACACGCATGGCTTCCCGGCAGAGGGGGTATGAGTGTGTGCCACCCTGCTTGTTGATGTAGAACATCACTGAAGTGTTGTCCGTCTGTACCAAGAGGTGGCCCGGCACTAGGACCGAGACCAGGGCTTGAAAGGCATAAAGGACCGCTCTCAGCTCTAGCACTGTGGACCCATGATAAGGGCTCAGAACTGAGACCAGGGAGATCCTAGGTTTAAATCCCACCACAGACACCTGCTTACAGTGTGACCTGAGCAAATCACTTTACTCACACTTCCCCAGCACTTCAGTCCCTCTCAGTAAAATGAGGTAGAAACAGGACCCCCCCCCCCCCAAAATTAGATGTTGCGTATTAGCTGGGCTATCCTGGGTAAAGTGAATATTCTCATCAAGAAGGAAATTCCTCAATGAGTGCAGTGGTTTACTGCTGAGGCCTGAGACATAACAGACTAGTGTGAAATAAGTACGCCAAACTATTACTATTGCACACACACGTGTAAAACCACTGAGTAGCAGTTGATCTTTTCTCACAAGGGTTTGTGTGACTGTTTGCAGATTACACTCTGACACATAGCTCAGTCGGGGGAGAGGTGAGGACAACAGAGAGCAGAGAGCAGAGAGAGAGAGAGAGAGAGAGAGAGAGATGTGCTGTCTTTAATGTCCAATATCAGCACATACTGCTTTCCAAGAGCATACTGCTTTCCAAGAGCAGTGTCACTGTCTGGCTCAGTCAAGGTAAATAATGTCTATGATTTCTCCTGTCGGTTTTCAAGTGGCTTCTGCTGACAGACAAAACTCAGACATTTTGGTTCTTACTGACCACATTAACCATGATTAATGATCTTGGAGTGGGATGGGTAGTATCTTTACCTTGGCACAATCGGTAAGAATAGACCTTAAGTAACAGAATGCCAGATACCGCATAATAATCCACTCCTCTAGTTTCTAGTCTAGTTTTGTAATATGTGGTGTTTAAGTTTTGTGGTTGGTTACCAGCTGAGAAATGGGTTTTATGTTAATGTTGTGCTAAGCACTGGTTCATGCAATGATTGCTGTGTTAGTGTTGTGGATGGTTGGTTTCCAGTTTTGTAGTGGGTCTAGTGATAGTGCTGTGGTTGGCACCTGGTTGTGCATTGGACATTGTGTTAATTTTCTGGCTGGTTGGTGGTGTTGTGTGTGACACTTGGACAGCTGGTTCTAATTAATCTATGCTTTTTGTAATATAAAAATGTGTTATTGAATGTCTCTCATGAGAGATGCTGACAGCCTGTGGAATATCAACCCCCCTCCCAGGTTTAGCTACAACGTGTTACCTGGAAAGCCAAGAGATAAGTACAGGCTAGAAGAGGCCTAAATTAAGCATCTCCAGTTTATCTAGCTTATTTGTGGCTTGCCAGCTGCTAAGATGGGAAATCATAAACTTTTATAACATTTAGAGGAAGAAGAGCAAGTTATGACGCCTTAGTGCGAAGTCATGAATGTTTCTTTGATGTCTGTGAAGAGGAAGACACTCTACATCAAAGGGTCATATGAGAAAATGAGTTCTGCTGAGGTCACAGAATTTAATACTTTGATAAGACATCCTGTTTTGCATGGATATATATTTTTATATTCTGACAGGGAGGAGCTAGGTGACCTCGTGCAATGAGGCTGGCGAAGCCAGTTTTTAAACAGTATTCTGTTTTCCATTTAAACACCAATGCTTGTACTCTGAAAAAGCAACATCAGGCACTGTTAGAAGAATATACCTTAGAAGAGACGATTCTAAGAGTACTGTGGTAGGAGATTTAGTCTGCACTTTTAAACCTGTTTTTTTTTTTAAAGTGATTTGTATGTTTTGTGATATATGGTTCTGTATTTAAATTTTACATTTGTATCTATTTTTAAGTAAACCTCTACTTTAGAGACTACTTGGTGTGCCTTTGAAATTCTTTCTTTAACAAGGGAAACATATATGGTTAAAGCTGACACTGTACAAAGCTTACTGGTTTTACCAAACTGGGAAAAGGTAAGAATTTATTCTGAGGTCTTTAATAGAGTTTTAAGGGTTCATTTTGTATGCCTGGCTAGGTGCCTGTAGGCAAACGATATCTGGCCCCCCAAAGAGCAGAATTATCTGAGCCTGTACATTGGGTATGCTAACAAGAGGTTCACAGTTTGAATCCCTCCAAGACTTGAGACCAAAGGTTGATTCAAACCCACAAAACAGACAGGAGGGTTACCCTGTTTCTGTTTCCTGTTCACAAGATTGCACTCGGAGGTTGGCACTGTGGGAGCAGAGGGCTTGACCTGCTGAGTGGGTTTGTGACATTGTGTAGTGGGTGTCTTGTTAGTGTTGTGATCAGTTTCCAGTTGTGTAGCAGAGTTTGGTTTCTTGTTGTGTTAGCCATCTTATTCTCCAACAGTAAGGCCAGGCTGCCTGGGAGCTGGGACTAGAACCAAGATCTTCTGGTCTTGCTGTTTGTTAAAGCATCTCAAAACTATCTTTATTGGTTACCTGAGTACCCATTTCTGTTGTTTCATAACACATTCTTGTTCAGGGTCAGCTGTTTTGTGAGGGCAGCCTGATAGCAGAAGTTGTGTTTACACTTCATCAAGAACAGGAGAGGCTCTAGCATGGCCTAGCTAGGAAATATTTACTTTGATTTTTTCAGGCTAGGAACCAGCTGCAAAGTTCTAGAGTGAATTTTATGCCAAGTAAAGTAAATTTCCTAGTTGCTGGCCAGTACAGAGGTAGCACTACTGCACATCACCTAAATGGCCCAGATTGTGGACATCAGGTGCCAGTCAGTGACATGGGGTCCCTGCATCCATCTTGGAACCTTCTGCCTTGGGAAGGGAGAGCACCTCCTTCCATTACACAATCACCACTGGTGACAAGGGGGAGGGATTGTTGTACAAGAAGCAATGAGTGGTCCCTTGTGCAGAGGTCTTATATTGGCACATACCCATTACACTAATGTGTGATATGGAGGTACTACAGAAAGGTAGGGCTGGCAGGGGAGTTCCAAAGGGAGGGTGAGACTCACCCACCTCTCAGATGGCCTTGACTGGGGAAGTACTGGATCGCTTCAAAGAGGCATACCCTGTGGGAGGAATAAGAGGGGGAGTTACTGGACAGAAAAATGAAGGGTGTATCTAGTACAGATAAAGTCCCTTCGTTCCACCACCCCCACAGTGGATCCCTGGCATATCTCCCCCTCACCATCTCCTCCATATGGTCTCCTATCCAGTTGAGCAAAGTATGTCCTCAGAGGCCTAGCCCTCCTACCCGTGGGGGATAAGACTCGGGTTACTGGCTTGGGGGCCCAAATTAGGAATGAGCAAAGGTAGAAAAGGAATATCTGTTCTCATAGGGTTCCAGTTGTGGGAAAGGGACACCAAGGGACATGCAAGGAGGATCCCAGGTCAGGTCCATAGTTGCAAGAAACAGAAAGTATGAAAAAAGTGAACTTCCTTTTATTCAGTTGTCAAATGAGGCTATACGGGGTTTTTTATGCATTTAATTTTGAGATTGTGTAAGGCTGTTTATTAATTAAATGGACAGAATGTAGACTATATCAACATACAGTGGAAGAAAGAATTAAGTTTACATAGCATTACTAATATATGAAGAATCTAAATATTTGGCTTGGACAGATTTCTTTTATAAAGCATTTCTTCATTGCTTCCATACCCAGATGGCCAGGCTAAAGTTTCACACAGCTTTACCATGGGTGCAGAAGACCTGCTAGTCTCAAAAACAGCTTTGTTGGTCTAGTTAAAGGTATCACCTGAAGCAAATTTGTTGTTTTTCTTCTTCTACATCATTGTCTAGACTAACATGGTTACCACATTTCTTTGTCAAACATGAGAGATATTTGGACAAAATGGGTTATCTATGTTACTCCTCCAGATACTCCGCTTTGTCTCCCAAAACTCGGTCAGAGGGAAAGATGGGCATTTTCTTGAAAGGCTGCATATGTTTTTTTTTTCTTTCTTTTAAACTTTCTTCATTCGTCTCCTTTCAGGATTTTCACTGTGCCCATTGGCATAGTTTCTTTCTCTTACTCTGTAATTCATTTTAGTTGTATGAGTTTTGATACTGGGACCCCAGGCAAATTTTTCTCTCCTCCTTTTCTTTGATTTCCCTTTCAAGTGTTCTTGTTGTACTGGTTATTTATCAGTTAAAAGACACAGAGTTCACTTTTCTTTTAATTATATTGCTTCCACTCATCAAACAGGGCTTCGCCATCAGTCTTTTTGTAAGATCAGCACTTTGGTGCATCTGTATAATGCTTTCTGTCCTAAATACGTGATTGTTTTGTGTGTGAACTTGCTGATAAAATATGTGTTTTTAAAAAAGAGGAAGCTCTGACAGGGATTGTTTTACAACTATCCCAACCATGACAGGTCTTGTGTAGCTATACTCAGCTCAACACGTTTTGTGCAGCTACAGTATACCAGGCACACCAAGCTTTGTGTAGCTACACCAGGAATGACTAGCTTTGTGTAGCTACACCAGGAATGACAATCTTTGCAGTCAACTCACAATCCATGAAATCATAGAAAATAAAAATGTTTTGATCTTATGATACCTTCTTCAGAACCACTTAGTACTTTTATAAAATGGTGGTGGCGTGCCATCATACCTTGAAAGGGAAATGGAGTATTGTTCTGCCTTTATAGACTAAACTGAGATGAAACTCCTATGAGATGTTACTTTAATCTAGTTGGTCATTTGGTAGAGAATCAAATTACTGTCATGGGATTCTGGTTATATAACAACACTTAATATAGGGCAACAGGACAATCTAGTCAGCTGACCAGCTGTAGAGCTGTCAAGTGGGGGTGGGGTGGGGGGTGGTATTTGACTCGACCTTTAATCAACTGATGGCAGATTAGCCTGGTTTTCTAAATAAAGAGACATGATGGGGTAGTGAGTATGCAGAGTAGGCAGCAGTATCATGACTCTCCCAAAGGAGTACTACAGTCAGAATTTGCAAAGACATATGCTGTGCAGAGTGTTTTTATTTGGATGTGTCATCCTAGTGTGTCATTCTCTTTGTCTGCTGTTAGGAGTTTGTTTGTAAATTAGCCTGCTAGTTTTATGGGAGTTTTATGTCCTAATAAGAAAAAATGTTAGGCACACACAAACCTCATGAAAGGGACACAAGCTTCAGAATGAATTAAAAAAAAACATTTTTATTAACAGCCAAACAATGAAAACAGAGCCACCCATGCCTGACATGTTTCGGAAATAGTGTCCTTTATCAAAGCCTATCAAAAACCTTTTCTTATTGGTATGCTTGTAATTTTAGAGCACCGCAGCCCAGTGTGCACTTCTTTATTTTGCATAGTTTTATGTCCTCTGGGGGATCTCCATCTTAGCATTGTTTATTGTTCTTCTTGTCCCTAGAGTGCCTTCTGTCCCATGTGACAGTGATGTATCCAGTCCCATGGATTCTGCAAGCACTGGTTTAGAGTCACTTTTACAACAGGGCTGTGATATTAACAGGGGTTAAATTGGGCAGGAACCCACAGGAACTCATTTCCACCACCCCTTAAAAAATGGTATGAGTTCCACCACTTCTGTCATCGTTCTCCATTGACTAATATAGTAGAGTTCCACCACCATGAAATCTAGATGTGAGAGTTCCCCCACCTAAAGATTTAAAATTTAACCAGTGGATATTAGGTAACTTCCCTTATCCAGTGAGCACTAATGGATACATTTACAGTTCAGCAAATACTTCAGGGCTAATTAAGTCAGTTATTCTGTAAGAAAACAGGTACAGTCTTTACTAATTATAGCATGATGATTTGGGGTGATTTGTGTGCTTTTTATGGCTGTGTGTAGTTTGATGAAATTAAAAGTTTTTAAAGCAAAACATTTACTCCTGCTGGCTAGACCTGACACACACACACATAGGAAACAAAAATATTGAATTTGAACTATTTAGTAGAGGCCAGAACATCAGGCACCAATCTCTAGTACTTGCTGAATCAGCGGTCCCAGATGCATCACTATCACATGGGGCAGGAGGCATTGTAGGAAAGAGTAGAGCAATAAACCTTGCTAAGATGGAAATCCCCAGAGGGCCATAAAACTACCATAACTAGTAGGCAAATTTAGAAAAAACTCTTAAAAGAAAGCTGTCCAAAATGTGGGCTCCCGCCCTTGGACAGTTTACGATCCAGTTTAGACTTTAACAGCAAGAGCGGCAGTTTTCTGCGCCATAGTATGGAGGAGGCAGGGGATGCTCCATTTACTGAAGAGGTGTGGCGATGACTGCTCACCTCAATACTTTTGTACTGAAGCAAGTGGTGCATCACTGCACCTTTTCAGCAAATAGAGCATCCCCTTCGTCCTCCATACTTCTGGGTTCCGGCATTTTAAAAATTAAAATACAGCAAGTTGTGGTGCAGAAAACTGCCACCCTTGCTGTTAAAATCTAAACCGGAGTGTAAGTTGTCTGGGGGTGGGAGCCCACATTTTGGACAACTTTCCTTTAATAGCAAACAAAGGGAAGGACCCACCAGGACTACACACACAGATCAAAACACTCTGCACAACATGTTTTTGCAAATTTTGACTGTAGTACTCCTTTAAAGCAGACAGAAAATTATTGCTACTGTGTAGCTGTTTGAAATACTCATATTTTTAAAAAGGTATATTCGTCCCCCCAAATTATCCATATGTACAAGAACAAAAGTTATTGTGAAAAACTGTGTTTTGTATTGTTTTTGTTATATGGGCAAAACATTCTCTTCATGGAACCAAGAATTTGGTGTTTTGCCTATGCCACTGCATAGACCCAGAACTCTGAACACTGCTCTAATAGGCCAGCAGCTCATCATCAGATTTCTGAATCTATGCTGTGACATAGCCAAAACTCCATATTCCTGGTTCCATGAGAAAAAAAAAACTGTACAAAATGGTATTCTTAAATTGAAAACAAGGAAACAAAGATCAAAGTTTTAATTTTCATTTGGATACAGTTAAATATGTAAGCAATAAGATACGACAGGGTGTGTGTTAGAAAGTTTAACACACAGGGGGCATAGTGATGCATAAGGCTGCAGGCCGAGTGCATCCAGCCTCCTAGCCATGCATTAAACTGTCTAACACACACCCTGGAGTGGCTTATTGCACTTATGAAATGGCCATGTAAATTGTTCATGCATGTGAAAGTTTGAATTATTTGGATTAATAATACAAAAGTTTAATTTTTGTGTTTGATTTAAGTAAAGCAGTTCCTCCGCCTGGATGGGTTTGCTGTGTGCATTTGTTTTAGGTGAGTTTTGTCCTAGGATGGCCTCCATATTGGAATCTGTCTTGTGCTGCTTGTCATGCCCCCCTTCCGACATACATACAGACAGATGCTCACTTTCATTATTTTATGGTGTGCATTTTTATTTTATTTTATCTTTTGAAGTGGAGCAGCATGGCAAACAAGTAGTGAGTAATAGCAAGTAGTGAGTGACAACCGTGTGGACCATAGTGGGATGCCAGACCAAATGGAAACCTTGCTTTAGAGATGATGGTATTTTTTTTAATTCCTCTTTTATGTTAAATAGTGTGCTTGTTTTCTGGTTAGGTAAGCTTTGGGTGAGGTGGGGGCTTGAGTGAGCTTAGTGAACAGAATACAGAGCAAGTGGTCGGGTGGGTGAGCGAGAAATGTCAGCTGATTAACTGGAGAGTGAGCGAGAGAAAGAAAGAGAGAGAGAGCGTGAACAGCTGGCTGAGAAATCTTGTTAGATGTTTTTTATTTCTGTGGTGCATCTAATGTTTTTAGCTTGGACAAAAGGGGACAAAATGTTAGAAGTGTGGCTTTACTGATGAAAGTAATGAGCGGTCAGATGGTCGGTCATTGAGAAGGGAAGTGAGTGGGAGGGCTGGCGGGCAAGGTAGATATCTTGGCAGATCAGTTTTTTTGTGTGTGTGTGTGGCATTCATTCGGGTGTGTTCTGGATCTTGTGTGTCTGCTGTGTGTAACAGGAACTGAAGGAGATCGTTGTCTGTCTGAAATCTGAGGTTGCTTCCATTTTGGCTATTGTGGCTAGCAAGAAAAAATGGCTGCTGTTTGAATTGGGAAAGTTCCGAGGTGGCAGTGTCACTCAGATCAATGCTCAGCAGCGTAGTGCTGGACCTTTTTCCTGTGTGTTAAACACTTTATCACAGGGTCTCTGGCCAATGAAATTGCTCATAAATTGTTACCCAATATGTATACCCTAGAGCAAAGGAGGGAGAGAGGTGATATGATCGAAACATTCAAACACCTCAAGGGCATTAACAAGGTGAAAGAGTCTAACATGTTTCAATATAAAAAAAATATCAGGACAAGAGGACACACCATTAGGTTAGAGGGAGGCCGATTAAGGGGTAATGTGAGGAAGTTCTTTTTCACAGAAAGGGTGGTAGATGCATGGAATGGCCTACCTCAGAAAGTGATGGATATGAATACAGTGCAGGGCTTCAAACAGGCATTGGATAGACATAAGGGAGCAATACAGATGAGTATGAATAGATAGGCCATTGACAGACTAAAGGCCTATGACGCATTCATAAGGTAGAAAAATGGCAGACTGAATGGGCCTTGCAGTCCTTATCTGCTGTCAGCTTCTATGTTTCTATTTCATAAGAATCCTTGAGGGGGCATGAATATAATTTCTAAGAAAGAAACATTATGAGCTGCTGCAAATTCAGACAAATTTCCTGTCCCCTTTGCACCTTCGCTCTGCACCTGTACAATAATATTTTACCCCATTGTTGTTATGTCTCTGTGCACTCACTTGATACCTACTATTGAACTGATTGTATAAACTGACTTATACTACTGTTTTGTTGTTACCTTTATTGCACTGTCCCCCCCACCTCCCACACATCTGGAAATTAGTTGTTCCCAGCTCATCATGCCTTTCCTGGTAAAATGTTTAAAATACATAAACTCATCCCTCTGTGTGCCATTAATTTGCTTTCTGAAGGTCAGATAAGTTGGCTATTCGTAAGTCTGGCAGTTCAAAGACGGGGCATGCATAGGAAGGAAAGGATAGGAATTTAGCTTTATATAGAACATTGTATACAAATTTTATCTCAAAGCGCTTTACAATCCAGGATAGACAAAGTCAAGAGAATATTGCTACTGTTTTCAGCACATATCAATTCAAAGAGCACAGAGATACAGAGCCATATAAAGCACAAAGTCCTATGCACAACACTGCTTCCCATATTAATGGATATATGTTATTGCACTAGACAGTGTGCAGCGTAGGACAACCAAGATGGTACCTGGCCTCAAGAATCTAAGGCCCTGTTCGCACTACAGCAGAGTTGCGCAAAACGTTTTTAAAAGTGGATTAGCACTTACCATGCTGTAGCATTCATACTGCAACTCCCTTCCTGTGATCCACATCAGGCAATGCATTTTACAGCTTTCACACTGTGGCAGAGATCCGTGCCCACTATGAACCGAATTCAGCAGCATGGAAAAGCTGCTTACCGTGATGCTTTGTGCGCTCGCTTGAAGTGCATTAAAAGGATACGAGCTGGTGCGTTCACACTCTAGGTAAAGCGCTTTACTTTTAAAACGGATTTTCGGAAGTGTGCTCAAGCTCAGGTCTCATCAGGGTTTGAGCACGCATCCAAAATTCCGATCTACAAGCAGGTTATGTATGAACACGATCCGGGCCAACACTCATTTGAAACGGTTCAAGCGCTG
Organism: Neoceratodus forsteri; assembly: GCA_016271365.2. NCBI lineage: Eukaryota > Metazoa > Chordata > Ceratodontiformes > Ceratodontidae > Neoceratodus > Neoceratodus forsteri. The sequence goes on along the minus strand of JADMNL010000028.1, from coordinate 185,022,904 downwards.
AGAACCGTTTCAAATGCCCCAGTGCGAATGGGGCCTAAGTCATGATGAGTAAAGTTTAAGGAGTCTGTAACAAATGTTTATGACAGCTATACAGACTTACAAGAAAATAGCTGCATTTTTTTCCCTTTTCATTGTTTTTTCTATGTGTCTCCTATATATGAAGTATTTAAAAGTTCTCTAGGGTAAGTAGACCTATCTGTTAGGCAAAGAACAGGATAGGCATTGTTCAGTACTGCTTAAGGTCTCTGGGAGTACCCCCTTAAAATGTGAATGGAATTGAGCCTAGCAGTCTGCATGTCATCCAATCCACAATAGACCCCCCCCCCCTTTGATTGTAGTGAGCCCTGACTATGGCAGGTAGCCAAGGTAATGGATGGTTTATTAGGAGCTAATTAACATTTATAGCTGCAGTGTCAACCTGGTCCCGACCAGTACCTTGTTAATAACAAGCATTTGTCAATGCCGAATGTTTGCTAGCTGATATTAGCATTGGACATGCAGGAGTCAGACAGATGCAGAATAGGAATGGCAGTGAAGTATTGAACTCATGCCACCCCCACCTCCACCCTGCAGAGATGGACAGGCATTGGGGTGTGCCTGTGGGTCATTGCCCATAATGCTCATGGCATTTCACCTCGCCCTATCCTGCAGACACTGACAAGTGTTGAGGTGTGCCTTGGGGTGTTCGGCTTTACAGTCACCCCATTTTATAAGGACATATGCTGAAATGGGTGCAATATAGGAGAATGGGGTGAAGTCTGGGGCTGAAGAGTCCAAGGCACACCTCGATGCCTGTCATTGGCTTCAGGGTGTGGGGCTGGGGGTGGAATGGCATGGCATGAGCATTACAGCTGGCAGTCCAAAGGCACACCCCTGATGCCTGTCAGTCTGCACAGGGTGGGATGTTATGGTTAGAAACCCTAATGTCCCGGGGCGTTTGTTGGTATTTGCACTACAAATTTTCAACATGGCATTTTTGTGACCCTTGCCTCCTGAAAGTATTTGGGACTTCTTCTCATGAACAGTGACAGTGTGATTTTGTTAATGTGTCCCGAACTTTGATTTCCCACAGCGACTGTGCCATTCTGCGCCAGATGTGAGAAAACACAGATTGGGCAGGATGTGAAGAATGACAACTGTACTATTCATAGGGAGGTGTGAAGAGATGGCAATGTTGAAAACCTGGAGTGAAAATATTAAAAATGCTCGAACTTCTGAGCGTACATGGAAACTGCTCAACACTCGCTTGTAGGACAGTCATTTAGTGGAATTATTGCACCAAATTTTCAACATAGACATTTTGTGACCTCTGCTCACGAACACTGTCACTATGATTTCTTAATCTGTCCCGAACATTGATTTCCCACAGCAACCGCGGTATTCTGTGCCAGATGTGCAAAAACACATTTCAGGCAGGATGTGAAAAATGACAGCTGTACTGTTCATAAGGAGGTGGGCAAAATGGACATGGTTGAACATTTTGAGTGGAAAGATTACAGATTTTTTAAGTTATGAGTGTGCATGGAAACTGCTCAATGCATGCTCATAACAGTCATTTTATGGACTTTTGTCACCAAATTGTCAACATAGGCATTTTAGGACCTCTGCTCATGAACAGTGTCACTGTGATTTTCTTAATCTGTCCCGAATGCTTGATTTCCCACAGCGACTTCGCTATTCTGTGCTGGAAGTGCGAAAACACATTTTGGCCAGGATGTGAAAAATGACAGCTCTACTGTTCATAAGGAGGTGTGAAAAAATGCCAATGTTGAAAATCTGGAGTGAATATATTACAAATTTGCAAAGTTACGAATGTGCGTGGAAACTGCGTAATGCATGCTTGTAACACAGTCATTTTTGGAATTTTTTCACTGAATTTGCAACATAGGCTTTTTGAGAGCCCACCTCATGAACAGCGACACTGTCGTTTCATTAATCAGTCCCAAAAGGTGATTCCGCGCAGTGACAGCGAAATCACCTTTCGGGACCGAATAACCAGAAGACAGTCACTGAATTCATGAGATGGGGTTCCAAGAACCCCATGCTGAAAATTTGGTGCAAAATTCATAAAATGGCCAAGATATCCATATAAGTTGAAAAACATTTATGCCATTATATGGCTTACGGCATTTCTTCAGTTCGCAGTTGGCTTTGAAAATTGCAGGCGTTCTAAAATCCACCCGAAGATCATTGCGTGGGGCTCCGGAAATGAGAAGTGGGGTGAGGGTGTGTGTGTGTGTGGTGGGGTGCACAGAGGTCGATGCGGATTGGGAGGGGCACTGGACTCAACGAGGGGCGTTTTTCTTTTACAGGAAAGAAAAAAATGCAGGAAGGTTTTCTGGTTTTGCAGGTATTTTGGCATGCTGGGGTGGGCTCCCAGCATGCCACCTGAGTGTTTCTTGGGGAAGCTGTAGCCGACAGGGATTGGGCATCCCCATCAGCAGAGTGCTGGGGGGGCCGGCACATGAGCCGAGGGGCATTTGGCACCCCCTTAGCACACAGCAGACTTGGGGAGATCATGCCGTTGGGGATTGGGCTACCCCATCGGCAAGTGAACTGGGGAAGGGGCATGCCGACAGGGGGATTGGGCACCCCGCTGGCTTTAATGGGGACTGTGAGAGGGGGCGGCTGTCTGTTGGCTTCCGTGGGGACTATGAGAGGCCGATGAAGAATTCACCGCCATGTTTGTTTGAAAGGGGACACCAGACAAAGCAGCTCTAGTTCACTGCTGCAGTCAGGGACCGCCCTGGAAAAACAGCTGATTGTTAATGACGGGGTGCTCCCTGATTGCAGTGGCGAGTTTCTTTCAAGTTGGTGGCAAGCTACGCTACTGCTGTCATGGACAGCCTGATCTTCTATTGGTGCCACACAGACCAGCCCCAAAATGGGCTGCTGGCATTGGCAACAACACTGCCGCACCTCCACAACTCGCTACTGCAGCAAGCTGCCCCAATATGTTTCTTGCACATGCGTGCAAGCAAACATAAAAATGTGTGTTTCTATTTAGACGTTTCTAAGAGTGACGTAGGAACATATGAACAAGCCAGCAGATAAAGGCCTTACTTTCTGTCTTGTCTGCTCAAGTGTGCAGGTCCCCATGTGTCTACGGGGGAACCTGCCCCCCTCCTCAAATCCCCCTGTCCTTACTTGATTCCCACTCCTCCCTTCCCCCCAGCAATGTTCCCTTTCATTCTGTCTCATCCTCTCTTGAAGCTATCCACCATTTTCAGGGAGATCACATCCTCTGGCAGCTCATTCCACTTGGCCACCATTGTTTCAGTGAAAGAGTGTCTCCTCATCTGTATCTCTCGAATCTTCCTCCTATCCACTTTAGGTTATGCCCCCTAGTGGACATGTTGCCACTAAGACTGATGAAGCCCCCATATTCACTCTATTAAGCACAAGAACAAGGGGGTATGACATGAAACTGAAAGGTGGGAGGTTAAGAGGGAATGTAAGGAAGGTCTTCTTCACAGAGAGGGTGGTGGATGCATGGAATGGTCTGCCTCAGGATGTGGTGGGAGTGAGCAGAATGGATGGATTCAAGCATGCTTGGAACAGGCATAGGGGAACCATAGAGGTACAGCAGCGGTGGGTCGGGAGCAGTAGTCCAATACAAGGGCTTACAGGCAGACTAGATGGGCCAGGCAGTCCTTATCTGCCGACAATATCTATGTTTCTATGTTAATATCGTTAAGGTGCTTGAAGGTCATGATCATATTTTTCCTGTCCCTTCTATCCTCATCTTGCTCACTCATCTCTGGACTGCCCCCAGCAAGTTAACATCCTTCTTAATAAGATAAGGGCACCAATACAGCACACTGTACTCTAGGTGTGGTCTTACCGGTGACCTGTATAGCGGTAGTATGACCTCCATCTTCCTGCTGGTAATCCCCTTGGCTGTGCAGCCCAGCATCCGATTTGCTTTTGCTGCTGCTCTCCTGTAGTGTGCCAAGTGCTTCAGGTGACACTTGATGATGACCCCAGGTCCTTTTCGTTTTCAGACTTTGTGACCTGGACACCACCAAACCAGTATTTGGTCTCTGGGTTCTTTGCCCCCAAGTGCATAACGTTGCACTTTTTAGTATTGAACCCCAGTTGCCAAGAGCCAGACCATTTCCCTAACCTAGTTCAGTTTTCCCTTAGTTACTGTCTCCCCATCTCCATGGCCACCATCTCACAGAGATTTGGTCATCCATGAACAAGCAGATTTTTCCTTTGATCCCATCTGCTGTGTCACCAATGAAAATGTTAAAGGGAATCATCCATGTAGTTATGTCCCACACCTCCTTGTGGGACCCCCCCAATTAACACTTGCACACAGTATATCTCATTTTTACTTACTATGCTGCTGTTTCTTTTATGTTTTATCTGTTTGATCCTGCCATTCCTCCCGCCATCATTTTGAGTAGCATGTCTCCAGTGGCACATCCCACAATCTCCCGCAGCTGATGTCAGAGCTGGGGAGCAGCTGTGGCAGCGTGTATAGTGTAAGCCTATGGATGGAGCTATTAATAACTCTGGTTTGCAATTTAGAGGTCTTGGTGCTATACCGAGACCAAGTATAGACTGGCAGTCAACTGAAAATTGTATAACCAGGAAAGGCACACTAAGCCAACGCTTGTTTCCAGGTGCGACCTGGGAGCACAAGGAAATTAAATGACTTGCTAAGGGTCACACAGTATGCTAGTGAGGGCTGTGGGATTCAAACCCAGGTCTCTAGGTTTGCAGCGCAGGGCCCTAAACCACAGCGCTATACTGCCTCCTAAGTGGTGCATCCACCTTTACATCCTGGACATGCCCCCAGTTTGACAGGACTTTGTCCTGCATGGTTCTCTCCCCAGTGGGCTCCATGACACTCTGTGTCAGGAATCGGCTCTGGAATGCATCCAGCAGTACCTGCTCCCATGGCAAAGGGGTAGGCACAGGTTCATGATGTGGCTAGATTGGCCAGTCCTGAGGGATATATTCACTTGTGTCTTAGCTCCAGAAGGTGGATTTGGAGCCAGACAATACAGAATGCTCATCGAGCCAAAAGGGGAGTTACTGGTCTTTTACATCTTGGACCTGGGTGGCCAAATATCTGTCATCTTCTAAGAAGAACTGTAGGTGAGAAACTAAGACTTAAGGAAGTTTTTTATGAGGTTTTTCTACCTGTAATCTTTTAAATTTTTTTTTTATTTCCTATTCTTGTATTTTCTTTAGTTTTCTTTATAGCTGGTACAGTTAGTATAAATATTAATATTTTATACTGAATACAAATCTATGACTGCTGTGTTTTAATAAACACAGATAATCAATTCTTATTGGTCAATTCCGTGGTCTGCTTCTGAACAGAAAACTACCAAACTTAAAAAGTAAAACCTGTAGCTGGTACAAAACAGGGGGTGAGGTTACGTGGAGCGACCTGGGTACTCTTTATCCAAGAGACCTTGTACTGTGTGAACAAGAGCCAGGCCCTGTTCTGTGTGATCAGGAGCCTGTGGTGAGACTCAAAAGGAGTAGCCCTGAGTGAGGTGTAACATGGTTGGTGGCAGTGTGGTAGAGTAAGTGAGCCAGTCCCGGACCACACCACCCAGGGCATCTTGGGCAAGCTGTGAGAAAGTCAAAAAATATTCTCCCTGGAAAAAAAGACTTTGATGTGACCTAATTGAAATCTACAATTACATAGGGGGATTGGAAATGGTGAGCCATCTAAATCCTTTACTGTGGTAATGGGTTCAAGAACTAGGGGCATAATCTAAACATTTGAGAACATAAGAATAAAAGCGCAAACTAGGCAGAACATTTTCACTCAGAAGGTGATAAACATATGGGGTGAGCTGGTAGAAGGGGTCACTGAAGCCAGTTGTGTTGCTGGGTTTCAGACAACTTGATGCCTTTGTAGAGAAAGTGGATATAAATAAATAGATAGATAGATAGACAGACAGACAGATATGATTCAGTAGCATGGAGGTTAACCTTAATGACTGGAATAGATACGATGCCCCTTGCAACCAGTGTTGCCTACGGTGACTCCTGCTGGGCAATGTGTTGTGCTACTACATCACTGATTATAGTAGTTCTTGCTAAGAGCAGTTGGGACTGGAGGAACTGTGAGCTCCCTCATGGCCAGTGCTTCTTTACCATTGCCTGCTATACACTGTCGTGATCTAGCTTGGAGAGTCTGGGACCAAAGTAGCTGTAAGGTCTCCCACAGCCAGTGTTCCACATTGTCGCCTATATTCTTGTTGAAAGAGCTGTGACTGGAGTAGTTTGGAATTTACCCAGAGTCAGTGCTTCTCCACCTTCTCTGGAGTGACTCCTGCTGGCAGAGACTGGGACTGCAGTAGCACGAGCACATCCACACCAGTGCTCCTTTACACCATTGTCTATGGTTACATATACAAGGAGAGGCTGGAACTAACACAGCTATGATATCCCACAAAGTCAGTGCTCCTACATCATTGTCTACATTGACTCCTGCTGGGAGAGGCTGAAAATGGAGTTGCAGTGAGCTCCCCCACAATTAGTGCTCTTATATGGATCATTGCCAGCAGAGTGACTCCTGCTTGGAGAGGCTTGGACTAGAGCAGCTATGAGCTCTTCCACAGCCAGTGCTGTTGCACCATTACCTACAGACATTGCTGATATAGGCTGGAACTGGAGTAACTGTAAACTCCACAGTGAACCATACAACAGTGGCTTATAGCAATCCCTGTTGGAACAGACTGGGAGTGGAGTCATTATCCTCCCAGTAAGTTCCACTCCCAGACTGCCAGGACTCTATGCTCCCCTGGTAGTCATTTTCCTACACCACCCAGCCTGAGGCAAGTTTTACTCCACTGAGTCAGTGAGAAGGCTGGGCAGGAAGCATTCTTATTACATCAATGTCATGGCTTGTTTCCATAGAGCAACTACACAGAAGACACAATGCAGGGTTTGTGTGTGATGGAGAATCCTTTCATTCAAAGCAAGTATCTCTCCAGCTAATCAGGACAAGAGAGTATTGCTTTCCAGAAATCTCCGCTACACTGGACAGCTTGGATTTGTGCTGTTAGCCAGAAAAATGCATTCAGCTAAAGCAGGGAGTAAGCCAAGGCTGTCTGCTCTAACGCTGCTAGTTGGTGGGCTGGAGGAGGGGTGTCAAGACTTCTCCTTTGATGCTGCTGCATTCTGATATTGCAGCTGAGGAGAGGGCCACCAAGTTCATACCCACCTAAAACTGTGCCTCAGCAAGCATGGGGGTGGGGGGGGGTGCTGAAGCACTGACTTCATTAGCCCGCTAATACAATATACTCATCTTTTGCTTGAACTTAAAGAATTTGTCTTGGGGTCCTATTATTTTTTATTTGATATTCTGTGCTCAGACAATGGAAACAGCCATAGGGTGCTACTTTCATCCCAAATTATGCTAACTTCTTTGTTGGTTACTGGGTGGATCAATTTATATATGACCCTAATACAAACCCATTTGGTGATCATATCTGTCTGTGGAAACGATTCATTGATGATTATGTCTGTTCCCTCTGTTTGTGCAGACTTGTCTTCAGTTATTGCTGGGAATTTGTAAGAGGACCCAGAGGCAACTCTTCAAGCAGGTAGACTTGCATGAAGGTGTTTAATAAAACACAGTTGCTTATATATAATGCCTGTCAGAAGACTTCTTCCTCAGAGTGCATGAATGTGGAAATCAAACCTAGGGACCTGAGTCCTGAAAGCAGCAACTCTAACCATTCAGAAAAATGAAAATTAGAGTGCTCATTTGACTTTTTTTTTTAACCTGTTATCCCAAGGACCACCACCAGAGGTCTCTAGCTGTTATAGTTACTCAGCACTGTTTTGACTGTTATTCACAACTTTCTCTGCTAGATGGCACTGTTTTGCACAGACTGCCTTTCTCATACTTAACAGTGATGTATTTTTTATTATTTTTATTTATTTTTTTATATTTGGAGCAGGGGTGAACAGAGTCTGCAGTAATTCTTATTTTTCAATGATTTAATTTCATTTTTATGTGGTTGTCTGGTAGGCCTGTGAGCAAAAAGTGCCTGTTTCCATAGGCGACATGGACTGAACACCACAATAAACAAAATAATGCAAAAATATTACAACCACCTTAAACAATGACAGGCAGAGTGTCATAATAAATGTTGCCTAACCTGATTATTAAACTATATAAAAGCAGACAGTGACAGTGAAAAGGCAGGGATACTGAATTAATACTTCTGCTCAGTATTCACAATGGAAAAGCATGGGAAAATACCTAATCCGGTCAATAGAAGCACTCTGGATAGGTGGGTTAATATTAGTCCTTTCACAGAAGAAAGGGTTCTGAAAGAACTCTTAAAACTGAAAGTGGATAAAGCAATGGAGCCTGATGGGATTCACCCCAGAATTCTAAAAGAACTGAGGAAAGAACTAGTAACACCACTGACTACCCTTTTTAATAAATCATGGGAGGATGGTGTAGTACCTGAGGACTGGAGGAGGGCGGATGTGATTCCCCTTCACAAAAGTGGGAGCAAGACAGAGGCAGGAAACTACAGACCTGTCAGTTTGACCTCAGTAGTAGGGAAAATGATGGAATCACTTCTGAAGGAAAGAATTGTTGAGTACCTAGAGGCCAGTGGGGCACAGGACCCAAGGCAGCATGGACTCACAGCGGAAAGGTCATGTCAGACAAATCTAATTGATTTCTTTGACTGGGTGACCAAAGCAGTAGACCAGGGAGGGGCTGTGGACATGGCCTACCTAGACTTTAGCAAGGCATTTGACACAGTCTCGCACAAAAGATTAATAAACAAATTAGCCAGCCTGGGAGTGGGTCCCAGAGTGGTAGCCTGGGTCAAACACTGGTTGGACAACAGGACACAGAGGGTAATAGTAAATGGAGTCCACAGTGAAGAAAGGAGGATTACTAATGGGGTACTGCAGGGTTCAATACTGGGGCCGGTCCTTTTTAATGTCTTTATAAGTGACATTGCAGAGGGACTAGAAGGGAAAGTATGTCTCTTTGCAGATGACACAAAGATCTGCAACAGGGTTGATACACAAGGTGGGGTGGAAAGGGTGAAAAGGGACTTGGCAAGGTTGTAGGAATGGTCAAATGTATGGCAGCTTAGATTCAATGCAAAGAAGTGCAAAGTAATGCACCTGGGAAACAAAAACCCAAGGGAAGAGTACACAATGGGGGATGAGATACTGACAACAAAAATGGAAAGGGACCTGGGGTAGTCATATCAGACAACCTAAAGGTGGGCCAGCAATCTGAGAAGGCAGTAAGGAGGACTGGGGGGATACTGGGATGCATAGGGAGAGGCATCACCAGTAGAAAACAGGAAGTTGTTGGCCCTCTGTACAGACTGTTGGTAAGACCACATCTGGAGTACTGTATACAGTTCTGGAGACCCCATCTCCGCAGAGACATAGACAGGGTGGAGGCTGTCCAGAGGAGGGCAATCAAAATGATGCAGGGTCTGCATCAAAAGATATATGAAGAAAGACTAAAGGAACTAAAGATGTATAGCCTCGAGGAAAGGAGGGAGAGGGGAGACATGATAGAAACTTTCAAATACCTCAAGGGAATCAACAAAGTCCAAGAGGGTAGCATCTTTCAGAAAAAGAGATGTGCAAAAACAAGGGGGCACAATTTGAAGCTAGAGGGGGGAAGGCTCAGAGGTAATGTGAGGAAGTATTTCTTCACAGAGAGGGTTGTGGATACATGGAACAGCTTTCCTGAGGAGGTCGTAAAGTCAAAAACAGTGGGGGAATTCAAGAATGCATGGGACAGACATAAGGCAATTCTAGTGGGGGGGTAAGAGGAAGTAGTCTGTTGGTTAACTAGGTTCTGCAGCTTATCCGTTAGGTAGGGAAATGGGCAGACTAGGTGGGCCAAGCGGTCCTTATCTGCCGTCAAATGCTATGTTTCTATGTTTCTGTGTTGTACAAGTTGCCAGAGGAGGAGTTAGTGAGTAAAAATACTAGCCTAGGTCAAATCGGTTTATTGTTTGACAAATAAATTACTTAGTCATTACAACATAAAAATGGGATACTGTAAAAATCATATTTACACAACATTCCAATTCTTTTTCTTCTGTCTAAACATAGATTGTCAAGCTAACACATTTGACTAGACTTTCAATCCTTGTATCGGTGACAGCAAACAAACAGCTCACTAATAGTAAGCTATACAAATCCAGACCAGATGCCTACATGTTACATATAAGACATGCCAATTGATCATGTTCAATGATACAGGCCTTGGGCTCTCTTGACCACTGTCAATATTATTAATGATCAATAATCACTTAACATACAGATGCTTCAAGAGCCTAAAATGTGTCAACCTTTACTTCTTACTAATTAACCATATAATTGAGAAAAATATACACAGACTTAAATCAGGGTAGAATAATGGTGCAGTCCTTAGTATAAATAATTTTGTTATGGAACTTAATAAATGCTTTAAAGAAATTGGCCATTCGCCATTGACCTAGAGGGTGTAGCAAAATAAATGTAGTCAAATAGATCTGAAGAGTACACTTTGATTGTATTATCGATTATATTATGTGTATGCATCTCCATTTCTCATATAACGGACATTGTATGATAATATGGAACAAATTTTCCTCTCTCCCTTAGGCCCTGTACACATTAGGATAGTTAAAACGTTTCAACTATCGCAAACATGGCTCCCATCTACATTAAAACATGGTTGTTTACCATGTTACAAAACCATGCTAAAACCCTGAAGTAATCTAGTCTTAATACCGTTTTCAAGAACGGTGAGCATGGAGAAATCATGTTACCTGCTAATGTGGATGGGCGTCTCTACCGTGTTCTCTGTCCGTGCTAATAATAAATAATAAAAGCAGGTCATGAGGAACTGGGTTTAAGTCCATTTCCAATCACTGATGCAGACGGGAGTCAGCTCAGGAATAACTGTGTTAAAACACGGTTGAATTGCTGGCCTGGTGGCGCTGAGGGCTGAGGCGCTGGACATCACACCTTGTGCCATGCCGGCTACCTGGGTTCAGGAGAGGACTCAGGCTGCCAGGGGTTGGCCAGGAGAAGGAGGATCGAGCATCCTATGGACTGCTCTCCTCCTTTGGGGAGGGGAGGGTGCAAGGATTGCTAAGACACTGACCCCTGGCGGTGGCTGGGGGCAGGTTTAGCTTGGTGATCAGACTGTGGGCTGGCGCGGGCAGGTATCGGGTGTACTGTGGACATTCTGCATTCACAGCAGCATCCTTGACGCCATTGCACACCTGTGCTAAAGGAAGAAAACGGGGTCCAAAAAAACAAGCAATCCGCCGGCACGATGACGGCTGACTCCATCAGCACTGCAGCGTTCCTACTTAAGCTAGCTCCCCTCTAGCCCCTGGCCTCTAGGTTTCCACAGTGCATGGGATAAATCCCCACTGCAAGGCAACCTGGGATGGCAGAGCAGAAGGGTTAGAGCTCTGACTGGGACCAGGGGCAGCAACTGAGGCAAGGAAGCCAGAAATGGGGGATCCAAAGGAATACCCCAACCCCAGCCGAGGAGGTATAAAGTATAGAAGGAAAAAAAAAACACGGTTGAAGAGAGAGAGAGATATGAACAGGCTGCTGTGGTGAGTTACAAAGCATTTTTAAAAATGAACCACAGCACACTTTATTAATGTGTACAGGGCCTAAGTTACAGGGACAGTTAAGGTGTTTCTCCTGTGGATGCTTTTTTGCTATATGACTGTTCCAATTTTCTTGTTGGAAAATTCTCGAATTCGTTACGGTCACTGTTTATTGATCTTCATAATGGACCTATATGACATTAGTGTTGTTCATGAGCTGTTTTCATAAACAGCACCACAACACAATACATATTTTGTGATCTAGTACTACACTCAAGCCTTACCAAAGGGGAAAGTCACAGCTATGTCAGACAATAGAAGATACAAAGCTACTGTTTTCAAGTAACAGTAATACTTCAAAACATACCTAAGTTATAGTTCTTAGACTTAAAAAAACCACAAGGCTAGGAACAAGCTCTGCTTCTCTCAGTTTTGGAATGAAACAGGTAGAAACACTATCCTAAGGAGTGACAGCTTCCACCCTCAGAACCTCATTCAAAATATCCCAAAAGAGCAATCCCTCAGATCTACAGGAAATTGTTTTACAAAAGAATTTGAGGTCAAGGCCAAAGAAATGAGAAGCCATTTCATCAAAAGCAAATACCATCAGAAAGCAACAGAAAATACATATGAAATGGCTACCAGTGCCAGAATAGGAAAGTGATGCAGAGCCAGAAAATCAGTGAATGATAGTTCTGATACAAGTATTTCCTTCCTCTTCCAGTGCAACCCCATGGCAAGCAAAGTGGGCAAGGTCTTTAAACTGCATTGGCATGTACTAACCAATGAAGAAACACGCAAAATATAAGAATTACCAGACAGCAACCAGGTCTGCATTCAGGAGAGGCAACATATCAGGAATTTAGTGGTACGGTACACTGCACCTTGCTTCCTGGACCTGATCAACGAAACTGGTTGCCACCATCTCTGAAAGGGCACTTTTCCACAGACACTGCATGCGTTCTTCAAATACTATCAATACTAAATATTTCAAAAACTCAAGGACAGACAAGAAGTATCATAAGGGATATTATATCAGTGCAAAACAAGTTGTGTTATTCAATATGCTGACTTGCCCATGCCTGTGATGTGCATACTTAGGGTAGACCAAAATGTGTGATAAGTAAAACTGGTGTGAAACACAGTACTATCAGAACAAATAACGAAATGTATGGTACACTATGGCAAAGCTCCTAAAGGAGATTAAATATGGATCTACAGTATCCTTGACATTCATTGGACCAAGGCATGTAAAATTACAAAGTGGGAAATGACATGGTTAAAAAACTCCTCCAAGGGAGACACGTTGGATCTTCACTGTTGACACCCTAGGCCAGATTTTGAAAGCTGGAAATTTGCTGCAAGTCACAGGTGCATCAAAGAAATACCACACCAGATTTGGTGCAAATATTGGGATAGTCTATCCTGTGTGTCATTTAGATGCCCGCTTTGCCAATTCTCTGTGGTTTTGCGTGTGTCAATGCTACAACCTCTTGCATGCCTCTAGATGCAGCCTGCTGCCAGTCTTTATTGCAGGCTGCCATAAAGCAGGTCCAAGTGCTGTAAGTGCAGCTGATATTAGAAAAGTTGGCACAGTCGTGGCATTTAGACATCACGCACCCACGCTGACAAAGAGCGTTGTTGCAAGGACGCAGGCACTGCATCAGTCCTTAAAAATAAAAAAAATCAGGTGCCGTGTCCACTCATGAAAAAAAAAATGACCTTTCGGTAAAATGAGAGGATTTAACAAAATGCTTAATATTGTGTATGGACTGTTGTGGACAGCACACCTATTTTCAAAAGCCTATACTAGCTCAGTTCCATTCTGTATTCAATCCAAGAGTACCCATAGTGTTTTCAAAATTTTTTTTGGTCTTGTCCCATCCTACCTCTTTAAGAGTCTGATCTACAAGGACATCTTCATGTGTGGAGGGCTGCAATTACCCCGCAGAGTGCTCCCTCTGTATAGGAGGAGCACTATGGGGATACTGGTACCTTCTCCCCACACCCACAGAGAGGCTTTGCTTGCCTCTGGTACCTCCTCTCTACACCCACAGAGAGGCTTCACTTGCCTGATCATGCTGCAGCATGCAGAGCTAACCTCAGAGTGGGAGTGGAGAACACAATGAAGCATAGAATTTGACAGCAGATAAGGACCGCTTGGCCCACCCAGTCTGCCCATTTCCCTACCTTCTGGATAAGCTGCAGATCCTAGTTAACCAGCAGCCTACTTCTTCCTACCCCCAACCCCTAGAATGGCCTTATGACTGTCCCATGCATGCTTGAATTCCACCACTGTTTTTGACTCCACAACCTCCTCCGGAAGGCCGTTCCATGCATCCACAACCCTCTCTGTGAAAAAATACTTCCTTAAATTACCTCTGAGCCGCCCCACCTCTATCTTCAAATTGTGCCCTCTTGTTCTTGCACACCTCTTTTTTTGAAAGATGCTACCTTCTTGGACTTTGTTGATTTCCTTGAGGTACTTGAAAGTTTCTATCATGTTCCCCCTCTTCCTGGTTCAAACACCTGTCATAATCACTCTGCACCCTCCTGCCATGGGATCCAGAGCCCTATATGACCCCAAATTGGCCTCTGATCCATGTTTCACATCTTTTTGGAACGAGAGTGCCTTTGCAGTTTGCAAAGTTCTTTATGGTCTTGTCCCACCCTACCTCTTAAGGGCCTGATTCAAAAGGCCCTCTATGGATTCAGAGAGTGCCCAAGAACAGCAAAGTGCCCTCTCCATACATGAGCATGCTATAGAATCCCATAATACACTCCCTGCACATGCAGAGAGGCTTCACACACCTGATCCCCTGGTTCTAGCTGGTGGGAGGGGTGGGGTACAGGCCTAAGCTCCACAGCATCATGTGCGTCAGATATGCTTGGCTTTGGGTACATGAGTTGGCATGGAGGGTACATACTTTAAACAGCTGCCATAACTCCTACTCACTCTTTGCATTTATTTGTTTTATTTTCTGTTAGCCAGGTAAGTTCACTAGGCCAAAGGCCTATTTTCATTTTTTTTTTTTTCATTCCTCTTACTCTCCCCATTCCTGGTCTCCCGTGCTTCTTTTGGGGGTTGTTCCTTCAGCTCCTTTGCTCCTCATGTCTGGAATATAATCTTTATTCATCTTCATCAAATTGGTTCTACTAAACTTTGTAAATCTCACATCAAAACAGTTCTTTTCTCTCCTGTCTCATACAATAAATCTCTCTCTATTTTGGCACATCAATAGTAATTCATTTACCTTGGCTGCATGTCAATATTTATTATATTTTGAGAAATGTAGTCTTAAATGTTTTATTGGTAGTATTTATTTGATTCTTCTTTGGTTTCTTTATGATTTAGTCATTCAGATGTATATCTGTTTTTATGTTCTTAATTTTTCATCATGGTGCGTGTTTAATTGCTTTTGGGAGTGATGGTCTGCATCGCTATGGGCTGCCATCATACAGTACTCTGTACATTGAGTCCACTCTACCGCCATGAGCTTCAGACCTCTCACTGCCCTGGAAAAGCTCTCAAGTCTGGAGACCAGGGGCTCTTAAGTGTCCCCATTCATAATTGAAATCTCTAGGTTACAGAATGTTCATTGAGGTGGCTCTTGTACTCTGAAACTCCCATTCTGCCTCCATCAAAACCATTGTTAATGAAGACCACTTCAAAATGGAGGTTATGAAATGGCTCCTTAGTTTAGGTTTCCCTGAGCCTATTATTTGAAAGAATAAAATGAGTGTTTTGTTGCATAGGTTTTTGCCATTTTATATGCATTCTCAGTTTCATTCCTGGCACCAACACAGACACCAATGTTGGTGATCAAGCTCTTCCTCCTATGATTCTTGCCACTGATGTCAAGCGTGCTGCAGTTAATAGAAGGTGGCCTGGCAACAGTGGGCTTTAGGAACATTGCCCTGGGTTTGTGATTCTGGTTGACCCGTCCCAGCCTTAGCTGCCTCTCTTGATGCCCTCATCAGTCATGCGTCCAGCAGTCCTCCTACCCAGCTCTTCTGGCCATGCCACAGCGACTTCTTTAGGTAGAGAGTCCACCCCCACAGCTGAGTGACAGCACTCTGATGAAGCACTTGAGGCTAGAGTCTAGATGTCCACATTTCCCGTTGGTGGCTGTCACCCCATCATAAAGGGAAGCCCCTACCCCTGTTGATGGTTGATGCCCCTCTATCTGGACTCAATTTCAAAGATATCATCCATTCCGATGACCCCGTGAAGATGGGACAATGATCCTTCAGCTGCCAGGTCCTTGTCTGGGGACTAGGACACCTTCTTGGTCTCTTGGAGCAGGTGTCTATGGCCCTGGACACTTCCTTGGAGAAGGTCCAGAAGGAGACCTATCCACTGATGGATATCCTCAAGCAGGATTCCTCACTGCGGTGGCCTTCCCTATTTTCCCAGCCATGCTAGGTCTGGCACTCAGTGTCTCACAGCACCCAGCCTTCAGCCAGCCCCCCTCATGCCATATAGACTTCAGGTATGTGGTTCCCCTGGGTGGACTGTCCTGCATTATTGGTAGACATCGTGATCCACAGGGGAAGGTGTTGAGTGAGTCAGACAAATTGTTGGATGAAGAGTCCAAGAAGCAAGATTTCCTTGGCCAGAAGATCTGTGCTGCTGTATCACTGGGCATTCAGCAGGACAGATATGCAGCTTTGATGGTCAGGTTTGGTCAAGAGTTCTTTGAGAGGCTCTCCAACAAAGTAGAGCTGCTCCCTAAGGGAAGCCAGCCAGATCTGTGAGATTTTTTTTTATTTTATTTTATTGAAATCTAGGATTACAAATACCTTTGAGCAGGAACTGCTCATTTACAAAGGTTCCATGTCGAAGGAATGGAGGGGGTATACATACAAAGGTCAACATAATACATAGTTACACAATAACAAGAAGTAAGAGACTGAGGCTTAGGAAATTCCAGTAATTCAAAATGTGCCAAATGTTAGGTAGCATGACATAACCAGCCAAGGGCAATCTTGGAAATAAGCACTGCAGGTGAGAGGGAAGGGGGTATGCAGGCAGGAAGGCCATTGTCGGAGGGTAGAGGGTGAGGGTAAGAGCTCTAAAGGGGAGGGAGAGGAGGGATAGAAGTCAGGAAATGCCCCGGGGGAGGAAAGGGAGAGGGGGCAAGGGGGTAGGCAGGTAGAAGGAGGCAAAGCAGGGAGAGATAGCTTTCAAGACTGAAGTGGAGGGCAGTGAACAGTGGGCCCCCGATTAGGTGAGGCAGTCACAACGACTAGTTGAAATTAGATGAAGTCGGAGTTGTCTCTTAAAAGGGCCAAGAGCAGCAGCAGTAAGAGTTTCTTTGTTGAGAGTATTGTACCACTGTGGTGCTCTGTGGGCAAAGGTCCTCTGGCCCATGGTAGTCCGGCATCTGGGGACAAGGTGTCCATGATCTGAGGTTGTCTCTGGCCAAATACTAGTTGCAGGTGGCCCTGGACTCTGATGATGTGCTGACGTAAGTGTGGACTTCAGTAGTGTCTATCCATTGGTGTACCTGTCTGAGGGTTTCACCATTTATGCAGGAAATCCAGATCAGGTGGTAGGCTTGCCCTTTTCAGGGATGGACCTTTTTGGTCCAGGGGTGTGGACCATCTCATGTGGATCAAGAAGTCCAACGTGATCCTGGATTCAGTGACCTTGGTCATCCAGTTTACACAGCAGCACAAGTTGAAACCACAAGGTTCTTTTGAGATTACTTTCAGGGTACACCCATTCAACAGCAGCAGCAACCTCAGCACCAGCAGAGGCAGCAGTACCAGTAGTACAAACAAGCCAAGCTTTCCAACAAGTCAGGAGGGCAAGGTCAGCACAGTCTCTTTTCATCTAATTTGGGGTGCGCACCTTACCCCCTCTTCCTGAGGACTTCTAGTAACCTGCCTAAGTGTGCATAGTGAGCAGAATCATCTAGGAAGTTAGAAATAAAGATTGCATACCTGTAGCTATAGTTCTACTACTAGTATTCAGACTATATCCACACAACCCTATAGGGTATATATTCCTGTGCCACTGTGCAGATCAGAGTGGAAAGAGGGGAAAGTCAAAGGATCACAAGGTTGGATGGTAGAAGGAGTCAAGTTTGAAGACTGCTCTGTTGACTGAGCATGCTAAATGGAAGACTGTCTAAGTGTAGATTTGAGCTGAATACTAGTCGTAAAACTACAGTTGCAGGTGTATAACTTCTATTTACCAGGCATAGCATTTTTTTGCACACCTAGAGCAAAAAGAAAATGTATCACCTATGCCCAAAAACTGTGAAAAAATATAACACTTCGGACTGACCCGCCAGCGCCAAGTGTTAGGGTTACCACTTGGTGCCAGTGGCCTGGGTTCGAGAATGGACTTGGGCTGCTGGAGGGTCGGCCGGGGAGGAGGATTGAGTGCCCAGAGGCTGCTGTCCTCCTCTAGGTTGGGGTGGGATGCATGTTCCGCTGCTTTACCACCACCTGGGTGACCACGGGTGGAGGTGCAGTGGGACTGCAGAAAGAAGTGAGAGGGGGGGACGTGGGCCAGGGGCTGGAGCACTCACACGTCTTGACATGCACCGCCCCTTGGCTCCCCTGGCGTGCCTACGTCCTGTGGGAGGGGACTGAAAAAAGCAGAAAAACCCCGCAGTGCTCCCTGTAGACAAAGCTCCAAGACCCCGATCCTAGTGCCCCGGCCTGCACATGATGACAGCATCCCCCCGACGAAAGACAGACACGTTGGGATGGTAAAGGGGGTTCCGTCCCGTACCCGCCTGGGGGGTACAACCAAGGCTCCGTGGGGGGGGGTGGATGGACTGCTCCGACACCTGGCATGAGGAGCAGGGACGTACAAGGCCAATACAGGAGTCTCCTGAAGAAAGGAAGTACTGAGGCGAGAAGGGGGCATAAAGAGAAAATAAAAAAAAAAGAAAAATAGCACTTTCACTGGTGCAAGGATTTTTGTCTGCATTAGTGAGTTGTGCATTTGAACTTAGTCCCTGCATCATGCCAGGCCCTTTGAAAATCAGGCTCCAAATGTTGCACTACTGCTGGTCTATCTTAAGTAAAAAAAAAAAAATATTCGAAGTAAAAAAATCTCAGAATATATACAGTTGGCATGTCACCCTGGTGCAATTGAAGGGTATATATGGAAACTGTGCCACCTCAGTGTTATTTAAGCAATATACCACGACGTGGTGTGGGTTATGCTGGGATTTAGGATTACCCATGCCTGGTGTGGTTCGCTTATGAGGTCGCAGGCCAAGTTACCAAATCCACACCAGAAGTGGGTAAATCCCAGCATAACCCACACCCTGGAGTGGTATATTGCGATTATACAATGGGAAAATTGCTAAAATAAATTAAAACTACAAAAAAAATATATTTCAGCCACTGGATGCAGCTCCTGTAGTTTTCTGAGGTTTTTAATATTGTTTTTATTTGTATTGGGCAGATTTGTTCACCCCCCGTGTCTTTTTTATTTTATGGTAGCATCTAGAAAATGAGCAAGCAGCGATGTAGTGAAGGTTCAGAAAGACGTGAGAGCATATTGCGAGGGGGTAGAGGCTGGGAGAACGTCCTGCTGGCAGACCGAAAGAACAGGGAGTTGGAGAGCGAGGTTTTCCGCTGTTTGCTGCAAGTGAAGCTGCAGACCGATAAAGTAATCATTCCTAGCAAGCAAGTGCCTTTTCATTCTGCTAGCGGGTTGGTTTCCGACAGCATGAGAACAGTGTTTTGTGTGGCCTGGAAAATTATGAGAGTGAGTGACCTTTGTGTTTTTTTATTTAAAGAAATGGGAGCAAGGGGAAAGGCGGAGTTACAGGAGCAAGAAGGAAAGACAGCGCAACAGTAAGATACAGCCTGCTAAGATTCAGATCCACCCCCCCAAAGAGAAAGACTGGTAATTTGTTTTGGAACACTTGTTTGTCAGTACTTGTGATTAGTACTACTTGTTTGACAGTGCCGTGTGACCGATGAGCTTGGGTCATGCACTTCCAGGTTTTGTTTGGGTTTAGTGATTCCGGTTTTGTGCACTGTTTGCAGTGGGCAGCAATTGATGGTTTTTTGTCGGGTAAGATGTTTTTTTTTAATTGATCTCCATTGGAACACCAGACATTTTGCACTTAAGAAGGACATTTACAATAGCTGTCACCTAGCCATGTAGTGGGGATGGAAAACAGACCTCTATCGGAGACCTTATGGAGACAGGTGAGGCAGGTGTGCTGTGTGACTTTTTGCGGAGAACACATTTCAAATGAAAGTTTTTTGGGGGTATGTGAAGTGGGTTTGGGAACTTTTGGGGTTTATATGTTGTGCTTCGTCTCTCCCATTTTCGCATCACGGTTTAGTGGGGGAATAATATGGTGGCGTTTGTTTAGATTTTCAGGGGTCGGATTAGTTTTTGGGGAGATCTGGCTGACTGCCACTTTTACCCATTGGTAATGCCAGGATTTACAACGGGTAAATCATGCTAGTCAGCCAATCAGAATGCAGTATTCGCAGACCCCATTGTATAATCACAGGCTGTACAGTATATTGAAGAACTGCCACCACAGGACCATTGACAAGTTGTCATTTGTCAGTTGACCATTGACATATTGTGGCCCTTTCACCTTGCAGCTGTTTACAGGGTATATACTTTAGCCCTGGCACCGCAAGGCCATTTACAGGGTATATGCTGTAATACGATAACCCTGAGGCTCAGAGGGTATATACTGCAGCCCTATCACCACAAGATGAATCACAGAGTATCTGTTTTAACTCTGTCACCCTGGGGTGATTCACAGGGTATAATTTGTAGCCCTGTTACTGCTGGACCATCAAAAGGGTATATTGTAGTCCCATCACCCGTGGGCCATTCATAGGGTATATATTATAGTCCTGTCACCATGGGGCCATTAATAGGGTATAAACTGGGTATATCTTGTCACTACAGGACCATCCACAGGATATATATTGTTTTGTATTCACCTTAGGGCCATCACAGGGTATATACTGTAGCTCTGTCACCGCAGGGCCATTGACAGGGTTTATATTGTAATCCACCGAGAGCCCTTCTGAGGGTATATATTATAGCTCTGTCACACCAAGATGATTCTCAGAGTATTATAGCTGTGTTACCCTGGGATCATTCACTGGTTTCCTTGTCACTACAGGATCAGTCATAGGATATATTCTATAGACATCCACCAAAAGCTGTACTGAGAGAGGTGAGGGGTGCTCCACTAGCAATAGAACCAGGAAGTAAAAAAAGGCAGCACTTACTTCAGCTGCCGTCTAGACCAGCAGTTCTTTTTAACCTGCATCTGCATTCATCTGCATCAACCTGGCCCTCAGGCACAAATGCAAAAAATAATAAAACTGCTGAATAAACTTTACTTAGCTCATTTAGTGAAAAACACATGCGGTATAGACAATATGGTGAGCAACATGCCTGACCAGACCTACACTGTAGCTGTGTTGCCTTGGGGCATTCACAGGGTGTATACTGTAGCCTTATCACTGTTGGGTCATTCACAGGGTATATATAGTAGCCCTGTCACTGCAGGGCCATATACAGGGCATGCTTTATATTGTTTTCCTGTTATCTTGGGTCCTGTACATTTCTTGGGGTCCAGTCACCCCAAGGCCATTAACAAGGTATAAATATATATATATATATATATATGTATATACATACTGTATATATATATATATATATATATATATTGTAACCCTGTCACCCTGTGGTCCTTCAGATAGTTTATATTGTAGCCCTGTCTCCACATGAAGATTCACAGAGCATTCTTGTGCTCCTGATAATTTTAGCACTCAAGAGTAATGTACTCACCATTTTTGACATTAAGTGAGTACAGTATAATTGTGATGAGAAAAAAGTGCTTTAAACTTGGAAAAACTATACCTTTTCAAGTATGTATGGAGTATTTCCAAGGGTTGGTATGAATATCTGTGTTCATGAGAACTTTTTAGAGTATTTCTGACAAATTGGAGCATAAAGTAGGCTGGTACTCACCTTGTCTGGAGCTCTGATTGCAGTTATGTCACCCTGGGGCTAGTCACAGGCTATGTATTGTGGCCTTGTCACTGCAGGGTCCTTCACAGGGTATATAGTGTTTCCCTATCACCTTGGGGCCATTCAAAGGGTATGTACTGCAGCTGCTTCACCCTAGGGCCATTGCCAGCATATTCATTGTAACCTTTTCACCTTAGGGCCATTCAGAGAGACCAGTATATATTGTAGCCAGGTCACTTTAGTGCCATTGACAGGATATATAGTAGCCATCTGCTCAGGACTGTTCACAGGGTATATGTTACACCCTTATACTCTGAGCCAGTCACAGATTATAAATTGTAACCCTGTCAGCCTGGGTTTGTTCACAGGATATATATTGTAGCCCTGCCAGTCGGGGGTTCTTCACAGGGTATATATTGTGACTGTCACCTCTGGATAATTCACAGGTTGTATATTGTAGCCCTGTCATCCCAGGGCTGTTGACGGGGGATATATTGTACCGTCTTACCAGGGCCATTCACTGGTTGTATATTGTAATCCTGTCAGCATGGAGATTTTCACAGAGTGTATATTATACACTATAACCCCAGGGCTGTTCACAGGTTACATACTGTACCCTGTCATGCCAGGGTTCTTAGTAGGGTATATATTGTACCTGGACCCCCTGAGACCATTTACAGGTTATATGTCATAAGTCTGTCATACTGGGGTTGGGTCATTCACAAGGTATATATTGTAGCCCTGTCACCGTGGGACCATCCGCCTGGGGCTGTTAATAGGGGTATATATTGTACCCCATCAACTCAGGACCATTAACAGATTATATATTGTAGCCCTGCCAGTGTGGGGCTGTTCACATGGTATATATTGTACCTGTCACCTTGGGGGCTGTTCACATGGTATGTATTATAGCCCTGTGAACCTGTGGTCATTGACAGGATATGCTGCCCTGGGGCCATTCACAGGGTATATATTCTAGCCCAGTCACTCTGGGTCATATCCATGGCATGTACAGTAGCTTGATGACCTCTGAGTCACTTACAGGGCAGCTCTGTCACCCCAATGCTATTTGGGTATATATTGTTGCACTATCACATTGGGACAGTGGAAACGTAGACCAGTGCACAGTGTACACTGTATATTGTGTATTGCAGTGGTGTTATTGTGGTTTGTTGTGAATGCAGGATTTTTCACTATAGTATTCCTGCTCCCAATCTGGTCCCAGAGATGTACTCTATGCTCCTTGTATGATAATGAATCACTTTATTTTAAAATGAAATGCCACACTTCAATTCTATCCCATATACATGCTCTCCTTTTTTCCTTGGGACCCTGTTTTAAATGGTCTGATCAATGACCGCAGTGAGTCTTGAGAAAGGTGGTACTTTTCTCAGGAACTCCAGGAAGTTGCAGGATTAATGGTTATTGGAGCTTAATTTGTATGAAACAAAATGTGAGACAGTGAAATGTACGGGTCCCCCCAGAGGTGACTGACCTTGTTCAGCTGTAACGAGAGAGATTTGTCATTTTAGTCTTTTCCTTCCTTCGTGAGAATCTTGAGTACAAAAGCCATCCTTTTTAATCACTCCGTCAAAAAGGAGAAGCAGTTAAACAAGGGCAGTAGTCCAGAAGGGGCGGACAGAGCAGTTTCTCACTTCTTCCATTCAGCATCAGACCCCCCCCCCCCAGCCTTGTACAGAGATCCGCTCATTAGTGGAAGGACAGAATATTTTAGGCTGTTGATTTGCCACCAGGGGTTACAGGAGTTCAGGCTGAACACCAGTTTTTGCAATACGGAGTAAAGACCCCTCGGAGGTAATCCAGTATCCCACAGCATTAGAACTGTAGAACTGGTTTATACTTCTGGAGGTCTGTTGCATCCCTCTTGGGGACTGCACCCCCCCCCCAGTATGCATATCAGCAGCCCCACACCAGTTAGCCAAGTGCTGCAACCAGCTAGCCCACACCAGCTCCAAATATGTGATCATTGGCAAGCTCCACTGACTCCTTGTAGGGCAGATGTCAACAGACCAATGAGGTACTGGCTTCTCTTCATGCAACTGTCTCCTTGTAAGGCAGGAGTTAATCAATTTATAAGGCTACATAAGATTTTCAGATTGTGACTGTGTCATTATACCGTAGGTAGCTTACTAACAGACTGACTGTTGTGTAAGCTCTTCCCTCCCATGTTATCTGCTCATCTGGAGTACCAGCGATGACCCATGCTGGTGGATACTGTGAACTGACATTACACCCTGGTAAGCTGAGAATGGTTCTCCAAAATAATTATTGGAGGGGGGGGGATTCTTTCACAATGATGTCAGCATCAGTGTAGTGCTAGATTCTGGTGAACAGATCTGCCCACTGACCACTGTTTTCTCCCACCCGGATGCAGATATCATCTAGCTTCCTAATCCTTCCTTATATCATTATAATCACAGTCCTTTTACAAGCTGGGTGTGGGTGAGACAGATCTGTAAAGAACTAATGAGAATTTCCCTACCATTTTGTGATGTATGTGTAGAGGAAGGGGAGAGAGAGAGAGAGACTTCACATTCTGCAATTACATAATCTAAAGTTTAAACTTTCAAACAATGCTTCCATACTGCTAATGTTCAACTATGCTGGGACAGTCCTAAACACAGGCAGTGCTGGGCTAACCCTTCCCTGTACACAGCCAATATTTGGCTATCCTCTGACAATTATACACAGGCAATGTTGGGCTTTCCCCTCGGCCTATAAACAGGTAGTACTTGGCTATCCTCTGACAGTCCTATATGCAGGCAATGCTGGGCAATTCTCTTACAGTCCTATACACTGGCAATGCTGGACCTTACTCAGACAGTCCTGTACACAGGCAATTCTGGACTATCCCCTTACTGTCCTGTACACGGACAATGTTGGGTTATTCCCTCACAGTCATACACACAGCGGTGTTGGTTCTATCCCCTCACAGCCATATAGAAACATAGACATTGCTGGCAGATGAAGACCAAGGGTCCATTCAGTCTGCCCATAAAGAGTTCTCCTACCTCTCTTCCTGATGTAATGTCTTGAAGGGGACCTAATGTCTTGAACGGGGGAACAGGCAATGTTGAATGGGATGCAGGCAATGTTAGGTTATCCCCTCATAGTCCTCTGCAAAGGCAATGCTGGGTGACACTTTCATGGTCCTATACACAGGGAATGCTGGTCTAGCCCCTCACAGCCCCATACACAGACAGTGCTGGGCTATCCTCTTGCAGTCCTGTACATAGGCAATTCTGGGTTATCCACTCACAGTCATATACACAGACAGTGCTGGGCTATCCCATCACAGCCCTGTTCATAGGCAGTGATAGGCTATCCCCTCACAGTCCTATACACAGTAATGCTGGGCTATCCCTTCACAGTCCTATACACAGTAATGCTGGGCTATCCTCTCACAGTCCTATACACAGGCAATACTGGACTATCCATTCACAGTCCTATATGCAGGAAATGCCAGGCTATCCCCTCACAGTTCTATACACAGGCAATACTGGACTATCCCCTCACAGTCCTATACACAGTAATGCTGGGCTATCCCCTCACAGTCCTATACACAGACAATACTGGACTATCCCCTCACAGTTCTATATGTAGCGATGCTGGGCTATCCCCTTACAGTCTTATACACAGCAATGCTGGGGTATCCCCTCACAGTCCTATACACAGGCAATACTGGACTATCCCCTCACAGTCCTATACACAGGAAATGCTAGGCTATCTCTTAACTGTCTTATACCCAGTAAATGCTGGACTATCCCCTTATAGTTCTATACACAGACAATGCTGGGCTGTCCCCTCACAGTCCTATACACAGGCAATGCTGCACATTCCTCACATTCCTGTACATGGCAAATGCTTATTATACAATGGCAGTTTTTTTTTTTTATTTAAGTTTTGGATTACATATACCTTTGAGCTAAGAGCTCATTTACAAAGGTTTCACGTCTGTAGAAAGGACCACAGATTAAACAGGACAGTAAAGTATGGTACAATAAAGTGTAATTAGGAAGTACAAAACTCATAATGGAAACAAAATCATAATGGACAGTCAGCGTAATACAACAGAGACACATTATACTAGTCAGTTTCAGGCACAGGAAAATGCATACAGTACATTGATATCAGCCAGCAGGCTTTGTCAAGACAAACAGGGCACATGGTATAGGAAGGGATGTGACAGGGTGGGCTGGGAACAGTAAGAGATGGGGGTAGGAGTGGAGGATGCGAGGAGAGGTGGGGCAAGGGGAGGGGGAGGAATGGTCGAGGGGTTGGGGGATGCAGGGGGTAGGGGTAGCGGTAGGGGGCAAGAGTGCTAAGTTACTATAAAAGAGGTTGAGTGCTAAGGTCGAGGTTTGGGAAAACATAGTTAAGGGAGACAGTCACAGGTGCTAGCTGTAGAGAGTAGTGACCAAAGCTTGGATTTGAATGAGTCCAGTTTAGTTTCGTCAGAGATGTCACTGTTGAAAGCACTCATCCAGAGGGGGGGCCCGTAGATGAATGATTTTTGGCCCTGGGTGGTTCAGCGATGAGGAACCTATAGGAGCTGAGATTCAGAACCTCAGGTGCAACGTAGATTATGAGGGGGGCTTAGAAGATCTTGTACTTCAGGTGGCAAGAGGCCTAAGGTTATTTTCTTGGCCATCAGACACATTTGGTATTTGATGCGATTTTTAAGCTGTAGCCAACCTGTTAAGGCACAGAGGTCACATGTGTGGGTAAGACGGTGGGTTCCTGAGATGAGATGACATGCCTTGTTAAGAGCAGTGGAGAGACGCTAGAGGGCGATATCAATCACAGAGCTATAGATGATTAGTCCATAGTCAATTATGGAAATAATAGAGCTCTGTACAGCTATCCTTAAGGCTTCAGGGGTCAGAGATCACTTGTGTCTGTAGAGTAGACCAATACAAACATTTACGGCTTTAGCAACATTATCTCCAAGATACTTAAAAAATTGTACCTGTTCGAGGGCATTACCAAGGCAGTTAGTAATAGTCAGAGGATGTTGCCTGTGCTTGTTATGGGAGCTGCTGAAGAGCATAAGCTTAGTTTTTTTAAAGTTTAATATCAACTTGCGATGACTAAACCATTTCTCTACTGAGGCAAATCTGAGTTGTAGCTGATTCTCAAGGGGTATAGGCTCCAGGTGAGTTGTGTAAATTATGGCATCATCTGCATAGAGTCAGATTTATTCAGGGCAGGAGCTTGGGAGACTGTTTAGAAAGAGACTAAATAGGTGCCGGCCTGCCGGTACAGTGGTTGGAATTCCGCTTGCAATGCCAGCATCCCGGGTTTGGGAATGGGCCCGGGGAGCTGGAGGGCTGGCCGGGGAAGAGGGATTGAGTGCTCTCAGGGCTGCTCTCCTTCTCCAGGAGGAGGGCTGGGATGAATGCCTGGTGTGCATAGGACTCCTGGCGGAGGCAGGGAGGACTCGTAAGCACTGGCGTCTGAAGCTATTGAAGGGGTGGGGCAGACGCTGGATGTCATTGCACATCCCTGACCCCTGGGGACTCAAGGAAAAAAATCCTTGCTCGCAGCTGCCATAATGATGTCCACCCCTGGCCCTGATTAGCTTAAAGGCCGGCTCCCAAACTAGTCCCATGATTGTGGCACTGAGCTCAGGTGCCACAACCCCACTCCAAGGGGGAAAGCGGGGGTATCGGGAGATGCAGCCAGTGTGGAAGCGGGGGTCCAGGGTTCTGTGACTGGGCAGATGTGCCGGCGGCTGCAGGTAGCAAAAAGAGTGAATTTAAAAAAAAAGAAAGAGACTAAATAGGAGTGGGCCCAGGATGGACCTTTGAGGAACCCCAGAGTGAACAGGTCTTGAGACAGAGAGAACATCAATAGTTTTGACTTGTTGAGTATGGTTGTCCAGATAACTTTTAAACCAGGCAGTGAAGTCAGAAGAGAGTCCTGCATTATGTAGTTGTTCCAGTAGTAGAGGGTGATGGACCGTGTCGAATGCTTTTGTCAAGTCGATGAAGGCAGCACCAACTAATTGACCATGGTCCAGAGAGCTTTGTATAGAACCAGTGAAAATGGCCGAGGTGGTGCTATGCCATTTTCTGAACCCATGTTGTTGGGCGCATTGGATCTTAGGTTTGTCAAGATATTCAGTAAGCTGGTTAGCTACAATGTGTTCAAGAGTCTTAGAGAGGGGTGGTAATATGGAGATAGGCTGGTAGTTCACGTGAAGTGCCCTGTCTCCACTTTTGTAGACCGCGGTAACCGTGGCTGATTTCCATTTATTGGGGAACTGTGCGAGTCTGAGTGAAAGGTTAAAGATCCTGGTTAAAGGTGCTAGCATTTCCTCAAGGGTGAGGGACAGCAGTTTGAGGTCAAGGGAATCCCCATTGTGTCTAGATTTACCAGTTGCTTTACGGATGTATTTTCGGGCTTCATGCAACGAGACTACTTTGAAGTAGAATGGCGGGTGACTGGTCATTGGGGGAGAGCTTACAGGATTGGCTGGGGTGACATCTGCATCAAAAAAGTCAAGTGGAAGAACACTGCTAAGGTCCATGAATGCATTATTAAAGGTACTGGTAATAGTTAGGGGGTCCAGCGTTGAAGTCCCATCAACATCAAGTAAGGTGGGTGATGCTTTCGGGTTTTTCCCTGTAACCTCTTTGATATTATTCCAGAAAGCTTTACCATTGTCCCTCGTGTCAGTAAGCACTCCCTTGTAGTATTTATTTTTTGTAAGGCGGAGGGACCTTGTGCAATCATTCTGCGCTCTTTTGTATTTCTGAATGTTCGGTTGCGTACCAGTGGCTTGAGCCCAATGCTTGAGGTAGTCCCTAGATTTCATATGAGCTAATAAGTCTGCAGAGAGCCAGGGGTTGCAAGGGTCTTTGATTTTCTGCATTTTTAGGGGTGCATGGGAGTCGCAGGCAGCATTAAAGGTGTTGATGAAATAAACAAGTGCCGAGTTGACGTCCTTCACACTGTTGATGGGAGTCCAATCTACCACTCTAAGGAGGGATTTGAGGGGTTCAAGATGACCCCATGCTAGGACCCTGCTGGTGATTGTCTTTGGTGGAGGTTTGCAGAATTTGTTTGTCCACGCGCAGATGACAGGGGAATGGTCACTGAGTGTGTCTGGGAGGACTGTAGTGTTAGTAATGCGATCAGGTTGTCTGGTTAGGACCCAATCCAGTAGGCTGCTTGATCCTAGTTGTAGTTGGATCTAGTCAGGGAGTTACCCAGCTGGGAAAAGTTTGTGGCAGAGATGGCGTCCCTAAAGCTCTCATTCTCAGGTGCAAGCCAATTAATATTAAAATCTCCCAGTTTGCAAAGGAGAAACCTGATTGGCTAACTGGGTTTTTTATCCATGTGTAAATCCCAGCATAACTCGCAGGTAAAGACACAGTCAGCAATATATGCAAAAACTCCATCCGACCCTCCCCGAAAATCACACCATTAAAGCCGCCATATTGATTCTTGGTAAACTGCAAATACACAAGTGGAAGTTTTAAAAACAGACTGCATTATATAACTGATACACCACAACAGTCCCAACCCCACTTTCAATGCCAAAGAACAGAAAACAGGAAAGAAATCATTCAGAGCTGTTCCCACTACTGCTTTCTGCTACCACTCCACAATGCTGGCTGCACTTAGATAGCGGCTTGCTCCTCAGTTCACCTGAGATACAAGCAACCTACACCCCGCCCACGCTCCAGTCCTGTTGACCCTGACAAAAGCATAGCATTGGGTGTCCATTTACGATGTGCCACTCACCTGAGGCTGCACCCTTTACAAGTGCTTCACAACTGAATCTCATCACTTCCCCCAAAAGGAAAAGTCACACAAATAGCTGCACTGACCCCGGAACCACACCCTGAACTGCGCACTTGGTCTGTGGGGGAGAGGGAGCTGCAGTTACCTCCTTTGCAAAACTTGAACATAAAAAAAAAAAAATAAACACCTGAGCTTCTGATCGAGCTGAGCAAACACCACAGCTCATTCACTCTGTATCACGCTATTGTGTGGCTTGCTGAAAGACTGGAAAAAAAAAAAGAGTTTGTGATCAACCTGCAGAAATACCGGTGCTCACACACTCTCTGTCTCTGCACTGTGGGTTTCTCACTCCTCTTACAGCCATTCATCTTGCTTGCCACTCTCTACCTGTTAAAAAAAGTAATAATAAAATAAAATATCAGTGTACTGAGGGGAAGGAGCTGCCATCACCTACAGCAACATTTTACAGAGCAACAGGGAACTATTTAACAAACAGAGGAAGGATATTACAGAAAAAAAACATATGTTCTCAAATAAAAACACTTTAGTCATTTTTTTTTTAAATTTTGAATTTCTACCCATCGTATAATCACAATAATCCACTCCAGGTTGTGGGTTATGCTGGGATTTACTCATGCCTGGTGTGGAATTGGTCATGAGGCCACCACACCAGGCATAAGTAAATCTCAGCATAAACCACACCCTGTTGTGGATTATTGCTTAAGTAATCCCCTCACAGCCTTGTACATGGTTAATGCTGGGACATTACCTCACTGTGCTGTACATGAGCAATGCTGAGCTCTCCACCCAAAGTCCTATGTACTGGCAATACAGGGCATTCTCTTGCAGAACACAAACAAAGGTGGAGGCCACTTGAAAGAGCCCATGAGACAGTTCAGTTGAAGACATCAAGGGCACAAGTACCTCATTTATTTTGAGGAAAAGCCAGAAGTTAAAAATCCAAAGCAACAGATTTCAGCTCACCACAGGAGAGGTCCCCTAATGAAGAACCAGTGTGGCTTGAAACTGCTGGGGTGTTAGTGGGTATCCTTTATGTGATGAGTTGCAGTATGTTGCTATGGAGTTTAAGTTTTTTGCTTTTGCTCAAAATAAATAAGATATGTGTACCTTTGATAGCTTCAACTGAACTGTCTGGTGTGATTTTTCTAGTTCTCTCCACCTTTGTTTGTGTTCAGCTGGAGAAGTAGCCACTTCAGGAGGAGCACCTCTTCTTTCTGAGCACACAGGGAACCTTTGGACTGTCTATAGTCTTACAGTCTAGTACATATAGAATAACTGGTAATTGTGCACAGCTAGGCTGTGTTTCTGTCGAAGGGATTTGATGGCATCGTAGACCTCAAGAGTCAAGCTCGAGAGGTCCCTATGGTGTCATCAGATCCCTGAGATTGAAACAAAGCCTTGTTTGAACATAGTTGACGATTTGTTATTTTATATAGTATATGGTTTTTGAAAATGCTGTTTGTGTGTGGGGAAGTTGTTGGGGGACAGACCTGGAGGATCCGAGTGGGTGCGCTGAGTGTGAAGCTGATAAACAGTAGTATGATGGGAGCTTATTTACGGTGTTGTGGCTGCTAAATTTATTTAGTTTGAGGGAGTTCTGATCCAGAGAGGACCTTGAGGAGCAGAGACAGTGCATGGGTGAGTTTCAGTAATAAAGAATTTGTGCAAGTGTGAAGAAGCTGTTCAGGGACGATTTGTGAGGAGCTTAGCAGGGAGCTTTTCAAAATATGAGAGTTCTTTGCCCAATGAACACCTTGCGCTAGCATTTAGAATGAAAAAATTGTTGTAGTGTAGTAGTGACGTAGCTACTACAACAACTTTTTTAACCTTTGAACTGTAGTACAACAAGATTTTTGAGTGTATGGAAATCCATACACAACAGCACTCAGACATATACTATAAAGGCAATACTGGGCATTGCCTCACAGTCATATACACTGGCAATGCTGAACTGTCCTTTAATACTCCTATAAGCAGACAATGCTAGGTTATCCCCACACAGTCCTATACACAAGCAATACTTGGCTATCCCTTCGACGTACTATATTACTTTTCAATGTACGATCATGTATAATTGTGTGCTGAATGCTGTATTATTCCTCCATGTATGTATTGTTTTTCTTCAAATTATTGTTCTGTCCTGCCCAGGACCTCCTTGCAAATGAACAATGCTCAATGGAGTTTTTTCCTTGTAAAATAAATGAAATGAAATTTAGGCATATGCTGAGTTATCCCTTCACAGTCCTATACACAGAAAATGCTGGGCTATTCCTTCGAAGTACTATGCACAGACAATGCTGAGCGATCACCCATCACAGTCCTTTAAACAGGCAATGCTGGACTTTCTCCTTACAGTCCTATACACAGACACTGAGGCACACAGCCAATGCAGTACTATCCTATATGTAGACAATGCTAGACCTCCCCTTCAAAACCTTATACACAGGCAATGCTAGGCTATCCCCTCACATCCCTGCACATCACATCCAGTGCTTTACTGTCCTGTCACAGTCGAACATGTAGACAATGCTAATTGTCCTGTTCATAACCCTGCACACAGGCAATACTGGGATATGCCCTCACTTGAAGCGAGAAGGACTTATCCATTGCTGTGCCTCACCTTCAAAATGACAAAGATCACTACACCTTCTACACCGCCCCCCCCCCACTCGGGGGAATTCTCAAGGCCAAACCCCAGATGAGGCTTTTGCGTATCTCATCCTGTCAGTTACTAGAAATACTACTGGTGGGAACAGGTGCTGGCAGGAGGTCTTTCTCCTTCTCTGTCCCAAACTTTTGGAATAAGCTCCAATGAGAGATCCAAAATTAACCCACATCTATAGTGTTTAAAGCGGCAGTGCAACGAAATGGGGCCAAAAATTCAACCCTACCTTTTTTGGTGATAGTGTAGAATATCAGGTACATGTAGGACCTATGCTATTAGCGTAGAGCTCAAGTTACGCTGTCTGGTAACTTTGACCCATTCCTTTACTTTTTATTACTTTATTTGGGTTGGGGTTCATCCCCATGCCAACCTGTGAAATAAAAAGGAAAAGCAAGGGGGTGGGGGGGCAAAGCCCCAACTTAAATAAACTGACACCAAGGAAGGCACGTGACCAAATCAGCGCTGTATTCAGGAAGCTTTTACGGCAAGCTTCCTAGGTGTAACCGATATGCTACACCATTGTCCCTTTTTCACTATAAAGGACTCCAGGCATCTTCCAGTTTTACTTGGTAGTAGAATTCTTTTTGTTCCTCAAAAACATGAGTACTTTACAAATGTTTTCATCTTTTTTTCTCAAGAACAAAATATGGTTGCCACATTTGGCTTAGAAATAGCACTGTAGACTTGGCAAGAACATAAAAACACTCATGGTGTGCAACAAAGGTGGTACCTAGAAAAGTAATGCTAATATTCTTATTAATTATAACTGAAACTAGGTTTTCTAGCTTTTTTTTTAGTGCACTGCAGCTCTAGGAAAAGCCTTAAGGCCTATTTATTAGAGGGTTATCAATGCAAATGGTAAGTGATGTTGCTACTTCCGGCTGTACGCTTTGGCTGATGGGATCTCGGTCCACTAATATTGTCCTTCCTTATGGGGTACTAAACTCTGCTGGTTTGTACACGTTGTACTTTTATATATTATCGACAAGAAACAAATGTATTGCTGAATATGCCATTTTGTCTCTGTATGTAATTAACTGGATACCATGTATATCTGATTTTATTTGTGCAATTGCTATGTCTGAGAATGTTTCTGCAATGCTATCGCTGTACGTAATTTACTCCGGTATTATTAATTAACTCCAGTCCTATGCTGTACTTAGACAATACAGGGTTATACCCATCACAATTCTGTATGCAGGCAATGCTAGTCAATGCCCTCCCAATTCTGTCCACAGGCAACCCCTGGCAGCATGCTTACAGTCTCAGCTGTAGTCTTCCATCCCATGTTTAAAGCCAGGCTGATAAAAAAATTTAGTTTTTTCCTAAGAAGGTATATTGGTGTCTCGTCCAAGTCTCCTTGATCTCTTCTTTTCTTTACAAAGTACTTTAATGTGCAGTTCCATGTTAGAGTAGATTAATTAATTTAAGACACAGATTAACAGGAAAGTGATTTGAGTTTTTTTTATATACAGTGAACCTCCTCCAATTTCATCAGGATTATTGGGGATATTCATTAAGGAGATCCTCTTCTACTTCTTTATTTCTGTCTCGGATTAAAATCTGCCATCACAAATAGGCTGCTAGAGCATTACTTGAAATGCCAGATTCATTCAGCCAGACTCGATCACTCACTTTCATTGCTTCTATATTTGACCTGATTCCATCCCAATGGCTTGCAAGATTGCTCCACCCCCTCTCCCATTTGCAGTAAGTATGTAGCCTTTTACTGGTTGTTTGTGCATTCTCAGTAGGGTTGGTTGTTTGAGACTCTTCTGTCCAGAGTTAGCCCCCTCTGAAGGGCCCAACTAAGCACTCCACAGATTCCAAGTGAATAATAACCATACCACTGTGTGACCCCAGCAAACCACCTAACCACTTCACTGTGTAAACCAGACTAAGCAAGTAACCACTTTACAGTGTGAGCCCAACTAAATGGCTAACTCCTTCACAGTGTGAGCCCAGCTAACCACTCCGCAGTTTGAGCCCAATTAAAAAATTAACCATTTTACAGCAGGAGCCCAACTGACCCACTAACTGCTCCACACTGAGAGCCAAATTAACCAATTAACCACTTTACTGCATGAGCCCAAGTAACCAACTGACTGCTGCACAGTGTGAACCCAGTTAAACAACTAACCATTCCACAGTGTAAGCCCAACTCAACAATTAACTGCTCCACCATACGGAACCCAACTAAACACTCCGAAGAGTGTGACTCAACTTACATCACCACAGTGTGAGCACAATTAAATAACTGACCACCCAACAGTGTGAGCCTAACTAAACAACTAGTCATGCCAAAGCATGAGTCCAAACAACTGACCATGGCACAGTGTGACACCAGCTAAATAATGTACCACTCCACAGTGTGTGCCCAATTAAACAATTAACCACTCTACTGTGTGAGTCCAACTAAACAGTCAACCAGTCCACCAAGACAAGTTAAACAAGCATTTGTCAATGCCGAATGTTGATTGCATTGGTCTGTTGAGCTCGCTCAGTGGCCCTGTGTCACTCGCTCGTTCTGTTTCTCCTGGCACATTTTTTCTGCCCACAAAGAAATCTGCAGTTGTCCTGACAGAGCTGTGTTGAGGTGGGTCACTCGCCCTCTCTCAGTCACTCATTCTGTTTCTGCAGGTGCTGCAGGCTGCTGTTTTGTACTGGGCTCCCGCCTCTGTTGGCGGCTTTTTTGCCCACAAAGAAATGTGCAGCAGTCCTGACACAGGTCCACTGAGCTACCTCACTCCCCCTCTTTTGCTTGTTCTGTTTCTGCCGGCGCTGCAGGCTGACCTTTTGTACAGGGCTCCTGCCTGCATTGCCGCCTTTTTCTGCACACAAAACAATCCGCAGCAGTCACGATAGAGGTCTGTTGAGATCGCTCACTCCCCATCTCTCACTCGCTCATTGTGTTTCTCCCGGTGCTGCTGGCTGTTCTTTTGTACTGGACTTCTGCCTGCGTTGGCACCTTTTTCTGGCCGCAAAGAAATCTGTAGCTGTCCTGACACAGCTCCGTTGAGGTCACTCTCTCTGCCTGTCTCACTCTCTCATTCTGTTTCTCCTGGTGTTGCAGGTTGCCATTTTCTACTGGGCTTCTGCCTGCATTGGCAGGTTTTGCTGCCCACAAAGAAATATGCAGCTGTCCCAACACAGCTCCATTGAGGTGGATCACTCCATCTCTGTCACTCGCTCATTCTGTTTCTGCTGGTGCTGCAGGCTGCCCTTTTGTACTAGGCTCCTGCCTCTGTTGGCGGCTTTTTCTGCCCATGAAGAAATCTGCAGCAGTCCTGACACAGGTCCGTTGAGGTAGCTCTCTCCCCCTCTCTCACTCGCTCGTTCTGTTTCTGCCAGTGCTGCAGGCTGGCCTTTTGTACTGGGCTCCTGCCTGTCTTGCTGCCTTTTTCTGCCCACAAAGAAATCCACAGCAGTCATGATAGAGCTCCGTTGAGCTTGCTCACTGTTCCTCTCTCACTCACTCACTCATTGTATTTCTCCCAGCACTGCAGGCTGCACTTTTGTACTGGGTTCCTGCCTGCATTGGCGGCTTTGTCTGCCCACAAAGAGATGTGCAGCAATCCCAACACAGCTCCATTGAGATTGCTCACTCGCCCTCTGTCACTTGCTTGTTCCGTTTCTGTGGGGGCTGCAGGCTGGCCTTTTGTACTGGGCTCCTGCCTGCATTGCCGCCTTTTCCTGCCCACAAAGAAATCTGCAGCAGTGATGACAGACCTCTGTTGAGCTTGCTCACTCCCACTCTGTCACTCGCTCATTCTGTTTCTCCAGGCGTTGCAGGCTGCCCTTTTGTACTGGCCTCCTGGCTGCATTGGCATCTTTTCCTGCCCACAAAGAAATCTGCAGCTGCCCCAACAGAGCTCCGTTGAAGTTGCTCAATCTCCCTGTCTCAATCACTCATTCTGTTTCTCGTGGTGCTACAGGCTGCCCTTTTGTTCTGGGCTTCTGCCTCTGTTGGCATTTTTTTCTGCCCACAAAGAAATCTGCAGCAGTTTTGACAGAGCTCCGTTGACCTCACTCCCTCCTCCTGTCTCACTTGCTCGTTCTGTTTCTGCCTGTGGTGCAAGCTGCCTTTTGTACTGGGCTCCTGCCTGTGTTGCCGCCCTTTTATGCCCACAAAGAAATCTGCAGCAGTCACGATAGAGCTCAGTTGAGCTTGCTCTCTCACTCACTCCCCCTCTCTCACTTGTTTGTTCTGTTTCTCCCGCCGCTGCAGGTTGCCTTTTTGTACTGGCCCCTGCATACATTGCTGCCTTTTTCTGCCCACAAAGAAATCTGCAGCAGTTTCAACTGAGCTCCATTGAACTCACTCACTCCCCCTCCTTCACTCGCTCATTCTGTGTCTCCCACTGCTGCAGGCTGCCCTTTTGTACTGGGTTCCTGCCTGCGTTGGTGGCTTTTTCTGCCCACAAACACACCTGCAGCAGTCCCAAGAGAGCTCCGTTGAGCTCGCGCACTCCCCCTCTCTCAGTCGCTCGTTCAGTTTCTGCCAGTGCTGCAGGCTGGCCTTTGTACTGGGCTCCTGCCTGCATTGGTGTCTTTTCCTGACCAGAAAGAAATCTACAGCAGTCACGATACACCTCCGTTGTGCTTGCTCGCTCCCCCTCTCTCACTTGCTCATTCTGTTTGTCCCAGCACTGCAGGCTGCTCTTTTGCACTGGGCTCCTGCCTGCATTACCACCTTTTCCTGCCCACAAAGAAATCCACAGCTGTCCCAACAGAGCTCCGTTGAGATTGCTTGCTCACTCCCCCTGTCTCACTCACTCATTCTGTTTCTCCTGGCACTGCAGGCTGCCCTTTTGTACTAGGCTCCTGCCTCTGTTGGCATTTTTGTCTGCCCATAAAGAAATCTGCAGCAGTCCCAACACAGCTCCGTTGACCTCACTCACTCCTCCTGTCTTACTTGCTTATTCCGTTTCTGCCGGTGCTGCAGGCTGCCCTTCTGTACTGTGCTTCCTGCCAGCATAGCCACCCTTATCTGCCCACAAAGAAATCCACAGCAGTGATGACAGAGATCCGTTGAGCTCGCTCAGTCCCCCTCTCTCGCTTGCTCATTCTGTTTGTCCCACCGCTGTAGGCTGCCCTTTTGTACTAAGGCCCTGCATGCATTGCTGCCTTTTCCTGCCCTCAAACAAATCTGCAGCAGTCCCAAAAGAGCTCCGTTGAGCTCACTCACTCCCCCTCCCTCACTCACCTGTTCTGCGTCTCCCGGCGCTGCAGGCTGCCCTTTTGAACTGGGCTCCTGCCTGCATTGTCACCTTTTCCTGCCAACAAAGACATCCGCAGCAGTCCCTACAGAGCTCAGTTGAGCTCGGTCACCCCCCCTTCCTCAGTCACTCGATCCTAATCTGTCTCAAACACTGATTTCCGACAGCGACTGTGGTAATCTGCACCGGAATCGCAGAAACACATTTTGGCCAGGATGTGAAAAATGACAACTGTACTGTTCACAAGGAGGTGTGCACAAATGCCAGTGTTGCAAATCTGGCATGAAAATATTACTAATTTGCAAACTTACAAGGGTGCGTGGCACCTGCACAACACACGCTCGTAACACAGTCATTTTAATGAGTTTCATTACAAAATTTTTAACATAGGCATTTTAGGACCTCTGCTCATGAACAGTGTCAGTGTGATTTTTGAACACCGATTTCCCACAGCAACCGCATTATTGTGCGCCAGAAGAGCAAAAACACATTTTGGCCAGGATGTGAAAAATGACAGCTGCACTGCTCATAAGGAGGTGTGGCAAAATGGCAATGCTGAAAATTTGGAGTGAAAATATTGTAAAGTTGCGAAGGTACGACCATGTGTGGAAACTGCACAATGCACATTCGTAACACACTCATTTTATGGACTTTTGTCACCAAATTTTCAACATAGGCATTTTCGGACCTCTGCTAATGAGCAGTGTCACCTTCATTTTCATAATGTGTCCTGAACATGGATTTCCCACAGCAACTATGCTATTCTGCGCCGGAACTGCGAAAACACATTTCAGCCAGGTTGTGAAAATGACAGCTGTACTGTTCATAAGGAGGTGCAGGAGAATGGCAGTGTTGAAAATCTAGAGTGAAAATATTATTAATTCGTGAGGTTCCGATCGTGCATGCAAACTGCGCAATGCACGCTCGTAACACAGTCATTTTATGGAGTATCGTCACCAAATTTTCAACATAGGCATTTTAAGACCTCTGCTCATGAACAATGCCTATGTCAGTTTCTTAATCTGTGTGGAACACTGATTTTCCACACTGACCACGCTATTCTGCGCTGGAAGTGTGAAAACACATTACGGCCAGGATGTGGAAAATGACAGCTGTGCTGTTCACAAGGAGGTCTGAAAAATGCCAGTGTTGAAAATCTGGTGTGAACATATTGCAAATTTGGAAAGTTACGAGTGCGCATAGCAACTGCCGCAACGCACACTCATAAAACAGTCATTTTTGATTTTCCCACAAATTTCAACATAGGCATTTTGAGCCCACCTCACGAACACTGGCACTGTCATTTTTGTTAATCGGTCCCGAAGGTGATTCCGCACAGTGACAGAAATCACCTTTTGGGGCGGCTCTTGCTAATGACAGTGTCCAGAATTCACAGAGAGGTCCAAAAACCCCATGTTAATTTGGTGCCAAATTCCAAAATGACTACGATATGCATCAAAGTTGGAAAAACCCTATTTATTCCATTATACAGCTTACGGCATTTCCTCAGTTCGCGGTTGGCTTTGAAGAGTGCAGACATGTTCCGGTCCACCAAGATCATCGGCGCTAGCTCCAGAGGTAAGTATGGGGTGGGGGTGTATGGGGATGCAGAATGCGAGTGGGTGGGCTTGGGGTTGTGGGAGGGGGCAAGGAGACCGCGAGGACGTTCCTGTTTTACAGGGTAAAAAAAAAAGACACATAGAACAGTTTTTTTCATTCACTGGGGCATGTGGCACACTGGGGTGGGCTCTTAGCAAGCCAACATCTTTTTTTCGGGGGGCAGCTGTCAGCCGACGGGGGATTGGGCACCTTCATTGGCACACACAACAAAGGGGGGCTGTTACATTGTGCCGATGGGATTAGGCACCCCGTCAGCAGACAACAAAGAGTTAGGGGTGACATTATGCCAATGGGGATTGGGCACCCATTGGCAAACAACCAAAGTGGGGGGGTTTACATAATGCCGATGGGAGTGGGCTCCCCGTCAGCAACATAAAGTGTGGTGCACATGCTGCCAAGGGGGATTGGGCACCCCCTCGGTGGGGGGGGGGTTAATATTGCTTGTGAGCATTGTGGCAAGCCGTCGCCATGTTCATAAACAATATCACTGTTTCAGAGTCCCGCCCTGCAATGACTGGTCATTCCCTCATTGCAGCGAATGGCTGACGCTGCAAATGACAAGATGCCCCTGATTACAGTGGTTCATTTTTTACAAGTTGGTGGCACGTTGGCTGAACTAATGTCAGCAGCAGCGTGCCACGGCATTGGGGGAAGTGGGACAAGCCTTTACAGGCTGAGGGGGCATTGGCCACAACAGTGCCGCGCATCCACTTCCTGCTTGTGGAGAAATCTGCCGCAACATGTTTCTTGTGCATGCCGCAATCAACATAAAAATGAACTATTAGCCTTAATTTTGTCCTGGTTATCAGTAAAATAGTTACATGTGTTTGTCTGATCAGGTGCATTGAGCTCCTCCACAGAACTTGAGCAGGTGCAATCAGAAGCACTGAATGCTCCCACAGAAAGTTGGCACATGAAAGTGAGACTGTATCACCAAAGGCACCGACTACCATTCCCACAGTTAGAGCCCTGGGGTATTTGTCTGTTGTCAGTTTTTCTGTCAAAGAACTAAATGTAGAATTGGTAGTATGTGCCTCTTTGTTTTACAATGGTGTAATTGTAATTTCTCCAGCTCCTGTAAATCTCTTCTTGCTGTCTCCAATTCCATTTGCATTTTTCATGTCATATGCACCATATGTTTTATTTTAGTTTTTTTACTCCTCCCACACCTACCACGCCATCTTGAAGTGACAGCACCACATGAACGCAGGGAAATACTGTCTGGTGCTCCAGCTATGCAAATGAGCACTACACTGCACTCTGACTATGATAATGTGCAGTCAATGTTTTAACATGAAAATTCCTTAAAGGGTGACAGACTGACTGCATGCTTTCAATTTTGGCAGCATAGATTATTTCCATTTCCATTAATTTCAGTCACACTGTTCTTGTTTTACATGTGACACACCAAGTGGGTATTACAGATCCAGCAGAACTAACAGGGTTTCAC
The DNA here is from genome assembly GCA_016271365.2 of Neoceratodus forsteri. Lineage (NCBI taxonomy): Eukaryota > Metazoa > Chordata > Ceratodontiformes > Ceratodontidae > Neoceratodus > Neoceratodus forsteri. The sequence goes on along the minus strand of JADMNL010000028.1, from coordinate 184,982,574 downwards.
AGCACCGAAAGAAAGGTCAAAAGGTTCAGAAGCCCAAAGCTATGAGAACTCATGCATTGTTGTGTTCGCTCTCTAAATAACAAACCTGCCCATGTCAAATAAACCTGAGCTACCTGGTCTGTTTATTTTATGGATAGAGGCATGACATAGGCTGAAATAATGGTTCAAACACAAGGAGAAAGGAGTTCTGGGAATGTTGACCCTCACAAGATTGGTTCTGAGGGCCCTTGTGGAGGAACGAAGATAGATATTCACAAGATAGTGAGGGAAGGAGATCTTTCAGTCTACCATAGTTTCCACACAGAATGCAAGTCACTGGCTCCAAGTCCTGCATAATGCTATTACACACAATCCCTCTGAATCCCTCAGAGCACTAAAAATAAAAGATCAGCTTATAATCAGCCCCCCACTCTATCTGCGCTGACATGCGTACTCAGCATATATTCAGCACCATGCCTATTCCTATATACAGATCCATGTAATCGGATACAGATTCATGCAGCTAGACACAGATCTATGTAGTTCTTCCAGACTCAAATCCATGCAGCTTGATACTGATCCATCCAGTTCTGCCTGATTCAAATCGTGCTGCTGGGTACAATCTTTATTTATTTATTTAAACGTTTTACCAGGAAAGGCATACTGAGTAGACTACCGCTTGATTCCAGATGCATCCTGGGGGATGTTGGAGATGGGAGGATACAAAAACACATACATAATACAGAAATTACACAGAATATGTACAAAAAATATACAGGAATATATATATAGTAGATACACAGCAAGCAAAAACAGAAAATCTGAGTTAATAAGGCAGCAAATTGGTAGAAAGTGCAAATGACAACTACACAGGGTCAGAGATATAACATTTAGAGTAACCACAGTTGGAGCAAGTTAGAGAGCTAGGCCCTTGTGTAGTGTGAGTTTAGGCTGCATGAGCAGTTGGTGGAGAAATGCCCTCTGAAGGGGGAGTTGAGTTGCTGAGAGGAGGGAGCATGCTGAATGTCCCCAGGCAGGGAGTTCCATAGTTTTGGCATGCGAGCTCTGAAGGCCAACTGGCTGGCAGAGGTCACCATGTAAGGGACATGAAGGAGCTGGGAATCGAAGTTCCTGAGTGAGTATGTAGGTAGTGTTTGAGCAGTTAGGGTAGAAGCGAAGTAGGAGGGCAATAACTGGGCCCAGAATCTGGCTGTGAATCTATTACAGTGGGGCTGGCGCCTATCGAAGAGCAAGGGGAGGTTAAGGTACCAGTAGAGGTCGCAGTGGTGGGTGGAGGGTGTATAGTTCAGAGCGAAATGACAGAAGGAGTGGAAAAGAGGATCCAGTCTAGCCAGGGTGGACTTAGGGGCTGCATTGTAAACTACATCTCCGTATTCAAAAATAGGGAGGGTAATTGCCCAGATCCACGCAGCCAACAACTAATTCTGCTAGATACCAGCTCCATGTACTGCTGCTAGATACTGATTCAGTCCCTGCTGCTAGGTAGATACAGGCTCTGCTGCTACACACAAATCATTGTACTGCTGACATATTTTATTTATTTATTGAAATGTTTCACCAGGAAGGCACACTGAGCAACAAGTTGCTCGTCTCCCGGTGTGACCTGGGTTGAGGGGATACCGAGTCATATATACATACAGATCCTTGCAGTCAGATACAGATTCATGCTGCTAGATAAAAGATCTATGCGATTCTGCTGCTGGATACAAATAAGTGATACGAGATACAGATCTATACAACGTTGCCACATACAGGTTTGTACTGCTAACTACAGATCCATGGAATGCTGCCAGATACATATCTGTGCTGCTAGATAGAGATCAGTGCAATTCTGCCGGATGCAGCTGTATGTTGCTAAATACAGATCCAAGCAATGCTGTCAAATATAGGTCTGTGCTGTTAAATACCGATCCACATACTACTACTTCTACTAAATACATATCCCTGTCTCATATTAATGTTTACCACCTGCGGTCACCCTATGTGGTACCCTTGTATGTATATCCAGCCTGTGTCATGTAACGTGCATTTCATGTATATACTGTTATTACCTATCTATGTTTGTACTTTAAGTGTTTATGTCACAGGACCTCCTTGTGAATGAGCTTGCTCAATGGAGTTTTCCTGCAATAAACTTGAACTTGAACTAAATACAGGTCTGTGCTGTTAAATACAGATCCACATACTACTACTACCAAATACAGGTCTGTGCTGTTAAATACAGATCCACATGCTACTACTACCAAATACAGATCTGTGCTGTTAAATACAGATCCACATGCTACTACTACCAAATACAGGTCTGTGCTGTTAAATACAGATCCACATGCTACTACTACCAAATACAGGTCTGTGCTGTTAAATACAGATCCACATGCTACTACTACCAAATACAGGTCTGTGCTGTTAAATAGAGATCCACATGCTACTACTACCAAATACAAGTCTGTGCTGTTAAATACAGATCCACATGCTACCACTACTAAATACAGGTCTGTGCTGTTAAATACAGATCCACATGCTACTACTACTAAATACATGTCTGTGCTGTTAAATACAGAGCCACATACTAGTACTACTACTAAATACAGGTCTGTGCTGTTAAATACAGATCCACATACTACTACTACTAAATACAGGTCTATGCTGTTAAATACAGATCCACATACTACTACTACTAAATACAGGTCTGTGCTGTTAAATACAGATCCACATACTACTACAACTACTAAATACAGGTCTGTGCTGTTAAATACAGATCCACATACCACTACTACTAAATACAGGTCTGTGCTGTTAAATACAGATCCACATACTACTACTACCAAATACAGGTCTGTGCTGTTAAATACAGATCCACATGCTACTACTACTAAATACAGGTCTGTGCTATTAAATACAGATCCACATGCTACTACTACCAAATACAGGTATGTGATGTTAAATACAGATCCACATATACTGTAACTACTACCAAATACAGGTCTGTGCTGTTAAATACAGATCCACATGCTACTACTACTAAATACAGGTTTGTGCTGTTAAATACAGATCCACATGCTACTACTACCAAATACAGGTCTGTGCTGTTAAATACAGATCCATATACTACTACTACTACCAAATACAGGTCTGTGCTGTTAAATACAGATCCACATGCTACTAAATACAGGTCTGTGCTGTTAAATACAGATCCACATACTACTACTACCAAATACAGGTCTGTGCTGTTAAATACAGATCCACATATTACTACAACTACTAAATACAGGTCTGTGCTGTTAAATACAGATCCACATACTACTACTTCTACTAAATACAGGTCTGTGCTGTTAAATACAGATCCACATACTACTACTACTACCAAATACAGGTCTGTGCTGTTAAATACAGATCCACATATAACTACTACCAAATACAGGTCTGTGCTGTTAAATACAGACCCACATATAACTACTACTAAATACAGGTCTGTACTGTTAAATACAGATCCACATACTACTACTAAATACAGGTCTGTGCTGTTAAACACAGATCCAGGCATTGCTGTCCAATACAGGTCTGTGCTGTTAAATCAGATCCACATACTACTGCTACTAAATACAGGTCTGTGCTGTTAAATACAGATCCACATACTGCTACTACTACTACTACTACTAAATACAGGTCTGTGCTGTTAAATACAGATCCACATACTACTACTACTACTAAATACAGGTCTGTGCTGTTAAATACAGATCCACATACTACTACTACTAAATACAGGTCTGTGCTGTTAAATACAGATCCACATACTACTACTACTAAATACAGGTCTGTGCTGTTAAATACAGATCCACATACTACTACTACTAAATACAGGTCTGTGCTGTTAAATACAGATCCACATACTACTACTACTACTAAATGCAGGTCTGTGCTGTTAAATACAGATCCACTACTACCAAATACAGGTCTGTGCTGTTAAATACAGATCCACATACTACTACTACTAAATACAGGTCTGTGCTGTTAAATACAGATCCACATACTACTACTACTACTAAATACAGGTCTGTGCTGTTAAATACAGATCAACATGCTACTACTACCAAATACAGGTCTGTGCTGTTAAATACAGATCCACATACTACTACTACTAAATACAGGTCTGTGCTGTTAAATACAGATCCACATACTACTACTACTACTAAATACAGGTCTGTGCTGTTAAATACAGATCCACATACTACTACTACTAAATACAGGTCTGTGCTGTTAAATACAGATCCACATACTACTACTACTAAATACAGGTCTGTGCTGTTAAATACAGATCCACATACTACTACTACTAAATACAGGTCTGTGCTGTTAAATACAGATCCACATACTACTACTACTACTAAATACAGGTCTGTGCTGTTAAATACAGATCCACACTACTACTACTACTAAATACAGGTCTGTGCTGTTAAATACAGATCCACATACTACTACTACTACTAAATACAGGTCTGTGCTGTTAAATACAGATCCACATACTACTACTACTACTAAATACAGGTCTGTGCTGTTAAATACAGATCAACATGCTACTACTACCAAATACAGGTCTGTGCTGTTAAATACAGATCCACATACTACTACTACTAAATATAGGTCTGTGCTGTTAAATACAGATCCACATACTACTACTACCAAATACAGGTCTGTGCTGTCAAAAACAGATCCACATACTACTACTACCAAATACAGGTCTGTGTTGTTAAATACAGATCCACATATAACTACTACCAAATACAGGTCTGTGCTGTTAAATACAGATCCACATACTACTACTACCAAATACAGGTCTGTGCTGTCAAATACAGATCCACATACTACTACTACTAAATACAGGTCTGTGCTGTTAATTACAGATCCACATATAACTACTACTAAATACAGTTCTGTGCTGCTACTTGCAAATCCATGCAATGCTGCCAGATACAGATCCACGCTGCTAGATCAAGATCTGTACAACTCTGGCAGAAACAGGTCCATGCAGATAAATTCAGATCCATGCAATCCTGCCACATACAGATCTTTGTTTTTAGATTCAGATCCATGCAGTGCTGCCAGATACAGATTTATGGTTAGAGGTGCCAGATTTTCAAACATTTTGTAGGTGCCCAGGGTAGGTAAAGATAGGCTAGAAGATGCCCAGTATCTGGGGAACTAGGCCCCTAAAAGCTACAGGATTTGGAATGTGTTGTGGTGCTTTTGGGATTATCTGTTGCATTTTAGAACGTCTCTGCCCATTAAATTTCAGGGCTGTTGAATGCCCACAGTTGCTCTTCCTACTGGCACTTAATAGAGCCTTTCATTCATTTTAGAGTAAACCCAAAGGATATAATATTTTCCTAAATGGTTCTGTGATGTCCCCAGGTGCTGCCAGCCCTGAAAAGCACCCTTAAGTTTCCAGTACCATACACATCATTCTCCTGAGTGCCTGTCTGTACTGTGGCAGCATGTGCGCTGTTTTTGCCCTGATGTATCTTGTGCTTTGCACCCCACTGGGTTGTACCTGCAAATAGGCATTCATTTATTTAGTGTACCTACCTGGTTACTAAAACCCAAATAAAGAAAAAAATTAAATTATAAAAATTCAAATGTTATTAAAATTTCCCACTAATTTTGCTGTTGCCAGCTGAAGTTCCTTTCTTCTCTCTGTACTCAGTGTTGGTGTTGTTCGCAGGACACTGTATGCACTCTTAGCTCTCCCTGCCATCACACTGAATTAACTGTCTCTTGTCTCCTCTGCCAGTCGTTTTTTCAATCTGTCATCCCCAAAATGTTATAACCACTACTATTCTAACCATACTGGTAGTTCTATAAATCACGTCAACTCCAAGCCTGCACTGGGTAAAAACTTGAGTTTCTGGGATGGCCACTATGTACCCTGCTGTTAGATACAGATTGTGTGGCTACAGTAGGTACAGATTTGTGTACTACTGCTAGATACAGATCCATGTACTACTGCTAGATACAGATCCATGTACTACTGCTACATACAGATCCATATAATACAGTGAGATACAGATCCATGTACTGCTGCTACATACAGATACATGCAGTACTGCAATATGCAGATCCGTGTACTGCTGCTGCTACATACAGATACATGTACTACTGCTAGATACAGATCCATGTACTGATGTGAGATACAGATCCATGTACTGCTGCTACATACAGATCCATATAATACAGTGAGGTACAGATCCATGTACTGCTGCTACATACAGATCCATATAATATAGTGAGGTACAGATCCATGTACTGCTGCTACATACAGATCCATGAACTACTGCGAGATACAGATCCATGTACTGTTGCTGCATACAGATACATGTAGTACTGTGAGATACAGATCCATGTACTACTGCTAGATACAGATCCATGTACTGCTGCGAGATACTGATCAGTGTACTACTGTGAGATACAGATTTGTGTACTACTGCTAATAGATACAGATCCATGTACTACTGTGAGATACAGATCCGTGTACTGCTGCTACATACAGATACACGTACTACTGATAGATACAGATCCACGTACTGATGTGAGATACAGATCCATGTACTGCTGCTACATTCAGATCCATATAATACAGTGAGATACAGATCCATGTACTGCTGCTGCATACAGAGCCATATAATACAGTGAGGTACGGATCCATGTACTGCTGCTTCATACAGATACATGTAGTACTGCAAGATACAGATCCGTGTACTGCTGCCACATACAGATACATGTACTACTGATAGATACAGATCCATGTACTGACGTGAGATACAGATCCATGTACTGCTACTACATACAGATCCATATAATACAGTGACGTACAGATTCATTGTACTGCTGCTACATACAGATCCATGTACTACTGCTAGATACAGATCTGTGTACTAATGTGAGATAAAGATCCATGTACTACTGTGAGATACTGATCCATGTACTAATGTGAGATACAGATCCATGTACTACTGCTATTTACAGATCCATGTACTATTGCTAGATACAGATCCATGTACTACTGATAGATACAGATTCATGTACTACTGCTAGATACAGATCCACGTACTACTGCTAGATCCATGTACTACTGATAGATACAGATCCATATACTACTGTGAGATACAGATCCATGTACTGCTGCTACATACAGATCCATGTACTACTGCTAGATATAGATCCATGTACTAGTGTGAGATACAGATCCATGTACTACTGTGAGATACAGATCCATGTACTACTGCTATTTACAGATCCATGTACTATTGCTAGATACAAATCCATGTACTACTGATAGATACAGATTCATGTACTGCTGCTATATACAGATCCATGTGCTACTGCTAGATACAGATCCATGTACTACTGATAGATACAGATCCACGTGCTAGTGCTAGATATAGATCCATGTACTACTGATAGATACAGATCCATGAGTACTGCTATTTACAGATCCATATACTATTGTTAGATACAAATCCATGTACTGCTGCTGGATAGAGATCCATGTAGTGCTGCTAAATTCAGATCAATGTACTGCTGCTGGATATAGATATGTGTACTGCTGCTAGATACAGATCTGTGTACTGCTACTGGATACAGATCCATGTACTACTGCCAGATACAGATCCGCGTACTACTGATGGATACAGCTCTATGTACTGCTGCTGGATACAGCTCCATGTACTGCTGCTGGATACAGCTCCATGTACTGCTGCTGGATACAGCTCCATGTACTGTTGCTGGATACAGATCTGTGTACTACTGTTGGATACAGCTCCATGTACTGCTGCTGGATACAGCTCCATGTACTGCTGCTGGATACAGATCCATGTACTACTGCCAGATACAGATCCGTGTACTACTGTTGGATACAGCTCCATGTACTGCTGCTGGATATAGCTCCATGTACTGCTGCTGGATACAGCTCCATGTACTGCTGCTGGATAGAGATCCATATACTGCTGCTGGATACAGATCCATGTACTTCTGCTGGATACAGAGCTGTGTACTGCTGCTAGATGCAGATCCATGCACTGGTGCTAACCACAGATCCACGTGCTGCTACTAGATACAGATCCTTGTGCCTTACTTAGCACCTAGTGGTTGAGGCAGACCTATCCTGCCACGTTTTATTGCTTAAAGATCATGTGCAAAGGTTTTTGCATATTGTTAATAAAGCTTGAATTCAAGTCCCTGTGTCATGATTAGAGTTTCCTGAAAAAGTCATGCTGTTTGGTTTTGTGGTTTTCTTTAAATCACTATTTGTGAACTTGCTCTACAGTGGCTAAAAACAGTGGAGTTATTTCTGTCTTTCTCAGTCAGGCTTGGAGAGCGATGACATAATTGTGGAGTACTGTAGCTTGCTGCTTCAGATTCCCAATCACAGCAGGCTGTAGAGTTAATGGTTTGTTCACCAGGTTTCTTACAAACTCAGTCTGTGGTCTGTGTTTAGATAGATTAGCTTAAAATCTATCATTCTCTTCTTATAAAAGAGGATCATTTCAGTTCCAATGCTGAATTAAAGTAGTGGAAATCTTTCTCTGTGAGAGATAAGATTGTGTGTATTACAAATATCATTTCTTTCTCATCAAAACTGTTTTTTTTTTTTCTAACAATATAACACAGGGTTGTTTAATGAATATGAAATAAATCTAAATTGTGTTCATTCATAGAACTAGTTTGTCCTTGATGTAACCTTCATAAATACATTCATGTAAGAACCTTTTTTAATGCCTGTCAGTCACACTCTACTTTTTCAAGCACATAGAAACATAGAAGCATAGAAACATAGACTTTGACGGCTGATAAGGACCCCTTGGCCCACCCAGTCTGCCCATTTCCCTACCTACCGAATAAGCTGCAGATTCTAATTAACCAACAGCCTACTTCCTGCCACCCCCCACTACAATTGCCTTGTGTCTGTCCCATGCATGTTTGGATTCCCCCACTGTTTTAGCCCCAACAACCTCCCCAGGAAGGCAGTTCCACGCATCCACCACTCTCTCCGTGAAAAAAGATTTCCTCACATTACCCCTGAGCCGTCCCCCCTCTATCTTTAAATTGTGTCCCCTTGTTCTTACACATCTCCTTTTCTGAAAGATGCTACCCTTCTGGACTTTGTTGATTCCCTTGGGGTACTTGAACGTTTCTATCATGTCCCCCCTGTCCCTCCTTTCATCAAGGGTATACATATTAAGCTCTCTCAGTCTCTCTTCATATGATTTCTGATGCAGACCCTGGACCATTTTAGTTGCCCTCCTCTGGACTGCTTCCATCCTGTCTATATTCATGCGCAGATGAGGTCTCCAAAACTGCACACAGTACTCCAGATGGGGTCTCACCAACTGTCTGTACAGAGGGATAACCACTTCCCTTTTTATGTTCACTTGCGCGCATGCACAAGGAATGTCTTGGGAGAATGGGACACTTTGGAGGTATGCCCCTCCTGTGCAATCCCCTGCTCCATTGAGCATGCGTGGCGGTCCTGCACCAATCGGATGCGGTGCTGTGTATGACAGCGGAGGTCTTCTCTTCAAAGAAACCACCGCTGTGTGCTTGCATCGCGAGATCACGCCCCAAAATCTTTTGCTGCCATGCTGGGAGCCCACCCCAGTGTGGCAAACGTCCCAAGGTCTGCCGATGGGGGGTGCCCAAACCCCAGTCGGCTCCACGGCCCCAGCTATCCTTCTGCCATGCTGGGAGCCCACCCCAGTGTGGAAAACATCCCGCGTCATCTGCCGACAGGGGTGCCCAATCCCCCGTCAGCTCCACGGCCCCCCCCAGCCATCCTTCTGCCACGCTGGGAGCCCACCCCAGCATGGCAAACATCCCGCGTCATCTGCCGATGGGGGTGCCCAATCCTCCGTCAGCTCCACGGCCCCCCTCAGCCATTCTTCTGCCACACTGGGAGCCCACCCCAGCATGGCACACGTCCCACATTGTCTTTTTTTTTTAAAAAACCTGTAAATTAAAAACGGTCCCACGGTGCTTCTCCCTGGCCCCCCTCCCACAACCTGCACCCACCCACTGCGCACCCTGCCTCCCACACCCCTCCACCCCATACTTACCCTCCAGATCTCGCCGACGATCGCTGGACCGAACACGCCCGGCGCCTCTTAAAGGCTACTCACTAACCGGAGGAAATGCCGGTGAGCAGTATAATGGGCTAGATGGGGTTTTTTCAACTTTGTTGCATATCTCAGGCCTTTTTTGGAATTTTTGCACCAAATTTTTAACATGGGGTTTTTGGGACCCCTTCTCATGAATTCTGTCACTGTCATGGCGTTATTCGTGCCCGAAGGGTGATTTTGTAGTCACTGTGTGAAATCACCTTTTGGGCCTGATTAATGAAACAACAGTGCCAGTGTTCATAAGGTGGGCTCTCAAAAAGTCTATTTTGAAAATTTGGTGGAAAATCCTAAAAAATACCGTTTTCTGAGCATCGTTGCGCAGTTTCTCACACGAGGCTCATAAGTCCATATTTTCAATATTTTCACTCCAGATTTTCAACATTGCCATTTTACCACACCTTCTTATGAGCAGTACAGCTGTCATTTTTCACATCTCACCCAAAATGTGTTTCCGCCCATGTAGCGCACAATGGCGCAGTTGGTGTGAGAAATCAATGTATGGGGCACATTAAGAAAATCACAGTGAAACTGTTCATGAGAAGAGGTCTTAAAATGGCTGTGTTGAAAATTTGGTGAACAAATTCCTAAAAATGACTGTTTTACGAGTGTGCGTTGCGCAGTTCCTACGCACACTCGTAGTTTTGCGAATATTCAATATTTCCACTCCAGATTTTCAACATTGCCATTTTACCACACCTTCTTATGAGTAGTACAGCTGCCATTTTTCACATCTCACCCAAAACATGTTTCCACCATAGCGCACAATGGCTTGATCGTAATCACGAACTCAATGTATGGGGCACATTAAGAAAATCACAGTGACACCATTCATTAGCAGAGGTCTTAAATGGCTATGTTGAAAATTGGATGAAAAATGCCAAAAATGATTGTTTTACCAGGCCGCGGCGCTAGCAGTTCCTACGCACCGTAAGTTTGGCGAATTTTCAATATTTTCAATCCAGATTTCAACATTGCCATTTTACCACACCTCCTTATGAGCAGTACATCTGTCATTTTCACATCCTGCTCAAACGTTAGCTACTTCATGGTAGCACACAAGTAGTCGGTGTGCTAAATCAATATATGGGACTACATTAAGAAAATCACAGTGACACTGTTCATGAGCAGAGGTCTTCAAGTAGCTATGTTGAAAATTTGGTCAAAAATTCCTAAAATGACTGTTTCACAGTGCGTTGCGCAGTTCCTCACGCTCGTAGAAGTTCAGCAATTTTCAATATTTGCACTCCAATGACTTCCAAATACCTAAACAGCACATAGAAGCAAACAACATTCAGCACTGACAAATGCTTGTACTTCTTTGTCACTGATTTTTTTAAGCCATGTCCAAGTGCCAAATACCACTGCAAATACCTGCAAGCGAATGTTCGGCATTGACAAATGCTTGTTCTACTTGTGATGCCCCTTCCTATGCATCCCAGTATCCCCCTGGCTCTCCTTACTGACTTCTCACATTGTTTACCCACCTTTAGATCATCTGATATGACTACCCCCAAGTCCTGTTCCATTTTTGTTGTTGTTAATACCTCCCCTGCTATTGTGTACTCTTCTGCTGGGTTTTTGTTTCCCAGGTGCATTACTTTGCACTTCTTTGCATTGAATCTAAGTTACCATATGTCTGACCATTCCTCCAACCTTGCCAAGTCCCTTCTCATCCTTTCTACCCCTCCTTGTTTATCAACTCTGTTACTGATCTTTGTATCATTTGTATGATACATGTATCTTTGTATGTTCTGTCTGAACTCACAAATGTCAGTCCTTTTGTGGTTTCTGTGTGAAAATACATCATGTATGTGTATGTGTATAAATAGAAAACTATATGGCATCCTGATGTACCATGTCTCTTCCTCACAGTTTAGGCAGCTGAACTCTGCTGCCACCTGTCCCCTGCCCCACAAGCTGCCTGCCTTCTGCTCCACTTTCGAGGCTGCTGCACCCTGTTGCCCACTGTGTAGTGCCACGCAGTTGGGGATTGTGCACTCTGCTGACTCCATCCCCTGCCTAAAGAATCAGGGTTGCTGCACCCTGTTGCCCTCTCTCCCCCATACCCACAGTCATGGACACTGCATCTGTTGCCCCCTCTTCCATTTTCCACAGTCAGGGCTGTTGCACTTTGCTAAGCCCTAGAGTCTCAGGTCCCCCTGTCTCCACAGTTTGGGCTGCTGCGCCATGCTACTCTAGGTCACCTGAGGTGGGCTTTTGCTGCACCCTGCTACCCACTTCCATTGCCCTAAATGGGCAGGTGTGCTGCACCATGCACACCCCGACTCACAGTTAGGGCTGCTGTACCCTGATGCCCTCCTGTGTCCATCCCCACAGTTGAGGCTTCTGCACCATGCTGTCCCCTGTCCTCTGTCACCAAAGCCAGGACTGGTGCTGTCTGCACAGTTGGAGTTGCTGTGGCCTGCTGTGCCCTAGAGCCCCATGCCTCCACAGTTAGGGCTGCTGCACCATGCTACCACTTGTCACACGAGTCAGGTCATTTGCTGGGCCCTGTTGCATACCTCCACAGTTGAGGCAGTTGCCCCCTCCTGTACCCCTGTTTCCAGAGTCAGATCCTTTTCTACACCCTGCTGTCCACATCCTTTGTCCCAAACAGGCATGGCTGCTTTACCCTGCCTCTCATTTTAGACTGCTGTACCCTGATGCCACCCTGTCTCTTACCCGAACAGTCGGGGCTGATGCACTCTTCTGCCCTCTGTCCCCACCCCCACAGTCATGGCCAGGGCACCCTGTTTCCCCCTGTTCCTGTTTCTATCTTCAGGGCTGCTATGCTGTGCTACACTTTAGAGTCCCATGCCCTCTGCTTCCAAAGTTGGGGCAGCTGAACCCAGCTACGCACTTCCATTGCCCCAAATGGACTGGGCTGCTGTACCATGTGCACCCTGTGCCACAGTCAGGACTGCTGCACCCTGATGCCTACCTGTGTTCTGCCCCACATTCAAGGCTTTACCATGTTGTCCTTTGTCCCCTGTCACCCCTGTGCTCTGCTGCACCATGTAACCCCGTGCCTCCACAGTTAGTGTTATTGCACTATGCTGCTCCCTCCTACAGGAACAGTGGGCAACAGGGTACCATGTCTGTGAATATGGGGGTGGGGATAGAGGGCAACAGGGTGCAGAAGCCTTGACTGTTCGGCCGGAGGTAGAGGTGTCATCAGAGTACAGTAACCCAAACTGTGGGACAGGGTGCAGCAGCCATGCCTGTTGTGACAAGGGATGTGAGCTGCAGGGTGTAGAAAAGGATCTGACTCAGGTGGCAGGGGGGCAGCAGGACACAATGGCCTCAACTATGGAGGCACACAACAGGGTGCAGCAAATGACCTGACTCTTGTGGCAAGTGGCAGCATGGTGCAGCAGCCCTAACTGCGGAGGCATGGGGCTCTAGGGCATAGCAGGCCACAGCAACCCCAACTGTGTAGACAGGAGCAGGGCAGAGCACCCCTGGCTGTGGTGATAGGGGACAGAGGGGAGCATGGTGCACAAGCCTTGACTGTGGAACAGGACACAGGGGGGCATCAGGGTGCAACAGCCCTGACTATGAGACAAGGTGTACGTGGTGCAGCAGCCCTGCCCATGTGGGGCATTGGAAGTGGGTATCAAGGTGTAGCAAAAGCCTCAACCTCAGGTGGCTTAGGGCAACATGGTGCAGCAGCCCCACCTGTGGAGGCAGGGGTCCTAGGATTCTAGGGCTTAGCAAAGCACAGCAGCCCTGACTGTGGAGACAGGAACAGTGGGCAACAGGTGCAGCGTTCCTGACTCGGGGGGATGGGCAGCAGAGTGCAGCAACCACAACTGTTTAGGCAGGGTGCAGCAGCCCTGATTCTTTAGGCAGGGAATAGAGACAGCAGGGCGCACACTCCCCAACTGTGTGGGAGAAGACAGTGGGCAGCAGGGTACAGCAGCCTCACATGTGGAGCAGAAGGCAGGGGATTTGTTGGGCAGGGGACAGGTGACAGCAGAATTCAGCTGCCTAAACTTTGGGGAAGAGACATGGTGCATCAGTATACCATATAGTGTTTCTATTTATACACATACACAATGTGTTTTCACACAGAAACCACCAAAGAACTGAAATTTGTGAGTTTAGACAGTACATGTGCTTGAAATAGGAGAGCGTGACATGCACCTGTTTGTCAATCTGACATGAAAAAAAAGTTCTTACATGAATGTATTTATGAAGGCTACATCAAGGACAAACTAGTTCTATAAATGAACAAAATTTAGATTTATTTTATACTCATTAAGCAACCCTGTGTTATATAGTTGGAAAAAATCAGTTTTTGTGAGAAAGAACTGAGAGCTGTGATACACACAAGCTTATGTCTCACAGAGAAAGATTTCCACTACTTCAATTCAGCACTGAAACTCAAATGATCCATGTTTATAAGTGAATGATAGATTTTAAGCTAATCCATCTAAATACAAACCACAGACTTAGTTTGTAAGAAACCTGGTGAGTAAACTATCAACTCTACGGCCTGCTGTGATTGGGAATATGAAGCAGCAAGCTACAGTACTCCACAATGACGTCATCGTTCTCCAAGCCTGACTGAGAGAGATAGGCATAACTCCACTGTTTTCAACCACTGTAGAGCAAGTTCACAAATGCTGATTTAAAGAAAACCACAAAACCAAACAGCATGACATTTTCAGGAAACACTAATCATGACACGGGGACTTGAATTCAAGCTTCATTAACAATATGCAAAAGCCTTTGAACATGATCTTTAAGCATAATGCTGCAAGATACAGATCTGATTGGGGACTGTAAACGAAACTCCCATGGTGGGGAAGTTTTTGCCTAAGAATTGAAGGAGTACTACACTTAGAATTTGCAAAAGCATATGTTGCGCAGAAAGTTTTCATTTGTGTGTGTCTGCGTGTCTGTGTGTGTGAGTGTGTGTGTGTGTGTGTGTGTGTGTGTGTGTGTGGTGTGTGTGGTGCCAGTGTGTCCTTCCCTTTGTTTTCTTTTAGTAGTAGTAACATTTTTAATTTTTGACAGGATGTACATCTTTAGGTCAGAGGGACCTTTTGTAAAATTGTCCTGCATTTCAGCAAAAACAGGTTCCAGAATTGTGACAGAATATAACACACATTCCAACAATACAATTTTACAGCTGGACATTTTCCTTAAGTTGAAACTGTAATAACATACATAGAAACAGTTATCTCACAATTACAGTTCTCAGTCAGTACTTCACTGAAAATCTTAATATGTATATTTACTTGAGGAGTTTTTTCTAAATTAGCAAGGTAGTTTTATGGATACTAGGTCAGAACATCGCTGACCAGAACAGCATGGTCAAGAACTGCATGGCAAAATGCCATCTCTTGGAGCCACCTGCATTACCCTGACGAGGGAGGCTTTTCCACCCCCCCCGACTAAAGGATTCTCTCTTCGGGGGGGGGGGAGCAGATCATGGGGCAAGATGAAATTTGTAGGGCTGTGGAATACTGTTTCCATGGCCCCTTGTAAAAAAAAAAAGTCCCAATCACCAAAATCTAAGGAGACCAGGATTAGAACCCTGGTCTCCACTCCCACCTGGCCAAGCTGCTGTATGCCTCAGCCCTACACACCACAGAAGCAACTTGGCCAGCCTCCTGGGTTCTGTTGCCCTTGCCCGCTGTCAGCACCATGGACAGCGACTTGCGGAGCACTTACTACAAGCGCTGTAAATCCTCTCTCGTTGTCAGTGGTAGTGCTAGCCAGGCTAGCGCTCAGTTGACTGGTGCTATTCTGGTACCGCTATTCTAGAGGGTTATCATTTTATGCCCCCCCGGAGATCTCCATGTTACATTTTTTATGGCTCTTTTTCTTACAATGCCTTTTGTCCCGTACTGGCAGTGATGTATCCGGTACTGTAGATTCAGCAAGTACTGATGAGTGAATTTTACAGCAGTAGGGCTGTGATTTTTTTTGTTTTCTCTGTTTATTGATTTTCTAACAGAAAAAAAATCATGTAGTAGAAAGACACAACAGTGAATCAAACAAAAAGAACATCAGCGAAAACCTATTTACATGTGGTCCATTATCGATAACAACATGCGCAGCAATAAGCTGTCATTAGATATAGTGTTATGTTAACAAACAGGTATTTTCTCAATTCAGTGGCCAAATACAGGGCAGGAAGAAGCATCCCAAAACCATATAATAAGGAACAAAAAAGAAAGAGAAGAAAGAGAAAAGTAACTTTCCTTATTCAGTAAGCTCTGAAGGCTATATTTACAGTTTAGCAAACTCTTGAGGGCTAATTTAGTGGGTTATTCTTTAAGAAAGCAGCTCATCTTTTCTAATTATTGCATTGATGACTTCAAGTGATTTGTGCGCTTTTAGGGCTGTGTGTAGTTTGTCGAAATGAGAAGCTTTAAAAGCAAAACATTCACTCCTGCTGGCTAGACCTATACACACACACACACATAAAACACAAAATATTGAATTAGAGTTATTTTAGTTGAAGCCAGAACATCAGGCTCCTATCTGTAGATCACATCCTACTGTGGTACTTACCCTCACTGAATCAGTGTTTCCAGACACATCAATATCACATTATACAGGAAGCATTATAGGAAACAGAAGAGCAATAACCCATGCTAACATGGAGAGCCTCAGGAGCCATAAAACTGCCTTAAAACTAGTAGGTGAATTTAGGAAAAAGCTCCAAATAGCAAACAATGGAAAGGACACACCAAAACTACACGCACAAATCAAAACACTCTGCACAACATATGGTTTTGCACATTTCAACTGTAGTACTCCTAAAGACGCCATCACTTATGGATGCTGAAAAGGGCACACACTGAGGGTGTGGTCAGGCAGCTGCTGGGAACAATTCGAATTATTGGACTGCTAGAACCTCAGGTTGTGAGGTGTAGTGGCTAAAACCAGGGTTGGGAACTGGGAAACCAGAGGTTCAGACCCCACTAGAGCAAAATATTTAGTATGTGACCTTGAGCAAATAAGTTAACCTCTCAGTGCTCCAGGCCACCCTGCTGTGGAAATGAGTATAAGCAAGATACATTAAAAACAATATTTTTCACCTCAGCTGGGCTATCCTAGTCAAACAAGTTGTAAAAAGAAAAAGTAATTTCTTGACTGACAGTATCTGCATCTTTAATGTTTCAGAGTTTCCCACAGTCCCCCAGCTCTAGTCTTGCTTGTCACAGCTGGGAAAGTCTGTTGTGCATCTTGAGTATTATTACACTGCATATTGCTGAGCACACTGCTCACTCAGCCTGTGTGTTTTTAATCATACAGCAACCCAAGTGACTCAGTGTCCCACACATTAGTGTGTGAGAGACGGGGGTTTGGGAGTTTATTCTGTTTTCCACTGTGGGAGTCATGGCAACACTGGCAGGATAAAGAAACATGCGGGTGGAGCCCAAGGGATTCTGCATTCTCTCCTTTTGTTTCTCTTTCTCCGTCTTTCTTTTCTTCCACTCTCTGACAGTCAAATACCCATCACCTACCCATAATGTACGGAAAGCACCTGTGTTGACCCAAAACCTCATGTATCAGATCTGACAAGTTACACACACACACTAATTCATGTACATAAAAACAAATTCACATAGAGACACAGATACAGGCAGCTATGTCCTGATTTCATTTGTGTATTCAAAAAATCCTAAACCAGCCTCCTCTTCCTCCTGCTGGGATGAAAGCAGAAACATGAGCAGCAGAGACTGTTTTGGGAACAAACTGGATCATTTTTCAAGGTATGATTCATATGTTTTCTAAATTTGTGAAGCAGCAATCTGTAGAAGAGGATGAGGAGAGCTGCCTGAACGACAGGCATCCAGCTGCCTTTCATCTGAAGCAAACGGAATGTCCAAAGTACGGATGAGGTCACTGTGAGACAAATCTGACCAAACATGGCTGGCACCCAGGGAATGCTGGCAGCAGGCCACACTATCCCTGCCAACACCAGTCCTGTACTGCTGCCTTTTGCAAAAGGGAGGGACAACATTTAGCAGTGATCCTGTCATTTCTTCAGATGTTAAGTTCCAGCTGAAGCTCTGTGTTCATAAAGTGTAACCTGGGCTCCAGGAAACTTACTGCAGTTGTATCAGTTTGCAGCGCATGGAACTTGGGTATGGTGTGTATCCTGCAATTGTAAAATGCCTATCAAAGAACAAGAAGAGTCCACCCAATGTGGGGAAACTGTTCTGACCCCAAATACCTCAGGCTACAAGGGATACATTGATGGAAAGGATAGAAAAAAAATACGAGCTTGATTTTCAAAGCTT
Organism: Neoceratodus forsteri; assembly: GCA_016271365.2. NCBI lineage: Eukaryota > Metazoa > Chordata > Ceratodontiformes > Ceratodontidae > Neoceratodus > Neoceratodus forsteri. The sequence goes on along the minus strand of JADMNL010000028.1, from coordinate 184,964,138 downwards.
GGCGCAGGTCTTGCGTCAAGTCCTGCATCAGACCCACTCTGTGGCACAGCTGCACCAAACTCCTTTGATGCAACTGTACCCGATTTTAGTACATCGGGAGTAGTTATAACACTTTCCTCGATTTACAGCAGCTTGCACCAAATATTTGCAACAAGCCCTGTAAACGAGCCCACCAAACGGTGCAAGTTAGACTAGGGAAAACCTGGTCTAACCTGCAGTATTTGACTCTCCGGATTGAAAATCCTGATCGCTGGCTGGGTGAATGACGCACACCCCATGTGCCAAACGATCAGTGCACCAGGGGACTTGCAGTGTTCACAGGGCTTTGAAAATCGAGCCCTATGAGTCCATCAAGCCTTTCCTGTTCTTCCTAGGTAGCTTTACTTGGCTCTATCAAATCTCTTCCCACCCCTTATCTTCCTTATGTTCTGAATGACCCGCTTGACCATGTCACATTAGGTTCTGAACCTCGATACAGTCCTGGTATTATTCACCCCACTGGATAGATTGCTTCACCTATCCACCACCCTTTCAGTGAAAAAGTATTTTCTTATGTTCTTTTTGAAGTTACCCCCTCTAGTTTGTGCTGAGTCCATCATATCATAACCCTACATGTATTTTTGAAGGTTTCTGTCATTGTGCCCCCTTTTTATTGTATCTTCCAGGGAGGAGTATATGTTAAGACTAAGAGACCTAGTTTTTAGCAAAGGAGCTCAAAAATGCAGCAAACACCATCATGTAGGCCCTATGAGAATACATCCTGCCCCCATCTGCTGAAGAAAGAATCCTGAAACAATACTTCAGCTGTATTGGAGTACAAAGACATCCATTTACTTCAGAGTGTAAAGGCATCACTTCTCTGCAAAACCTGTAGCTAACAAGGCTGTGCACTGATTCTTATCAGCCACCTGTGTATAGTCCCAGATCATCAGCAGGCAGTGTGCCCTGCCCCCAATTATTGTATTTTCTAGCAGTGTTTATGACCACTTGTATAAAACCCAGCTGTGCGTCCAGCCCCAGGATCATTAGCCAGGTATGCCTGGCCCTCTCTGTATTGGCCAGTTGTGTGCCCAGGTTCCCTGTGAATTAGCCAGTTGTGTGCCCATCTGTGTGATCATTAGCCAGCTGTGTGTCCAGCACCAGTGCATTAACCAGTTGTATGCCCTGCACCCTGCTCATTAGTCAGTTGGATGCCCAGCCAAATGATCATTAGCCAGCTGTTTGCCCAGACCCATTGTCAATAGCCAGCTGTGCACCCAGCTCCATGATTATTAGTCAGCTGTGCTCAGCCCCGTAACCATCAGCCAGCTGTGCAGCTAGCCCTATGATCATTAGCCAGCTGTGCACCCAGCCCCATGATCATTAGCCAGCTGTGTACTTGGCCCCATGATAATTAACTAGCTATTTGCACAGCCCCATGGTCACTAGCCAGCTGTGTCCCATAGCCCCCTGATCATTAGCCAGCTGTGTGCCAAGCCCCCTGATCCTTAGCCAGCTGTGTACCCAGCCCCATGATCCTTAGCCAGTTGTAAGCCCAGCCCAATGATCCTTAGTCAGCTATGTGCCCAACCCCTTGATTATTAGCCAGCTGTTTTCCCAGCCCCATGATCACTAGCCATCTGTGTGCCAAGCTCCTTGTTTATTAGTCAGCAGTATGTCTAGCCCTTGATCCTTAGCCATCTGTGTGCCCAGCCCCATGATCCTTAGCCAGCTGTGTGCCCAGCCCCTTGATTATTAGCCAGCTAAGTGCCCAGACCCATGATCACTAGCTAGCTATTTGCCCAGCCCCCTGGTCATTAGACAGCTGTATGCCCAGCCCCATGGTTATTAGTCACCAGTATTTCCAGCCCCTGATCATTAGCCAGCTGTGTGCCCAGCCCTGTGATTATTATGCAGCTGTGTGCCCAATCCCCTGATCAGTAGCCAGGTGCCTGCCCAGTTCTGTGATTATTAGTCAGCAGTGTGACCAGCCCCATGAATATTAATCAGCTGTGTACCCAGTTCCATGATCATTTGCCAGCTGTATGCTTAGCCCTGTGATTATTTGTCAGTTGTGTAACAGTCCACGATCATTAGACAGCTCTGTGCCAACCACCAAGATCATTAGCCAGCTCTGAGCCCAGCCCATGATCATTTTTCAACATTGTGACCAGCCCTATGACTATTCACCAGGTGTATACCCAGATTTATTATCCTTATTCAGATGAGTACCAAGCCCTCTGATAATTGTCCAGCTGTTTCCAGTCACATGATGATTAGCCAGCTGTGTGTCCCTCCCCATGATGATTAGCCAGCTGTGTTCCCAGCCTCATGATGACTAGCCAGCTGTGTACCCAGTCACATGATTATTGGCCAGCTGTGTTCCCAGCCCCATGATCATTAGCCAGCTGTGTTCCCAGCCCCATGATCATTAGTCTGCTCTGCAGCTACTACCTCGTTCATTAGCCAGTTGTGTGCCCAATCCCATGATGATTAGCCAGCTGTGTGCCCAGTCACATGATGATTAGCCAGCTGTGTGCCCAGCCCCATGATCATTAGCCAGCTGTGTTCCCAGTCACATGATGATTAGCCAGCTGTGTTCCCAGCCCCATGATCATTAGTCTGCTCTGCACCTACTACCTCGTTCATTAGCCAGTTGTGTGTCCAGTCCCATGATGATTAGCCAGCTGTGTGCCCGGTCACATGATGATTAGCCTGCTGTGTTCCCAGTCTCATGATCATTAGCCAGCTGTGTGCCCAGTCACATGATGATTAGCCAGCTGTATTCCCAGCCCCATGATCATTAGCCAGCAGTGTGCCCAGTCACATGATGATTAGCCAGCTGTGTTCCCAGCCCCATGATCATTAGTCTGCTCTGCACCTAGTACCTCATTCATTAGCCAGTTGTGTGCCCAGTGCCTTACATATCAGCCAACTACATGTACAGTGCCTGTTCATTCACCACTTGAGTGTAAATGTTGGCTAGATGTCCTGATGCAGCATCATTGTACAATATCTGTCTGTGTCTGTGGTGAAATTCACGTTGTTTAAAGAGTAACAATTTCTGTTTATTAGACAGAAAAGAGCAGCACCAGGGTGAAATGGGGCACTCTGTGACACCAAAGTACTATAAGAAAGGAATAGTCACGGCACTCACCAAGACACAGAAAAAAGTCCAGAGAAAGATATCTTCTTGGCAAAAAACATATCCATTTATTAAGCCACATACATGACAACAGACCACCGCTCCAAGGACAGCCACATGAAAAAAGATCTGACATTTCAACTCAGTGAGTCTTTATCAAAGATGCTGCCCCCTATATTCCCAGTACTTAAATAGCACCTATATCGTCACATGACATACATTTAAGAAACCACATTTAAAGGTGCAAAGTCATACAAAAGTGCTTCCAATTAAGTATAGTGAAAAATACTATACTATTAAGCAATTTCATTTTACCTAAACATAGAACACATAGAAAACTTATATTTACCACTATATACCATTAACATCACTCAAAGCACATCAACGTAAAAACTAAAATGAGAATATATATGTAAGACATGATTAAAAACTCTCTCCTTTAAATCCAAACCCTAGATCATAGGGTAAAAATGCAAAAACATTTTTTATATACAGAAAATTATCTTTAATTCAGTATTGTATGTGGCTTAATAAATGGAGGTAACTTTTTTAACAATAAGATATCTGGCTCCAGACTTTTTTCTGTGTCTTGGTTGTCTTGCTGAGTGCAGTGATGGTTCTTTTCTTCTAACTGTTTCTGTTTTGTTTTTTTATCACCCTGCATAAATGTTACAGAGTAGTGTAAAAATGATCACAATCATTATTTCTTGAGTAACACCATTTAAAAGTGTAAAGCCCATGTTGTGAGCACAATACACTAAAGATAATTAGTACAGAAAGAAACTGTAGGGGATCCAACCCTTACTCAAACTTTTGGGATTTTAGTTACTTAAGAGAACATTTAAAAGTGCTAGTGCACTGGCCACATGTAATATTACACTGACCACAAATACTAGTAGACTGGTTATGAGTAGTAATGATGGTGTAGCTTAGCTGTTAGAGCACTGAGCTGTGACCCTGGAGGACCAGTTTTGAATCCCAAATACTTCCACCTACTCTGTGACATTGTGTACATCTCTTAACCTTCTTGTACTTTCTCAGCTGTCTCACTCCCTCTCTTTCTCTGTGGTCAACTTTTCTGAACTTCGCTTAACCTCCCTCAATCTCGCTTAGCCTCCCCGTGCTTGCTCAATGACTCATGTAAATGTTGCTGGCTAGAGCATGCCTGGGATACCTTCTGTATGAAAGGAGCAATATGAAACCAAACTCCTTTCCTTGCCTTACTGATGTCATATTATTTGGTCTATAATTGCATGACTTACTCATCCCCTCTGCTTCCTTTGAACAGAGATGTAGTATCTACCATCCTCTTGTCCACATGGCATAGCTCCCATCTCCAGGGAATTTCTGACTCATAGTTAGTGCCCCCCCACCACCATGCCATTTCCTCATTAACCTCCTTCAGTAATCTTGGGTGTGGTCCTAGGGATTTACCAGTTTTACCCCTTCAGCACCCTTTACATATATTGTACACTAATACAGTGCACTCTTAATTATCTGCCCACTTTTATGCAAGCATTCCCTACAAGCTCCTGTACAGCTTCAACCTCTGATTTTCTCCAACTAGTACCTAACTTGACTTATGCACTTTATTGTCTGCCCTGCTGTGTGTATTGTATCCCCATGTACCCTGTACCCACGCTCTAGTTATGTGTTGCTTTTGCCTTTGTTACCTATGTTGTGTTGCTATTATCAATGTTATTTATTGCTACTGATCACATTATGATGTTTTTGACAATGCCAATTTAGCTTCTATTGACTCCCAAACTCATGTATTCTCCCCTCCCTTTGTGATGAGGATCTTTTGTAAATGAGCTTTTAGCTCAAAGGTTGCAATTCCAATTACTCAATAAATAAATGAGATATGTAAGCAATACATGAGGGGTGTGCATTAGACATTTCTAATGCATGTCCAGGGGCATAGTGAGGCACTAGGCCACAGGCTGAGCACCTTCATCCTCTGGCTGCACATTAGAAATGTATAATGCACACCCCTGGAGTGTCTTATTGTGTCTTATAAAATTTGGTTCTTTTTTAAAATTACTTTGCAACTTTATCTAAATGTATTTAAATATGGGAAAACAGATATAGTTAGCTGTATTATAGGAAAAATTGTCCTTTCACGCGCTCTGATTTGATTTGCTCTAGGATATTTGTCCTTTCTTAGTAGCCGCAGCTGTAGTTTCTTTACTCCACCATCACCACCACTCAATCCTGTGCATTTAATTTATTAAATTGAGAGCATTTTTAGAAGAGAGTTGTCAGGGCTTTAGTCTGCCAGGTTTTTTTCTCATAATGGTTCTTTTTCCTCCTGTGTCTAAGGGCAGCTTATTAGCTCTATCAGTGCACCCTTAAGCCAGCCACCACTTTCCTTGGGATCAACCTTCTAGTTGGGGTACTCCCACAATTCTGCCCTTTGTGGTGTGGCCAGAGGAAGGAGGGCAGTTCCCCCCCCCCGTACAAATATCCAGCGTGGACCTGAAGGCAGGAGCCTGGGTGGCAGCACAGGCTCAGGGCATGCAGGCAAGGATTCACAAAGCCCTTGATGGCATTTTCCCTGTTTCTTCACCAACCCTTTGCCTGAAGGATGTCATACATGCACGTGGGGATGCGCACCCCAGACTTTGCACTCTGGCACACTCCTGTTCTTGCTACCTGTGCTGCACTGCCACCAGACCTCCACCTGGTGGCAATCAAATGCTGGCTGACATGCCTGCCCACCCTGGAAGAGGACAGCAGTCCTCTGGGTGCTCTATCATTTCCTACCCCTACCAACCCTCAGTGATCCAAGTCTGTTCCCAAACCTGGGTTGTTGCATGGCAGTAGGTAAGATGCTGGTGCCACAACCCTCTGCACCACTGGACCAGTCCATCTGCATGTTTTTTTTAGAAAAAAAACATTATTTTGATAGGGGACACTGGCTAGATTTCGTAGTTTGAGTGAGACAGTGGCATTTGACATGATGTGACAGCAGTAGCACAGAACAGCATTTGATTTCATTGTATACTGCAGTGTTGGGGGAAGCGTGAGCTCAATAGATGAAGAGATGCAAAAAGGAAACATAATGATGGTATTTGAACTGTGAGGATTTCTGCCTATTTTGTGTTGTTTTACTGTTTGTGATCAATAAACATATGGGGTGGGTGTAAGATGCGCTCACTTGCTGCTCTGTAGGTCGTGCTGGTTCCAACACTACAGTGGCTGCATGATCAGGAGTTTCAGCAGTGTTCAGCAGTTGGAGTGCCTCCTCAACCTTGCTGGATAGAAATGGTACAAAGTTGGCAGGTAAAATGGAAGACATAGCAGTCACTGTTGGATGGTTTCTGAGTGACCTATCTAAACTGTTACCAAGCAGTCAGAAAAATGGTGGCCATTTGAAGTCGCAAAGTTCTAAGAACTTTTACTCAATGGGGTAATGATTTCTGGAATTATATGAGGCTCAGTAAGCTTCTGCTATCTGGACTACTTGTATCCATGCATTAGATACCTCTTAGCATGGCTATGAGCCAATCAGGTAGCAGGATTTTACCTTACCCATTTTATCATGTGCGGATAATCGAGGGTAGTGGATAATAAGGGGCAACATAATAACAAACATTTTCTACAAACACAATGTGGCAGATAATTAAGGGTGGAAAATAATGGGGTAGCAGATAATCCAGGGAGCATTTTATCTACTCCCTCTTCAGTGCTCTCTGGAAAACTTCTCTCACTCCTTTACAAATAAAAATGCAGAGTATTTCCTGAGCAACCCTGACACTGATGTCCTTACCTTCCACAATTTTCTCACTATGCTCAGTTAATAGCTGCCTCACCCCGACTTGACAATTCTTGTATCAATAACATGCCTCTAAAACGTCTGTTCCTTTTTATATTTGTATAATTAACTGATAAAATGGCCTTGCACTCTGTGTATTTATTTTCCCTTTTTTCAGTTATCTGGAACAATTTTATTGTACTTAATGAACTGCTGCCATCTCAGCAAAAAGCTTTGAAAATTATAATACTATGTATTTATTTTAAATTGGTAACCAGGAGAGGCATAATGAGCCAAGGCTCGTTTCCAGGTGTGACACAGTGGAAGGGAACAGAAGAAGCAGAAGTACCAAACATAATACACAATAACATGTCAGCTGAGCAAGCATTAGGTCAATAAATTGGTACAAAAATAGAGTGCTGTCATAGCACAATACGGAGCACCTGTTCAAGTGCACAATAAAATGGCAGCAATACACAGCATGTAAATAATTACACTGAAACAGGTGAGAGACCTGCAAGACGAGAGCCAGGAGAGGAGATTTACCTCTGGCTGGTGCCTGAGAGAGCCAGGGGTGGAGATTTACCTTCAGCTGGTGCCTGAGAGAGCCAGTGGAGGAGATTTACCTTTGGCTGGTACCTGAGAGAGCCAGGGGATGAGATCTACGCACATTTCAGGAATTATTTCATTTATTTACCTTGACCTTGTTTGTTTTGATAACAAATGTTTGCATGAAGACAGGATCTGTATCCTTCAGACTTTATGTGCTGCTTATGTTTATCCACACCCAGAGTTATAATCCTCAGCTTGGGTGACATCACAGCTATTTATGGAGCAACAGGCTGTAATGCCAGAAACAGAAGATGATGACTAGGGTGATGACTTTGGGTGGTGGCGAGCTGGATCCACAGATGAAGTCTAAAGGACAATGGTCCTCATATCTTTCAAATGCTCATAATTGGGACTAGGAAAGAGACTCCAGCAGAATAGCATGGTGACACCATGTTTTTACCATACTGCTTACTATAAAATAGGTATCATAAATCCCACCTTCTGTTACATAGGAACATAGAAAGTGATGGCAGAAGGAGAAAGTGATGGCAGTAGGAGACCAAAGGTCCATCTAGTGTACTCAAGAGTTTCTGAGACCCACTACAGGTCCCGGGATCTAGCCCCCCACCCAGCTTTCGTCTCTTCCTGTTGGGTGAGATCTATGTAAATGCTACATGAGTCTCATGCATATACTTCCTGCTGGTGTGCTAAGTATTCCCGGTGCACTGGAGGACTTAAGTGCATTTTAAAATTCTTTTTTTTTTAATTAATGTTTTCTTTTTTGTCTTTCATAATAGCAGTAAGGCAACTCTGTTGAATGGGTTATAGAGATGCAGCAAAGTTTTACTTCGCTGACAACGTTCTGGTGAAGTTATGAAATTCACCTTTGCAAAACACTTAGCAAAGTTTCTACTTTTAAATGAATTTTTCTGGCAAAGGGGTACTTTTTCAGGTGAAGTTGTTGCAACTCTGCAGGTGCCTCTGCATGACTTCACTTGAAAAAGGGGAAAATTCGCCTGCTGAAAATGTTGGGAAGTCAGCGCTTTCCAAAACTGGCACACTTGGCAAATTTTTTCATGATGTGAAGTTTGCCAGTTTTGCATATCTCTTGTAGGTTACAAGGATCGGTAATCCCACCCCCACAGTGATTCACACTGACTGGCTTTTGCACACACAGAGGGATGGGACTACCTCACATTATCCCCACCCCTGTTGTGCCTTACTGCTTTTTTAAAAAACAGGTTATAAAAATCCTGTACCCTGATTAGCTGACAGCAGTCATAAGGCATAAGTTCATTAGCCATAAAAACCCTCTAACAAAAACAAACACACAAAAAGCTGGCACAGTTCCTGCATAAGAACGATTTTACAAATAAAACTTGTTCTTTAAATGTTTTAAGATATGTTTTTATTTTTAAATTTCATTACTGCAAAAGCCTGTTTTCTAAACTCAGTAAAACCCTTCAGGGTTTGGAGATGTTGGTACTTATCACATACATTGCTGATGTCACAGTCAATCTGACCATATATGGCCCCTAGTTGCAGTAGTAGCTCTGTCACTTATGATGCCGGTGACCCAGGTTCGAGAACAAGCTTGGGTCATTGGGTGCTGGTGTGGGGGTTGGGAGGACAGAGCATCCTAGAGGATGTTTCCCTCCTCCACAGAGGGCTGCAGTCCTCGCCGTAGTACTGCCACCTGGGTGACCACAGATGACAGTGCAGCTGAGGGCACTGCGGGCGGGAAGATGCAGGCTGGGTACCTTAGTGCAGCCCACTCTGCATGCATATGTGCTTTGGTTCCCCTAGCATACTTGCATCTTCGGGGGTTGGGAGCAACAACATGAAGCTACCCTCAGCCATGCAGGATGAGTCCCTCCTCCCGGTGACAGCCCTGAACCACCAAGTTGGGCTCCTCACCAGGACAAAGCTGGCTTAAGTTGTCTCAAGGGGTTCTGAAGCCCTTCCAAGACCCTGATGACAGAGACCTGCCATAGACTGTAAGCCATGGGGGCAGAAACAAGAGAGCGGTAACTCCCAGATAAGGCATGTGACTCAGCTGGATGGGAACTAGGCAGATGAAAGGGTCTGACAGAAGAGAAAGGGGCAAAAATAAAGAATATTAAAATAAAAACTGGCCATATGACAACTCTGTGGGGAAAAATATGTACTTCGTCTTTCTGTGGCTATGTCATTGATCTCCTCTGGGACTCAGTTTTGATGTCTACATTAGCTCTATCAGCTTTTTATCATTAAACTGAAGGCACTTATTTTTTCTGTCTTGTCTCCACTAATGAAACATATAGCCTGCATTTATACCACAAACAAATGGACTCTAATGGAGACTGTGCACATTATGTAATGTTTGTGCTAAATGTATTTGCTTGCACTGGGCAAACTAATTTGGCCAATTCAAAATAATAACACTTAAATTATCATTATTTTATTTTGCAGGCCTGCAAAAGAGTAGGGAGATTTGGTTTCATAGGTATTCCGAGCTGCATAGACTCACGTCCTTAGTGCTTGCCAGTAAACTTACATTAATTTGTATTTATTTTTGTAAAAGTTGTCTAATCCTTTTTTAAATGAGTCCATTGTTTTACTCATTACTACTGCTTCTGGAGGGAATTCTATAGCTGAACTCTTCTCTGACTAAACCATTTTTTACTTCGTTAGCTATTCCACTTATTCAATTCCAATTGCAGTTTATGGCTTCTAGGTTCATACAGATAATACAGTACTTCCTTTCCCTTAGCCTTATATCTTTTTTTAAATAGCTCATCCTTTAGTGCCCTAAATATCACGCACATATCGCCCTTCAACCTTCGATACTGCAATGTATATAACCCTATATCTTGAAGCTTCTTTTGATATGATTTATGACGCATTCCATTAATCCTTTTAGTCAGCCTATGTTGTACCCCCTCCACTCTTTTAATAATCGCCTTCTTATAGGGAGACCAAACCTGTGCACAATATTCAAGATGTGGACGAACCAATGCAGTATACAGTGGCAGAAGCACTTTGCTTTCCCTACTACCAATATGTCATAGTATGCAATTTACAACCTGACTAGCTTTCCTTACAATAGTATTACAATGTGTATCAAACTGCAAATAATTGGTTACCTGTACCCCCAGATCTCTTTCCACTTTAGTTTGTTGTAATGACACATCGCCCAGCTTATACTTAAATTTACTATTATTATTGCCTAAGTGCATCACTGCGCATTTATTTAAGTTAAGCTCTAACTTATGCTGGACTGTCCAATGAAACAATGTGTCTAAGGCCATTTGAACATTGACCTGATCCTCCAGGTTATTAACAATACCTCCAATCCTACAATCGTCTGCAAATTTACTCAACCAGATATTTGGGAAGTTCAGCTTAATTGATGTTACGTATATATTAAATACACAAAGACCCAACACTGACCGCAAGGGACTCCGCTAGTCACATCCTTCCATTCAGATACTACACCTTAATTGCAACCCTTTGCCTTCTATTTTGCAACCAAGTTTCCACCCAGTTAACCGGTGATAGTCAAGAAAAATGAAAACCGTATGTAACGTGATTAGTCCACTTTGAAAATACTTTATCTTGCGCAAATGTATGCCATTACTATTTATTTTCGATGTATATGGACCAAAAATCATAAAATATTGACAAAGTATTTTTTTCATTTTAAAGAAAATTCTTTAGATGTTTATTTACGTCAGAGTACTGTACTGGTACATCAATGTATTGAGTACATCGGTGTAATGTACATATCGCTGCATTGTAATGGTACATTGATGTACTGAGTACATCGATTTTAGGTACATATTGGTATATTGAGCATCAATGTATTGTACTGGTACAATGCAGCTTGCTAAGTTGCAACACTGTGTCAAAGATTCCTGTATGACACCAGATACAAACTGCCATTGAAATTGCCTTGTTTCTGCAGTAACTCTGCTGCAAACGTCTGCAGCTTTGCTTTGCATCCTGGTGGGCTCCAGTATGCATTGATGTACTGAGTAAGATGATGTGATGTATGTATTGATGTATTGTATTGGTACACTGATGTATTGAGTACATGGATGTAATGTACACATTAGCGTATTGTACTGATGCATTGATATACTGAGTACAATTGATGTAACACACGCATCAGTGTATTGTACTGGTATTTTCCTGTACTGAGTACGCTTTGTGTGGTAATGTACTCATTGATGTATTGTACTACCACCGATGCACTATGCTCAATATACTAGGTATTATACTTAAGCAATAAGGCATGGCATGGGGTGTGTTATGGTGGGATAACAGCCCACTTCCGGTTGGCTGAAGCATGAGGCAAAGCCGAGCGCTTCTACCACCCAAGAAGGGCACATAGCTCACCATGACACAGTCCCTGGAGTGCCATATTGTGATTATGAAATGGATCCATTCATCAGTAATAGAACATTAATTTTTTTGCAAGTCTTCTCTTTATTTACATTAGTGAAAAAGAAAAACAATGAAAACAAATTGCAAACAGAAAAAAGTAGTCCCTTTCTGGCAGTATCCTTTTAATGTTTGGCCAGTAGATGGCAGCCAACTTAAATGTAAGGTGTTATTAGTTTTTTGTTTGTTTTTTTAAATCTAAATACTGTAAAGTAATGTCAGTGATGTTCCAGACCTAGTTGGTAGAACCTGCACAACAGTAAGCAGCCATTTTGTTTTTGAAAGCCTGGGGCAATGATGGCCATGTATGGGCAGTGCAGTTTCGGCTATTACATGTGGAGTCAGCTGGTAACCATGAGATTGGTGAGTGTAGCTGGAATAAGTAGTGATTGGTACCAGCGCCATATAATAATTGTTACTGGATGTTGAATCAGTGACCTGCACTGTTAACAGAGATTGAAGCTGCCAGAAAAACAAAGCCACTAGCAACTGTTCTAGCTTGTGTTATGGTCTGTGACTGAGCAGCACATGGTGGCAGCTTAGGTGGGTGGTGCATGATGGGGAATTTGGTGGTAAGCACAAGATTGTGGGAATGGAGTTCGCTGGGTGAAACACTCAAAAAAAAAAAATCTTGTGACAGATGTCATTTGAGAGTGGGTTGAATATATCCAAGCCAACCAAACACTATACCACCTGGACCAATCTGAATGCCTATGGTACCACAACCTCATCCTTTGGCGAGACCACATCAGTCCACCTTACCCATAGCAATGATTATAGGACAAGGCATCATCATGGTCCACTGACTGGTTACCTAATCATATCTCTCTTCCCTGGCTACATCGCCTCCTATGGAATCACTAAGATACGCCTGCACAAGAGAAGACAGCAAAAACTCAATACTAGACTTCTGAGGGACCACATTAGACGCCTTCTCCTAATACTCTTATTGCTGTAAGGAAATATACACCTTAACCCTGGCCCTCCCCTTAACTCAAGCACTCAAACTAACATAGCTAATGGTCTTACTCTTGCTTCAATAAACATCTGCAGTCTTTTCCAAAAAATGGACAGGCTAAATGTATGGGCGACTAGACGCAACCCCAATGTGCTCTCAGTAGTAGAATCATGGCTAACCCCCTTAATATCTGACAAAGCCATATCACTTCCCATGTACACAATCTTCAGACAGGACCATCTGTCAAAGCAAGGAGGTGGGTGTGTACTTCACATAAGAGACTCCTTACAGGCACATATCCTTCCTCTCCCTATCAGGAGTGACAAACTGCAAATACTTGCCATTAAACTGCTATTAGGTGCACGCAATAAGACCCTTTCCATTATCTCAGTCTATATTCCACCTAAGCAGACTGCAACAGGTTTCGAGACCCTGATGGAATGCCTAAGTACACTGAGCCTAAATACAGAAATGGTTCTGCTGGGAGACTTCAACATCAACTGGCTCTCCACGGCTGTGGCTCCAGTCAAGGATGCCTTCTCAGCTGCTCACTTTTCACAATTGGTTAAGGAGCCAACCAGACATAGCTATAAAACTGGAATGGAGACATTACTGGACTGGGTGCTCTAAAACTGCTCAGAACATATCACAAACACCACGGTCCTCTCTGTCACAAGGAGTGGCAACTCCCTTGTTAAGTGCTATTGGTCCAATAAGTTCTGTAAACCACCAGCCAAATTGATAACCAATTGGGTGCCTCTCAGAGGGCACCTTGAACAGCTAAAATCTGACCTTAAGCACCAAGATTGGTTGAACCTGTATACCACAAATGATATGTATACTGCACTGGAGCATTTCATCACCAAATTCAATATGGTCTGCGACAAGCACGCACCCTTAAGAACAAGGAAGATCAAAAGAGCCCACAACCCGTGGATCACACTTAACTTAATTAAGTTACTTAAATCGAGAGACCAACTCTGGTACAAGTCACGGCACCATGGGATTCGAGACAACATTCAGACCTATAGGAAAGCAAGGAATAAGTGTACCAGAACAATACATAATGCCAAAAGCACCTACAACAAGGATGCTGTCGCTAGATCATGGAATGACAGTAAGTCATTCTGGTCCAACCTCCAAGATATCACAGGAAAGACCCAAAATACTGCCCCAACAATGCTCAGCATTAAAGGCACCCCAACAGTGGATTCTCAGCTCATAGCAATTGCCTTTAATAATGCATTTACAGACTTGAGCAGCATCCTCCAGTCTGACATCTTTGATCCTACCACCCCAACAGACCACCCAGGAGTCCAGGAACATACCCCTGGGCAGCCATCATTCTTTTTCAAGTTAATTTCTAAAGGAGAAGCCAGAAAATACCTTGAAGAAGTCCTAGGGAAGTCAAGACATAGCGGGGATTCCTGGACCTAAAATTCATATTCCTATCGCTGGATGAATTCCTAGAACACCTGACCAAGATAATCAGCTTATCCCTCTGCCACTCACAATTTCCCAAAAAGTGGAAGTCTGCAACTGTAACTCCTGTACACAAGAAAGGAGCGGACTCTGCACTGTAACTATAGACCAGGAACAGAAGGGAGCAGGTACTGCTGGATGCCTTCCAGGACAGCTTCCTGCTGCAAATGGTCAGTGAACCAACCAGGTTAGGAAATACCCTTGACCTTGTGCTGGCAAATGGGGACTTTGTGAGAGAACTTACAGTGGAGGAACCGCTGTCAGGGAGTGACCACCGCTCAGTATGGCTCACATTGGATATGGGCAAGGATGGTGTGGAATCTGGCACAATAGTGCTGGACTTCTGGAGGGCCGACTTTGGGAGGATAGGAGAAGTGGTAAAAGGGTACCTGGCTAGAATTCAATCTAGTATGGACACTAACCAGAGGTGGGAGCTCATAAAGCTGGGGATAGTGGAGGCAACCAAAACCTGCTGCAAAGCCCAGAGCAAGAAGGCTAGGGCTAAGAAACCAATCTGGTTGAGCAAGGAGGTCATGGAAAAGGTAAGGAGGAAAAGAGCTGCCTTTAGGAAGTACAAGAAAACAGGGAGGGGGGAGGACAGGGAGGAGGTACTTGACAGAATCGAAGAGGTGACAAGGGCAGTAAGGAGCCAAAGCATCACGAACTCAGGCTGGCACAAGGCATTAAGAAGGGGGAGAAGGACTTCTTTAAGTACATCATGGAGAAAAGGAGCTGTAAGGACCACATAGTAAGGATTAGGAAGGAGGGGGGTTGGGTGGAAGCAGGGTACGATAAGGCGGAAGCACTAAATGAGTATTTCTGCTCAGTATTTACTAAAGAGAAGAGAGGGTGACACCCAAGGTGGGAGAAATGGCAGAAGCAGGGAGGAAGTGGTGACAGATGGGGAAATCATGGAGAGCAGAGTTCGAGAGGGTTTGAAGGCACTGAGGGTGGACAAGGCACCAGGCCCAGATGGCATCCATCCCAGGGTACTGAAGAAGCTGGCAGAGGTCCTTGAAGGACCTTTGGCAGACCTATTTAATGCCTCACTACATTCGGGGTGTGTACCTCAGGACTGGAGGATGGCTCATGTGGTGCCCCTCCACAAGAGTGGCCCCAAGGATGAACCGGGAAACTACAGACCAGTGAGCCTCACATCCATCGTGGGTAAGCTAATGGAGACTATCCTGAAGGAGAGGCTGGTGGCCCTCATAGAGGCCAAAGGACTACAGGACAGCAGACAGCATGGCTTCATACGTGGCAGATCCTGCCAAACCAACCTGGTCGAGTTCTATGACTGGGTAACTAGGCAACTGGACAGGGGCCATGCAGTGGATGTCCTGTATCTGGACTTCAGTAAGGCATTCGACTCAGTGCCACATGGAAGGCTGGGAAGGAAGTTAGTAGACACAGGGGCCGGTGCAAAGCTGGTGAGATGGGTAGGAAACTGGCTGCAGGGAAGGCAACAGAGGGTGGTGGTGGGTGGGAAGCTCTCACACCCAAGGGCAGTGACGAGCGGTGTTCCACAGGGCTCAGTGTTAGGACCAGTGTTGTTTGGGGATATTCATTGCAGACATATCATGGGACATCAAAAGCAAGATCAGTCTGTTTGCTGATGATACCAAGGTAGGCATGGTGGTGGATGACCTAGAGGGATGGCAGGGGTTGCAGGATGATCTGGCAAAGCTTGAAACCTGGTCAGACACCTGGCAACTGGGCTTTAATGCCAAAAAGTGCAAGGTGCTGTATTTTGGGATGAAGAACCCAAGGAGGAGTTACCAGCTAGGGGAGTGCAGCTAGCCCAGACAGAGGAGGAGAAGGATCTGGGTGTCTATTACAGGGTCAATGAACAACTCGGCACAATGTAGGAAGGCAGCTGCAAAGGCCAACAAAATGCTGGGTTGTATTGCAAGGGGTATTTCCTCAAGGAGGGAGGAGGTGATTCTGCCACTGTATAGGTCATTAGTTAGACCACACCTGGAGTACTGCATGCAATACTGGTGTCCATATCTGAAGAGGGACATTAAGTTACTGGAGGGGGTGCAGCGCAGAGTGACAAAGATGATCAAGGGGCTGGGGGACTTATCATACGAGAGGAGGTTGAAGGAGTTGAACATGTACTCACTGGAGGAGAGGAGAGACAGGGGTGACATGATTGAAACCTTTAAATACATGAAAGGAATAAACAAGATGGGTACAGAGGGGCTGTTCAAAGTAAGGAGGGAGGGCCACCAGGGGCCATGATATGAGACTGGAGTGAGGAAGGTTCAGGAGGGAGATGAGGAGACACTTTTTTACAGAGAGGGTGGTGGCTGGGTGGAATGCGTTACCTGCTGAAGTGGTATGCAGTAGAACAGTGGACTGCTTCAAATGAGGATGAGACAGGACAAGGGGGAGGGTTAATGAAGGGAAGGGTGGAAGGTAGGGGCAGCTGCAGAATAAGGGGTGCTAGCTGCACATTCGAGCAGACTTGATAGACCTCTAAGCCTTTATCTGCTGGCAAATTTTGTATGTTCATATAGACCAATCTCCATCCTCCCTCCACTCTCCAAGGTGCTTGAAAGAATAGTGGTGGACCAACTGGTTGAGTACCTGGACCACTACAATCTCCTAAGTAACCAGCAACATGGATTTATGAGAGCACATAGTACTGTCACAGCCCTACTGGAGTTCGTTGCCTTTATTCACCACACTCTTGATCAAGAAACCCTGGTAAGGGCTACATTCATAGACTTTTCAAAGGGTTTTGACACAGTGAATCATACCCTTCTTCTAGATCAGCTCACTGTCATCGGGCTCCCCACTGAAGCAATGAGATGGTTCTGCAGCTACCTAAGCAACTAATCACAACAAGTCAAGATCGGTGACTTCCTCTCTAAGCCCAGACCTGTCCGTCAGGTGTTCCTCAAGGGTCTATCCTTGGTCTGCTCCTTTTCAGTACATTGATTAACAAACTCTTGCCATGGTCATATACTCCTGTATGCAGATGATGCAGTTATTTTTACCAGTGAACCTCAGCCTGAATGTCTGGAGGAGGTCCTACAACAAGGTTTTACTTCAGCTGAGAAATGGTTTGAGGAGCACAGTCTCACAATGAACTACAAAAAAAAAAAAAGTCAATATTGTTCACCAGCTCCCAAAGCAGATACAAAGCTTTCCCGCTAACCATTAAGAACAGCAAGGGCTCCTTCCTCGATCTTGTACAGCACTTCAAATATCTGGCTATTACTATTGACTCCACCCTTTCATACGTTACACACATTGACAATATTGCTGAAGTGATTAATGTGAGAATAGACCTGCTCTATTGGCATAAAATTGTCTTACACCTGATGCCCTGAGCATGGCAGTACACAGCTCAGTATTTGCCCTCATTGACTACGGTCTGGTTGTCTTCGGGTCAGCCACTGATATGGCACTCCGACACATTTGGATGGCCTTGAACAAGGTGTGTTGACTTCTCACAGGTGTTGTACAGTATGACTAACACACACCTGTGATGTTTACACTCAAGCAAACTGTCTTCAACTAAAGGACAGAATCCACTACCAAACCTGCTTGATGGCTAAGAAGATCTGTCTTGATATGCTGCGCATTGGGGGTCAGGAACCTTCTCAGCCCTCTTGAAACACCAGACGCTCCAACAATCAAATTTTCAGTGTCCCTAGGTGCTGCAACGGCCCTAGCACAATGTGCCTTTGCCCATTGAGCTCCACGCTGGATAAACTCACTTCAGCCCGAAATAAGTTCTACTGCCACAATAGCTCCTTCAAGTACAAACTATGACATCAACTTCTTACAAGCACCACCTGTGATTGCTACCGCTAAGCTCTCTGTGACTCACAGTTCACTCTGCACTTAGCCTGCACCCTCTATCATCTGACTCTGCAGGCCACTTCTAGCACTTACCTCTTCCTGCCCTTCTTCCTCCTACTCCCTCCTTTCTTTTATTCTTCCCTCACCCCTCCTCCTCCTCCCTCTCCCCGTCACCACCTTCTCCCATCCTGGTAAGATCAGTCAGGCCAGTCCCTTCAACCCACTGCCTCCTTCAGCACACCTCTACATGTTCACCAATGCTACCTGACGAGTGTATTCCTCTACCTGCCTGATAACTGCTATGTAACCATTTGTTATCCCAGTATTTTATCCCTGGAATCGACTTGTTATAATTTACCTGTAGTAATGATTTGCCTGTATGCACTGTACTTGTAATGTATGTGTGCACTGTACTTGTCTTTGACGCTGTACCTGTGTAAAGAGCTGCTGCTCAAAGGTATGAATCCTGGTTTTCAATAAATAAATAAATAAATATTGAGTCTGGGTAGTCTGACAGGATGGGGAGGTTGTCTGAACAGATGTGGCAGGTTTCATTTTTACCTCTGGTGATTATTTGATGCCAAGAAAACTGTCCTAGATGTGGGCATGTAAGGCTAGCAACAGGGAGTCAGATGGCTTTGGACTGAGGGCTAAGCACTTTTTGGTTTGAGGTACTTTCAGCAGGGCTGTTGTGCTGGGATAACGGCCCAGCTGAAAGTACCTCTAAGCCAATCAGGTTATAGTACTTTTACTATCTATTTCATAATTGGTACTAAGACAGAAGAAGGCTGTGCTTGCCCAGTTGATTTTAAAAATACCCAAGTTTTGGACTCTGCTGTTCTCTGAGCACATCAATATTATGCACATCAGTGTCTTGGTTGTACATATGATGCTTTGAGGCCAACATCTCCATAACTGTGGACACTGAAGCTAATGATATATACCATTGCAAAGAGGAGGTTCAGTCCATCCCTGTGGTGTACAACTTTAGGTTCTAGCATATAATGTACAAAAGATAGTGGCTTATAATGTTCCATTGTCTCTGTAAAATTAATATATCGATAAACACTGTACAATCATCACAGAGGTATTGACATGGCACCAAGCTTTAATAAAAAAAATAGATTCCTAGCCCTAACAAGTCAAATGGTAGCCCATTCCAAAGATAATTTCTGTGAAAAGGGCTAACTTTGGAATCATTTGGGCTAGAATGAACCTATTTTTTTAAAGAAAGCTAGGAATAACGTTGTTATGGCTGTGCAACGTCAATACAATTTTCATGCATCTGTACACATAAAATCTAGTCATAGACATAGACAAGGTGGAGGCAGTTCAAAGAAGGGCAACAAAGATTGTGCAGGGCCTGCACCAAAAGTCATATGAAGAGAGACTTGGAGACCTCAATATGTATACCTGGGGGGGGGGGTGGATATGGCAGAAACCTCCAGATATCTCAAGGGCATAAATAGGGTACTAGAGGGTAGCATCTTTCAGAAAAGGATAAGTTCAGGAACGAGGGGGCATGACATGAGTTCGGAAGGGGGTAGACTAAGGGGTAACTCGAGGAAGTATTTCTTCATGGAAAGGGTGGGGGATGCATAGAATAGACTCCCAGCAAAGGTGGTGGGAGCAAACACAGGGGGGACTTCAAAAATGCATGGGACGGGCATGGGGAACCTGAGCGATAGAAATGAGATGGTAAAGCTGGAGATCAAGTGGGATCTGCAGCTTTTTCAGTAGGTAGGGATAATGGGCAGACTGGATGGGCCTAATGGTCCTTATCTGCTGTCAGTTTCTATGTTTCTATGGTGAAATTGTGTTGGCTCAGTAGTGTGTAGGGCTGAGGCACTGCAAAGTGCCTTACTTCCTGCCTTGCTGAAGACCCGTTTTCAGGAAAGGACTTGTTGGGGGTTGGCTGGGGAGGAAAGGTTGAGCATCTGGGACTGCTCTCCTCTCCTCTCCTGGGAATGGGGTGGCTTTTTGCCCTGGCCTCGACTGCCCCCAGGTGGAGGCCTGGAGGTAGAGCTGGCCAGGGAGCCAAAGTATGGGAGGGACCTGCGGGGATACATAGGATGGACATGCCTCCATGTGTGAGTCTTCAGCTATGTGAGAGGGATGGAAGAAAAAAACAGTGATGTCGGGGGCTTCATGAAGCCCGGCCCAGCCATTTCTGCACTGCATCGCCGCTCGATGAAGTGACCTGGTCCGCCTCAAATCTAATGTACTGGGGGAGGACGGCCCTTCCCCTCGGCCCTGCCATGAGAGGGGAACTTGTGTGGACATGCTATGACCAGGCACACACCAGGGGAGGTGCAGAGGTGGCCTGGAGGGCCTGAGGATTGGGCTGAAGCAGCTGCCTCCCAGATGGAGGAGGATAAAAACTTGAATTAACAAAAAAAGAAAATCTGGTGAAACTGTTAAATGCCTGTGGACCATGCTAGAGATAATATTGATGGCTACACTGGAAGGGACTAGTGTTATTCTATTAAGGAGAATCAGTTTTTCCCCTAGTTTTGATTCATAAAATCTGTGTTCAGTGCTGCTACAACATGCAAATTATCCAAAGTATTGTGCATGTGTATGAGACCCCATGGACGGGTTCACTGTGATTAATGGTAGAGCACAATTTGGGTCATCCTTATCGTACCTTACTGTCTAGTTCTGAGTGATTACAAAATCTCGTATTTGGTAGAAAGACCTTGGTTAATGAGTGTTTCCATTTATTCAGAAGAGCCAGTTTCATGTGAACTGCTGTCACTGATTGTGCTGCCCATGGTCAACCGCAATTAAACACGCTATGCAAAAGTCACTGAAAAACCCTGAATCCCATGCTTTTCCTTGGTTGAACATGGTTAGACTGTGGTTTGGGGGTATTTTTACGGTGGTTAAAAAAATGTTAAGACTTGTACCTCTGGTCAAGGTTAAACTACAATACTGTATGTCTAACCATAGCTGAGCATGTTTCAGCTGTGGTCTGTCTCGCAATGGTTTAACTTCATTTGACTGTGTGTTATTTCTGACCCTGCTGGAATATGGTTAGACTGTGGTGCACCTGATCATGGTTTCTCATTTTACCTACCAGGTTCGGCAACCACAGACAAGTACTATGACCACGGCTAGGCATGGCTCCATGATCCACATTTCACAAGATGAAAAGGACTACCAGAGTTTTGATTTAGACATTCCATGACCCCCTGCAGTACCAATATTTGCCCACTCTGTGTCCCCTGCATTGCTTATATGGAATCTCTCAGTCTGGTCCCAGTGTCATCTTTGTTGTGTTTTGGTATCTCAGTTTGTATCCAGTGCAGAGCTGACAGGCTCAGTCTGTGACTCCTACAGTGCTGATATGTGTCTGTTTGTGTCCAATACAGTACTGATATGGTCATAGTCTATGTCCTCTGCAGTACTGATATAGGCTCAGTATATGACCCTGCCATGTTGATATGGGCTCAGTTTGTGACAGTGCAGCACTGATATGGGCTCACTCTGAGATCCCAGGAGTGTTGAATGGGCTAAATCTATGACACCGCAGCGCCATGTGCTCAGTCCTTAACCCCAGTGCTGATATGGGCTCAGTTCTTAATCGCAGTGCTGATATAGGCTCAATTTGTGACCATGCAGTGCTGATTTGGTCTGTTAACACAGTAGAGGTGATATGGACTGACTCCATGACCTGCAGTGCTGATATGGACACAGTGTGTGGCCATGCAGTGCTGATATGTGTTCAGTCTGTAACCCATGCAGTGCTGGTGTGGGCTCCAACTGCGATCACTGCAATGCTTAAAAGAAATCCATCTGTGACCACTGTATTGCTCATATGGGCTTGATCCAATAATCGAACAGTGCTGATGTGGGTCGAATCCGTGACCCATCCAATGCTTTTCTGTGTGCCTTCTGTGACTCGTAAAGGGCTGACAGAGGCTGTTTGTGACCCCTGCAGTGCTGATATGGGCTCAATCTTTGAATCCATCAGTGCTGATATGGGCAAATATGTGACCTCTGTATTGCTTACTGTATATGGGCTCAGTATGTGATCCCTGCATTGCTCATATGAACTCAGCCTATACTCCTGATATGGCCTCAGTCTGTGTGACATCTTCTAATGTCACTATGGTCTCAGTCTATGACTCCTACAGTTCTGATATGGGCTCAGTCAGTATCCCTGCAGTATTCATATTAACCTCTGTGACCCCGCAGTTATGGGCTCAGTCTGTGATGGGTGCAAGGCTGTTATGGGTTCAGACTGTGACCCCACAGTGCTGATATGGGTTCCATCTGTACCACCTGCAGTGCTGAGATGGGCTGTCTGTATTCCACTGCAGGGCTGTTATAGGCACTACCTCTGACACCTGTAGTGTTGATATGGCCTCCAACTTTGTCTAGTGCTGATATGGACCCAGTCCGTGACTCCTGCAGTGCTAACATGGGTCTGTGTGAAGCCTCTGCAGTATTTATATGGCCATTGTCCATGACTTCTGCAGCGCTGATATAGGTTCCGTCTGTAACCCTAGAATGCCCATATTGGCTCAGTCTGTGAAAATGCAGAGCTGATAGTGGCACAGTTTGTTAATCTGTAAAGCTGATATGGGCTCAATCTCAGACCATCAGTGCTGATAAGGGCTCAGTCTGTGACTCTGCAGTGCTGGTATGGGTCCAGTCTTTTGACACCTGCAGTGTTGATATGGGATCAGTCTGTGACCATGAAATGCTGAAATGGGGGTCTATGACCCCTGCAGTACTGATATGAACTGGAGTAGGAGGCAGAATCCATATCAGCACTGCAGGGATTGCAGACAGATCCAGTATCAGCACTGCAGGAGGCAGTTTAGCGCAGTGGTTTAAGGCTCTGAGCTGCAAACCTGGAGACCTGGGTTTGAATCCCACAGACCCCACTTGCATACTGTGTGACCCTGAGCAAGTCACTTCATTTCCTTGTGCTCCCACGTCACACCTGTAAACAAGCTTCAGCTTAGTGTGTCTCTCCTGGTAAAAAAATAAGTAAATAAATGAACTCTGTCTGTTACCCTGTAATGATTGTATATATGACCTGAATCTGGGATCATGCTGGTGTGGGCTCAGACCATGCCCTCTGCAGTGCTTAAATATGAGCCTATGAACACACCAATATTTTTGTATTTATTTATTAACTGAGTAAGGTGGGCTAAGAGCTGAGTTCCTTTTTCAACCATGAGTGGTGGTTGAACACAAAACATCAGTTTAACATATACATGACAGTAGGGCAGTCTGTGAGATCTTGACAAAAGAAAACAGAATATATTATCGAAGAAGGCTTGTTACACAAAAAAGGAACACCCTCCACTTATTTAGTGGTAATAACTTGCTACATTAGCTAACCTTAAGTTTCTATATAGGCCCTTCTTGATAACCTCTTGTCTGTGACCCCTGCAGCACTGATATGGGCTTGGTCTGCGAATCCTGCAGTGCTTATACAGGCTGCCCTTGACCCATACAGTACTGATATGGATTTGGTCTGGGAATCCTACAGTGGTGATACAGGCTGTGACTCCTGCAGTACTGTTTTGGGCTTGATCTGTGAATCACCAATGAGGATATGGGCTGAATCTGTGATCCCTGTAATGCTTATAAGGGTGCAGTTTGTGATCCCAGCAGTGCTGATATGGGCTTAGTCTGTGAATCTTACAATGCTGATAAGGGCTCAGTGAATTACAGATGAAATGATATATGTTTAGTCTGCGACCCCTGCAGTACTGATGTGGCTTAGTCTGTGACATTTGAAGTGCAGATATTATGGGCTCGGTCAGTGATACCTCGGTACTGATATTGGTTTGGTCTGTGAACTCTACAGTGCTTATTTAAATAGACTTGGTCTATGGTTTCTGCAGGGCTGATATGGGCTTGGTTCTATCCCTGTAGTGCTTAAATGGACTCCATCAGAGACCCCTGCAATAATGATATGAACTCAGTCTGTGACCCGTGCAGTGCTGATATGGGCTTGGTCTGTGTTCGTTTGCACGCTCCGGTCTGGGCTCAGTCCATGAACCCTCCAGTGCTGATACTGGATCTGTCTGTGATCCCTACAGTGCTGATATGGATTCTGTTTGTGACATCTGCAGGGCTGATATGCGCCAGATCCATTACCCGGCAGTGCTGATATGGACACTGTCTGTGACCCCTGCACTGCTGGTATTGGCTCAGTTTGTGACACCTGCAGTGCTAATACGGGCTGTCTGTGACGTGTGCAGTGCTGATATAGACTCAGTCTGTGATCCCTGTAGTGCTGATATGAATCCAATCCAGCAACCTGCAGTGCTGCCACTGGTTAAGTTTGATCCCTCCCCCAGAAACGTTATGTTGGCTCTGTCTATGACCTCAGATACCAAATTTCTGTTTCATGTCTTATAGTCAACCCCCCCAGCTCAAAATTCCCGATCACCTAAAAACTTCAAGTTGCCATGTCCATAATGAAGAACACACACCCAGTACGTAAGATAATCAAATCAGAATGGCTAGTTGGACAACTCATTATTTTAGTGCCTGCTGATGAGTTTTTCATTGTCACTCTGGATGCTGGATTTTTCTAAAACCTGACTGTAATGCTGCTATGAGTTTACAAGACATTTTTTCTTCCGAATGATCCCTCAGTTTTTTTCTGTTTCTTTCTGTTTTGTATAACTGCCTCAGTGCACCTCCTTCGTGGACTGGAACATACAGAATGGAAAGACAGATATGTATCACTTACCAGGTAGTCTCTTATTCTGGCTGTTTGATGCTGGTGCAGACATCTGTGAAGGGTTAAAGACAATCACGCAGAACCCAAGAGGTAGCTAGAGCAGTACAGCAGCTATGAGGAACCTCCAGCAAAATACATTTCCAATAGCTGGGATCTGAAGGACTAAAAAATCAGTTTTCTGTCACTCGATCACTCACTCACATCCAGTTGCACTTCTCTCTGCTGAACATCCGTTTCCCACCCAGGATGAGAACAGCACCAGCTACAGAGTAACTTATAATAAAGCAGAATGCACCAAGTACTGAGCCTACTGGAGGTGTAACCTTGAGTAGCTCTGTCAGTGCTGACTGTACCATCTCATCCCCTCTCTGTGGGGGAGTCTAGATGATTAATAGCTAACTATCAGCTGTAAAAGGGTGTTTGTGTTGTACTGCACAGAGAAGGCATAGCCTGAGCAGTCTTGTAGCCCATTATGATTTTTACAGTTCAACAGACACAGCTTCCAGTGAAGAGCCCTTCTTAACTCTTGCTGTTCTGGAAGCTGGTGAGGCCACTCAGCTTAGTACCATGCTCCCAAAATATGTGTAAAAATCCCCAGCCTGAATGCTTTTTCTACATGTCATTCTTCTAGTGAGTGCACTGCTCTTAGCCACTAGCTCCTTGAGCAGTAGCCCTAACATTAACCCTTGCAGCACTCCAGCCGCTGCAGTAGAAACACTAAGACTGATTTGGTATTTTTTGTAATTTTTGACTAGGAAAGGCACACTAGGCTGTGATAGCTTGTTTCCAGGTGCATCCTGGGGGTGGGCTACGTAGACCTATTTTATTGATGGGGCAATGTAGGCCATGACACAGGGAGAAACTCCCTTACTCTCCATCAGAAAGTGCCATGAGATCTTTTACTTCCACCTGGACAGTGACCAGAGATGGGCAGAGGGGACCCTAGGGTTTAACATCTCATCTGAAGGATGGAGAACCAGTGCCGTCTTCAGCACTCCAGGGACTAGTGTGTGAACCTTCTTCCTGGGCTTCCAATAATGCAAGCAAAATTCCCAAGAAACATCCTTAACCCTGCAGTTGTCTTCTTGTGTCTCCTGGTTCCTTTTAATAACGTTTCTTACTTGTTCTTGTAGACCAACCCACTGAATCAGAATTTAATCATTAGGTGAAGACATACAAGGAATTAGTAATAAATTCTCTAAAACTGGTCAGAAAAACACTGAAAACTGGAAGAAATGAGGTCAGCCACACAGCTGAAGCATCCAGGGCCTCTCTGCTCTGGGGCAATGTGTGATTGTACAGTTTACAAAGCAAGGCAGTCTGAACAGAATCCTGACACTGTTCCCAGATCCAAGACCCCATTCCTATTAATACAGATGGAGCCGGGGGAGGGGTATGATATTAAGGTTGACTACTGGTGCAGTGTGGTTGCCACCCAAGCAATGTTTGTGAGCAGTGTGATTCCTGTCACGGTGCTGGCAGCAATCCAGACAGCATATATCACTGAGGTGCTAATGGACAGGAGTGGGGCAAGCTTTTAATGTGGACCTTAAATTCCCCGCCACTTCTTCCACATTTCTAATTTAAGCCCTTTGTTTGAAAAAGAACTTCTTCCTTGTACAGAAGAAATCAGTGTGGTTTTGGCTTTCCCACTCAGCAAATAATGGCCTGTCTTGCTAACAGAAAATGAAAAGCAGCTGAGCTGATGAAGGGCCTGTGAAGACAGCAAAAAATTGGAAGGGGGGGGTACCTTGGTTGAGTAGTATGATGCTGTGACCCTGAGCTTTGTTAATTACTAGGCCCAGTCCCAAGAGTTCCATCACACAGCTGTTTTGTTTTCTCTGTTGGTGAGTGCTAGCTGCAATTTCTTCTCTTTCTTTTGTTATATGCTAATAATCTACAAGTGGAGAATTAAGCAATAAGGCATGACAGGGTGTGTGTTATCATGTAATAATGTCACTCCTGGGGTGGGTTAAAGCACCAGGTGAAGCCGAATGCTTCCACCACCCCAGGAGTGACGTTGTTACACAATAGCACACACCCTGGAGTGCCTTATTGCCATTATACAATGGCTCGTTATTATACTAAAAAAAAAAAAAAAAAAAAAACATTTAAAAAAGGTTTTTAGTAGGATTTTAGTGAGGCAGTGTATCATTATTTATTAAGAGAAGAGGAAAAAAGTTAATGCTAATCAATGACAGTGATGTTATACTGAGATATCATCACTGTCTCAGGCTACACTGACCAATCAGAATCCAGGATTCTTTCTTGCCATTGTATAGTACTAAATAACGCACAGGAGGAAGCCACAAGTGAGTTATGTGTCCCTTATAAGTAGATAAACAACAATGCCCCAAAGGCAACATTATGACATATGTTAGTATATATAGCTACTGGGTCTTTATATGGCTTTGAGTGTCTTGTGTGAGTTCTTTGAGGTGAGAACAACAAAATGAAACTGAGTGATGCTGGCAATTAAAGGCTGTAGAAGAAGGCACAGTTTTCATATCTCATTATTATTTTCATGCACACAAAATGTACAACACTGTAACTTGGGTGCGTACCAAACAAGTTTTTGTAATACATTACGTCTCATTTTATTTTACATATGATTACATCTACTCTGCACACTAACTACACCTCTACATGTGAGCCTACCCATGCTTCGTCACCAGTGGCCTCTTTCTGTCTGATTTCCATGCTCCTAGTTCAGATTATGATATTTATATATTTATGTTATGCATTTATGAATCTGATGTTCATTTATTGTAAAGCACTGTGAGTTTTAGAAAAGTGCTACATTAGCAAAAAACCCTAGCTACCTACATATCTGTGGTCAGGCGTAGGAGATAGAGACACAGACAGTGATGGCAGAAAAAGACCAATGGTTCATTCAGTCTGCCCGTAATGCCCTATCATATCACAAGACCTTTTGTCAACACAGGGTTTTTGTCTACACTGTCCACCCCCTTACTCCATGTCTTACTAATACCCCATGAGTAACTACTAAGCTCATGACTCTGTCCCAGCCATGACTGAAATGATTAATGGCTTTGGCCCACCACCTACACTGCCAAACTGTTTCATGGCTCAACCTCTCTCTCCTGTAAAATAAAACTTTCTCCCACCCCCCAGCTTCCACTCATGTCCTCTTGTTCTAGATATAGAGGTACAGCAATACACTTGTGCAGTCACTCTTGTGGTTCCCTCAGACTATGTAAGTAGCAGTGGCTCTGTGCTTTCTCTAACATGTCCAGTTGTAAACACTCCTACCAAAATTGGGGGTTACGAAGTAGTCTGAGGTTCCACCTGGCAGGGGCCCTATACATTTGGTTTGGGAGCAGGCATATATAGGCCCCTGCCACTTCCTAGATGGCTTTTGAATTTCAGGTTTCAGTCAGTGTTTTAGAGTCTAAGGGCATCCAGGCATATGCCAGGTGTGTGTAGAGATGTGCTAGGTGGGTCGCTGGGCCGAGTATGTATGCACCATGCCCTGGGCCCTGGATCCACTCAGGGTTTACCCACGCAACATGTCTGAACTGACATTTCTGTGGCTGTACCCTTCGATATGAAAGAGGTCTGTTTGTCCATTTGTGTACCACAGACTTTAATAGAAAACGCCATTGCACTGCTTCCCTGTGTGATTGAAAATAACATAGTACAACATCTTAGCATAATAACCACACATCCAGCAACCCTCCTCCACACCACAATTCAAATTAGCAGTGTAACCATGGTAGGTACCCTCTATGTCTTTTGGAAACAGGAGCCTTTAGTTAAAAACAGCATGAATGAAACACTGTGGATTAAAGTTTCTCTTACAATGCCATAACCATGCCAAATTTCATATGCTGGTAGATTGGTTTCAAGAGGTTAACTTTATACAGGGTACATCTTCTCCAGGCCTCATTGTCATGATAATGTTTTTTTTTTTATCTATGCTTATTATTATCTGTTATCCTAGTTTTGCATGTGTCGGCCATAGGGGTTAACCCTAAACTAAATTGGTTATCAATCAGGTTAATGTGGTGGTGAACTGCCAGCAAAGAACATGCTGTCTCATCACAGTGGCCATGACACAGGCCAGAGAAAGCAGGCAGGCTGTTAGGCAGGTAGCCTAGGTAGGGGTGGTACTATAGTAACCAGAGCCAAAAAGAGGTGCATGCAAGCTGAAATCAGCACCAAATGAGCAGACACCAGTCTGAATTAAGGTCATATTTATTGAGCTTTTAACTCAATGCAGGTACAAAACAGGTACCCCAACTGCTGTGAAGGTTCTGTTGGCAGCAACTTACCCCAGCAGTAGCACCAGGTCACCGCCACTGTAAATGCCAGCCTTCCACAGTTGTAGTACCATAGTAGAAAGAGAAAGTTATTGTTAGGGTAGTTTTGTGGTTGGACGAAGGTTTACTGTGCTAACCGCATGGACAGAATAGCATGCCACAAAATCTTGCGGAGACAATAGCGCTGACAACATCTCCTAGAAAAAGTAATTTTCTGTGGGGAGGGGTTGCCCCTGCACCCCCCCCTTTGTGGGGGCCT
Organism: Neoceratodus forsteri; assembly: GCA_016271365.2. NCBI lineage: Eukaryota > Metazoa > Chordata > Ceratodontiformes > Ceratodontidae > Neoceratodus > Neoceratodus forsteri. The sequence goes on along the minus strand of JADMNL010000028.1, from coordinate 184,934,767 downwards.
TTGCCCCCACATCCTACTCCTATAATATGATCACCTCCAAGGGGGTACACATGTAGGGGAATGGACATAATCTGGGTGGGTGGGAAGAGTCACTATAGAAACTCCGTGGTGCATTCCATGTGGGCAAGGGGAGAAAGAGGACAGGGGTAAGAGGGGGCGGAACAACTTGGGGAAGGGGGATATAGTCCAGCATGACAGAAGGAAGGCAAGAGGTGGTGACGACAGCAACTGAGGAAACCCCAAAAAACCAAAAAAGAGAGATGAGGTGGGACCTGAACCCGGGACAGCTGTAGGTATCACCACCATGCACAGCCTGTTGCTGTATCCACACAGCCACAGTGACAACATACTTCCAAGCTGAGATTTGGAAGGTGAAAACAGCTACAGGAATAGTGCTGTTTTGTCTGTGCTATATGTTCCCTGTCATTGTTTACACAGCTGCTATTTTCACCATGTGTTTTTGTACCTCATGATAAAATTTGCGTTGTCTGCACCGGATACCTTGGATGATTCAGCTTTGATGGAGGAGCACTAGAGATCAAATGGAGGTGGAAGAAAAGGAAAATAGTAACAGTAATTTAATGATGGAATGGACTCTAGGTCCATCATGTCTGCCCCCCAGCCCTGCACTTCATAAGCAGGAATGAATATGTATGCTGTGCCAACCTGTACCCATTTATTGGGATTCCATGTCCACCTACAACCCAGGGTGCCTGGTATTTCCTTGGAAAGCAAACATTTGTCTAGGCATATCTTGACATTCGAGTGCTATCTTTATGTCCACTGTCTCTGCTGGTAGGCTGTTCCATAGGTTATTTTAATCAGAAGGGTGCAGTGTGAATATATTTTATTTATTTATTTTATTGAGATATTCAGAAAGACCTTTGAGTCAAAGATTCACTTACAAAGGTTCCACGTCATACATAGAGAGGTACAGGGATGACATTACTTACAGATTTAAAAGCATTACAAAACGTCACAGAATAGGATACACAACTTGATACAGAAAGTGACTAAAATAGGCATGGATCACATGAATACAATGTTACAGCACAGCCAATAGAAAAAGCAGAGAGGCTGTCTGTCAGCTTAGCAGTTTGAAGAATTAGGTCTGGAGACAGCAAGGTGCTGGTCGAGGTCCTCGAGAGAGCGCCAGGGCAGTCACATAGGTTTGAGGCCTGGAGGTATTTCCTTTAGCCTGGATTTAAAAGGACCTATTCTTAATTCATCGGTTATTAGACTTGAGAGCATGTTTTCCAGGAGGGGCTTTGAAATTGAAGGTTCTTTGGAACTGGGAGGTCCGCAGCGGGTACCCAGAGTAACTGAGTATTCATGTTACGGATGGTTCTGACAAGTAATACAGGGAAAATAATTTTGTTTAGGGCGGGGGTGAGACCTACAGCTGTCTTTTTGGTCATTAGGCAGGTGTGGTACTTGATTCTGCTGTCTAAGTTTAGCCAGTTTGTGGAACTGCAGGTGTGGGTGAGGCGATCACATCCGAGGATGAGGCAGCAGGCCTTGTTTAGAATGTGCCAGAGACTATTGAGGGCAGAGGTGGAGGCGGCACTATAGATGAGGATGCGTAGTCCAGCAGAGTGAGGACAGAGGAGTTTATGGTGAGCCGAGGGCCTCAGGGGTGAGGCAGTGTTTGTACCGATAAAGTACGCCTAGTCTGGAGTTAAGGCAGTGGATAGGAGCAGAACATGTTGTTTAAAGTTGAGGGCCAAGTCTAGAGTGATCCCTAGGTATTTAAAGGTGTCCACTTGTTCGGGGGGGGGGTTTGATTTACAGTTAGAAATTGAGGGCACAGGTTCTTTAATGGGTTCTGGGGATGGGAGAAGAGCATGACCTTAGTCTTATTGTAGTTAATAATTAGGCGCTGGGTGGTGAGCCAGTGTTCGGTTTCATGTAGAGGGTGCTGGAGTGATTGGTGAAGCTTAAGGAGGTCCGGATCTGAAGCGAACAGGACGGCATCATCCGCATATAGGAGCAGGCTGCTGGGGCAGGCCGACGGGAGGAAGTTTAGGTAAAAGCAGAATAGCAGGGGCCAAAGAATGGAACCCTGTGGGACCCCGGAGCGGATAGGGAGGCTAGGGGATAGGACAGTGCCTACCTTAACCAGTTGTGTTCTATCAGAGAGATAGCTGGTGAACCAGTTTAAGGTATCATTTGAGAAGCCACTATAGGCAAATGTGTTCAGTAAGAGGGCATGGTTGACGACATCAAATGCCTTTGAGAGGTCCACAAGATGGCTCCTGTGATGTGGCCACGATCAAGGCGGAGTGGACATGAGGTAAATTCAAGGAGGGCAGTGGTGCTACAATGCCCCTTATGGAATCCATGTTGCTGGTTGCATAGGAGGTTATATTTAGTAATGTGGACAGTGAGTTGATCATGACTATGCGCTCTAATGCTTTAGCTAGAGGAGGTAGGAGAATGGAGATGAGGCGGTAGTTGTTAGGGGCGGTGCGGTCCCCTACTTTATGAATGGGGTGATGAAGGCCGATTTCCATTGTGAGGGAAATTTCACCTGGCAGAGGGAGAGGTTGAGAATATGGGTGAGTGGGGTAAGGACTTCCAGGAGGGTGAGGCGGAGAAGTCTCAGGTCAAGGGAATCACTACTAAAGTGTGAGTGGTTAATGGCATTGGCAAGGTAGGGTTTGGCCGTCTCAGGGGCAGGGATGCATACGTAGAAGGGTGGAGCATGGGGTGGAGGGGGATGTGTAAGGGCAGGCGGTGGGTCAAAGAAGTTGGGGGGAGGACAAGGATGCGTAAGTAGAAGGGTGGAGCTTGGGGTGGAGGGGGATGTGTAAGGGCAGGCGGTGGGTCAAAGAAGTTAGGGGGGAGGACATGGTTGAGATCAGTGAAGGCAGAGTTTAAGGCCGAGGCTATACTGAGGGGATCTGAGGAGTGGTTACTGTTGATTAGTATTTGGTCTGGGGGGAGATTAGTAGATTTGCCACAGAGTTCCTTAATATTGTTCCAAAATTTTTGCCTGGAGTCCCAGGTGGAGGTTAAGGTTTCTTTATAGTATTCTGCTTTGGCGGTGCGAATGGCCCATGTGCATTTGTTATGGGCCTCCCTGTACCATTGTCTGTCCTTGGGCCGTTGGGTTTCATTAGCTAGGTGCCAGAGGGCATCACGGTGATGCAGCATGCCTGAGAGGTGGTCCGAGAACCAGGGGGCATGGTTGCCTTTGGACATCCTCTTGGTTAGGGGGTGAACTTATCACAGGCTGTGTTGAAAGTGTTGATAAATAGATCAAGCGCATGATCTGGGTCAAGGGTATTGGCTAGGGGTGACCAATCCAAGTCTCTGAGGTAGGCCTTGAGTTGGGCTAGTTTACCAGGCCTAAGTTTACGTAGAGAGATAATTTTAGGGGGGGCTTTGGGAGCAGTGCTGGATCAGATGAAAAGTACCGGGGAGTGGTCACTAAGTGCATCAGGGAGAACCAAGGTGTTGGTTATTCTGTGGAGGCGGTTAGTGAGTCTAGCTTTAGGAGGGAGGATGTCCCAGTGTGGGTGTTTACCTGGGTGGGGGCAGTGACTGCCTGGGTGAGATCGAGCCCTGCGGCTTCGTCGATGAATGGTGTAGCTGTCTTGGCCAGCCAATTTATGTTGAAATCTCCCATAATTATTTTGTCATAATACGTGGGGAAAGTGGAAAGATGGGACAGAATGTCCTGGAAGGCTTGTCTCTGGTCCCGGGGAGGGATGTAGGCTGAGGTGAGAATGAGAGGGGACGTAGACTTGCCTAGGGTTAATTTTAGGGTAAGAGCCTGGGCCCTCAATGTTAGGTGTGGCTGAGGGAGTACTTGGGCTGGGAGCAAGTCCTTAAGGTAGAGAGCGCAACCACCCCCTCCTTACCCACCCTATCTGATCGAAAGAGGAGATGCCCAGGGAGGTTTACTGCAGAGTCAGGAACTGCAAGGAGCCAAGCCGCTTAAAGCTATGTCAGGGTGGTGTTGGAGTACCCACCCTTGAAAGAGTCCCATTTTTTTATATGCTGCAGATGTTGATAGAGGCAATGCAGAGCCCATGGACTGATGCTGGGTGGATCAGGGAGTATTCTGAGGCCCGGATTAGGGTGGACATTGCCCAACAGGAGGAGAAGGAGGATGGGGGAGAACAGTCAGGGTGCTTAGAAGGAAGGAGCAGGGGCCACTAGGGGCATGGGTGGAAGCTGGAGGGGAAGATTCAGGGGAGAAAGGAGGAGGTGCTACTTCACTGAGAGGGTGGTGGAGCCATGGAATGCACTGCCTAGGGGGCTGGTGGAGGCAGAGACAGTGGAGGGGTTCAAGAGGGGGTGGGACAGGTACAGGGGAAGGGTTCTGGAAGCAAAATCCAATGCAGCAAGAATATCCGGAACTGGGAAGGGAGAAGCCAGAGAAGGCGAGGGGGAAAGCAAGGTCAGCACCCAGGGTGGGGGCTGACCAAACGAGCAGACACGAAAGACCGTTAGGCCTATTCTGCTGGCATTTTAGTATGTTAGTGACCTGAGATGACAGTAGTCTAATTGGGTGTATAGGTGATGGTATGCAGCTGAGTGCACCCATGGTGGAAATCAGGAGTTTCAGAATATGGGGTGCTGATAAGGAAGAAGTGGGGAAGAGGGGAAGGTGGTGGGGATACTGTTGGAGGTTGGCATGTGAAAGGGTGCTCCATAGTGTCATTTGCCTGGGGATATGCCATTTGAGGGAAGATGGAGATGGCAAGGTTAATATTTATATTATTGGGGGTGGGCAGCTGGGTGCTAGCCAGGGCTTGTAACCCATGCTGCTCAAGTGCAGGTTAGGGATGGTGAGAGAGCGGGAGTTCCAGATTGACTGGGGGTGGGGTGTTTTCATAGTGACCCACTTTCCTAGATTGGGAGAGGGAGGATGGGACATGTGGAGGAGCAGGAGAGTGAGAGTAATAAGGGTGCACAGGAGCATGGTAGAGCTTGCGATAACTCCTGTTGTATTAGTAATTAAGAGCAGGGCAAAGTATGGAAATGTGCTCCTAGTGGTGGGTAGGTATAACCTGCAGATGGGAGAACTGGCTGATTGGTTAAAAAATTACAAGGCGGGGTTTTACTGATCTATGTATGGCGGAGTCCACCAAGGGTGGTGGTGGGTCGGTGGGGTACAAAAATATAGAGATCCACCAGCTGGGCGAGCGTTGCAAGAAGCATCTACCTGATGCAGTCGGGACTTGATCGCGACAACTCAGGGGGCTGGGGAGGGCTACTGCTTCAGATACCCCTCACGACCTCCGGCGACTCCTGCTGTGGAGAGATAAGAGAAGGGACGGTGAGTTTCTATATATACTAAGTACCTGAGGGGAGGGTCAAAGAGGGAAGTTGCTGCTGAACCTTGCACTTTCAGATTTAAATGGAGCAAGTTAGAAATTTAGGAGACCAGGTGGGAGAGCAGGGTTTAATAAGCACCACATTGCTGGCCTTGCACTTTCAAATTAAAATAAGGCAGTTTCAAAATTAAGGAGACCGGGTGGGCACTTAGCAAAATTACAGCAGTTTGGCCATTTCAGAGAGTAAAGTAACCTCCTTGGCCCTGAGTAAAAGTAGCACTAGAATTCTAACAATATATCTTAAAGTAATCAACACTGTGCATGAAATTACAGCAGTTTAGTATTTACACAGTACTTATAACCTATCTCCACATGTGTGGGGATTTAAAATCAATTGCAGTAAAACTCAGCTAAAGTCTTAAGAAAAGGTGCCAAACAGCAGAGATTCAAAAATACAGAGATCCATGAGCTGGGCGGCGTTGCAAGTGGCGTCTACCTGATGCAGTCGGGACTTGATTGCGACAACTTCGGGGTGAGGAGGCTACTGCTTCAGATACCCTCCGAGGCCTCCAGTGACTCCTGCTGATGCAGTCGGGACTTGATTGTGACAACTCGGAGGAGGGCTACTGCTTCAGATACCCCTCCACGACCTCCGGGACTCCTGATGCAGTTGGGACATGATTGCGACAACTCGGGGGTGGGAGGGCTACTGCTTCAGACACCCCTCATGACCTCCAGCGAATCCTGCTGATGCAGTTGGGACTTGATTGCGACAACTCGGGGGCAGGGAGGCTACTGCTTCAGATACCCCTCATGACCTCCGCGACTCCTGATGCAGTCGGGACTTGATTGTGACAACTCGGGGGCGGGAGGGTTACTGCTTCAGATACCCCTCATGACCTCCAGCGACTCCTGCTGATGCAGTCGGGACTTGATTGCGACACATATAGGAAGCACAATTGCACATACCCCAATAATGCAAAGCATCATGGGAAACATATGCAAATCCTCATGAGAGAATTCGGGCTGGCTCTACATTGAGCAGAACTGCATGGTGCCAGAAGACCTCCAGTGCAATCAGCAACAGTTAAGAACAGCAGACACATACATGTGTTTCTTCCTCATTTGGACTCATCAGTGTACCATATCAGTGTCTTAGCCCAGGGAGAGGGAGCCAGCCACCCCTTAAGGGGGATGTTAGTTGACTGGGTCATGGGGTTAGCTTTGAAGAGTGCAGGCGTATTCCTGGTCTACCGAAGATCATCGCGCTGGGCTCAGGAGGTAAGTATGGGGTGGGGGTGGGGAGATGGGGTGCGCAGAAGGGTGTGTTTGGAGTTGGGCAGGGGCATGGGACTCAATGGGTACCTTTTTTTTACAGGTTAAAAAAAGAAGACGACAATGGGGCACTTTCGATATGTTGGGGTGGGCTCCCAGCATGCCACCTGGGTGTTTGTTGGGGGATGGAGCCGATGGGGATTGGGTACCCCATCGGCCATACAGTGTGCTGGATGGGAGGGGGAGGGAGTGCATGAGCCATGGGGGATTGAGCACCCCCTTGGCAGAGAACAAACGGGGGGGGCACATCATGCTGATGGGGATTGGACTACCCCATCAGCAAATGAACTGGGGATGGGGGCTTGCTGACGGGGTTGAGAACCCACAAGTCAGCTTACCTTGGGGCTCTGAGGTGGATGAAGAGCCACCGCCATGTTACTTGAAATGTTACAGCAGGCAAGGCACTGCCCTGCGATGATGGGTCGCTCCCTCATTGCAGCAGTGAATTCATTTCAAGTTGGTGTGCGCTAGCTGTGAACTAGTGTCAGCAACGGTGTGCCACTGCATTGAGAAAGTGGGACAAAGCCTCAAAAGGCAGAGTGAGCACAATGCATACCTGCAACCCCTGCTTCTCTCTAAGCTGCCATGAAATGTTTCTTGCATGCATGCAAGCAAACATAAAACTGACAGTATCATCTTCTGAACAAGTTCATGCCTAGCTGTAGGAGGTATACAACTACAGTTCCTGAACAGGGCACCAAGCTTGGGGCACATTTTTCTGGATGGTGTCAATATCCTCACCATCTATTAATAACTATAGTTATTTACTTATTATTTATGCATTTATTTATGTATTGAAAACTTCAGACCGTTACCTTTGAGCTCAAGTGCTCATTTACAAGGTTCCATGTCAAATACGTGGTTGCAAAAAAAAATTACATAGGAGATGCAGTCGAGTCAGGCTCAAACTCCTAAAGACAGAACAATTAGACAGTTTTGAGCAACAACAACAAAACCCACACAAATCATTGTGTAAAAGTCACAGGTTATGTACAGAGAGAAACCAAATAAAACTGTTTAGCAGTTTGCAACTGTATTGGATTGCAAAGGTGGACTGCAAAGACCTCAAACTGATTAAACTTGGGGTGATTCAGCCATGTATCAGGCAATTCATTTAACCTGTAAGCAGCTCTGATAGCATATGACTGCTTGCCCAGCTAGGTGCACCAGACAGGAGGCTTAAGGGCATTCCTGGCCATGTTTCTGGTGTTGTAGTGTTTGGAGGCGGTGTGGAAGCAATTTGTTAAATTGGGTGTTAGGCCCAAAGTGGTTTTAGCTAGCAAACATGTCTGGAGCTTTATCCTGCTGAGTAAAAGTAGCCAGTTAGCAGAGTTGGGTAAGTTACTTTTTCTATTACTTTCTATTACTTTTGGAAACTTGTTCCAGGAAGCTCTGTGTAGTCACTAGCAAAGATGGAGAAGTATTGGAAAAAGTAATACACCTTACAGTACAATTACTTATGTCTTTTTATACAAAAGAAATACGTAACTGTAACTAATTGCAATAATTTGAAAGTAACTAGTAACTAACCTATTACTTTCAAAAAATTTAATCTGTTATAGTTATTTATTATTTTTTTATTGTTTTTGTATAAAAAGAAATGAGTAACTATTATTGTAAGGTATATTACTTTTTCTAGTCCATCTCCATCCTTGCTAGTGACTGCACAGAGCTTCTTGGAACAAGTCTCCAAATGTAATAGAAAGTAATAGAAAAAGTAATTTACCCAACACTGCCAGTTAGTGAGTGAATAAAGGGTACAACTATGAATGCGGTTATCTGCACCAAGTATAAAGTGGCAAATCTTATTACAAATCAGCTTTAGTCTGTTTAGCACCATGTCACAGGCAGCTGCATAGACAGAGAGCCCATAATCTATAAGTGACAGAATGGAGCTGGGCACGATAAGGCATCTAGCATCCCCAGTGATACTGTTCCTGTTCCGGTACAGGGTACCCAGTCTTCTGTTAACTATGGGCACCAAATTGCCAACATGGGATGCAAAAGATAAGGTGCCATCCAAAGTTACTCCAGGTATCTGAAGGTCTCTAGCTGTTCAAGGTTATGTCCACTGACAAAGGGTGGAACTTTCCTCTTGTATGGGAGGCGAGAGAAGAACATGGTCCTTGTTTTTTGTAATTGTGGACCAATTTGTTGTTGTGGAACCAGCTTTCAAGTGACCTACTACAGCTTATCCAGTAGGTAGGGAAATGGGCAGACTAGGTGAGCCAAGCGATCCTTATCTGCCGTCAAAGTCTATGTTTCTATGTTTCTAAATTTACTTTGAAGAGCAACAGTAAGATTGTCAAGGTCAGAGTTTTCAGAATAGATGACTGCATAATGTTTCCCCACTGGTGCACAGTTAACCCACAGTCTCTGTGGGAGCTCCGAAATACCTTAATGTGCACTCGAGGAGTGCCGAGGCCTATGATGAGTGGACTGGGTGCAACACCATTGCAGTGGGTGGATGCTGCAGCGCAAAATACAAATTACACCAGTGGGTGTAAATACACAGATGATCCTGGCTGTAGCTGTTTCTGTGGGTTTAGGTTAAGGTCGCGCAGGAAGCCCAGGGGGTAAACTAACTAGCTAGCTAGCTGGATAGTTAGAAAAGCAATTGTTGGGATAAACCCAGTACTGACGACCTGTAGATGATCAAGTGGTGCAGGTGTTGGGGAACGTCTCCCCTGACTGGCATTTGGGTAGAGCAGTTAGGCTGGTGAGGATGCCGACGATGATCCTCTTCTCTTCACAGAGGGACTTGTCTTCAGCCATTTCAGAAGGTAGGCTGGCAGTTGTCTTCACCCAACAGAGGGACTTGTCTTCACCCACCTCAAAAGATAGGCTGGCAGTTGTCTTCACCCCACAGAGGGACTTGTCTTCACCCACCTCAGAAGGTAGGCCAGCAGTTAGGCAGTCGATCTTCACCCCACAGAGGGACTTGTCTTCACCCACCTCAGAAGTTAGGGCAGTAGTGATGGGCAGGCAGGACCTCAGAGCTCTGGTCCCCTGTCAAAAATCACAGTATTTTGTGTTGGGATCTGAGAGGCAGTGAATCTTTCACCTCACAGAACACAAACAAATAATTCTCACAGCAGTGTCTGCTATCTTGCTTGAGAAATTCTAGGCAATTCAGTTAGGCTGAGGCAAATCCCCTTGTCTCTGGGGTTACCAGGCGGTTGGCAACAAATTCCACAGTTCTAAGTTTGTTTTGGCACAAACTTAAAGTTTTTAGGCTGTGACAGCATAAGGAGCTGTCAAAGTCAGATGCTTTCTCTTCAGAAACTCACACAGTCTCTCTCAGGGTTAAACTGTCAACTCTAGAGTGTTTGTTTTGAATATATGACATCTCATTGGCTGAAAGGAGTCTCACGTTCCACCCCCGACTGGACTACTGCAGCTACCAATTGGGTCCCTTGTTGTATTTAGGCAGACCACATCCAACATGGCCGCCCCCATACAACAGTGTTCAACTCAGTCAAATATAATAAAAAATAAAAGATGTTGGCAACATCTGGCTGCATGGTGAGGACCATCCTGGTCCCATCTGGAGATCACTTGGGCCAAGGGGATCTTTGGGGAGACAGGAGCCGAGTCAGGAGTTCAGTTTCTAGCACTCTCCAGCAGGAGCTGTCACTGGAAAATAGCACTCTGTTCGCAAAGCATCATGGGACCGCAGTCCCTGCTGCCATTTGTCCCAGTGTTCACCCGACCTACTGGGGTCTTGGATTGGATAAGGGAGCCTTCTTAATGTTTTAATTTTGTTTATTTATTTCCCCAGCGTCCACTGGTGTTTGATGGGGCTGGGGAGATGATTTCTAAAGCAGCACTTGTGCCATGGCTCCCATCAGGTGCTCTGGGGCGCAAAAACATTTACAGCCATTTCTGTGCTCCACACCCCACTGTGCAGCAGTTCTGGGGTCGGGGGAGCAAAACACATTGGTGGCTCACCGACCACATCCACATCAGGCACTATGGGCACCAAAAATAGCTTGAAGCACTTCCCAGCCCTGGCAACAGTCCAGGAAAGGGCCGGGGGAGCAAGGAGGCAAGCAACTCGCCGGTAACAAGAATCAGGCACAGGAGGCATTGCAACTAAGTTCATCTTCTTCCCACCCCTGTAAACAGTCCAGGAGCAGGATGGGGAAGTGAAGCTGTGAGCAGCTTGCTGGCCGCAAGAATTGCCAGACAGCTGCAGGAGGCATCTGGACACAGAGGGGGCCCCTAAGGTAAGCTCCTGACTTGAGAGGTGGGTTACATAAACAAAAATGCTTACTGTCCCCATTACAGGACCACCAAATGGCCCTACAGAAGAAGACTGAACTTCTGTGCTTGTGACCAGGATATGGAAGGGAGATCAGGGAGCTGGGATCATGGCTGTCAGGGCTGGAGAGTGCTGGGTGGTAGGCAGGGTGAACCAGTCAGTGGAGAGAAGGCATTGGTGTGTGCTAGTGCCTCAGTCTCTTGCTGTAGACCAGACAGTCTGCTCCCTCACAAAATGTGGAATATGCACAAGTGCACTGCATGGAGCGAGGCTACTAAAGATCTATACTTGACATGGGGGAAGAAGGAATGCAAAAAGTGCAACAAAACATAAGTTCTCACCAAAAATGATGGTCTTCGGTACACTTGTGTTCCACTCCATAGAGCCAGTTGCCTTCTTGCCAGATACCAGATCATGTGAAGCTGTGGGGGAGGACATTCCTCCCCTGAGCCCCCACCATTGGGGACTGATGGCTGCTGAAGTGACCAGGTTAGTGGTTTGTGGATCTGCATGGTTGTTGGAGGACCTGAGATGGGGCAGCTGGGAGCTGGAAGGGATGAACAGCCATGCAGAGCTGGCCCATTGGTGAAGCAGCATGGCTACCACTCACAATGCCAGTCACCTGGTTCAGGAATGAATCTGGGATGTTGGGGACCTGTTGGGGGAAGGAGGACTGAGCAACAACATCTGCTGTGCATGGATATATTTCATCCCTAAAGAAATCAGGTGTTTTCAGAGTATCCTCTAGTTCTAAGAGACTATTTTAGCCAAAACCAAATGTGATAGCTTAAAGGTATGTTTCATAGAAACATAAAAACACAGAAACATAGAATTTACCAGCAGATAAAGACCATTTGGACCACTTAGTCTACCAATTTTTCCCTACCTACAGAATCACCGCAGACCCTGCTTAATCTGTGGCTCTTTCTCCATCCCTCCTTTGTTAGGGGATAGCCATAGCTGCTGCAATTTAGTTATAAGAATGTCATGGTCAAGTAAGTTTAAATGCCTGATCACATCCACAAACACTGCACCACTTAAACTTCTCTTATCCATACAATTACGTTCATGTTTTGGGAACTGAACTAAGGCTGTGTTGATGCCATGACATTCATGGAATTTGTGCTGTTGTTGAACATGTAGGTTGTGGATTTACAGAAGGGGCAGGCCTTGATGGACTGTTCAAGCCTGTCCCTTATCAAATGGTTTCTGTGTTCCTGTTAAGACCTCACATGATTATATGAAAGTTCATTTTATCTAACTTGGCTCATTTGCTCTTTTAGATGTCACTTCTTTGTACGATTAATCTTTTTTAACTTGCCTGCTTTACACATTCTAACTTTTTTAATCAGATAATACAATTAATACAATTATAACTAGGCACAGGGACATCTAGGACTAACCAAGTTTTATGCAGCAATGGGTTGAGTGCATGACACAAGATGGCTGAGCAAATTTTAACAGGACAGTTATTCCAGAGATATGGAGCCAGTCAGAGGACAATTGATAAATTGATTGAATAAATGTAACAACCCCCCCTTCCTATGGTAGAGGATTGGCTTGCTACTAGCTGTGCCCATGAAAGCACTAGGTACCTTAGCTGCACTGATCTGCCCTTAGTGGGAAAGGAATGAGTCTAGGGACAGGGGATAAAAGGGAGTTTAGGTGGGAAGTAGGATCTTTTCTCTTGTTTGACTAGTTGAGAGCTAATTGAAACCCAGGTCAGGTTCCCATGAATGGCAGTTGAAGGGCGCCTGCTAGGCCTTGGTCAGTGGCAGGGGTATTGTCCAACTCCCTTACTGCTCAGGAAAGTCTAAAAAGGAGGATTAGCTTAGTGTCATCTTTGTAGGAGTCTGGGCTGGTCTTCCTAAGGGAGGGCTCAGATCCTGTGCCTTGTGACGCCTATTGGAGGGGCACGGAGCATGGGGTCTCTATGCAGTCATCAGCAGCATAAGTGTTGGGTGTCAGGGAAGCTGTATGCACCAGAAGGGTTGGTTCATGTGGTGTTCTATCAAGTGGCTGGCTGCTGGACTCAGGCCAGGGTGGCACGGTTCTCCAGTGTGTGAGAATCCCACTTCTGAGCTACCCTGCAATGATCCTGAGGGATGGGTCAAAGAATAGGGAGGGATTGGGAGGGAGCAATCCAGAGTCTCTGGTGGGTGCCTTCACAAGGGATGTGCATTGATAGCTTTCAGGCCTTGAAGGCCTCCACAAAGCTGGTTATTCAAAAACTGCACTGAGGAGAAGGAGACAGCTGGAGGTGACATAGTTTTGCAATAACCAAAGCTTAGGTAAAGAGTTCCATTCATGGAACTCTGGGCCAGGCTGGCTGCAATGTTCTGCCAGGGAAAGATCTTTGGGGGGGTATGTGAGTTCAGTGCCCACTGTAGTGGATGTCTTGTGTGCCCCACAAGAGAAATGTGAAGGCATTCTGGGTCCCTTGGGTGTCAGGGCCCGGCTAGAAATGCCAATCTGGTGGTTCATGTGAAGTAATAATAATTATGGATTGTAGGGTTCCTCCCTGGTTTACCAGTCACCACTCCCAACTTTGAAACAAATGTTCTTCAACTCATGTCCAGGCTGTCACCTCTAATCTTAGCAGGTTTAAGGAAACAGAAACCTTGCCTGGCCAATTGTGCCACATAGTGATAGAGGCAGAGAGTCCATTGTTGAGGTGACCATGAGGTGAGACTTCATATTTACCATAATGTGTCTGACAATGACATACTGTGCCTCTGAACTCACTATGAGACTCCATCTGATGTGTACCTCATTTCCTCCATTCACCCTAGAACAGATCACAGATGACCTGCCACTTTAGGTGCTATATGATTAGGATTATTTGATTCAGCCTATACTGTGTCCCGTCTCAGTGAATTCAGAGGTAAATATGGCAGCCAGTGTCAAAACTGTTTGCAGGAGGGTTCCCAGTGAGATTACGATCCTCATACCCTAGACACTTGAGTCACCAGGGCCATGCTCTCCTCCATCAGGACATTTATGGAATCAGCCAGTGGACCGAGGTGCGGTTTACAATGGGTCTTGTCCAGAATTTGAAGATGCTAAACAGATTTTGTACAGTATAACAAAAACTCAAGCAGGAGGTAGTCTTTGCACTCTGAGACAGGACAGAGCACTCAAGTGTGCATGCCATTTGCACAGCGGAGTCGAGTGCTGATAGAACAGTGTGAATAGGACCTGGAAGACTAATTGGCCTTTAGGTCAGGTGTGTTGCAGAAAGCATTGGAGTGGGGCATGTATTTAGGAGATGTGCGCAAGTGATGAAGCTTCTTACCAAGGTGATGCCACACAACAAGGACATTTGTGTGTGATCAATCAGGAGTGAAGTTTGCTCTTTATCCAGAATACAAGGTGTATTTCGATGTCCTACTACTCTTTGAGTTCGGAAGTAGGTAAGATGTATTGACAGCTGTCTACCTCTGTAAAGGAGCCTGCTTAAGAGCATCTGAATCCTAATGTCCAGTGCTCTTTCATTATTAGAAGACTGCATTTCTGTGTACAGTAGCTTTGCAACTAGATTCACCAAGAAAAGTTTCCAAACCAGATGCTTCCTAATGTGTCCCCATTGCTGGGCATCCCATAACATTATCATACAATTAATATGCAACCGTAGACACATTTCTTGCTTTGGGAGGCTTGTAAAAGGAACCTTTCAGAATGGGAGGGCTTTAAGCCAGGTTCGATGAGTGAACAACTGTATCTCCCCATCAGGCTTAAAGGTCACTTATGCTAGGCCTCTCCAGGATTTATTTTTGTCATTTGTTGCAGGAGGTGCCACACTTCCTCGCTCCTTCGTTGGTCAGGATTGGTTTCTCGTTGGAGCCAGAGGCGCTGCTCCTTATTTCTACTTCTGGTATCTTGCTCAATTTCGCATTTTGCAGCACCTCCGGCCACCCACTCAACTCCCTTCCTGGATGCCTATATTATAGCTCACTCCCTCTGGCAGCACTCGCTGCGCAGTTCTCTATCTCTCCCCCCCCCCATCGCTGCCTGTCCCGTGGCTCATTTTTTATGTGGCCACTGACTTTGCAGCTCTCACGCCATCTCTCCTCCCATTACCTCTGGTCCCCTCGATTCCTTTTTGTTCCTCCCATACCTTCAGTGGCTCCACAGCTTGCCCCCACCATCCCTTCGCACTACTCCTAGCGACCATTTCTTTCTTACATCTGTGGTGCTTCCCCCCTCCCCTTTTGTTCCCCGCCACCTGACTTGTTGCTAGTGCTGCTCACTTTCCTGGCAGCGCTGCTCTGCCATCCTCAGCTCTCCTTCTGCCTCACCTTGGTGGCTTTCTTGCTTCCTCCCTCACTTTCTACGGCTTCTCCAGAGCTCTGGGTTCACCCGCTGACTTTCCCTAACCATCCTTGCTCTCCTTCCATTTGATTTTCCCTGTTTTCTCAGTCAGTGGCTCCTGTGTCCCTCAATCGCCTTCACGGTGCCATTGCCTCATTTGCCAGTAGTTCTGCATGTCACTCATTTCCTGCCTGCTCATTCCTTAACCTCTCTGTGCTCTGCACAATTGAATTTAGGATTGCTGCAGCAGTGTTTTCGAGGTCAGGTATCTTTTCCGTCATCGTTGTTTATCTTACTCACTGAGTCCTCTGATTTCTGCTCAGTCTTTTCAAACGGACAGCCTGTTTCAGAATTTAGCTTCCTACTCCATATTTGCAATTTTGTTTTCCTCCTTTAGTGTTCACTGGTATTATCTTGTCTGCCACACTAGTGTCTATGGAACTAACAGCATGCTTTTATCGTGCAGTGCTTCCGTCATTTCCTTTTGAATGTCTGAAATCTAACCTGGGTCACAATTTTTTATTTCTTTGGAATCCATTGGCTCCTAATCATCCTCTGATTCATAATCTGTTTTCCTTTTAGCATGCCACAGCCTGCATTTGGACCTTGCTACCGTGCTTGTGTTTTGTATTGTCCTCATTTCTACTTTGCATTATTTTACATTTGCATCTGTTTTTCTGGCTGGGACCTACCATATGTGTACTAAGTAACTCTTGTTCAGTATTTTTTTACAGGACTGTACCAAATTGCCCAAATTATTGGTGTCATCTTCTCCTTGCATCAGCTCAGCTGCCCCTTCTTTTGGGGTCCTACTACCATACCTATCATGACTCCTATGGCTGCCGAACCTTCTCCTGGCATGCTGACTCCGTATGGCCACATGCACTTTCCTAATCAGATTGTTGATAGACCTTGGATGCCACCTCTATGTTGATATCAAGGCCACTCACCTCATCAACCTGTGGTCCTCATGCCGCATGTATCAGGTTCATAACTCTGGCCATCGTTCCCCCATCCTTACCTCATGGTTAACCTATTTCCATCGCTTACTTGAGCACTGACTGGCTCAAGCCTGCAATCGAGAATTCTTTTGAGTGGGCATTGATCAATCAAGCAGCACGTATCTGGCTCCTGAGGCATATCTATCTTGACTACCTCATCTGACTCACCCTACTGCAGTTCTAATCCCACACCGGCCATCAAGGATTCACTCCAATCATGGCCTGCATTTGATATTTCTTTTTGGCTCCCTGCTACCTCAAATCTACTCAATATCCAATCAAAGACATGCCTTTCTGTCCATTGCCCTTAGCTAAGTGCTGCCTGGCTGCTCCATCATTGCTCAAGTTCAATTTCAGGTTCATTTCATGTCTCCTCTTCAACCTTTCATGCCTTCACAGCTCATCTCCATCATCGTCAGTGCTCATCGAACCGCTGCTTGGCTGGCTGCTGTCCACCATCTTTGAACTTCACTTTCAAGTTCAATTCCTGTCTCCTCTTCCTCAGTCTTCTCATATTTAACTCCTGCATTCCTGCAGTGATCATCACCATCATCAGTCTGCATTATTCTCAGTCTCCTCATGAGAGCATCTGAATACCCTTGCTCCTCTGACTTCT
This sequence comes from Neoceratodus forsteri, assembly GCA_016271365.2. Taxonomy (NCBI): domain Eukaryota; kingdom Metazoa; phylum Chordata; order Ceratodontiformes; family Ceratodontidae; genus Neoceratodus; species Neoceratodus forsteri. Next base: position 184,917,952 of record JADMNL010000028.1, on the reverse strand, counting down.
ACATGGATCTACTCCTTTCCATGATTACTCGAGCATACCCCTCTTTGGTCCCTGCTGCCTCATGTTCCTTCTTCAAACGCACTTTCTTTTGGGGTTTTCCCTATCTCGTCATCATTTCCCTACTCATAGCCCTCTTGATGAGTACTTCTCTTTAATGACATACATGACATACATCCTCAAATCAAGCGTTGTCAGCCTAGAGGAAGGCGACCTAAGCCTTGGATCCCAGAGGTTTCCTCCTCAAAGGGTTTTTCCTCTCCTCCATGCCAATGGTCATAATATTAGTTAGAGTTAGTGATTTCTTAGGTTAATTAGTTAGGTTCTGCTGTTGGATGGAGGTGGATGGTGGCCCCTGGCTTTCCCCTCTCTCCTTAGGAAGTCCACCCTTATTTTCTCAGAATTCATTCATTCATCATCCTTGCATCTTCAATGCTCAACATCTTTGGGTATTTTTTTGGGGGCTTCTTTCTAACCTACCTTTAGCCAATGCAGTCATTCCTGTGGCATCTGTAGGGGGATCCCTCCTCTAGGGTTCCTGTGTCATACCCCTATAGGGTGGTATATCCTATGGGTAGAGAGGTGGAAAGCCACAAAGTAAATCAAGTCACACAAGCATCATCTCATCTAGTTGCATAAGCACAATTGAATGAGAGGGCTTTAAGCCTGAGGTTCAATGGGCGAACAACTACATCACTCCCATCAGGCTTAAAGGTCACTTATCCTGGGCCTCTCCAGGATTCATTTTTCATTGCCCTATCACCCCCTCCTCCTGCGGCTCATCTCTCTTACCCATGGGCTTCTTCCTAATCTAGCTTTAGCTGGCTTAATCATTCCACGCACCACCTGTAAAGGGGACCCTCCTCTAGGGTTCCTGCATTGTACCCTACAGGGTGGTATATCCATGGATAGAAAGATGGAAAGTCACAAAGTAAATCTAGTCACAAGCATCATCTCATCTAGTTGCATAAGCACAGTTGAACCTATGGGCTGCAATTAAAACCACCATAACATGGAGCTGGGTGGACAAAGGGAGGGGGAATAATGCAAGGTAAGGATGTGGAAACAGCCCCAGAGTTAAGGTTTTAATAAACATGGACCACCCCCATTCCCACCAAAAAGCAAAAGAAATAGTGAATAATGTTGGAGGTGGGAGAAAAAGACACAGTCAGATCTCTTCCATCCATGTTGGTACTATTGGCAGGTATGAGGGTGTAGCACCACATATAGGAAAGCCAGCAAATGTAAAAAGACTGGCATCTTGGTTGCAGTGTCATGTCAGTGGGAAGTTATTGTGGTAGCAGGAGACATCAGAGGAGGGTTACAATAATGTCTCAGAGAGTGGATAGATGGATACAATCAAGAAAGATATACACTGGACAGGAGGAGAAAAGCAATTCTTCATGGGGCCCTCACTGGGTCTCTGCGCCCACAGGTAAAGCGGCAGTGGTGGCAGGGGTTGAAGGGAGAAGCACTCCTGAGCACAGGCACAGTTAGGACACATTCCTTCGTGGAGCTGCTCACAGTTGGAAGCCTTGAGAACTCAGAGGTGTGTGTGGAACAGAGGGAAACAATGAGTAAAGGTAGTGGCCATTAGGTGAACCATGAAAAACAAAGAAGGAACAAGAACAGAGAAAAATGGGCTAATCAAATAAAGAAAATAACCTAAAATCATCATAGCACTCTATCCAAGTGGAACATAGCAGGAAGGGTTTTGTACACGTAAAAATCTTGCTGATGGACATTGTGGGACATGAACTTTTTCTTACTGTCAGCTGTGCTATTTAAGTAATAAGCATTTTCCTTACCTAAAGCAGATCCAAAAGCAGATGATTCAGGATTTGGAGATTGCATATTTTGGTCGTTCAAAAATTTTGAGGCGATAAATGTCATTTCTATTAGTTTCCCAGCCATGACTGCAGGACAAGCAACGGCTTGGAAAAAACATTGAAAACCTGAATGTTTACTATGAGGAAAGCAGAATGCTGTGAACTGAGAACTAGGAGACCTTAGGTTTGAATCCCACCACCTTTGTGATTCAATCACTCCAAGCCATAACAGTTGGTAGGAGCAGGACCGCTGCTGAAAGCGAGATGTTACACCTCATTTAACCTACTCTGGGTGCAATAAATACACTAAGACTGCATTGAGGGAAGTGTGTGTGTGCCAAATTTCAGAGTTCAGGTTGATTTGATTCTAAGTTTGAATCCTCAGCTTTCTTACCCTAACCCTAATCCTAACCAAACTGTCCACAGTAGTTTGCACGTGAGAAACATGCTGCTGACATTGAACTGCATGTGATCCAGACAGTGGGGGGTAACTATGAACCAGGAAGTCCTACGCTTGAGTCCCACCACAACCACTGTGTCATTGTAACTGAGCAATTCATTTATTTATTTATTGAATTTTGTTAACCAGGTAGACCCACTGAGGCTAAAGTCCCTTTCTCAGGAACCACAGAACTAATTACAATAAGAACAACAATAAGCAATGGACATGAAATTACATACAACACAGTACAAGTAAAACTGACAAGCAGACCTTTGTACAGCTTGAAACATTCAAGTTGTACAACAATGCAACAGTACAGCAAAAGGTAACAAGATGTATGACAGCAAGGAACAATAACTTGACCTCCCTAAACCTCTGGCTGCCTAGTTGTAAAATTGCTGTGGAAATTGTACCCCAATGAAAGTGAGATGTTGCACCTCAGCTGGGCTATCCAGCATATCTGAGGTGTGAAATAAAATAGTTTCCCTGATACTCTGGAATCTGGGGTTGTTCAATTTCAGTTCAAATCCTCACCCTCCCCAACCAAGCGACGGTTAACTCTGGTGGCAGTTTGTCACGTGAATGATAATTTAACTGCTTCAGCTGAGCAGCTGGGGAATTCCTTGAGTTTAGCAAAGGCCATCCCTGGCACCAACCCCTCTGGGGACAGAAAGGCAGCTCTGCTTTTGCAAAGGCTCCAAAATGTCACATGACATCACTTACAACAATAGGAAAAGCAAAGGCATCCATTACTGAAACTGATTCAAAGTTTCAGGACCAGACAAAGGTGGGGAGGTGAAGGGAAATTGGGAAACAGAGAGACAGAGAGACTTAGGGAGTGAGGAGATGGCGAGAAAGAGAGAGAGAGAGAGAGAGAGAGATAAAGAAAGTTTGGCTAGGAAAAGAGAGAGAGAGAGAGAGAGAGAGATGTGGGGGGGGTAGGAGAGAGACAAAGCTAAACAGTGCAGTCTGCTGGGGGAAAGGGAAGCTGTAGCAAATACAAGCATTTGTCAATGCCGAATGTTTGCTTGCTGATATTAGCATTGGACGTGCAGGAGTTAGACAGATGCCGACTAGGAGTGGCAGTGAAGTATTGGACTCATGCCAGTCCCACCTCCACCCTGCAGAGATGGACAGGCATTGGGGTGTGCCTGTGGGTCGTTGCCCATAATGCTCATGGCATTTCACCTCATCCTATCCTGTAGACACAAAGTGTTGAGGTGTACCTTGGGGTGTTCAGCTTCACAGTCACCCTATTTCATAGGACATATGCTGAAATGGGTGCAGTACAGGAGAATGGGGTGAAGTCTGGGGCTGAAGGGTGCAAGGCACACTCAATGCCTGTCACTGGCTTCAGGGTGGGGTGGAATGGCATGAGCATTATGCAAGCGATCCAAAGTACACCTCTGATGCCTGTCAGTCTGTATAGGGTGGGACATTATGGTTGAAACCCTAACACCTGGGCGTGTGTTGGTATTTGCACTACAAATTTTCAGCATGGCCTTTTTGTGACCTCCACCTCATGAAAGCATTTGGGACCTCTTCTCATAAACAGTGGCACTGTGATTTTGTTAATGTGTTCCAAACTTCGAGTTCCCACAGCAACCGTGCCATTCTTCACCAGATGTGTGAAAATACAGATCAGGCAGGATGTGAAGAATGACAGCTGTACCATTCATAGGGAAGTGTCGAGAGATGGCAATGTTGAAAATCTGTAGTGAAAATACTAAAAATGCTCAAACTTCCGAGCGTACGTGGAAGGTGCACAACACATGCTTGTACCACAGTCATTTAGTGGAATTATTTCACCAAATTTTCAACATAGGCATTTTGTGACCTCTGCTCATGAACACTGTCACTATGATTTTCTTAATCTGTCCAAACACTACTTCTACAGCTACCACGCCCATGGTGCGCCAGATGTGTAAATGCATATTTTGGGCAGGATATGAAAAATGACAGCTGTACTGTTCATAAGGAGGTGTGGTAAAATGCCAATGTTGAAAATCTGGAGTGAAAATATTACAAATTTGCAAAGTTACGGTGCGGAAACTGCACAACACACACTTTAACACAGTCATTTTATGGACTTTTGTCACCAAATTTTCAACATAGGCATTTTAGGACCTCTGTTTATGAACAGTGTCACTGTGATTTTCTTAATCTGTCCCTAAACTGATTTCCCAAGCGATCACGCTATTCTGCACTGGGAGGGCGAAAACACATTATGGCCAGGATGTGAAAAATGACAGTTGTACTGCTCATCAGGAGGTGTGGAAAAATGCCAATGTTGAAAACCTGGAATGAAAATATTACAAATTTGTGAAGTTACGAGCATGCGTAGAAACTGCACAACGCACGCTCATAATGCAGTCATTATTTGGAATGTTTTCATCAAATTTGCAACATAGGCTTTTTGAGAGCCCACCTCATGAACAGTGACACTGTCATTTCATTACTTGGTCTGGAAAGGTGATTCCACATAATGACTGCAAAATCATCTTTCAGGACCAAATAACGAGATGACAGTGACTGAATTCATGAGGTGGGGTCCCAATAACCCCATGTTGAAAATTTGGTGCCAAAATTTGAAAAAATAGCCGAGATGTGCACCAAAGTTGAAAAAAAACCATTGATGCCATTATACAGCTTACTGGCATTTCTTCAGTTTGCGGTCAGCATTAAAGAGTGCAGACGTGTTCCGAAGATCGTCGCGCCAGGCTCCAGAGATAAGTATGAGGTGAGGGGTGTGGGAAGGTAGGGTATGCAGTGGGTGGGTGCGGGTTGGGGAAGGGGACATGGGACTCAATGAGGGACTGTTTTCTTTTTTTAGAGGATTTAAAATTTAAAAAAAGACATCGCGGGACACTTTTGGCATGCTGTGGTGGGCTTCCAGCATGCCACCTGGCCGGATGTTTGTTGGGGAGGTGGGTAAGTGAGCCAATGGGGATTGGGCACCCCCGTCGGCCATACAGTGTGGTGGGGGGGAGTGGGAGTGCATGAACCGAGGGGGATTGGGCACCCCCTCGGCACATAACAAATGGGGGGGGCGCATCATGCCAATGGGGATTGGGACACCCCATCAGCAGATGAACTGATGATGGGGACATGCTGACAGGGGGACTGGGAACCCCCAAGTCAGCTTTCATGGGGACACTTAGGAGGACAGAGAGAGAGTCGCCACCCGCCGCCATGTTATAAGAAATGTTACACCAGGCAAGGCACCGCCCTGCAATGAGGGGTCACTCCCTCATTGCAGCAGTGGATTTGTTTAAAGTTGCTGGCACGCTGGCTGAACTAGTGTCAGCAGCAGCATGCCACCACATTGGGGAAAGCGGGCCAAGCCTCAAAAGGCACTGGGGGCATTGGCCCCCACAGTGCAGCACCTCCAAAACCCCGCTTCTCTCCTAAGCTGTCACGAAATGTTTCTTGTGCATCCATGCAAGCAAACATAAAAAGGAAAATGGGCTGTATGGTACATGATCCCAACATGCATGAAGTACAGGCCACATGTCAGCATGTGGTAATGATGTGCAGATTAAAGAGGCAGTCAGACAGCTGAAGAATTTTTCTCTTTATTTAAAGGACAGCTAGACAATTCTGCCTATTTTTAGCCTCATCTGGGGGGAATATAGATGCTCACCAAGTGAAACTTGTTGGCAGCATTTTTAGTGAATAGGGAAATTTGGCCAGAACACTGGGGATACTCCCCTATTCTTTTCGAGAAGTGGCATGGGATTTTCAACATCCACCTGAACAACCACCAGAACACGCAGACAGGACCTCAGGTTAATATCTTTATTTTATTTAAACATTTAGTGACTGAGAAAGGCACACTGAGCCAAGGCTTGTTTCCAGGTGGGACCCGGGAGACAGGGAACATGGGAGTCAGATTACACAATGACAATAGTAACAAAATAATATACAGTAGGTGGTATAAAATACATTTCAAGGGACGTAATACAAACTAGTATACAAATGAAGCATACATACATTCCATGATACTAATACAGCAAAAACAGGCTACACATTTAGGGTCCACAGTGAGGGGGTAGGTGCTATGAGATGTTGTGGGAACAGGTAGGGAAGGGTGGGAGATGAAGCAAACATTTGACAGAGTAGTGAGAAGGAGAGTTGTGTAGGTGAGGTGTTTGTGAGTTCCACAGAGGGGGAGACGATAATTGAAGACAGACTTGCCCATGTTGGAAGATGGAGTGAAGAGAGAAAAGGAGCACGAGTCCCTAGAGCATAGGGAGTATGTTGAGGCAGTGGCAGGTGAGAACGTCTCAGCCAAAGGACAGCACAGCCCAATAGTACAACATTCCCTTAGTACTGCACTCTGGTGCCAGCAGTTAGGTAGAGCCCAATCCCAGTGTGGGACTAGAACCCATGATCTTCTCACCCAGAGGCAGATGTGCTACCAAGCTGAGCCACGTTGACACCCGTACTATAATGCTACAATGGAGTTCAGTACAGGTCTAGACAACACTGTAAGTCAGCTTGTGGTCATGAATTATGTACAAAATATTAAGTAGGCAGCCAGTGGCTGATGAATGTTGTTATGGAGATGGAGGTACAGGTACAGGTGCAGGTGCAGGTACAGATACAGGTGCAGGTACAAGTGCAGGTGCAGGTACAGGTACAGGTGCAGGTGCAGGTACAGGCCCATTAAACATAGGAAGTCAGCTAATGGTCAACCAGGCAGCTGAATAAAGCTATGACAGAGCTGAAGGATGTATAGTGGCCCCAGGCCAACACAGAACAGCTCGTCACTGTGTGTCAGGACATGAATGATGTGAAAAACCCAATTTGTAATTCAAAAATAAAAAAAAAAGATGGCGTGAGAAAATGATGTGAAGGATTTGGAGGACATGGGCTGATCAGGACAACATGGCAGTTAACTCGTCATTGTTTGTCATTACAAAAATGATGTGCAAGCTAGGGATATGCACCAAGCCAACCTCTGGTATTTATATTTGATTGTTTGATATTTGCATATCTGTTTCTGTGTCTGTCCTTGAGTCTAACACCCATGATGGATGCTAATACACTAACTGATTACATTTAACCTGTAAATACTGCACATCTGGAAAGGTCACACAAACTCCAAAGCCCCTATTAAATCATTTCAGGATAATGACTACTGTAACTGTTAACCCTGGGGAAAGGTGACTGTACAGTGAGTTGGCAGCCATGCAGCATCATGTCATGTGACTTGCTCAAGGTCACACTGTGAGGAAAGTGCTTAGTGGGATTCAAACCTGAATCTCCTAGTTCCCACGCCTATGCTGCACTGTAACCCTCAATGCTAATTTTCACCGTGAAGGAAAGGCCTTTCCGAGCACTGCCTGCGGAGCTTTTTCCTTCACACTGATCCTGCATCAGAAGAGGATGTTTTTTTCATTTGCATTTCAGAGATTTCTGTTAGGTGGCTGAAGGGAGAAGTGGAATCCGACTGCACTACAAGGAAATGTATCTCCTTTATCCCTGTCGGGGTCAGGATTAATGTTGGATGATCAGGAGGCAGAATTTCTATGCGTCTGGTGTTTTAATAGAAGCAGCGACAACTAAGATTTCACAGAATGGCAAATAAAATAAAAAGATCCCCTGTGCTGCCGCAGAAATAAAAGCAACTATTTGGGGGGGGGTTCAAAATAACAATTAGGGAGGTGGGTGTCATACTAACAGAGAAGGAAGAGGCTTTGAAATAACACTGAGGGAGGGGGGCTTTCAAATAGTGAGGGAGCAGGCTTCAAAATAAAAGTGAAAGAAGAGGTTTTGAAATACAGGTAAGGAGGCCTCAAAATACCAAAGAGGGATTTGAAATGACAGTGAGGGTGGCTCTGAAACAGCATCGAGATAGTGGGCTTTGAAACAGAAAGGAGGACTTTGAAATAACATTATAAATAGAGCTTTGTATTAACGGGAGGAGGGGCTTTGAAATAACAGTGAAGGAGGTTTGAATAACAGTGAGGAGGAGGGCTTTAAAATAATAGTGAAAATTGAGCTTTGTAATCATGGAGGGTGGATATGACTTTGAAATAACAGTGCTGGGGTTGAAATAACAGAGAGAAATGAGGAAGAGGCTTTAAAATGACGGTAAAATATGAACTTTGTAGTAATGGAGGGAGGGAGGAGGAAGGAGACCTGAGATAACAATGAAGGAGTGAAATAACAGGAGGGACAGTATAAAAGGGGGGCCATGTAAAAACTGTGAGGGGGGCTTTCAAATACCAGTGACAGAGATGATTTTGAAATCAGAATGAGGGAGAAGGCTTCACAATAACTGTGAGGGAAGGGGACTTACAAAAACAGTGAAGAAGGTGGCTTTGAGAAACAACTTCGGGGCTTCCAAAATAAAAATGAAGGAGAGTGCTCTGAAATAACATTAAAGGAGGGGGTTGAAATCAGTGGTTAAATTTTAGGTGGGAGAACTAGTATCTAAATTTCTAGGTGGTAGAACTGTCATTTCAGTAGCCTGTGATGATGGTGACCATGATTGAGTTCTTTCAAAAAGTGCAACTCAATCACAGCACCTGTGCACAAGGCTACCTGGCAGGGAGGGTGACCGGATAGGGGTTTGACGAATACAGCAACAGGATGTCACTATGTATGCACGCACAGGGGTGGGGTGGGGAGAGACCACGCCGTGTGATGGGGGAGTAGGGAGGGAGGGTTTGTGGGGTGTAGTGTGGCAGTGGGCTGCAAGTTGTCCATGTGGTGTGATTGGTTGGTGGTAGGCTGGGTTGGGGAGGTGGCTGGTTTGGTTCTGGGCATGCTTGTGGTTTTGCTCTGTTTTTTTTTTTTGCTTGCCGATCCTCCCCGACAGCCATCCCTGGAGTTCAGAATCCTTTATAAGGAGGGTACGGGGGGCACAGTCCCCTGCATATAAAATGAAAACCTAAGTCTCCGGTGCCCTCTTGATGTTTGCTGTGAGAGTACATCACCGAAACTGATTTTCAGTGATGTGCACTTGCCCAAACGGCGATCGCCTTTCCGCGATCGCCGGTATCACACGGAACCCTTATTTCTAGGTGGTGGAACTCTCCTGTAGTAGTCAGTGGAGAAAGATGACTGAGGTGGTGGAACTATCATATTGTTTTGTTAAGAGGAGGTGGAATTGAGTTCCTGCGGGCTCCTGCTCAATTTAACCCCTGGCTGAAATAACTGTGAGGGAAGGGCAATTAAAATAAAATAATGAGGGGGCTTAGTAATTAAGTGAAGGTGGGAACTTTGAAATAACAACAAGGGACAAGGGTCACAATAACAGTGGGAGGGCTTTGAAATAACTGTAAATGGGCTTTGAAATAAAATTGAGGATAGACAAGCCAACATATTAGTAAGGGAGGGGACTTCAAAACAACAGTGAAGGAGGAAGCTTTACTTGTAACAGTGAGAGGGAGATCCTTAAGATAAAAGTGAGAAAGAAGGCTTTGAAATCACAGGGGGTTGAAATAGAAATGCATGAGGGCTTCCAAATAGCAGTGATGAAGGGGGCTTCAGAATAATACTAATACTAATAGAGGGCCTTTGAAACAACAGTGAAGGAGTGGGCTTTAAAATTACGTTGATGGAGGTGGCTTTCAAATAACAGTGAGGGGCCATCAAAATAACCATGAGGGAGGGGAACTTCCAAATTGCAGTACAGTGAAAGAGGTTTTGTCAAAATAACACTGAGGGAGTGGGGATTCAAACAGGGCTGTGCCAACAACTGCAAAATATTTTGTAGGGCCCTCTCCCCACCAATAAACATAAAATAACCATTAGCGCATATGAAACATTTAAAATGTAAGTTCTTTTGTATCTGGCCTGCTGAGCATCCACAGTTTGTCCATGCTGCCCACCCCCCTTCCCTTTGCTGGAACCATGATAAAGGAACTGAACAATGTACTTTGTCCCTGCTTCATCTGTGGACACCAGCAGCAAGATTAGATCTTTTGTGTAATGGGCCCTATAGCTTCTTTCTTCCATACTCCCCCCAACCACGTGAAACTATAACTAGGATCTTCTGACGGCACTGCTGACAGACCCAATTTCAAATGGATAGGCAATTTCCAAAGAGAAAGTTGCAAGCTGGTCTTTGAGAAAAGGTTTTCTTAAAGGGGCACTGTCAGCCTGCCCTTCATTTTATGATTAAAACAAACAGTGTGCCTCTTGGCACCATCTATCATAAATGCTCCCAAAACCCTACATGTGCAAATGTACAGCCTTTTGGCGGTTTTAAGATTTTTGAAGAATATACACACTCAGGTTGAGTAAAACTCACAGCGTCCTGGAAGCTTACAATGATCGGAGAATACGCCTCTGGCATGGCGGTGTCCAAAACAGTGATTTTTGATAACGACCCTGAGATAGAATAATAACCCTGCTCCAGCGTGTAAAAGAAGGCGTTGCTGGTATCTCTGTTGAAAAACCGGCGCTCTGTAGTGCGCAATTTGTAATTTCTAAGATTTGCGAGAAATCACACCTGCTATGCTTCAGAAGCATGCTCTTGCACATGCGTGAGATCTCTGTTCCTTCCTCTGAGGCGCATGATTTGGTAACTCCTGGAAATTACAAATTGTGCACTATAGCGCTCGGTTTTCAATGGAGATACCAGCAACGTCCTTCTTCACACGGAGCAGGGTTATTATCTATCCGGGTTGTTATAAAAAATCATTGTTTGGACACCGCTCGTGAGAAGAGGTGCGTTCGTACCACATTTCTTGGGATGAGTTTTACTGGACCAGTGTAAGCATATTCTAAAAAAAACTTAAAACCAGCCAAAGGCTGTAAATTTGCACATGAGGCATTCTGGGGTGCATTTATGATAGATGGTGCCAAGACGCACACTGCTTGTTTTAATCATAAGGAAAGAGGCAAGCTGACAGTGCCCTTTAATGCTGTCCTCAGAGGCAGTGAGCCCTGACAGTGTGGGCCCTACTGCAACTACAGCTCTTGCACCCCCTGGTCATGGCCCTGGCTTCAGACTAACAGTGGAGAGGGTTTGAAATAAATGAGGTAGGGGGATTTTCAATAATAGTGAGAGGGTTTTGGAAGAACAGTGTGGGATAGGGACTTGGAATTCTAAGTGAAGAAGTGGGGTCTCAAAAATAAAGTGATGGAGGGGACTGAAATTACTAAGAGTGGGTAGCTTCAAAATAACAGTGAGAAAGGGGCCTTGCAACAAGAGGGAGGGAGGAGGGACTTGAACTAACAGTGAAGCTAGGCACCTCAAAATAACTGAAAGAGCTTTGAAATAACTGTAGAAGGAGGACTTTGAGCTAACAGTTAAGGCAAGGCAAGTTTTATTTTCCAGGTGCCCAATCCTGGAGATTCTGGGCGCTGCACAGTAAAAACTAGTCTTCTAATAAAAATTCATAAAAACATAAAATCAACATCTTACAAATTACATACAGTTATATAAAACCTTTTGATATAATTTCAACAATAAAAGCAAGAAAAAGGCGAGGGAACAGGTCCCCAAGACTCATATACCAGTTTGGGAAAAGCCTGGCTGAAAAGGTGGGCCTTTGATGGAGGCCCTTAATGGCATGGATCCCAGAAATAAACCAGTTTCTGCACCAGAGGCCATCCTGTTCCACCCTCTGTTTGACTCTACCTCTAGTACCTCCGCCTTATTGGGGTTCTGTTGCAGCCAGCTGGAGGTCATCCAGTTGTTGATCTCTGCAAGGCAGTTGTTTAGTACTTCCACCGCATTGGATGTCCCTGGTGCAAAGGAAAAGTACTGCTGGGTGTCACAACACAGCAGTGAAAGTCCAGACTGTACATCCTAATGCTCTCACCGGGAGCAGCATGTACATGGCAAACAGCATTGGGGACAAGACAGAGCCCTGAGGTACTCCACATAACAGGAGGTTAGGGGAGGAGGAGAAATTCCACATCACTACCTGTTGCCTCCTATTCATGAGATCGGGCTTAAATCAGCAGATGACAGTACCGGTGAGTCCATCAAATTCCCCCAGGTGGTCAAGCAACACACAATGGTCTACTGTGTCAAATACTGAGGAGAGGTCGAGGAGAATAAGAATTAAAGAGGGCTTCAAAATAACAGTGAGGAGAGAGCTTTGAAATAACTAAGGAACAGGATTCAAGTAACAGTGAGGATGGAGATATGAACTTATAGAGTGAATGAGAGGGCTTTGAAAAATAATTGAAGGAGGCTCTGATATAGTGAAGGAAAACCTCATAATAACTGTGGCGGTGGGGGAGATGTTCTCCATCCAGGTTTAGCTGCAACACAGATCAAGCTTTTCAGCAAGATTTTGCTCTGTCTCATCTTGCAGCTCATGTAGCTCTAATATTAATGAGGCTTCAAGTTGCAGTGGTTAGTCCCATCTCACAAAACGATGCTCAGGGTAATATAAAGACATGTATAATCATTACTAATATTTGTGAAGTATGTTTTTACCCCATCCCCAGCTAAACCACTCCTTTGTGCCTCCAAACATCCTCTGCCACTGGATTCACCTTTTCAACTGCACTGGAATGTCCTGTCTATTTCCATGTGACCGGTATATCCGACTGGGGGCACCTCCGGTGCTAAGTCGAAAGTATTGGAAGAGAGAATTGCTTGTCTGAATTGGGAAAGATGTTCCAGAGGGTGTAGACAGGTGTAAGGGGCCTGACGCATTGGGAGGTACTAGAAGTGATTGTCATCTAAGGAATTAGGTGGGCTGCTTTGCCTTGTTCTGTTCGCCCACCTCCCTGAGTGTGTGTGCACCATGGTGTCCGGTGGTGGGAGCATGCTTGACTTGCGCCTTGCGTTACCACAAGCCTGCCACAGGGAACTGATATTAGAGTGGGCAGAATCCAACCCTCCTCCAGGAGAAGAGCACCCTGATGAACACTGTTTCATCCTCCTTGCTGACCTTTGCTCCTGTCATTCTGGATCCAGAGCATGAACTCGAGTTGCCAGCATGCTGAGTGGGAGCCACATCACTTGGTGCCACACAATTGGTGAACAGTTTTTTCAAGTGTCTATCCCAAATCATATGCCTTTTACTAAAAATTATGATTCTGAAACTCCAGAAAGCCACCGCTGTATGGTATATAGCCCACCAGGGCAGTAGGTCATGGGGGAAATAGTATAGTAAGGGAAGACTTCATGGACAACGACCGCACAAAAGCTATGCATGCCAGTCTCTCTCAAAAGTGCCACCATTTCATTTATCCATGGTCAAAATAAAAAAAAGAACAAATGGCTCACACTGTGCTTAAATTTATTAAAGTATCACGAGCAAAGACACCACGGCCAAAAACCCGTATGTAGCTTCTGACCCAGAAGGCTTCATCCATGGACCTTTGCTCTACTTCTGCCATCAAACTTTATGTTTCTATGTTTCTGGTATTTGAAAGTGGCTTCTGATTAGTGACTGTGATAATTTAAAATAAATTTATGTTACTTAGGACATGGAAATAAGTATATAACCTATTTGATTTGATGGAGTAATGTCCCTTTATTATTTTCAGTTTATAAAAAATGAGAACAAATAACACTCCTGATGTATCTCAAGGTACCATCTGGAAGCACTTAAAGCAACAGCTAAAGGGAAAATTACAAGCTATGCAGCACACAAGAAAAAACTAAGGGAACAGCAATTGTCCAATTTAGAGAAATCTCTTAAAGAAAAAGAAACCCAATATTATAAAACAAAAAATCCTGATAATAATTCACAACTTCCCCTTGAAATTCTTCAGCTTAGAATTAAAATCAATGAATTAATATCCAGGAAAGCTGTACTCGCCCTCCTTAGACTTAAACACCGTTATTGGGAACAAGGGAAAAAATGCGGGAAGCTGCTTGCTTATCAACTCAAGAATCAACAGATGGAGAGACATATTGCTGGTTTGAAAGATCCTTCAGGCAACATCCATACAGTTAATCCCTCAATTAACCATGTTATGCAATCCTGCTACCAACAATTATACTCTCACCTCACTCCCCCACAACCTGAATATATACAGCAATTTCTGGACAATTTACAGTTACCACACCTCTCCCAACAAGATATGGCTTTGCTAGATGAACCCTTTTCCCTAAAAAAGATACAAAGCAGCGCTAAATTCCCTTAAATCTGGTTAAGCTCTTGGGAGTCATGTTTTTTTACGTAGACTTTTATAAATCCCTAGCTGACATCTTATGCCCCTTACTTTTTAAGGTCTTCAAAGAGGCATCTTCACAAGGTAAAGTTCCTTATTCTATGACAGAAGCCATTATAACCATCCTACCAAAGAAAGATAAAGACCTTTCTCTCCCATCCAGTTACAGACCGATATCATTACTTAATACGGATGGGAACATTTTTGCCAAAATATTAAATACTCGTTTAGAATCAATAATTTTGAAACTTGTCCATACCTCCCAAGCTGGATTTATCAAAATAGAACTGGTTCTGATCATCTCCGCTCATATTTAATTTAATCTACAAAGCTAAATCTCTTAAATCACCTGCTGCAGCTATAGCCATCAACTTTGAAAAGGCATTCGATTCTCTCAGCTGGACTTATTTCTATCATGTTCTATCCCACTTTGGTGTCACTAATAAATTTTGTACATGGGTTCAATTACTATACACCCTCCTCTCTGCCCGGGTTCTTATTAACTCAACTCTGTCCTTATCCTTTCATCTGGCAAGAGGTACCAGGCAAGGGTGCCCCTTATCCCCCACTCTTTTTATTCTAGCTATGGAACCCCAATCAGCTGCTCTTCATCAGTCCTCCATGATCCAAGGTATCCCTATTGATAATTACCGCTATACTTCACTATCCTACGGTGATGACCTCCTTACTCTACTCGAAAATCTTGAAATTTTGGGACTACCCTTAATTAAGTTACTTAGCAACTTTACTTCACTTTCTGGGCAACACTTTGAATCTAAACAAATCAGAAACAATGCTATTGAACAATTTTGTAACCTTCTATGAATACAATATTAGATTTTCATTGGGCCCCTCAAGTTGTCTCTTACCTTGGAATATAGATTACCTAAATTAGACAAGATGTGGGGCAATCTTTCCCGTTATTAGCAAATATTAAAACACTCTCAACAGATGGAAACTGCTTAACCTCTCTTTTAATGGGAAAATCTCCGCTATCAAGATGTCAATAGCTCCCAAAATACTGTATCTATTTTCTAATATCTCTTTAACCCTCCTACTTTTTTTTGTCAGAATTGATGATATAATTGGCAATTTTATGGGAAGGCAAAATTCCCAGATTTAGTCATAACAAACTGTGTTCTCACTGGTCCAAAGGGGGCTTCGGGCTCCCCTGGTTCCAAGCATATTTTTTGGCCTTCCGCACTGCCCGAACTGTCAAATGGTTTAATAAACCCAGCAATAAATCACTGTTGTGGGTCAATATGGAAACATCTCTATGTCTAGGCAATGTCACCACTTCCTTCATTTATAATCTTCTTCCCCCCAATTTACAATCTCACCCTACTATAGCATCATCCATATACCACTGGAAAATAATTCATAAACACCTTAAATCCAACCCAACTCCTCTCATACTGTATATGCCCCCATTTGGGGGAACTGCAACATCACTCTTGATAATCACCCAATTTTTTGTTGTAATTGTAAAAACAGGGGCATTTTTTTCTTGGAGGATATATTTATACCTCAGACTCCCAAATTAAAATCCCTTTCTGACCTGCACAAACAATGGAATCTTACCCAGCACGATTTCTGGAAATATTTACAGTAATGCATGGCATGGAACCTTTAACTTCCTACTATTCCTCATCAATCTATATATGATACTTTTATTTCTAAATGGATCAAAACAAACTCTAAATTAAATAGTATAATTTACAAACATATCAGAAATACAATTCCAGATCAATCTTTAATTGTAAAAAATAAATGGAGTACCCTTTTAAATTATAACATAACCAATTCACAATGACATAACTGTTGGCTATCCAGCCATAAATCTTTCAAGGATAATCGCAGTTCACTCATACAAACCAAGATTCTGCATCTATGGTACAGAACTCCTGAGATTTTGCAAAAATGGCTTAATGAACAACAATAAATGTTGGGCTGTAACTCCCCAATGGCAATTTGCTACATATTTTATGGCATTGTCCACCCATACACAGTCTTTGGCATCATATTCATTTCTTTGCAATGAAAGTGATTGGTCTATCCTTTGCATTAGATCCAAAACATTGCATACTTGGTATTTTCAATGTTCATTCATACAAAATATTCCATTCTCAGAATAGGTGGTTATCCCTACTATTCCTTCAAATTAAACGCCTTATACTAATGCATTGGAGATCAAACATCATTCCCACCCTCCCGAATATTCTCAAACAACTATCTCAATATGCCATCCTTGATCAAATGTCACACTTGGCCTCTGACTGACTTAATTTATATAATAAATGCTGGCAGGACTATTTTAAATATTAAAACACATCTACACATATTGTCACTTAATCCATGGGTTGTTATATGTTCACATTGGAATCTCACTTCTAGCTCTTTTGTTCCTTTTTCATCTCTTCTCGTTCTGTCTTTTTATCTCCTGTTCTTCTTCCCTTTCCCTCTTCACTCTTGTTCACTTTCTTAGATATTTTTCTCTTTTTTATGTTTTTCCTTTATACAGTCTTACACATACTTGTATTAAATTACAGCATAATAGAAGTACAATCATGACTGCTCATATTTCTTGTTTGTATCTACTCCTTTTACCCCTTGAAGCATAAATTGCCATATTTTCTCTCTTATCATACAGATTGTACTGCTACTTATTGTTTTCGCAACATTTATTTTCCCCTTTAATATCATTGTATAATACTTCAGACATCATGTTTTTTTCCTTCTCCTATTAAGAATTTATGTAAGTGTATATTGGAGAATGTACTGTACTTTTATGTATAATCACAATAATTACAATAAAAAGATTAGCTGTAAAAAATGAGAAAATAATTATCAGTTGACAATAGGGGTTTTCAAATCTTAGATCTTGTTCCAAATGTATTCAAAAAGTAATGAGGAATACATGACCAACAGAACTGGGTAGCAGTGGGTGCAGTAGTTTGAGAATTACACTATATTCAGGAAGAGCAGATATCTTTTATTTATTTATTTATTGAACACTTTGGGTTTACAACCTTTGAGTCAGAGACTCATTTCCAAAGGCACAACATCAGTAGATAAGTATACAACAGTTAGGCCAACATATACAGTTTGGGTACATAATATTGCACAGTAGATAAGCATTGGAACAAAAGACAGTTGCAGTTAGGATACAGGTCTGACAGAGTTGAGTACAACAGTTAGGTCAACTTATACAGTTTGGGTACAAATGTTTTACAGTATATACAGTGCAGTTTTTCAGTAGATGAACATTGGGACTGGGTAAGTCATAGCCAGTGCATAGACCTGACAGTGTCAAGTTCAACAGGAACTTTGAGAGCAAGGGTATATTTGGGTATCAAGATGTCTTTGTATCTTTGTTTACATTATTGTTACCGTCCCCCTTCCCTGGCTCTGCTCCTCTCCAGTCACAGGAGATTAGGATTAATGTACCTACATAAAATATGCAAGAGCTCCCTAGTAAATCACAAGAGCTCTGATCAATCGCATCAGGACAGTGACATTTCAATGGCAAGAACTCACTCACTCACTCACTCACTCACTCACTCACTCACTCACTCACTCAGGCTGACAGAGCTCCCAGGAGTACCATAGATGTGTACACTGCAGCCTAAAACACTATAAGCCAGTGATTCCCACAAAGTGTTTTTATGACAGCCAAAATTCCAAGGATGATGCCTCCATCAAGGGCTGTGTCAAGCAACATGTATCTTTTTTGGGGGGTTG
This sequence comes from Neoceratodus forsteri, assembly GCA_016271365.2. NCBI lineage: Eukaryota > Metazoa > Chordata > Ceratodontiformes > Ceratodontidae > Neoceratodus > Neoceratodus forsteri. The sequence goes on along the minus strand of JADMNL010000028.1, from coordinate 184,899,841 downwards.
GGTAGGGGTCCTTTTTAAAGATGCTCAGAGAAGCAGACTTTTTGTTAGCAGAGTTATGGGCATGGCCGAAACAGGACAAGGCTAATTTTTTGTTCCCTCCAAGGGATAGCAACTCAGCAGGAGGTCAGGGGGCCTGTGTGTAACTGTAATGCAAAGCTACGGAAGGTGTAGGGATCTATAGCATTGCACAGCAGGAAGTTTACAGACTATTTGCAGAACAAATGCTGCTGGATACTGTAGTTGCCCACTTTGCAACTAATGGAGCAGTATTGATCAAATAACTAATTCTCCCTTGTTTTTTATAAACTGGGGCTGAAATGTAATCCTGCATTAGGGCCCGATCCACAGAGGGATGTGCACCCCATGGTGTGGTACCTGCATGGGCTGGTGGTACACGGAGGTCCTGTTCTACATGTGCAGTGACATTTGCATATCTACAGCATGAGATGCCATCACTGCACCCAATACTGTGCCACACATGCAGCTACAGGTGTGACTGAGTAGGGGGCGAGCATTGGGATGGGGGTGGGCTAGCACCCTATTCTTAACTGAATATCTGTTCTATAGAATGCTAGAAGAAGGGGTGCAGACTACATGGGCAAGACTCTGCTGTAGTAACTATGTCCCCCATTTGCCCAACAGTGGAATGTCCCTGGAGGCCTGGATGGTCTTCTGTTCAACTGCCTCTTGAGGGACTGCCATATTCCATGTTTCCCGGCTCCATCAGGAACAGGGTCCACTGTAGTGCCAGTCCGGGCACCAAATTGGATGCCCAGTGCACAGCAAAGCTGTACCAGTGGAGGCTGGTGCTCCAGTAGGTAATTAAACACACGGGCCTTCAAGGAACCGCACACACAGTGCTGTGCAGAGGGGCCAGGGTGGGTCCATGGGAGTCACTGTGCTGCACACTGGACATCCAGTTGAATGCCTGGGCTGATTCAGTGTTGGCAGGATGCAGCTGTCCTTCAGGGACTGCTGTATCCCCTCCTGGACTGCAAACATTTAAAAAATACTTGAGCTGGTGTGGGTATGGCTCTCAGCTGTATGTGGAGGCTCAAGGACTGGTGATTCGGCTGTCAATTGGTGGCAAGAAAGTTTCAACAGCCTTGTGGGGGGTGTACCTACAAGTGCTGCCTTTAGAGCAGTCTCCACCAGCCCTCAGCATCACATACACAACACTGCAGATGTAGCGCATGGTTGCCTTCATCTCTATGCCCACACACCGCTGTGTGTGTGTGTGTTAGCCTAGCTTGTGGCTCAGGATCAGGTGTGGAGCAGGCACATGTCCTGCTTCGTTAATGCCCAGAGTGCCCCTATGGTGTAGATCATACATGAATGGGGCACTCCATGACTTCTGACCCTCAGAATGTACAGAAGGGCCGGAAGCCTTCTGTGGGTTGGGCATAATTATCTAAATAGTCCTACCTGTCACCCTCTTAAGTGCAATTGTTCCTCCAAGGTAAATATTATTACAGTGTGTGGTCTCCACAGCATAAACAATGGTGGCTTGATTCACATGACATTCTGCTAACAGAAAAAACAAGCATTTGTCAATGCTGAATGTTGATTGCATTGGCGTATTGAGCTCGCTCACTGCCCCTCTGTCACTCAGTCTGTTTCTCCTGGTGCTGCAGGCTGCTCTTTTGTACTGGGCTCCTGCCTGAGTTGGCACCTTGTTCTGCCCACTAAGAAATTCGCAGCTGTCCCGACAGAGCTGCGTTGAAGTGGCTCACTCCCCCTCTCACTTGCTCATTCTGTTTCTCCTGGAGCTGCAGGCTGCCCTTTTGTACTGGGCTCCTGCCTCTGTTGGTGGCTTTTTCTGCCCACAAAGAAATCTGCAGCAGTCCTGACATAGGTCTGTTGAGCCTGCTGACTCCCCCTCTCTCACTCACTCATTCCATTTCTGCCGGCACTGCAGGCTGGCCTTTTGTACTGGGCTCCTGCCTACGTTGCTGCCTTTTTCTGCCAACAAAGAAATCCGAAGCAGTCACGATAGAGCTCCATTGATCTCGATCACTCCCCTCCCCCACTCGCTCATTGTGTTTCTCCCAGCGCTGCAGGCTGCCCTTTTGTACTGGGCTCTGCCTGCATTGGCACCTTTTTCTGCCCACAAAGAAATTCACAGCTGTCCCAACAGAGCTCTGTTGAGGTCACTCACTCCCCCGTGTCACTCACTCATTCTGTTTCTCCTGGCACTGCAGCCTGCCCTTTTGTACTGGGCTCCTGCCTCTGTTGGCGCCTTTTTCCTGCCCACAAAGAAATCTGCAGCAGTTCTGACAAAGCTCCATTGAGCTCACACACTTCCCTTCTCTCACACACTCATTCTGTTTGTGCTGGCGTTGCAGGCTGCCCTTTTCTACTGGGCTCCTGCCTGCATTGCCACCTTATTCTGCCCACAAAGAAATTTGCAGCAGTTACAATAGAGCTCCATTGAGCTCGCTTGCTTACTCCCCTTCTCTCACTCGCTCATTCTGGTTTTCCCACCATTGCAGGCTGCCATTTTGTACTGGGCCCCTGTGTGCATTGCTGCCTTTTTCTGCCCACAAACAAATCTGCAGCAGTCTCAACAGAGCTCCATTGAGCTCACTCACTCCCCCTCCCTTACTCGCTCATTCTGTGTCTCCTGCCGCTGCAGGCTGCCCTTTTGTACTGGGTTTCTGCCTGCATTGGTGGCTTGTTCTGGCCAGAAAGAAATCTGAAGCAGTCCCGGCACAGCTCCACTGAGCTCGCTCACTCCCCCTCTCTCACTCACTCATTCTGTTTCCACCGGCGCTGCAAGCTGGCCTTTTGTACTGGGCTCCTGCCTGCTTTGGCCACATTTTCTGCCCACAAAGAAATCCAGCAGTCACAATAGAGCTCCATTGAGCTCGCTCACTACCGCTCTGTCACTAAATGGTTCTGTTTCTCTTGGTGCTGCAGGCTGTGCTTGTGTCGGGGCTCCTGGCTGCGTTGACACCTTTGTCTGTATACAAAGAAATCTGCAGCTGTCCTGACAGAGCTCAGTTGATGTCGCTCAGTCTCCATCTGTCATCGCTCATTCTGTTTGTCCTGGCGCTGCAAGCAGCCCTTTTGCGGGGCTCCTGCCTGCATTGGCACCTTTCTTACCACAAAGAAATCCACAGCAGTCCTGGTAGAGCTCCGTTGAGCTCACTCAGTCCCCTTTCTCACTCACTCATACTGTTTGTCCCACCGCTGCAGGCTGGCCTTTTCTACTGGTCCCCTGCTTGCATTGATGCCTTTTTCTGCCCATGAAGAAATCCGCAGCAGTCTTGACAGCACTCCGGTGGGTTAGTTCACTCCCCCTCCCTCACTCACTCTCTTGTTCTATTTCTCCCAGTGCTGCAGGATGCCCTTTTGTACTGGCCTCTTGCGTTCGGCCTTTTTCTGCCCAAACAAATCTGGAGCAATCCAGGCAGAGCTCAGTTAAGCTCGGTCCTCCCCCCACTAGTTCGATCTTAATCTGTCCCAAACACTGATTTCCCAGCGACCATGCTATTCTCCGGCAGGAGTGCAAAAACATATTTTAGCCAGGATGTGAAAATGACAGCTGTACTGTTCATAAGGAGGTGTGAAAAAATGCCACTGTTGCAAAATGGTGTGCAACTATTACAAATTTGCAAAGTTACAGGGTGTGTGGAAACAGTTGAATGCGCTTATGGCAGTCATGTTATGGAGTTTGTCACCAAATGTTCAACATAGGGATTTTAGGACCTCTGCTCATGAACAGTGCCACTACCATTTTCTTAATCTGTCCTGAACACTGATTTCCCACAGCGACCGCGTTATTCTGTGCCGTAACTGTGAAACCACATTTCAGTCAGGATGTGAAAAATGACAGCTGTACTGCTCATAAGGAGGTGTGAAAAAATGCCACTGCTGAAAATCTGGCGTGACAATATTACAAATCTGCGAAGTTACAAGGGTGTGTGGAAAGCGTGCAACGCACACTTGTAACACAGTCATTTGATGGGCTATCATCACCAGATTTTAAACATAGGCATTTTAGGACCTCTGCTCATGAACAGTGTCACTGTCATTTTATTAATCTGTCCCAGGCAGTGATTTCCCACAGTGACCGCTCTATTCTGCGCCGGAAGTGCAAAAACACATTTCAGCCAGGATGGGAAAAATGACAGCGCACTGTTCATAAACAGGTGTGGGAAAATGGCAATGTTGAAAATCTGGAATGAAAATATTATAAATTCGCGAATTTACACGTGCGCATGCAAACTGCGCAACACATGCTCGTAACACAGTCATTTTATGGAGTATCGTTACCAAATTTTCAGCTTAGGCATTTTAGGACCTCTGCTCATGAACAGTGACACTGTATTTTTCTTAATCTGTCCTGAACACTGATTTCCCACAGCAACCGCGCTATTCTGCGCCGGAAGTGCGAAACCACATTTTTACCAGGATGTGAACCATGACAGCTGTACTGTTCACAAGGATATGTGAAAAAATGCCAATGTTGGAAATGCCTATGTTGGAAATCTGGCGTGAAAATATTGCAAATTCACGAGATTCTGACGTGCGTAACAACTTCACGCGCTGCGTTAAATAAAACAGTCATTTTTGGATTTTTCCACCAAATTTGCAACATAGGCTTTTTGAAAGCCCACCTCATGAACACTGGCACTGTCGTTTCGTTAATCAGCCTCAAAAGGTGATTCCGTGCAGTGACAGTGAAATTATCTTTCGGGGCTGATTAACACCATGACAGTTCAAGAATTCATGGGGGGGGGGGTCTCAAAACCCTCATGTTGAAAATTTGGTGCCAAAATTCCAAAAAATGTCTGAGATGTGCATTAAATTTGGAAAAACCCCATTTATTCCATTATACAGCTTACCGGCATTTCCTCAGTTAGCGGTCAGCTTTGAAGAAAGTCTGAGCGTGTTCTCGGTCCACGAAGATCGTTATGCAAGCTCTGGAGGTAAGTATGGGGGAGGTGTGGGGAGCAGGGTGCGCAGTGGGTGGGTGTGGGTTGTGGGGAGCAGGAGACTCCCAAGGACAGTTTCCTGGTTTTACAGGGTTAAAAAAAAACACATCATGGGACAGTTTTATTTCACAGGGGCATGTGGCATGCTGGGGTGGGCTCCCAATGTGCCAGGTCTTCACTTTTGGGGGCTTGTTCTGGCCAGAAGAAATTGGGCACCAGCTCGGCACACAAGAAAAGGGGGCTTGCTACATTATGCCAGCGAGGATTGGGCACCCGTCGGCAGAGAATATATGCGGGGGAGGGGGGTTTACATAATGCCAATGGGGAGTGGGCTCCCCCGTCGGCAACAGAAACATGTGGGCAGTGAAGCAGATGGGGATTGGGGCCCCCGTCTGCATGTAAACACGGAGGGAGGGTTCAATAGTGTTTGTGAACACAGCAGCAAACCGCCGACATGTTCACAAACAATATCACTCTGTAAAGATCCCGCCCTGCAATGACGGGTCACTCCCTCATTGCAGCGGAGGGCTTACGCTGCAATGATGAGGCAGCCGCTGATTGCAGTGGCTAAATTGTCACAAGTTGTTGGCAAGGTTCCAAACTAGTGTTAGCAGCAGCGTGCCATGACATTGGGGGAAGCGGGACACGCCTTTGCAGGCTGTGGGGGCTTTGGCCACAACAGTGCCGCACCTCCACAACCTGCTTCTGAGAAAGCTGTCCCAATATGTTTCTTGTGCTGCATGCAATCAACACAAAAATGAATTCATCTGTGACAGTTTTAGCCCTTTTAGTGCTGGCATTCAGGACACGTACCACCAAATCACATTATAAGGCAGAATGTATTCTGCCCCTGCAATGAAAGGGTTAAACTCAAAAAAATTATTGACCTTATACAAAAAAATAGTCTATCTGTGCCTTGCTCTCATGGTGTATTATGTCACAAGAAACCTCAATGGAATTCAGAGGTTGCCGCAAGTACAGAATTAAAGTTTTGTACATATGGTAAATCCATGTCAAATCTGGTTAAGTCATACAGATGTTTGTTTGTTTTCAACTGACTAGCTGAACTCCATTTAGACTTGCCAAGTTTTTTCTTAACAGAACAAATTAGTCTGCAGAACCTCAAAAAGACCTCCAAGCAGTCAAGTAGGGGGATGTCTTGCAGTTGAGAGTATTGTGAAGTTTTATTTTGCTGACAAATTGTTAACAAAGTGTCAAACCATGCGCTGCAGGTAAATCCTTTGCATTAAATTTCAACTGCCATACCCTAGATCATTTCTCTAGCATCCGTCATTGCCCTAACCCCCACCTCACGGTGCACCCTTCTGCAGACCTTTGTGTCATCTGCAAAAAGATAGTTCTTCCCCGGATCCTACCACAGTGTCACAGATGAAGATGTTGAAGGGGACTGGCCCCAAGACCGATGAGCTTGGGCACCCTCGTGACCCCTAACTTCTGAGTACTCCCTGTTAATAACAACCCTCTAGGATCTCCTGCTTAGCAAATTCCATGTGCAGCTAGTACTCTTTATTTCCTACCAAGGTCACTCAACTTCTTGACCAGCCATCTGAGTGGAGCAGAGTCAAAGGCTTTGCTAAAGTCTAAGTGCAGTGTATCTGTTGCCTGTCCCTTGTCAACTGCCTCAATTACCCAAGTGTGTGGCTTTTGAAGGGTGTAGAACTGTCAGTTCAATGCAGAGTGGTCTGCAAGAGGCTCATCAGTGTCACACCAATCATCAGCCAGGCTGATCATGACAGTGTTCTGGCTTGCTGGGCGGAACTTCTTGTAGTTCAAAGGAGAGAGCTGACCCAATCATAGGGCAGCTCTTTCCTTTGATTTACATAACACTAGTCAGCAAGCACAGCTGATCTGTCATGATCAGCCTGCTGAAAACCATCCCTCGTAGGTTGACTTACACCCTGCAAAAAAGAAAACTGTCCATCGATGTCTGTTGCTGCTGCTGCCCTTACTGTCCCCCCACCCGACTCTCCCACTCAGCACCCCTCAAACATAACACCGACACTGGGGGTGCCAATCCCCAGTGTCACCACCTGAAATGAAGCCATCCTGTGTAGTTTTTTTTTGTAAACCTTGGAAAAAAAAAAACATCCCTTGATGTCTGTTGCTGTCACCACCGTTACTGTCTGCCTACCCAACACTCCCACTCAGCACCCCCCAACAAACATAACAAACATTACACCAACATTGGTTGTGCCCAATTCCCACTGTTGCCTCCTGAAATAAAAAAAATAAAAAAAATCCCTTGTATTTTTTTTTAAATATACATACCAACATACTAATTGCCAGCAGATTATGCCTTACGGTCTACCAAATCTGCTCGAACATCAGATCCCTTGTAGGGAACCAAGGCCCCCCCCCTTGTGTTCCAGCAACCCCTATCATCCATTCCTAACCCTCAGAGCTAGGCCCTCATCTGATACATCCCTTTCTGTATCTGTCCCACCCTTTCTTGAAGCCCTGCACCATGGAACTCTGAACCAGCTTGCCAGGCTGCACGTTCCAAAGATCTCACCCTCTCAGTGAAAAATCTCCTCCTCTTTTCCCCTCATCCTTTCACCTTCCAACTTCAAACCATGCCCTCTGCTGATACTCCCCTCCTTTAGTCTAAAGATCCCCTCCATGTTTACCCTATTTATTCCCTTGAGGTACTTTAAGATCTCAGTCATGCCCCCCAGTCTCTCCTCTCCTCTCCTTCAATAAAAATAGGCCAAGTTCCTCAAGTCTGTTCTCATACGTCAACTCCCCCAGACCTCGTATCATCCTGGTAGCCCTCCTCTGTACCCTCTCCAGAAGCTGTAAGTCCCTCTTTAAGTGCGGTCTCCAGTACTGTACACAGTACTCGAGGTGTGGTCTAACCAGTCCATTGTACAGCAGCAGAATCATTTTCCTGCTCCAAGAGGTGATCCCCCTTACAATGCATCCCAACATCCTGTTTGCTTTGCTAGCCGCTCTCCTGCACTGCTCAGAGTTATTCATACATGCATCCACCTTGACCCCTAGGTCTGTTTCCCCAGAAGAAGCCTTCAGTGCCTCCCCTCCCAAGGTGTACCTGTGTTTAGGGTTCCCCCACTCAAGATGTAACACCTTGCACTTGGTGGTATGGAAATTTAATTTCCAGGTGTGAGCCAACCTTCCCAGGGTGTCCAGGACCCCTTGCAGGGCCAACCTCACCTCTTCCCCCTCAACTACTGCTCCCATCTTGGAGTTGTCAGCGAAGAGACTCATCTCACACCCTATACCCACCCTGATGTCAGATATGTATGCATGAAACAGGATGAGACCCAGGACCGAGCCCTGTGGTACCCCACTACCAACACTTCTAGGGTTCAAGAGCTCCCCACCGACCACTACTCTCTTTGTGCATCCAGCTAGCCAGTTTCCTATCCATCTGACCATCAGTGGGCCCACTCCCAACCACGTCAGTTTCTACACAGTCCATTGTGGGGACCGAGTCAAACGCCTTGCTGAAGTCTAAGAATAATACATCCACAGGCTTTCCCTGTCCAATTCCAATGTTACCCATTCATAGAACCCCCACAAGGTTGGCTCGACATGATCTGCAACACAAGCCCATGTTGCCGACTATCGGAACCTCCCTACTGCTCAAGACACCCCCAATCGTTCCTTCAGTATACTCTGCATTAATTTTCCCACCACCGAGGTCAAACTGTTGGGTCTATAGTTACCTGGTACTTCCCTCAACCCCCTTTATGGATTGGCACCAAATGTGCCTCTCGCCAATTCCTAGCTACCCTCCCTGTCTCAAGTGACCTGTTGAAGAGCTCCGCCATGGGTGAGGCCAGTACATCCACCAACTCCCATAGTACTCTCGGATGAATGCCATCCGGCCCAGGACATTGATGGACAGTTTACCCTGTAAAAAATAAAAATGTCCATCGATGTCTGTTGTTGCCATTGCTGTCCCCCCACCTGGCCCTCCCACTTAGCACCCCCCAATAAACATACAACCGACACTGTGGGTGCCCAATCCCCAGGGTTGCCACCTGAAATAGAGAAAACTGTCCCTTGTAGTTTTTTTAATATACCCTGTAAAAAAAAGAGAGAAACGTCCATTGATGTCTGTTGCTGCCACCACCATTACTGTCCCCCCAACTGACCATCCCACTTAGCACACCCACCCCACAGACATAACACCGACACTGGGGGTGCCCAATCCCCAGTGTCGCCACCTGAAATGAAGAAAACCATCCCTAGTAGTTTTTTCAGTATACCCTGTAAAAAAAAATCAATCGATGTCTGTTGCTGCTTCTACCATTACTTCCCCCACCCTTCCTCCCTCAGCACCCCCAAACCCTTACTTACCTACTGGGGTTCCAATGCCATAATCCTCTCTGGACTTCAGACACGTCTTCACTCTTCAACGCCAGATCACGAACTGCGGAAATCAGGTATGTGGTTCAATGTATTTCAGTGGGGTTTTGAACTTACTGTCATAACTTGGACACTTTTGAATATTTTTGCCCTAGATTTTCAACATGCCTTTTTTTAAGACCCACATCATGAACAATGGCAGTGAAATTAGACAAATCTGTCTCGAAAGGTGATTTTGTGGCTGCTGCAAAATCAGCTTCGAGCAGAGAGATGAACATTTTGCCCTTGTTCATGAGGTGGGTTGATAAGAAGGCTATGTTGAAGATTGGGGTTAAAATGTTAAAAAACAACAAACGTTATGAGCATACATTGAAATTGTATGAGTGCAGGCTTGTAACTTGGTAATTTTCAATATTTTGACCCCATATTTTCAACATAGCCATTTTTCACACCACCTCTTGAATGTGACAACTGACATTCAGAAATCCTACCCAAAATGTGTTTGAACACTTGTGGTGCAAAATTACATTTCAGCCATTGTTTTAGAAATGACACCTGTCATGCTCAAAAGTGTGGTCATAAAAGATTATGTTGAAAATATTGAAAAACGATGAAAAATATCTAAGTTATGAGGAAACAAATTGTTCTAACATTTACTCATAACTTCATTTTTTTGCTGATTTTGGCCCCTAATGTTCAACATACCCCACTGTTACCCCACCTCCTGAACATGGCAAGAGTCACTTTTTAGATCCCTCAAAACTTGTTTGTACAGTGCACAACAAAATCCCCTTCAGATGGGATTTTAAAAATGTCACCTGTCTTGATAATAATGTCAGGTCCTTAAAGAGACTTTCTGCAAAATTTTACAAACTAAAATAAGTTTGTGCGAAAGGTGACTAAAATTTAGTGTGTAAATACCAGCAAGGTTAAATGCCAACCATAACAGTAGTGTAACAGAGACTCACTGTTTTGCACCATAACCTGGTGCTTTGTCTTTCCTATACAATAAATTTTAATCACCTTTTGCACAAACATTTCAAGTTTGGTGATATTTTTTGCTGAAAGTAGGGTTGCAGTTTTTTTTTGTAATATGACTGAAGTTATTTACCCCAGCACTAACCTCATCCCTTGAGTAGTTTTATTGTTATACCTGACTCATGCTTCCAGCCATCTGACTTTCAAAACAGTTTAAGGAAAAACATCCTCGTCACTGTGCCACTGCTGCCTAACTGCTTGAATTGTGCCTTCTCATCACTGTGCCCTACTTTAACTCCCAACTGTATGGCATCCTATAATTGTTAACTATTTATTTATTTATGGATTCTGGTATATAATATATAATGTATACATTTATGTAGATTATTGCTACTTATGTGTAGTATTGGCCCATACTCAACCCTACTGATCTTGCATGGTATACCTTTCTGTACTGAAACTGTAAACCCACTTTTGTATCTATTGAAACCTTTAATGATTGATGTCTGTCGTTGCTCTATAACAATGCCATACTCTATGGCTTAGGTCATGCCTGAAAATGGATTAACTCTTGGCTCAGTACACCAGCCCAGTCACCAAATAAATACTAATTTAATCAATAAACCAATACTATAAAATGACAAGAACAATTCCTGAACTCTGATTGATCAGCACTGCCTTTTAACAGTTATGTTATCCCAGCACAGCATCATGCCTATTCAAAAAGCAACTAAAAATGTATTTAAAAATGTATTTTTTCACCATTTTTCTGTTTTTTTTTACAAGCAAGCCATTTTATAATTGCAATGATACACTCCAGGGTGTGTCGTGCGGGCTAATGTCACTTCTCTGGTGTTGGATACACTCAGCCTGTAGCCTCATGCCCAACCACCTGCAACATTATGTTATACCAGCCTAACACACGCCCTGTTATGCATTATTATCACACTGAGAGAGGGGCTTTTGGAGTAAAGACAGGAGGACTGACTCTGTGCCATATCAGAACCCACCCAGAATGGCCTGCCTTGGCCCAACTCTATGATTTTAAAGCTTCATTCCTATTAAAACTGAGAAATTGGTTAAAATAAACAAACTATTTAAAATATTAAATTACATTATAAAGGGCTTATGAAGAGCATGAGGGGCAACCTGATTCTGTCATTTGACCTGGTCCACTTTGACCTCTGATTTGGTTCTGGACCAGTTTGGAAAATGTACCCATTTTGGCAAATCAGAGTAAATCAGAACGTTTTAGAAAAAGATCAGAATTGGAATCAGAACCAGGTTACAGCTGACCCTCCTATCCCTGTGTTGGAGGCTTGGCCCTCCTCAGCCTATTACGGTCTTAGAATCATCAGTCTCCTCCCAAATTCCACCCTCTCCACTTCCTTTTTCTGGTTGTAAAGAGCACTTAGTCAATTGCAGTTCTGGAAAATCCAAACAGAATGTTCCTGTGTTCATGCATTACTTTAATGTTCCTACTAGAAATGTGTCTTGTGCTTTTGGTCCTACTTAAAGAGAAGCTGCTCTCTTGCTGTTCAGGTACTGTTAATTTTTTTTTTTATTTTAACAATCAGTGTCTGTTGTGCGATACTGATTAAGGGTTCTTGGAATTGTTGTATTCCGATCAAATTTTTGGATTTAGGAATTTTGGAGCATCTGAATCCTAATGTGATTCCAATTTAATTCCTGAAAGCACCTCAAAATCAGAATCAGATTCAGATTTGAAATCCTAAACCCTAACACTAAATCTTGAATTACTAATAAAAATATAGCTTAGGATTCAGTTTAGGGATTAGGATTTTGGACAACAATTCTGAAAATTCTGAAACTGAAAACTGGATTGGAATCTCGCAAATCCGATTCTGTTCAGCAGGCTCCAAGCATCCTAGTGCTGATAGCGACCTTTGTAAACTGAAGGACAACGGTAACATCTGACAAAGGTAAATACATAGCCACTACCTTTTTCACCTGCAGTAAACCTTGACGCAAAGTTGGATGAACAGCCATCCACAGAAACACATTATCTCAAATTTGTCAGCGTGACTGGTGAAAAGCTTCTTCCTGTGTAACCGTACGTGATTGTATAGTGGTGAACATTTAACCTGTGGTGACTGGGTACACTTGATTATATTTTTGATGAAGACTATCCATGGTGTATGGTATTTCCTCCACTATTTCCATGTCAACTAAATATGCTATATCAGAAGCACCTCAACTCCTTCTAAAAGCTTACTTATCCTCCACCTGCTCTGTGCCCTTATTAGCTCTAATACCTAGGCATAGCCTCTGCATTGCCTGTAGGATTTGTCAGGTCTGTCTGTTTGTGTCTGCTTATAAATACCATGTGAATATTACTGTTCTGTATAAATACTTTGTGAATATTACTATTCTGTATAAATACTTTGTGAATATTACTGTTCTGTATAAATACTATGTGGATATTACTGTTCTGTATAAATACTTTGTGAATATTACTGTTATGTATAAATACTATGTGAATATTACTGTAATGTATAAATACTTTGTGAATATTACTGTTATGTGTAAATACTATACGAATATTACTGTTCTGTGATTTATACCTGTGCCTCTCTATATAATCTAAGGTCTCTGGCAGCTTGCTGCAGAAGCAGGTTGTGGAGGTGCGGCACTGTTGTGACCAATGCCCCCATTGCCTTTTGAGGGTTGGCCAGCTTTCCCCAATGGGGTGGCACGCTACTGCTGACACTAGTTCAGCCAGCATGCTCCACCTTGAAACATTTTAGCCGCTGCAATCAGGGGCTGCCTTGTCATTGCAGCGTCAGCCATTCCACTGCAATGAGGGAGCAACCCATCATTACAGGGCAGTACCTTGCATGTCCCTGACCCAGTCTGCCAACGGGGAGCCCAGTCCCTATCAGCATAATGTCCCCACACCCAAGTTTCTGCTGTATGCCGAGGGGGTGCCCAATCCCCCTCGGCATCATGCCCCCACCTCTTTATTTGCCGACAGGGCGCCCAATCCCCATCGGCTTCAGTCCCCCTTCCCAGTTGAATGTGCCAATGGGGAGCCAACTCCCATCAGCATAATGTCCCCCAATTTGTTGTCTGCCGAGGGGTGCCTAAGCCCTCGGCTCTCCCCTCAGTTTGTGCCGATGGGGTGCCCAATCCCCAGCCGGCTACAGCCCCCTCAAAACCACTCAGGTGGCATACTGGGAGCCCACCCCAGTGTGATAAATGTCCCTGAAAAAAAAAAAACAGTCCTGCAATGTTTTTTTGAAACCCTGTAAACCAGAAAACGGTCCCTCGTTGAGTCCGTGGCCCCACCCCCAACCCGCACCCACCCTCTGTGCACCCTGCCTCCCCACACCCCACTCACCCCATACTTACCTCCGGAGCACAGCTACCATCTTTTACAGACTGGTAACACGCCTGCAACTTTCAAAGTCGATCGCTGAACTGAAGAAATGCCAGTAAGCTGTATAATGGCATAAATAGGGTTTTTTCAACTTTGGTGCATATCTCAGGCATTGTTTGGGAATTTTGGCACCAAATTTTCAACATGGGGTTATTGGGACCCCTCCTCATGAATTCAGCCACTGTCATGGCGTTATTCGGTCCCGAAAGGTGATTTCATGGTCATGCGCAGAATCACCTTTTGGGACTGATTGATGAAACAACAGTGCCAGTGTTCATGAGGTGGACTCTCAAAAAGCCTATGTTGCAAGTTTGATGGAAAAAATCCAAAAATATGACTGTTTTACGAGCATGCGCTGCGCAGTTGCTACGCACGCTCGTAGCTTCGCAAATTTGCAATATTCTGACTCCAGATTTTCAACATTGGCATTTTTCTGCACCTCCTTATGAACAGTACTGCTTTCATTTTTCACATCCTGGCTGAAATGTGTTTTTGCACTTTCAGCGCAGAATACCGCGGTCGCTGTGGGAACTCAGTGTTCGGACACATTAAGAAAATCACAGTGACACTGTTCATGAGCAGAGGTCCTAAAATGCCTATGTTGAAAATTTTGTGATGAAGGTCCATAAGATGACTATGTTATGAGTGTCGTCGCAGTTTCCACTCAATCTTGTAACTTCACAAATTTGTAACATTTTCATGCCAGATTTTCAACACTGCCATTTTTTCAAACCTCCTTATGAACAGTACAACTGTCATTTTCACATCCTGGCTTGAAGCGTGTTTTCATACCGACGAGAGAATAAACGTCTTGCTTTGGGAAATTGGCGTTTGGGACAGATTAAAATCGGTGAGTGAGGGGTAGGCGAGCTCAACTGAAGCTCTGTCAGGATTGCTGCAGATTTCTTTATGGGCAGAAAAAGGTGCCAGCATGGAGCCCAGTACAAAGGGCAGCCCTGCAGCCTTGGGAGAAACAGAATGGCGGGTGAGGGAGGGTGAGCAAGCTCCAGCGGGCTCAGTTGGGACTGCTGCAGATTTCTTTGTGGGCAGAAAAATGCATCAATGCAGGCAGGGCTCAGTACAAAAGGTAGCCTGCAGCTGCAGGAACAGAATGAGCGGTGAGGGGGTAGTGAGTGAGCTCAATGGAGCTCTAGAGGACTGCTGCGATTTCTTTGTGGGCAGAAAATGCACCAACGCAGGCTGGAGTCCAGTACAAAAGGGCAGCCTGCAGCACTGGGAGAAACGAAGCGAGTGAGTGAGAGAGGGGGAGTGAGCGAGCGCAATGGAGCTCTGTTGGGACTGCTGCAGATGTCTTTGTGGGCAGAAAAGGCACCAACGCAAGCAGGAGCCCAGTACAAAGGGCAGCCTGCAGCGTTGGGGAAATAGAATGAGTGAGTGAGAGAGGAGGGTGAGCAATCTCAATGGAGCTCTGCGGACTTTAGAGTTGCCCACCCTCCCGCCCAGTGTCCTCTGTGGTCCTATATTACAGCAGGGTCTCTGGAGTGTGGACAAAGCAATGTTTGGATACTTTTAGGATTGCTGTAATAATACAGATTTAGTTCTGTTTATTTCTCTAACTGAGCTAAGAACTGAGCTATACTGTTATGATTGCTGTAATAATACATATTTATTTGTTCCGTTTATTTCTCTAACTGAGCTGATTAATACTTGGAGTGTAATAGGATTTCTAACTGGGCTAAGTAAAACTATATGAGAGCTGAGAACAAAAAGTATGGTAGCTGAGGGGTGTAAATGGACAGGGAGGCTTTAGGATTGCTACAGTAATACAGTATCTAATGGATGAGATTTGAGACTGAATTAACCTGGTTGGCAAGGGGCAGTAGGGGACTAGTGTGGGGGCAGGAATTTGAGTAAATAGGGGCCTAACAGTTGCAGTAGGGTACAGAACCTGGGAGTAAGAGCTCGTAACATAAGATGGGGGCCAAAATGGGGCAGGTGCCACATGTCAATAGGGTGGGCATCTTTGGAAGGGTGGTGGGGTGTACAGGGTGTGGGTCCACCATGATCCTGGACTGGACTTGGAGGATGGGGGGGTGTATAGACTGTAGATGACTGGCTAGTTTGAGGGAGGAACTGTGGAGGTTAGGGAGGAGTCTAAGTGGCAGGGCAGATGAGTATGGTCGGCATCCTGCCTGGGGGGGGTAGGGGATGGCAAGGGGGGGGATGGGGGAAGAACAACTCGGGACTGAGACTGACCCCAGTATCAGAGGCACCAGCAGAAAAGACAGGAGAAGGGAGGGGGTGCCCGAGGTCAGGGAGGGTGGCAGAGGACTGCTCTCCTATCCTGGGGCAGGATCCAGGGACCAACCGCTCCAGGAGAAGTGGTGGAAGCTAAAATGGTAGGGGGCATGAAGCATGCATGGGATAAACATAGCGGTATATTAGAAAAAGGGGAAGGAGGGGGTCAACGGAGATCAACAGGGCTATGGAAGTGGAGTAGGTTCAAGTTCATTGCAGCAAAAATCCATTACGCAAGCTCATTCACAAGGGGGTCCTGATGGACGCAGGCAGAATAAGACATGCAGTTACATATATAGACAGGAGTTACAAGTAGGTAGAGAACACTTGGGCAGACTTGGTGGGCTTACAGATTTATAAGAACAAAAGAATATCACACAGAAGCTGGCACATGTGTCTATAGCAGCTGTCTTCTGCTTCTCAGTAGTTATACTTACACCCTTGAGGTACTTGAATGTTTATATCATATCCCCATTTTCTCTCTTCTCTTCCAGTGAGTACATATTGAGGTCCCTTAATTTCTCCTCATAAGTCTTGTGTTGCAAGCTCTGTACCAACTCATTCACCCTTCTCTGGACCATCTCCAGCCTGTTAATATCCTTACAAAGTACAAAGGTGCGACCTCCAGAACTGCACACGGTACGGCATGTGAAGCCTGACCATGGTTATATATCACAGCATCACTACCTCCCTCCTTATACTGGTGATACCCCTGCCTAGGCACCCCAGCATGTCACTGGCCCTCCCAGCTGCCTTACCACTTCGACATTTTCAGGTCATCTGAAATAAGAACCCCCAGGTCCCTTTCCTTCTTTGTAACTGTCAGCAACTCCCCTATCCTGTACCTTTGCCTAGGGTTTCTGTGTCCCAGGTGCATAATTTTGCACTTTTTGAATTACACTTCACTTGCCAGTCCTCAGACCACTTTACAAGCTTCCTCCGGTCCCTCCTCATTTTCTCCACCCCTCTGGGGTATCCACTGTGTTACAGATGTTGGTGTCATCTGCAAACAGGCAGACCTTTCCTTCAGCCCTTCTGCAATGTCACTAATGAAGACATTGAACAGGTCTGCCCCAGGACCAATCTCTGCGGCACCCCACTGGTCACCCCTCTCCTCAGACTGCACCTCATTTACCAACACTCTCTGCCTCCTGTCTGTTAGCCAGTTTCTAACCCAGTTTACCACCCTTTCCCCATGCCCAGCCTACTCAGCTAGTTTATCAGCCTCCTATGTGAGGACAGTGTCAAGGCTTTGCTTACATCAAGGTAAACGTTGTGAACTGCCCGCCTGATTTACTTCCTTTGTCACTCACTCAGAGATCAACCAGATTTGTCTGACATGACCTCTCCACTGTGAATCCATGTTGCCTATGGTCCTGGGCTCCGATGGCTTCTACATGCCCCACTATCCTTTCTTTAAGCAATGTCTCCATGATCTTCCCCACTACTGAGGTGAGGCTGAGCGGCCTATAGTTCCCCGCCTTCTTCCTACTGCTGGATTTGTATAGAGGGACCACATGTGTGCTCCTCCAATTCTCTGGTACCACCCCTGTGTTGAATGACTCAGTGAACATAGCTGCCCGAGGTACTGCTATCTCCCTTCACAGTTCTTTTAATATCCTTGTGTGCATGTCATCTGGTCCCATCACTTTGTCCACCTTCAATTTAGCCACCTTCTGTAGGATTCTTCTGCCTGTGAATGGACTATTGTCCACCTCTTCATGCCTTTGCAACTGCTATACTGCTGTGGCCCTTGTACCTCCCCCTCTTCTGTGAATACTGAACAGAAAGACACAGTGGATGTCTTGGGGTGGGGGGGGGGTTGCATAACAGTTCTTAGGCATGGTACTTTCACTTCCAAATACCTAAACAGCACATATAAGCAAGCAACATTCGGCATTGATCAATGCTTGTTTTTAAGTATGTTCTTCATGTTCGGAGTTTTTATGGTCTACATGCTGCAAATTCTTCATATTTTCATATTGTCCTGTACTTCTATGTGAACTTATTTTCCTTGTTTCCAAATATGTTCTACCCACTGTTTTTATTAATAAACTCTAAAATGACCCCATACATAATCTGTCTTTGAGTACATATTCTTTTCTAGCAGTAAAATTTGTGTTTTGTCCTATTACATATATAACATAATGCCTAAGCACTGAGTTATAGTGGAGATGGCGGTGGGGGAAGAAATATGGCAATACTAACCAGAACAAGACTGGTTTCCATTACTGGCTTTCTGTTGTGGAAATTACGGAGTTAATTGGGAAAATTTATATTGTTCGCATAAAAAGAATGGATGACTGACTGACTCTAAACCTTCTGTTATAAGCAGAGAACACTTAGTTCCACTATCTAATTTAGTCAACAATAAACAGTAGGTAGCTAATTATAAACAGAAGTGAGATTTGATACCTTGTGTTCTGTCAACACACAAATGCAGAATAACACAGGAGTGAATGCAGAATAGGAACCTACATGTATGAGCAGATCTGGTAGTTATGGAAAATTGTTACAACTAAGTAAAACAGTTCTAAAGTTAAAAGTACAACAGGTACAGATGCATATATTCATGGAATGATTTTATATACTGAACCCTAGCCCCTTCATAGCGTGGCTTTCGGGCGAACCATGGGACAGACACGGCACTCATCAAACTCACAGTGGACGTATTCAGGGTTATGGATGCTGGCATGTCGACGGGTGCTATCTTTATAGATCTGTCCAAAGCGTTTGACCTTGTGGACCACAACCTTTTTCTTACAAAGCTTCAAGACATAGGTCTTGATGCCCAAAACTGGTTCAAGGGAGAGTTATCCGCCCCTCTTCCCATCAAGAAGGGTGTGCCTCAGGGTTCAATTCTTGGCCCCCTCTTGTTCTCTCTCTTCACTAACGACCTCAACTGTCACTGTGGGGACAGCTCAGTAGTTTAATATGCTGATGACACTGTTATCTATCGGTCCAGGTCTACACTACATGATCTGGGCCCTCTCCTCCAAGGGAACCTAAATACACTCGAGGTCTGGCTCACATCTAACAGAATGATCCTCAATGCAGCAAAAACCAAAGCCTTGCTGTTTGGCCCTAGATCCCTCAGCCAGGACAGGACCAATTCCTTACAACTTACTTCCCTTGCTGGAAAACGAATTGACGTAGTAGACAACATAAAATACCTTGGGCTAACTATTGACCAGGATCTCACCTTTACGTCCCACGTAGACCAGGCAACTAGGTCTATCCACGTCAAACTCTGCACCTTGTACAGGCTAAAAAAAGAACTTATCCTGGAGGCAAGACAAGCAATTGCCTCCAGTGTCCTCCTGCCTACATTAACGTACACTGCCCCTGTAATTCAGGGTATGGCAATGGGTGAGGTTGACAGGCTTCAGGTCCTGTACAACAAGGTGGCGAGGTCT
The DNA here is from genome assembly GCA_016271365.2 of Neoceratodus forsteri. Taxonomy (NCBI): domain Eukaryota; kingdom Metazoa; phylum Chordata; order Ceratodontiformes; family Ceratodontidae; genus Neoceratodus; species Neoceratodus forsteri. The sequence goes on along the minus strand of JADMNL010000028.1, from coordinate 184,880,495 downwards.
GCGACAATGAGTCACCCAAGAAGCCACCCCTGCATCTCGCTAGCCCAGCTGCACTGGCCTTCCTTTGAGGCTTATCTACATTATCCCCTGCTCTGCCTTGCATACAAATTGCAGAACTGGGCTGCCCCACCTAGCCTAACAAGAATAATCATGCCTAAGCCTAACCGTCATATACTCAGGACCTCAGATAGGTCCCTTCTGGCAATCCCCAGAGTCAAGACTCACATTGGAGGCAAATCCTTCGCTCTCACAGCTGTGGAATACTCTCCCACCTTTAGTACAGGAAGCCCCTTTACTGTTAAACTTTTGCACGAGGCTCAAGTCCCACTTGCTAATGGGGCAAGCTTGTGTCATTGTGAGGGTATAGGATAATCATCCCCGGTCCTAAACACAACACCAATCCCCCTCCTCTTCTCACCAAAAGTGACACCAAAATCATGCCTTAATTCTCTCTATTGTTGCACTTATGGTCTATATATAGAAACATTGCCATTATTGTATCTTCATTATCATGTCTACTTCTCGTTACCCTGCAACACCTGACTGGATTGTATTGTACTGTTTCTGTTTCCCGGGTTGCCCCTGAAAAAGGGACCTTTGGGGCCCAGTGGGCCTACCCGGTCATCAAAATTCAATAAATAAAAATAAATAATATATTGTTTTTATAAAACTATCCAATGAGAATTACAACTGTGTGGTATGTGTAGCCCTCTCAAGAGCTTTGTACCTATAACAGTGTCTATCAACCTCTGGTCATGTCGTTCTCTATGTTCCTTGAGGACTGGGTCAGCTGGTCTGACTGGGTGTTCCAAGGATGAGGAGTCTGTGGTCAGAGCTGAAGAGATAAACTGGTGATCCTCAGTTGGTGGGAGGTGTGCATCAGGCACACAGTACTTGCTTTCATGCTCTGAAGTTTCTCTGTGGAATTGGGCATCAAAAGAGTACTGTGTCATGGTGGTTGCCATTGGTACAAAACCCTCGAAAGTTGGATGCCCCCCTCACCCTTCAGCAGGAGAACAGTAGAAAATGAGAGACAGTGGCTTGTGAAAGAACAAGAAAATGGAAAACTAAAGGGACTGAGGTGATATCTATGCATTTTGACTAGTGAGATGACTGTGTCTGATACCCAGCAGTGCCCACCACCCTCCCAGTGTGAGGACAGAGGGAAATTCTAGAAAGAGTCCTGTTTGTGCCTAGGCATATTTCACAGGGTGTCTGCCCCTGGGTATGCCTTGCCCAGAGACTCTGTGAAGCTCAGCTAGGCATAAATTAAAATAACCCCTGAGGTGATGAGAGGTATAGAGAGCCCAAGGTATCTGGGTACCTTTCCATTGAAAGGAGCTGTGAGAAGCCAGAGTTCTGCACAGTAATTTATGTGTCTGAGCTACTGATAGTGCAGCACCTCAGAAGCACTAGGACTTTGGATCAGTTGCCAGTTTGGAGGTTTGACTTCTGTTTGTTTGGGTTCCATAAATGTACACACCGCACTCTTGTGATTGATAATAGATTTTTGAAGAGTCCCTGCTAGAGCCCTGAGAGTGCCCCATCAGGAGTGACTGTGGAGCAGGGGGCCATAGCTCATATTCACCCTCTAGAGACATCTATAACCTACTGACTTTGAATATCTGTGATCCAGTCCTCAGTAACCAGCCCATGTTGGAAGGAACGTGAGACTACCCCGAGATGCCAGAGCTGCCCTGAAAGCTTCTCCTGAAGTTGTGAATCCTTCTGGAAAGTATATGACACCCTCTACCTGCCAAAGAGAATCCAAGAGACATCCACAAAATAGTATAGGCACCCCAAATTATTCAGATCCTGCCATGGCTAGGCACTCCAGCTGTGAATTTAATAGGCAGGGGGCCCATCATCAGCAGCTCCAGGCATCAAGTGAGCTGGGGAGAGACAGGACCCAGGAGGAAAGGAGAACTGAGAGATGGTTCTGCTACAACCTACCCCACAAGAGCAGATACCTGAGAACCTACGTACATACTACAGGAATGTCTGGTTGCCCTTGGAAAAGTCCCACATACCACAGTGAGGGTGTTGCCTGTCTGGAGCCAGGCAGAATGTATAGTGCACTGGATGATTAAGGTTGAGTATCCCATGCACAATTATCTCTATGTGACTGAGTGACTATGGGACACCATTGAGAATAGCAGAGATGATTAGCCACACTGGGCCATGATTGAAAAGGTCTGGAAGAAACATTGTATCACTTACAAAAGTGATCAGGTAACTAAAGAAGAATCCCAAAGGGTTGCACAGTCTGCAATGGGAGGCTTTTATGAGGGCCTTACCCTATTTATGACCCATGCCTTAGTTCACCCCAAAATGTGAATCTAGTCAAATACAAAGTAGAGACAATGGACAGCTGTGGTTTGCCATGTACAGAACCTGGCTGAAAATCATTTCTGATCATCCTCAGAGGATCTCTTCTGCCTGCGGGAGTGACAAGTAACCAGCCCAGTGGGGCACCCTAATTGTCACCATGCCACAGAAGTTCCAGCCTGTTGCAGCACTGTTTAGTTCCAGTTCACACTTCAGTAACTGATACGCCAATCTCAAGCCTCACAAGTAAAGAGGGTTCTTGGGCCTAAAAGACTTTGAGAAGATTCTTTGCAGACCGAGCCCTCCTGGGATGAAGAGTCACCTTGCCAACAACAGTACTGAGCAAAGTCATCCAATATCCCAGTCGGCAGAGGTGCTAGAGGTCATAGATACTGCAGACTGGTAAGGTACAATCTTTCCTTTTTTCTTATTCTAGGTGGGATATTGGGCTTGGGGTTTATTCTAAGGGTATAAACATACTGTTGGGGAGTTTTCTGCTAATGACACTGACACAGTCGAACACCTGTATTAAGTGACACTTGCCCTGTGGGGCTCATATTTTCTCTGGCTGGACTATAGAGACACCTTCCCCAGTTTTATACTTGTTCTAGAAAACAAAATATATATTATTAGTAGAATTTGGCATCTGTATTGTGGCACACAATAAAGCATCTATACGTGTTGTGTTTATTGTGTAATATTTTGCTTATTTCTTTAGCAGTTCCAGCAACCAGATGGAGCTTCAAGAAGGCATATCAGGTAAAGGTGTATTGGGAAATGGAGTGACTGCCACACATTGTGCCTGTTACTGGCATAGATGCCACTTGGGGTAGGTTAGGATAGGTAGTCTGTATAGTTAGAATATGCCTCGTATGTATTGCATAGATGTTAGACAATGGTAGTAGTTAGGTAGGCTAGCAGAATCAGATAGGGTGTACAGTATATATTTTGCATTGCCTGTATCAATTTAGATGCCATTCTATATATTTAGAGTATGGTAGTGTGCAACCATCCACTGCATAGCTATAGAATTTACACTGCATGGAAAAGGATCGGTCATTGCATGTTACGTGGGGTACACTTAAATTTTTGGTGGGGTACAGACACTTTGTTGAGTTACTTGCCCTAGAGTGGGATGTCAGGGTTTAATTGTGCTGCCCTGTGGTTAGAATCTGATGTGCCACTCTGGGTTACGTGGGCACAGTGCCCCAAGGGACCTGGAGGGTGGGCTATCAGAAGAGCTTCAAGGGTGAGGACCTTGAGGCTTAGGGAGTGCCTGCTTTTCTTTTATGTGTTATGTCCAGTACACTATCAGAACAGTGACCAGCCATGATTTCCTCTGGGGGCTGACTGGTGGGTGGGGGCAGTCCTCCACCAGATGGGCCTCTTGGTGGAAGGCTTGATATCTTGGTGCTCACCGAGGTGTTAAGCCTCGAAAAAAGGTGTGTGTAACCCCCTCAAGAGCTATGTACCTTTAAGAGTGTCTGTTGACCTTTGGACATGTCATTCTCTATGCCCCTGGAAGACTGAGTCAGCTGCTCTGACTCAGTGTTTTAGGGGAAGGAGTCAGTGGTCTGAGCAGAAGAGACAGACTGGTGATATTGAGTTGGTGGGCGGTGGGAGACAGGCACATGGTACCTGCTCCCATGCTCTGAAATTTTTCTCTGGAGTCTGGTGTCAAAAGAAGTACTGTGTCATGGTGGCTGCCATTGGTACAGAGCCCTCAAAAAGGGGATGCCCCCCACTCCAGCAGAAGAACAGTAGAAAAGAAGAGCTGGTGGCTTGCTGAGAGAATGATTGATTGTTTGGCACCCAGAGGTGCCAACCACCTTCCCAGTGTGAGTATAGAGGGTAATTCTAGAAAGAGAGCCCTGTTTGAGCCTAGGCATATTTTACAGAGTATCTTCCTCTCGGTATACCTTGCCCAGTGACTCTGTGAAGTCCAGCTAGGCATAGATTAAAATAATCCCAAAGTGAAGACAGGCTTATAAAGACCAAGGTATTCAGAGACCTTTCTAGTGAAAGGAGCTGTGGCTAGCCAGAGTTCTACGCAGTAAGTTATGTGTCTGGGCTACCGATACAGTGCTGCACCTCAGAAGCATTTGGACTTTGTGTCAGCTGCTAGTTTGGAGGTGATTGGGAAGATGGGCTAAATAGCCCAGGAGATCCATATAAATAGACATTTGTGCTTCCATCAGGGCCAGTAACCAGCTTATTTGTATTCCACTAAAGTTGCCTGCAACCCCTAGAAATGCCTGGACTTCCCACCCCTTGTTGATCACCAAAAAGACTATGCAAGTGTAATGAGATAGGCGATCAGATATGGAATAGAGAAATGTGATCATCTGTCTGTGTTTGTGAACTCATGTTGGGGAGAATTAAATGATCCTAAGTTGTTTGTTAACCCCAGTTTGGACATTTCAGTTGTTCTGTGCCAAGTTCTGCTAACCCCTTCCTTTGTTGTTCCAGTTTGCCCTGCCCTGTGTCAGAGGAGCCCTGGAGGTGGGGCCACTCTCTGAAAATGATTTTGTCAGCTAAATACCCCTAGACCAGGGAGGAAGGCTTACATATATAAAGTAAGTGATAATATATAAGAGAGTTTGCTCTTATGCAGTAATAGCAGCACACTGGGTTTGTATGAGACAAAGGATGCAGACAAGTGTGTCCAAACTTCTGGGATATTTGCTTACTACAGCATATGCATACAACCTTATAATGTGATCACCAGAGCACAGCCACATACTTTTGCCCTTTTGTTGCAGCTCAGCCATTTAACGCTGTGAAAGTCTCTAACCTCCATCTTCTGGACTGAAGAGTATATCTGTATAGTGTCCCCTCCCCACCACACACACACACACACACACACACACCCAAAGAAGTATTTTCTCTTCTTCAGCTCCTGCATTATAGAGCATTTTGGGATACAGTTTGGTCTAATTCAGATTCTAGGCTGATTTCTCAGTTCACTCCCAGCCCTGATTCTTATGTTTAGGCAAGTCAGGCACAGCATAGCCCTGATACATTTTGAAGTGGACTGGTAAGAGGAATGCATAGCAGCCAAATATAAACTGAGCAACTTGAAAACCTAAGTGTTCTCTGTACTACAGCGGTGTGTGAAATATCCCACAGAAAAAGTGTACTGCATCATAGCCTATGTGTTGTGAATGGCAGATGGGACAGAGTGACAGCTCATCTGACACAAAGGGGACTGCATCATTGCCTGATATGTGCTCCCAAGAATAGGTGGGATGGAGAGAGAGAGTCACCTCAACTCATAACTGAGCCACATTATGGCCTACATTTACTATTCAGAGCACACAGGCAGAAGAGAGTCTCCAGGATGTAAAGTAAGTTGCACTGAAGCCTGAGATGTGCTCTTCAGGATGCGCAAAAGGAAGGGCGGGTCCCCTTTCCATAAAGTAAGCCACATCACTTGTGAGATGCTGTTAAAAGGTAAACCACACAGAAACCGCACTGCATCCTGTGCACTCGGTGGTGAGAGAGGAAATGCTGTGTTTTCAGTTGAGATACCTGGTGGTCGGTGCCATCGCTTTTTCCTGTAGATGTTGCCTTACTTTGAACTGAAGTAGTCCATCCAGGGTTGTTTGCTGTGTGCTGCAAGTTCATGAGACAGACTGAGGTGTTCTGCAGAAGTCATGTTTCTAAAGGGATGTCATGGCAATGCAACCATCAAACGGGCTGTGCATTCTAGTTTTGATGCTTGCCCAGTATGTTCTGGGGTGCACTAGGGTTATCATGGCTGTATTTTTGAGTGGTGGAATCATATTTATACAAGCAGTACAAACTTTTTTCATTCTCCGAACCCTTAAAAAAGGTTTTGGTGCATTTCTTGACTGCTGCTATTTCCGGGTGCCAGTTTTATTTTTTAAATGTTTTTATCTACTCCCACCCACACACCAGTTGATCTCTCATGCGGGCCTCTCATGGATCCCCCCCTGCCCCGGCTGCTCCCGACCTCACCGCCCTACATCGCAGCCACCCAGGGTACCCCAATGTATCCCTTCATTGGGTGGGTCCCCTGCCTAAGTAGGGAATGAGCCTTACCGGCCATTCCAATGGTCCTGGGTGCTGCTGAGGTGGCTGATGGAGGTCCGGAAGCTCTGGTGGGAAGGATCCAGGAGGCCATCACCCGACTGACCAGTGTGCCATTTTCCACTCTTTTCTCCTGCAGGAACTTGACGTACAGGACACAAGGTGAATGCCAGCATCAGTCACACTCCTTAGACAGTGGGGCTAGGGCAATGCTGTACCTCTGGCCTCCACCAGTGTCAGTAGGCACCAGTCCCTCATCCCACCCTTCCTGAGTAGTAGCGTGCGACAGCGGATGCAATGCTTCTCTCCCCAGCTGGTTCTCCTCCGACGCCTGAGTTCATTCATGAACCCAGGTTGCTGGCGTCACAGTGGTGAATTTTTCCACTGCACCAGCGAGTCAGTATCAGGTGCCCGGTTTAAATGTCATTGCAGCTAGGTTTGGTGATTGAGTGTCTTGTCACTGTTTGCTGCAGTTAGGATCTTGCTTCCATGACAAGTGATACTGCCACCTGGGTGAAGACAGGTGGCCATCTGGGTGAGAACAGGCTGTTGTACGACAGAGCAGTGAACATGTTGGAAGACAGCAGCTGATGCTCCGGATGGCACAGTCTTGCTTGCGCATATGCACTTGATGCTCTTCCACCAGTGCCCTAAGAGATGGGATAATCAGAATGGAAAAGCCCAAACGAGTTGCAGGTATGAAGCTGTCATTGCTGGGCCCCACCTCTTATGACTGCTCATGACTGCTCCATGATTCCTCATCCATTAGACAGGCTCCAATGGAGGTCATGGCTGGCAATACACAGAAAAGGAGCCCAGAATGGAAGAAATACCCTTGGTGGATGACCAGGTATGTGTCCAAGAATAGGGTGTATGGGCCTGGGAGGTAATATGGCAGAGGTGGGCACCACCAGTAAATGTGTTAAAAACAAGACAAAAACATCTGAGGAGTAAAGGAGGCACTTCCTCGTTTAGGTATCTTTGGGTCTGGCTAGCAGAGTCTCCAGAGCAGAGAGGCTATCAGCCTCCCCAAGTCACAACACTCATCAAGGGAACAGTTAGCAGCAGGGAAGGATGGGATGGGGCTACATGTTGGAGGACTTTAGTTGCAAGTGCCAGGAGCCACGGGAACAAAATGGGAGAACTGGAGGCAACCATGATGGAGACAACCTAGACATTGTAGCAGTGAGTGAGACTTGGTGGAAAGAGCACCATGCCTGGGAGACGGTGATCCCAGGATATTGTTTGTTTAGGAAGGATCGTGAGGGAAGGGGAGGGTGGCATTATATGTCAGGAAGGGTTGGAGCCATGGAAGGACAGGATGGGGGAACAGAGATAATGTGGGTCACCCTAGACAAGGGTCAGGGGGGAAAACCTGCACATTGGGGTAGTCTATAGGCCTCCTATGCAGGGGGAGGAAGGGGATAGACACTTTGTGGAATCCGAAGCGAGGATGCCATGGAAAGGGGAAATTGTGCTAACTGGGGACTTAAACCTTCCGGAGATCAACTGAGAGGCCCAGACAGCAATCTCTGCAAGGAGCAGGGGCATCTTAGAGGCTCTTCAGGGCATATTCCTGCAGCAAAGGGTCAGTGAGCCCACTAGGGGTGTAAACCTGTTGGATGTGGTCCTCACAAATGGGGACAGTGTGGAGGAGGTGGAGGTGGGGGAAGAGCTTGGCACCAGTGACCACAGGGCTGTCAGGTTCAGGGTGAGAGCAGGCAGGGTGAGGGTTAGGAAGGAGAACCAAGGTACTGGACTTCAGGAAGGCTGACTTTCATGGAATGAGGAAGTAGTTAGGGAAGAAATGTTGAGGATAGAGGATGTGCAGGAACTGGAGGAATTATGGGCAGCCATCAAGAGAGGGGTATTTAAAGCCATGGACTCATATATAAGAAGGGTAAGAAAGAATAAAAGACAGAAAAGACCTCTATGGTTCACTAAAGAGGTGGCGTTAAGGGTCAAGGAGAAGACTAGAGCATTCAAGAGGTACAGGTGGACACAAAAGGATGAGGACAGGGAAACCTACAGGGAAAAAAGAAAGGAGGCAGGGCAAAAGATAAGGAGGGCTAAGGAGGCCACTGAGGAGAGGATAGCGAAGCAGGCAAAGAGGGGGGACAAAACCTTCTTTAGGTACGTTGGAGAAAGGAGGAGGGCACAGCATGGGATTGGGAGGATAAGGGGGGAAGTGGAACATTACTGGAAGGGTATTTCGAAAAGGCAGAGGCATTAAATAGCTATTTTGCCTCAATCTTCACTGAGGAAAGAGAGGGCAGGGGACCAGGACGGGCTGGGGAAGGTGACAGCCACAGGCAGGTGGGTGTGGCAGAATTCACAACTGAAGGAGTAAGGGAAGTGCTGGGTAGACTTAGGGTGGACAAGGCAATGGGGCCGGATGGAATATACCCAAGGCTTCTCAAGGAGGTGACGGATGAACTGGTGCCGTATCAGATGAGGGCTGTTTAACTCATCCTTGGTCACAGGGGTGGTGCCAATGGACTGGAAGAGGGCAGAGGTGGTTGCACTACATAAGGGGGGGTTGAAGGATGAGGTCAAAAACCTCCATCCCATTACTCTTACCTCGGTGGTGGGGAAGGTAATGGACACACTACTTAAGATCAGGTTGACAGAATACTTGGAGATGAATGGCATGCAAGATGACAGGCAGCATGGCTTCACCAAGGGAAGGTCCTGTCAGACTAACCTGATGAATTTTTCAATGGGGTGACACATAGTGGACCAGGGAGGATCGGTGGACGTGGCCTATCTGGATTTCAATAAGGCCTTCGACACCTTTCTGCATGGTGGAATGGTGCATAAGCTGGACAGACTAGGGGTGGACCTCAGGATCACCAGGTGGGTGGAAAACTGGTTGAAGGGAAGGAGTCAGACAGCGGTGGTAAATGGGGCATATTCCAGGGAACGGGCAGTGACCAGTGTGGTGCAACAGGGGTAAATGCTAGGACCAATACTTTTTAACATCTATGTTAGTCACCTAGTGGAGGGTCTGGAAGGATGGGTGTACCTATTCATAGACAATACAAAGGTCTGCAATAGATTGGATTCACCTAGTGGGGTGCAAGCCATGAGGCGGGAACTGGAGAGGCTGGAGAGGTGGTCTGACACCTGGCAATTGAAGTTTAATGCACAAAAGTGCTTGCTGATGCACCTGGGGAGGAGGAATAGGAGGGAAACTTACTCCCTTAGGGGGGTGGTGATGAAGGAGAAGGAAACGGAAAGGGACCTGGGGATTATGGTATCGCGTGACCTCAAGGTGGGCAGCCAGTGTAGCAGGGCAGTGGGAAAGGCAAATGGAATGTTGGCCTGCACTGCGAGGGGTTTTAATAGCAGGAAGATGGAGGTGCTAATGCTGTTACATAGAACCATGGTCAGGCCGCATCTGGAGTATGGGGGTGCAGTTCTGGAGGCCTCACCTATGAAGAGATGTTGAGTTGATGGAAAGGGTACAGAAAAGGGCAACCAAAATGGTAAGAGGAATACAGGATGTACCCCATGAGAGAAGATTGAGAGGGTTGAATTTGTACCCTCTGGAGACTAGGAAGGAGAAGGGGGACATGATTAAGACCTTTAAGGATCTGAAGGGAATAAATAAGGTGGAGGGTGATAGCTTGTTCAAATTGAAGAAGGGAGTGAACACGAGGGGACATAGCCTCAAACTGGAAGGTGGGAAATACAGAGGTAATGTCAGGGGGGAGTTTTTCATGGAGAGGGTGGTGGAGGCCTGGAACAAGCTGCCAGAGGAGGTAGTGCAGCTGAAACAGTGGAGGGGTTCAAGAGGGCTTGGGATAGATTTAAGGGGTTGTGAAAAGAGGGTGAAAGCATAACTGAAGGGGGGAGGTAGAGTGTTGGGAAGACTAGATGGGCCGTGGGCCATGGGGCCTTTCTCTGCCATCACATTTCTGTGTATTCTGTGTGTGTAGACCAGCATCTCAACTTTTCTGGGCATATAGACTCCATCCTGAAAAAGTTGTGATCCAAAAGTAGTTGCACTATACAGGAACCAAAGTTGCCTACCATTACCAGCTAGGCAGGAGCTCGTTTCAGAAAATTATCCTGCCTATTTTCGACTACTGTGATGTAGTCTATAGTGCCACACTGCTGTCCTCCTTAATCAGATTGGATACACTCTTTAATGCCTTCTGTTGTTTCACGCCTAAACTCTCCTCCTCGTACCCACCATTGTTCTCTCTATTGATCTCTTACTGTATCCTCACTGTAAAACAGACACCTATTACACTGTATAAAGGTCATCTCCAAATTCTGGTTTGGTTCCCTTCCTCCTTACCTATTGGCTTCTCTGGCTTCTCGCTCTCCATCCCAACTCTCTCTCAGATGAAACAATGTCCACACCTTGGTCATTCCTAGATGCTCCACTGCAATAGGCCAGACTGCCTTCTCTCACAGGCTCCCAAAGCTGTGCACTGAACATGTACTCCGTGGAGGAAGGCGAGAGAGGACTTGATTGGGACCTTCAGGTACTCGAAAGGGATACAGAAGGTGGATAAGGAGGATGTCTTTAAGCTGAGTGGCAACCATAACATGAGAGGACACAGTCTTAAGCTGGAGGGGGGAGGTTTAGGAGGTAGGTCAGAAAGCATTTCTTTACAGAGAGGGTGGTAGATACTTGGAATGTGCTGTCAGAAGAGATGGTCTCGTTGAAGCCAGTAGCCAGTTTCAAGAGAGGCTGGGATAGGCATGAGGGAAGGTAAGTATCATGGGTAGGGAGGATGGGAGGAGTGGGGGGGCAGGGACAGTAGCTCAAGCTGTGGACCCTGCAATACGAGCAGACTAGATAGACCAAATGGCCTTCTTATGCTGGTTTCTTTGTATGTTCGTATGTTTGTATAAATTCTGCTGGTACCTCAGAAAGTCTCTTTCTTTTCCAGGCCTCAGTCAGCACATGGCCTTTTGAAGCATAATGTAAGAATCATAATATTCCCAGAAAATGATTTTAGAGGCCCCCTTAACTGAACAGGAGGTGTTGACAGTAATTAAAAATCTCCCCACTGGGAAAACGCTGGGTCCAGATGACTGTACGGACGAATTTTATAAGGAGTTTGGAGAGGATCTGGTCCCTTTATTGATGAAAGTTTATAATTCAAATTTAGATCCATCAGCGGTTCCTGGGACATGGAAGGAAGCTATAATAGCTGTCATTCCTAAAAAGGGGAAGGACCCTACAAAGTGTGGCAGTTACAGGCCGATAGCATTGTTAAACCAAGATGCCAAAATATTCACTAAAGTCTTGAGTAATCAGTTGCAAAGAGTTATATCTGATTTAGTGCACCCAGATCAATCAGGATTTATTCCGGGAAGGCACCTGCAGGACAACATACGCCTGCTTATGAAGAGAGACTTAAGGAGCTTAATATGTATAGCCTCGAGGAAAGAAGGGAGAGGGGGGACATGATAGAAACTTTCAAGTACCTCAAGGGAATCAACAAAGTCCAAGAGGGAAGCATCTTTCAAAAAAAGAGGTGTGCAAGAACAAGAGGGCACAATTTGAAGATGGGGGGCGTCTCAGAGGTAATTTAAGGAAGTATTTTTTCACAGAGAGGGTTGTGGATGCATGGAACGGCCTTCCGGAGGAGGTTGTGGAGTCAAAATCAGTGGTGGAATTCAAGCATGCATGGGACAGTCATAAGGCAATTCTAGGGGTGGGGGTAAGAAGAAGTAGGCTGCTGGTTAACTAGGATCTGCAGCTTATCCAGTAGGTAGGGAAATGGGCAGACTGGGTGGGCCAAGCGGTCCTTATCTGCCATCAAATTCTATGTTTCTATGTTTCTATGTTTCTAGGGAGGGTAACCTTATCCAATAAATTCTTGATAAGTTCAGAATGTTGAGAACTCTTTTCTGCCGCATATAAATGTTCATAATATTTTTTAAAAACTCCTGCAATTCCTTCTGGGGAGAACTCCTCCTGTGATGGGTTTTCTTCTGGGGCCACCTTCTCCACATATCTATCTGCTGCCTGTTTTCATAGTCTTTGGGCCAACAGCCTACCTGCCCTGTCTCCTCTCTCATAATATTTCTGTCCCAGGAACCTATGACTGTTTTCTACCCGCTTCTGCCACAACACGTCATATTTATCCTGGGCTTGGGAGAGTTTGATCTGGGTCGAGGCTGCGCCTGTTCTCTTATGTTCCTCTTCCAAGTTCCTGATCTGATCTAGGGCCTCCCTTAACTTGGCCTGGTGTGATTTATGTTTATATGAAGCATAAGAAATTGAGTGGCCCTTCAGCATCGCTTTTATGCGTCCCACATATATTTGGGGTTGCTTCTGCATTTTCCTTTATGAACTGCTGCACCTCTTGTCTAATTAACGCCTTATATTGGGGATCATTTAATAGCCCTGTATCAAATCTCCAAAGCCCTCTCGCCCTAGGCTCCCCCCAACCCACTCTTGCCTTTACTATGGCATGATCTGATAAAGTGATTGGGAGGATGCTAACTTCTTTAAAGCTATGTAAAAAATCTTTCTGTGTATAAAACCTATCTAATCTCGAATAAGTGTTAGAAGACAATGAGAAAAAGGTATAGTTTTTTGCCTTTGGATTATAACACCTCCATGGGTCCACCAATCCAGCCTCGATGCACAAATGTTTTAATAATCGTAAGCAGGCTCTAGAACCTGGTGTCTTCGGGGAACTCCGATCTTTAACTATGTCTTTGATGCAGTTCCAGTCCCCCATACATATAATTTGTCCAGGAGAAAGAGCTGCCATAGTCGTGAATAAAGCTCTAAAAAATTCTCCTGAAGGAGGGGTGGGGGCATACATTCCCAACAAATGGAGCAGTCTACCTTTATATAACCCTGTGAGAATCACCCAATGCCCAGAACCTGCTCTCTGCACTTTTTGAGGCTGAAACAGGAGACCCCTTCTGATAAGAAAAACAACCCCCGCTTTAGTAGCAGTAGGATGTTCATCTGAATAAACACTGCCCACCCATGACCTACACAGTTTAAGATGTTCAGTTAAAGATAATTTGGTTTCCTGCAGACAGGCAATATCACAGTTTTCTCTCTTCAGTTCAGTGAGTATATTAGCTCTTTTAACGACATTGTTGATGCCCTTGACATTCAGTGAACAACATGTTAAACACGCCATTACATATATAAAAGTAATTTTAATCAAAATCTCCCAGGACCCTCCTCAACCCTTATTTGTCCAGTACTATTCATTACAAACTTTGAACCTTTAGTACTTGTGAAAATATAGGAAAGAAGGAAAGAAGAAAGAGATTGGAAACCAGAATATAGAATAGAGAAATTGGTACAGAAATCCATCACCACCAATTCTGTAAACATTACTTGAACTCCTCTGCTCCAACCACCCACCCTGTACCAAGCAGGCCTGGTGGAGCAACAGTTGTTTGGCGGGAGGAAAAGGAAATCTCCGCCCGCACCTCCTTCCTCCAGTGGTGTTACCCCTTAATCGGGAATTTTAGCCTAGGCCATTGTGGGGTAAGCACCCTAACGTCTGGGTGCAAGGTCGGATAGCCCCAAATGAACCAGAGCCCTCCTAACCTATCTCCTCTAGACAGATATCTGAAAAGACAAAAGTTACCAGTGAGGCGTAGCTGTCCTCGGCTTGCTATACCCCAAACTGCATATATAATGCCCTAATTTCCAGAGACATCATCACCATTTTGCTTAAACCTATAATTTTTACACTCTGGACCTTTTGCGACCCTTAGATCCTGTGTAATATTGCTTCATGTTAATCTAACACAGTATCGAGGGATGCAGGGGACTTAGAAATTATACTTCTGTGTAATTCACAGGCAAATACAAAAGTAAACAGAAATCACTATCTCATTTGTCCCAAGGTCCAGGCTGGTACTGAAATAATAAAAAGGAAAACCATCCCGTTTTACTGGAATATTCCTCCAAAATTCGAACTCCCCATCCGATCAAGTCCCATTCGTAGACGAGCCCTAGCGATGTTGCTCCTCTCGAGGGCTTACGAGTTAAGGCTAAATGTTGAATAAGTTCCCTGATGTTCTCGATGTTCCCATGTAAGTCTCAAAGCAAAAGTCACCAATACAAACAGACCTCCCTAATCTCCAGCAAGCAGGTACGACCTTCAATCATCTGAAGTAAGCACAGTTTCCTGTCCAGTCATCTCCATAAGTAAATGATCGCCGCCATTACTGATCGCACAGTCTCCATCACCCACCAGTAGCTCTTCTTCTGACCCGCCAGAGTAAGGTGCTGTCCAAATTTCACCCAAAAACAGTTCTCTCTTCTATTCAGTTTGATTGCTTTTGCTGAAGCCATTTCGACAGATCTGCATGAAGGGGGAGCATCGCTTCTACTCTGGAGGCCGGGTTTTGTAGTTTCTTCTTTCCTGGGGATTGAGACCATAGCAATTGTTCCACTTCGCTTTCCGCAATCTCCTCTTTTAAATCTGGAAATGAAATACCCTCTGCAACCAGTGTCTCTCTTGCGGCTAGCAGGGATTCAAAGATTTTGGGACCCCCTGGAGAATCCAGCCATATTCGAGCCGGGTAGCGTAAGTAGGTCCGCTTGCCCTTTTCCCTCAGTTGCTTCACCACCCACAATACCTTTTTCCTTCAAGCTGTCAAGGAGGGTGGGAAGTCCTGATCTATATGCACTCTGGTCTCATCTAGATTAAGGTCTTTCTTTGCCCACACTCAATGCAACACTTTTTCTTTGATAGGGTACTTTAAAAACTTGAGAATAGCTCTCGGAGGTGCCCCTGGTTTTGGCTTAGGACCCAGTGTACGGTGCGCTCTTTTGATTTCCAGAGGGGTATCCTCCTCCAGGCCCAACTCCATTTTTAGCCATGACTCCATGTAGCTTGCCATATCATCTTGTTCTACACCCTCTGAATGCCAATCACCCTTATATTGTTACGTGGACCGGCCTCTGTATCCTCCGCTCCTAAAACCTCTCTTTTATGGAGGTAGACCAGGATCGACTATAGGACATGTTTCTCTCTGAGAATATCCATATGTTTCTCATGTCAGTTGTTCTCGCCTAGTTTTCGAAAGTCTCTCTGAATCTCTGTTACTTTATCATCAATTCGCTGTAAAAGTCACAATATTTTCCTCGCTTCTAATCTCATTCCGATGGATCCTGAGTCAGAACATGAGTCTTCCTCCCCCGAGCCCAAGATCACAGAAGATCGAGAGGGTGCAGGGCTCAGGCCTGGAGTTGCTCGCCCTTTGTCGTTCCACGTGACTGCTGTGGGGCTCGTAGTGCCTTTCTTTTTAGTTCTTCCCATTCTCGGTACTCAAGTTTTAGTTTCTTAATGAATTTTGGGAATAGATATACTCAAGATTCTCCAGATTGCACACAAATATTCGTGCTTGGGATACAAGCTAAAGGCTAAGCCGCCATATTGGATCGCAGCCTCACCGGAAGTCCAAAAGATATGTTCTGTGGGCCTTCCTTCCCTTTAGGAAGACCATGGATTCTCTTTCCAGCTCCAGGGAGCTCAGGGAAATACTTGCTGCGCCCCTGACAGTTCAGTTTAACAGCTCACTGGAAACAGAAATGGTTCCAGAGGACTGGAGGAAGGTGGATGTAGTCTCACTACACAAAAATGATAGCAAGGAGGAGGCAGGCAATTATAGGCCAGTCAGACTGACATGGTGGTGGTGGGAAACTTAATGGAATCACTGCTGAAGGAAAAGATTGTGAAATATCTTGAATCCAGTGGGTTACAAGACCTAAGGCAGCATGTATTCACAGGGGGAGGTCATATCAAATGAATCTGATAGATTTCTTTGACTGGGTGACCAAGGAACTACATCAGGGTGGAGCAGTGGACATGGCCTACCTAGATTTCAGTAAAGCGTTAAACACTGTTCAAAACAGGAGACTAGTAAGCAATCTGGGTAGCTTAGGAGTGGGTCCAAAGGTAGTAAACTACATAAGAAATTGGTTAGGGGATAGGTGACAGAGGGTGGTGGCAAACAGATTTCACTCCAAGGATGGGAGCGTGACCAGCAGGGTGCCACAAGGATCAGTACTGGGACCAGTCCTCTTCAATGTCTTTTTAAGTGACATTGCAGATGAGCTGGAAGGGAAAGTCTACCTCTTTGTGGATGAAAGCAAAATCTGCAATAGGGTGGGCACTCCTTGTGTGTGTGTGTGTGTGTGTGTGTGTGTGTGTGTGGCAAAGATGAGCAGAGACCTGAGAAAACTAGAGGAGTGGTCAATGGTATGGCAACTGGGTTTCAATGTGAAAATGTGCAAAATAGTGCACTTAGGGCACAGAAACCCAGGGGTGGATTACAAAATAGATAGAGTGGTATTGATGACTGCCAAGCAGTAAAGAGCTCTGGGGGTAATCATATCAGATAACCTAAATGTGACCAGGCTGTGTGACAAGGCAGTAAGGAGGGCAAGTGAGATACTAGGGAGCACAGGGAGGGGTATCACCAGCAGAAAGAAGGAGGTGGTATAGATCACTGGTAAGACCCCACCTAGAGTATTGTGTCCAGTTCTGGAGACCACCTCTCTGGAAGGACATAGACAGAGTGGAGGTGGTCCAGAGGAGGGCAACTAAAATGGTGCAGGGTCTGCATCAAACGCCCTATGAGGAGAGACTAAAGGACCTCAATATGTATACCCTGGAACAGAAGGGGGAGAGGGGAGATATGATAGAGACCTTTAAATACCTCACAGGTTTACATAAAGTACAGGATGGGAGTATTTTTCAGAAGAAAAGGTGCTCAAGAGCAAGGGGACTTGCTGTGAAGCTGGAAGGGAGTAGATTCAGGAGGGATGTGAGGAAGTACTTCTTCACAGAAAGAGTGGTAGATTCCTGGAACAGCCTTCCAGTGGAGGTGGTGGGGGCAAAAACAGCGATGGATTCAAGAATGTATGGGATATGCACCAAGGAATCATAGTGGAAAGGAAGGGGAAGGAGAAAGAGCTGTAGCTTGGGCACTGTCTGATGTAGTAGTAAGGAGAAACAGGCAGACTGGATGGGCCAAGCGGTCCTTATCTGCCATCAAATTCTGTGTTTCTATGTTATGCACCCTGGCCAAGGCAGGCTTGGCTTGCATTGCCCTGTCCCACTGACCCCCATCATCCATCACCTCCCCAGGCTTACCTATCTGGTCCAGTACCCCCACCGATCCCCCCCCATGTTGGGGTCAGGAGGGGTAGGGCTGTCCTCCCCCTCTAAAGTCATAATCTGGTGTGGCCAGCAGATACCATGCTGGTGGGGCAGGAGGAGGCTTTGTGTGCAGAGCATCATTGAGGCCTGCCTAACCATAGTTTTTCTTCTTTTCTCCTTCGCCTAGCTGCAGTGGCACAGACTGCATATATGTGTGGAGGCACGCATGCAACCGGAAACATGGCTTCCTTTCCCCTGCTCCACGTCTGCCTCTCATGTGTTGGTGCTACCACCAGTCTTCCACCTGGTGGTAGCCAAGAGCCAAGATGGTGAGCAACCCCTACCCAGGAGAGGACAGCTGCCTGGTGACTGCTCGATCCACTCCCTACCCTCCTTCCCACTGACCCCTAGTGTCCTGAGCTGATTCTCAAACTCAGGTTACCGGCATGGTGAGGGGTAAGACACCCAGCACCTCAGCCCTCTGCACCACTGGGCCAGCTTGGAGACCATACATGCTTTTAAGTTTGTTCACCTGCTCCTACTCTGCAGGTCACAGCATTTCTGCTTCTGCTGTGCCCCCATATGGTGCATGTGGAGGATCAGGTTGCTAATAGCATTAATCTGTTCTGAAAGGGTAGAAAGAGATCCCTGTTGTTCTTTGGACTCTGCCTGTAAGGCATCCACATCCAGCTGCAGGGGTCTGCAAGGAGCTGGCCACCTCCAATCAGAAAGACTTTAATTTTGTGAAGATTTGTGTTTGTAACCTCCAAGGGAGAGCAGGTGTGTTTGCTGGAGATGACACCATACTGCTTGCAGGCATGGAGGAACACAATCCTGTCTCCCAGTCATCAGTAAATGCTGCTGCTGCCGCCACCTTCTGCTTTTTGCCTTTTTTTGAACCCACCATGAAGACCACCACCTAGTCTGTGTCTGTTACCGCTGAACATTGCTGATATTTTCTTGATTTATAGGTGTTTTGGCGAGGGTGTAGGGAAGGTACCAAAAATCACACCATTGCAGGAGGTGACATCACCAGAAGTCCTGTACTGATTTGCCTACTCTGTTTAGGATTATACTGTTTTGATATACTGTATTGCTGTATAAGACTTACATTTTTGTAACACTGTCATTACTATTTATTTTTTTCTTCTCTTGAACTAGTCTTCCTTACCCGTCACCCCAGGACACATCTGGAAACGAGCTTAGCAGCTCAGTATGTCATTCCTGGTGAAATCTTTGAAAGCAATCAATCAATCAGTAAATAAATAAGTAAATAAAAAGGGTAAATCTGAACCATCTGCTCACTTGGACAAATGACCCGCACCTGTAGGAATACTATCTGCTCCTGTACTTGCTAAGCATAATTATTTGACTACTAAAACTCTGTGCCTTCTGCCCCCCTCCCTTCTCTCTCGTCTCCCTGTACTCTGATTCTTCTGATGTACTGTGCCTTTATCTATCTGTTTTATTGGCTTAGGAAACCTTGTATCATCCTTGAAATTTGAATGTAAGCAATAGATTAATTTGCTTGAAACCTTTGTACCATACTTGACTCTGGGTTGTTTTACCCTCCGCATTCATTTGTAATACCTTTCATTGTATTGTCCATTTCTCTTGTTTTGTATTTCCATGATGTGGAGCCTTTACGAAAGAGTCTCTGACTCAAAGGTTTGTAATTCTGATCTCTCAATAAATAAATAAAATAAAATAAAAACTTGCAACAAACATAAATTACAGCAGTCATTGCTTCTTTCTTTCACTCTCACCCCCACTTCACTTGTGTACCACAATAGTTTTTTTATTCTTTTGCTCTATCCCTTCACCCTAACACAGACTTGTAGCCTATAAAATACCCCATTCTTGCTGGCCCATTGGCACAGGGGTAGGGCTACCACTTGAGATGCTGGTGACCTAAGTTTGGGAACAAGCACAGGCTGTCAGGGATTGGCTGGGAAGAGGAAGCTCAAGCATCTCAGAGGATGATCTCTTCCTCCCAGTAAGGAGGGCTGCTGCTGCCTTGACTACACTGCCATCTGGGGGATGACAGGTAGTAATGTAGTGGCAGCACAAATGGGAGTGGGGTGTCAGAAGGAGTTTATATGAGGCACGCTTACTGTGTGTCAGGCTGGACCTCTCAGCACACCAACATCCCTAGGGGCTGGTTCAGAAACAAAGGAAAAAGACTACCCCAAGCAGGATGAACCAGGGTGAACTTAGGCCCTGACCATTATTTGCTGGTCCAGAATCCCAGGAACACCTGTCTTGGTGTCCAGGAGGAGGCAGGATTTTGGATCCAGCTGGGTGGACCCCACAAATGTGGGGGGGAGGCAAGCCCATGGGGTTGTAATCTAGGCCAGGCAATAGTAGGGATGTCAAGAAGTGTGACTGGGCCCAATCTGTGGGGATGGGAATTGGAGCAAAGGTGCAGAAACAATATATCATAAACAAATAATATTCCATCCTTGATTAGGTTCCACCTACCCTCCACCTCACTGCTGCTGCCACCCTGTCCAACTTCTCCCTTAGCATGCTCTGCATCTTCCCAAAATCTGCTTCTTTGAAATCTAGCACCTTAGTCAGGTTATGTGTTGTAACTCGCTCAAGCTTGATATCAAACCACGTGGTCCTACGGGGTATACTATTAGAAGAGCAACTTCATTATGTCGCCATAATGTTGGCGCCGCAACAAGGGTGTGAGTGACAGGGGCACTCTTGATTTTAGGTCACCTCACACTCTCACCGTGTTGGGCACCCACACAATTTCAGGGCCCTTCACAGCATGCCTGCCCCGGAGGTTATATTTACTTTCAGTGGGTATGGGGGGCGAAGCCCCCCCCCCCCCGCAAAAGCTGACTGTTTCCCAGGATGGCACTTTGGCGCTGTAACTCCCAGTCGGCATAATGCCTGGTGCTGTAATGCCAGGCAGCATGTTGCCTGCACCATAATCAGTGTCAGCAAAATGTCTGTCGCACCGACATGGGTGAACCGTCCAATGGTTGCCACCGCTACCATTGGATCCTGAACTGCAACCTACCCAATGCTGTCCCTATTTATAAGGACCACATAATAATAGTAAATTTTTATTTACAGTAAGCACAATTCAACAAGTATCAAAGCACTTTTACAAAGATTAAAACAAATAAAATTCAGCAATAAAACTCCTCAATTTCAAAAACAGTCAAATATTAATCGACTAAGAAGGCCAGCAAAAATAAATATATTTTTAGAGCAGCTTTAAAGCTCTCCACAATCAGGCACCCTCTAACCCGATGAGGTAGAGAATTCCACAGGGTAGGGGCTGCGAAAGCAAAAGTTCGAGCCCCAGAGGTCTTCGAATGAACCCTGGGAATCTCCAGCAATCCCGCATCGGTGGAGTGGCCAGAGGGGGCAGTAGGGATGAAGGAGATCTTGTAGGTATCTCGGTCCATGTCCATGTAGGACTTTATAGATCAGCAAGCCGACCTTGAAGGTGATTTGCCACTGAACTGGCAGCCAGTGCAGTTCGCATGACACAGGTGTGATATGGCTAGATCTAGACAGCCCAGTCGACAACATGACTGCAGCGTTCTGCACCAGCTGCAAGCGGCGAATATCTACCCCCAATAGCCCTAGGTACAGGGCATTGCAGTAATCAAGGAGATAGGTCACAAAGATTGGAAGGTTGCCAGGCAGAACCAGATGCTTGATTCAGGCAATATTTCTCGTATGATAAAATGAGGTCTTAACAATGGAGGACACCTGAGATTTCAGAGTCAACCCCTCATCAAGAAAAATGCCCAGACTTCTCACCTATTCAGAGGTCGCCAGCTGGCAACCACCAAGCAAAAGCCCAGTGGTCTGTCCAGCTGAAGACTTCTCTATCTGATGGCTGGGGTCCACCACCAAAACCTCAGTCTTGCCAGGATTCAGCTTCAACCAGCTGGCACTCATCCATTCCTGGATCTCGGAGAGGCAGTTACTAAGCACAGAGACTGCATCATCCTGATCTGGTGTAAAGGACATGTATAGCTGAGTATCATCTGCATAGCAGTGAAAACTCAGTCCATATCATGTTATAATGTCTCCCAACAGCAGCATATACACCGTGAATAGCATAGGTGATAATACAGAGCCCTGGAGAACCCCACATGTCAGGGAAAAAGCATCAGAGGAATAAATTCCTGATGCTATTCTCTGAAACTTGCCAGTGAGGAATGAATGAAACCATCTGAGGACTGTCTGTGACAGTCCAAAGATCACTCGAAGGTGCTCAAACAATATGCCATGATCCACAGTGTCAAAAGCCGCAGAGAGACCAAGGAGGACTAAGATGGAATGAGACCTCTGATCTCTTGCTATCAGGAGATCACTGAACACCTGAACAAGGGCAGTCTCAGTGCTATGCCTCTTTCTGAATCCCGACTGGAGAGGATCGTAGATGTCATGGATGGTAAGGTGATCCTCCAGCTGCAGCTTGACCACCTTCTCAATAACCTTACCCACAAAGGGCAGGTTAGAAACTGGTCTGTAGTTAGCGAGACAGTCCGGGTCAAGAGAAGATTTCTTAAGTAAGGGAATCACTATCACCTCCTTCAAGGAGTCAGGGAACTCACCAGTCTCTAATGAGCATCGGACTATCTCTGCAAGGACCGGGCCGATGACTTCAACGCATCCCGTAAGGAGGCGGGTTGGGCCTGGGTCCAAACTACAGCAGGCTGGCTGCATACTCCGGATGATCTTCATGATATCCAATTCACCAGCTGTTCAAAAACTGACCAGCCAAACCGAGACTCAGTGACCTTCCACCGATCACTGCAGTGCCCATTGGAACGTGCTGCGTGGATCTCTGATTTGATATCAGCAACTTTATCTTCAAAAAAATGAGTAAACTCATCACATTTGTCTAATAAAGCTTCCTTTTTATTTAGGTTCTTCTACTCTCTGTACTAGAAATGCCTCCTAGAATGTCTTAGCCAGCCAACCCTTTCTACCACTGGGATGCTCCAGTTCACATCTGGCATGTTGAAATGTTTACCTTCAGCTAGACTGTCCACCTCTAAGTCCTTGACCGCTATGGCTTTTATGTCCTCCCTTACATATAATGCTACTCCACCCCTTTCAGTTC
This sequence comes from Neoceratodus forsteri, assembly GCA_016271365.2. Taxonomy (NCBI): domain Eukaryota; kingdom Metazoa; phylum Chordata; order Ceratodontiformes; family Ceratodontidae; genus Neoceratodus; species Neoceratodus forsteri. The sequence goes on along the minus strand of JADMNL010000028.1, from coordinate 184,857,893 downwards.
CCTGTCCTTTCTGAATACTGCATAGCCTGGAATGGTCAGATCCCAGTTGTGGTACTGTGTTACAAATGTTTCTGTGACTGATACCAGATGCAGCTAAAGTTAGCCACCAGAGCCTGAAGGTCGCTGATCTTATTACCCATGCTCCTGGTTTTTGCATACATAGCCCTCCTAACCTCTTGTTATGACAGTACCTCTCTTTGTAGTTTTCTATCCTCTTTCCCATCTGCCTCTCTTATTATTTTGAACCCGCCTCCCTTGATTAATGCTGTTGGGGGGATCTGCGGGACCCAGTGAGCTGAGGAGGTCATGGGACTCAAAGAGCTGAGGAGGAGCAATTGGGGCACAGCAGAGGATGGTGGGAACATTGTGGCAGGGAAGTGCCTTTTATATTGTTTGTTTCTTTTTTTAGGCCAGTGAGGGCATTTAGATTGTAGATTTTGGGGTTCTTTTTTTCTGCCAGAAAGGACTGTTGTAAGTATTTCCTGCAAGGGGCATAACAGGGCCAGGTGGTGAGGAACTGCAGCAAGTTCTGAGAGGGGGGTTGATTGTCTCGTGAGACTGGGGAATAGGCCTGCAAACTCATCCTGCCCCATCCCTCCCTCCCGGGCTCATCTCCATTTATAGTGAGGCATCTGCCTCCTGCTAGGAGGCAGTATAGTGCAGTGGGATAAGGCTCCGAGCTGCAGATCTGGAGACCTGGGTTTGAATCCCACAGTCGCCTAGGTGCATACTGTATGATCCTGGACAAGTCACTTAACTTCCTTGTGCTCCCAGGTTGCATCTGGAAACAAGCTTTGGCTTAATGTGTTACTCCTGGTTAAATAATGTTCCCTTGATTGGTGGGGGTGGACCTGCGTGAAGTAGAAGCAACCTGGTTGTAAGCTGGTTTAATTCAAATTGTTTTTAACAGCCTGTCCTGCGCTGCCCAACTCGATTTGACAAATCCCTTCAAGCAACAAGGAAATCTGAAGTCAGAAATTAATACCTTGTGCACTGCGCTGCTTCTAGTTATCCACACTGCACAGCTTAGGCTCAATTTGCTAAGTCTTACAATCAGTAAGGGACTTTCAAGTTCGAGGAACTAATAATTTTATGCATTGCTTGGACTTAAATTGCTCATCAACTCTTTCTTGAAGCAGCGATATTTCTAGTCAAGGGGCTAGAGATTTTATGCATCAGGAAAAAAGGCTTCCAAGGTGTACTGTTAGGGTATTAAGCAACAGGCACTTGAGGGTATAACCACATATAGCTGGTGAGATGCTAAACCATCTGGAACTAAAGTAGACTAAGGTAAAATGGAGGGGTGACCAATTTGGAGGGGCAAATGGAGCAGAACAGGGGCAGGGTTGGGCATGTTCCCCAGTCTACAAGGGCAGGGAACATTTTTGGAAGGGTGGTAAGGTGTACTGGTTGTGGATCAGCCATAGTACTGGCTATGGTAAGGAGGATGGGGGGGGCTGCATGGTATGCAGGCAGCTAGCACAACTAAGAGAAGAGGTTGGGTGGTTGAGATGGGCACTAGGATGGACAGGGATGAGGGGTTGTGGAGGGGATGAGGAGGATATGCTGAGGAAGCAAGATGGGATAGGGGCATGGGATGGAATAATGGTGGAAATGGAGGGGTCTAGGAGCAAAAGCAGAAAGAGGCAGGTGTAGTCAGGAGGCAGAATGGAAGAGCACAGAGGAGTATGCATGCAGGGAAGGAGTAGGGGTGGGCATAAGGGCTTCTAGGGACCCAAGTAGAGGAAATACAGGAGTGGGGGGCATAAGAGAAGCTTCTGGGAGATCAGGTGGAGGCAGTACAGGATGTGAGAAGGACCAAGGAGAATGGCAGGAGAGAAGGTACAGAGGTCCAAAGCATGACCGACAGGGAGGGAATGGGGAGGAGCCTCAGTCGGAGGGATACAGGCAGTGAGCACAGAGCACAAAAACAGGTTTGTACCACTAGTAACCCAAGATGGGGGTGAGAATAAGGAAATTGGAGCTGAAACGGACTCAGAGGGAACAGGAGAGACAAACACGAGGGTAGGATCAGTGGACGGGGGGGCACCCCATCGCGGGGGAGCAAAGAGAACAGCAAAAATAATGGCAAGGGCACAGGAGCGTACTCACCCCAGAAAGGGCAAACCCTCAGGAGTGAGGAGATAGCGAGCGCAGATTTACGTGGGCTTAAACAGGACATTCATGCTGGTATAGAGGAAAGCGGGAATAGGGTCAGCAATGGAAAGCAGGTGACCAGGAAAACAACAGAGAAAAACAAGCAGAAGGTAATGGGAGAAGCGTACAACATGGGTCGAGTGCCTGCTGGGTATGACAGCGGTGGAAGTCATTCACTATATCCCTTCCGGGGGAAACAGCAGGATGAGAAAACACACCTGGTGTTCCACCTAGGAACGAATGACTTGGCATGGAATAGCTTGTTGGAAGTGCAGCCAAAATTTAGAGCACTTGCTAGGTACTGCAGCAGCCTGGGGTTCAAATCTGTGACATTTTCAGATGTACTGCCAGTACCAAGGGCTAGCACAGAGAGGAAACTAAGGATCGAGGAATTTAATAAATGGCTGACAGGATGGTGTGTACAGATAGGGTATGGGTTAGTAGAGGCTGAGAGTACAACATGGGGGATGAGAGCCTATTTGCCTCGATAGACTGCACCTGAATAGGGAGGGTACGCAGTGCTAAGGAGCAAGTTATGAGACTTCATGGAACAGAAATATAATTTAAACTAAACTGGGGGTGGAGGGTGGACAAGTCCACACTATGTGACAGGAGAAATGTGTGGGGCTATCAATCTCCCCCCCCAGGATGACAGAAAAAAACAGGGTAGAAGAAAGGGGAAGAAACCATGCACCAAGGGACAAATACATGGGTCCAGTGAATGGAGAGTCATGTGCACAAATGCCAGTGCCTAGGAAATAAGATCCAGGCATAGTGGAAATCATGGAGACATGGGGCCATGATGGCCAGGACTGGGACATGGCAATACCAGGATATGCACTTTAAAGGAAATATACAGTGGGAAGGAGTGGAGGAGGGGTAGCACTATATGTGAAGGAACACATTAAGGCCACGGAATTGCAGGGTAGGTTCGGGGGACTGAGGCTTTATGGGTATCTTTGGAAATGGAATGGAGAAGTCATATGTATCAGGGTGGTATGCAGGCTGCCAGCACAGCAGGATGAGGAGGATAAGGCAATGATGGAGAAGATCTAGAGGATGGTTAACAGAGGGGAGGTGCTGCTGATGGGGGACTTCAACTTGCCAGATGTGGAGTGGGGCACCCCATCAGAAGCATCCACCAACAGCAGGGATATAGTGGACTCCCTACAGGGAGCTCTCATGAAGTAGATGGTAAGAGAACCGACCAGGGAGAGGGTGATCTTAGATTGGACCCTTACAAATGTAAAATGGGTGGGAGGGGTATCAATGGGGGAGAACCTTGGCATGAATGACCACAGCACCATCTGGTTCACGGTTAAAAAGACTACTGATGTTCATTGGCCCTGAGTGAAGGTGCTAGATTTCAGGCAGACAGACTTAAAAAAAATGGGAGAATGCATTCAGCAAGCATTGGCAGGGGTGGAAGATCTTGGCACGGGGTCATAATATCGAATGGCAGAATGCCATGTGGCAGAATCACGTTCGCAATTTCTTTTTATTTATTGTTCTGTGGGGGCTCTGCTTACACCTACAGGGGATATGCCCCAGCTCCCTCACTAAAGATTCCAACTCTGGGGGGTCCAACTCGGGTCTTGCTGGGTCCAGGTTTCACCATAATGCCGTATGCTAATAAAGCGTATGACAGTATGACCAGTGTGGAGGATCTTGGAGGGGTGGAGAAATATGGCATACAATAAAGGGGCAATAGTGGAAGCCACTGGCCTCTGCATCAGGATGATAAATAAAATAGGAAGAGGAGGAGGTCACTCTGATACAATGGGGAGCTGGCAGAGAAGTTCAGGGCGAAGAGAAAAGCATTCAGGTGGTATAAAACAACACAGAGGGAGGAGGATAGGGCTATTTCCCAGGAGAAGCAAAGGGAAGCAGTCTTGGAGGTCAGGCGAGCAAAGGCAAGAACAGAAGAGAGAATAGCCAACACAGTCAAGGAAGGGGAAAAAACCTTCTTTGGGTATGTGAGCGACAGGGGAAAGTCTAAGCAGGGGAAAGTTAGGCTGAAAATGAAGGAAGGTTGGTGGAAGATGACCGGGGTGAAGGATGAAATATTCAACAGCTATTTCTGCTCAGTGTTCATGATAGAGAATGACCGGGAGGTTAGAAAACTCAGGGAAAATGGCGGGGGTTGACTCCAGTCCGTTCCAGGTGGAGGAGGTCCTGAGGGAGCTAGAGAAGTTGAAGGTGGATAAGGTGATGGGGCCGGTTGGGGTGAACCCCAGGGTACTGAGGGAGCTTAGCCAGGTATTAGCAGTGCCTCTAACTGGCCTCTTCAACAGGTCATTGGAGACAGGGGAAGTCCCTGATGACTGGAGAGGGGCAGATGTGGTCCCCCTTCATAAGGGGGGAGACAAGGAGGAGGCAGGTAGTTATAGACTGGTGAGCTTAACATTTGTGGTGGGCAAGCTCACGTAGAAACTGCTAAAGAAGATAATCAGTAGCTATCTAGAGGCTAATGGCCTACAGGACTGGTGGCAACACGGGTTCACTGAGGGAAGGTCATGTCAAACGAACTTGATTGAGTTCTTTGACTAGGTCACCAGGGTACTGAATTGGGGGAGAGTCTGTGGATGTTGCATACCTAGTCTTCAAGAAGATATTTGATTCTGTGCAACACAGGAGACTATTGCACAAAATGAGATGTCTGGGGCTAGGGTCGGTAGTGGTTAGGTGAGTGCAGAACTGGCTAGAGGGCAGAAGGCAGAGGGCAATTGTTAATGGGGTACCTTCAATGGAGGGTATGGTCACCAATGGGGTGCCTCAGGAGTCGGTGCTGGGGCCACTCCTCTTTAATATATTCATAGGGGACATAGCGGAGGGGCTGGAGGGAAGAGTGTGTCTGTTCACGGATGATAAGAAGGTCTGTAATAGGGTGGATATGCCTGAGGGGGTTGAGAGTATGTGCAGGGATCTGGAGAAACTGGAAGAATGGTTCAAGGACTGGCAATTGTCCTTCAATACAAAGAAGTGCAAGATCGTGCACGTAGGCAAGAAAAACTAGTGTGCCGAATACAGGATGGGGGGGGGCATGCTCTAGAGGTTACCGAGCTGGAAAGGGACCTTGGTATAGTCATTTCAAGGGGCCTGAAGGTGACAAGGCAGTGTGAGAAGGTGGTGGTAAGGGCCAATAGGATGCTGGGTTGTATTGGTAGGGGAATAACTAGTAGGAAGAGGGAGGTTATAATGCCCTTGTACAGGCAGCTTGTTAGGCCACATCTTGAGTAAGGGGTCCAGTTCTGGCAGCCATGCCTCTAGAAGGATGTAGAAAGAGTAGAGTACATCTAGAGGAGGGTGACAAAAATGGTGAAGGGCCTTGGGCAATTGTCATACGAGGAATGGCTGAAGGAGCTGAACATGTACTCCCTGGAATGGAGGATGGAGGGGGACATGATTGAGATCTTCAAATATATCAAGGGTATTAACAGGTGTCAGTAGGAGACATATTCCAGCTAAGGAGTAATCAAGAACAAGGGGCATGATAGGCAGACAGTGGGGGGTTTCAGAAAACATTAGAAAGTTCTGCTTCACAGAGTGGGTGGTGGATAATGGAACAGACTCCCATAGGAGGTGGTGGGGCAGGAACTGTGGGGATTCAAGAGAGCGTGGGATAGATACAAAGATCTTTTAGATATGGGGGAATGGTAGGAAATAGCATAAGACCTGGCAGCTGGCTAGGCAGACTGGGTGGGCCTAGTGGTCCTTCTGCTGCTGCTTTCTATGTTTCCTAGGTTACTGTACCACCTATGTCCTTCTCTACCTCTCTCTCCTATATGTCCATTTCCCTCATACACCCCAGGCCCATCTGCCCCTTTTCCTCACCTCTCCATTCTCCATTACCCACCTCCCTAATACCCCTTTCTGTTTCTCTCTCCTCCCATCATTTGAAATTCGAAATCTGCTTTCATACTGCTTCCCTCCTCTGAACCAGCTACCTCCTCCATCTGTCTCTGCCCCCTTCCCTCCATTAGACGCCAGCTAAAACTCCTACCCCCTTCCCCTGCTCCTGCTAACCCTCTTCCTGAACCCTTCCTAACCCATACCTGGCTTTTGACCACACCGCACATTCCCCTCCCCTCTAATCTTATAGTTCCGGCAACCTCGTTAAAGTTTATCAACCTGCTGTGACTCTTAATTTCAGCACCAACTCAGCCTCCCTTCATTCTGGCATTATGCACTTGGAGTTTGCCTTGTCGTCTATTCTGTATGTCCTTCTGCTAGAGAGGGCTGTCTCACCTTCTTCAGTAGTACAGGTGTGTATAACATCAACTGTGCTGCCTCCCCCCAAGCTGGTTTCAATGTGTCCTAATGTACTCTCCTCGTTGTTGGGGTGTAAGCCAGCCTGCTTGAACAGCCTTCAAAACCAGCAGCTGTTGCCCCAGTCCCCTCAGAACTTAAAACTCTCTCCCCCACGTGACCCCATCAGCCACACATTAAGATATAGGACAAGGTACGAGCAGTATTTGAGGGGAAAAAGGGGAGGTTGGCCCTGCAAGGGGACCTGGACATCCTGGAAAGTTGTGCTCTCACATGGAAGTTAAATTTCAATATTATCAAATGCAAAGTATTATCTCTTGGGTGGGGAAGCCCCAAACACAGGTACACCCGGGGTGCTGGAGGTCTCATCTAGCGAAAAAGTCCTAGGGGTCAAGGTGGATGCATGTATGAATAACTCTGAGCAGTGCAGAAGAGTGGCTAGCAAAGCAAACAGGATGTTGGGATGCATTGTAAGGGGGATCACCTCTAGGAGCAGGGAAATTATTCTGCTGCTATACAATGGTCTGGTTAGACCACACCTCGAGTACTGTGTACAGTACTGGAGACCACACTTAAAGAGGGAGATACAGCTCCTGGAGAGGGTACAGAGGAGGGCTACCAGGATAGAAACATAGAATTTGACGGCAGGTGAGGACCGCTTGGCCCACCCAGTCTGCCCATTTCCCTACCTAATGGATAAGCTGCAGATCCTAGTTAACCATCAGCCTACTTCTTTCTACCCCCACCTCCTAGAATTGCCTTATGGCTGTCCCATGCATGCTTGAATTCAACCACTGTTTTTGACTCCACAACCTCCTCCAGAAGGCAGTTCCATGCATCCACAACCCTCTCTGTGAAAAAATACTTCCTTACATTACCTCTGAGCTGCCCCACCATCTTCAAATTGTGCTCCCTTGTTCTTGCACACCTCTTTTTTTGAAAGATGCTACCCCTCTTGGACTTTGTTGATTCCCCTTGAGGTACTTGAAAGTTCTATCATGTCCCCTCTCCCTCCCTCCTTTCCTCGAGGCTATACATATTAAGCTCCTTTAATCTCTCTTCTTATGTCTTCTGGAGCAGACCTGCACCATTTAGTTGCCCTCCTCTGGACAGCTTCCATCTTGTCTATGTCTTGCGGACATAATTTGTGTATTATTAACTCCTGAGCAGTGCAGTAGAGTGGGTAGCAAAGCAAACAAAGACGATTAAAGGACTGGGGAGTTGACGTATGACGACAGACTTGCGCTCGGCCTGTATACTTTGGAGGAGAGGAGAGACAGGGGACATGATCATGGTCTTCAATTGCCTCAAGGGGAACAAAGTAAAATGGAGGGATCTTTAGACTAAAGGAGGAAGGTATCACCAGAGGGCATGGTTTGAAGTTGGAAGGAGGAAGGATCGGGGAAGAGGAGGAGTTTTTTCACGGAGAGGGTGGTGGATCCTTGGAACGCACTATCTGGCAAGCTGGTCCAGATTTCCAATGTGGAGGGCTTCAAGAGAGGGTGGGATAGACACAGAAAGGGGTATCGGAACACAAGGGGGCGCCTCGGTTCCTAACAGGGGATCTGAGGTTCGAGCAGACTCGATAGACCATAAGGCCTAACCTGCTGGCAATTAGTATGTTAGTATATACTACAAACTGCTCCCTAGCCTCTTAGCATGGCCGTAGTAGTACTTCTGAAAAGGTTACTACCCCTGCTCTTTGTCTTAGTGTCCTGTCTAGAGTGCAGATGCTCTCCTTAACCTCTTCCAAGCTCCTGCTGTCTAGATCATTTGTGCCAATGTGGACCACAATGTCGGGTCTGGCCCCTCCTTCCTGGTGTGTTCCATCACCTTGGACCTAAATCTTTCCACCATGATGGCACTAGGGTAACAACAGACTGCTTTCTGACTGTCACTGGTTTGATCCACCATCCTTTCTGTCCCCCTGATTAATGAGTCTCCATTGACAAGTACTTTCCTGTGACCCTCTTTGTGGCCCGCTACCCTAGCGGGTTTGTCATAAATTGATGGTGCACCCCTCTCTGGCATGCTAGTTCCCTACCATCTCAATGTGTAAAACTGGGAGACTTTCCTCCTGCAGAGGCAGATACATGTTGGAGGTATACACACCATGTTCTATTTGCCATCCTCCTTCTCATGCTCCTCACTCTGGGGGTTGCTCACATGAGGGGTTGCTTGCACCTAAAGAATTTAAATATACTAAGTTTTCACCCTCAAGGATAAAATGTCCAATGTGCCTTGGTCAGACACGTCCCATCTCTGCTAGCAAACCTCCCAGGTTAACAGGGGTGATATTTAAATACAGCCAACCACTTCAACTCCTAGCTAAGCTGCACCTCCAAGAGCCAGCTATCACCAGAGCTAATTGCAAAGACAATTTGCACCTGCCCTTCCCCGAATTAAAGGCAACACACTGCTCTTAGTATTGTTTTGTAATGCCCTGGCTGGTTACAATGTAGCATGCAGACCCTATATTTAGTAAACATACTAACTACTCACCCTCTTGGATAAAATGTCATCTGCCTCAGTCAGATGATGCCCTCTTTTGTAATAGCAAAAGTGGCATGAAGTAGTGACTAGTAGGAGCTTACCCAATTTACCATTGGTTGAGACAGTGAGTGGCACAAGCTCACACCATGACTGTGTGGGGAATGTCGTTGAAAACATAATGACTGCTTCATGTACCAGTCTACAGTCCCTGAACTACCAGTATGCAACTTTGTGCTTTGTAAAGCATTTTATAATACTTCATGTATAACAGGTGCTCTGTTAATTTGAATTTTGATCATTCTGGCTGCTGGATGCCCAGCGAGCAGGGCAGAGTGACACTGGCAGCTCATGTTCAGGACTGGAGCTTGGAGCCAGGATGAGGTTATCAGCTGGAGGAGTGATGCCCACGGCAGTGTGTCTTATCTCTAGGTGGGCTGGTGGCATGCCCCACCACTGAGATGACCCTGACAGTCGGCTGGATAACTTGCTCCTCTGCTGGGAAGGCAGTGCACATCGCGAGCCTCCGAAGGTTGGACACAACTGCCAGGGAGGTGGAAGGGTTGAGATGACAATAAAGGGAGGACATTGCAGTACCATGCAAATAATGGTTATTGGCAACTCTTAGGAGCAGTGCGCCATGATGACCCCTGCTAGAATGACTTCAGAGGTAGCGACCGATGGGTCTAGGAAGTTGCTGGACTACACTGACATGAAGACCAGGGCAAGGCACTGGACAGAGGTGTCAGCTGGAATTTGGGAAAGTGAAGGCCCCAGCATTTTTCATGGGAGTGGCTGGGTTCATGGTGTGCAATGGTAAAGCACACTAGCTAAACCTTACAAATGAAAATGAAGGCCCAGGTCTTCAGGCTGTGGCCTGGTGACTCCTGCCATAAGATGAACAAAGATAAAAACATACTGATGATGGTGCTAATGCTTTCCTTTTTAGTGCAGTGAAACACTGAAAAATGGGTACATAGGTGGGGTTAAAGTGGATAAAGACCATTGATCCATTAAGTCTTTCCCTGTAATATTCACAGTAGTAACCTGAACTATATTTTCTTGTCCCTTAAGTATTTGTTTATTTATTGTATTATATTTTATTTTAAAGGTGTTACCAGGATGGAACAATGAACTGAGGCCTGTTTCCAAGTGTGACCTGGAGGGAAGGAAGCACAGGTAGCACAATGAATGCAAATGCAATAAACAGTAGACATAAATCAGCATGCAAAGACTAGAATTACAAGTACAAAAAGACACAGATTGTGATGTACAATTAACAACAGAGCTGAAGCTCGATTTATGTATGACCTGGGAAAAAGGAGCCTAAGTCCAAAGAAATAATTAAGTAAATGAGAGCTAGCAAGGCAGTAGTGTAGGCATTTCTTGAGGCATGTTATACAAAAGGTGTAAAAAGTCAGATGGTTGGGCAGTAAAGTGATTCAAGAAATACACGTTATATCCAAAGCCACTGATTATTGATTTATTTATTAATTTTGGTAACCGGGTAGGCACACTGAGACATAGCTGTCCCTTTTTCAGGGACGACTCGTAATTAATTACAATTAACAAGCCGACAGAACAGTACAAATTGACATTAAATAACAAGTTTGGCACAGTATGAATGCAACTATTAGCAGTGTCCAGAAGGAGAAACATTATATTTACCATGTTGCAGAAGGACAGGTCAGGGAGGAAAGGTGGAGGGGTAATTTTATGTGTGAAGGAGGGTATGAGGCCACTGAGAAAAAGGTGTAATGGAAGACAATGAAGGGCTGGAGGTGCAGTACTATGGATCAGCCTAGAGATGGGGTTGGGGGCCGTTATTTGCATGGGGTGACTACAGTCCTTTAACACGGGGGAAGAATTTAGACAGGGCCCGGGGGAAGCCATTAGCAAACTGGCCAGCAAGCGGGAAGTTATGATTATGTGGGACTTTAATCTTCTGGTTGTAGATTAGGGCATTCTGACTACAGCTACGTCAAGGGGCAGGCCCATCCTCGACTCCATAGAAGGGGCATTTCTCAGACAGCTGGTTTTGGCACCCACTAGGAATGGGGTAGTGCTTAACCTTGTACAGACAAACAGAGACAGCTTTGCTGATATTATAATAGGTAGTCCCCTGGGTACAAGTGATCACTGTACTGTGTGGTTTGGCATACAGATAGGACAGGAAAAAAACACACTATGACCAGGGTCCTGTACTTCAGGAGGGAAGATTTTAAAGAAATGGGAAACTGCCTCAGAGAATGCCATGGGGGGGGGAGGCAGAGGCGAATGGGGGCTCAGTGGATAAAGATTATGAAGGGTATAGCCAAGGCAACAGCATGCTGTTTGAAGGAACTGAGCAAGGGAATGATGAGAAAGAGGTTATGGTTCTCTAAGAAGGTGGCAAAGGTAGTGAAGGAGAAGGAAACAGCATTTAGAAAGTATGAAGAGACCCAGAAGAATGAAGACAGGGAGGTATATACCTGGCAAAACAAAGGGAGGCTGGAAGGAGGGTGAGGACAGCTAAAGCACTCACAGAGGAGAGGATAGCTAAGGAGGTCAGTAAAGGGGAACAAGACCTTCTTCAGCTATGTGGAGGAAAAGAGGAAGACAAGGGAAGGATGTGAGACTCAGGAGAGCCGGGTGGGGTATGGGGTGGGAAGTACACAGAGGAATATCAAGAAAAAGCAGAAATACTTAAATGATTACTTTTGCTCAGTCTTCGTGGAACCAGGTTGGGGGGTGGCTGGACCAACTGGAGGAGAGCTGATGTGGTCCCTCTGCACTGAAGCGGCAGTAGGGAGGATGCTAGCAACTACAGGCCAGTCAGTCTCACATCAGTGATGGGGTAGTGAATGGAGACCCTACTGAAGGAGAGGATCATGGAGCACCTGGTGACAAAAGGATTGCAGGACCAGCAGTAGCATGGTTTCACGGGAGGGTTCATGTCAGACTAATTTCAGATTCCTTTGACTGGATTACCTGGGAGGTGGATCATGGAAAAGCAGTGGACATGGTCTGTCTGGACTTCAGTAAGGTTTTTGACACTGTGCAGCTAAGGAGGCTAGTTAAGAAACTAAGTAGCCTGGGGATGGGGGAGAAAGTGACAAGGTGGGCATCAAGCTGGTTAAGGGATAGGAGGCAAAGGGTGTTGGTAAACGGTACCCACACAGGCAATAGGAGAATGATTAGTGGGGTGCACAGAGTCAGGTGCTGGGTCCGGTCCTCTTCAATGTCTTCATAAGCAACATTGCAGAGGAGCTTGAGGGGAAGGTGTGTCACTTTGCAGATGATAAAAATCTGCAACGGGGTTGACACTCAGGAAAGGGTGGAGAGAATGAAAAGGGTTCTGAGGAAACTAGAAGAATAGCCTAGGGGTGGCAGTTGGGGTTCAATGCCAAAAAGTGCAAGGTTATGCACTTAGGCCTTTGGAACCCAGGGCTTGTGTATAAGATGGGGGGAGTGGAGCTTAATGACACCAAGCAAGAAGGAGACCTTGGGTTCATCATATCTGATGACCTCAAGGTACCTGGGCAGTGTGACAAAGCAGCGGAAAAGGCTAGCAGGATGATGCGGTGCACTGGGAGAGGGATTTCTAGCAGGAGGAGGGAGGCGGTGCTGCCATTGTATCGCTCACTGGTGGGGCCCCACCTGGAGTACTACGTGCCGTTCTGGAGGCTGCACCTCTGCAAGGACATTGAAGGGATGGAGGCAGTACAGAGGAAGGCAACCAAAATGGTGAGGGGTTGCATGAGAAGCCATATGAGGAAAGGCAGCAGGAACTCTAAATGTACATCCTGGAAGAGAGGTGAGTGAGTGAGTGAGTGGGGACATGATTGAAACCAGCAAGTACCTCACAAGAGTGAACAAGGTGCAAGTGGAGGGTCTACTTCAGAGAAAAAAAGGCACTAGAACAAGGGGGCATGCAATGAAGCTAAGGGGGGTTAGGAGGGATGTGCACAAATACTTCTTCAAGAAAAGGGTGATGGATGACTGAAACAGCCTGCTAGAAGAGGTAGTGGGGCAAAAACTGTGGGAAGCTTCAAGCAAGTGTGGAATAGGCAAAAGGGCATATTAGGTAGAGGAACAGGGACAGGCAGTGACATCTATTACCAGCTACGGTCAGTAGTGACGGAGTAGGCAGGGACAAGGGGCAGATTGAATGGCTCTAAGGTTTTTTTTCTGCCAACAAAATCTATGTTTCTGTTAAAGAACAAACATTTTGGTTGCCTCTCACTGCTTGTATCCCGCAATTGCCCATCTTAACATTTCCACCGTTCCAGCTGCAAATGCCCTAGCACCCAACACTTACAATCAGTCTTTGCACCCCTAGCACCTTACCTGTCGTATTCCCTCGACAAAGCCCCTGGCTGCACTGTCTCCACCCTCACTCACCCTCCCCATCTCCATTCCTGCTACTGCCCCCGCCCAACCACCGCCCATACACCCCATTACCCCTGCACCTCCCCCACGATCTCCTACCTTCACTTACCCCACCACCACCCCCTTCCCTTGTCTTGCTCATAGCTCATGTCTTTGTACTGGTTATTACATGTCTGTAAGTCAATGACTATATGTTTGTAACTAAAAATGATGACTGTTGCACACGCTGACGTGGAACCTTTGTAAAAGAGCCTCAGCTCAAAGGTATTGTAATCCTAGATTGAAATAAATAAATAAATAAACAAATAAATAAATAAAGAGGAGGAGGGAGGAGAGAGAGAGAGAGGGGGGAGGGAGGGACAAAGGTAAAGAGATACTGTAGATCAAAGCTACAATTAGTGATGTAGCTAGTAAAACACAGTTTGCAAGCCATAACCCTTTGGTGCCTCTTTGCAGCATTCCTCCCTTGTAGGCATACCCATATTTAAAAGACAAAGAACCTCTGTGCGTAAACACTGAGGCAAGGGTTACCCCAAAGGGCATTTGGCTGGGAAGCCAAGTTTCAAGAAAATACAAAATCACACATGCCCCCACAATGCAAAGCATCATGGGCTGCATATGCAAATCACCACAGAATGTTATGCTGGTCCAACTTTAAGCAGAATTGCATGGTGCCGAAAGGCCTCTCACACAGTTTGCAAAGGGTGCTAACAGAAGACATAGACACGTGTTTCGTCCTACCAGGACTCGTCAGTATGCCTTGTCTGTTTGACACCCCAGTGGAATGGGCCAGCTACCCCTAAGGCAGTGTGCCTGGGATATATTGTGGTGAACCCATTAAAATAAAAAACTATTTAAAAGACAAAGAACCTCTGTGTGTAAACACTGAGGCAAGGGTTACCCCAAAGGGCATTTGGCTGGGAAGCCAAATTTGTTACCCAAATTTGTTACCCAGACCACTTGCTCACCTCATACTGCTTAGTATAATGTATTTAGTACTATGTTTAATTCAAATGTGGGTCGGGGTGTGTAATGAGAAGTTTGCACACACCTGAGGGGTTAGATGCTACATAAACCTTGAGAGTGAAGCTTGAGGGGTTTATGAATAGCATCTAACCTCGAGAGTATCTGTAAACTTCAAGTTTATACACCCCAACCCATATTTTATTTTACATAATTGCTGGGTCTTCCTTTTTGGCCACAGCAATTACGTAAAATAAACAAGCATTTGTCAATGCCGAATGTTTGCTTGCTGGTATTAGCTCTGGAAATGCAGGAGTTACTGGCAGATGCAGAGTAGGAATGGCAGTGAAGTATTGAACATAATGCCAACCCCACCTCCACCCTGCAGAGACGAACAAGCTTTGGGGCATGCGTTTGGGCTGTCACCCATCAAGTTCATGTCATTTCACCTCACCCTATCCTGCAGACACTGACAAATGTTGAGGCGTGCCTTGGGGTGTTCGGCTTTACAATCACCCCACTCCATAAGGACAGGGTGAGCTGTGGGGCCAAAGAGTCCAAGGCACAACTCGATGCCTGTCAGTGGCTGCAGGGTGTGGGTTGGGTTTGTAATGGCATGAGCATCACAGTCGGCAAACCAAAGGCACACCCCTGATGCCTGTCAGTTTGTACAGGGTGGGACGTTATGGTTAGAAACCATCACGCCCCGAGCATGTGTTGGTATTTGCAGTACAAATTTTGAACATCGGCATTTTGTGGCCTCCACCTCATGAAAGCATTTGGGACCTCTTCTCATGAACAGTGGCAATGTGATTTTGTCAACGTGCCCCAAAATTTCAGTTTCCACAGTGATTGTGCCATTGTGCTCCAGATGTACGAAAACACAGATCAGGCAGGGTGAGAAGAATAACAGCTGTACCATTCATAGGGAGGTGTGAAGAGATGGCAATGTTGAAAATCTGTAGTTAAAGTATTAAAAATGCTCAAAAGTCCGAGCGTGGAGACTGCGCAATGCATACACGTAACACAGTCATTTAGTGGAATTATTTCACCAGATTATCAACATAGGCATTTTGTGACCTCTGTTCATGAACACTGTCACTATGATTTTCTTAATCTGTCCTGAACATTAATTTCCCACAGCAACCGCGGTATTCTGTGCCAGATGTGTGAATGCATATTTCGGGCAGGATGTGAAAAATTACAGCTGTACTGTTCATAAGGAGGTGTGAAAAAATGGCAATGTTAAAAATCTGGGTGAAAATACTACAAATTTGTGAAGTTACGTGGGTTTGTGGAAACAGCATCATGCACGCTTGTAACAGTCATTTTATGGACATTTGTTATCAAATTTTCAACATAGGCATTTTAGGACCTCTGCTCATGATCAGAGTCACTGTAATTTTACATACGAACATACATACGAACATATGAACATACGACTCTGCCAGCAGAACATACCAATCGGTCTATGTAAGTCTGCCCGAGTGTGCAGCTAGAACCCTAGATTGCAGCTGCCCCAGCCTCCCCCCCTCAGTTCCTCCCCGCTTGTCTCAGCTCCTGCCCCGACTCTTCCTCTTGCTTTATCCCACTCCTCCTTAAAGCTATTGACTGTCCTATATGTTAACACCCCCTCAGGCAGCACATTTCAACTAGACATCACCCTCTCAGAGAAGTAGTGCCTCCTTATTCCCCTCTTGAAATGTCCCCCGTTCAACCTTAGTCCGTGCCCCCTTGTCTCTCTTCCGCTCCTCAGTTTAAACAACCCCTTAGTACTAGGTATATTTACCTCCTCAGGTATTTAAATGCTTCAATCACATCCCCCATCCCTCCTCTCCTCCAGTGTGTACACGTTCAGCTCCTTCAGCCTAACTTCATATTCCTTTCCTTCAATCCCCTTTAACATTTTTGTTGCCCTCCTTGCACCCCTTCCAGTAACTTTATATCTCTCCTCAGGTATGGCCTCCAGTATTGCACATAGTACTCTAGGTGTGGTCTGACCAATGATCTGTAGAGAGGTAGGATCACATCCCTGTGTCTGGATGAGAACCCCCTTGCGGTGCACCCCAGCATCCTGTTTGCCTTCGCTGCTGCTCTTGTGCAGTGGGCTGGTTGTTTATGCTCCCATTACCAACACCCCTAGGTCCTTCTCCTCCTCTCTGATCCCCAACTAATAGTCCCTCTTCTGGTTCTTAGCCCTGAAGTGCATCACCTTACACTTCTTTGCACTGAATCCTAGCTGCCACTCTACCGACCATGTCTCTAGATTGGTTAAGTCCCTCTGCAGTTTTTCCCATCGGTCCTCTTCATCCACCACTGCCCCCAATTTGGTATAATGTGCGATCACACTAACCCTGCTCCCCACTCTATGTGCTGTATCGGAGATAAAGAGCACAAATAGCACCGGGCCCAGGACTGACCCCTCTGGCACCCTGCTTGTCACTGCTCTGGGTGCCAAAAGCTCCTCCACTACCACCACCCTCTGCACCTCCCTGTAACCAGTTCTCTGTCCATTTAGTCAGCTTTTTCCCACCTCCATGCCATCAGTTCCCCAGTCTCCCATGAGGCACTGTATCAAAGGCCTTACTTAAGTCCAAGTACAGGACATGTACCGCATGGCCCCTGTCCAACTCCCTTGTCACCAGTCACAATACTCTGTTAGGTTGGTTTGACAAGACCTCCCTGAGATGAACCCATGTTGCCACCCATCTTGGAGGCTATTACTGTCAAGGAATGCCACCAGCCTCTCCTTCAGTATCGCCTCCATAAGCTTACCCACTATGGACGTGAGACTTACCGGCCGATAGTTTTCTGGCTCCTCCCTAGGCCCACTCTTTTGTACGGGCACCACATGGGCCACCCTACAGTCCTGGGGCACACACCCCGTTTCCAGGGAGGTGTTGAACAGATTTGCCAGTGGCTCAACCAACAGCTTCGCCATCTCCCTTATCACCCTGGGGTGGATGCCATCAGGACTTGATGCCCTGTCCACCCTTACTGCCCTCAGCCCATCGAGCACCCTACTCCCTGTGATCACTTTGTGGACAGAAAAAGGCGCCAATGCAGGCAAAGGCTTTATCCTCACAATATGTTTCCTGCACTTCCTCTTTTCCCTGACATACCTTAAAAAGTCCTTTTCCCCCTTCCTTTATGCCCTGTGCTATCCTTAATTCCCTGGAGGCCTTTGCTTTTTTCACCCTCCTGGCCACCTCGATTGACCAACTCCCGAACACCTCCTTATCCTCTCCCTTCCCTGTTCTCCTGTACTTCTGGTATGCAGCCCTCTTTGCCCTCACCCCTTGCAGCACTTCCTTGTTCAGCCAGCATGGTTTCTTGGCTCTGCTCTTCTTACTCCTGGCCCTGGTGCAGGCTACTGTGGCCTCTGTTAGCCCAGTCTTTATGACTCTCCACTTTTGTTCTGCATCCATCCCCGGCCTTATATCCTGGAGTCTCCCTTGCAGTATTGTTTCCATCCTCCAAAGTCCACCCTAATAAAGTCCAACACCTTAGTACCCGTTCCTTCTGTCTCCTGACCAGTGCGACAATGAGCCACACACTGTTTGGTGGTCACTACCTGCTAGTGGGTCCCCACGTTACCTCCCTCATTGCCTGCCCATTTGCCAGAACTAGGTCCAGAGTGCTACCAAGTCTTGTAGGCCCACTTACCAACTGCATCAGAAGGCTGTCCTTTAATGCATCAAGGAGCACCTGCTTTCTGGTACTGCCAGTGGCGGGGTGCTCCAGTCAACCCGTGGTAGGTTAAATCCCCCTGTCACCACTCCCCCTTCTACACATCCTCATCTGCTCTGCCAACTCCCAATCCAGTTCCCTGGATTGGGCTGGTGCTCTGTATACCACTCCCAGCCATGGCTTTCTGCCCTTGGAGTCCAAGAGCTGCTCCCAAAGTACCTTTCTCCTCTTCTCTTCTCTCTTATCCCTTATGCATCTAATCCTTTCCCACACATAGAGTACAACCCCCCTTCCAACTCCCCGGTCCCTCCTGTGTATCCTGTATCCCAGGTTGCCAAGACCCAATCATGGTACTCTGTGGCCCAAGTCTCTGTCACTGCAGCAATGTCCACCTTCCCCTCTGAAAGGAGTGCCTGAAGCTCTGCAATTTTGTTCCCCAGGCTTCTTGCGTTGAGAGAGACCTCCTTCCACCCGTACCCCTCCTTCTCCCACTCTTCTCCTCCTTGGCCTGTGTCCCTCCAACCGGTAGTCCGCACCCTTTCTCCTCCTTATTCTTACTGGGTGGTGCCTTCGGTATTACACTCAGACCACTCAGCCCACCCCCTCCCAGGGTTACTACGCCTCCACCTTTACCTATATCTAGGGGGGTGAGCTCATTAGGCTCCCCCTGTCTGGACCTTTCTACCAACCTCAGTTTTTTGGTCATCCCACCACTAGTTTAAATCCATCTTAGTAGAGATATACCCCTCTAATCTTGCCTTTAATACTCCCCTTCCCTTCCTGCTCAAGTGTACCCTGTCCCACGTGTACAAGTCACTCTTCCCCCAGACCCTACCCCAGTTAGTCACTAACCTACAATTTGTGGTGTGGCACCAATCCCTCAGCCACTTGTTGAACTCCTCAATCCTACACTTCCTCTCTATGCTTGCACATAGTGCTGGGAGTACCTCTGAGAATGCCACCGACTCCCCTATCCCCTCACACTGCCTGGCCAACTACTCGAACCTCCGCCTCACTACTTCCACAGACTCCCCCGCCAAGTCGTTTGTACTCACATGCAACAGTAAATGAGGTTTCTTCATCCCCCTCGCTGTATACTTGAGCAGTGCCTGCCCTGCCCCTCCTGCAGTCAACCTAGGGATAGCTTCAACCCAAATATGGCTGCGCCTTTCCCCTCTTCCACCCCATCTCACTCCTTTCAGTATAGAATCCCTAGGATGAGTACCCCCATCCCTTAGCCCTTTCCTTCTAATGCCTTTCACTACCCCAGTATTGGTTGTTCCCTGACCTGTCCCCGCAGCTGCACCCTTTGTGACTTCTGTACCCCTACTTCTGCCTCACCCCTTTTCTCTGCCTTATTTTCCTATCCCCTTGAGCCCCTTCCCAGTCTGACTACTTCCTTCTGGGCTTCGCATGTCGACCTCTCCTCCTCCCTGCTGATTTTCAACTCCTCTCCTATCCCGCTGTTGTCGATTTAGAGCCCCATTCCCTTCTATCCGATAGTGATGCCTCCCATCCTTCTGACTTCCCATAGCCTTCTCTCCTCCAGTCACCACCCCTCCTTCCTTATTAGCCCCCTTCTACCCTTTTGTCCTCGTTATCTCTTCCCCTAGCTATTGCCATCACTCTCATGCTTCGCTTGTTCTCTCCCTCCTTCAGCATGTTCCTGCTCCCCCTCTCCCTCCCATAGCAGAGGCTCGGATCTATTCCTAGTCGATACCCCTCCTTCATCTCTTCCCCTTCTGGTCCCCCACTTGTTCCCCTCTGTGCCACCCCTGGTCCCACCCTGTTCCTCCCTACCGCAGCCATCTGCTCTCTCCTGGTACTCCTCGTGGTCTCTTCCTCCCCAACAGGAGGCCTCCCCTTGCCTCAGGCACCCTCTCCCTTCTCCTCTCTTTTCTGCTAGTGCCTCTGATACTGGGGTCAGTTTCAGTCCCTAGTTCTTCCTCTGTCTCCCTTGCCATCCCCTATTCCCACCCCAGCCAGGATGCCTACCATACTCATCTGCCCTGCCACTTAGACTCCTCCCTAACCTCCACAGTGCCTCCCTCAAACTAGACAGTCATCTAGAGACCATACAGCCCCCATCCTCAAGCCCGTCCAGGATCATGGCAGATCCACCCTGTACACCCACCACCCTTCCAAAGATGCCCACCCTACTGACATGTGGCACCTGCCCCATTTTGGCCCCCATCTTATTTTACGGGCTCTTACCTCCAGGTTCTGTATCCTACTACAACTGTTAGGCCTCTATTTACTCAAATTCCTGTCTACCCTCCCCCCCACAGTAGTCCCCCTACTGGCCCCTTGCCAACCAGGGTAATTCAGTCTCAAATCTCATCCGTTAGATACTGTATTACTGTAGCAATCCTAACGCCTCCTTGTCCATTTTTCACCCCTCAGCTGCCATACTTTTTGTTCTCAGCTCTCATATAGTTTCACTTAGCCCAGTTAGAAATCCTATTGCACTCCAAGTATTACTCAGCTCAGTTAGAGTAAAACAGAACAAATAAATATGTATTATTCCAGCAATCCTAACAGTATAGCTCAGTACTTAGCTCAGTTAGAGAAATAAACTGAACAACTAAATCTGCATTATTACAGAAATCCTCACAGTATCCAATCATTGCTTTGTCTCCACCCAGAGACCCTGCTGTAATATAGGACCACAGAGGACCCTGGCGGGAGGGTGGGCAACTCTAAAGTTCTGGCAGAACTCCGTTGAGCTCACTCACTTCCCTTCTCTCAGTTGCTTGTTCTATTTCTACTGGCACTGCAGGCTGCCCTTTTGTACTGGGCTCCTGCCTGCACTGGCGCCCTTTTCTGCCCACAAAGAAATCTGCAGTTGGCCCGACAGAGCTCCGTTGAGCTCGCTCACTCCCCCTCTCTCACTCGCTCATTCTGTTTCTCCCGGCGCTACAGGCTGCCCTTTTGTACTGGGCTCCTGCTTGCAATGGCACCTTTTTCTGTCTACAAAGAAATCCGCAGCTGTCCTAACAGAGATCCGCTGAACTCCCTCACTCCCCCCTCTCTCACTCGTTCGTTCTGTTTCTCCCAGCGCTGCAGACTACCCTTTTGTACTGGGCTTGTGCCTGCATTGGCACCTTTTTCTGCCCACAAAGAAATCTGCAGCAGTCCCGACAGAAGTCCGTTGAGCTTGCTCACTCCTGCTCTCTCACTCGCTTGTTCTGTTTCTCTTCCGTTGCTGCAGACTGCCCTTTTGTACTGGGCTCCTGCCTACATTGACTGCTTTTTCTGCCCAAAAGAGATCCGCAGCAGTCCCAACAGAGCTCAGTTGAGCTCATTCACTGCCCTCTTTCATTCGCTCGATCTTAATCGGTCCTAAACACTGATTTTCCACAGTGATCATGCTATTCTGCACCAGAAGTGCAAAACACATTTCAGCCAGGATGTGAAAAATGACAGCTGTACTGTTCGTAAGGAGGTGTGAAAAATGGCAGTGTTGAAAACATGGCGTGAAAATATTGCAAATTTGTTGAAGTTACAAGGGTTCCTGGAAAGTGCGCAATGCACACTTGTAACACAGTAATTTTATGGACTTTCGTCACCAAATTCTCAACGTAGGCATTTTAGGACCTCCGCTCATGAACAGTGTCACTGTCATTTTCTCAATCTATCCCAAAAACTGATTTCCCACAGCGACTGCACTATTCTGTGCTGGAAGTGTGAAAACACATTTTGGCCAGGATTTGTAAAATGACAGCTGTATTGTTCATAAGGAGGTGTGGGAAAATGGCAATATTGAAAATCTGGAGTGAAAATATTACAAATTTGCGAACTTGTGAGTGTACGTGGAAACTGCACAATGCATGCTCACAAAACAGTAATTTTTTTGGATTTTTTTCACCAAATTTGCAACATAGGCTTTTTGAGAGCCCACCTCATGAACAGTGGCACTGTCATTTCATTAATTGGTCCTGAAAGGTGATTCCGCGCTGTGACCACAAAATCACCTTTCGGGATCGAATAACGCCATGACAGTGACTGAATTCATGAGGAGTGGTCCCAATAACCCATGTTGAAAATGTGGTGCCAAAATTCCCAAAAATGCCCGAGATATGCACCAAAGTTTAAAAAACCCTATTTATGCGATTATACAGCTTACCTGCATTTCTTCCGTTCGTGGTCGGCTTTGATGAGTGTAGATGTGTTCCTGGTCCACCGAAGATCATCGCTTTGGACTCCAGAGGTAAGTGTGGGGTGAGGGGGGTGTGGGAAGGCAGGGTGCACAGAGGGTGGGCGCGGGTTGAAGGAGGGGCCACCAAACTCAGTGAGGACCATTTTTTGTTTTACAGGTTTTAAAAAAAAAGGAGAAAAAAACTAAAAACATTGCGGGACTTTTTTTTTTACAGGGACATTTGGCACACTGGGGTGGGCCCCCAGCATGTCACCTGAGTGGTTTGGGGAGCTGTAGCTGATGGGGGATTGGGCACCCCATCAGCACATACCAGTGGGGGAGAGCCGAGGTTGGACACTCGGCCACACAACAAATTGGTGGGGACATCATGCCGATGGGAGTGGATTCTCCATAAGCAACGAAGACTGTTGGGGGCACATGATGCCAAGGAGGATTGGGCACCCCTCGGCACACAACAAATGGGGGAGGGGTTACAGATGCCAACGGGAAGTGGGCTCCCCATCGGCAAATGTGTACTGGGTCGGGAGCATGCGGACGGCAAGATGCTGGCTTTAGTACGAGGGGGTCGCCCATCATTGCAGCTTAGAAATAGCTGATGCTCCAATGATGAGGCAGACCCTGATTGCAGTGGTGAAAACGTTTCAATTTGGTGGCACTTCTGCAGAACCAGTGTCATCAGGACACTGGGCCTGCATTGGTTCACCAGTGCCAAGTCCCCAAATGCAGTGCCGCAGTTGGCTGCCACAGTGCCACACCTCCACAACCTGCTTCTCTCCTAAGCTGCCGCATAATGTTTCTTGCACGTGTGTGCAAGCAAACATAAAAAAAATGTTCCTGTGCCACGTGGTCTGCTTAGGTTTGAGTGCGTGGTCTGTGGCGGTCATTTTGTTGATTTCAACTTTTTTTTTAAAGTCATTTATTGTTGCCCATGCCCGGAGATATTTTCTCTGTTTTAATTTTTTTTATTTCATTGCTGGCAGTGACTTACTGCCGACTCTGAGTAGCAATTCCCTCTGCTGTGGAATATTGAGGCAGTGAGCAGTCCAGGAGGAAGAGCTGCAGTGGGCACATGCACAGAACAAGGAAAAATGTGCACATGTTTGCTGTAATAAACACTGCTTTATTATGGCGAATAATGCTACGGTTTTCCTTCGGCAAAAAAGAAGACCCAGTTATTATAATCATATTATAACACAAGTACGGATAGATATCAGAGAATAAAAGTAACCAAAATTACTGGTCAGGGCCCAGAATGCTGCCACTTCTCCAATAACCTTGTAAACCATAGCTTACTTGAGTATGCATTCCTCCATCCATGGCTACAATGAGATGGAATTTATAATTTGTGAAGGATTACGTGACAGCCAAGACACACACAGTATTGTCTGCAAACATGGAAAGCTTGCTTTCATTGTCGACATCTAGGACTGATATATAAAACACGTTTTCCATCACCGGCCCCTGCAACGCCTCTCTAGTAACCTCTTTTTAAACTGAAGCTCCATTTATGAGCTACGATCTGTTTCCTACTCTTAGCCAAAACTCTGCCCTGCCCGACCATATTCTTCATTTCTCCATGTCTTCACAGCCTACATTAACCCCATGTGTAACTTTGCCAGGTGCTTCAGAAAGTATAGATAATTTCCTTGCCAGAGCTTATACTGGGGTTACATGTGGTGCTTGTGGCGGGGGAGGGGAGGGCAGTGTGACTTTCAACTTTCAATTCTTGGAAACTGGAAGGAAATCCCTCTGACACATTCTAGTGCACTGCTGAAAAGCCACCTGGTGTGCACCACGAGGAGGTGAAAATGAAAGGGATTATGAAGGGTGTGTCGCTGCTTCTTTGTCTGGAACTTCGTAAAATGTATTGGGACTAAAGTGCAGCATCAAACTCAGTTCTGTGAACAAACCTCAGCTGCTAAACATTAGATTCAGTACAGTCTATAGGTTAGAGTAACAAGCTGTGAATGAGTTTGGTGCATGCAGTAGGTCTGGTTTGATTCCCACAACCTCCACTTGCATTCTTTGTGACTCTGAGTAGGTCCTTAACCTCCCTAGTGCTCCTGGGTGGCCTCCTTAAAACAAGTACTTGTGTCTGGTGGGCCTACCCAGTTACCAAAGAATAAAATAAATAAATAAAAGGAAGTGCAACATGTTCTCTGGGAGAGAAATAAACTGCTGAGATATATTTCATGTCTGTGAATAAAATTGTATTATAGTATATGACATAGTTACTCCATGTTGTTGTTCTACATGGATCTCTATCCTAACTAAATGCTGTTAGTTCAAAGGTCATAGAATGCTGTGTACCCATCCATGGTAAGCTACTGTTATAATTAGAGTGGAAACTTGCACCACCTACTGTTTTACTTTCATTTCCCCCCACACACAGAACTCAGACCACAACAACACAAAATCACCAGTTGTTTCATCATTTTAAAGAAATAGAAACACTCCCCTAATCTGAGTGGATTTTCAATAGCTTTGTGAGGGTGAGATTCTGTTGTTTTTGTTTGTTTAATAATAAAAACAAAACAAAACAACAAAAACAGAAAAATGATTTATTCGGAAGAACAAAAAGCATTTTTATTTTATATTTCAGACTATATCGACACAAAATATCACATAGGAGCCATGGAAATCTCCGCTGCATTAGTATCTTGGGGTTCTGATTACATCAGGAACCTTTTGCACTTTGGTCTTGAGGTCCCTGTGACATCATGAACCCCTTGAAGGAAACACAGCCTTGTTCCGCATGATTGCCCATGTATTATTCACTGTGTAGTATATGGTTCAGTGATGTAGATGGAAAACTATACACTCCCAGATGCTGTTGTACCACAGAGGTGATGCCAGAATGCAGTTGCAGAAGCTATGTCACTATTGTGGTACAACAGCATAGAATCCCATGTCAATTAAAATTCCTCATGCATCCCTGCACTGCAGATTCCTCATAATGAAGATGTAAGCAAGACTGAACATTCCTCAAGGGAACTGTGCTTTTGAAAGATGAACTGCTAGAAATATTGTCAGGTCTTGTAGCTATTTTGTAAATCACAATATATATATATTTTAAATCTTATCCTGTTGTTTCCTGTTTTTTGTTTATTTGACCATAGTTCAAGACAGAGTTAGGAAGACAGTAAAAAATTCAAACAAACATATACTATGCAAAATAATGTATGGGAATCCATACACAACAAGAGTGATGTTTCCATCTTGAGTGAGATGACATCATAGAGACCTCTCAAGCTTCGCTCTCGAGGTCTATGATGCCATCTCACAACTGCAATGGAAACATAGCCCTGTTGTGCATAGCAGCCCATACATTATTCTATATGTCACATTTAGGTGGTACTGCATCTCATATATGCAGAATCTCTCCGGAAGTGTTTTACTGCAAAGCACAACTCATTGATGACAATACAGATCACAGAGAATAATGTGTGGGCAACCAGGCACAACAAGGCTGTGTTTCCACTGAAGGGTGAAATGACATCACAGACCTCAAGGGCAAAGCTTAAGAGATATAATATAAACAGAATAATAGATAGGAGACTGTGTATTACAAGGCTATAATACCATTGAAAGGTTCTGGGGACATGGATAACTTCAATAGCAAAGCTCAGGAGGTTCCAACATGTCCCCAGAACCTCGAGATGGTATTATAGTTGAATAATCACAGTCCCCTATATGTTATTTTTTTGTAACATATGGATCCAAGAACAGGTGCAGAAGTGCAGTCGGGCCAAGGAGTGAGGACATCCCAAAGAAGAGGCTTATCTCCCGTGGCAGTGTCGGCGGGTCCTCTGTGGTGCAGCTACATTGCTGTCAAGAAGAGGAGTGGCGAGTTGGTGGGCCAGCGACTTGAGTGGTGGCTGCGATGTGGGCTCTGTTCAGCCCCTTTTGTTGTTTTGTTTAAAAAGTAAAAGTTTAGGCGGTCCTTCGGCGGTGGGGCACACAACTGAGGCCGGATCATCTAGCGGCGTTACGGCAGTGAAAGTGAGCATCAGAGAGGTGTTGGGTGGAGCATTAAGGCCCCTCCTCTTGGACCACCCATGAAACTACCACCACCAAAAGCCTTCCTCATCTGTTTCTTCACCCCCCGGGTCAGGGCAATTAGTCACAGCGGTGCCATTGGGCAAGCGCCGACTGCTTGATCCAGCAAATAAAGAAAAAAAGTTTGTTTTCAGTGTCTTGCTAAGATGATGCAGCTCAAGTGGTTTTCTGTGTTTTTTTCTTCGTTAGCAGAGAGTTTCTACTGTACATGACAGTTACAGTAAAAGCCAGCTCCGCTCAACACAAAGAATTTGTCGCTAGCACTCTTCTGTTTCTGTGGTAATACTATCATTCAGAGTATGGTATTATCACTTTTCAAGTGCATTATTATGGAAATTTTTGTATACTCTACTGTGCTGTTATTTTCATGTATTTGTACATTACATATAAAATAATGCATGGGGGTGAGTGCATAATGAGAAATTATACCGGTGTGGGATGCTCATATAAACCCCTCGGATGGGATGCTACATAAATCCAGAAGGCTAAGCTTCTAGAGGTTATTATGCATCCCACACCGAGGGTGCACATAATTTTTAATTTATTCACTCGCCCCCATACATTGTTTTATGTAATTGCTGGGGAGTGTTTTCCCAGCAACAGTTTGTTAAAATCAGTGGGAGTGTAACTTGTGTGCAGCTGCTGTTTAAAAAAAATTTGATTGCTGTTTTGAGTCCCAGGAGTTAGATTTATTTTATGTATTTATTTTACTTTCACCAATACAAAAAAGGAAAAAAAATAACCTGGTTTCATGGTTTGCTACCTGATGTGAGTGGGCAGGGATAAGACGCCATGTCCGTGCTGTAGCAATGATCTCGCCGCTTCTTCTTGTAACATAATTCGAGAGGCGGCTATTTTGAGGTAGACTCTAGAGAAAGGTTCATGTAGGAGTGAATCTGTTTTAAAATGAAGTGTGTAATTCCTCCCGAGTCCCGATTTTGTTGTGCACCACAGTTGTAGTTCATGACCCAACAGTTCTGGGATCGGTGAGCGAGGAAAAAGAGCGTGGGCATGCGCAGAATGCTAGAAACCTGGCGCATGTTCGCCGTTATAACCCGCGGGTTATAACGGTGAATTATAACCCAGTTTCTCAATGGGAGAAAACACTCCCCAGTTATTACAATCTTATAATGCTGAGTAATGGTAACAGCAGTTGGTAGTAATTAAAAATGAAAATCCCAGTCGAACCTTTCAGCTCTTGAGAATTTTCCTTTAGTCGAATAGCTGTAAGCTGCTGCCTTCCAGACCCAGGGACTTGGGTTTGATTCCCAGAAAGTGTTCTGATGCCTTTCAGACCCAGGATCTTGGGTTTGATTCCCAGCAAGAGCTCTTCATGAGCCTGTCCTGAAGGAAGGGCACACCAATATAAGAGACATGGCACTAGTGGATGGAAAGAATATGATGTTCAGAATAGCATGGAGCTCATAGAAGGGAGCTTGGGAGTCTGCAGCAGCAGAACCACATCTTTGGCATTTCATTTCTGTGAGGGTTCTCAGGGGCAAGAGGCACACATTCATACAGTTACAGCAGTCAA
Source organism: Neoceratodus forsteri (assembly GCA_016271365.2). Lineage (NCBI taxonomy): Eukaryota > Metazoa > Chordata > Ceratodontiformes > Ceratodontidae > Neoceratodus > Neoceratodus forsteri. The sequence continues at coordinate 184,830,201 of JADMNL010000028.1, read as the reverse complement.
ACCACAAGATGAGTGAGCCATTTAAAATCCATCAACAGCAAGACAGCCGGTGCATCCTGCACCCATTCATGAGCCACAAATTGTGGAAAGCCACCAAAGTTTACACAGTCAATTATCTGAGCTCTCAAAACTTGTAAGAAATGATGGGGATATAAATTCATCAGGGAAGACTGGCTGTGAGAGTACCACAGGACTCTGAACCAGGACAGTTCTAATCACTGTATGACCTTGAGTAAGTCAGTCAGTCAACCTTCTTGTTCTTAAGCCAATACAGCTGTAAAATTGAGTAGAAAAAGGACGCCTCAGAAAACAAGATGTTGCATCTCAGCTTTATCTTGGGTAAATAACTTGTAAACTAAGAAACAATATGAAGTAAAACTCTATACTCGTAAGTAGAATCTCTCCTCATGGAATATTATTTGTGTACTTCGTTAAGCTTGGCTTTGGACCAATAAGAGCGTGCTCCTCCCACTGCCAAAACACTTCTTTTGCTTTACACATTTTTGCGGGTGTATGATTTGCCTTCATTGTCAACCACCTGATGTATCTCAACCTATACTATTATGATTTTACCTTGTATTTGTATTTGTTATTTCTTTTGTGAATGTTAACTGTTCATATCTGTATTCTCAGTTTTGTACTCTCCCTGGTCATGCCTGAAAATAGACAGGATTGTTGCCTAGTGCACTTACCCAGTTACCAAAAGCTAATAAATAAATACTGGCCCCCTGCTGCTCAGCTCATTGTGGCTAAATTCAGCTGAGTAAAGTGACACATTACATAGCTGCACTGAGCAGATTCCATGATTTGCAATGGGGAACAGAAGAGCTGGAATGGCAACCCTCCATCTGATATTTAGTTGCCAGGGACAGTCAGTCAGATTTTAAACTTGGATGCACACAACTGGTAGCATTTCTTATGTATAGAGGTGGCCTGCAGACCTAAAAATGAAATGTGTGCTAAATTGTACTGTTGCCTGATGTTGTCCTCTCTGAAACCCCATAAAAACTAAATGCTGCATTGCATGGGGTCATTCCGGTTGGATACATTTTAAATCAATCAATAAATAAGTATCGCAACTGTAGTTTACTTTCCTCAGTATTGCAGTTTAATCACCGGTACAACACTGCCCTCGGCTGGCCAAACCTTCGTATAACAAGTGGAGATAACAATGTACCAGATGTGCTGCTGAATGCATGAGAGAGAGAGAGACTAGAAACACTACATTGAAATGAAGCACTCCCTGCTAGGCACAGGGAGACATACAGTAGCTACTGTATATACCGTTGCCTGAATGTTATGGGTTTCAAGGACTGAGTACAACCCAGAGGGGCAGTCCCACACAACTACATAATGCCTCTAAGGAGATTTGGAATTTGAATCAGATACTTCAGGCTTTGCCCTGGTAGGGACCGTGAGAAAGTCTCTAATGGCTGGGGAAGTTGGGGGGAGGGGGCTTTATGAAATAGGAAGTGGGGAAAGCTTGGGGGGGGGACTAACTAGAAAGTCTGTGAATTGCAGAATATGAATATGAATATATAGCCATATCAGTATCTATCTGTCTGTCTATGCATCTATCTAGACACATATATACATTCATACAGTATGTATATTACACAGATGTGGTAACAGCTGTACATTAGGGTCGGTAAGCAATTTAATGTAAACCCTGATCTTTGAACATTAATAACTTGTCTATCGTTTGACCAATTCATCTGAAGTTTGACAAGCAGTCTGTGCCAGTATCTCTGGATCCTATACATTTGGTAACCATTGGTTCAGTCGCTGAAAAGTTCGAAGACTGAAAATACATAACATCCCCAAATTAAGACATTCTCTTTGTGCACGATAGCCAAAACAGCTGGGGTTTGAAAGCTAAAACTTTAAAGTATTTTAGAGTTTGGCCCAAGGCTGATTTGTAGCTACTTAGGTTTTAAAAATATGGTTTATTTTTGAAATTATTAGCAGCAGTACATTCCACTGTTGCATGTGCACAGTGCAAAAATGAAACATTTGGAGGATAAGTGAATTTTCGTGACACATCTATTCTGACTATTTTTACTGCTTACATGACCACTAGCGGTCATGTAAGCAGTAAAAAAAAAAAAAAACACTTTGCCCATTAAAATCTTTGTAGTGGTTGGGTGTATTGCGCCTAAACTTATGTGGGAAACAGGGTAGAGTGCGAAAAGGATACCTTACTAACTGTCATACTCACTTTTTTATTTTCGCATTTGCGCAAAGTGAACATTTTGCTATGACAGTGGATTTGAAAGGTGTGTCTCTGTTGGTCCAATGTAGAGCACTCTGCAGTGGCTTGACAGTGTCATGCCAGTCATCTGCCAGGCGGATCATGACACTTTCTGGGCTTGCTGGGCAGAAACTTGTGAAGTTCAGGAAAAGAGCCACCAGAATCACAGGGTGGCTCTTTGCTTCACAGTATAACACTGCCCAGCAAGCAGCTGGTCAGCATCAGATTTGCCTGCATCTCATTCTCCTGTGCAACGAACTGACTGCACATAATCCCTGCTCCAGCTCCGTTTGTCCTTTTAAACAATCATGCCCTCTCCATGTATTCCTGCTGCCTGCCTGTTTGTTTCCCATGCCTGTGCCCTTTTAAAATATCCCACCCTCTGCCAAGTATCTCTCCCACCTCCTCATTGCTTCCTACACCCTGTAAATATGTAGCTGACACTTGGGTACCCAGTCATTAGTGTCGGTATCTGCAATAAAGAAAACAATTACTCGATTTCTTTTTTCATTTTTTTTACACCCTGTAAAAAGGAAAACGGTCCTTTGATGTCTGTTGCCACTGCTGCCCCCTGCTGCCATTACCCTCTCCCTACCTGACCCCCCTCAATCAGCAATCCCCATCATCCACCCCTTACTTACCTACTTGGGGGTCCAACATTGTAATCCTGTCTGGATCAGAGACACATCTTCACTCTTCAGCGCTGGACCAGGAACTGACAGAACATCATGGAACCAACCAGGGAGGAGGCAATCCTTAATCTCATGCTCACAAATGGGGAGAACGTACAGATCCTAATGGTCAGAGAGACCCTGGGTGGGAGTGACCACAACACAGTGTGGTTCTGGGTGGATATGGGCAGGGAAAGCATCCCGACTAAGACTAAAATCTTGGATTTTAGGAGGGCAGGAAGATGGGTGATATGCTAAGGAGGCACCTGGCGGGCATCAAGGCAAATATGGTAGTGAAAGAAAGGTGGTCTGTTATTAAGGAAGGAATAATGGTTGTCACAGAGGAGTGATTTTGGCTTGGGGAAGAACATGAGGACTAAAGCACCCAGCTAGTTCAGTTCTGGGGTCACCCAGGCAGTAAGGGAAAAGAGCTTAGCCTCTAGGAAATTCAGGAAGACCAGGAGAGAACTGCAAAGAGGGAATTACCTAAGGTTGGATAGTGCAGCAAATAAGGAAGTCTGTCAGGCTAAGGTACAGAAGAAACAGCAAATATCTGAGGGAATTAAGAAGGAGGAGAATGGCTTTTTTTTTGCTATATAAGCGAGAAAATGGACAAGAAGGATGGGATTGTTAGGCTTAAGAAAGGATAGGAGTGAGCAGACGATAACGGGGGAAAAGCAGAGATACTAAATGAATACTTCTGTTCCATCTTTACCAGGGAGAAGGAGTGACCAGTGCCCTCAGGAGCAAGAAGAGGAACAAGGGAGAGGATATCATGGATGTAGTGATAGAGGAGAATAGAGTGAGGGAGGGCCTGCTAGTATTGAAGGTGGAGAAATCACCAGGCCTGGATGGGAGTACATCCAATGGTACTGTGGAACTAGCAGAGAGTTTGCAGGGCCACTGGTGGGCCTGTTCAACAGTTCCCGGAGTCAGGCATGGACCACAGGACTGGAAAATGGCACATGAGGTGCCCATCCACAACACAGCCTCAAGAAATACCCATTGAATGACAGACTGGTCAGTCTGAACTCAATTGTGTGCAAGCTCGTGGAGACCATACTTAAGGAAAGGTTGGTAGAATATTTAGAGGTGCATGGTCTCCAGGATGTGAGGCAGCACAGGTTTATAGGGGTGATTGTGTCAAATGAATCTGATTGACTTCTTTGGGTCACTAAGACAGTAGACAGGGGCCAAGTGGTAGACATCCACTATCTGGATTTCAGCAAGGTCTTTGACTATGCATGCAAGAAGTTGATCAGGAAGTTGCCAGATGTGGGGTTGGGAGAAGATAACCAGGTGGGTGGGAAACTGGCTGAGGGATAGTACCCAGAGGGTGGTAGTGGGGAGAGAGTTATCTAGCACCAGAGAGAGATCACCAGTGGGGTCCCACAGAGCTCAGTGCTGGAACCAGTTTTGTTCCATGTCTTCAACAATAACAATGGGGATGGGATTAAAGACAAAATGTGCCTTTTCATGGATTACACCAAGCTCTGTGGGAGGGTAGACACTGCTGAAGGGATGCAAGACTTACAGGATGATCTGAAAAAGCTTGAGAGCTGGTCTGGGATCTGGCAGTTTGGCTTCAATGCAAAGAAATGCAAGGTTATGTACATTGGAGCCAAGAATCCCTAGACAGAGTACTACCTGATAGGGGTCCAGAGATCTCCAATGGAGAAGGAGGAGACGGACTTGGGAATGATAATCACTAGCAACCTGAAGCACTGCACACAGTGCAAGAAAGCAGCAGCAAGGGCAAACAAGATGTTGTGATGTATATGTAGAGGGATCAGCAGTAGGAGAGAGGAGATTATACTGCCCTTTTACAAGTCACTGGTGAGGCTTCATCTAGAGTATGGAGTTCGATGCTGGTGCCAACACCTCAAAAATGACACTAAATTACTGGAAAGAGTCCAGAAAAGGGCTACAAATATGATTGCTGGTCAGCAGGGTAAGGCATATGAGGACAGGTGGAGGGCTCTGAACATGTACGCCCTGGAGGACTGGAGGGTGAGGAGTGGGGCATGACTGAGACCTTCAAGTACTTGAAAGGGATAAGTAAGATGGATAAGGAGGCTCTCTTCAAGCTATGTGGCAGCCATAACATGAGGTGGCACAGTCTTAAGCTGGGGGGAGGTTTAGGAGGGTTGTCAGGAGTCACTTCTTCACAGAAAGGGTTGTGGCCAGTTGGAATGCGCTGCCAGAGGAGGTGGTCTCATTGAAGATGGTGGGCAGCTTCAAGAGAAGCTGGGACAGACATAAGGGGAAGGTAAGGGTCAAGGGTGGGGAGGATGAAAAGGATAGGAGGAGTGAGGAGGGGGTTTTGGTCAGTAGCTCAGGCTATGGGTTCTGCAATATGAGCAGACTAGACCACTAGTGCCGGATCAGTTTAAAGAGTGGTAGGGTCAAGGATGTAAGGGGTAAATTCTCCTATTAAATACATTAACATGATTGCAAAACTGCTAGGGCCATTTATGAAAGTGGTAGAGCCATGGCCCTAGTCCCCCCGTTCCGGCACCTACGGACTAGACAGACCAAATGGCCTTCTTCTGCTGGCTTCTTCATATGTTTGTATGGAAATCTGGTAGCTGTGTATTTCAGTGCGTGTTGAACTTGTACCCATAACTTGGTCATTTTTTTATAGTTGTCCCCAGATTTTCAACCTGGCCTTTTGGACCATCCCACCTCATGAACAAGGTAGGTGAGGTTTTTCAAAAATGGCCCCAAAGGTGATTTCACAGTTGTTCTGCCAAATCACTATTGGGGTGGGATTTTGAAAATGTTTACCTACCGTCTTCATGAGGTGCTGCCATAAGAAGACCATATTGAAAATTTGGGGTCAAAATATTAAAAAAATAAAGTTATGAAGGTACACTGAAATGTTTCAATGCGTACCCTTAACTTTGGTAATTTTCAATATTTTGACTCCAAATTTTCAACATAGCCATTTTGTTCACATCACCTGATGAACATGACAGGTGTTATTTTTCAAATCCTGGCCAAAATGTGTTTTTGCACTTGTGCTGGGCACAATATGACATTTTGACTAGTATTTTATAAAAGACACCTGTGATGTTCAGAACATACGAACATATGAAATTTGCCAGCAGATAAAGGCCTAGAGGTCTATCAAGTCTGCTTGAATGTGCAGCTAGCACCCCTTATTCTGCAGCTGCCCCTCCCTTCCACCCGTCCCCTTCATTGACCCTCCCCCTTGTTCTGTCCCATCCCCTTTTGAAGCAGTCCACTGTTCTAATGGATACCACTTCTGCAGATAATGCATTCCACCCAGCCACCACCCTCTCTGTAAAAAATGTCTCCTCATCTCCCTCCTGAACCTTCCTCCTCCAGTCTCATATCATGGCCCTTGGTGTCCCTCCTCCCTTACTTTGAACAGCCCCCTCTGTACCTGTCTTGTTTATTCCTTTCGGTACTCAGTTGTTTCAATCATGTCCCCCGTCCCTCCTCTCCTCCAGTGAGTACATGTTCAACCCCTCAGCCTTTTCTCATATGATAAGTCCCCAGCCCTTGATCATCTTTGTTCCCTCGCTACACCCCCTCAGTAACTTAATGTCCCTCTTCAGATATGGGCGCCAGTACTGCACGCAATACTCCAGATGCGGTCTAACTAATGACCTATACAGTGGCAGAATCACCTCCTCCCTCCTCGAGGATATACCCCTTGCAATACAACCCAGCATTTTGTTGGTCTTTGCAGCTGCCTTCCTACATTGTGCCGAGTTGTTCATTGACCCTCTAATGAGCATCCCTAGATCCATCTCCTCCTCCTCCTCTGTCTGGGCTAGCTGCACTCCCCCTAGCTGGTAACTCCTCCTTGGGTTCTTCATCCCAAAATGCAGCACCTTGCACTTTTTGGCATTAAACCCCAGTTGCCAGGTGTCTGACCAGGTTTCAAGCTTTGCCAGATCATCCTGAAACCCCTGCCATCCCCCTAGGTCATCCACCACCAACACTGGTCCCAACACTGAGCCCTGTGGAACACCGCTCGTCACTACCCTTGGGTGTGAGAACTCCCCACCCACCACCATCCTCTGTTGCCTTCCCTGAAGCCAGTTCCCTACCCATCTCACCAGCTTTGCACCCGCCCCTGTGCCCTCTAACTTACTTCCCAACCTTCCATGTGACACTGAGTCAAATGCCTTACTGAAGTCCAGATACAGGACATCCACTGCATGGCCCCTGTCCAGTTGCCTAGTTACGCAGTCATAGAACTCCACCAGGTTGGTTTGGCAGGATCCGACATGTGTGAAGCCATGCTGTCTGCTGTCCTGTAGTCCTTTGGCCTCTAGGAGGGCCACCAGCCTCTCCTTCAGGATAGTCTCCATTAGCTTACCCACGATGGATGCGAGGCTCACTGGTCTGTAGTTTCCCGGTTCATCCTTGGGGCCACTCTTGTGGAGGGGCACCACATGAGTCATCCTCCAGTCCTGAGGTACACACCCCGAGTGAGTGAGGCATTAAAGAGGTCTGCCAAAGGTCCGCGGGACCTCTGCCAGCTCCTTCAGTACCCTGGGGTGGATGCCATCTGGGCCTGGCACCTTCTCCACCCTCAGTACCTTCAAACCCTCCTGACATCTGCCCTCCATGATTTCCCCATCTGTCACCCCCGTTTCTGCGTTCCTCCCCTTGGGTATCACCCCCCCTTCTCCTTAGTAAATACCGAGCAGAAGTAATCATTTAGTGCTTCTGCCTTATTGCACCCTCTTCACCCAACCCTCCTCCTTCCTAATCCTTACTATGGTCCTACAGCTCCTTTTCTCCCTGATGGACTTAAAGAGTACTTCTCCCCCTTCTGTGCCTTGTGCCAGCCTGAGCTCCGTAGATGCCTTGGCTCCCCCTTACTGCCCTTGTCCCTCCTTCTGATTCCATTAAGTACTCCTCCCTGTCCTCCCCCTCCCTGTTTTCTCGTACCTCCTAAAGGCAGCTCTTTTCCTCCTTACCTTTTCCATGACCTCCTTGCTCAACCAGCTCAGTTTCCTAGACCTAGCCTTCTTGCTCTGGGCCTTGCAGCAGGTTTTGGTTGACTCCACTATCCCCAGCTTTATGAGCTCCCACCTCTGGTTAGTGTCCATACTAGACTGAATTCTGGTCAGGTACCCTTTTACCACTTCCCCCATCCTCCCAAAGTCGGCCCTCCTGAAGTCCAGCACTCTTGTACCAGATTCCACTCCTTCCTTTCCCATATCAAGTGTGAGCCATACTGAGTGGTGGTCACTCCCTGACAGTGGTTTCCCCACTGTAAGTTCTCTCACAAAGTCCCCGTTTGCCATCACAAGGTCAAGGGTATTCCCTAACCTGGTTGATTCACTGACTATTTGCAGCAGGAAGCTGTCCTGGAAGGCATCCAGCAGTACCTGTTCCCTTCTGTTCCTGGTTGTTGGGGTACTCCAGTCCACTCCTGGCATGTTGAAGTCCCCAACAATCACCATACTAACCTTCTCGCAGGTCCTCCTGATCTGTTCCGCTAGTCTCCTGTCTAACTCCTCCATCTGAGATGGCGGCCTGTACACCACTCGCATTCTGAGAATCCTATTTTTGGAATCCTGGATTTGCATCCAAAGTGACTCCGTACTACACTCCTCCCCTTCATCCCTTACACACTTCAGTCCTTCCTTCACATATAGTGCCACACCCCCTCCTTTCCCAATCACCCTGTCCCTACGAAATAACCTGTACCCTAGCACAGACAGGTACCAGTCATTGTACTGGGTGGCCCATGTTTCTGTGATGCTGCAATGTTCACCTCTCCCTCTGCCATGAGCACCTGTAACTCTGCAGTTTTTCTTCCAAGGCTCCTAGCATTAAGGGTAACCACCTTCCACCCTGCCCCCCCCATCCTGCCCTCCTTTACTAGGATCACCAATAGTACTTGCCATTTGTCCTTTGTCACTGTTATGGGGGGGTTAGCTCATATGGTTTCCCAGCCTGTGGTCTTTGCATGACTCTTGCCCTATTGCCACCCCCCCGCTCCTAGTTTAAATTCCCAACTTCCTCTATGTACTCCTCCATCCTCTGTTTCAACACTTTCTTTCCTCCTCACTCAAGTATAGTCTGTCCTTGTCATAGAGACTACTGTCCTCCCAGGTCCCTCCCCAACAGCCCATACCCTTTAGCACACCAGGTTCTTAGCCATCAGTTAAATTCTCTATTCTCCAGCTTTCTTGTTGTGCTTGCCTTGGGCACTGGAAGTATCTTTGAGAAAGTTACTGATCTTCCTGCCCCCTCACATAATTGTTCTAGTTCCTCAAACCTCCTCTGGACTATAGCTACTGCCTTGTCAACCAGGTTGTTCGTCCCAAGATGTATAATTAAATGAGGCTTGTCCCTACCCCTTCTGGCATATTTCAGAACAAATTGTCCTACCCCTTCCACTGTCATTCCTGGCATGGCCTCCACCCAAATGTGACTATGTCTCTCCCCCTTGCTACACCACCTGACTCCTCTTAGTATTGAGTCCCCCAGAAGAGGAAGGGGTCATAAAAAGATTATGTTGAAAATTGGGGGTCAAAATGTCACAAATAAAAAAAGTTATGAATCGTAGCATATATAATTACTGGGGAGTGTTTTCTCCCATAAAGAAACCCGGTTATAATTTGCCATTTTAACCTGCAGGTTATAATGGCAAACACATGCCAGGTTTCCTTCTCTCAACACCTGAACCAGCAGCAGTCTTCCCATTGTCGAGAAAACCTGAGGGCAATCACTGCTCTTCCCCACTTCTTCCTAGACCAAGGAACTTATTTTACTCTAATTTTTCTTTAACTTGTGGGATTTAAAAAAAATGTATCAGTTTAAACCAGGGCTTCAGCCCAACCATGGACCAGGGCACGGACCACACTCCAGTTCAACCAGGGCTGAACAGCTATGTACTTTTATTTTATATAAATGCTATCACAAAAAAATGGCATCAGCAATTATATATAATAAAACATGGAGTGGTGTGTAAAACTCAAGTTTTACACACACCCTTGATGTTGGATGCTTAAATAACCCATCGAGCTTCGCTTTTGGGGTTTATGCAGCATCCAACACCTCGGGTGCGTGTAAAATTCTCATTAAACACACTACCCCATGCATTATTTTATATATTATAGCTCCATACATGTATACCTGCCAGCAAAGATAATCTAAGTGCATTTAGGCAGTCCCCTTTCCGTGATTGCATTACAAGCTCCATAGAGTGCAGCCCTGTTCCTTACCTTGCGTCATCACAATGCAATTTTTTGGGGCAGGGCTGCAACGCTCAGTGGCCACTTGACTCGTACAAGAAGTTATAAGCCAGGCTTTATGGAGTAAATAACTATTTTCTAATTAACTAAAAATTCAATATATGGCTAAAATGAGCTCCTGGGGCAGGCAACTCCATATTATGGGTTGCATGCCTGGAGCACGTCAGTAGCTCTGTAATGATTTTAATAACATTTTACTGACAAAAATAAAAAGACTCTGCTGAAAATGTTGGGTCAAAATGTGAAAAAAACAACTAAGTTATGAAGGAACATGGACTTGCTCCTGCGTGTACTCATAACTTTAGTTTTGCACAGTTTGGCCTTAATGTTCACTCTATCCCTTGTGTTACCCCACCTCATGCACAACAGGTGTCATTTTCCCAATCCCCTCCAAAACGTATTTTTGCAGTTGCACTGCAAAATCACCTTTTGGATGGGTTTTAAAAAATTTCACCTAATGTCAGGTCATAAAAAAGACAGTCGTTGAAATTGGTGTCCAAATGTGGGAGCCCACTGAAAATTAGATATTGCCTCTTGGCTAGCCTATCCTGGCAGAATATAATCTAAACATGTGTAAAAGCAGGACACCATTGAAAATGAGATATTGCATCTCATCTAATCTATCCTAGGTAAATATATAGTAAAAATGTATAAAAGCAAGACCCCATTACAGCAGAGTCCCCAGTGAACTGTACTTCTATGCTGTCTTTATCCTGGGAAAAATACACTGAAAAAGCTGGACCCCACTGAAAATGTAACGTGCCTTTCAGCTGGGCTATCCTGGGTAAACACATTATACAACTTGGTAAAAGAAGGACCCCAACGAAAACTATATATTGCATCTTGGCTGTGCTATTCTGTGTAAATACAGTGTAATAAATGGGAAGTGCAGTATCCCACTGAAAACAAGATAGCATCTGAGCTGTGCTACCCTGTGTAAATACAGCACAAACATGTGCTAAAACAGGACCTCACTGAAAATGAGATAGTGCATCTCAGCTGGTTATCCTGTGTAAATGTAGTACAAGACTGCAAAAACAGGACCCTACAGCTGAACCCCACTGAAAAGGAGATGTTGCAGCTTGGATGATCTGTCCTAAAAATATATTATAAAAGCAGGACCATTAAAAACAAGATATCACATCTCACCTCTACTATCCAGGGTAAATGCAGTACAAAACTGTGTAAAGTCAGGACTCCATTGTAAATGACATATTATATCTTATCTGGTCTATCTTGGGTAAATATATAGTAAAAATGTAAACAAGCAGGACCCAGTACAACAGCATGCAAGTAAACATTTGCTTCACAAAATTAAAGTCTTTCTGATTGAGGTGGCCAGCTCCTTGCAGACCCCTGCAGCTGGATGTGGATGCCTTACAGGCAGAGTCCAAAGAACAACAGGGATCTCTTTCTACCCTTTCAGAACAGATTAATGCTATTAGCAACCTGATCCTCCACATGCACCATATGGGGGCACAGCAGAAGCAGAAATGCTGTGACCTGCAGAGTAGGAGCAGGTGAACAAACTTAAAAGCATGTATGGTCTCCAAGCTGGCCCAGTGGTGCAGAGGGCTGAGGTGCTGGGTGTCTTACCCCTCACCATGCCGGTAACCTGAGTTTGAGAATCAGCTCAGGACACTAGGGGTCAGTGGGGAAGGAGGGTAGGGAGTGGATCGAGCAGTCACCAGGCAGCTGTCCTCTCCTGGGTAGGGGTTGCTCACCATCTTGGCTCTTGGCTACCACCAGGTGGAAGACTGGTGGTAGCACCAACACATGAGAGGCAGACGTGGAGCAGGGGAAAGGAAGCCATGTTTCCGGTTGCATGCGTGCCTCCACACATATATGCAGTCTGTGCCACTGCAGCTAGGCGAAGGAGAAAAGAAGAAAAACTATGGTTAGGCAGGCCTCAATGATGCTCTGCACACAAAGCCTCCTCCTGCCCCACCAGCATGGTATCTGCTGGCCACACCAGATTATGACTTTAGAGGGGGAGGACAGCCCTACCCCTCCTGACCCCAACATGGGGGGGGATCGGTGGGGGTACTGGACCAGATAGGTAAGCCTGGGGAGGTGATGGATGATGGGGGTCAGTGGGACAGGGCAATGCAAGCCAAGCCTGCCTTGGCCAGGGTGCATAACATAGAAACACAGAATTTGATGGCAGATAAGGACCGCTTGGCCCATCCAGTCTGCCTGTTTCTCCTTACTACTACATCAGACAGTGCCCAAGCTACAGCTCTTTCTCCCTCCCCTTCCTTTCCACTATGATTCCTTGGTGCATATCCCATACATTCTTGAATCCATCGCTGTTTTTGCCCCCACCACCTCCACTGGAAGGCTGTTCCAGGAATCTACCACTCTTTCTGTGAAGAAGTACTTCCTCACATCCCTCCTGAATCTACTCCCCTTCAGCTTCACAGCAAGTCCCCTTGCTCTTGAGCACCTTTTCTTCTGAAAAATACTCCCATCCTGTACTTTATGTAAACCTGTGAGGTATTTAAAGGTCTCTATCATATCTCCCCTCTCCCCCTTCTGTTCCAGGGTATACATATTGAGGTCCTTTAGTCTCTCCTCATAGGGCGTTTGATGCAGACCCTGCACCATTTTAGTTGCCCTCCTCTGGACCACCTCCACTCTGTCTATGTCCTTCCAGAGAGGTGGTCTCCAGAACTGGACACAATACTCTAGGTGGGGTCTTACCAGTGATCTATACCACCTCCTTCTTTCTGCTGGTGATACCCCTCCCTGTGCTCCCTAGTATCTCACTTGCCCTCCTTACTGCCTTGTCACACAGCCTGGTCACATTTAGGTTATCTGATATGATTACCCCCAGAGCTCTTTACTGCTTGGCAGTCATCAATACCACTCTATCTATTTTGTAATCCACCCCTGGGTTTCTGTGCCCTAAGTGCACTATTTTGCACATTTTCACATTGAAACCCAGTTGCCATACCATTGACCACTCCTCTAGTTTTCTCAGGTCTCTGCTCATCTTTGCCACACACACACACACACACACACACACACACACACACACAAAGGAGTGCCCACCCTATTGCAGATTTTGCTTTCATCCACAAAGAGGTAGACTTTCCCTTCCAGCTCATCTGCAATGTCACTTAAAAAGACATTGAAGAGGACTGGTCCCAGTACTGATCCTTGTGGCACCCTGCTGGTCACGCTCCCATCCTTGGAGTGAAATCTGTTTGCCACCACCCTCTGTCACCTATCCCCTAACCAATTTCTTATGTAGTTTACTACCTTTGGACCCACTCCTAAGCTACCCAGATTGCTTACTAGTCTCCTGTTTTGAACAGTGTTTAACGCTTTACTGAAATCTAGGTAGGCCATGTCCACTGCTCCACCCTGATGTAGTTCCTTGGTCACCCAGTCAAAGAAATCTATCAGATTCATTTGATATGACCTCCCCCTGTGAATACATGCTGCCTTAGGTCTTGTAACCCACTGGATTCAAGATATTTCACAATCTTTTCCTTCAGCAGTGATTCCATTAAGTTTCCCACCACCACCATGTCAGTCTGACTGGCCTATAATTGCCTGCCTCCTCCTTGCTATCATTTTTGTGTAGTGAGACTACATCCACCTTCCTCCAGTCCTCTGGAACCATTTCTGTTTCCAGTGAGCTGTTAAACTGAACTGTCAGGGGCGCAGCAAGTATTTCCCTGAGCTCCCTGGAGCTGGAAAGAGAATCCATGGTCTTCCTAAAGGGAAGGAAGGCCCACAGAACATATCTTTTGGACTTCCGGTGAGGCTGCGATCCAATATGGCGGCTTAGCCTTTAGCTTGTATCCCAAGCACGAATATTTGTGTGCAATCTGGAGAATCTTGAGTATATCTATTCCCAAAATTCATTAAGAAACTAAAACTTGAGTACCGAGAATGGGAAGAACTAAAAAGAAAGGCGATACGAGCCCCACAGCAGTCACGTGGAACGACAAAGGGCGAGCAACTCCAGGCCTGAGCCCTGCACCCTCTCGATCTTCTGTGATCTTGGGCTCGGGGGAGGAAGACTCATGTTCTGACTCAGGATCCATCGGAATGAGATTAGAAGCGAGGAAAATATTGTGACTTTTACAACGAATTGATGATAAAGTAACAGAGATTCAGAGAGACTTTCGAAAACTGGAAGCGAGAACAACTGACATGAGAAACATATGGATATTCTCAGAGAGAAACATGTCCTATAGTCGATCCTGGTCTACCTCCATAAAAGAGAGGTTTTAGGAGCGGAGGATACAGAGGCCCGGTCCCGACGTAACAATATAAGGGTGATTGGCATTCCAGAGGGTGTAGAACAAGATGATATGGCAAGCTACATGGAGTCATGGCTAAAAATGGAGTTGGGCCTGGAGGAGGATACCCCCCTCTGGAAATCAAAAGAGCGCACCGTACACTGGGTCCTAAGCCAAAACCAGGGGCACCTCCGAGAGCTATTCTCAAGTTTTTAAAGTACCCTATCAAAGAAAAAGTGTTGCATTGAGTGTGGGCAAAGAAAGACCTTAATCTAGATGAGACCAGAGTGCATATAGATCAGGACTTCCCACCCTCCTTGACAGCTTGAAGGAAAAAGGTATTGTGGGTGGTGAAGCAACTGAGGGAAAAGGGCAAGCGGACCTACTTACGCTACCCGGCTCGAATATGGCTGGATTCTCCAGGGGGTCCCAAAATCTTTGAATCCCTGCTAGCCGCAAGAGAGACACTGGTTGCAGAGGGTATTTCATTTCCAGATTTAAAAGAGGAGATTGCGGAAAAGCGAAGTGGAACAATTGCTATGGTCTCAATCCCCAGGAAAGAAGAAACTACAAAACCCGGCCTCCAGAGTAGAAGCGATGCTCCCCCTTCATGCAGATCTGTCGAAATGGCTTCAGCAAAAGCAATCAAACTGAATAGAAGAGAGAACTGTTTTTGGGTGAAATTTGGACAGCACCTTACTCTGGCGGGTCAGAAGAAGAGCTACTGGTGGGTGATGGAGACTGTGCGATCAGTAATGGCGGCGATCATTTACTTATGGAGATGACTGGACAGGAAACTGTGCTTACTTCAGATGATTGAAGGTCGTACCTGCTTGCTGGAGATTAGGGAGGTCTGTTTGTATTGGTGACTTTTGCTTTGAGACTTACATGGGAACATCGAGAACATCAGGGAACTTATTCAACATTTAGCCTTAACTCGTAAGCCCTCGAGAGGAGCAACATCGCTAGGGCTCGTCTACGAATGGGACTTGATCGGATGGGGAGTTCGAATTTTGGAGGAATATTCCAGTAAAACGGGATGGTTTTCCTTTTTATTATTTCAGTACCAGCCTGGACCTTGGGACAAATGAGATAGTGATTTCTGTTTACTTTTGTATTTGCCTGTGAATTACACAGAAGTATAATTTCTAAGTCCCCTGCATCCCTCGATACTGTGTTAGATTAACATGAAGCAATATTACACAGGATCTAAGGGGCGCAAAAGGTCCAGAGTGTAAAAATTATAGGTTTAAGCAAAATGGTGATGATGTCTCTGGAAATTAGGGCATTATATATGCAGTTTGGGGTATAGCAAGCCGAGGACAGCTACGCCTCACTGGTAACTTTTGTCTTTTCAGATATCTGTCTAGAGGAGATAGGTTAGGAGGGCTCTGGTTCATTTGGGGCTATCCGACCTTGCACCCAGACGTTAGGGTGCTTACCCCACAATGGCCTAGGCTAAAATTCCCGATTAAGGGGTAACACCACTGGAGGAAGGAGGTGCGGGCGGAGATTTCCTTTTCCTCCCGCCAAACAACTGTTGCTCCACCAGGCCTGCTTGGTACAGGGTGGGTGGTTGGAGCAGAGGAGTTCAAGTAATGTTTACAGAATTGGTGGTGATGGATTTCTGTACCAATTTCTCTATTCTATATTCTGGTTTCCAATCTCTTTCTTCTTTCCTTCTTTCCTATATTTTCACAAGTACTAAAGGTTCAAAGTTTGTAATGAATAGTACTGGACAAATAAGGGTTGAGGAGGGTCCTGGGAGATTTTGATTAAAATTACTTTTATATATGTAATGGCGTGTTTAACATGTTGTTCACTGAATGTCAAGGGCATCAACAATGTCGTTAAAAGAGCTAATATACTCACTGAACTGAAGAGAGAAAACTGTGATATTGCCTGTCTGCAGGAAACCAAATTATCTTTAACTGAACATCTTAAACTGTGTAGGTCATGGGTGGGCAGTGTTTATTCAGATGAACATCCTACTGCTACTAAAGCGGGGGTGGTTTTTCTTATCAGAAGGGGTCTCCTGTTTCAGCCTCAAAAAGTGCAGAGAGCAGGTTCTGGGCATTGGGTGATTCTCACAGGGTTATATAAAGGTAGACTGCTCCATTTGTTGGGAATGTATGCCCCCACCCCTCCTTCAGGAGAATTTTTTAGAGCTTTATTCACGACTATGGCAGCTCTTTCTCCTGGACAAATTATATGTATGGGGGACTGGAACTGCATCAAAGACATAGTTAAAGATCGGAGTTCCCCGAAGACACCAGGTTCTAGAGCCTGCTTACGATTATTAAAACATTTGTGCATCGAGGCTGGATTGGTGGACCCATGGAGGTGTTATAATCCAAAGGCAAAAAACTATACCTTTTTCTCATTGTCTTCTAACACTTATTCGAGATTAGATAGGTTTTATACACAGAAAGATTTTTTACATAGCTTTAAAGAAGTTAGCATCCTCCCAATCACTTTATCAGATCATGCCATAGTAAAGGCAAGAGTGGGTTGGGGAGCCTAGAATGAGAGGGCTTTGGAGATTTGATACAGGGCTATTAAATGATCCCCAATATAAGGCGTTAATTAGACAAGAGGTGCAGCAGTTCATAAAGGAAAATGCAGAAGCAACCCCCAAATATATGTGGGACGCATTAAAAGCGGTGCTGAAGGGCCACTCAATTTCTTATGCTTCATATAAACATAAATCACACCAGGCCAAGTTAAGGGAGGCCCTAGATCAGATCAGGAACTTGGAAGAGGAACATAAGAGAACAGGCGCAGCCTCGACCCAGATCAAACTCTCCCAAGCCCAGGATAAATATGACGTGTTGTGGCAGAAGCGGGTAGAAAACAGTCATAGGTTCCTGGGACAGAAATATTATGAGAGAGGAGACAGGGCAGGTAGGCTGTTGGCCCAAAGACTATGAAAACAGGCAGCAGATAGATATGTGGAGAAGGTGGCCCCAGAAGAAAACCCATCACAGGAGGAGTTCTCCCCAGAAGGAATTGCAGGAGTTTTTAAAAAATATTATGAACATTTATATGCGGCAGAAAAGAGTTCTCAACATTCTGAACTTATCAAGAATTTATTGGATAAGGTTACCCTCCCTAGAAACATAGAAACATAGAAACATAGAATTTGATGGCAGATAAGGACCGCTTGGCCCACCCAGTCTGCCCATTTCCCTACCTACTGGATAAGCTGCAGATCCTAGTTAACCAGCAGCCTACTTCTTCTTACCCCCACCCCTAGAATTGCCTTATGACTGTCCCATGCATGCTTGAATTCCACCACTGATTTTGACTCCACAACCTTCCTCCGAAGGCTGTTCCATGCATCCACAACCTCTCTGTGAAAAATACTTCCTTAAATTACCTCTGAGACGCCCCCCATCTTCAAATTGTGCCCTCTTGTTCTTGCACACCTCTTTTTTGAAAGATGCTTCCCTCTTGGACTTTGTTGATTCCCTTGAGGTACTTGAAAGTTTCTATCATGTCCCCCCTCTCCCTTCTTTCCTCGAGGCTATACATATTAAGCTCCTTAAGTCTCTCTTCATAAGCAGGCGTATGTTGTCCTGCAGGTGCCTTCCCGGAATAAATCCTGATTGATCTGGGTGCACTAAATCAGATATAACTCTTTGCAACTGATTACTCAAGACTTTAGTGAATATTTTGGCATCTTGGTTTAACAATGCTATCGGCCTGTAACTGCCACACTTTGTAGGGTCCTTCCCCTTTTTAGGAATGACAGCTATTATAGCTTCCTTCCATGTCCCAGGAACCGCTGATGGATCTAAATTTGAATTATAAACTTTCATCAATAAAGGGACCAGATCCTCTCCAAACTCCTTATAAAATTCGTCCGTACAGTCATCTGGACCCAGCGTTTTCCCAGTGGGGAGATTTTTAATTACTGTCAACACCTCCTGTTCAGTTAAGGGGGCCTCTAAAATCATTTTCTGGGAATATTATGATTCTTACATTATGCTTCAAAAGGCCATGTGCTGACTGAGGCCTGGAAAAGAAAGAGACTTTCTGAGGTACCAGCAGAATTTATACAAACATACGAACATACAAAGAAACCAGCATAAGAAGGCCATTTGGTCTATCTAGTCTGCTCGTATTGCAGGGTCCACAGCTTGAGCTACTGTCCCTGCCCCCCCACTCCTCCCATCCTCCCTACCCATGATACTTACCTTCCCTCATGCCTATCCCAGCCTCTCTTGAAACTGGCTACTGGCTTCAACGAGACCATCTCTTCTGACAGCACATTCCAAGTATCTACCACCCTCTCTGTAAAGAAATGCTTTCTGACCTACCTCCTAAACCTCCCCCCTCCAGCTTAAGACTGTGTCCTCTCATGTTATGGTTGCCACTCAGCTTAAAGACATCCTCCTTATCCACCTTCTGTATCCCTTTCGAGTACCTGAAGGTCCCAATCAAGTCCTCTCTCGCCTTCCTCCACGGAGTACATGTTCAGTGCACAGCTTTGGGAGCCTGTGAGAGAAGGCAGTCTGGCCTATTGCAGTGGAGCATCTAGGAATGACCAAGGTGTGGACATTGTTTCATCTGAGAGAGAGTTGGGATGGAGAGCGAGAAGCCAGAGAAGCCAATAGGTAAGGAGGAAGGGAACCAAACCAGAATTTGGAGATGACCTTTATACAGTGTAATAGGTGTCTGTTTTACAGTGAGGATACAGTAAGAGATCAATAGAGAGAACAATGGTGGGTACGAGGAGGAGAGTTTAGGCGTGAAACAACAGAAGGCATTAAAGAGTGTATCCAATCTGATTAAGGAGGACAGCAGTGTGGCACTATAGACTACATCACAGTAGTCGAAAATAGGCAGGATAATTTTCTGAAACGAGCTCCTGCCTAGCTGGTAATGGTAGGCAACTTTGGTTCCTGTATAGTGCAACTACTTTTGGATCACAACTTTTTCAGGATGGAGTCTATATGCCCAGAAAAGTTGAGATGCTGGTCTACACACACAGAATACACAGAAATGTGATGGCAGAGAAAGGCCCCATGGCCCACGGCCCATCTAGTCTTCCCAACACTCTACCTCCCCCCTTCAGTTATGCTTTCACCCTCTTTTCACAACCCCTTAAATCTATCCCAAGCCCTCTTGAACCCCTCCACTGTTTCAGCTGCACTACCTCCTCTGGCAGCTTGTTCCAGGCCTCCACCACCCTCTCCATGAAAAACTCCCCCCTGACATTACCTCTGTATCTCCCACCTTCCAGTTTGAGGCTATGTCCCCTCGTGTTCACTCCCTTCTTCAATTTGAACAAGCTATCACCCTCCACCTTATTTATTCCCTTCAGATACCTAAAGGTCTTAATCATGTCCCCCTTCTCCCTTCTAGTCTCCAGAGGGTACAAATTCAACCCTCTCAATCTTCTCTCATGGGGTACATCCTGTATTCCTCTTACCATTTTGGTTGCCCTTTTCTGTACCCTTTCCATCAACTCAACATCTCTTCATAGGTGAGGCCTCCAGAACTGCACCCCCATACTCCAGATGCGGCCTGACCATGGTTCTATGTAACAGCATTAGCACCTCCATCTTCCTGCTATTAAAACCCCTCGCAGTGCAGGCCAACATTCCATTTGCCTTTCCCACTGCCCTGCTACACTGGCTGCCCACCTTGAGGTCACGCGATACCATAATCCCCAGGTCCCTTTCCGTTTCCTTACTCACTTAATCACCACCCCTAAGGAGTAAGTTTCCCTCCTATTCCTCCTCCCCAGGTGCATCAGCAAGCACTTTTGTGCATTAAACTTCAATTGCCAGGTGTCAGACCACCTCTCCAGCCTCTCCAGTTCCCGCCTCATGGCTTGCACCCCACTAGGTGAATCCAATCTATTGCAGACCTTTGTATTGTCTATGAATAGGTACACCCATCCCTTCAGACCCTCCACTAGGTGACTAACATAGATGTTAAAAAGTATTGGTCCTAGCATTTACCCCTGTTGCACCACACTGGTCACTGCCCGTTCCCTGGAATATGCCCCATTTACCACCGCTGTCTGACTCCTTCCCTTCAACCAGTTTTCCACCCACCTGGTGATCCTGAGGTCCACCCCTAGTCTGTCCAGCTTATGCACCATTCCACCATGCAGAAAGGTGTCGAAGGCCTTATTGAAATCCAGATAGGCCACGTCCACCGATCCTCCCTGGTCCACTATGTGTCACCCCATTGAAAAATTCATCAGGTTAGTCTGACAGGACCTTCCCTTGGTGAAGCCATGCTGCCTGTCATCTTGCATGCCATTCATCTCCAAGTATTCTGTCAACCTGATCTTAAGTAGTGTGTCCATTACCTTCCCCACCACCGGGGTAAGAGTAATGGGATGGAAGGTTTTGACCTCATCCTTCCAACCCCCCTTATGTAGTGCAACCACCTCTGCCCTCTTCCAGTCCATTGGCACCACCCCTGTGACCAAGGATGAGTTAAACAGCCCTCATCTGATACGGCACCAGTTCATCCGTCACCTCCTTGAGAAGCCTTGGGTATATTCCATCCGGCCCCATTGCCTTGTCCACCCTAAGTCTACCCAGCACTTCCCTTACTCCTTCAGTTGTGAATTCTGCCACACCCACCTGCCTGTGGCTGTCACCCTTCCCAGCCCGTCCTGGTCCCCTGCCCTCTCTTTCCTCAGTGAAGATTGAGGCAAAATAGCTATTTAATGCCTCTGCCTTTTCGAAATACCCTTCCAGTAATGTTCCACTTCCCCCCTTATCCTCCCAATCCCATGCTGTGCCCTCCTCCTTTCTCCAACGTACCTAAAGAAGGTTTTGTCCCCCCTCTTTGCCTGCTTCGCTATCCTCTCCTCAGTGGCCTCCTTAGCCCTCCTTATCTTTTGCCCTGCCTCCTTTCTTTTTTCCCTGTAGGTTTCCCTGTCCTCATCCTTTTGTGTCCACCTGTACCTCTTGAATGCTCTAGTCTTCTCCTTGACCCCTTACGCCACCTCTTTAGTGAACCATAGAGGTCTTTTCTGTCTTTTATTCTTTCTTACCCTTCTTATATATGAGTCCATGGCTTTAAATACCCCTCTCTTGATGGCTGCCCATAATTCCTCCAGTTCCTGCACATCCTCTATCCTCAACATTTCTTCCCTAACTACTTCCTCATTCCATGAAAGTCAGCCTTCCTGAAGTCCAGTACCTTGGTTCTCCCTTCCTAACCCTCACCCTGCCTGCTCTCACCCTGAACCTGACAGCCCTGTGGTCACTGGTGCCAAGCTCTTCCCCCACCTCCACCTCCTCCACACTGTCCCCATTTGTGAGGACCACATCCAACAGGTTTACACCCCTAGTGGGCTCACTGACCCTTTGCTGCAGGAATATGCCCTGAAGAGCCTCTAAGATGCCCCTGCTCCTTGCAGAGATTGCTGTCTGGGCCTCTCAGTTGATCTCCGGAAGGTTTAAGTCCCCAGTTAGCACAATTTCCCCTTTCCATGGCATCCTCGCTATGGATTCCACAAAGTGTCTATCCCCTTCCTCCCCCTGCATAGGAGGCCTATAGACTACCCCAATGTGCAGGTTTTCCCCCCTGACCCTTGTCTAGGGTGACCCACATTATCTCTGTTCCCCCCCCATCCTGTCCTTCCATGGCTCCAACCCTTCCTGACATATAATGCCACCCTCCCCTTCCCTCACGATCCTTCCTAAACAAACAATATCCTGGGATCACCGTCCTCCAGGCATGGTGTCTTTCCACCAAGTCTCACTCACTGCTACAATGTCTAGGTTGTCTCCATCATGGTTGCCTCCAGTTCTCCCATTTTGTTCCCGTGGCTCCTGGCACTTGCAACTAAAGTCCTCCAACATGTAGCCCCATCCCATCCTTCCCTGCTGCTAACTGTTCCCTTGATGAGTGTTGTGACTTGGGGAGGCTGATAGCCTCTCTGCTCTGGAGACTCTGCTAGCCAGACCCAAAGATACCTAAACGAGGAAGTGCCTCCTTTACTCCTCAGATGTTTTTGTCTTGTTTTTAACACATTTACTGGTGGTGCCCACCTCTGCCATATTACCTCCCAGGCCCATACACCCTATTCTTGGACACATACCTGGTCATCCACCAAGGGTATTTCTTCCATTCTGGGCTCCTTTTCTGTGTATTGCCAGCCATGACCTCCATTGGAGCCTGTCTAATGGATGAGGAATCATGGAGCAGTCATGAGCAGTCATAAGAGGTGGGGCCCAGCAATGACAGCTTCATACCTGCAACTCGTTTGGGCTTTTCCATTCTGATTATCCCATCTCTTAGGGCACTGGTGGAAGAGCATCAAGTGCATATGCGCAAGCAAGACTGTGCCATCCGGAGCATCAGCTGCTGTCTTCCAACATGTTCACTGCTCTGTCGTACAACAGCCTGTTCTCACCCAGATGGCCACCTGTCTTCACCCAGGTGGCAGTATCACTTGTCATGGAAGCAAGATCCTAACTGCAGCAAACAGTGACAAGACACTCAATCACCAAACCTAGCTGCAATGACATTTAAACCGGGCACCTGATACTGACTCGCTGGTGCAGTGGAAAAATTCACCACTGTGACGCCAGCAACCTGGGTTCATGAATGAACTCAGGCGTCGGAGGGCCAGCTGGGGAGAGAAGCATTGCATCCGCTGTCGCACGCTACTACTCAGGAAGGGTGGGATGAGGGACTGGTGCCTACTGACACTGGTGGAGGCCAGAGGTACAGCATTGCCCCTAGCCCCACTGTCTAAGGAGTGTGACTGATGCTGGCATTCACCTTGTGTCCTGTACGTCAAGTTCCTGCAGGAGAAAAGAGTGGAAAATGGCACACTGGTCAGTCGGGTGATGGCCTCCTGGATCCTTCCCACCAGAGCTTCCGGACCTCCATCAGCCACCTCAGCAGCACCCAGGACCATTGGAATGGCCGGTAAGGCTCATTCCCTACTTAGGCAGGGGACCCACCCAATGAAGGGATACATTGGGGTACCCTGGGTGGCTGCGATGTAGGGCGGTGAGGTCGGGAGCAGCCGGGGCAGGGGGGGATCCATGAGAGGCCCGCATGAGAGATCAACTGGTGTGTGGGTGGGAGTAGATAAAAACATTTAAAAAATAAAACTGGCACCCGGAAATAGCAGCAGTCAAGAAATGCACCAAAACCTTTTTTAAGGGTTCGGAGAATGAAAAAAGTTTGTACTGCTTGTATAAATATGATTCCACCACTCAAAAATACAGCCATGATAACCCTAGTGCACCCCAGAACATACTGGGCAAGCATCAAAACTAGAATGCACAGCCCGTTTGATGGTTGCATTGCCATGACATCCCTTTAGAAACATGACTTCTGCAGAACACCTCAGTCTGTCTCATGAACTTGCAGCACACAGCAAACAACCCTGGATGGACTACTTCAGTTCAAAGAAAGGCAACATCTACAGGAAAAAGCGATGGCACCGACCACCAGGTATCTCAACTGAAAACACAGCATTTCCTCTCTCACCACCGAGTGCACAGGATGCAGTGCGGTTTCTGTGTGGTTTACCTTTTAACAGCATCTCACAAGTGATGTGGCTTACTTTATGGAAAGGGGACCCGCCCTTCCTTTTGCGCATCCTGAAGAGCACATCTCAGGCTTCAGTGCAACTTACTTTACATCCTGGAGACTCTCTTCTGCCTGTGTGCTCTGAATAGTAAATGTAGGCCATAATGTGGCTCAGTTATGAGTTGAGGTGACTCTCTCTCTCCATCCCACCTATTCTTGGGAGCACATATCAGGCAATGATGCAGTCCCCTTTGTGTCAGATGAGCTGTCACTCTGTCCCATCTGCCATTCACAACACATAGGCTATGATGCAGTACACTTTTTCTGTGGGATATTTCACACACCGCTGTAGTACAGAGAACACTTAGGTTTTCAAGTTGCTCAGTTTATATTTGGCTGCTATGCATTCCTCTTACCAGTCCACTTCAAAATGTATCAGGGCTATGCTGTGCCTGACTTGCCTAAACATAAGAATCAGGGCTGGGAGTGAACTGAGAAATCAGCCTAGAATCTGAATTAGACCAAACTGTATCCCAAAATGCTCTATAATGCAGGAGCTGAAGAAGAGAAAATACTTCTTTGGGTGTGTGTGTGTGTGTGTGTGTGTGGTGGGGAGGGGACACTATACAGATATACTCTTCAGTCCAGAAGATGGAGGTTAGAGACTTTCACAGCGTTAAATGGCTGAGCTGCAACAAAAGGGCAAAAGTATGTGGCTGTGCTCTGGTGATCACATTATAAGGTTGTATGCATATGCTGTAGTAAGCAAATATCCCAGAAGTTTGGACACACTTGTCTGCATCCTTTGTCTCATACAAACCCAGTGTGCTGCTATTACTGCATAAGAGCAAACTCTCTTATATATTATCACTTACTTTATATATGTAAGCCTTCCTCCCTGGTCTAGGGGTATTTAGCTGACAAAATCATTTTCAGAGAGTGGCCCCACCTCCAGGGCTCCTCTGACACAGGGCAGGGCAAACTGGAACAACAAAGGAAGGGGTTAGCAGAACTTGGCACAGAACAACTGAAATGTCCAAACTGGGGTTAACAAACAACTTAGGATCATTTAATTCTCCCCAACATGAGTTCACAAACACAGACAGATGATCACATTTCTCTATTCCATATCTGATCGCCTATCTCATTACACTTGCATAGTCTTTTTGGTGATCAACAAGGGGTGGGAAGTCCAGGCATTTCTAGGGGTTGCAGGCAACTTTAGTGGAATACAAATAAGCTGGTTACTGGCCCTGATGGAAGCACAAATGTCTATTTATATGGATCTCCTGGGCTATTTAGCCCATCTTCCCAATCACCTCCAAACTAGCAGCTGACACAAAGTCCAAATGCTTCTGAGGTGCAGCACTGTATCGGTAGCCCAGACACATAACTTACTGCGTAGAACTCTGGCTTGCCACAGCTCCTTTCACTAGAAAGGTCTCTGAATACCTTGGTCTTTATAAGCCTGTCTTCACTTTGGGATTATTTTAATCTATGCCTAGCTGGACTTCACAGAGTCACTGGGCAAGGTATACCGAGAGGAAGATACTCTGTAAAATATGCCTAGGCTCAAACAGGGCTCTCTTTCTAGAATTACCCTCTATACTCACACTGGGAAGGTGGTTGGCACCTCTGGGTGCCAAACAATCAATCATTCTCTCAGCAAGCCACCAGCTCTTCTTTTCTACTGTTCTTCTGCTGGAGTGGGGGGCATCCCCTTTTTGAGGGCTCTGTACCAATGGCAGCCACCATGACACAGTACTTCTTTTGACACCAGACTCCAGAGAAAAATTTCAGAGCATGGGAGCAGGTACCATGTGCCTGTCTCCCACCGCCCACCAACTCAATATCACCAGTCTGTCTCTTCTGCTCAGACCACTGACTCCTTCCCCTAAAACACTGAGTCAGAGCAGCTGACTCAGTCTTCCAGGGGCATAGAGAATGACATGTCCAAAGGTCAACAGACACTCTTAAAGGTACATAGCTCTTGAGGGGGTTACACACACCTTTTTTCGAGGCTTAACACCTCGGTGAGCACCAAGATATCAAGCCTTCCACCAAGAGGCCCATCTGGTGGAGGACTGCCCCCAACCACCAGTCAGCCCCCAGAGGAAATCATGGCTGGTCACTGTTCTGATAGTGTACTGGACATAACACATAAAAGAAAAGCAGGCACTCCCTAAGCCTCAAGGTCCTCACCCTTGAAGCTCTTCTGATAGCCCACCCTCCAGGTCCCTTGGGGCACTGTGCCCACGTAACCCAGAGTGGCACATCAGATTCTAACCACAGGGCAGCACAATTAAACCCTGACATCCCACTCTAGGGCAAGTAACTCAACAAAGTGTCTGTACCCCACCAAAAATTTAAGTGTACCCCACGTAACATGCAATGACCGATCCTTTTCCATGCAGTGTAAATTCTATAGCTATGCAGTGGATGGTTGCACACTACCATACTCTAAATATATAGAATGGCATCTAAATTGATACAGGCAATGCAAAATATATACTGTACACCCTATCTGATTCTGCTAGCCTACCTAACTACTACCATTGTCTAACATCTATGCAATACATACGAGGCATATTCTAACTATACAGACTACCTATCCTAACCTACCCCAAGTGGCATCTATGCCAGTAACAGGCACAATGTGTGGCAGTCACTCCATTTCCCAATACACCTTTACCTGATATGCCTTCTTGAAGCTCCATCTGGTTGCTGGAACTGCTAAAGAAATAAGCAAAATATTACACAATAAACACAACACGTATAGATGCTTTATTGTGTGCCACAATACAGATGCCAAATTCTACTAATAATATATATTTTGTTTTCTAGAACAAGTATAAAACTGGGGAAGGTGTCTCTATAGTCCAGCCAGAGAAAATATGAGCCCCACAGGGCAAGTGTCACTTAATACAGGTGTTCGACTGTGTCAGTGTCATTAGCAGAAAACTCCCCAACAGTATGTTTATACCCTTAGAATAAACCCCAAGCCCAATATCCCACCTAGAATAAGAAAAAAGGAAAGATTGTACCTTACCAGTCTGCAGTATCTATGACCTCTAGCACCTCTGCCGACTGGGATATTGGATGACTTTGCTCAGTACTGTTGTTGGCAAGGTGACTCTTCATCCCAGGAGGGCTCGGTCTGCAAAGAATCTTCTCAAAGTCTTTTAGGCCCAAGAACCCTCTTTACTTGTGAGGCTTGAGATTGGCGTATCAGTTACTGAAGTGTGAACTGGAACTAAACAGTGCTGCAACAGGCTGGAACTTCTGTGGCATGGTGACAATTAGGGTGCCCCACTGGGCTGGTTACTTG
This sequence comes from Neoceratodus forsteri, assembly GCA_016271365.2. Classification (NCBI taxonomy): domain Eukaryota; kingdom Metazoa; phylum Chordata; order Ceratodontiformes; family Ceratodontidae; genus Neoceratodus; species Neoceratodus forsteri. The sequence continues at coordinate 184,802,920 of JADMNL010000028.1, read as the reverse complement.
TCACTCCCGCAGGCAGAAGAGATCCTCTGAGGATGATCAGAAATGATTTTCAGCCAGGTTCTGTACATGGCAAACCACAGCTGTCCATTGTCTCTACTTTGTATTTGACTAGATTCACATTTTGGGGTGAACTAAGGCATGGGTCATAAATAGGGTAAGGCCCTCATAAAAGCCTCCCATTGCAGACTGTGCAACCCTTTGGGATTCTTCTTTAGTTACCTGATCACTTTTGTAAGTGATACAATGTTTCTTCCAGACCTTTTCAATCATGGCCCAGTGTGGCTAATCATCTCTGCTATTCTCAATGGTGTCCCATAGTCACTCAGTCACATAGAGATAATTGTGCATGGGATACTCAACCTTAATCATCCAGTGCACTATACATTCTGCCTGGCTCCAGACAGGCAACACCCTCACTGTGGTATGTGGGACTTTTCCAAGGGCAACCAGACATTCCTGTAGTATGTACGTAGGTTCTCAGGTATCTGCTCTTGTGGGGTAGGTTGTAGCAGAACCATCTCTCAGTTCTCCTTTCCTCCTGGGTCCTGTCTCTCCCCAGCTCACTTGATGCCTGGGAGCTGCTGGTGGTGGTGCCCCCTGCCTATTAAATTCACAGCTGGAGTGCTAGCCATGGCAGGATCTGAATAATTTGGGGTGCCTATACTATTTTGTGGATGTCTCTTGGATTCTCTTTGGCAGGTAGAGGGTGTCATATACTTTCCAGAAGGATTCACAACTTCAGGAGAAGCTTTCAGGGCAGCTCTGGCATCTCGGGGTAGTCTCACGTTCCTTCCAACATGGGCTGGTTACTGAGGACTGGATCACAGATATTCAAAGTCAGTAGGTTATAGATGTCTCTAGAGGGTGAATATGAGCTATGGCCCCCTGCTCCACAGTCACTCCTGATGGGGCACTCTCAGGGCTCTAGCAGGGACTCTTCAAAAATCTATTATCAATCACAAGAGTGCGGTGTGTACATTTATGGAACCCAAACAAACAGAAGTCAAACCTCCAAACTGGCAACTGATCCAAAGTCCTAGTGCTTCTGAGGTGCTGCACTATCAGTAGCTCAGACACATAAATTACTGTGCAGAACTCTGGCTTCTCACAGCTCCTTTCAATGGAAAGGTACCCAGATACCTTGGGCTCTCTATACCTCTCATCACCTCAGGGGTTATTTTAATTTATGCCTAGCTGAGCTTCACAGAGTCTCTGGGCAAGGCATACCCAGGGGCAGACACCCTGTGAAATATGCCTAGGCACAAACAGGACTCTTTCTAGAATTTCCCTCTGTCCTCACACTGGGAGGGTGGTGGGCACTGCTGGGTATCAGACACAGTCATCTCACTAGTCAAAATGCATAGATATCACCTCAGTCCCTTTAGTTTTCCATTTTCTTGTTCTTTCACAAGCCACTGTCTCTCATTTTCTACTGTTCTCCTGCTGAAGGGTGAGGGGGGCATCCAACTTTCGAGGGTTTTGTACCAATGGCAACCACCATGACACAGTACTCTTTTGATGCCCAATTCCACAGAGAAACTTCAGAGCATGAAAGCAAGTACTGTGTGCCTGATGCACACCTCCCACCAACTGAGGATCACCAGTTTATCTCTTCAGCTCTGACCACAGACTCCTCATCCTTGGAACACCCAGTCAGACCAGCTGACCCAGTCCTCAAGGAACATAGAGAACGACATGACCAGAGGTTGATAGACACTGTTATAGGTACAAAGCTCTTGAGAGGGCTACACATACCACACAGTTGTAATTCTCATTGGATAGTTTTATAAAAACAATATATTATTTATTTTTATTTATTGAATTTTGATGACCGGGTAGGCCCACTGGGCCCCAAAGGTCCCTTTTTCAGGGGCAACCCGGGAAACAGAAACAGTACAATACAATCCAGTCAGGTGTTGCAGGGTAACGAGAAGTAGACATGATAATGAAGATACAATAATGGCAATGTTTCTATATATAGACCATAAGTGCAACAATAGAGAGAATTAAGGCATGATTTTGGTGTCACTTTTGGTGAGAAGAGGAGGGGGATTGGTGTTGTGTTTAGGACCGGGGATGATTATCCTATACCCTCACAATGACACAAGCTTGCCCCATTAGCAAGTGGGACTTGAGCCTCGTGCAAAAGTTTAACAGTAAAGGGGCTTCCTGTACTAAAGGTGGGAGAGTATTCCACAGCTGTGAGAGCGAAGGATTTGCCTCCAATGTGAGTCTTGACTCTGGGGATTGCCAGAAGGGACCTATCTGAGGTCCTGAGTATATGACGGTTAGGCTTAGGCATGATTATTCTTGTTAGGCTAGGTGGGGCAGCCCAGTTCTGCAATTTGTATGCAAGGCAGAGCAGGGGATAATGTAGATAAGCCTCAAAGGAAGGCCAGTGCAGCTGGGCTAGCGAGATGCAGGGGTGGCTTCTTGGGTGACTCATTGTCGCAGACCTCGCCACCTTGTTGTACAGGACCTGAAGCCTGTCAACCTCACCCATTGCCATACCCTGAATTACAGGGGCAGTGTACGTTAATGTAGGCAGGAGGACACTGGAGGCAATTGCTTGTCTTGCCTCCAGGATAAGTTCTTTTTTTAGCCTGTACAAGGTGCAGAGTTTGACGTGGATAGACCTAGTTGCCTGGTCTACGTGGGACGTAAAGGTGAGATCCTGGTCAATAGTTAGCCCAAGGTATTTTATGTTGTCTACTACGTCAATTCGTTTTCCAGCAAGGGAAGTAAGTTGTAAGGAATTGGTCCTGTCCTGGCTGAGGGATCTAGGGCCAAACAGCAAGGCTTTTGGTTTTGCTGCATTGAGGATCATTCTGTTAGATGTGAGCCAGACCTCGAGTGTATTTAGGTTCCCTTGGAGGAGAGGGCCCAGATCATGTAGTGTAGACCTGGACCGATAGATAACAGTGTCATCAGCATATTAAACTACTGAGCTGTCCCCACAGTGACAGTTGAGGTCGTTAGTGAAGAGAGAGAACAAGAGGGGGCCAAGAATTGAACCCTGAGGCACACCCTTCTTGATGGGAAGAGGGGCGGATAACTCTCCCTTGAACCAGTTTTGGGCATCAAGACCTATGTCTTGAAGCTTTGTAAGAAAAAGGTTGTGGTCCACAAGGTCAAGCGCTTTGGACAGATCTATAAAGATAGCACCCGTCGACATGCCAGCATCCATAACCTGAATACGTCCACTGTGAGTTTGATGAGTGCGTGTCTGTCCCATGGTTGCCGAAAGCCACGCTATGAAGGGCTAGGGTTCAGTATATAAAATCATTCCATGAATATATGCATCTGTACCTGTTGTACTTTTAACTTTAGAACTGTTTTACTTAGTTGTAACAATTTTCCATAACTTCAGATCTGCTCATACATGTAGGTTCCTATTCTGCATTCACTCCTGTGTTATTCTGCATTTGTGTGTTGACAGAACACAAGGTATCAAATCTCACTTCTGTTTATAATTAGCTACCTACTGTTTATTGTTGACTAAATTAGATAGTGGAACTAAGTGTTCTCTGCTTATAACAGAAGGTTTAGAGTCAGTCAGTCATCCATTCTTTTTTTGCGAACAATATAAATTTTCCCAATTAACTCCGTAATTTCCACAACAGAAAGCCAGTAATGGAAACCAGTCTTGTTCTGGTTAGTATTGCCATATTTCTTCCCCCACCGCCATCTCCACTATAACTCAGTGCTTAGGCATTATGTTATATATGTAATAGGACAAAACACAAATTTTTACTGCTAGAAAAAGAATATGTACTCAAAGACAGATTATGTATGGGGTCATTTTAGAGTTTATTAATAAAACAGCAGTGGTGAACATATTTGGAAACAAGGAAAATAAGTTCACATAGAAGTACAGGACAATATGAAAATATGAAGAATTTGCAGCATGTAGACCATAAAAACTCCGAACATGAAGAACATACTTAAAAACAAGCATTGATCAATGCCGAATGTTGCTTGCTTATATGTGCTGTTTAGGTATTTGGAAGTGAAAGTACCATGCCTAAGAACTGTTATGCAACCCCCACCCAAGACATCCACTGTGTCTTTCTGTTCAGTATTCACAGAAGAGGGGGAGGTACAAGGGCCACAGCAGTATAGCAGTTGCAAAGGCATGAAGAGGTGGACAATAGTCCATTCACAGGCAGAAGAATCCTACAGAAGGTGGCTAAATTGAAGGTGGACAAAGTGATGGGACCAGATGACATGCACACAAGGATATTAAAAGAACTGTGAAGGGAGATAGCAGTACCTCGGGCAGCTATGTTCACTGAGTCATTCAACACAGGGGTGGTACCAGAGAATTGGAGGAGCACACATGTGGTCCCTCTATACAAATCCAGCAGTAGGAAGAAGGCGGGGAACTATAGGCGCCTCAGCCTCACCTCAGTAGTGGGGAAGATCATGGAGACATTGCTTAAAGAAAGGATAGTGGGGCATGTAGAAGCCATCGGAGCCCAGGACCATAGGCAACATGGATTCACAGTGGAGAGGTCATGTCAGACAAATCTGGTTGATCTCTGAGTGAGTGACAAAGGAAGTAAATCAGGGCGGGGCAGTTCACAACGTTTACCTTGATGTAAGAAAAGCCTTTGACACTGTCCCACATAGGAGGCTGATAAACTAGCTGAGTAGGCTGGGCATGGGGGAAAGGGTGGTAAACTGGGTTAGAAACTGGCTAACAGACAGGAGGCAGAGAGTGTTGGTAAATGAGGTGCAGTCTGAGGAGAGGGGGTGACCAGTGGGGTGCCGCAGAGATTGGTCCTGGGGCCAGACCTGTTCAATGTCTTCATTAGTGACATTGCAGAAGGGCTGAAGGGAAAGGTCTGCCTGTTTGCAGATGACACCAACATCTGTAACACAGTGGATACCCCAGAGGGGGTGGAGAAAATGAGGAGGGACCGGAGGAAGCTTGTAAAGTGGTCTGAGGACTGGCAAGTGAAGTGTAATTCAAAAAAGTGCAAAATTATGCACCTGGGACACAGAAACCCTAGGCAAAGGTACAGGATAGGGGGGAGTTGCTGACAGTTACAAAGAAGGAAAGGGACCTGGGGGTTCTTATTTCAGATGACCTGAAAATGTCGAAGTGGTAAGGCAGCTGGGAGGGCCAGTGACATGCTGGGGTGCCTAGGCAGGGGTATCACCAGTATAAGGAGGGAGGTAGTGATGCTGTGATATATAACCATGGTCAGGCTTCACATGCCGTACCGTGTGCAGTTCTGGAGGTCGCACCTTTGTACTTTGTAAGGATATTAACAGGCTGGAGATGGTCCAGAGAAGGGTGAATGAGTTGGTACAGAGCTTGCAACACAAGACTTATGAGGAGAAATTAAGGGACCTCAATATGTACTCACTGGAAGAGAAGAGAGAAATGGGGATATGATATAAACATTCAAGTACCTCAAGGGTGTAAGTATAACTACTGAGAAGCAGAAGACAGCTGCTATAGACACATGTACCTAACCTATGTGATATTCTTTTGTTCTTATAAATCTGTAAGCCCACCAAGTCTGCCCAAGTGTTCTCTACCTACTTGTAACTCCTGTCTATATATGTAACTGCATGTCTTATTCTGCCTCGTCCATCAGGACCCTTGTGAATGAGTCTTATGTAATGGATTTTGCTGCAAATGAACTTGAACCTACTCCACTCCATAGCCCTGTTGATCTCCGTTGACCCCTCCTTCCCTTTTCTAATATACCGCTATGTTTATCCCATGCATGCTTCATGCCCCTACCATTTTAGCTTCCACCACTTCTCCTGGGCGGTTGGTCCCTGGATCCTGCCCCAGGATAGGAGAGCAGTCCTCTGCCACCCTCCTGACCTCGGGCACCCCTCCTTCTCCTGTCTTTTCTGCTGGTGCCTCTGATACTGAGGTCAGTCTCAGTCCCGAGTTTTCTTCCCCATCCCCCCTTGCCATCCCTACCCCCCAGGCAGGATGCAGACCATACTCATCTGCCCTGCCACCTAGACTCCTCCCTAACCTCCACAGTTCCTCCCTCAAACTAACCAGTCATCTACAGTCTATACACCCCCATCCTCCAAGTCCAGTCCAGGATCATGGTGGACCACACCCTGTACACCACCACCCTTCCAAAGATGCCCACCCTATTGACATGTGGCACCTGCCCCATTTTAGCCCCCATCTTATGTTCACGAGCTCTTACTCCCAGGTTCTGTACCCTACTGCAACTGTTAGGCCCCTATTTACTCAAATTCCTGCCCCCACACTAGTCCCCTACCTGCCCCAGCACCAGGTTAATTCAGTCTCAAATCTCATCCATTAGATACTGTATTACTGTAGCAATCCTAAAGCCTCCCTGTCCATTTACACCCCTCAGCTACCATACTTTTGTTCTCAGCTCTCATATAGTTTACTTAGCCCAGTTAGAATCCTATTACACTCCAAGTATTAATCAGCTCAGTTAGAGAAATAAACGAACAAATAAATATGTATTATTACAGCAATCATAACAGTATAGCTCAGTTCTTAGCTCAGTTAGAGAAATAAACAGAACTAAATCTGTATTATTACAGCAATCCTAAAAGTATCCAAACATTGCTTTGTCCACACTCCAGAGACCCTGCTGTAATATAGGACCACAGAGGACACTGGGCGGGAGGGTGGGCAACTCTAAAGTCCCGCAGAGCTCCATTGAGATTGCTCACCTCCTCTCTCACTCACTCATTCTATTTCCCCAACGCTGCAGGCTGCCCTTTGTACTGGGCTCCTGCTTGCGTTGGTGCCTTCTGCCCACAAAGACATCTGCAGCAGTCCCAACAGAGCTCCATTGCGCTCGCTCACTCCCCCTCTCTCACTCACTCGCTCCGTTTCTCCCAGTGCTGCAGGCTGCCCTTTTGTACTGGACTCCAGCCTGCGTTGGTGCATTTTTCTGCCCACAAAGAAATACGCAGCAGTCCCTATAGAGCTCCATTGAGCTCACTCACTACCCCCCTCACTCGCTCATTCTGTTTCTCCTGCAGCTGCAGGCTACCTTTTTGTACTGAGCCCCTGCCTGCATTGATGCATTTTTCTGCCCACAAAGAAATCTGCAGCAGTCCCAACTGAGCTCCGTTGAGCTTGCTCACTCACCCTCCCTCACTCGCTCATTCTGTTTCTCCCAAGGCTGCAGGCTGCCCTTTTGTACTGGGCTCCTAACTGCGTTGGCACCTTTTTCTGCCCATAAAGAAATCTGCAGCAATCCTGACAGAGCTCAGTTGAGCTCGCTCACTCCCCTCACTCACTCGATTTTAATCTGTCCCAAACGCCAATTTCCCAAAGCAACCACGCTATTCTCTGCCGGAAGCATGAAAACACGTTTCGGCCAGGATGTGAAAAATGACAGTTGTACTGTTCATAAGGAGGTTTGAAAAAATGGCAGTGTTGAAAATCTGGCATGAAAATGTTACAAATTTGTGAAGTTACAAGATTGAGTGGAAACTGCGCAACGCACACTCATAACATAGTCATCTTATGGACCTTCATCACAAAATTTTCAACATAGGCATTTTAGGACCTCTGCTCATGAACAGTGTCACTGTGATTTTCTTAATGTGTCCCGAACACTGAGTTCCCACAGCGACCGCGGTATTCTGCGCTGAAAGTGCAAAAACACATTTCAGCCAGGATGAAAAATGAAAGCAGTACTGTTCATAAGGAGGTGCAGAAAAATGCCAATGTTGAAAATCTGGAGTCAGAATATTGCAAATTTGCTGAAGCTCTGACGTCGCGTAGCAACTGCGCAGCGCATGCTCGTAAAACAGTCATATTTTTGATTTTTCCATCAAACTTGCAACATAGGCTTTTTGAGAGTCCACCTCATGAACACTGGCACTGTTGTTTCATCAATCAGTCCCAAAAGGTGATTCTGCGCATGACCATGAAATCACCTTTCGGGACCGAATAACGTCATGACAGTGGCTGAATTCATGAGGAGGGGTCCCAATAACCCCATGTTGAAAATTTGGTGCCAAAATTCCCAAACAATGCCTGAGATATGCACCAAAGTTGAAAAAACCCTATTTATGCCATTATACAGCTTACTGGCATTTCTTCAGTTCGCGGTCGACTTTGAAGAGTGCAGACGTGTTACCAGTCTGCTAAAGATCGTCGTGCTGTGCTCCGGAGGTAAGTATGGGGTGAGTGGGGTGGGGAGGCAGGGTGCACAGAGGGTGGAGTGCGGGTTGGGGTGGGGCCACGGACTCCAACGAGGACCGTTTTCTGGTTTACAGGGTTTCAAAAACATTGCAGGACTGTTTTTTTTTTTCAGGGACATTTATCACACTGGGTGGGCTCCCAGTATGCCACCTGAGGTGGTTTGGGGGGCTGTAGCCGAGGTTGGGCACCCCATCGGCTGCAAACTGAGGGGGAGGCCGAGGGGCTTAGGCACCCCCTCGGCAGACAACAAATTGGGGGGGGGACATTATGCTGATGGGGAGTTGGCTCCCCCATTGGCACATTCAACTGGGAAGGGGGACTGAAGCCGATGGGGATTGGGCGCCCTGTCGGCAAATAAAGAGGTGGGGGCATGATGCCGAGGGGGATTGGGCACCCCCTCGGCATACAGCAGAAACTTGGGTGTGGGGACATTATGCTGATAGGGACTGGGCTCCCCGTTGGCAGACTGGGTCAGGGACATGCAAGGTACTGCCCTGTAATGATGGGTTGCTCCCTCATTGCAGTGGAATGGCTGACGCTGCAATGACAAGGCAGCCCCTGATTGCAGCGGCTAAAATGTTTCAAGGTGGAGCATGCTGGCTGAACTAGTGTCAGCAGTAGCGTGCCACCCCATTGGGGAAAGCTGGCCAACCCTCAAAAGGCAATGGGGGCATTGGCCACAACAGTGCCGCACCTCACAACCTGCTTCTGCAGCAAGCTGCCAGAGACCTTAGATTATATAGAGAGGATATAGCAAATCACAGAACAGTAATATTCGTGATAGTATTTACACATAACAGTAATATTCACAAAGTATTTATACATTACAGTAATATTCACATAGTATTTATACATAACAGTAATATTCACAAAGTATTTATACAGAACAGTAATATCCACATAGTATTTATACAGAACAGTAATATTCACAAAGTATTTATACAGAATAGTAATATTCACAAAGTATTTATACAGAACAGTAATATTCACATGGTATTTATAAGCAGACACAAACAGACAGACCTGACAAATCCTACAGGCAATGCAGAGGCTATGCCTAGGTATTAGAGCTAATAAGGGCACAAGAGCAGGTGGAGGATAAGTAAGCTTTTAGAAGGGAGTTGAGGTGCTTCTGATATAGCATATTTAGTTGACATGGGAAATAGTGGAGGAAATACCATACACCATGGATAGTCTTCATCAAAAATATAATCAAGTGTACCCAGTCACCACAGGTTAAATGTTCACCACTATACAATCACGTACGGTTACACAGGAAGAAGCTTTTCACCAGTCACGCTGACAAATTTGAGATAATGTGTTTCTGTGGATGGCTGTTCATCCAACTTTGCGTCAAGGTTTACTGCAGGTGAAAAAAGGTAGTGGCTATGTATTTACCTTTGTCAGATGTTACCGTTGTCCTTCAGTTTACAAAGGTCGCTATCAGCACTAGGGATGCTTGGAGCCTGCTGAACAGAATCGGATTTGCGAGATTCCAATCCAGTTTTCAGTTTCAGAATTTTCAGAATTGCTGTCCAAAAATCCTAATCCCTAAACTGAATCCTAAGCTATATTTTTATTAGTAATTCAAGATTTAGTGTTAGGGTTTAGGATTTCAAATCTGAATCTGATTCTGATTTTGAGGTGCTTTCAGGAATTAAATTGGAATCACATTAGGATTCAGATGCTCCAAAATTCCTAAATCCAAAAATTTGATCGGAATACAACAATTCCAAGAACCCTTAATCAGTATCGCACAACAGACACTGATTGTTAAAATAAAAAAAAAAATTAACAGTACCTGAACAGCAAGAGAGCAGCTTCTCTTTAAGTAGGACCAAAAGCACAAGACACATTTCTAGTAGGAACATTAAAGTAATGCATGAACACAGGAACATTCTGTTTGGATTTTCCAGAACTGCAATTGACTAAGTGCTCTTTACAACCAGAAAAGGAAGTGGAGAGGGTGGAATTTGGGAGGAGACTGATGATTCTAAGACCGTAATAGGCTGAGGAGGGCCAAGCCTCCAACACAGGGATAGGAGGGTCAGCTGTAACCTGGTTCTGATTCCAATTCTGATCTTTTTCTAAAACGTTCTGATTTACTCTGATTTGCCAAAATGGGTACATTTTCCAAACTGGTCCAGAACCAAATCAGAGGTCAAAGTGGACCAGGTCAAATGACAGAATCAGGTTGCCCCCTCATGCTCTTCATAAGCCCTTTATAATGTAATTTAATATTTTAAATAGTTTGTTTATTTTAACCAATTTCTCAGTTTTAATAGGAATGAAGCTTTAAAATCATAGAGTTGGGCCAAGGCAGGCCATTCTGGGTGGGTTCTGATATGGCACAGAGTCAGTCCTCCTGTCTTTACTCCAAAGCCCCTCTCTCAATGTGTGATAATAATGCATAACAGGCGTGTGTTAGGCTGGTATAACATAATGTTGCAGGTGGTTGGGCATGAGGCTACAGGCAGTGTATCCAACACCAGAGAAGTGACACTTAGCCATACGACACACCCTGGAGTGTATCATTGCAATTATAAAATGGCTTGCTTGTAAAAAAAAGAAAATGGTGAAAAAATACATTTTAAATACATTTTAGTTGCTTTTTGAATAGGCATGATGCTGTGCTGGGATAACATAACTGTTAAAAGGCAGTGCTGATCAATCAGAGTTCAGGAATTGTTCTTGTCATTTTATAGTATTGGTTTATTGATTAAATTAGTATTTATTTGGTGACTGGGCTGGTGTACTGAGCCAAGAGTTAATCCATTTTCAGGCATGACCTAAGCCATAGAGTATGGCATTGTTATAGGCAACGTACAGACATCAATCATTAAAGGTTTCAATAGATACAAAAAGTGGAGTTTACAGTTTCAGTACAGAAAGGTATACCATGCAAGATCAGTAGGGTTGAGTATGGGCCAATACTACACATAAGTAGCAATAATCTACATAAATGTATACATTATATATTATATACCAGAATCCATAAATAAATAAATAGTTAACAATTATAGGATGCCATACAGTTGGGAGTTAAAGTAGGGCACAGTGATGAGAAGGCACAATTCAAGCAGTTAGGCAGCAGTGGCACAGTGACGAGGATGTTTTTCCTTAAACTGTTTTGAAAGTCAGATGGCTGGAAGCATGAGTCAGGTATAACAATAAAACTACTCAAGGGATGAGGTTAGTGCTGGGGTAAATAACTTCAGTCATATTACAAAAAAAAACTGCAACCCTACTTTCAGCAAAAAATATCACCAAACTTGAAATGTTTGTGCAAAAGGTGATTAAAATTTATTGTATAGGAAAGACAAAGCACCAGGTTATGGTGCAAAACAGTGAGTCTCTGTTACACTACTGTTATGGTTGGCATTTAACCTTGCTGGTATTTACACAATCAATTTTAGTCACCTTTCGCACAAACTTATTTTAGTTTGGTAAAATTTTTTTTGCAGAAAGTCTCTTTATGACCTGACATTATTATCAAGACAGGTGACATTTTTAAAATCCCATCTGAAGGGGGATTTTGTTGTGCGACTGTACAAACAAGTTTTGGAGGGGATCTAAAAAGTGACTCTTGCCATGTTCAGGAGGTGGGGTAACAGTGGGGTATGTTGAACATTAGGGGCCAAAATCAGCAAAAAAATGAAGTTATGAGTAAATGTTAGAACAATTTGTTTCCTCATAACTTAGATATTTTTTTCACGTTTTTACCCAATATTTTCAACATAATCTTTTTATGACCACACTTTTTGAGCATGACAGGTGTCATTTCTAAAACAATGGCTGAAATGTAATTTTGCACCACAAGTGTTCAAACACATTTTGGGTAGGATTTACGAAATGTCAGTTGTCACATTCAAGAGGTGGTGTGAAAAAATGGCTATGTTGAAAATATGGGGTCAAAATATTGAAAATTACCAAAGTTACAAGCCTGCACTCATACATTTCAATGTATGCTCATAACGTTTGTTGTTTTTTAACATTTTAACCCCAAATCTTCAACATAGCCTTCTTATGACCCCACCTCATGAACAAGGGCAAAGAAAATGTTCAACTCCTGCCCGAAAGCTGATTTCGTGCAGCAGCCACAAAATCACCTTTCGAGACAGATTTGTCTAATTTCACTGCCATTGTTCATGATGTGGGTCTTAAAAAAAGGCATGTTGAAAATCTAGGGCAAAAATATTCAAAAGTGTCCAAGTTATGACAGTAAGTTCAAAACCCCACTGAAATACATTGAACCACATACCTGATTTCCGCAGTTCGTGATCTGGCGTTGAAGAGTGAAGACGTGTCTGAAGTCCAGAGAGGATTATGGCATTGGAACCCTCAGTAGGTAAGTAAGGACTTGGGGGTGCTGAGTGGGAGGGTTGGGTGGGGAAGTAATGGTAGAAGCAGCAACAGACATCGATTGATTTTTTTTTACAGGGTATACTGAAAAAACTACTAGGGATGGTTTTCTTCATTTCAGGTGGCGACACTGGGGATTGGGCACCCCCAGTGTCGGTGTTATGTCTGTGGGGTGGGTGTGCTAAGTGGGATGGTCAGTTGGGGGGACAGTAATGGTGGTGGCAGCAACAGACATCAATGGACGTTTCTCTCTTTTTTTTACAGGGTATATTAAAAACTACAAGGACAGTTTTCTCTATTTCAGGTGGCAACCCTGGGGATTGGGCACCCACAGTGTCGGTTGTATGTTTGTTGGGGGTGCTAAGTGGGAGGGCCAGGTGGGGGACAGCAATGGCAACAACAGACATCGATGGACATTTTATTTTTACAGGGTAAACTGTCCATCAATGTCCTGGGCGGATGGCATTCATCCGAGAGTACTATGGGAGTTGGTGGATGTACTGGCCTCACCCATGGCGGAGCTCTTCAACAGGTCACTTGAGACAGGGAGGGTAGCTAGGAATTGGCGAGAGGCACATTTGGTGCCAATCCATAAAGGGGGTTGAGGGAAGTACCAGGTAACTATAGACCCAACAGTTTGACCTCGGTGGTGGGAAAATTAATGCAGAGTATACTGAAGGAACGATTGGGGGTGTTCTTGGAGAAGTAGGGAGGTCTGGATAGTCGGCAACATGGGCTTGTGCCAGGTAGATCATGTCGAGCCAACCTTGTGGGGTTCTATGAATGGGTAACATTGGAATTGGACAGGGGAAAGCCTGTGGATGTATTATTCTTAGACTTCAGCAAGACGTTTGACTCGGTCCCCCACAATGGACTGGTGTAGAAACTGACGTGGTTGGGAGTGGGCCCACTGATGGTCAGATGGATAGGAAACTGGCTAGCTGGATGCACAAAGAGAGTAGTGGTCGGTGGGGAGCTCTTGAACCCTAGAAGTGTTGGTAGTGGGGTACCACAGGGCTCGGTCCTGGGTCTCATCCTGTTTCATGCATACATATCTGACATCAGGGTGGGTATAGGGTGTGAGATAGTCTCTTGCTGCAACTCCAAGATGGGAGCAGTAGTTGAGGGAAGAGAGGTGAGGTTGGCCTGCAAGGGTCCTGGACACCCTGGGAAGGTTGGCTCACACCTGGAAATTAAATTTCCATACCACCAAGTGCAAGGTGTTACATCTTGAGTGGGGGAACCCTAAACACAGGTACACCTTGGGAGGGGAGGCACTGAAGGCTTCTTCTGGGGAAACAGACCTAGGGGTCAAGGTGGATGCATGTATGAATAACTCTGAGCAGTGCAGGAGAGCGGCTAGCAAAGCAAACAGGATGTTGGGATGCATTGTAAGGGGGATCACCTCTTGGAGCAGGAAAATGATTCTGCTGCTGTACAATGGACTGGTTAGACCACACCTCGAGTACTGTGTACAGTACTGGAGACCACTATAAGAGGGACTTACAGCTTCTGGAGAGGTACAGAGGAGGCTACCAGGATGATCACGAGGTCTGGGGGAGTTGACGTATGAGAACAGACTTGAGGAACTTGGCCTATTTTTATTGAAGGAGAGGAGAGGAGAGACTGGGGGGCATGACTGAGATCTTAAAGTACCTCAAGGGAATAAATAGGGTAAACATGGAGGGGATCTTTAGACTAAAGGAGGGGAGTATCAGCAGAGGGCATGGTTTGAAGTTGGAAGGTGAAAGGATGAGGGGGAAAAGAGGAGGAGATTTTTCACTGAGAGGGTGGGAGATCTTTGGAACGTGCAGCCTGGCAAGCTGGTTCAGAGTTCCATGGTGCAGGGCTTCAAGAAAGGGTGGGACAGATACAGAAAGGGATGTATCAGATGAGGGCCTAGCTCTGAGGGTTAGGAATGGATGATAGGGGTTGCTGGAACACAAGGGGGGGGGCCTTGGTTCCCTACAAGGGATCTGATGTTCGAGCAGATTTGGTAGACCGTAAGGCATAATCTGCTGGCAATTAGTATGTTGGTATGTATATTTAAAAAAAAATACAAGGGATTTTTTTTATTTTTTTTATTTCAGGAGGCAACAGTGGGAATTGGGCACAACCAATGTTGGTGTAATGTTTGTTATGTTTGTTGGGGCTAGTGGGAGTGTTGGGTAGGCAGACAGTAACGGTGGTGACAGCAACAGACATCAAGGGATGTTTTTTTTCCAAGGTTTACAAAAAAAAACTACACAGGATGGCTTCATTTCAGGTGGTGACACTGGGGATTGGCACCCCCAGTGTCGGTGTTATGTTTGAGGGGTGCTGAGTGGGAGAGTCGGGTGGGGGGACAGTAAGGGCAGCAGCAGCAACAGACATCGATGGACAGTTTTCTTTTTTTGCAGGGTGTAAGTCAACCTACGAGGGATGGTTTTCAGCAGGCTGATCATGACAGATCAGCTGTGCTTGCTGACTAGTGTTATGTAAATCAAAGGAAAGAGCTGCCCTATGATTGGGTCAGCTCTCTCCTTTGAACTACAAGAAGTTCCGCCCAGCAAGCCAGAACACTGTCATGATCAGCCTGGCTGATGATTGGTGTGACACTGATGAGCCCCTTGCAGACCACTCTGCATTGAACTGACAGCTTCACACCCTTCAAAAGCCACACACTTGGGTAATTGAGGCAGTTGACAAGGGACAGGCAACAGATACACTGCACCTAGACTTTAGCAAAGCCTTTGACTCTGCTCCACTCAGATGGCTGGTCAAGAAGTTGAGTGACCTTGGGTAGGAAATAAAGAGTACTAGCTGCACATGGAATTTGCTAAGCAGGAGATCCTAGAGGGTTGTTATTAACAGGGAGTACTCAGAAGTTAGGGGTCACGAGAGTGGGGTGCCCAAGCTATCGGTCTTGGGGCCAGTCCTCTTCAACATCTTCATCTGTGACACTGTGGTAGGGATCCGGGGGAAGAACTATCTTTTTGCAGATGACACAAAGGTCTGCAGAAGGGTGCACCGTGAGGTGGGGGTTAGGGCAATGACGGATGCTAGAGAAATGATCTAGGGTATGGCAGTTGAAATTTAATGCAAAGGATTTACCTGCAGCGCATGGTTTGACACTTTGTTAACAATTTGTCAGCAAAATAAAACTTCACAATACTCTCAACTGCAAGACATCCCCCTACTTGACTGCTTGGAGGTCTTTTTGAGGTTCTGCAGACTAATTTGTTCTGTTAAGAAAAAAACTTGGCAAGTCTAAATGGAGTTCAGCTAGTCAGTTGAAAACAAACAAACATCTGTATGACTTAACCAGATTTGACATGGATTTACCATATGTACAAAACTTTAATTCTGTACTTGCGGCAACCTCTGAATTCCATTGAGGTTTCTTGTGACATAATACACCATGAGAGCAAGGCACAGATAGACTATTTTTTTGTATAAGGTCAATAATTTTTTTGAGTTTAACCCTTTCATTGCAGGGCAGAACACATTCTGCCTTATAATGTGATTTGGTGATGCATGTCCTGAATGCCAGCACTAAAAGGGCTAAAACTGTCACAGATGAATTCATTTTTGTGTTGATTGCATGCAGCACAAGAAACATATTGGGACAGCTTTCTCAGAAGCAGGTTGTGGAGGTGCGTACTGTTGTGGCCAAAGCCCCACAGCCTGCAAGGCGTGTCCCGCCTCCCCCAATGTCAGCGGTAAGCACGCCGTTGCTAACACTAGTTTGGAACCCTTGCCAACAACTTGTGACAATTTAGCCACTGCAATCAGCGGCTGCCTCATCATTGCAGCGTGAAGCCTCCGCTGCAATGAGGAGTGACCCGTCATTGCAGGCGGGATCTTTACAGAGTGATATTGTTTGTGAACATGTCGGCGGCTTGCTGCTGTGTTCATAAACACATTGAACCCTCCTCCGTTTACATGCAGACGGGGCCCCAATCCCCATCTGCTTCACTGCCACATGTTTCTGTTGCCGGCCAGGGAGCCCACTCCCCATTGGCATTATGTAAACCCCCTCCCCGCATATATTCTCTGCCGACGGGTGCCCAATCCCGTTGGCATAATATAGCAAGCCCCTTTTCTTGTGTGCCGATGGGGTGCCCAATTCTTTCTGGCCAGAACAAGCCCCCAAAAGTGAAGACCGTTGGCACATTGGGAGCCCACCCCAGCATGCCACATGCCCCTGTGAAATAAAACTGTCCCATGTGTTTTTTTTTAACCCTGTAAAACCAGGAAACTGTCCTTGAGAGTCTCCTGCCCCCCCACAACCCACACCCACCCACTGCGCACCCTGCCTCCCACACCTCCCCATACTTACCTCCAGAGCTTGGCATAACGATCTTCGTGGACCGAGAACACGTCTGCACTCTTCAAAGCTGACCGCGAACTGAGGAAATGCCGGTAAGCTGTATAATGGAATAAATGGGGTTTTCCAAATTTAATGCACATCTCAGACATTTTTTGGAATTTTGGCACCAAATTTTCAACATGAGGGTTTTGAGACCCCCATGAATTCTTGAACTGTCATGGTGTTAATCAGCCCCGGAAGATAATTTCACTGTCACTGCAGGAATCACCTTTTGAGGCTGATTAGACTAGAAACAGTGCCAGTGTTCATGATGGTGGCTTTCAAAAGCCTATGTTGCAAATTTGGTGGAAAAATCAAAAATGACTGTTTTATTTAACGCAGCGCGTGAAGTTGTTACGCACGTCAGAATCTCGTGAATTTGCAATATTTTCACGCCCAGATTTCCAACAGTGCATTTCCAACATTGGCATTTTTTCACATATCCTTGTGAACAGTACAGCTGTCATGGTTCACATCCTGGTAAAAATGTGGTTTCGCACTTCCGGCGCAGAATAGCGCGGTTGCTGTGGGAAATCAGTGTTCAGGACAGATTAAGAAAAATACAGTGTCACTGTTCATGAGCAGAGGTCCTAAAATGCCTAAGCTGAAAATTTGGTAACGATACTCCATAAAATGACTGTGTTATTGAGCATGTGTTGCGAGTCGTATGCGCATCTGTAAATTCGCCAATTTATAATATTTTCATTCCAGATTTTCAACATTGCCATTTTCCCCACACCTGTTTATGAACAGTGCGCCGTCATTTTCCCATCCTGGCTGAAATGTGTTTGCACTCCGGGCGCAGAATAGAGCGGTCACTGTGAAATCACTGCCTGGGACAGATTAATAAAATGACAGTGACACTGTTCATGAGCAGAGGTCCTAAATGCCTATGTTTAAAATCTGGTGATGATAGCCCATCAAATGACTGTGTTAAGTGCAAGCAGATCGCCACACACCCTTGTAACTTCGCGAGATTTGTAATATTGTCACGCCCAGATTTTCAGCAGTGGCATTTTTCACACCTCCTTATGAGCAGTACAGCTGTCATTTTTCACATCCTGACTGAAATGTGGTTTCACAGTTACGGCACAGAATAACGCGGTCGCTGTGGGAAATCAGTGTTCAGGACAGATTAAGAAAATGGTAGTGGCACTGTTCATGAGCAGAGGTCCTAAAATCCCTATGTTGAACATTTGGTGACAAAACTCCATAACATGACTGCGTTACAAGCGTGCATTCAACTGTTTCCACACACCCTTGTAACTTTGCAAATTTGTAATAGTTGCACACCATTTTTGCAACAGTGGCATTTTTTCACACCTCCTTATGAACAGTACAGCTGTCATTTTTCACATCCTGGCTAAAATATGTTTTTGCACTCCTGCCGGAGAATAGCATGGTCGCTGTGGGAAATCAGTGTTTGGGACAGATTAAGATCGAACGAGTGGGGGGGGAGTGACCGAGCTTAACTGAGCTCTGTCGGGATTGCTCCAGATTTGTTTGTGGGCAGAAAAAGGCCCGAACGCAAGAGGCCAGTACAAAAGGGCATCCTGCAGCACTGGGAGAAATAGAACAAGAGAGTGAGTGAGGGAAGGGGAGTGAACTAACCCACCGGAGTGCTGTCAAGACTGCTGCGGATTTCTTCATGGGCAGAAAAAGGCATCAATGCAAGCAGGGGACCAGTAGAAAAGGCCAGCCTGCAGCGGTGGGACAAACAGTATGAGTGAGTGAGAAAGGGGACTGAGTGAGCTCAACGGAGCTCTACCAGGACTGCTGTGGATTTCTTTGTGGGTAGAAAAAGGTGCCAATGCAGGCAGGAGCCCCGTACAAAAGGGCTGCTTGCAGCGCCAGGACAAACAGAATGAGCGCATGACAGATGGAGACTGAGCGACATCAACTGAGCTCTGTCAGGACAGCTGCAGATTTCTTTGTATACAGACAAAGGTGTCAACGCAGCCAGGAGCCCCGTACACAAGCACAGCCTGCAGCACCAAGAGAAACAGAACCATTTAGTGACAGAGCGGTAGTGAGCGAGCTCAATGGAGCTCTATTGTGACTGCTGCGGATTTCTTTGTGGGCAGAAAATGTGGCAAAGCAGGCAGGAGCCCAGTACAAAAGGCCAGCTTGCAGCGCCGGTGGAAACAGAATGAGTGAGTGAGAGAGGGGGAGTGAGCGAGCTCAGTGGAGCTGTGCCGGGACTGCTTCAGATTTCTTTCTGGCCAGAACAAGCCACCAATGCAGGCAGAAACCCAGTACAAAAGGGCAGCCTGCAGCGGCAGGAGACACAGAATGAGCGAGTAAGGGAGGGGGAGTGAGTGAGCTCAATGGAGCTCTGTTGAGACTGCTGCAGATTTGTTTGTGGGCAGAAAAAGGCAGCAATGCACACAGGGGCCCAGTACAAAATGGCAGCCTGCAATGGTGGGAAAACCAGAATGAGCGAGTGAGAGAAGGGGAGTGAGCAAGCGAGCTCAATGGAGCTCTATTGTAACTGCTGCAAATTTCTTTGTGGGCAGAATAAGGTGGCAATGCAGGCAGGAGCCCAGTAGAAAAGGGCAGCCTGCAGCCAGCACAAACAGAATGAGTGTGAGAGAAGGAAGTGTGTGAGCTCAATGGAGCTTTGTCAGAACTGCTGCAGATTTCTTTGTGGGCAGGAAAAAGGCGCCAACAGAGGCAGGAGCCCAGTACAAAAGGGCAGGCTGCAGTGCCAGGAGAAACAGAATGAGTGAGTGACACGGGGGAGTGAGTGACCTCAACAGAGCTCTGTTGGGACAGCTGTGAATTTCTTTGTGGGCAGAAAAAGGTGCCAATGCAGGCAGAGCCCAGTACAAAAGGGCAGCCTGCAGCGCTGGGAGAAACACAATGAGCGAGTGGGGGAAGGGAGTGATCGAGATCAATGGAGCTCTATCGTGACTGCTGCGGATTTCTTTGTTGGCAGAAAAAGGCAGCAACGTAGGCAGGAGCCCAGTACAAAAGGCCAGCCTGCAGTGCCGGCAGAAATGGAATGAGTGAGTGAGAGAGGGGGAGTCAGCAGGCTCAACAGACCTATGTCAGGACTGCTGCAGATTTCTTTGTGGGCAGAAAAAGCCACCAACAGAGGCAGGAGCCCAGTACAAAAGGGCAGCCTGCAGCTCCAGGAGAAACAGAATGAGCAAGTGAGAGGGGGAGTGAGCCACTTCAGCGCAGCTCTGTCGGGACAGCTGCGAATTTCTTAGTGGGCAGAACAAGGTGCCAACTCAGGCAGGAGCCCAGTACAAAAGAGCAGCCTGCAGCACCAGGAGAAACAGACTGAGTGACAGAGGGGCAGTGAGCGAGCTCAATACGCCAATGCAATCAACATTCAGCATTGACAAATGCTTGTTTTTTCTGTTAGCAGAATGTCATGTGAATCAAGCCACCATTGTTTATGCTGTGGAGACCACACACTGTAATAATATTTACCTTGGAGGAACAATTGCACTTAAGAGGGTGACAGGTAGGACTATTTAGATAATTAAGGGCCCAACCCACAGAAGGCTTCCGGCCCTTCTGTACATTCTGAGGGTCAGGAAAAGTCATGGAGTGCCCCA
The DNA here is from genome assembly GCA_016271365.2 of Neoceratodus forsteri. Taxonomy (NCBI): domain Eukaryota; kingdom Metazoa; phylum Chordata; order Ceratodontiformes; family Ceratodontidae; genus Neoceratodus; species Neoceratodus forsteri. The sequence continues at coordinate 184,782,459 of JADMNL010000028.1, read as the reverse complement.
TTCATGTATGATCTACACCATAGGGGCACTCTGGGGCATTAACGAAGCAGGACATGTGCCTGCTCCACACCTGATCCTGAGCCACAAGCTAGGCTACACACACACACAGCCGGGTGTGGGGTGGGCACAGAGATGAAGGCAACCATGCGCTACATCTGCAGTGTTGTGTATGTGATGCTGAGGGCTGGTGGAGACTGCTCTAAAGGCAGCACTTGTAGGTACACCCCCCCACAAGGCTGCTGAAACTTTCTTGCCACCAATTGACAGCCGAATCACCAGTCCTTGGAGCCTCCACATACAGCTGAGAGCCATACCCACACCAGCTCAAGTATTTTTTAAATGTTTGCAGTCAGGAGGATACAGCAGTCCCTGAAGGACAGCTGCATCCTGCCAACACTGAATCAGCCCAGGCATTCAACTGGATGTCCAGTGTGCAGCACAGTGACTCCCATGGACCCACCTGAGCCCCTCTGCACAGCACTGTGGTGCGGTTCCTTGAAGGCCCGTGTGTTTAATTACCTACTGGGCACCAGCTCCACTGGTACAGCTTTGCTGTGCACTGGGCATCCAATTTGGTGCCCGGACTGGCACTACAGTGGACCCTGTTCCTGATGGAGCCGGAAACATGGAATATGGCAGTCCTCAAGAGGCAGTTGAACAGAAGACCATCCAGGCCTCCAGGGACATTCCACTGTTGGGCAAATGGGGACATAGTTACTACAGCAGAGTCTTGCCCATGTAGTCTGCACCTTCTTCTAGCATTCTATAGAACAGATATTCAGTTAAGAATAGGGTGCTAGCCCACCCCATCCCAATGCTGCCCCTACTCAGTCACACCTGTAGCTGCATGTGTGGCAGTATTGGGTGCAGTGATGGCATCTCATGCTGTAGATATGCAAATGTCACTGCACATGTAGAACAGGACCTCCGTGTACCACCAGCCCATGCAGGTACCACACCATGGGGTGCACATCCCTCTGTGGATCGGGCCCTAATGCAGGATTACATTTCAGCCCCAGTTTATAAAAACAAGGGAGAATTAGTTATTTGATCAATACTGCTCCATTAGTTGCAAAGTGGGCAACTACAGTATCAGCAGCATTTGTTCTGCAAATAGTCTGTAAACTTCCTGCTGTGCAATGCTATAGATCCCTACACCTTCCGTAGCTTTGCATTACAGTTACACACAGGCCCCTGACCTCCTGCTGAGTTGCTATCCCTTGGAGGAACAAAAATTAGCCTTGTCCTGTTCTCGCCATGCCCATAACTCTGCTAACAAAAAGTCTGCTTCTCTGAGCATCTTTAAAAGGACCCCTACCCAACCCCCAAAAAGATACATGTTGCTTGACACAGCCCTTGATGGAGGCATCATCCTTGGAATTTTGGCTGTCAAAAAACTTGTGGGGAATCACTGGCTTATAGTGTTTTAGGCTGCAGTGTACACATCTATGGTACCCCTGGGAGCTCTGTCAGCCTGAGTGAGTGAGTGAGTGAGTGAGTGAGTGAGTGAGTGAGTGAGTGAGTTCTTGCCATTGAAATGTCACTGTCCTGATGCGATTGATCAGAGCTCGTGATTTACTAGGGAGCTCTTGCATATTTTATGTAGGTACATTAATCCTAATCTCCTGTGACTGGAGAGGAGCAGAGCCAGGGAAGGGGGACGGTAACAATAATGTAAACAAAGATACAAAGACATCTTGATACCCAAATATACCCTTGCTCTCAAAGTTCCTGTTGAACTTGACACTGTCAGGTCTATGCACTGGCTATGACTTACCCAGTCCCAATGTTCATCTACTGAAAAACTGCACTGTATATACTGTAAAACATTTGTACCCAAACTGTATAAGTTGACCTAACTGTTGTACTCAACTCTGTCAGACCTGTATCCTAACTGCAACTGTCTTTTGTTCCAATGCTTATCTACTGTGCAATATTATGTACCCAAACTGTATATGTTGGCCTAACTGTTGTATACTTATCTACTGATGTTGTGCCTTTGGAAATGAGTCTCTGACTCAAAGGTTGTAAACCCAAAGTGTTCAATAAATAAATAAATAAAAGATATCTGCTCTTCCTGAATATAGTGTAATTCTCAAACTACTGCACCCACTGCTACCCAGTTCTGTTGGTCATGTATTCCTCATTACTTTTTGAATACATTTGGAACAAGATCTAAGATTTGAAAACCCCTATTGTCAACTGATAATTATTTTCTCATTTTTTACAGCTAATCTTTTTATTGTAATTATTGTGATTATACATAAAAGTACAGTACATTCTCCAATATACACTTACATAAATTCTTAATAGGAGAAGGAAAAAAACATGATGTCTGAAGTATTATACAATGATATTAAAGGGGAAAATAAATGTTGCGAAAACAATAAGTAGCAGTACAATCTGTATGATAAGAGAGAAAATATGGCAATTTATGCTTCAAGGGTAAAAGGAGTAGATACAAACAAGAATATGAGCAGTCATGATTGTACTTCTATTATGCTGTAATTTAATACAAGTATGTGTAAGATGTATAAAGGAAAAACATAAAAAGAAAAATATCTAAGAAAGTGAACAAGAGTGAAGAGGAAAGGGAAGAAGAACAGGAGATAAAAGACAGAACGAGAAGAGATGAAAAGGAACAAAAGAGCTAGAAGTGAGATTCCAATGTGAACATATAACAACCCATGGATTAAGTGACAATATGTGTAGATGTGTTTTAATATTTAAAATAGTCCTGCCAGCATTTATTATATAAATTAAGTCAGTCAGAGGCCAAGTGTGACATTTGATCAAGGATGGCATATTGAGATAGTTGTTTGAGAATATTCGAGGGTGGAATGATGTTTGATCTCCAATGCATTAGTATAAGGCGTTTAATTTGAAGGAATAGTAGGGATAACCACCTATTCTGAGAATGGAATATTTTGTATGAATGAACATTGAAAATACCAAGTATGCAATGTTTTGGATCTAATGCAAAGGATAGACCAATCACTTTCATTGCAAAGAAATGAATATGATGCCAAAGACTGTGTATGGGTGGACAATGCCATAAAATATGTAGCAAATTGCCATTGGGGGAGTTACAGCGCCAACATTTATTGTTGTTCATTAAGCCCATTTTTTGCAAAATCTCAGGAGTTCTGTACCATAGATGCAGAATCTTGGTTTGTATGAGTGAACTGCGATTATCCTTGAAAGATTTATGGCTGGATAGCCAACAGTTATGTCATTGTGAATTGGTTATGTTATAATTTAAAAGGGTACTCCATTTATTTTTTACAATTAAAGATTGATCTGGAATTGTATTTCTGATATGTTTGTAAATTATACTATTTAATTTAGAGTTTGTTTTGATCCATTTAGAAATAAAAGTATCATATATAGATTGATGAGGAATAGTAGGAAGTTAAAGGTTCCATGCCATGCATTACTGTAAATATTTCCAGAAATCGTGTGGTAAGATTCCATTGTTTGTGCAGGTCAGAAAGGGTTTTAATTTGGGAGTCTGAGGTATAAATATATCCTCCAAGAAAAAATGCCCTGTTTTACAATTACAACAAAAATTGGGTGATTATCAAGAGTGATGTTGCAGTTCCCCAAATGGGGCATATACAGTATGAGAGGAGTTGGGTTGATTTAAGGTGTTTATGAATTATTTTCCAGTGGTATATGGATGATGCTATAGTAGGGTGAGATTGTAAATTGGGGAAGAAGATTATAAATGAAGGAAGTGGTGACATTGCCTAGACATAGAGATGTTTCCATATTGACCCACAACAGTGATTTATTGCTGGGTTTATTAAACCATTTGACAGTTAAGACGTCGGAAGGCCAAAAATATGCTTGGAACCAGGGCCCGAAGCCCCCTTTGGACCAGTGAGAACACAGTTTGTTATGACTAAATCTGGGAATTTTGCCTTCCCATAAAAATTGCCAATTATATCATCAATTCTGACAAAAAAAAAGTAGGGAGGGTTAAAGAGATATTAGAAAATAGATACAGTATTTTGGGAGCTATTGACATCTTGATAGCGGAGATTTTCCCATTAAAAGAGAGGTTAAGCAGTTTCCATCTGTTGAGAGTGTTTTTAATATTTGCTAATAACGGGGAAAGATTGGCGTCCCACATCTTGTCTAATTTAGAGGTAATCTATATTCCAAGGTAAGAGACAACTTGAGGGGCCCAATGAAAATCTAATATTGTATTCATAGAAGGGTTACAAAAATTGTTCAATAGCATTGTTTCTGATTTGTTTAGATTCAAAGTGTTGCCCAGAAAGTGAAGTAAAGTTGCTAAGTAACTTAATTAAGGGTAGTCCCAAAATTTCAAGATTTTCGAGAGTAGAGTAGGAGGTCATCACCGTAGGATAGTGAAGTATAGCGGTAATTATCAATAGGGATACCTTGGATCATGGAGGACTGATGAAGAGCAGCTGATTGGGGTTCCATAGCTAGAATAAAAGAGTGGGGATAAGGGCACCCTTGCCTGGTACCTCTTGCCAGATGAAAGGATAAGGACAGAGTTGAGTTAATAAGAACCCGGGCAGAGAGGAGGGTGTATAGTAATTGAACCCATGTACAAAATTTATTAGTGACACCAAAGTGGGATAGAACATGATAGAAATAAGTCCAGCTGAGAGAATCGAATGCCTTTTCAAAGTTGATGGCTATAGCTGCAGCAGGTGATTTAAGAGATTTAGCTTTGTAGATTAAATTAAATATGAGCGGAGATGATCAGAACCAGTTCTATTTTTGATAAATCCAGCTTGGGAGGTATGGACAAGTTTCAAAATTATTGATTCTAAACGAGTATTTAATATTTTGGCAAAAATGTTCCCATCCGTATTAAGTAATGATATCGGTCTGTAACTGGATGGGAGAGAAAGGTCTTTATCTTTCTTTGGTAGGATGGTTATAATGGCTTCTGTCATAGAATAAGGAACTTTACCTTGTGAAGATGCCTCTTGAAGACCTTAAAAGTAAGGGGCATAAGATGTCAGCTAAAGGTTATAAAAGTCCACGTAAAAACATGACTCCCAAGAGCTTCAACCAGATTTAAGGGAATTTAGCGCTGCTTTGTATCTTTTTTAGGGAAAAGGGTTCATCTAGCAAAGCCATATCTTGTTGGGAGAGGTGTGGTAACTGTAAATTGTCCAGAAATTGCTGTATATATTCAGGTTGTGGGGGAGTGAGGTGAGAGTATAATTGTTGGTAGCAGGATTGCATAACATGGTTAATTGAGGGATTAACTGTATGGATGTTGCCTGAAGGATCTTTCAAACCAGCAATATGTCTCTCCATCTGTTGATTCTTGAGTTGATAAGCAAGCAGCTTCCGCATTTTTCCCTTGTTCCCAATAACGTGTGTTTAAGTCTAAGGAGGGCGAGTACAGCTTTCCTGGATATTAATTCATTGATTTTAATTCTAAGCTGAAGAATTTCAGGGAAGTTGTGAATTATTATCAGGAATTTTTGTTTTATAATATTGGGTTTCTTTTTCTTTAAGAGATTTCTCTAAATTGGACAATTGCTGTTCCCTTAGTTTTTTCTTGTGTGCTGCATAGCTTGTAATTTTCCCTTTAGCTGTTGCTTTAAGTGCTTCCCAGATGGTACCTTGAGATACATCAGGAGTGTTATTTGTTCTCATTTTTTATAAACTGAAAATAATAAAGGGACATTACTCCATCAAATCTCGAAATAGGTTATATACTTATTTCCATGTCCTAAGTAACATAAATTTATTTTAAATTATCACAGTCACTAATCAGAAGCCACTTTCAAATACCAGAAACATAGAAACATAAAGTTTGATGGCAGAAGTAGAGCAAAGGTCCATGGATGAAGCCTTCTGGGTCAGAAGCTACATACGGGTTTTTGGCCGTGGTGTCTTTGCTCGTGATACTTTAATAAATTTAAGCACAGTGTGAGCCATTTGTTCTTTTTTTTATTTTGACCATGGATAAATGAAATGGTGGCACTTTTGAGAGAGACTGGCATGCATAGCTTTTGTGCGGTCGTTGTCCATGAAGTCTTCCCTTACTATACTATTTCCCCCATGACCTACTGCCCTGGTGGGCTATATACCATACAGCGGTGGCTTTCTGGAGTTTCAGAATCATAATTTTTAGTAAAAGGCATATGATTTGGGATAGACACTTGAAAAACTGTTCACCAATTGTGTGGCACCAAGTGATGTGGCTCCCACTCAGCATGCTGGCAACTCGAGTTCATGCTCTGGATCCAGAATGACAGGAGCAAAGGTCAGCAAGGAGGATGAAACAGTGTTCATCAGGGTGCTCTTCTCCTGGAGGAGGGTTGGATTCTGCCCACTCTAATATCAGTTCCCTGTGGCAGGCTTGTGGTAACGTGTAAGGCGTCAAGTCAAGCATGCTCCCCACCACCGGACACCATGGTGCACACACACTCAGGGAGGTGGGCAAGGTAACAGAACAAGGCAAAGCAGCCCACCTAATTCCCTAGATGACAATCACTTCTAGTACCTCCCAATGCCGTCAGGCCCCTTTACACTCTGTCTACACCCTCTGGAACATCTTTCCCAATTCAGACAAGCAATTCTCTCTTCCAATACTTTCGACTTAGCACCGGGAGGTGCCCCCCCAGTACGGATATACCGGTCACATGGAAATAGACAGGACATTCCAGTGCAGTTGAAAAAGGTGAATCCAGTGGGCAGCAGGGATGTTTGGAGGCACAAAGGAGTGGTTTAGCTGGGGATGGGGGTGCAAAAAAACATACTTCACAAATATTAGTAATGATTATACATGTCTTTATATTACCCTGAGCATCGTTTTGTGAGATGGGACTAACCACTGCAACTTGAAGCCTCATTAATATTAGAGCTACATGAGCTGCAAGATGAGACAGAGCAAAATCTTGCTGAAAAGCTTGATCTGTGTTGCAAGCTAAACCTGGATGGAGAACATCTCCCCCACCGCCACAGTTATTATGAGGTTTTCCTTCACTATATCAGAGCCTCCCTTCAATTATTTTTCAAAGCCCTCTCATTCACTCTATAAGTTCATATCTCCATCCCTCACTGTTACTTCGAATCCTGTTCCTTAGTTATTTCAAAGCTCTCTCCCTCACTGTTATTTTGAAGCCCTCTTTAATTCTTATTCTCCTCGACCTCTCCTCAGTATTTGACACAGTAGACCATTGTGTGTTGCTTGACCACCTGGGGGAATTTGATGGACTCACCGGTACTGTCATCTGCTGATTTAAGCCCGATCTCATGAATAGGAGGCAACAGGTAGTGATGTGGAATTTCTCCTCCTCCCTAACCTCCTGTTATGTGGAGGTACCTCAGGGCTCTGTCTTGTCCCCAATGCTGTTTGCCATGTACATGCTGCTCCGGTGAGAGCATTAGGATGTACAGTCTGGACTTTCACTGCTGTGTTGTGACACCCAGCAGTACTTTTCCTTTGCACCAGGGACATCCAATGCGGTGGAAGTACTAAACAACTGCCTTGCAGAGATCAACAACTGGATGACCTCCAGCTGGCTGCAACAGAACCCCAATAAGGCGGAGGTACTAGAGGTAGAGTCAAACAGAGGGTGGAACAGGATGGCCTCTGGTGCAGAAACTGGTTTATTTCTGGGATCCATGCCATTAAGGGCCTCCATCAAAGGCCCACCTTTTCAGCCAGGCTTTTCCCAAACTGGTATACTGAGTCTTGGGGACCTGTTCCCCTCGCCCCCTTTTCTTGCTTTTATTGCTGAAATTATATCAAAAGGTTTTATATAACTGTATGTAATTTGTAAGATGTTGATTTTATGTTTTTATGAATTTTTATTAGAAGACTAGTGTTTTTACTGTGCAGCGCCCAGAATCTCCAGGATTGGGCACCTGGAAAAATAAAACTTGCCTTGCCTTAACTGTTAGCTCAAAGTCCTCCTTCTACAGTTATTTCAAAGCCCTTTCAGTTATTTTGAGGTGCCTAGCTTCACTGTTAGTTCAAGTCCCCTCCCTCCCTCCCTCTTGTTGCAAGGCCCCCTTTCCTCACTGTTATTTTGAGAGCTACCCTCTTAGTAATTTCAGTCCCTCCATCACTTTATTTTTGAGACCCCACTTCTTCACTTAGAATTCAAGTCCCTATCCCACACTGTTCTTCCAAAACCCTCTCACTATTATTGAAAATCCCCTACCTCATTTATTTCAAACCCTCTCCACTGTTAGTCTGAAGCCAGGGCCATGACCAGGGGGTGCAAGAGCTGTAGTTGCAGTAGGGCCCACACTGTCAGGGGCTCACTGCCTCTGAGGACAGCATTAAAGGGGCACTGTCAGCTTTGCCCCTTCCTTTTATGATTAAAACAAGCAGTGTGCCTCTTGGCACCCATCTATCATAAATGCACCCCAGAATGCCCCTACATGTGCAAATTTACAGCCTTTTGGCTGGTTTTTAAGTTTTTTTTTTAAGAATATGCTTACACTCGGGTCGAGTAAAACTCACCGCATCCCAGAAGCACAATGTGGTCGAGAACGCACCTCTGGCACGAGCGGTGTCCAAAACAATGATTTTTTTTTTATAACAACCCCGAGATAGAATAATAACCCTGCTCCGTGTGTAGAAAGAAGACGTTGCTGGTATCTCCATTGAAAAACCGAGCGCTCTATAGTGCACAATTTGTAATTTCCAGGAGTTACCGAAATCATGCGCTTCAGAGGAAGGAACAGAGATCTCACGCATGTGCAAGAGCATGCTTCTGAAGCACAGGTGCGAGATTTCGGCAAATCTTAGAAATTACAAATTGCGCACTACAGAGCGCTCGGTTTTTCAACAGAGATACCAGCAACGTCTTCTTTCTACACGCGGAGCAGGGTTATTATTCTATCTCAGGGTCGTTATCAAAAAAATCACTGTTTTGGACACCGCTCATGCCAGAGGCGCATTCTCGACCACATTGTGCTTCCAGGACGCGGTGAGTTTTACTCAACCTGAGTGTAAGCATATTCTTTCAAAAATCTTAAAAACCGGCCAAAAGGCTGTACATTTGCACATGTAGGGGCATTTTGGGGAGCATTTATGATAGATGGGTGCCAAGAGGCACACTGCTTGTTTTAATCATAAAATGAAGGGGCACAGCTGACAGTGCCCCTTTAAGAAAACCTTTTCTCAAAGACCAGCTTGCAACTTTCTCTTTGGAAATTGCCTATCCATTTGAAATTGGGTCTGTCAGCAGTGCCGTCAGAAGATCCTAGTTATAGTTTCACGTGGTTGGGGGGAGTATGGAAGAAAGAAGCTATAGGGCCCATTACACAAAGATCTAATCTTGCTGCTGGTGTCCACAGATGAAGCAGGGACAAGTACATTGTTCAGTTCCTTTATCATGGTTCCAGCAAAGGGAAGGGGTGGAGCATGGACAAACTGTGGATGCTCAGCAGGCCAGATACAAAAGAACTTACATTTTAAATGTTTCATATCGCTAATGGTTATTTTATGTTTATTGGTGGAGAGGGCCCTACAAAATATTTTGCAGTTGTTGGCACAGCCCTGTTTGAATCCCACTCCTCAGTGTTATTTTGACAAAAGCCTCTTTCACTGTACTGCAATTTGGGTTCCCTCCCCTCATGGTTATTTTGATGGCCCTCACTGTTATTTGAAGCCACCTCCATCAACGTAATTTTAAAGCCCACTCCTTCACTGTTGTTTCAAAGGCCCTCTATTAGTATTAGTATTATTCTGAAGCCCCTTCATCACTGCTATTTGGAAGCCCTCATGCATTTCTATTTCAACCCCCTGTGATTTCAAAGCCTTCTTTCTCACTTTTATCTTAAGGATCTCCCTCTCACTGTTACAAGTAAAGCTTCCTCCTTCACTGTTGTTTTGAAGTCCCCCTCCCTTACTAATATGTTGGCTTGTCTATCCCTCAATTTTATTTCAAAGCCCCATTTACAGTTATTTCAAAGCCCCTCCCCACTGTTATTGTGACCCCTTGTCCCTTGTTGTTATTTCAAAGTTCCCACCTTCACTTAATTACTAAGCCCCCTCATTATTTTATTTTAATTGCCCCTTCCTCACAGTTATTTCAGCCAGGGGTTAAATTGAGCAGGAGCCCGCAGGAACTCAATTCCACCTCCTCTTAACAAAACAATATGATAGTTCCACCACCTCAGTCATCTTTCTCCACTGACTACTACAGGAGGTTCCACCACCTGAAATAAGGGTTCATTGTTGATCGCGGAAAGGCGATGCGCCGTTTGGGCTAAGTGCACATCACTGAAAATCAGTTTCGGTGATGTACTCTCATAACAAACATCAAGAGGGCACCGGAGACTAGGGTTTTCATTTTATATGCAGGGGACTGTGCCCCCTCACTCTCCTTATAAAGGATTCTGAACTCCAGGGATGCATGTCGGGGAGGATCGGCAAGCAAAAAAAAAAAACAGAGCAAAACCACAAGCATGCCCAGAACTAAACTCTGCAAATCTTCCCAACCCAGCCTACCACCAACCAATCACACCACATGGACAACTTGCAGCCCACTGCCACACTACACCCCACAAACCCTCCCTCCCTACTCCCCCATCACACGGCGTGGTCTCTCCCCACCCCACCCCTGGTGTGCATACATAGTGACATCCTGTTGCTGTATTCGCCAAACCCCTATCCGGTCACCTCCCTGCCAGGTAGCCTTGTGCACAGGTGCTGTGATTGAGTTGCACTTTTGAAAGAACTCAATCATGGTCACCATCATCACAGGCTACTGAAATGACAGTTCTACCACCTAGAAATTTAGATACTAGTTCTCCCACCTAAAATTTACCACTGATTTCAACCCTCCTTTAATGTTATTTCAGAGCACTCTCCTTCATTTTTATTTTGGAAGCCCCGGAGTTGTTTCTCAAAGCCACCTTCTTCACTGTTTTTGTAAGTCCCCCTTCCTCACAGTTATTGTGAAGCCTTCTCCCTCATTCTGATTTCAAAATCATCTCTGTCACTGGTATTTGAAAGCCCCCCTCACAGTTTTTACATGGCCCCCCTTTTATACTGTCCCCTCCCTGTTATTTCACTCCTTCATTGTTATCTCAAAGGCCCCTTCCTCCCTCCCTCCCTCCATTACTACAAAGTTCATATTTTACCGTCATTTTAAAGCCCCCTTCCTCATTTCTCTCTGTTATTTCAACCCCCAGCACTGTTATTTCAAAGTCACTATCCACCCCTCCATGATTACAAAGCTCAATTTTCACTATTATTTTAAAGCCCCTCCCTCCCTCACTGTTATTCAAACCTCCTTCACTGTTATTTCAAAGCCCCCTCCCTCCCCGTTAATACAAAGCTCTATTTATAATGTTATTTCAAAGTCCTCCTTTCTGTTTCAAAGCCCACTATCTCGATGCTGTTTCAGAGCCACCCTCACTGTCATTTCAAATCCCTCTTTGGTATTTTGGGGCCTCCTTACCTGTATTTCAAAACCTCTTCTTTCACTTTTATTTTGAAGCCTGCTCCCTCACTATTTGAAAGCCCCCCTCCCTCAGTGTTATTTCAAAGCCTCTTCCTTCTCTGTTAGTATGACACCCACCTCCCTAATTGTTATTTTGAACCCCCCCCCAAATAGTTGCTTTTATTTCTGCGGCAGCACAGGGGATCTTTTTATTTTATTTGCCATTCTGTGAAATCTTAGTTGTCGCTGCTTCTATTAAAACACCAGACGCATAGAAATTCTGCCTCCTGATCATCCAACATTAATCCTGACCCCGACAGGGATAAAGGAGATACATTTCCTTGTAGTGCAGTCGGATTCCACTTCTCCCTTCAGCCACCTAACAGAAATCTCTGAAATGCAAATGAAAAAAACATCCTCTTCTGATGCAGGATCAGTGTGAAGGAAAAAGCTCCTGAGCAGTGCTCGGGAAGGCCTTTCCTTCACAGTGAAAATTAGCATGGGGGTTACAGTGCAGCATAGGGCGTGGGAACTAGGAGATTCAGGTTTGAATCCCACTAAGCACTTTCCTCACAGTGTGACCTTGAGCAAGTCACATGACATGATGCTGCATGGCTGCCAACTCACTGTACAGTCACCTTTCCCAGGGTTAACAGTTACAGTAGTCATTATCCTGAAATGATTTAATAGGGCTTTGGAGTTTGTGACCTTTCCAGATGTGCAGTATTTACGGTTAAATGTAATCAGTTAGTGTATTAGCATCCATCATGGGTGTTAGACTCAAGGACAGACACAGAAACAGATATGCAAATATCAAACAATCAAATATAAATACCAGAGGTTGGCTTGGTGCATATCCTAATGCACATCATTTTGTAATGACAAACAATGACGAGTTAACTGCCATGTTGTCTGATCAGCCCATGTCCTCCAAATCCTTCACATCATTTTCTCACGCCATCTTTTTTTATTTTTTTGAATTACAAATTGGGTTTCACATCATTCATGTCCTGACACACAGTGGCGAGCTGTTCTGTGTTGGCCTGGGGCCACTATACATCCTTCAGCTCTGTCATAGCTTTATTCAGCTGCCTGGTTGACCATTAGCTGACTTCCTATGTTTAATGGGCCTGTACCTGCACCTGCACCTGTACCTGTACCTGCACCTGCACTTGTACCTGCACCTGTATCTGTACCTGCACCTGCACCTGTACCTGTACCTCCATCTCCATAACAACATTCATCAGCCACTGGCTGCCTACTTAATATTTTGTACATAATTCATGACCACAAGCTGACTTACAGTGTTGTCTAGACCTGTACTTCGAACTCCATTGTAGCATTATAGCATTGGGTGTCAACGTGGCTCAGTTGGTAGCACATCTGCCTCTGGGTGAGAAGATCATGGGTTCTAGTCCCACACTGGGATTGGGCTCCTACCCTAACTGCTGGCACCAGAGTGCAGTACTAAGGGAATGTTGTACTATTGGGCTGTGCTGTCCTTTGGCTGAGACGTTCTCACCTGCCACTGCCTCAACATACTCCCTATGCTCTAGGGACTCGTGCTCCTTTTCTCTCTCTTCACTCCATCTTCCAACATGGGCAAGTCTGTCTTCAATTATCGTCTCCCCCTCTGTGGAACTCACAAACACCTCACCTACACAACTCTCCTTCTCACTACTCTGTCAAATGTTTGCTTCATCTCCCACCCTTCCCTACCTGTTCCCACAACATCTCATAGCACCTACCCTCACTGTGGACCCTAAATGTGTAGCCTGTTTTGCTGTATTAGTATCATGGAATGTATGTATGCTTCATTTGTATACTAGTTTGTATTCGCCCTTGAAATGTATTTATACCACCTACTGTATATTATTTTGTTACTATTGTCATTGTGTAATCTGACTCCCATGTTCCCTGTCTCCGGGTCCCACCTGGAAACAAGCCTTAGCTCAGTGTGCCTTTCTCAGTCACTAAATGTTTAAATAAAATAAAGATATTAACCTGAGGTCCTGTCTGCGTGTTCTGGTGGTTGTTCAGGTGGATGTTGAAAATCCCATGCCACTTCTCAAAAGAATAGGAGTATCCCAGTGTTCTGCCAAATTTCCCTATTCACTAAAAATGCTGCCAACAAGTTTTCATGGTGAGCATCTATATTCCCCAGATGAGGCTAAAAATAGGCAGAATTGTCTAGCTGTCCTTTAAATAAAGAAAAAATTCTTCAGCTGTCTGACTGCCTCTTTAATCTGCACATCATTACCACATGCTGACATGTGGCCTGTACTTCATGCATGTTGGGATCATGTACCATACAGCCCATTTTCCTTTTATGTTTGCTTGCATGGATGCACAAGAAACATTTCGTGACAGCTTAGGAAGCGGGGTTTGGAGGTGCTGCACTGAGGGGCCAATGCCCCAGTGCCTTTTGAGGCTTGGCCCGCTTTCCCCAATGTGGTGGCATGCTGCTGCTGACACTAGTTCAGCCAGCGTGCCAGCAACTTAAACAAGTCACTGCTGCAATGAGGAGTGACCCTCATTGCAGAGGCAGTGCTGCCTGGTGTAACATTTCTTATAACATGGCGGCGGGGTGGCGACTCTCTCTGTCCTCCTAAGTGTCCCCATGAAAGCTGACTTGGGGTTCCCAGTCCCCTGTCAGCATGTCCCCATCATCAGTTCATCTGCTGATGGGGTGTCCCAATCCCATTGGCATGATCGCCCCCCATTTGTTGGCATATTGCCGGTGCCCAATCCCCTCGGTTCATGCACTCCACTCCCCCCACCACACTGTATGGCCGACGGGGTGCCCAACCCATTGGCTCACTTACCCACCTCCCAACAAACATCCGGCCAGGTGGCATGCTGGAAGCCCACCACAGCATGCCAAAAGTGTCCCTGATGTCTTTTTTAAATTTTAAATCCTGAAAAAGAAAACAGTCCCTCATTGAGTCCCATGTCCCCTTCCCCAACCCGCACCCACCCACTGCATACCCTACCTTCCCACACCCTCACCTCATACTTATCTCTGGAGCCTGGCGCGACGATCTTCGAACACGTCTTGCACCTTTAATGCTGACCGCAAACTGAAGAAATGCCAGTAAGCTGTATAATGGCATCAATGGTTTTTTTCAACTTTGGTGCACATCTCGCTATTTTTCAAATTTGGCACCAAATTTTCAACATGGGTTTAGACCCCACTCATGATTCAGTCACTGTCATTCGTTATTTGGTCCTGAAAGATGATTTTGCAGTCATTATGTGGAATCACCTTTCCAGACCAAGTAATGAAATGACAGTGTCACTGTTCAGGTGGGCCTCAAAAGCCTATGTTGAAATTTGATGAAAACATTCCAAATAATGACTGCATTATGAGCGTGCGTTGAGCAGTTTCTACGCATGCTCGTAACTTCACAAATTTGTAATATTTTCATTCCAGGTTTTCAACATTGGCATTTTTCCACACCTCCTGATGAGCAGTACAACTGTCATTTTTCACATCCTGGCCATAATGTGTTTTCGCCCTCCCAGTGCAGAATAGCGTGATCGCTTGTGGGAAATCAGTTTTAGGGACAGATTAAGAAAATCACAGTGACACTGTTCATAAACAGAGGTCCTAAAATGCCTATGTTGAAAATTTGGTGACAAAAGTCCATAAAATGACTGTGTTACAAGTGTGTGTTGTGCAGTTTCCTCGCACCCTCGTAACTTTGCAAATTTGTAATATTTTCACTCCAGATTTTCAACATTGGCATTTTACCACACCTCCTTATGAACAGTACAGCTGTCATTTTTCATATCCTGCCCAAAATATGCATTTACACATCTGGCGCACCATGGGCGTGGTAGCTGTAGGAAGTAGTGTTTGGACAGATTAAGAAAATCATAGTGACAGTGTTCAGTGAGCAGAGGTCACAAATGCCTATGTTGAAAATTTGGTGAAATAATTCCACTAAATGACTGTGGTAAGCATGTGTTGTGCACCTTCCACGTACGCCGAAGTTTGAGCATTTTTAGTATTTTCACTACAGATTTTCAACATTGCCATCTCTCGACACTTCCCTATGAATGGTACAGCTGTCATTCTTCACATCCTGCCTGATCTGTATTTTCACACATCTGGTGAAGAATGGCACGGTTGCTGTGGGAACTCGAAGTTTGGAACACATTAACAAAATCACAGTGCCACTGTTTATGAGAAGAGGTCCCAAATGCTTTCATGAGGTGGAGGTCACAAAAAGGCCATGCTGAAAATTTGTAGTGCAAATACCAACACACGCCCAGGTGTTAGGGTTTCTAACCATAATGTCCCACCCTATACAGACTGACAGGCATCAGAGGTGTAATTTTGGATCGCTGGCTATAATGCTCATGCCATTCCACCCCCACCCTGAAGCCAGTGACAGGCATTGAGGTGTGCCTTGCACTCTTCAGCCCCAGACTTCACCCCATTCTCCTGTACTGCACCCATTTCAGCATATGTCCTTATGAAATAGGGTGACTGTGAAGCTGAACACCCCAAGGTACACCTCAACACTTTGTGTCTACAGGATAGGATGAGGTGAAATGCCATGAGCATTATGGGCAACGACCCACAGGCACACCCCAATGCCTGTCCATCTCTGCAGGGTGGAGGTGGGACTGGCATGAGTCCAATACTTCACTGCCACTCCTAGTCGGCATCTGTCTAACTCCTGCACGTCCAATGCTAATATCAGCAAGCAAACATTCGGCATTGACAAATGCTTGTATTTGCTACAGCTTCCCTTTCCCCCAGCAGACTGCACTGTTTAGCTTTGTCTCTCTCCTACCCACCCCCACATCTCTCTCTCTCTCTCTCTCTCTCTCTCTCTCTCTCTTTTCCCTATGGCTCAAACTTTCTTTATCTCTCTCTCTCTCTCTCTCTCTCTCTTTCTCGCCATCTCCTCACTCCCTAAGTCTCTCTGTCTCTCTGTTTCCCAATTTCCCTTCACCTCCCCACCTTTGTCTGGTCCTGAAACTTTGAATCAGTTTCAGTAATGGATGCCTTTGCTTTTCCTATTGTTGTAAGTGATGTCATGTGACATTTTGGAGCCTTTGCAAAAGCAGAGCTGCCTTTCTGTCCCCAGAGGGGTTGGTGCCAGGGATGGCCTTTGCTAAACTCAAGGAATTCCCCAGCTGCTCAGCTGAAGCAGTTAAATTATCATTCACGTGACAAACTGCCACCAGAGTTAACCGTCGCTTGGTTGGGGGAAGGGTGCAGGGATTTGAACTGGAAATTGAACAACCCCAGATTCCAGAGTATCAGGGAAACTATTTTATTTCACACCTCAGATATGCTGGATAGCCCAGCTGAGGTGCAACATCTCACTTTCATTGGGGTACAATTTCCACAGCAATTTTACAACTAGGCAGCCAGAGGTTTAGGGAGGTCAAGTTATTGTTCCTTGCTGTCATACATCTTGTTACCTTTTGCTGTACTGTTGCATTGTTGTACAACTTGAATGTTTCTAAGCTGTGTACAAAGGTCTGCTTGTCAGTTTTACTTTGTACTGTGTTGTATGTAATTTCATGTCCATTGCTTATTGTTGTTCTTATTGTAATTAGTTCTGGGTTGCTCCTGAGAAAGGGACTTTTAGCCTCAGTGGGTCTACCTGGTTAACAAAATTCAATAAATAAATAAATGAATTGCTCAGGGCCATACAATGACACAGTGGTTGTGGTGGGACTCAAGCGTAGGACTTCCTGGTTCATAGTTACCCCCCCCCCCCACTGTCTGGATCACATGCAGTTCAATGTCAGCAGCATGTTTCTCACGTGCAAACTACTGTGGACAGTTTGGTTAGGATTAGGGTTAGGGTAAGAAAGCTGAGGATTCAAACTTAGAATCAAATCAACCTGAACTCTGAAATTTGGCACAACACACTTCCCTCAATGCAGTCTTAGTGTATTTATTGCACCCAGAGTAGGTTAAATGAGGTGTAACATCTCGCTTTCAGCAGCGGTCCTGCTCTACCAACTGTTATGGCTTGGAGTGATTGAATCACAAAGGTGGTGGGATTCAAACCTAAGTCTCTAGTTCTCAGTTCACAGCATTCTCTTTCCTCATAGTAAACATTCAGGTTTTCAATGTTTTTTCCAAGCCGTTGCTTGTCCTGCAGTCATGGCTGGGAAACTAATAGAAATGACATTTATCGCCTCAAAATTTTTGAACGACCAAAATATGCAATCTCCAAATCCTGAATCATCTGCTTTTGGATCTGCTTTAGGTAAGGAAAATGCTTATTACTTAAATAGCACAGCTGACAGTAAGAAAAAGTTCATGTCCCACAATGTCCATCAGCAAGATTTTTACGTGTACAAAACCCTTCCTGCTATGTTCCACTTGGATAGAGTGCTATGATGATTTTAGGTTATTTTCTTTATTTGATTAGCCCATTTTCTCTGTTCTTGTTCCTTCTTTGTTTTCATGGTTCACCTAATGGCCACTACCTTACTCATTGTTTCCTCTGTTCCACACACCTCTGAGTTCTCAAGGCTTCCAACTGTGAGCAGCTCCACGAAGGAATGTGTCCTAACTGTGCCTGTGCTCAGGAGTGCTTCTCCCTTCAACCCCTGCCACCACTGCCGCTTTACCTGTGGGCGCAGAGACCCAGTGAGGGCCCCATGAAGAATTGCTTTTCTCCTCCTGTCCAGTGTATATCTTTCTTGATTGTATCCATCTATCCACTCTCTGAGACATTATTGTAACCCTCCTCTGATGTCTCCTGCTACCACAATAACTTCCCACTGACATGACACTGCAACCAAGATGCCAGTCTTTTTACATTTGCTGGCTTTCCTATATGTGGTGCTACACCCTCATACCTGCCAATAGTACCAACATGGATGGAAGAGATCTGACTGTGTCTTTTTCTCCCACCTCCAACATTATTCACTATTTCTTTTGCTTTTTGGTGGGAATGGGTGGTCCATGTTTATTAAAACCTTAACTCTGGGGCTGTTTCCACATCCTTACCTTGCATTATTCCCCCTTCCTTTGTCCACCCAGCTCCATGTTATGGTGGTTTTAATTGCAGCCCATAGGTTCAACTGTGCTTATGCAACTAGATGAGATGATGCTTGTGTGACTAGATTTACTTTGTGACTTTCCATCTTTCTATCCATGGGATATACCACCCTGTAGGGGTACAATGCAGGAACCCTAGAGGAGGGTCCCCCCCCTTTACAGGTGGCGTGGGAATGATTGCGTCAGCTAAAGCTAGATTAGGAAGAAGCCCATGGGTAAGAGAGATGAGCCGCAGGAGGAGGGGGGGGTGGATAGTGGGCAATGAAAAAAATGAATCCTGGAGAGGCCCAGGATAAGTGACCTTTTAAGCCTGATGGGGAGTGATGTAGTTGCTCCGCCCATTGAACCTCAGGCTTAAAGCCCTCTCATTCAATTGTGCTTATGCAACTAGATGAGATGATGCTTGTGTGACTTGATTTACCTTGTGGCTTTCCACCTCTCTACCCATAGGATATACCACCCTATAGGGGTATGACACAGGAACCCTAGAGGAGGATCCCCTACAGATGCCACAGGAATGACTGCATTGGCTAAGGTAGGTTAGAAAGAAGCCCCCAAAAAAATACCCAAAGATGTTGAGCATTGAAGATGCAAGGATGATGAATGAATGAATTCTGAGAAAATAAGGGTGGACTTCCTAAGGAGAGAGGGGAAAGCCAGGGGCCACCATCCACCTCCATCCAACAGCAGAACCTAACTAATTAACCTAAGAAATCACTAACTCTAACTAATATTATGACCATTGGCATGGAGGAGAGGAAAAAAACCCTTTGAGGAGGAAACCTCTGGGGATCCAAGGCTTAGGTCGCCTTCCCTCTAGGCTGACAACGTTTGATTTGAGGATGTATGTCATGTATGTCATTAAAGAGAAGTACTCGTTAACAAGAGGGCTATGAGTAGGGAAAATGATGACGAGATAGGGAAAAACCCCAAAAAAGAAAGTGCGGCTTGAAGAAGGAACATGAGGCAGCAGGGACCAAAGAGGGGTATGCTCGAGTAATCGATGGAAAGGAGTAGATCCATGTAGAAGTCAGAGGAGCAAGGGGTATTCAGATGCTCTCATGAGGAGACTGAGAATAATGCAGACTGATGATGGTGATGATCACTGCAGGAATGCAGGAGTTAAATATGAGAAGACTGAGGAAGAGGAGACAGGAATTGAACTTGAAAGTGAAGTTCAAAGATGGTGGACAGCAGCCAGCCAAGCAGCGGTTCGATGAGCACTGGACGATGATGGAGATGAGCTGTGAAGGCATGAAAGGTTGAAGAGACATGAAATGAACCTGAAATTGAACTTGAGCAATGATGGAGCAGCCAGGCAGCACTTAGCTAAGGGCAATGGACAGAAAGGCATGTCTTTGATTGGATATTGAGTAGATTTGAGGTAGCAGGGAGCCAAAAGAAATATCAAATGCAGGCCATGATTGGAGTGAATCCTTGATGGCGGTGTGGGATTAGAACTGCAGTAGGGTGAGTCAGATGAGGTAGTCAAGATAGATATGCCTCAGGAGCCAGATACGTGCTGCTTGATTGATCAATGCCCACTCAAAAGAATTCGATTGCAGGCTTGAGCCAGTCAGTGCTCAAGTAGCGATGGAAATAGGATTAACCATGAGGTAAGGATGGGGAGCGATGGCCAGAGTTATGAACCTGATACATGCGCATGAGGACCACAGGTTGATGAGGTGAGTGGCCTTGATATCAACATAGAGGTGGCATCCAAGGTCTATCAACAATCTGATTAGGAAAGTGCATGGCCATACGGAGTCAGCATGCCAGGAGAAGGTTCGGCAGCCATAGAGTCATGATAGGTATGGTAGTAGGACCCCAAAAGAAGGGGCAGCTGAGCTGATGCAAGGAGAAGATGACACCAATAATTTGGGCAATTTGGTACAGTCCTGTAAAAAAATACTGAACAAGAGTTACTTAGTACACATATGGTAGGTCCCAGCCAGAAAAACAGATGCAAATGTAAAATAATGCAAAGTAGAAATGAGGACAATACAAAACACAAGCACGGTAGCAAGGTCCAAATGCAGGCTGTGGCATGCTAAAAGGAAAACAGATTATGAATCAGAGGATGATTAGGAGCCAATGGATTCCAAAGAAATAAAAAATTGTGACCCAGGTTAGATTTCAGACATTCAAAAGGAAATGACGGAAGCACTGCACGATAAAAGCATGCTGTTAGTTCCATAGACACTAGTGTGGCAGACAAGATAATACCAGTGAACACTAAAGGAGGAAAACAAAATTGCAAATATGGGGCCAGGGAAGCTAAATTTCTGAAACAGGCTGTCCGTTTGAAAAGACTGAGCAGAAATCAGAGGACTCAGTGAGTAAGATAAACAACGTATGACGGAAAAGATACCTGACCTCCAAAACACTGCTGCAGCAATCCTAAATTCAATTGTGCAGAGCACAGAGAGGTTGGCGGAATGAGCAGGCAGGAAATGAGTGACATGCAGAACTACTGGCAAATGAGGCAATGGCACCGTGAAGGCGATTGAGGGACACAGGAGCCACTGACTGAGAAAACAGGGAAAATCAAATGGAAGGAGAGCAAGGGATGGTTAGGGAAAGTCAGCGGGTGAACCCAGAGCTCTGGAGAAGCCGTAGAAAGTGAGGGAGGAAGCAAGAAAGCCACCAAGGTGAGGCAGAAGGAGAGCTGAGGATGGCAGAGCAGCGCTGCCAGGAAAGTGAGCAGCACTAGCAACAAGTCAGGTGGCGGGGAACAAAAGGGGAGGGGGGAAGCACCACAGATGTAAGAAAGAAATGGTCGCTAGGAGTAGTGCGAAGGGATGGTGGGGGCAAGCTGTGGAGCCACTGAAGGTATGGGAGGAACAAAAAGGAATCGAGGGGACCAGAGGTAATGGGAGGAGAGATGGAGGAGAGCTGCAAAGTCAGTGGCCACATAAAAATGAGCCACGGGACAGGCAGCGATGGGGGAGAGATAGAGACTCTGGCAGCGAGTGCTGCCAGAGGAGTGAGCCATATATAGGCATCCAGGAAGGAGTTGAGTGGGTGGCCGGAGGTGCTGCAAAATGCGAAATTGAGCAAGATACCAGAAGTAGAAATAAGGAGCAGCGCCTCTGGCTCCAACGAGAAACCAATCCTGACCAACGTAGGAGCGAGGAAGTGTGGCACCTCCTGCAACAAATGACAAAAAATAAATCCTGGAGAGGCCTAGCATAAGTGACCTTTTAAGCCTGATGGGGGAGTGATACAGTTGCTCCGCCCATCGAACCTCGGGCTTAAAGCCCTCCCATTCTGAAAGGTTCCTGTTTACAAGCCTCCTCCCAAAGCAAGAAATGTGTCTACGGTTGCATATTAATTGTATGATAATGTTATGGGATGCCCAGCAATGGGGACACATTAGGAAGCATCTGGTTTGGAAACTTTTCTTGGTGAATCTAGTTGCAAAGCTACTGTACACAGAAATGCAGTCTTCTAATAATGAAAGAGCACTGGACATTAGGATTCAGATGCTCTTAAGCAGGCTCCTTTACAGAGGTAGACAGCTGTCAATACATCTTACCTACTTCGAACTCAAAGAGTAGTAGGACATCGAAATACACTTGTATTCTGGATAAAGAGCAAACTTCACTCCTGATTGATCACACACAAATGTCCTTGTTGTGTGGCATCACCTTGGTAAGAAGCTTCATCACTTGCACATCTCCCTAAATACATGCCCCACTCCAATGCTTTCTGCAACACACCTGACCTAAAGGCCAATTAGTCTTCCAGGTCCTATTCACACTGTTCTATCAGCACTCGACTCCGCTGTGCAAATGGCATGCACACTTGAGTGCTCTGTCCTGTCTCAGAGTGCAAAGACTACCTCCTGCTTGAGTTTTTGTTATACTGTACAAAATCTGTTTAGCATCTTCAAATTCTGGACAAGACCCCATTGTAAAACCGCACCTCGGTCCACTGGCTGATTCCATAAATGTCCTGATGGAGGAGAGCATGGCCCTGGGTGACTCAAGTGTCTAGGGGTATGAGGATCGTAATCTCACTGGGAACCCTCCTGCAAACAGTTTTGACACTGGCTGCCATATTTACCTCTGAATTCACTGAGACGGGACACAGTATAGGCTGAATCAAATAATCCTAATCATATAGCACCTAAAGTGGCAGGTCATCTGTGATCTGTTCTAGGGGTGAATGGAGGAAATGAGGTACACATCAGATGGAGTCTCATAGTGAGTTCAGAGGCACAGTATGTCATTGTCAGACACATTATGGTAAATATGAAGTCTCACCTCATGGTCACCTCAACAATGGACTCTCTCGTCTCTATCACTATGTGGCACAATTGGCCAGGCAAGGTTTCTGTTTCCCTTTAAACCTGCTAAGATTAGAGTGTGACAGCCTGGACATGAGTTGGAAGAACATTTGTTTCAAAGTTGGGGAGTGGGTGACTGGTAAACCAGGGAGGAACCCTACAATCCATAATTATTATTACTTCACATGAACCACCAGATTGGCATTTCCTAGCCGGGCCCTGACACCCAAGGGACCCAGAATGCCTTCACATTTCTCTTGTGGGGCACACAAGACATCCACTACAGTGGGGCACTGAACTCCACATACCCCCCCCCCCCCAAAGATCTTTCCCCTGGCAGAACATTGCAGCCAGCCTGGCCCAGAGTTCCATGAATGGAACTCTTTACCTAAGCTTTGGTTATTGCAAAACTATGTCACCTCCAGCTGTCTCCTTCTCCTCAGTGCAGTTTTGAATAACCAGCTTTGTGGAGGCCTTCAAGGCCTGAAAGCTATCAATGCACATCCCTTGTGAAGGCACCCACCAGAGACTCTGGATTGCCCCTCCCAATCCCTCCCTATTCTTGACCCATCCTCAGGATCATTGCAGGGTAGCTCAGAAGTGGGATTCTCACACATGGAGAACTGCGCCACCCTGGCCTGAGTCCAGCAGCCAGCCACTTGATAGAACACCACATGAACCAACCCTTCTGGTGCATACAGCTTCCTGACACCCAACACTTATGCTGCTGATGACTGCATAGAGACCCCATGCCCGTGCCCCTCCAATAGGCGTCACAAGGCACAGGATCTGAGCCCTCCCTTAGGAAGACCAGCCCAGACTCCTACAAAGATGACACTAAGCTAATCCTCCTTTTTAGACTTTCCTGAGCAGTAAGGGAGTTGGACAATACCCCTGCCACTGACCAAGGCCTAGCAGGCGCCCTTCAACTGCCATTCATGGGAACCTGACCTGGGTTTCAATTAGCTCTCAACTAGTCAAACAAGAGAAAAGATCCTACTTCCACCTAAACTCCTTTTATCCCTGTCCTAGACTCATTCCTTTCCCACTAAGGGCAGATCAGTGCAGCTAAGGTACCTAGTGCTATGGGCACAGCTAGTAGCAAGCCAATCCTCTACCATAGGAAGGGGGGTTGTTACATTTATTCAATCAATTTATCAATTGTCCTCTGACTGGCTCCATATCTCTGGAATAACTGTCCTGTTAAAATTTGCTCAGCCATCTTGTGTCATGCACTCAACCCATTGCTGCATAAAACTTGGTTAGTCCTAGATGTCCCTGTGCCTAGTTATAATTGTATTAATTGTATTATCTGATTAAAAAAGTTAGAATGTGTAAAGCAGGCAAGTTATAAAAGATTAATCGTACAAAGAAGTGACATCTAAAAGAGCAAATGAGCCAAGTTAGATAAAATGAACTTTCATATAATCATGTGAGGTCTTAACAGGAACACAGAAACCATTTGATAAGGGACAGGCTTGAACAGTCCATCAAGGCCTGCCCCTTCTGTAAATCCACAACCTACATGTTCAACAACAGCACAAATTCCATGAATGTCATGGCATCAACACAGCCTTAGTTCAGTTCCCAAAACATGAACGTAATTGTATGGATAAGAGAAGTTTAAGTGGTGCAGTGTTTGTGGATGTGATCAGGCATTTAAACTTACTTGACCATGACATTCTTATAACTAAATTGCAGCAGCTATGGCTATCCCTCAACAAAGGAGGGATGGAGAAAGAGCCACAGATTAAGCAGGGTCTGCGGTGATTCTGTAGGTAGGGAAAATTGGTAGACTAAGTGGTCCAAATGGTCTTTATCTGCTGGTAAATTCTATGTTTCTGTGTTTTTATGTTTCTATGAAACATACCTTTAAGCTATCACATTTGGTTTTGGCTAAAATAGTCTCTTAGAACTAGAGGATACTCTGAAAACACCTGATTTCTTTAGGGATGAAATATATCCATGCACAGCAGATGTTGTTGCTCAGTCCTCCTTCCCCCAACAGGTCCCCAACATCCCAGATTCATTCCTGAACCAGGTGACTGGCATTGTGAGTGGTAGCCATGCTGCTTCACCAATGGGCCAGCTCTGCATGGCTGTTCATCCCTTCCAGCTCCCAGCTGCCCCATCTCAGGTCCTCCAACAACCATGCAGATCCACAAACCACTAACCTGGTCACTTCAGCAGCCATCAGTCCCCAATGGTAGGGGCTCAGGAGAATGTCCTCCCCACAGCTTCACATGATCTGGTATCTGGCAAGAAGGCAACTGGCTCTATGGGTGGAACACAAGTGTACGAAGACCATCATTTTGGTGAGAACTTATGTTTTGTTGCACTTTTGCATTCCTTCTTCCCCATGTCAAGTATAGATCTTTAGTAGCCTCGCTCCATGCAGTGCACTTGTGCATATTCCACATTTGTGAGGAGCAGACTGTCTGGTCTACAGCAAGAGACTGAGGCACTAGCACACACCAATGCCTTCTCTCCACTGACTGGTTCACCCTGCCTACCACCCAGCACTCTCCAGCCCTGACAGCCATGATCCCAGCTCCCTGATCTCCCTTCCATATCCTGGTCACAAGCACAGAAGTTCAGTCTTCTTCTGTAGGGCCATTTGGTGGTCCTGTAATGGGGACAGTAAGCATTTTTGTTTATGTAACCCACCTCTCAAGTCAGGAGCTTACCTTAGGGGCCCCCTCTGTGTCCAGATGCCTCCTGCAGCTGTCTGGCAATTCTTGCGGCCAGCAAGCTGCTCACAGCTTCACTTCCCCATCCTGCTCCTGGACTGTTTACAGGGGTGGGAAGAAGATGAACTTAGTTGCAATGCCTCCTGTGCCTGATTCTTGTTACCGGCTAGTTGCTTGCCTCCTTGCTCCCCCGGCCCTTTCCTGGACTGTTGCCAGGGCTGGGAAGTGCTTCAAGCTATTTTTGGTGCCCATAGTGCCTGATGTGGATGTGGTCGGTGAGCCACCAATGTGTTTTGCTCCCCCGACCCCAGAACTGCTGCACAGTGGGGTGTGGAGCACAGAAATGGCTGTAAATGTTTTTTGGCGCCCCAGAGCACCTGATGGGAGCCATGGCACAAGTGCTGCTTGTACAATCATCTCCCCAGCCCCATCAAACACCAGTGGACGCTGGGGGAAATAAATAAACAAAAATTAAAACATTAAGAAGGCTCCCTTATCCAATCCAAGACCCCAGTAGGTCGGTGAACACTGGGACAAAATGGCAGCAGGGGACTGCCGGTCCCATGATGCTTTGCGAACAGAGTGCTATTTTCCAGTGACAGCTCCTGCTGGAGAGTGCTAGAAACTGAACTCCTGACTCGGCTCCTGTCTCCCCAAAGATCCCCTTGGCCCAAGTGATCTCCAGATGGGACCAGGATGGTCCTCACCATGCAGCCAGATGTTGCCAACATCTTTTATTTTTTTATATTTGACTGAGTTGAACACTGTTGTATGGGGGCGGCCATGTTGGATGTGCTGCCTAAATACAACAAGGGACCCAATTGGTAGCTGCAGTAGTCCAGTCGGGGTGGAACGTGAGACTCCTTTCAGCCAATGAGATGTCATATATTCAAAACAAACACTCTAGAGTTGACAGTTTAACCCTGAGAGAGACTGTGTGAGTTTCTGAAGAGAAAGCATCTGACTTTGACAGCTCCTTATGCTGTCACAGCCTAAAAACTTTAAGTTTGTGCCAAAACAAACTTAGAACTGTGGAATTTGTTGCCAACCGCCTGGTAACCCCAGAGACAAGGGGATTTGCCTCAGCCTAACTGAATTGCCTAGAATTTCTCAAGCAAGATAGCAGACACTGCTGTGAGAATTATTTGTTTGTGTTCTGTGAGGTGAAAGATTCACTGCCTCTCAGATCCCAACACAAAATACTGTGATTTTTGACAGGGACCAGAGCTCTGAGGTCCTGCCTGCCCATCACTACTGCCCTAACTTCTGAGGTGGGTGAAGACAAGTCCCTCTGTGGGGTGAAGATCGACTGCCTAACTGCTGGCCTACCTTCTGAGGTGGGTGAAGACAAGTCCTCTGTGGGGTGAAGACAACTGCCAGCCTCTTTTGAGGTGGGTGAAGACAAGTCCCTCTGTTGGGTGAAGACAACTGCCAGCCTACCTTCTGAAATGGCTGAAGACAAGTCCCTCTGTGAAGAGAGAGGATCATCGTCGGCATCCTCACCAGCCTAACTGCTCTACCCAAATGCCAGTCAGGAGACGCTCCCCAACACCTGCACCACTTGATCATCTACAGGTCGTCAGTACTGGGTTTATCCCAACAATTGCTTTTCTAACTATCCAGCTAGCTAGCTAGTTAGTTTACCCCCTGGGCTTCCTGCGCGACCTTAACCTAAACCCACAGAAACAGCTACAGCCAGGATCATCTGTGTATTTACACCCACTGGTGTAATTTGTATTTTGCGACTGCAGCATCCACCCACTGCAATGGTGCTGCACCCAGTGTCCACTCATCATAGGCCTGCGACTCCTCGATGTGTGCACATTAAGGTATTTCGGAGCTCCCACAGAGACTGTGGGGTTAACTGGTGCACCAGTGGGGAAACATTATGCAGTCATCTATTCTGAAAACTCTGACCTTGACAATCTTACTGTTGCTCTTCAAAGTAAATTTAGAAACATAGAAACATAGACTTTGACGGCAGATAAGGATCGCTTGGCTCACCTAGTCTGCCCATTTCCCTACCTACTGGATAAGCTGTAGTAGGTCACTTGAAAGCTGGTTCCACAACAACAAATTGGTCCACAATTACAAAAAACAAGGACCATGTTCTTCTCTCGCCTCCCATACAAGAGGAAAGTTCCACCCTTTGTCAGTGGACATAACCTTGAACAGCTAGAGACCTTCAGATACCTGGAGTAACTTTGGATGGCACCTTATCTTTTGCATCCCATGTTGGCAATTTGGTGCCCATAGTTAACAGAAGACTGGGTACCCTGTGACGGAACAGGAACAGTATCACTGGGGATGCTAGATGCCTTATCGTGCCCAGCTCCATTCTGTCACTTATAGATTATGGGCTCTCTGTCTATGCAGCTGCCTGTGACATGGTGCTAAACAGACTAAAGCTGATTTGTAATAAGATTTGCCACTTTATACTTGGTGCAGATAACCGCATTCATAGTTGTACCCTTTATTCACTCACTAACTGGCAGTGTTGAGTAAATTACTTTTTCTATTACTTTCTATTACATTTGGAGACTTGTTCCAAGAAGCTCTGTGCAGTCACTAGCAAGGATGGAGATGGACTAGAAAAAGTAATATACCTTACAATAATAGTTACTCATTTCTTTTTATACAAAAACAATAAAAAAATAATAAATAACTATAACAGATTAAATTTTGAAAGTAATAGGTTAGTTACTAGTTACTTTCAAATTATTGTAATTAGTTACAGTTACGTATTTCTTTGTATAAAAAGACATAAGTAATTGTACTGTAAGGTGTATTACTTTTTCCAATACTTCTCCATCTTTGCTAGTGACTACACAGAGCTTCCTGGAACAAGTTTCCAAAAGTAATAGAAAGTAATAGAAAAAGTAACTTACCCAACTCTGCTAACTGGCTACTTTTACTCAGCAGGATAAAGCTCCAGACATGTTTGCTAGCTAAAAAACCACTCTTGGGCCTAACACTCCAATTTAACAAATTGCTTCCACACCGTCTCCAAACACTACAACACCAGAAACATGGCCAGGAATGCCCTTAAGCCTCCTGTCTGGTGCACTCAGCTGGGCAAGCAGTCATATGCTATCAGAGCTGCTTACAGGTTAAATGAATTGCCTGATACATGGCTGAATCACCCCAAGTTTAATCAGTTTGAGGTCTTTGCAGTCCACCTTTGCAATCCAATACAGTTGCAACCGTTAAACAGTTTTATTTGGTTTCTCTCTGTACATAACCTGTGACTTTTTTACACAATGATTTGTGTGGGGTTTTTGTTGTTGTTGCTCAAAACTGTCTAATTGTTCTGTCTTTAGGAGTTTGAGCCTGACTCGACTGCATCTCCTATGTAATTTTTTTTTTGCAACCACGTATTTGACATGGAACCTTTGTAAATGAGCACTTGAGCTCAAAGGTAACGGTCTGAAGTTTTCAATACATAAATAAATGCATAAATAAATAAGTAAATAACATAGTTATTAATAGATGGTGAGGATATTGACACCATCCAGAAAAAAAATGTGCCCCAAGCTTGGTGCCCTGTTCAGGAACTGTAGTTGTATACCTCCTACAGCTAGGCATGAACTTGTTCAGAAGATGATACTGCCCAGTTTTATGTTTGCTTGCATGCATGTGCAAGAAACATTTCATGGCAGCTTAGGAGAGAAGCAGGGTGTTGCAGGTGGCGGCATTGTGCTCACTCTGCCTTTTGAGGCTTGTCCCACTTTCCCCAATGCAGTGGCACACTGCTGCTGACACTAGTTCAGCCAGCGTGCCACCAACTTGAAATGAATTCACTGCTGCAATGAGGGAGCGACCCATCATCGCAGGGCAGTGCCTTGCCTGCTGTAACATTTCAAGTAACATGGCGGTGGCTCTTCATCCACCTCAGAGCCCCAAGGTAAAGCTGACTTGTGGGTTCTCAATTCCCCCGTCAGCACCCCCATCCCCAGTTCATTTGCTGATGGGGTGGTCAATCCCCATCAGCATGATGTGCCCCCCGTTTGTTCTCTGCCAAGGGGTGCTCAATCCCCATGGCTCATGCACTCCCTCCCCTCCCATCCAGCACACTGTATGGCCGATGGGGTACCCAATCCCATCGGCTCCATCCCCCAACAAACACCCAGGTGGCATGCTGGGAGCCCACCCACATATGAAAGTGCCCCCATTGTCGTCTTCTTTTTTAAACTGTAAAAAAAAAAAAAGGTACCTATTGAGTCCCATGCCCCTGCCCAACTCCAAACACACCCTCTGCGCACCCCATCTCCCCACCCCCACCCCATACTTACCTCCGAGCCCAGCGATGATCTTCGTAGACCAGGAATACGCCTGCACTCTTCAAAGCAACCCCATGACCCAGTCAACAACATCCCCCTTAAGGTGGCTGGCCCTCCCCTGGGCTAAGACACTGATATGGTACACTGATGAGTCCAAATGAGGAAGAAACACATGTATGTGTCTGCTGTTCTTAACTGTTGCTGATTGCACTGGAGGTCTTCTGGCACCATGCAGTTCTGCTCAATGTAGAGCCAGCCCGAATTCTCTCATGAGGATTTGCATATGTTTCCCATGATGCTTTGCATTATTGGGGTATGTGCAATTGTGCTTCCTATATGTGTCGCAATCAAGTCCCGACTGCATCAGCAGGAGTCGCCGGAGGTCATGAGGGGTATCTGAAGCAGTAACCCTCCCCCGCCCCCGAGTTGTCACAATCAAGTCCCGACTGCATCAGGAGTCGCCGGAGGTCATGAGGGGTATCTGAAGCAGTAGCCCTTCCCTGCCCCCCGAGTTGTCGCAATCAAGTCCCAACTGCATCAGCAGGATTCGCTGGAGGTCATGAGGGGTGTCTGAAGCAGTAGCCCTCCCCACCCCCGAGTTGTCGCAATCATGTCCCAACTGCATCAGGAGTCCCCGGAGGTCGTGAGGGGTATCTGAAGCAGTAGCCCTCTCCCTCCCCGAGTTGTCACAATCAAGTCCCGACTGCATCAGCAGGAGTCACTGGAGGTCGTGAGGGGTATCTGAAGCAGTAGCCCTTCCCCACCCCCGAGTTGTCGCAATCAAGTCCCGACTGCATCAGGTAGACGTCACTTGCAACGTTCGGCCCAGCTCGGCGGATCTCTGTATTTTTGAATCTCTGCTGTTTGGCACCTTTTTCTTAAGACTTTAAGCTGAGTTTTACTGCAATTGATTTTAAATCCCCACACATGTGGAGATAGGTTATAAGTACTGTGTAAATACTAAACTGCTGTAATTTCGTAGCACAGTGTTGATTACTTTAAGATATATTGTTAGAATTCTAGTGCTACTTTTACTCAGGGCCAAGGAGGTTACTTTACTCTCTGAAATGGCCAAACTGCTGTAATTTTGCTAAGTGCCCACCGGTCTCCTTAATTTTGAAACTGCCTTATTTTAATTTGAAAGTGCAAGGCCAGCAATGTGGTGCTTATTAAACCCTGCTCTCCCACCTGGTCTCCTAAATTTCTAACTTGCTCCATTTAAATCTGAAAGTGCAAGGTTCAGCAGCAACTTCCTCTTGACCCTCCCTCAGGTACTTAGTATATATAGAAACTCACCGTCCCTTCTCTTATCTCTCCACAGCAGGAGTCGCCGGAGGTCGTGAGGGGTATCTGAAGCAGTAGCCCTCCCCCGTCCCCTGAGTTGTCGCGATCAAGTCCCGACTGCATCAGGTAGATGCTTCTTGCAACGTTCGGCCCAGCTTGGTGGATCTCTATATTTTTGTACCCCACCGACCCACCACCACCCTTGGTGGACTCGCTCATACATAGATCAGTAAAACCCCGCCCTTGTAATTTTTTAACCAATCAGCCAGTTCTCCCATCTGCAGGTTATACCTACCCACCACTAGGAGCACATTTCCATACTTTGCCCTGCTCTTAATTACTAATACAACAGGAGTTATCGCAAGCTCTACCATGCTCCTGTGCACCCTTATTACTCTCACTCTCCTGCTCCTCCACATGTCCCATCCTCCCTCTCCCAATCTAGGAAAGTGGGTCACTATGAAAACACCCCACCCCCAGTCAATCTGGAACTCCCCGCTCTCTCTCACCATCCCTAACCTGCACTTGAGCAGCATGGGGTTACAAGCCCTGGCTAGCACCCAGCTGCCCACCCCCAATAATATAAATATTAACCTTGCCATCTCCATCTTCCCCCTCAAATGGCATATCCCCAGGCAAATGACACTATGGAGCACCCCTTTCACATGCCAACCTCCAACAGTATCCCCACCACCGTGCCTTCCCCCCTTTCCCCACTTCTTCCTCTTATCAGCACCCCATATTCTGAAACTCCTGATTTCCACCATGGGGTGCACTCAGCGTGCATACC
Organism: Neoceratodus forsteri; assembly: GCA_016271365.2. Taxonomy (NCBI): domain Eukaryota; kingdom Metazoa; phylum Chordata; order Ceratodontiformes; family Ceratodontidae; genus Neoceratodus; species Neoceratodus forsteri. The sequence goes on along the minus strand of JADMNL010000028.1, from coordinate 184,750,674 downwards.
ATCACCTATACACCCAATTAGACTACTGTCATCTCAGGTCACTAACATACTAAAATGCCAGCAGAATAGGCCTAACGGTCTTTCGTGTCTGCTCGTTTGGTCAGCCCCCACCCTGGGTGCTGACCTTGCTGTCCCCCTCGCCTTCTCTGGCTTCTCCCTTCCCAGTTCCGGATATTCTTGCTGCATTGGATTTTGCTTCCAGAACCCTTCCCCTGTACCTGTCCCACCCCCTCTTGAACCCCTCCACTGTCTCTGCCTCCACCAGCCCCCTAGGCAGTGCATTCCATGGCTCCACCACCCTCTCAGTGAAGTAGCACCTCCTCCTTTCTCCCCTGAATCTTCCCCCCTCCAGCTTCCACCCATGCCCTCTAGTGGCCCCCTGCTCCTTCCTTCTAAGCACCCTGACTGTTCCTCCCCCCCATCCTCCTTCTCCTCCTGTTGGGCAATGTCCACCCTAATCCGGGCCCTCAGAATACTCCCCTGATCCACCCAGCATCAGTCCATGGGCTCTGCATTGCCTCTATCAACATCTGCAGCATATAAAAAAAATGGGACTCCTTTCAAGGGTGGGTACTCCAACACCACCCTGACATAGCTTTAAGCGAAGACTGGCTCTCGCCCACGGTTCCTGACTCTGCAGTAAACCTCCCTGGGCATCTCCTCTTTCGATCAGATAGGGTGGGTAAGGAGGGGGTGGTTGCGCTCTCTACCTTAAGGACTTGCTCCCAGCCCAAGTACTCCCTCAGCCACACCTAACATTGAGGGCCCAGGCTCTTACCCTAAAATTAACCCTAGGCAAGTCTACGTCCCCTCTCATTCTCACCTCAGCCTACATCCCTCCCCGGGACCAGAGACAAGCCTTCCAGGACATTCTGTCCCATCTTTCCACTTTCCCCACGTATTATGACAAAATAATTATGGGAGATTTCAACATAAATTGGCTGGCCAAGACAGCTACACCATTCATCGACGAAGCCGCAGGGCTCGATCTCACCCAGGCAGTCACTGCCCCCACCCAGGTAAACACCCACACTGGGACATCCTCCCTCCTAAAGCTAGACCTCACTAACCGCCTCCACAGAATAACCAACACCTTGGTTCTCCCTGATGCACTTAGTGACCACTCCCCGGTACTTTTCATCTGATCCAGCACTGCTCCAAAGCCCCCCTAAAATTATCTCACGTGAAACTTAGGCCTGGTAAACTAGCCCAACTCAAGGCCTACCTCAGAGACTTGGATTGGTCACCCTAGCCAATACCCTTGACCCAGATCATGCGCTTGATCTATTTATCAACACTTTCAACACAGCCTGTGATAAGTTCACCCCCAACCAAGAGGATGTCCAAAGGCAACCATGCCCCCTGGTTCTCGGACCACCTCTCAGGCATGCTGCATCACCGTGATGCCCTCAGGCACCTAGCTAATGAAACCCAACGGCCCAAGGACAGACAATGGGTACAGGGAGGCCCATAACAAATGCACATGGGCCATTCGCACTCCAAAGCAGAATACTATAAAGAAACCTTAACCTCCACCTGGGACTCCAGGCAAAATTTTGGAACAATATTAAGGAACTCTGTGGCAAATCTACTAATCTCCCCAGACCAAATACTAATCAACAGTAACCACTCCTCAGATCCCCTCAGTATAGCCTCGGCCTTAAACTCTGCCTTCACTGATCTCAACCATGTCCTCCCCTAACTTCTTTGACCCACCGCCTGCCCTTACACATCCCCTCCACCCCAAGCTCCACCCTTCTACTTAGATCCTTGTCCTCCCCCAACTTCTTTGACCCACCGCTGCCTTACACATCCCCTCCACCCCATGCTCACCCTTCACGTATGCATCCCTGCCCTGAGACGCCAAACCCTACCTTGCCAATGCCATTAACCACTCACACTTTAGTAGTGATTCCCTTGACCTGAGACTTCTCCGCCTCACCCTCCTGGAAGTCCTTACCCCACTCACCCATATTCTCAACCTCTCCCTCTGCCAGGTGAAATTTCCCTCACAATGGAAATCGGCCTTCATCACCCCCATTCATAAAAGTGGGGACCGCACCGCCCCTAACAACTACCGCCTCATCTCCATTCTACCTCCTCTAGCTAAAGCATTAGAGCGCATAGTCGCTGATCAACTCACTGTCCACATTACTAAATATAACCTCCTATGCAACCAGCAACATGGATTCCATAAGGGGCATTGTAGCACCACTGCCCTCCTTGAATTTACCTCTCATGTCCACTCCGCCTTGGATCGTGGCCACATCACAGGAGCCATCTTCGTGGACCTCTCAAAGGCATTTGATGTCGTCAACCATGCCCTCTTACTGAACACATTTGCCTATAGTGGCTTCTCAAATGATACCTTAAACTGGTTCACCAGCTATCTCTCTGATAGAACACAACTGGTTAAGGTAGGCACTGTCCTATCCCCTAGCCTCCCTATCCGCTCCGGGGTCCCACAGGGTTCCATTCTTTGGCCCCTGCTGTTCTGCTTTTACCTAAACTTCCTCCCGTCAGCCTGCCCCAGCAGCCTGCTCCTATATGCGGATGATGCCGTCCTGTTCGCTTCAGATCCGGACCTCCTTAAGCTTCACCAATCACTCAGCACCCTCTACATGAGGCAGACACTGGCTCACCCCAGCGCCTAATTATTAACTACAATAAGACTAAGGTCATGCTCTTCTCCCATCCCCAGAACCCATTAAAGAACATGTGCCCCCAATTTCTAACTGTAAATCAAACCCCCGAACAAGTGGACACCTTTAAATACCTAGGGATCACTCTAGACTTGGCCCTCAACTTTAAACAACATGTTCTGCTCCTATCCACTGCCCTTAACTCCAGACTAGGCGTACTTTATCGGTACAAACACTGCCTCACCCCTGAGGCCCTACGGCTCACCATAAACTCCTCTGTCCTCACTCTGCTGGACTACGGCATCCTCATCTATAGTGCCGCTCCCACCTCTGCCCTCAATAGTCTCTGGCACATTCTAAACAAGGCCTGCTGCCTCATCCTCGGATGTGATCGCCTCACCCACACCTGCAGTTCCACAAACTGGCTAAACTTAGACAGCAGAATCAAGTACCACACCTGCCTAATGACCAAAAGACAGCTGTAGGTCTCACCCCCGCCCCTAAACAAAATTATTTTCCCTGTATTACTTGTCAGAACCATCCGTAACATGAATACTCAGTTACTCTGGGTACCCCGCTGCCGGACCTCCCAGTTCCAAAGAACCTTCAATTTCAAAGCCCCCTCCTGGAAAAACATGCTCTCAAGTCTAATAACCGATGAATTAAGAATAGGTCCTTTTAAATCCAGGCTAAGGAAATACCTCCAGGCCTCAAACCTATGTGACTGCCCTGACGCTCTCTCGAGGACCTCGACCAGCACCTTGCCGGTCTCCAGACCTAATTCTTCAAACTGCTAAGCTGACAGACAGCCTCTCTGCTTTTTCTATTGGCTGTGCTGTAACATTGTATTCATGTGATCCATGCCTATTTTAGTCACTTTCTGTATCAAGTTGTGTATCCTATTCTGTGACGTTTTGTAATGCTTTTAAATCTGTAAGTAATGTCATCCCTGTACCTCTCTATGTATGACGTGGAACCTTTGTAAGTGAATCTTTGACTCAAAGGTCTTTCTGAATATCTCAATAAAATAAATAAATAAAATATATTCACACTGCACCCTTCTGATTAAAATAACCTATGGAACAGCCTACCAGCAGAGACAGTGGACATAAAGATAGCACCGAATGTCAAGATATGCCTAGACAAATGTTTGCTTTCCAAGGAAATACCAGGCACCCTGGGTTGTAGGGTGGACATGGAATCCCAATAAATGGGTACAGGTTGGCACAGCATACATATTCATTCCTGCTTATGAAGTGCAGGGCTGGGGGGCAGACATGATGGACCTAGAGTCCATTCCATCATTAAATTACTGTTACTATTTTCCTTTTCTTCCACCTCCATTTGATCTCTAGTGCTCCTCCATCAAAGCTGAATCATCCAAGGTATCCGGTGCAGACAACGCAAATTTTATCATGAGGTACAAAACACATGGTGAAAATAGCAGCTGTGTAAACAATGACAGGGAACATATAGCACAGACAAAACAGCACTATTCCTGTAGCTGTTTTCACCTTCCAAATCTCAGCTTGGAAGTATGTTGTCACTGTGGCTGTGTGGATACAGCAACAGGCTGTGCATGGTGGTGATACCTACAGCTGTCCCGGGTTCAGGTCCCACCTCATCTCTCTTTTTTTGGTTTTTGGGGTTTCCTCAGTTGCTATGCGGCCACCACCTCTTGCCTTCCTTCTGTCATGCTGGACTATATCCCCCCTTCCCCAAGTTGTTCCGTCCCCCCTCTTACCCCCTGTCCTCTTTCTCTCCCCCTTGCCCACATGGAATGCACCACGGAGTTTCTATAGTGACTCTTCCCACCCACCCAGATTATGTCCATTCCCTACATGTGTACCCCTTGGAGGTGATCATATTATAGGAGTAGGATGTGAGGGAAAGGCCCCCCACAAAGGGGGGTGCAGGGGCAACCTCCCACAGAAAATTACTTTTCTAGGAGATGTTGTCAGCTATTGTCTCCATGAAGATTTTGTGGCATGCTATTCTGTCCATGCGGTTAGCACAGTAAACCTTCGTCCAACCACAAAACTACCCTAACAATAACTTTCTCTTTCTACTATGGTACTACAACTGTGGAAGGCTGGCATTTACAGTGGCGGTGACCTGGTGCTACTGCTGGGGTAAGTTGCTGCCAACAGAACCTTCACAGCAGTTGGGGTACCTGTTTTGTACCTGCATTGAGTTAAAAGCTCAATAAATATGACCTTAATTCAGACTGGTGTCTGCTCATTTGGTGCTGATTTCAGCTTGCATGCACCTCTTTTTGGCTCTGGTTACTATAGTACCACCCCTACCTAGGCTACCTGCCTAACAGCCTGCCTGCTTTCTCTGGCCTGTGTCATGGCCACTGTGATGAGACAGCATGTTCTTTGCTGGCAGTTCACCACCACATTAACCTGATTGATAACCAATTTAGTTTAGGGTTAACCCCTATATGACACATACAAAACTAGGATAACAGATAATAATAAGCATAGATAAAAAAAAAACATTATCATGACAATGAGGCCTGGAGAAGATGTACCCTGTATAAAGTTAACCTCTTGAAACCAATCTACCAGCATATGAAATTTGGCATGGTTATGGCATTGTAAGAGAAACTTTAATCCACAGTGTTTCATTCATGCTGTTTTTAACTAAAGGCTCCTGTTTCCAAAAGACATAGAGGGTACCTACCATGGTTACACTGCTAATTTGAATTGTGGTGTGGAGGAGGGTTGCTGGATGTGTGGTTATTATGCTAAGATGTTGTACTATGTTATTTTCAATCACACAGGGAAGCAGTGCAATGGCGTTTTCTATTAAAGTCTGTGGTACACAAATGGACAAACAGACCTCTTTCATATCGAAGGGTACAGCCACAGAAATGTCAGTTCAGACATGTTGCGTGGGTAAACCCTGAGTGGATCCAGGGCCCAGGGCATGGTGCATACATACTCGGCCCAGCGACCCACCTAGCACATCTCTACACACACCTGGCATATGCCTGGATGCCCTTAGACTCTAAAACACTGACTGAAACCTGAAATTCAAAAGCCATCTAGGAAGTGGCAGGGGCCTATATATGCCTGCTCCCAAACCAAATGTATAGGGCCCTGCCAGGTGGAACCTCAGACTACCTGTAACCCCAATTTTGGTAGGAGTGTTTACAACTGGACATGTTAGAGAAAGCACAGAGCCACTGCTACTTACATAGTCTGGGGAACCACAAGAGTGACTGCACAAGTGTATTGCTGTACCTCTAGAATAAGAGGACATGAGTGGAAGCTGGGGGGGTGGAGAAAGTTTTATTTACAGGAGAGAGAGGTTGAGCCATGAAACAGTTTGGCAGTGTAGGTGGTGGGCGCCAAAGCCATTAATCATTTCAGTCATGGCTGGGACAGAGTCATGAGCTTAGTAGTTACTCATGGGGTATTAGTAAGACATGGAGTAAGGGGGTGGACAGTGTAGACAAAAACCCTGTGTTGACAAAAGGTCTTGTGATATGATAGGGCATTACGGGCAGACTGAATGAACCATTGGTCTTTTTCTGCCATCACTGTCTGTGTCTCTATCTCCTACGCCTGACCACAGATATGTAGGTAGCTAGGGTTTTTTGCTAATGTAGCACTTTTCTAAAACTCACAGTGCTTTACAATAAATGAACATCAGATTCATAAATGCATAACATAAATATATAAATATCATAATCTGAACTAGGAGCATGGAAATCAGACAGAAAGAGGCCACTCGGGTGACGAAGCATGGGTAGGCTCACATGTAGAGGTGTGTAGTTAGTGTGCAGAGTAGATGTAATCATATGTAAAATAAAATGAGACGTAATGTATTACAAAAACTTGTTTGGTACGCACCCAAGTTACAGTGTTGTACATTTTGTGTGCATGAAAATAATAATGAGATATGAAAAACTGTGCCTTCTTCTACAGCCTTTAATTGCCAGCATCACTCAGTTTCATTTTGTTGTTCTCTCACCTCAAAGAACTCACACAAGACACTCAAAGCCATATAAAGACCCAGTAGCTATATATACTAACATATGTCATAATGTTGCCTTTGGGGCATTGCTGTTTATCTACTTATAAGGGACACATAACTCACTTGTGGCTTCCCTCCTGTGCGTTATTTAGTACTATACAATGGCAAGAAAGAATCCTGGATTCTGATTGGTCAGTGTGTGCCTGAGACAGTGATGATATCTCAGTATAACATCACTGTCATTGATTAGCATTAACTTTTTTCCTCTTCTCTTAATAAATAATGATACACTGCCTCACTAAAAATCCTACTAAAACCTTTTTTAAATGTTTTTTTTTTTTTTTTTTTTTTATTATAATAAACGAGCCATTGTATAATGGCAATAAGGCACTCCAGGGTGTGTGCTATTGTGTAATCGCGTCCTCCTGGGGTGGTGGAAGCATTCGGCTCACCTGGTGCTTTAACCCACCCCAGGAGTGACATTATTACATGATAACACACACCCTGTCATCTGCTATTAGCTAATTCTCCACTTGTAGATTATTAGCATATAACAAAAGAAAGAGAAGAAATTGCAGCTAGCACTCACCAACAGAGAAACAAAACAGCTGTGTGATGGAACTCTTGGGACTGGGCCTAGTAATTAACAAAGCTCAGGGTCACAGCATCATACTACTCAACCAAGGTACCCCCCCCTTCCAATTTTTTGCTGTCTTCACAGGCCCTTCATCAGCTCAGCTGCTTTTCATTTTCTGTTAGCAAGACAGGCCATTATTTGCTGAGTGGGAAAGCCAAAACCACACTGATTTCTTCTGTACAAGGAAGAAGTTCTTTTTCAAACAAAAGGGGCTTAAATTAGAAATGTGGAAGAAGTGGGCGGGGGAATTTAAGGTCCACATTAAAAGCTTGCCCCACTCCTGTCCATTAGCACCTCAGTGATATATGCTGTCTGGATTGCTGCCAGCACCGGTGACAGGAATCACACTGCTCACAAACATTGCTTGGGTGGCAACTACACTGCACCAGTAGTCAACCTTAATATCATACCCCCTCCCCCCCGGCTCCATCTGTATTAATAGGAATGGGGTCTTGGATCTGGGAACAGTGTCAGGATTCTGTTCAGACTGCCTTGTCTTTGTAAACTGTACAATCACACATTGCCCCAGAGCAGAGAGGCCCCTGGATGCTTCAGCTGTGTGGCTGACCTCATTTCTTCCAGTTTTCAGTGTTTTTCTGACCAGTTTTAGAGAATTTATTACTAATTCCTTGTATGTCTTCACCTAATGATTAAATTCTGATTCAGTGGGTTGGTCTACAAGAACAAGTAAGAAACGTTATTAAAAGGAACCAGGAGACACAAGAAGACAACTGCAGGGTTAAGGATGTTTCTTGGGAATTTTGCTTGCATTATTGGAAGCCCAGGAAGAAGGTTCACACACTAGTCCCTGGAGTGCTGAAGACGGCACTGGTTCTCCATCCTTCAGATGATGTTAAACCCTAGGGTCCCTCTGCCCATCTCTGGTCACTGTCCAGGTGGAAGTAAAGATCTCATGGCACTTTCTGATGGAGAGTAAGGAGTTTCTCCCTGTGTCATGGCCTACATTGCCCCATCAATAAAATAGGTCTACGTAGCCCACCCCAGGATGCACCTGGAAACAAGCTATCACAGCCTAGTGTGCCTTTCCTAGTCAAAAATTACAAAAATACCAAATCAGTCTTAGTGTTTCTACTGCAGCGGCTGGAGTGCTGCAAGGGTTAATGTTAGGCTACTGCTCAAGGAGCTAGTGGCTAAGAGCAGTGCACTCACTAGAAGAATGACATGTAAAAAAGCATTCAGGCTGGGGATTTTTACACATATTTTGGGAGCATGGTACTAAGCTGAGTGGCCTCACCAAGCTTCCAGAACAGCAAGAGTTAAGAAGGGCTCTTCACTGAAGCTGTGTCTGTTGAACTGTAAAATCATAATGGGCTACAAGACTGCTCAGGCTATGCCTCTCTGTGCAGTACAACACAAACACCCTTTTACAGCTGATAGTTAGCTATTAATCATCTAGACTCCCCCACAGAGAGGGGATGAGATGGTACAGTCAGCACTGACAGAGCTACTCAAGGTTACACCTCCAGTAGGCTCAGTACTTGGTGCATTCTGCTTTATTATAAGTTACTCTGTAGCTGGTGCTGTTCTCATCCTGGGTGGGAAACGGATGTTCAGCAGAGAGAAGTGCAACTGGATGTGAGTGTGAGTGATCGAGTGACAGAAAACTGATTTTTTTAGTCCTTCAGATCCCAGCTATTGGAAAATGTATTTTGCTGGAGGTTCCTCATAGCTGCTGTACTGCTCTAGCTACCTCTTGGGTTCTGCGTGATTGTCTTTAACCCTTCACAGATGTCTGCACCAGCATCAAACAGCCAGAATAAGAGACTACCTGGTAAGTGATACATATCTGTCTTTCCATTCTGTATGTTCCAGTCCACGAAGGAGGTGCACTGAGGCAGTTATACAAAACAGAAAGAAACAGAAAAAAACTGAGGGATCATTCGGAAGAAAAATGTCTTGTAAACTCATAGCAGCATTACAGTCAGGTTTAGAAAAATCCAGCATCCAGAGTGACAATGAAAACTCATCAGCAGGCACTAAAATAATGAGTTGTCCAACTAGCCATTCTGATTTGATTATCTTACGTACTGGGTGTGTGTTCTTCATTATGGACATGGCAACTTGAAGTTTTTAGGTGATCGGGAATTTTGAGCTGGGGGTTGACTATAAGACATGAAACAGAAATTTGGTATCTGAGGTCATAGACAGAGCCAACATAACGTTTCTGGGGAGGGATCAACTTAACCAGTGGCAGCACTGCAGGTTGCTGGATTGGATTCATATCAGCACTACAGGGATCACAGACTGAGTCTATATCAGCACTGCACACGTCACAGACAGCCCGTATTAGCACTGCAGGTGTCACAAACTGAGCCAATACCAGCAGTGCAGGGGTCACAGACAGTGTCCATATCAGCACTGCCGGGTAATGGATCTGGCGCATATCAGCCCTGCAGATGTCACAAACAGAATCCATATCAGCACTGTAGGGATCACAGACAGATCCAGTATCAGCACTGGAGGGTTCATGGACTGAGCCCAGACCGGAGCGTGCAAACGAACACAGACCAAGCCCATATCAGCACTGCACGGGTCACAGACTGAGTTCATATCATTATTGCAGGGGTCTCTGATGGAGTCCATTTAAGCACTACAGGGATAGAACCAAGCCCATATCAGCCCTGCAGAAACCATAGACCAAGTCTATTTAAATAAGCACTGTAGAGTTCACAGACCAAACCAATATCAGTACCGCAGGTATCACTGACCGAGCCCATAATATCTGCACTTCAAATGTCACAGACTAAGCCCACATCAGTACTGCAGGGGTCGCAGACTAAACATATATCATTTCATCTGTAATTCACTGAGCCCTTATCAGCATTGTAAGATTCACAGACTAAGCCCATATCAGCACTGCTGGGATCACAAACTGCACCCTTATAAGCATTACAGGGATCACAGATTCAGCCCATATCCTCATTGCGTGATTCACAGATCAAGCCCAAAACAGTACTGCAGGAGTCACAGCCTGTATCACCACTGTAGGATTCCCAGACCAAATCCATATCAGTACTGTATGGGTCAAGGGCAGCCTGTCTAAGCACTGCAGGATTCGCAGACCAAGCCCATATCAGTGCTGCAGGGGTCACAGACAAGAGGTTATCAAGAAGGGCCTATATAGAAACTTAAGGTTAGCTAATGTAGCAAGTTATTACCACTAAATAAGTGGAGGGTGTTCCTTTTTTGTGTAACAAGCCTTCTTCGATAATATATTCTGTTTTCTTTTGTCAAGATCTCACAGACTGCCCTACTGTCATGTATATGTTAAACTGATGTTTTGTGTTCAACCACCACTCATGGTTGAAAAGGAACTCAGCTCTAGCCCACCTTACTCAGTTAATAAATAAATACAAAAATATTGGTGTGTTCATAGGCTCATATTTAAGCACTGCAGAGGGCATGGTCTGAGCCCACACCAGCATGATCCCAGATTCAGGTCATATATACAATCATTACAGGGTAACAGACAGAGTTCATTTATTTACTTATTTTTACCAGAGAGACACACTAGTTGAAGCTTGTTTACAGGTGTGACGTGGAGCACAAGGAAATGAAGTGACTTGCTCAGGGTCACACAGTATGCAAGTGGGGTCTGTGGGATTCAAACCCAGGTCTCCAGGTTTGCAGCTCAGAGCCTTAAACCACTGCGCTAAACTGCCTCCTGCAGTGCTGATACTGATCTGTCTGCAATCCCTGCAGTGCTGATATGGATTCTGCCTCCTACTCCAGTTCATATCAGTACTGCAGGGTCATAGACCCCATTTCAGCATTTCATGGTCACAGACTGATCCCATATCAACACTGCAGGTGTCAAAGACTGGACCCATACCAGCACTGCAGAGTCACAGACTGAGCCCTTATCAGCACTGATGGTCTGAGATTGAGCCCATATCAGCTTTACAGATTAACAAACTGTGCCACTATCAGCTCTGCATTTTCACAGACTGAGCCAATATGGGCATTCTAGGGTTACAGACCGGAACCTATATCAAGCTGCAGAAGTCATGGACAATGGCCATATAAATACTGCAGAGGCTTCACACAGACCCATGTTAGCACTGCAGGAGTCACGGACTGGGTCCATATCAGCACTAGACAAAGTTGGAGGCCATATCAACACTACAGGTGTCAGAGGTAGTGCCTATAACAGCCCTGCAGTGGAATACAGACAGCCCATCTCAGCACTGCAGGTGGTACAGATGGAACCCATATCAGCACTGTGGGGTCACAGTCTGAACCCATAACAGCCTTGCACCCATCACAGACTGAGCCCATAACTGCGGGGTCACAGAGTAAGCTAATATGAATACTGCAGGGGATACTGACTGAGCCCATATCAGAACTGTAGGAGTCATAGACTGAGACCATAGTGACATTAGAAGATGTCACACAGACTGAGGCCATATCAGGAGTATAGGCTGAGTTCATATGAGCAATGCAGGGATCACATACTGAGCCCATATACAGTAAGCAATACAGAGGTCACATATTTGCCCATATCAGCACTGATGGATTCAAAGATTGAGCCCATATCAGCACTGCAGGTCACAAACAGCCTCTTGTCAGCCCTCTCACGGTCACAGAAGGCACACAGAAAAGCATTGGATGGGTCACGGATTCGACCCACATCAGCACTGTTCGATTATTGGATCAAGCCCATATGAGCAATACAGTGGTCACAGATGGATTTCTTTTAAGCATTGCAGTGATCGCAGTTGGAGCCCACACCAGCACTGCATGGGTTACAGACTGAACACATATCAGCACTGCATGGCCACACACTGTGTCCATATCAGCACTGCAGGTCATGGAGTCAGTCCATATCACCTCTACTGTGTTAACAGACCAAATCAGCACTGCATGGTCACAAATTGAGCCTATATCAGCACTGCGATTAAGAACTGAGCCCATATCAGCACTGGGGTTAAGGACTGAGCACATAGCGCTGCGGGTGTCATAGATTTAGCCCATGTCAACACTCCTGGGATCTCAGAGTGAGCCCATATCAGTGCTGCACTGTCACAAACTGAGCCCATATCAACATGGCAGGGTCATATACTGAGCCTATATCAGTACTGCAGAGGACATAGACTATGACCATATCAGTACTGTATTGGACACAAACAGACACATATCAGCACTGTAGGAGTCACAGACTGAGCCTGTCAGCTCTGCACTGGATACAAACTGAGATACCAAAACACAACAAAGATGACACTGGGACCAGACTGAGAGATTCCATATAAGCAATGCAGGGGACACAGAGTGGGCAAATATTGGTACTGCAGGGGGTCATGGAATGTCTAAATCAAAACTCTGGTAGTCCTTTTCATCTTGTGAAATGTGGATCATGGAGCCATGCCTAGCCGTGGTCATAGTACTTGTCTGTGGTTGCCGAACCTGGTAGGTAAAATGAGAAACCATGATCAGGTGCACCACAGTCTAACCATATTCCAGCAGGGTCAGAAATAACACACAGTCAAATGAAGTTAAACCATTATAGACAGACCACAGCTGAAACATGCTCAGCTATGGTTAGACATACAGTATTGTAGTTTAACCTTGACCAGAGGTACAAGTCTTAACATTTTTTTAACCACCGTAAAAATACCCCCAAACCACAGTCTAACCATGTTCAACCAAGGAAAAGCATGGGATTCAGGGTTTTTCAGTGACTTTTGCATAGCGTGTTTAATTGCGGTTGACCATGGGCAGCACAATCAGTGACAGCAGTTCACATGAAACTGGCTCTTCTGAATAAATGGAAACACTCATTAACCAAGGTCTTTCTACCAAATACGAGATTTTGTAATCACTCAGAACTAGACAGTAAGGTACGATAAGGATGACCCAAATTGTGCTCTACCATTAATCACAGTGAACCCGTCCATGGGGTCTCATACACATGCACAATACTTTGGATAATTTGCATGTTGTAGCAGCACTGAACACAGATTTTATGAATCAAAACTAGGGGAAAACTGATTCTCCTTAATAGAATAACACTAGTCCCTTCCAGTGTAGCCATCAATATTATCTCTAGCATGGTCCACAGGCATTTAACAGTTTCACCAGATTTTCTTTTTGTTAATTCAAGTTTTATCCTCCTCCATCTGGGAGGCAGCTGCTTCAGCCCAATCCTCAGGCCCTCCAGGCCACCTCTGCACCTCCCTGGTGTGTGCCTGGTCATAGCATGTCCACACAAGTTCCCCTCATGGCAGGGCCGAGGGGAGGCCGTCCTCCCCAGTACATTAGATTTGAGGCGGACCAGGTCACTTCATCGAGCGGCGATGCAGTGCAGAAATGGCTGGGCCGGGATTCATGAAGCCCCCGACATCACTGTTTTTTTCTTCCATCCCTCTCACATAGCTGAAGACTCACACATGGAGGCATGTCCATCCTATGTATCCCCGCAGGTCCCTCCCATACTTTGGCTCCCTGGCCAGCTCTACCTCCAGGCCTCCACCTGGGGGCAGTCGAGGCCAGGGCAAAAAGCCACCCCATTCCCAGGAGAGGAGAGGAGAGCAGTCCCGCAGATGCTCAATCCTTTCCCTCCCCAGCCAACCCCCAACAAGTCCTTTCCTGAAAACGGGTCTTCAGCAAGGCAGGAAGTAAGGCACTTTGCAGTGCCTCAGCCCTACACACTACTGAGCCAACACAATTTCACCATAGAAACATAGAAACTGACAGCAGATAAGGACCATTAGGCCCATCCAGTCTGCCCATTATCCCTACCTGCTATAGAAAAAGCTGCAGATCCCAGCAGTCTCAGCTTTACCATCTCATTCTATCGCTCAGGTTCCCCATGCCTATCCATGCATTTTTGAAGTCCCCTGTGTTTGCTCCCACCACCTTTGCTGGGAGTCTATTCTATGCATCCCCACCCTTTCCATGAAGAAATACTTCCTGAGTTACCCTTAGTCTACCCCTTCCGAACTCATGTCATGCCCTCGTTCCTGAACTTATCCTTTTCTGAAAGATGCTACCTCTAGTACCCTATTTATGCCCTTGAGATATCTGGAGGTTTCTGCCATATCCACCCCCCAGGTATACATATTGAGGTCTCCAAGTCTCTCTTCATATGACTTTGTGCAGGCCCTGCACAATCTTTGTTGCCCTTCTTTGAACTGCCTCCACCTTGTCTATGTCTATGACTAGATTTTATGTGTACAGATGCATGAAAATTGTATTGACGTTGCACAGCCATAACAACGTTATTCTAGTTTCTTTAAAAAATAGGTTCATTCTAGCCCAAATGATTCCAAAGTTAGCCCTTTTCACAGAAATTATCTTTGGAATGGGCTACCATTTGACTTGTTAGGGCTAGGAATCTATTTTTTTTATTAAAGCTTGGTGCCATGTCAATACCTCTGTGGCATGATTGTACAGTGTTTATCGATATATTAATTTTTACAGAGACAATGGAACATTATAAGCCACTATCTTTTGTACATTATATGCTAGAACCTAAAGTTGTACACCACAGGGATGGACTGAACCTCCTCTTTGCAATGGTATATATCATTAGCTTCCAGTGTCCACAGTTATGGAGATGTTGGCCTCTAAAGCGACATCATATGTACAACCAAGACACTGATGTGCATATTACATTGATGTGCTCAGAGAACAGCAGAGTCCAAAACTTGGGTATTTTTAAAAATCAACTGGGCAAGCACAGCCTTCTTCTGTCTTAGTACCAATTATGAAATAGATAGTAAAAGTACTATAACCTGATTGGCTTAGAGGTACTTTCAGCTGGGCCGTTATCCCAGCACAACAGCCCTGCTGAAAGTACCTCAAACCAAAAAGTGCTTAGCCCTCAGTCCAAAGCCATCTGACTCCCTGTTGCTAGCCTTACATGCCCACATCTAGGACAGTTTTCTTGGCATCAAATAATCACCAGAGGTAAAAATGAAACCTGCCACATCTGTTCAGACAACCTCCCCATCCTGTCAGACTACCCAGACTCAATATTTATTTATTTATTTATTGAAAACCAGGATTCATACCTTTGAGCAGCAGCTCTTTACACAGGTACAGCGTCAAAGACAAGTACAGTGCACACATACATTACAAGTACAGTGCATACAGGCAAATCATTGCTACAGGTAAATTATAACAAGTCGATTCCAGGGATAAAAATACTGGGATAACAAATGGTTACATAGCAGTTATCAGGCAGGTAGAGGAATACACTCGTCAGGTAGCATTGGGTGAACATGTAGAGGTGTGCTGAAGGAGGCAGTGGGTTGAAGGGAACTGGCCTGACTGATCTTACCAGGATGGGAGAAGGTGGTGACGGGGGAGAGGGAGGAGGAGGAGGGGGTGTGAGGGAAGAATAGTGCGAAAGGAGGGAGTAGGAGGAAGAAGGGCAGGAAGAGGTAAGTGCTAGAAGTGGCCTGCAGAGTCAGATGATAGAGGGTGCAGGCTAAGTGCAGAGTGAACTGTGAGTCACAGAGAGCTTAGCGGTAGCAATCACAGGTGGTGCTTGTAAGAAGTTGATGTCATAGTTTGTACTTGAAGGAGCCTATTGTGGCAGTAGAACTTATTTCGGGCTGAAGTGAGTTTATCCAGCGTGGAGCTCAATGGGCAAAGGCACATTGTGCTAGGGCCGTTGCAGCACCTAGGGACACTGAAAATTTGATTGTTGGAGCGTCTGGTGTTTCAAGAGGGCTGAGAAGGTTCCTGACCCCCAATGCGCAGCATATCAAGACAGATCTTCTTAGCCATCAAGCAGGTTTGGTAGTGGATTCTGTCCTTTAGTTGAAGACAGTTTGCTTGAGTGTAAACATCACAGGTGTGTGTTAGTCATACTGTACAACACCTGTGAGAAGTCAACACACCTTGTTCAAGGCCATCCAAATGTGTCGGAGTGCCATATCAGTGGCTGACCCGAAGACAACCAGACCGTAGTCAATGAGGGCAAATACTGAGCTGTGTACTGCCATGCTCAGGGCATCAGGTGTAAGACAATTTTATGCCAATAGAGCAGGTCTATTCTCACATTAATCACTTCAGCAATATTGTCAATGTGTAACGTATGAAAGGGTGGAGTCAATAGTAATAGCCAGATATTTGAAGTGCTGTACAAGATCGAGGAAGGAGCCTTGCTGTTCTTAATGGTTAGCGGGAAAGCTTTGTATCTGCTTTGGGAGCTGGTGAACAATATTGACTTTTTTTTTTTTTTTTGTAGTTCATTGTGAGACTGTGCTCCTCAAACCATTTCTCAGCTGAAGTAAAACCTTGTTGTAGGACCTCCTCCAGACATTCAGGCTGAGGTTCACTGGTAAAAATAACTGCATCATCTGCATACAGGAGTATATGACCATGGCAAGAGTTTGTTAATCAATGTACTGAAAAGGAGCAGACCAAGGATAGACCCTTGAGGAACACCTGACCGGACAGGTCTGGGCTTAGAGAGGAAGTCACCGATCTTGACTTGTTGTGATTAGTTGCTTAGGTAGCTGCAGAACCATCTCATTGCTTCAGTGGGGAGCCCGATGACAGTGAGCTGATCTAGAAGAAGGGTATGATTCACTGTGTCAAAACCCTTTGAAAAGTCTATGAATGTAGCCCTTACCAGGGTTTCTTGATCAAGAGTGTGGTGAATAAAGGCAACGAACTCCAGTAGGGCTGTGACAGTACTATGTGCTCTCATAAATCCATGTTGCTGGTTACTTAGGAGATTGTAGTGGTCCAGGTACTCAACCAGTTGGTCCACCACTATTCTTTCAAGCACCTTGGAGAGTGGAGGGAGGATGGAGATTGGTCTATATGAACATACAAAATTTGCCAGCAGATAAAGGCTTAGAGGTCTATCAAGTCTGCTCGAATGTGCAGCTAGCACCCTTATCCTGCAGCTGCCCCTACCTTCCACCCTTCCCTTCATTAACCTCCCCTTGTCCTGTCTCATCCTCATTTGAAGCAGTCCACTGTTCTACTGCATACCACTTCAGCAGGTAACGATTCCACCCAGCCACCACCCTCTCTGCAAAAGTGTCTCCTCATCTCCCTCCTGAACCTTCCTCACTCCAGTCTCATATCATGGCCCTGGTGGCCCTCCCTTCCTTACTTTGAACAGCCCCTCTGTACCCATCTTGTTTATTCCTTTCATGTATTTAAAGGTTTCAATCATGTCACCCTGTCTCTCCTCTCCTCCAGTGAGTACATGTTCAACTCCTTCAACCTCCTCTCGTATGATAAGTCCCCCAGCCCCTTGATCATCTTTGTCACTCTGCGCTGCACCCCCTCCAGTAACTTAATGTCCCTCTTCAGATATGGACACCAGTATTGCATGCAGTACTCCAGGTGTGGTCTAACTAATGACCTATACAGTGGCAGAATCACCTCCTCCCTCCTTGAGGAAATACCCCTTGCAATACAACCCAGCATTTTGTTGGCCTTTGCAGCTGCCTTCCTACATTGTGCCGAGTTGTTCATTGACCCTGTAATGAGCACACCCAGATCCTTCTCCTCCTCTGTCTGGGCTAGCTGCACTCCCCTAGCTGGTAACTCCTCCTTGGGTTCTTCATCCCAAAATACAGCACCTTGCACTTTTGGCATTAAAGCCCAGTTGCCAGGTGTCTGACCAGGTTTCAAGCTTTGCCAGATCATCCTGCAACCCTGCCATCCCTCTAGGTCATCCACCACCATGCCTACCTTGGTATCATCAGCAAACAGACTGATCTTGCTTTTGATGTCCCATGATATGTCTGCAATGAATATCCCCAAACAACACTGGTCCTAACACTGAGCCCTGTGGAACACCGCTCGTCACTGCCCTTGGGTGTGAGAGCTTCCCCTACCACCCTCTGTTGCCTTCCTGCAGCCAGTTTCCTACCCATCTCACCAGCTTTGCACCCGCCCTGTGTCTACTAACTTCCTTCCCAGCCTTCCATGTGGCACTGAGTCGAATGCCTTACTGAAGTCCAGATACAGGACATCCACTGCATGGCCCCTGTCCAGTTGCCTAGTTACCCAGTCACAGAACTCGACCAGGTTGGTTTGGCAGGATCTGCCACGATGAAGCCATGCTGTCTGCTGTCCTGTAGTCCTTGGCCTCTATGAGGCCACCAGCCTCTCCTTCAGGATAGTCTCCATTAGCTTACCCACGATGGATGTGAGGGCTCACTGGTCTGTAGTTTCCCGGTTCATCCTTGGGGCCACTCTTGTGGAGGGGCACCACATGAGCCATCCTCCAGTCCTGAGGTACACACCCCGAATGTAGTGAGGCATTAAATAGGTCTGCCAAAGGTCCTTCAAGGACCTCTGCCAGCTTCTTCAGTACCCTGGGATGGATGCCATCTGGGCCTGGTGCCTTGTCCACCCTCAGTGCCTTCAAACCCTCTCGAACTCTGCTCTCCATGATTTCCCCATCTGTCACCACTTCCTCCCCTGCTTCTGCCATTTCTCCCACCTTGGGTGTCACCCTCTCTTCTCTTTAGTAAATACTGAGCAGAAATACTCATTTAGTGCTTCCGCCTTATCGCACCTGCTTCCACCCAACCCCCTCCTTCCTAATCCTTACTATGTGGTCCTTACAGCTCCTTTCTCCATGATGTACTTAAAGAAGTCCTTCCCTTCTTAATGCCTTGTACCAGCCTGAGTTCCGTAGATGCTTTGGCTCCCCTTACTGCCCTTGTCACCTCCTTCGATTCTGTCAAGTACCCCTCCCTGTCCTCCCCCCTCCCTGTTTCTTGTACTTCCTAAAGGCAGCTCTTTTCCTCCTTACCTTTTCCATGACCTCCTTGCTCAACCAGATTGGTTTCTTAGCCCTAGCCTTCTTGCTCTGGGCTTTGCAGCAGGTTTTGGTTGCCTCCACTATCCCCAGCTTTATGAGCTCCCACCTCTGGTTAGTGTCCATACTAGATTGAATTCTGGCCAGGTACCCTTTTACCACTTCCCCTATCCTCCCAAAGTCGGCCCTCCAGAAGTCCAGCACTATTGTGCCAGATTCCACTCCTTCCTTGCCCATATCCAATGTGAGCCATACTGAGCGGTGGTCACTCCCTGACAGCGGTTCCTCCACTGTAAGTTCTCTCACAAAGTCCCCATTTGCCAGCACAAGGTCAAGGGTATTTCCTAACCTGGTTGGTTCACTGACCATTTGCAGCAGGAAGCTCCTGGAAGGCATCCAGCAGTACCTGCTCCCTTCTGTTCCTGGTCTATAGTTACAGTGCAGAGTCCGCTCCCCTTTCTTGTGTACAGGAGTTACAGTTGCAGACTTCCACTTTTTGGGAAATTGTGAGTGGCAGAGGGATAAGCTGATTATCTTGGTCAGGTGTTCTAGGAATTCATCCAGCGATAGGAATATGAATTTTAGGTCCAGGAATCCCCGCTATGTCTTGACTTCCCTAGGACTTCTTCAAGGTATTTTCTGGCTTCTCCTTTAGAAATTAACTTGAAAAAGAATGATGGCTGCCCAAGGGTATGTTCCTGGACTCCTGGGTGGTCTGTTGGGGTGGTAGGATCAAAGATGTCAGACTGGAGGATGCTGCTCAAGTCTGTAAATGCATTATTAAAGGCAATTGCTATGAGCTGAGAATCCACTGTTGGGTGCCTTTAATGCTGAGCATTGTTGGGGCAGTATTTTGGGTCTTTCCTGTGATATCTTGGAGGTTGGACCAGAATGACTTACTGTCATTCCATGATCTAGCGACAGCATCCTTGTTGTAGGTGCTTTTGGCATTATGTATTGTTCTGGTACACTTATTCCTTGCTTTCCTATAGGTCTGAATGTTGTCTCAATCCCATGGTGCCGTGACTTGTACCAGAGTTGGTCTCGATTTAAGTAACTTAATTAAGTTAAGTGTGATCCACGGGTTGTGGGCTCTTTTGATCTTCCTTGTTCTTAAGGGTGCGTGCTTGTCGCAGACCATATTGAATTTGGTGATGAAATGCTCCAGTGCAGTATACATATCATTTGTGGTATACAGGTTCAACCAATCTTGGTGCTTAAGGTCAGATTTTAGCTGTTCAAGGTGCCCTCTGAGAGGCACCCAATTGGTTATCAATTTGGCTGGTGGTTTACAGAACTTATTGGACCAATAGCACTTAACAAGGGGTTGCCACCCTTGTGACAGAGAGGACCGTGGTGTTTGTGATATGTTCTGAGCAGTTTTAGAGCACCCAGTCCAGTAATGTCTCCATTCCAGTTTTATAGCTATGTCTGGTTGGCTCCTTAACCAATTGTGAAAAGTGAGCAGCTGAGAAGGCATCCTTGACTGGAGCCACAGCCGTGGAGAGCCAGTTGATGTTGAAGTCTCCCAGCAGAACCATTTCTGTATTTAGGCTCAGTGTACTTAGGCATTCCATCAGGTCTCGAAACCTGTTGCAGTCTGTTAGGTGGAATATAGACTGAGATAATGGAAAGGGTCTTATTGTGCACCTAATAGCAGTTTAATGGCAAGTATTTGCAGTTTGTCACTCCTGATAGGGAGAGGAAGGATATGTGCCTGTAAGGAGTCTCTTATGTGAAGTACACACCCACCTCCTTGCTTTGACAGATGGTCCTGTCTGAAGATTGTGTACATGGGAAGTGATATGGCTTTGTCAGATATTAAGGGGGTTAGCCATGATTCTACTACTGAGAGCACATTGGGGTTGCGTCTAGTCGCCCATACATTTAGCCTGTCCATTTTTTGGAAAAGACTGCAGATGTTTATTGAAGCAAGAGTAAGACCATTAGCTATGTTAGTTTGAGTGCTTGAGTTAAGGGGAGGGCCAGGGTTAAGGTGTATATTTCCTTACAGCAATAAGAGTATTAGGAGAAGGCGTCTAATGTGGTCCCTCAGAAGTCTAGTATTGAGTTTTTGCTGTCTTCTCTTGTGCAGGCGTATCTTAGTGATTCCATAGGAGGCGATGTAGCCAGGGAAGAGAGATATGATTAGGTAACCAGTCAGTGGACCATGATGATGCCTTGTCCTATAATCATTGCTATGGGTAAGGTGGACTGATGTGGTCTCGCCAAAGGATGAGGTTGTGGTACCATAGGCATTCAGATTGGTCCAGGTGGTATAGTGTTTGGTTGGCTTGGATATATTCAACCCACTCAAATGACATCTGTCACAAGATTTTTTTTTGAGTGTTTCACCCAGCGAACTCCATTCCCACAATCTTGTGCTTACCACCAAATTCCCCATCATGCACCACCCACCTAAGCTGCCACCATGTGCTGCTCAGTCACAGACCATAACACAAGCTAGAACAGTTGCTAGTGGCTTTGTTTTTCTGGCAGCTTCAATCTCTGTTAACAGTGCAGGTCACTGATTCAACATCCAGTAACAATTATTATATGGCGCTGGTACCAATCACTACTTATTCCAGCTACACTCACCAATCTCATGGTTACCAGCTGACTCCACATGTAATAGCCGAAACTGCACTGCCCATACATGGCCATCATTGCCCCAGGCTTTCAAAAACAAAATGGCTGCTTACTGTTGTGCAGGTTCTACCAACTAGGTCTGGAACATCACTGACATTACTTTACAGTATTTAGATTTAAAAAAACAAACAAAAAACTAATAACACCTTACATTTAAGTTGGCTGCCATCTACTGGCCAAACATTAAAAGGATACTGCCAGAAAGGGACTACTTTTTTCTGTTTGCAATTTGTTTTCATTGTTTTTCTTTTTTCACTAATGTAAATAAAGAGAAGACTTGCAAAAAAATTAATGTTCTATTACTGATGAATGGATCCATTTCATAATCACAATATGGCACTCCAGGGACTGTGTCATGGTGAGCTATGTGCCCTTCTTGGGTGGTAGAAGCGCTCGGCTTTGCCTCATGCTTCAGCCAACCGGAAGTGGGCTGTTATCCCACCATAACACACCCCATGCCATGCCTTATTGCTTTAAGTATAATACCTAGTATATTGAGCATAGTGCATCGAGGTGGTAGTACAATACATCAATGAGTACATTACCACACAAACGTACTCAGTACAGGAAAATACCAGTACAATACACTGATGCGTGTGTTACATCAGTGTACTCAGTATATCAATGCATCAGTACAATACGCTAATGTGTACATTACATCCATGTACTCAATACATCAGTGTACCAATACAATACATCAATACATACATCACATCATCTTACTCAGTACATCAATGCATACTGGAGCCCACCAGGATGCAAAGCAAAGCTGCAGACGTTTGCAGCAGAGTTACTGCAGGAAACAAGGCAATTTCAATGGCAGTTTGTATCTGGTGTCATACAGGAATCTTTGACACAGTGTTGCAACTTAGCAAGCTGCATTGTACCAGTACAATACATTGATGCTCAATATACCAATATGTACCTAAAATCGATGTACTCAGTACATCAATGTACCATTACAATGCAGCGATATGTACATTACACCCGATGTACTCAATACATTGATGTACCAGTACAGTACTCTGACGTAAATAAACATCTAAAGAATTTTCTTTAAAATGAAAAAAATACTTTGTCAATATTTTATGATTTTTGGTCCATATACATCGAAAATAAATAGTAATGGCATACATTTGCGCAAGATAAAGTATTTTCAAAGTGGACTAATCACGTTACATACGGTTTTCATTTTTCTTGACTATCACCGGGTTAACTGGGTGGAAACTTGGTTGCAAAATAGAAGGCAAAGGGTTGCAATTAAAGGTGTAGTATCTGAATGGAAGGATGTGACTAGCGGAGTCCCGCACGGTCAGTGTTGGGTCTTTGTGTATTTAATATATACGTAACATCAATTAAGCTGAACTTCCCAAATATCTGGTTGAGTAAATTTGCAGACGATTGTAGGATTGGAGGTATTGTTAATAACCTGGAGGATCAGGTCAATGTTCAAATGGCCTTAGACACATTGTTTCATTGGACAGTCCAGCATAAGTTAGAGCTTAACTTAAATAAATGCGCAGTGATGCACTTAGGCAATAATAATAGTAAATTTAAGTATAAGCTGGGCGATGTGTCATTACAACAAACTAAAGTGGAAAGAGATCTGGGGGTACAGGTAACCAATTATTTGCAGTTTGATACACATTGTAATACTATTGTAAGGAAAGCTAGTCAGGTTGTAAATTGCATACTATGACATATTGGTAGTAGGGAAAGCAAAGTGCTTCTGCCACTGTATACTGCATTGGTTCGTCCACATCTTGAATATTGTGCACAGGTTTGGTCTCCCTATAAGAAGGCGATTATTAAAAGAGTGGAGGGGGTACAACATAGGCTGACTAAAAGGATTAATGGAATGCGTCATAAATCATATCAAAAGAAGCTTCAAGATATAGGGTTATATACATTGCAGTATCGAAGGTTGAAGGGCGATATGTGCGTGATATTTAGGCGCTTAGGATGAGCTGTTAAAAAAAGATATAAGGAAGTGAAAGGAAGTACGGTTGTCTGTATGAACCCGGAAACAGTAAAGCAAATGCAATCATAAACGAGATGCAAATGGTAACGCTTAACAGTAAGGCTAACGCAAACGGTAATGAAAGTGAAACGGTAACAGACACGAAAACAATAACGGTAATGGTGAACCAAACATAAATGGAAACACAAACGATAATGCAAATGGAAACAGTAGTACTAAGAGTGACGTAAACAGAAATGCTTATGCAAACAGTAACGGAAATGCAAGCGCAAATGTAAAACACAATGATAACGGAAACGCGCTAAATGTGAATGCAAACACTAACGCTTAATGCTAACGCACATGCTTTGTGTTCAAAAGAGATGCATTCAGAAGCACAGTGAATACAAAGAATGTGGGCATAATAGTAGCCCTTGGACAGGAAAATGAGCACTTGGAATACTATATTGCTTATATCTCAAGAACGTGATTTAAGCAGGAAAAAAAATTAATCTATATTATTTATTATTTTCCAGGTTGTTTGCACTTAGCCCCCAATGGGGGGCCTAAGAATTTTTGAGATGAAAAGTCCATATCTTGAACCGTTTTCAAGATACGGGACCCAAAAGGCACCTTGGACGCCATAATGTTATCATATGGCTTTCTTCCCTGCAAATTTCAGCCCAAAAGACCAAACTGTTGTTTTGCAGCAGGGTGGCAAAGATTTCCCATTGTTTTGGACATAGTGTCACAAATTACTTTCGCAAATCACGACACTTTCGCAAAAAAAAAAAATCACAAAAGTATCACATATGTGAAAGTACTTTGCGACACTACTTTTTACAAAAATTTAAAAATTAATATTTCTGGGGTGGTTTACCCACCCAAAAAAAGACATGGCTAGCATCCTCAGGGCTTGACTAGATGAACACAATAATAATTGTGTCCCTAGAGGGTCCCAAATTTAAATGCCAAGCATTTTCTGACCACCAACTGAAAAAAAAAAAAAAGACTGAATCACAAAAGTAAAAGGGTCATTTAGCATAATTAAAACTGCATTTGCGACATTTTTGCATAGTTTGTTAACTTTTCCCATAGACTATCATGGGATTCAGTGTTTTTTGAATAACTTTTGAACCGTTTAATATTTTTTCACAAAATTTTCGAAAGGCACATTGGGGACCCTGGCTGTATCGTCTCTGAAGTTTTCAGACTGATCACACAAACTGTGAGGGCTGTAGGCGCGAGCAAAGAAACACACAAAAAAACCATAATTTAGGTGTTTTGTGGTGCTCTGTAGCTCCACAACCGTATATCCAACTGTAACAAAACTTGGCAGGTCCAGAGACCTATGGTACTGGCCCATGCACTCTAAATTGCAAACAAATCTGTCATATGGTGCCGATGTTATTAAGGTGCAAAATTTCAAATTTAACCTTAAATGGGGTACTCAACCCTAACTATAGTGGCACTACCGTCCACTGTTATGTGTATATACATATATATAGTTTAGGTTAGGTTGGGAGCTTTGCACCCCCTTAGTTAGCCCTTCACAGCATCGGGTATGCACAGATGGTCTCAACTCTCACCCCATCACATGTGTAAACAAGCTGAGGTATAGGAGAATGGGTGAGAGTTAGACCAATGACCCCCAACGCATACCTGGCTGCCAGTTGGGGGTGGGCTGGGGTGAAGGGGGTCTTCAACCCTAACACTGAATTTCCTCACTTTGTCACTGTGGAGCAACCCTAAATGATGCATTAAACAGAGATTTTGCCATGAATTTCCTTCTTTTGAGAATGAGGACTATAAATAGTGAATGGAACGTGGTGGGACCGCCCTTCAGGCCCTGTGCTCCCATCACATGATTTTTTGTGACATAGTAATGTTAACTGCAGTGGAAACATGCCGCCAATGGTTACACTACATGGTGACGCAAATGTAAATGGTAAAGCAAACGTTAATAGAAACACAAGCGCAAAGTGATGCCAAAGCAAACAGTGATGCAAATGTAGATGCAAGCGCGTACAGAAACACAACTGGTAATGTGCACTGTCACGGTACCACTATTGTAAATGCAAATGGTAACTGTAACAGTAACAATAACGCCAAAGGAAACAGAAACGCAAACGCAAGCGCCTATGGAAACACAAAGCGTAAAACACACGGTCATGGTACCACAACCGCAAATGCAAAAGGTAATGGTAACAGCAAAAATAATGCCATAGAAATAGAAATGGAAACGCTAGCGCATACGGAAATGCAAACTGTAACGTGCACGGTCATGGTACCGCAGTTGTAAACACAAATGGCAATGGTAATGGTAATGGTAATGGTAATGGTAATGGTAATGGTAATGGTAATGGTAACAGCAACAACACCACCAAAGGAAACAGAAATGCAAATACAAACGCAAGCCCGTCTGGAAACGCAAACTGTAACGCGCACGGTCACGTTACCACAATTGGATAATAGTAACAGCAACAATAACGCCAAAGGAAACAGAAATGCAAACACAAGCGAATATGGAAACGCAAACCATAACGTGCATGGGAATGCAACTGGAAATGCAAATGGCAAGAGTAACAGCAACGATGACGCAAAACGAAAGACAAACGCAAAGGAAACAGAAGCGTAGGCAAAATAGAAATGGGAAACACAAACAGTAGTGGAGACACAAATGGTAACAGTAACGCAATGCAAGCCCAAACAGAAACGTCAAGGGTAACGCACACTGTGGCGCATATGGGAATGCTAACTCAAACGGTTATCGAAACACAAGTGGAAACGCTACATGTGACAGTAACTGGAGTGCACACTCTGATTTTCTCCACCAGCTGCATAGAGAAACACAGTGACTACAAAGAATGTATGCATAATAATGGGCCTCGGACCAGAAAATGAGCTCTTGGAATACTAAATTGCTTATATCTCAGGAACTGTACGACGTAGAGAAAAAATTAAAAATTCCTATGATTCATGACTTTCCTGGCTATGTTTACACTAAATGCTTAGCCCCATATGTGCTAAGCATTTTTCAGATAAAAAGTCCGTATCTCGCACCATTTCCAAGATACGGGCCCCGAAAGGCGCGGCGGATGCCACAGTGTTAGTCTATGGACAAAACGTCAACTTTGGAGTACCGTAACTTTGCATCCCTCCAATATTTTTTCAACAAACCACCAAAAGGCACATCTTTGAGATGTTGGCTTTCTTCCCTCCAAATTTCAGCCCAAAAGACCAAACAGTTCTTTTGCAGCAGGGTGACAAACAATTACTTTCATTTTGGCCATAGTGTTGCAAAGTAGTGTTGTGATTTGCGACACTTTTGCAAAAAAAAATCATGAAAGTGTCGCAAGTGCGACACTACTTTCGCAAAATTTCAAAAACATATTTCTGGGGTGTTTAACCCCAAAATAAAGACATGCCTAGCATCCTCAGGGCTCAACTAGGTAAACACAAAAAGAATTGTGTCCCTAGATGGTCCCAATTTTAAATGCCAAGCATTTCTGTGATCAGTAACCGAAAAACAAAATGGTTGACTCACGACACTACAGGAGTAATTTGCGACACTAAAAACTGCATTTGCGACACTGTCGAACTTTTTGTTAACTTTTCCCATTAACTATAATGGGAAATTTGTTTTTTGAATAACTTTTGAACCGTTCAATATTCTTTCACAAAATCTTCAAAAGGCACATTGGGGACCCCAGCCGCATGTTCCCTGACATTTTTGGACTGGACGTGCAAACCGTGCAACCTGTAGGTGTGAGCAAAGAATGCGCAAAAAAACATAAATGTGCTCCAGAATGTCACTTAATAACTCCGCAGCTGTATACCTGACTGGTATGAAAGTTGTCAGATCCCAAGATCCATGGTTACGTCCCATGCCTGCAAAATTGCAGGCAAATCCATTGAACGGAGACAAAGTTATTAAGGTGCAAAATTTCACCATTTAACCTTAAATGGGGTACTTACTATAATATATATATATATATATATATATATATATATATATATATTAGAGGCAAAACACTCCATTTAATGCACCAGTTAGGATTGTTCCACTGTGATAAAGTGAGAAATTGGCGTTAGGTTGAAACCCCCTGCGCCACCCCACCCTGCCCCCCAACTGGCATCGGAGTGCGCTGGGGTCATCGGCCCTAACTCTCACCCCATCACATGTGTAAAGAAGCTGAGGTGGTGAACTATAGGAGAATAGGGTGAAAGTTAGGACCGATGACCCTAATGCACACCCCAGTGCTGGCTGCGGGGTAGGGAGGGGGTGGGTGCAAGAGGGGAGTTTCAACCCTAACATCGAATTTCCTCACTTTTGTCACTGTGGAACAACCCTAACTGATGCATTAAATGGAGTCTTTTGCCTCTAATTTCCCTTCTTTTTGAGAATCTGCAGTAGAAGTAGTGAATGGAATGTGGTGGTGGGAGCGCTGGGCCCTTTGGGCCTCGCCCCACCATGATGTTTTGTGACATAGTAATGGTAAGTGCAAGGAAACACAAGTGCTAACGGTTGTGCACATGGTGACAGAAACATAAGTGGTAAAGCAAACATTAATAGAAATGCAAGCTCAAAGTGACGTCAAACCGAACAGTGACGCAAAAGAGAGAAGCGACCACATAAGGAAACGCAAACTGTGACATGCACAGTCACAGTACGGCAACTGGAAATGCAAATGGTAATGTTAATAGCATAAATAATGCCAAAGGGAACTAAAACAGAAACGCGAATGCAAGCGCACACGAAAACGTAAACCATGACGCGTACGGTCACAGTACCGTAATTGTAAATGCAAATGGTAAAGTTAACATAAACAATAGCACCAAAGGAAACAGAAATGGAACGGAATGGAAGCTGATACGTGAAATGCAAACCGTAACATCGCACGGTCATGTTACCGCAGTTGTAAATGCAAATAGTAATGGTAACAGCAACAATAATGCCAAAGGAAACAGAAATGCAAAAGCAAATGGAAGCACATATGGAAACGCAAACCGTAACGTGCACAGGCACAGTAATGCAATTGGAAACGCAAATGGTAACAGTAACAGCAACGAAGACGCAAACTGAAAGAGAAATGCAAATGCAAACGAAAGGGGTGCCGGAAACGCAAACAGAAACAGTAGTGGAAATGCAATGGTAACAGTAACACAACCACAAGCACAAACAAGAACACAGAGGGTAACACACACGGAGGCGTACACGGGAACGGTAATGCAAATGGGTACGGAAACCCAAGTGGAAACACTAACTGTTACAGTAATGGAAGCGCACACCCTGTTTTTGCCCAACAGCTGCATAGAGAAACACAGTGTGTACAAAGAATGTATGCATAATAATGGGCCTCGGAGCAGAAAATGAGCTGTTAGAATACTAAATTGCTTATATCTCAGGAACCATGCGACGTAGAAAATTTTTTTTATTTTACATGATTCATGAGTTTCCTGGCTAGGTTTTCACTGAATGTGTAGTCCACAGGGCTACGCATTGTCGTGCTGAAAATTCCGTATCTCGCACCGTTTCCGAGACACGAGCCCCGAAATGCACGGCGCACGCCACCATGTTAGTCTGTGGGAAAAAACTTCGACTTTGGTGTACCATAACTTGGCATCTGTGCAATATTTTGTCACCAAACTACCAAAAGGCACATCTGAGAGATGTTGGCTGCCTTCCCTCCAAATTCCAGCTCAAAAGACCAAACCGTTCTTTTGCAGCAGGGTGGCAAAGAACTCCAGTCATTTTGGCCATAGTCTGAAAAGTAGTGTTGCAATTTGTGAAAGCTGCAATGTGTTGCAGGTGTGACACTACTTTGCAACACTACTTTTTCCAGAAATTTGAAAAACATATTTCTGGGGTGTTTAATCCCAAAATAAAGACATGGCTAGCATCCTGAGGGTCCGACTAGGTAAACACAAAAACGAATTGTGTTCCTAGAGGGTCCCAATTTTAAATGCCAAGCATTTCTCTGATCGGTAACTGAAAAAGAAATGGTGGATTTGCGACACTACTAGGGTCATTTGCGACACTAAAAAGTGCATTTGCGAAAGTGTTGAACTTTTTGTTAACTTTTCCCATTGACTTGTAATGGGAACTTGTTTTTTGAATAACTTTTGTACCTTTCAATATTATTTTATGAAATCTTCAAAAGGCACATCGGGGACCCTGGCTGCATGTTCCCTGAAGTTTTCTGACCGGTTGCACAAACTGTTCAACCTGTAGGCGCGCGCAAAGAATGCACAAGAAAGCGTTAATTGTGCACACGGATATTGCTTAATAACTCCACAGCTGTATATCCAATTGGTACAAAAGTTGGCAGGTCCAAAGACCTACCATGTCCAACTGTGCATGCCAAATTTCAGGCAAATCCATTGAATGGTGGCAAAGTTATTAAGGTGCAAAGTTTCACCCTTTAACCTTAAAAGTGCTACTCAACCCTAACTATGGTAGCACTATCATGATACCATAATATATATATATATATATATCTATATATAATTTTTTTTTAACTGCGGCTTGCGATCGGTGGGGGGGGCCACTAGACACCAGGGCTTATATATATATATTTTAAATTGGGCTGGCAATCGGCGGGGGGGGGGGCAGCAAATAGTACTTTTTGTGCAAAGTGAGAAATTCCACACTTTTGCCATTGATCCACGCTCTGCGAATTTCGCATTATTTGCAAAATATTTCATGGAGTGAATTTTGTCGACTTGGCCCACCTCTACTGCTAGGGAAGCAAGGAGAAGGCTGCATGGAAAAGAAAGCAAACCCCATTAAGCACATGGTGTCTCGCATCCTGCAGTAAGGTCAGAACAAACCAATTACTGAACCTTCTGGTAGGGGACAGTTTGAAGAAAAACAGTTTAGGTAACAAACCTACTTTCAGTGGATTAGCTTTACCACAGAAATAAAACAAAAACCCTGTAAATATTGTAAATACAGTAGTTTTCACGTTGTTTTATTTTGTTCACTGTTTGTTTCATGTTATAACTTGGGTTGTATAAAGGAGAACAGCCAATTGGTTAAACAGCATCAGGTGACCGTGGATTAAATTCCCTTTTTAATCCACACTTGGGTGACCTGCACTTCTTCCCTCAAAGCAAGTGATGTGATTGTCTCCCCAAAATTACATCCCTACCCCACAGATGCAGTACAGTGTTGACACAGAAAATGTTGCTGATGTGGGCGTAGAAATGGAAAGATTTTCAGCTAGTCTATACATCTTTACATGTGATCATTAGCAGTAATGTGTCTACAATATAGAGAATACTGGATGGGCAACTATGTACAACCAGTGTGTTCTGCCACAGAGGGGTTCTGATTCCCTCTGAGCTCGAGAGCGAAGCTCAAGAGGTCCATGGGAATCAAAACCCCAAGGTGCCAAAACACACTGGTTGTATGTGCATAGAGTTGCTCATCCTGTATTTTTTATAGTGTATAGTACTGTGTGAAATATGTGCTTGTGAGTTATTTTCCTTTCCAAATGAAACTGACTCATGCAGTCTCTAGAGGTTCTAGAATGCTGTTCTACCACAGTAGGGTAGTATTACATTCCATGAACTTTGAACTGTGGTACAACAGCATTTTGAAAGGGGTAGAATTCTATACAGAAAAACACTCCACTATACACTATGGACAGGATTCACGACACGTTATTTTCTAAGTTCCACTCCACAACTGCTGTTGAGGACTTGAATTGCCCACAGCTGCGGTGGTAGCAATTCACAGCCACAGTAGTTGCGGAGAGTGTTACGGCCGTAGCCCATTCCTGTGGCTGCGGCCATCACCCTGGTGACACCACCCGCAAGCGGCCATAACCCGTGGAGCTGGCCGTAATCCGGCTCCACCCTTCATGAATACCCACCACTGCGGGTAACCTGCAGCTCCGCAAGTGGCAACCCATTTGCGCAGTGGTTTACCCACAGCTGCGGGTCATTCAACAGCTTCGTGAATCCTGCCCTATGTTTTTTTTCACTTACCTTGTATTTTGCCAACTATTAGATAAAAAGAATCCAGTTGAATCTTTGTATTATGAAGTCAGAAACTCTCTACTGGCAAGGCTATTTCCATACCCATAATGCAGTGTTTGCAACTCATGGAAGTAATGTATTCTCATACATAGTAAAAAGCAAGTAAAACAGATGTTGTAACATGTTTTAATTGACTACTTTGGGAGAGGAGCTGTGTCACTTTGCGGTCCTGTGTTTTGAACACAAAAAGAAGTATTAAAGTATATAGGGCATTACAATATAAATAAACAACACACTACTCATATACTCCAGGAAGCATGCTAATATGTTAAAAAAAAAAGCTATACACAGTTATTCTGATGTTGATTAAAAAAAAAAACACACAAAAAAACAAAATAGAACAAATGTCCCTAGAATCTTGCAGTCCACAGCAATCTGCTAGTGCACACTTGCATTTTCCACATACAGCATTTAGTTTACATGTGATCATTAGTATAAATGTGTCTACAATGCTTCTGTGCTTCACAAAAAGGTCTAACTGAACCATAAAATGATTATCCTCAG
Source organism: Neoceratodus forsteri (assembly GCA_016271365.2). NCBI lineage: Eukaryota > Metazoa > Chordata > Ceratodontiformes > Ceratodontidae > Neoceratodus > Neoceratodus forsteri. The sequence continues at coordinate 184,718,488 of JADMNL010000028.1, read as the reverse complement.
TCTACATGTGGAAGGGAGGCAGTATAGTGCAGTGGTTTAAGGCTCTGAGCTGCAAATCTGGTGACATCCAGCAGGCCAGACCTGGGTTTCAATCCCACAGCTTCCACTTGCATACTGTGTGACCTTGAGCAAGTTACTTAACTTCCCTGTGCTCCCAGGTCGCTCCTGTAAAAAAGCTTTTCAGCTTAGTGTGCTACTCCTGGTTAAACAACTAAATAAATAAAATAAAATACATGTGGAACTATTTTTTAGATGGAAGGATACACAATAAAAATAGTATTTTCCAGCCTTAAAAATCACCCTTTCTGAGCAATTTTTGTGTCCTTCATGCAACCCATGTTATAAGCACAATAACCCACTCCAGAGTGTGGGGTTATATGCATTTAATCCACGCCTGGGGCACTGTGAGGACACTTGACCTGCGGCCTCATGCCTCACAATGCACCCCGGGCATGGATTAAATGCCTATAACCCCACATGGTATCGTGGATTATTGCTAATTTATATGAGCATTACCACAAACACATTGTTGAAATGTGAAAAGTACCTGTAAAAGAAAGAGACAAAGAGGAGTTAAAGATAGTAGCGTCAGAAAGAAGATAAAAAAAGAAGGTAACAAGCCAAACTTACCTGTTCAAATTCAAAATGGATCCATAGGCTGCAGCCAGCCAGATCTCTGCTTCTCTTCTTCCTGAGCTGAAAAAGAGGAGGGCTTGAGGTTGAACCAGAGGCAGGGTTAGACCTCTTGTTAAAGACTTTTGCTAAATACCTCCTCTCCTGTACCTAAAAGGAAAATGATAACGTACAGGTCTATAATAGCAAGGTTTATATTATAGGGGTTGACTGATAACACATCACATAAAAAGCACTATCAGCACTAGTCAGCAATTCACTTGTCATGACAAGTACACAGGCAACACGAACTACAGGTTATCAACACTCATTACGTAGCTCCTGTTATCAGCACTATGTACACGTCAGTGACAAACTTACTGCCAAACTACATTCACTGCTCCACCCCGCCGCTAATTTGTCCACTCCACTCAGCAACAATTCACTTGCACGAAACAGAAAAACACATGAAATATCATCCAATAAAACTAATGCCATAAAAATAAAATAAGTACACGAACATCTCAGAAAGCTTCCTGACCCGACACACACACCGAAACCCAGAAGAACACAAACCCGCCACATCTCCCAACAACCAATAACACCACATTACACAAACAACCAATCAAACAAAGTCTACCGCAGCAACAGAGGAACAGAAATGAAAATTCCAAACACAGGTAAAAAACTATTAAAATAACTATGGAAAAATCAAGCAATGCACAATACAAAGTCAACCCCTATAATATAAAACAAATATGTGATGCTGAGGTATATGATAGCGCTATTATTAAAACTCATGGCAAGTGAGCTCTGGGTTTAATCACTCATGGCTCCACGACTCGTGATAACCCCGAGCTCACTTGCCACTCTTACTGATAAAAGCGCTATCATGTACCTCAGCATCCTGTATCCCCTTAATATCACATTGGATTCTGTTATTTTTGTATTGGTGAATAATATATGAAAGACACAAACCACCAATTTGTAAATGGAAGCCAATCACATGATCAGTGGGAGTGGTATAAAGAGGCCCCTTCCACTGCCTGTTAGGTATCCAGCCTTGCTACAGGTATGACATCTGTTAAACGCAGGCTGTTGATGATTTCAACACTCCTAGAAGCCTGTAGGGGTGTTTCAGTTGCAATTTTGCTGAGATCCTCTGTCCTGAAATTGAAAGCTTTATAAGGTCACTGTGAGAAGCTTCCATACTGCAACTTTGTCATTCTGCATCCTGATAAAACTGGTAAAAAGACTTTATTCTGAATTTTTCTGCATGTCTGATACATATCTGATTTGCACATATCATGAATAAAACTATGCCGCACTAGCTGCACTGCATATTACCCATAGCCTTTTGTGTCTGTCTGACCTTCTTCGCCTGCACCTCCGTCACACCAACCCAGTAGCATGGAGGTGATGCTAGTGCCTGCCATGCCAGCAACTTGGGTTTAGGAGCAAGCTTAGATCACATGGCGCAGGCTATGGGGAGAGAGGAAGAGTGTCCCACAGGGACAGCTCTCCTGCCTTGGGGAGAGAGAACACATAGCTTTTCTGCTTATCTGCCACCTACCAGAGGCAGGGGAGGCAGCGCAGTCAGACTGTTTATTTATTTATTTAGTTATTTAAAAGTTTCACCAGGAAAGACATACTGAACTAAAAAGAGCTTGTTTCCAGTTGTGTCCTGGGGGGGAGGGAAAGGGGAGCACACTTGAAAATACACAGAGTCAGAAACAACATGTTACAACTGTAGACAACAGAGAAATGAATCTGAACTCAACTATGTACAGTAAATTGTGCCATGGATTTAACCCATGCAAATGAATAAATCGATAATCAAACAGTGTGAGAACTCATAAACCGTGCACCACTGCAACCCCAAGAACCCCACCATGGGGGTCATTCCATGGGGAACTCAACAGATGGGTAAGTCACAGAAAAGGTGAGTGATGGCACTGGGGAGTGGGGATCAGAGTAGATGGGGGCTGGGAGGTGGCCAGGGGGTAGAAACAAATGAGGGGAATATATTGTCTAGATGGCAGAAATAAATAGAGAATCATGTATGGACAACGATGTGTAAATAGGTGGGGTTTTTTTGTTTGTTTATTTTTTCATTTTTTACAGACCCGAGGTATCACATCTAGGGCTGTATTTTTGTTATGGGAAATGTTAGAGAAAATCATGGGACTGTCATGGTCAAAATGGCAGAAATCATGAACATCATAGCAAAAGTCATGAAACATCATGGATCTATTGTGTGTTAAACAAATTGCCTTGAATTTTACATATTTTTATAACGCACATCAGCAATGATTTAGATGTTTTTAAAAATTCATTGTTAGCTGGTCCAGTAGCAGGAGGCAGCACATTTTGCTGCCATATAGGAGACTAGGACTCATGTGCAAGCCCCAACATCCCTCTCTGGGGCTGACTTGGGACCAAGTGCATTGAGGTGGTGAGGCACAAAATGATGGGTCTATATTTTCAAACACCATAAACTAAGGTGAATTTATGAATGATGTTAAAATCATGGTGTAAGCCGCACAGTGGCATGAAGGACTGAAATGTTAGGTGCCTCACCTGCTACCTGGATTTGGAAACCAACCAGGGTTACTGGGGCTGACCAGGTGAAAAGGACTGAGCATCCATGGATAGCTGTCCTTCTTCAGGCAGGGGGCGGGACAGCGCTAGCCACTACTCAGCTGCCACTTAGTGGAGGCTGTGTGGAGCAGCAGTGATAACCTCCTGATTAGCTGGGAGCAGGGTGTGTATGTGTGTGTGTGTGTGTGTGTGTGTGTGTGTGTGTGTGGAATTCTACAGTGCATGCCATGCCATTGCACATTTGCCAACTTGGGAATGGAGTAAACGGGAAAAATGAATATGCCATGATTGCTATATATGACAGTGACCAGGAGCGCTTGGACCCCTCCCCATGTTGATCTCTGCTGGCACAACAGAGGGGGGAATGGGGAGTGGTGGTTGGCACTGTGGGCACTGGGGACACCTGAAGAAGGTATAGGTGGTGACTGGAGACCAAGAAACTAAATGAAAATAAACAATCATCATGTCTTGGATTACAGAGAACCATTAAATTGTATATAAATGTATAAATACTTGAGTGTACCCTGTTCCTTTAAGAAATGTTCAGACCATAGTGAATGTGTTTTGCCAGCTGCAGGGGGACTTTGCGCTATGGTGCTAGCAACACGCAAGCAAGGACTCTGCCTGAGTCCATTCTTCAACCAGATGACAGTACAGAGGGATAGCTATCAAACTATACAACTTTTATTCGTCAAAACTATTTGGTTTGCCTGCAGAAAGACTTTATTCCTGGGAATAGCTATCAACTCTTTACATGGGTGCCATTTTGGTAACCTCTGACCCCGCTCTGACCAATCAGGAATCAAGGAGCTTCATGGATGGCAGCTATGACTCCTGGGTAGAGGGTGTGAGCAGTGTTCCTGGAGTCTTTTCATTTGACCAATTAACTAGTTAACCAGCCTCATTCATATTAATTTCCATGATGGACAGCTATATTGTGCAGTGGGACTGAAAGGCTTCTCCTGAGATGTTGGGGGAGAATGCAGTTCGCAGGCTGTGAGCTGAGTTTGAGTCTGGCGGAGAGTGTTGGGCAGACCAGCTCATGGATCGAGTGCTGAGAGACACTCCCTGTGAAGAATAAGTGAGTTCAGTGAAAGAGAAGGCCTGTGGGGCCTGCACATCCTGCATCTGTTTGTGAGAGGAAAACCAGCTTCCTGCTGATTGGGAGAGTCAGTTCCCAGTGGTGAGACTGTTTTGATGAAGAGAAACTGTGGTGTTTGTGAGCAAGACCCCTCAGCTGAAATTGAGGTATGAGACTGAAATCTGCCAGAGCCTGAGGCCCACTAAGCTCCAAAGTCTGAGGAGCCCGAAAGTATGAGAAGTGATACCTGGAATGTGGGACACAGCCACATAGACTGTTGTTTTCCACCTGAAAGCTGGGACACCACAAAAGAGACTGTTTGTCCCTTGCATACCTCTCAAGTGTCCCCTCGTTATGAGAGACATCCCTCATTTTACCCCTTAAAATGGCTCTGTCCCTCATCAGTCCCTCATGGAAAAGGTGCTGCCCACACTGAGAAAGTGCTGTAAATTCAGACTTTAAAGCACAAATTCTTAATATTCTAAAATATTAAATCAAACATTAACTTTGTACAAGCAAAAAACTATGGTTTTCACAGTGTTTTGAGCCTGTATCTCCATGTTTGAGGATGGGTCTCTCATTCTGAGGGTCTGTGTCCCTCATTGTCCCTCATTTTGAGTGTCCAAAACTGTCATTGTCCCTCATTTCAGTGACAAAAGGTTGAGCGGTATGGTCCCTTGGTCTGGAGAAGCCCAGGCCTGCCTGCAGAAAATTTCTTCTTGCCCAAGCACAGAGAAGCCACAGAGACTGTGTGATTCCTGCATTCCACATAGGAATCAGTTCCGGGGGGACAGTCTGGGGAATTGGCTCAGTAGTGCTACTACCAGGCATTGCTGATCACCTCCGCCTGGAGGTGTGTGGTCCCTGCTTCCTGGAATTGGCCCAATCCAGTGATAAGAAGGTGACAAGCTGCAAGAATCTGCAATCAAGGCAGAAGGTGACAAGCTGAAAGCAACCAGTCCCCATTTCAGCTGCCATCCACAGTAACGTTAACAGCCTTAGAGACAGCCAAGCTGAATTTGCTAGACCCTGGGACCAAGGACTCCCAAACTGTGAGTAAGCTCGGGGCCTGCCCTGACTAGGGTTATCCAAAACCAGTTAAACAGTTCTTTTCTTCTTTCCAAATTGCACCATTGCGGGCCACCCCCGAGGCAACTTTCCAGGCCTGCATCTTGCCATATCTGGGTACCAATAGGGACTAAGGGAAACACTGGTACCAGTGGGGGAGGTGGGTTATACTGCTGCTGTTGCTTAGGAAGGGGCCACAGTTGTACTGGATGTTCACTATTTCATCAGATCGTTATTTGCTTATTGCATCCCTTTTATTCCCCTCCCTGTTAATAGATATTTCCTTGTTGTTATTGAATTCTGTTTATGAGCATATTATTAGCGATAGTCAATAACTGCATGCTTAACAAAGTACTGAACTGTTCAATGGTATTCTGTGCGTGGGGTGACTGTGAGGGGAGGTGGGGAGGTACAGCATCCCAGGGGGTTGTTTTGTTAAACCATCTAGCCCACTATAAATTACTCTAGGTGGAGGCACTATGCTATCTACTTTATCATTGGGAAAGAACCCCCCCCCATTTTCCGCCTGAACAAGAGCCCAGGCCCAGGTCCCTATCCTTGGTGAGCCCACAAGGCAGGGGTAGCAGCCCACTGGTACACGGCACCCAGGTTATAGAGAAATAAAGTGAGAGCTGTGTAGTAGGAAGCTGAGAGAGATGAAAACATTCCTGCCAGGGATTTCTAAGTGTTGTTGGATTTGGGTGTTGGTGCCTTGCTGTGTAACATTATAAGAAAAAAGTTCCACCTTGTACTACAGTCCACTGACTAACAACTGACGCATGTCTGACTCCTACAAAAGGTACCACAAAATTAATAGAAAGTACCAAAGGCACTGACAGGCCCCAAAGGAAGTGATTTGTGTTACATAAATAAATAGTTCTTACTTGCCTTATAATATAAGTAAATGGGGCTCAGGAGATATCTCCTGGCTAATAGGGAATGTCTCCTCATAATTTTTTAGGGTTCAAGAACTGATATGCAGAACTGGGTGGTTCTGAAACCTTAAGAAGTTACAGTGGGATGCTCTTAATTAGCCAAGAGACAACTCCAATGCGCATTTAATTTTTATTAAATATTCCTTTTTTCAAACTCATATTGTATTTCAAATGAGAATGCGCTTGCTGTGAAGTAAACAGTAAAAAAAAAACAAAAGGATTGCAAAGTTCGATAATAGACACATCTGAGGAGCAGGGTCATGTACACTGACCACCTCGGTGCCTGGGTTTTATTTTGTGTCAGTGCTTTAACCCTTTCTATTAAGTATGCTTTATAGTTTGTCTTTGAAAAACAGATTTTAAATTTCCAGTCCTGATAGCTGAACACCCAACCTTGCAGTAAACATGCAGCAGAGGTGAAGGCCTCCATATTCAGACATGTCTATTTCAGCCATACAAAATAGCTCACCGTGATCAAGGAGGCATGTTTATAAGGCAGCAAGTATGAATATTGGCTTGTGGTAGCACTCTACAAATTGCATAAGCATGGTTCACCCCAGTTCCCTGCTGGCAACTGACACCCAGGAACATAGGTTGATAGCCCATTCCAAATGGAGTAGCACCTTTGCATCTGGTGCCATATTCAGAGGCCTGCATGTTAATGAACCCATATGGCATGCAGCGTGCTAAGGGACCACTGGCATGCTATTATGACCACTAGCAGCTCTGCACAATGCCTCCATGCATATGTATACGTGGAGCCATTGTGAAGAGCTTAGACTCTTGCCACCACCCTCACCCAGTACCTATACACTAATGTATAAATCCCTGGCAGTCTAGTGCTTCTCCCCAACTGCCCTGATCCTGCTGTGTTGTCCCTTGGCACCCCCTCCCACCCTGATCCCTGATGTGAAAGGAAATTATTATGGTAGTCCAGTGATACCCCCTCACCTGACCCCCTTGTGAAAAGAAAGTACCCTGGTAATCCAGTAGTACCCCCTCTCCCCAATCCCTGTTGTAAAATGATGCTCCCCTCCTGTCCTCCCAGTCCACCCACTAAGCACCCACCACCCTCTACCCCTGTCCAGCACCTGCCTCATCCTAAAAGGCCAAGAACATGGCAGGCTGAATGGTGGATTGCCACCAACACATGCCCTCCTCTGCACACCGCAGCAGGCTGCCAGCTAAATATAGGATCAGAGCACACAAGCGGTTTCTGGAGAGGAATCAGTTTGGATCTGCAGTGCTGGAGTTGTCTCTGATGCAGCCTCTTGTTTCTCACTTGCCACAATAAATGCCTGTTATTTGCTGTCCTGCTTGATTTGTATTTTCATGTGCACTGCAGTTTTTGTATTTGTGGCCTCGCCCTACACTGCTGCTGAAAGTTCACTGTTACATATTTTTATATTTGCAAATTATGAATTCAAAGGAAAAAACTTCCTTGCTGATACTGCTTGAGCAATAAAACTATTTCTTTCAGTAAGCATGATCTTCTTTTTAGACAGCTGTAACTGATATAGAACCTTTAATACCTGAAGATAATTAGGGTGACAATATTCATGTTTAATTTGCTTTGGGATTTTTATTTACATGCACTTGTGTTTTTCTGGCACTTTGTATGATTACTGCATCACCTTTAAAGTTTCCAATCTAGTAATATTTTAACGTCCCTTGTAACAGAAAAGAATGAAATGAAGTAAAATTGCTTATTTAATGAATATAATTTAAAGATGTGCAGACACTATACAGCAGATATTGGATATCACTAGTTAGCTCTTCATTACTGAATACTCACTATGTGACCCTAAGCAACTCACTTAACTTCCCAGTGCTCAATTCCACCCAGTTACAGAAAGGGGGGTAGCAGGACTTCACCAGAAAGGAGATGTGGCATCTCAGCTAGGCTATCCTGAGTAAATACATTGTAAAGATGGGTAAAGGTTAGATCCCACTGGATATGAGATACTGCATCTCAGTTGGGCTATCCTGGATAAAGACATAGTAAGACGGACAGACAGACAGACAGACAGATAGATAGATAGATAGATAGATAGATAGATAGATAGATAGATAGATATAGATTTATTATACTGACTCAGTTGCAACACTATAGTTAAAGGGGACAAGAACCAAGTACAAGAGCCTGTTGAATGCATTCAGAGATACAGTGGTGTTACAACTCACCAGACAACCTCAACTCAAGGCACATTGCCGCAGCCATGTTCATTGACCTATCCAAGGCTCGACATGGTCAGCCATCCCTCCTGCTTAACACCCTCACACAGTTGGGTCTCTCAAGGACCACGTGATTGGTTCACCAGTTACCTGTCGTTCAGATCCCAATGTGTCAGGATCAACAACACTATCTTCAGTTCATGCCCCACCTGCTCTGCAGTCCCACAAGGCTCCATCCTGGGGCCCCTACTTTTCAGCTTGTTTTGAAATGCTCTCCCTACCTCGTGTACCGAAAAAGTCCTCTTGTATGCAGATGACGCAGCCATCTATGATTCCCACCCAGACCCATTGGTCCCACAGACCTTTCTCCAGTCTGCCTTTAGCCAGACAGAACACTGGTTCACTGAGCATAGGCTGATACTTAATCTAAAAAAACAAAGACCCTCCTGTTCGCCCACCAACAAAGTAAGCTAAAATATGCCCAAATGTCCATCCAATCCAGCTCACACTACACCCTGGAACAGGTCTCATCATACAGGTGCCTGGGTGTCATCTTTGACTCAGCCCTCTCTTTCCACGACACATCAGCACCCTCACATCCACCGCCAATGCAAGAATCTGCCTCCCCAGACACCCTAAGGTTGGCTATTACATCATCGGTACTCTCCCTAGTTGACTATGGCCTGCTGGTATATTGCACAGCCGACGCCACAGCTATAGGTAAAATAAAAGTAGTGATCAATAAAGCCTGCAGACTCCTAACTGGTGCTGACCAAATGACACATACCTGCACCCTCTACTCCCTTGCCCAGATTCTTAACTTTGATGAAAGGGTACAATACAAGGCCTGCCTCATGACTAAAAATCTGTGCTTGGCCCAACCCCCCGGCCTATTGGGTGCCCTAACAACCTCCACTCCCTCCATGAGCACTCACAGCTCAGACAAAACCTCTATTACTGCCCCTAGGGTCTAAACAACCCTGGCACAAGATCGTTCCTGGTCAGGGCCCCCACCTGGTTTAACGCCCTGCCCACTCTAATCACCTGCCATGCTAAGCTTGGCACTTTCAAGGTTGCCCTGAAGAACCACCTTCTGACCTTCCGCACATGCAACTGTCCATAATAGGTCCCCACCACCACACCACACCCCCCCACCACCACCCCTGTTGTTTTTAGGCCTGGTTTTTGGCTCAAGGGACAATTTGCGCAAAGCTCTCCTCTGAGTCCCATGATATTCTACAAAGTCTTACCTCAGACTGCACATTATGCACTATCAAGCCTGCATTTCTGGCATATTGCTAGCTTAGTTGCATTGCTGTATCGAGTATCTAGGTCATAGGCTAAATATTTTGCTCACTTTAATACAACAAATGTTATTGTAAACCTTGCACATGCATAATTTTATTTATTTTTTATTTTATTTAAACAGCAGTTTGGAAAACTTTTGAGCCATAGGCTCATTTACAAAGGTACCTTGTCACAGTAAGACAAACCAAAATACACAGTATAGCAGTACAACACATAAGTATAACAGTAAATTAAGACATAGATACAAACAAGCTGGTACAGGTAGGATGGATGCAAACAATACCAGAGTTATGTTGTCCTTAGCAGCTTAGTAATAAGCTTTGTCATAAGTATTGAGTACGGCTTTGACTAGCGGCAGTTACAGCATCGGGTGTTAATAAGGTGGTTATGTAAGGAAGTTTTGAAGCACGATATAGTTGGAGCTTCGGAGATGGAGGGGGGCAGTGTGTTGAACCAGGAGGGGGCCCTAAAGCTGAAGGCTCTTTGGCCGTGAGAGGTCCTAACTCTAAGGATAACAAGAGAGGTTTTCCCAGAGGTCCGAGTATGAACTAGAGGGACAGAGCGGCGTATGGTGGGGGTCAATCCTGGTGGGGAAAGCCCAAGGAGGGTCTTTTTTTTGTAAGGGTACAGGTAAGATATTTGAGGCACTCATCGAGATCAAGTACCAGCGCTTTAGCATACAGTAGACAGGTGTGTGTCATCCTAGGTGCTCCAGTAATTAACCTGCAGGCCTTATTCAGAGTAGTGTGAATTTTATGGAGTGCGGTCTGATCAGCAGCACCATACACCGGCAGTCCATAGTCCACTAGGGACAGGATAGAGGAGGTGACTGTGAGTCGCAAGAGCCTGGGGAGGCAGTGTTTATACCAATGTAAGATGCCCAATCGGATATTAGTGGCAGTGGCTAGGCAGCGATGTGTCCATGAAAGGAGAGGAGGGGTCAAAATGGATCCTAGGTATTTATAGGAGCAAACTTGTTCGAGTGGGAATGAGGACCCAGAGTGAATGAGGAGTTTGAAGTTGCAGGACTTGTTTTGGGGATGAGAGAAGAACATGGTTTTTGTTTTTTTAAGATTTATCACCAATCTATGTTCCTTGAACCAGCCCTCAGCTTCAGTGAAGGACTTCTGCAGCGAGTCCTGGAGGGCAATAGGGTTATGACTTGAGGCAAAGATGACTGCATCATCAGCGTACAATAGAATGTTCCCCGAGCAAGAGCGTGGAAGGGTGTTAAGGTAAAGGGAGAATAGTAAGGGGCCCAGAATGGAGCCCTGGGGAACCCCAGAAAAGATAGGACAGATGTCTGAGTAGGTCCCATTAATTTTTACATGCTGTGAGCGGTCAGACAAATAACTGGTGCACCAGGAGATAGGCCCAGCAGCAAAACCAGAGAGACTAAGGGCATCAAGAAGGAGGGGGTGGGAGACAGTGTCGAAAGCTTTCGAGAGGTCAATGAAGACAGTACCAGCCAGAGAACCAGTGTCTAAGGAGGAGTGGAGAAAGTTGGAGAACTCTAGGAGGGCTGTGTTGGTACTGTGGCCTACTCGGAAGCCATGCTGCTCAGAACAAAGGACATTGTAGGTGGAGAGGTAGTCAGAAATTTGAGAAGCCACCACTTTTTCCAAGGCCTTGGAGAGAGGAGAGAGAATGGAGATCGGTCGATAGTTTCCAGCCACAGTCCTATCACCACCTTTAAAGATAGGGGTGACAGTGGCGACTTTCCAGGCAGTTGGAACCTTCCCCAGGCAAAGAGAGTGGTTGATGAGGCATGTGATCGGGGTAAGGACTGTGTCTAAGACCAGCCGTAGGATACACGGATCCAGGGTGTCACTGCCTGTACTATTACTCTTGAGGGCAGTGACAAGGTGCGGCCTAAGTTCTTGGGCAGAAACACGGTGGAGGAGAAAATAAGGGCGAGAAAGATTTATGGCAGGTGCTGGGGAGGAGGGTCAAAAATTTGTAGGGAGGATAGGGCTAAGGTCAGTGAATGAAGTGTTGAGGTGGTTGGATGAGGGCTGGGTCTGAGGAGATCACACCATTAATGTTGATCTGGGTGGGTGGGGGAGTGTGCACTCCCATTTAACTGTTTAATGTTATCCCAGAAGGTTCTGGGATTCCCCCATGAGGCAGTGAGTGAGCACCGATAGTGCTCAGACTTGGCCTTTCTGATGGCCCACGTGCACTTGTTTCGGGCGGCAGCATATAACCGCCTGTCATTGGGCCGGCCAGTCTCAATGGCATGGTGCCATAGGTTGTCCCTATGTTTGAGCTGGTGGATCAAAGCTGGGGTAACCCAGGGGGCATTCTTCCTTTTAGAACGGCGGGTCAACACTGGGGCAAAGATATCACAGGCATTATTAAAAGTTTAGGTAAAGAAGGAGAGAGCTGTGTCGATGTCAGGAGTTGCCAGTATAGGAGACCAGTCAATTTGGGAAAGAAGTTCCTTAAGTTTTATCAGTCCACCAGGTATTAGACGCCGCCAGCATGTGGACTGTGCTATGGGTTTGGGGACTGAGGTTGACCAGTGGAATAGAATGGGGGAGTGATCGCTGAAAGAGTCTGGGAGGACTTGTACATTGGGGATCCGATTAGGGCGGTTGGTGAGTACCACATCAAGCAGGGTACTGGAGCCTCTCTTGGGGTTAGTCCTGGTAGGGTGGGTAACTAGTTGCGTTAGGTCTATTGCAGAAAAGGAGTCTCGGGTAGAGGAGGAGAAAGGGCTGAGCCAGTTGACATTTAAGTCACCCACCAGAATTTGATCAGCGGAAGGAGGTAGAGAGGTAAGGTATTCTGTAAGAGAGGCAATGACCTGTGTTTGGTCCCTGGGGGGCACGTATGCAGTAGTCAGAAAAAGGGGTCCCTTTAAAGGGTCAGGGGTTAGTTTCAGCGTAAGCGCCTGGGCCCTGGAGTCAAGCATGGAAGCGGGCAGGGCTAGTACGGGGAGAGATTTCTTGACATAAATAGCGCAGCCGCCGCCCCGTCTCCCAACACGGTCGGACCGGAAAAGGGTGAAACCAGGAAGGGAGACTAGGGAGTCAGGGGAGGATTTCGACAGCCAAGTCTCAACCAGGGTGATGACATCAGGGTTAATTGATGTGACCAGGCATTGTAGTGAGTCAAACTTTTTTAGGAGGCTACAGATATTCATGGAGACCATGCATAGGCCTGTGGTGCGAGTTGGGGAGCTCCTGGGAACCGGGCCAGGGTTTGGATGAATGTTCCCTGACAGGAGTAGTAGCATGACTAACACCCTGGCTGGGAGATGGTGAGAGGTTTTCCTACGATTGATATGAGAGGGGGGGGGAGGCTAAGGGAGCAGGGGTGGGCAGGGAGGTACAGGAGGGGAAAGCAAGAATAAGAAGACACCCAGATGTGCCTGAGGTGAAGAGAAAGCTATGGGGAGGGCAGGGAGGACGGGGACACACAGAGGTCCCAAGGGGCAGGAGAGGAGGTTCAGGAGCAGGGGAGGGAGGGGTGCCAGGGCACAGTGTGGACTAGCAGATGGGTAAGTGGGTAAGTGCACTGCTAGTGGGGATAGGCACAGGAAGCGTGAGGCAGGGCCAATACATTGTGGTGAGCAAGATCCCAGGGAAGTAGTGCTGTACAGGTAGGAGTAGGAAGTAGTGAGGCATAGGTCCCTCTGGTGGCCAACAGGTATAACCTGCAAATGGGAAAGTGGGGAGATGGGTTCTGGGCAACAGGACGTGATGTCACCGATGTGATGTCACGGGTGGATCCTTAAATTGACAGCCGCCCTGGTGGGAGGGTGGTTGGTGGGCGGGCAGACGGCGCAAGCGCCCGCCTGGCTAGCACCCTCTGCAGTCGCCCAGATGAAGAGAAGAGGCCTCTTTACCTCAAAAGTTATCAGGCTGGAGATTTGGCTTCCTCAGCTACTCAGGTGAGCTGCTTGTTGCTTCAGTTGCTTGATTGTCCCGAGTGCCTAGCTTGGGGGAGGAGCTGCCTATGTAGTGGAAAAACAAAGCCTCTCATTACTATGCAGCGGGAGAATATGTTGTGACTTACACAAAGGAGCTCCACTCTAAGCAAACAGGGCTATTCCAAAATGAGGTCACACTAGGACCCAGCTAACCTAATGCCTTCAGATTACAAGCACAATTAGCTCAGTACCACCATATTAAACAGGTCTGATCTATATTAGCTGCTTGGTATATCTGGCTTTAAGAAGTAATCAGCAAATTAGCTCCAAATACCACCATATTAAACAAGTCTGATCTATATTAGCTGCTTGGTATATCTGGCTTTAAGATGAAATCAGCAAGGCAACTCTAGAAAAGCCAGTGAGTCCCTAGCTTTACACTTCAGCATTACCAGCACAAAGAGAAGCAAATAACAAGCCCACCCAGTGGTGAACAGGAACAAAGTTCATAAAATATAAGTGTTCATCAGGTAGCACCCCTCTGCAGGCGTCCAGACGAAGAGAAGAGGCTCTCTTTACCTCGAAAGTTATCAGGCTGGAGATTTGGCTTCCTCAGCTACTCAGGTGAGCTGCTTGTTGCTTCAGTTGCTTGATTGTCCCGAGTGCCTAGCTTGGGGGAGCTGCCTCGAAAGTTATCAGGCTGGAGATTTGGCTTCCTCAGCTACTCAGGTGAGCTGCTTGTTGCTTCAGTTGCTTGATTGTCCCGAGTGCCTAGCTTGGGGGGAGCTGCCTCGAAAGTTATCAGGCTGGAGATTTGGCTTCCTCAGCTACTCAGGTGAGCTGCTTGTTGCTTCAGTTGCTTGATTGTCCCGGTGCCTAGCCTGGGGGCTGCCTCAAAGTTAATGCCCCAATGCACTGTATTAAAATATTTTGTTCACAGCAATACAACAAATGTTACTGTGAACCTTGCACATGCATGATGCACTATACACTGTATCTCACTTGTATGTATTATACTACACTGCTGTCTCTGTGGAGCGGTTGTAGGTTAACAGATGGACCAGACACCAAACTTCAGGTTCAGCACACAATCTCTATGTGATGTTTATTCAAAATACAAGAAATAACTTTCTGCAATGGTATATTTCTTCTTCAGCACATCAGTTTGCAACAACAGACTATGAATGTCCTTTTTCTGCATTTAGCCAGCACCTACTGACACTGATCTCTGATCCAGTTCACTAGCGGAGATGTACCTATAACCCTTATGCAGGCCTCATTTGCTTACATAGTGGGGCCCAAAAGAAGAAAAATAAAACAAGCTATAAACAAAGAACCTCAACGTAGAATCACTGAAAGAAGGTTACCCAAAGGGCATTGGCAACAAATCAAGTTTCAAAGAAATACATCATACATACTTCCATAATGCAATGCATCATGGGATATATGCAAATCACCATGCAATTTAGACTTTTCAGTTTACATCAATTTCCATGCATTTTAAATAACACAACTAGCTTAATTTCTGTAATAGACATGTAGTACTTTTACCATTATTAAAACACCTAGTGCCATGGTATTTTCAACATTTACAGGTTTCATAAACATAAGGTTTATACATTAAGGTATTTTATAACATAGTGCTATTACATACTAAATCCAACAGCAATAAACACAATCTGCTTTTACGTACACTTGAGGTCACCACAATAACCTCCCTGTACAAGAACTTGAGGGGAAAAGGAAAAATTAAAGAGGACACTATAGCATAGTCGAGGGAGAAGAGGGTGCCTACAGGTGGCCAACCTTATGGACTAGAAATGGTAAAGGATAGATTAGGCTTAGAAATAGAAGAACTGTTGCAACAGATTTAAGAAAAGGTCGGTCCTCAAGAGTGGCAGGAGCTCCGGTCACAGTCTTTTCTGTACGTCTCATATGTATTTTCCTATGACGTGGAGCCTTTGGAAATGAGTCTCTGGTTCAAGGTTGTAAATTCGAATCTCAAATAAATAAATAAATAAATAATGTAAAATCGGTAGTAAAGAAAGATGTCAGGCACAATGGTCTCTACCCATGTGCATGTATTCTGTGTGCTGCTTACTGTTTGTCAGCACGAAACAGGAAGTAACATGTAGGTTACATATTGTCATGGTTCGCTTCCATAACATCCAGAAGTGAATTCGTGCAGTAGCAGTCAACATCACATAATCCAATGATGGGTGTGTAGCAAGTGAGACATAGAATATAGGTCTTGCTTCATGTAATTGCAATGCATTGTTTCAGGTTACTGACATCGCGGCTGTGAGGCACATCCTCGAGTCTCGTGATCAAATATAAATTATGACCTTCTCGCAACAGCGCTTAGGTCATGTTGAATCACCGCTGACAGTGTGTAATAGACACAGTGAGAATCTCCATCCCTGGTCAGCGCCACCTGCCGCTCTGTAATAACTAAACCTTATGGTTGTAAATGGAATTCACGTCTTGTTAGATGTGTGCCTCAAATGTGTCTTGCAGCCCGAGGCATGTCAGTGGACTCCTAAACAGTATGACTGCAGGATATACCCGCATCCGCCTGCAGAACTACATGTCCAAATGGATGTCTGTGCTCAGCAGTCTGTTCATGTCAACAGAGCCCACTGTACTGTAAAACAACATGAAATGCACAGAAGATTGGGAAATTGCATTCTGCCCTATTCCAAGATAGAACCCACAACCCTACACACTGATGTCCAACAGCTTTGCCACTTCACCACTGTCTTTGCTGGATAACTATGTTACATTCTGTACTCTTCTGACTTAACCCACAGAGCGAGCCTATGCAAATAACTAGAAGACAGTGGGACAAAGTGCCACATCTGTACCCAACAGCCAGTGATGGTCTTTGTATGTACAGAAGCATTTCACCAGGAATCTGTGTACGGGTCACTGTAAGTGTAGTATTGTTGGGGTTGTTTGGTATCCATTACTAATACTCTAATGGCTGCTCATTAATGCTTCATCATCACCATCACCTCCCTGCCGCCCCCCACCCATGACCAGGTCAGAATGGTCAGTCTGTTGATCTCACCTGGGTCATTGTGGTGATTCCCCATGAGGTGCCAAAACACAGGAATTATTGCAGGTGCAATACAGTGCCAGGGCCATAGTGTTCTGTTGTGTTAGGGATATAGTGTCATGGATTCATAAGAGAAAGGATGATGTAGCCATTTTGAAGCTCCACAAAACAAAGTAAAACAAACATGTTCGTAGGTATTGGTTACAGGAAAAGTGTAGAGCCTGTGAGGAATCACTGCTCAGGGATGTGTCAATCACCTGGAGGTGCAATACATTCTACTACATTCGGATGACAGGTAGTGGTTGTATGATGCCATTATCAGTGGCTAGCCACGGAATGTATGTAATGATTAATAATGTCAAAGCGGGAATACTCATTACTCAGAATATGGGCTAACTGTAACAGTGAATGATGTACAACTGTTTTAGCCGATACATTTGCTAACTGAGATGATGCATCCTGATATCAGACACAGATGGTGCTAAACTCCTGCATATGTAACATAGACGGTGAGGACTGTCAGATGGGGAGTGTTATAGGATATGCAGTCCTTCATGTATTGCAAGCCTGGCAGTACTGTCATACGTGGGAGGTCTGTGAAATGACTGCATGTTGCACAGCTTATGAACCAGCAAGCACAGATATTCATGCATAGCAGCCTCACTAGGATGTTGTTGTCACCTCGTCAGGTACATCTTGCACTGAGGACAGCTGAGATGTTCACGGGACTGAGCCACTGCGAATGACATAGCTATCGACACTCACCAACATGAATTACTTTCACACGATAAGCTCACATTACAGTTCCTGACTGTCTCATTTCATCACACTTCAGGGATGAACTGAGCCATTGCGTACCATATTTATACATCCCAATTCATGTGCAGCTATGCTCACTGCTAGAGCCTGATCACTAGAATGATCACGGTAACAGGAGCCCTAGTATGGGTATTCTGTCAACTGTACCACTTCAATGGCTGTGTACTCGCTCGGTACAGTTGTTGTTTACACAGTTAGACAAACATCAATATGTCTGCTAGTGTCTCCCACTCCACTGACTGTACTACACACCTGGACTTCTGCGCGATTCAGACAGGGCTTAGACTGTTGGAATTACATTGAAAGCATCTAGTATTAATAACCATGACATGACGTCATGGGCTATGCACAGGTCGACTCTTGGTGACCAGACATACAGGATACAGACAACTGACTCGCACACCCTCAGCCATAATGGTGAAATGTTGTTTCACGACACACCAATTAAGCACAGCTTTATAGTGGTGGAACAGTTTGAGAGGGTGGTGATAGCCAATGGCTACATAGACAAAGCTCTATGTGGCATTGTTAGGGTTCGAATCAATTCCTGTCCCTTTAAGATTGACCAAGAGTTTCTATGTTAAACCCTAACTTTGCACCTTAATAGCTTTGGCAACGTTCAGTGAAAGTGCCTCAAATTTGGCATGCATTGTCTAGGAGGCAAGGTCTAAATACAGTATATGGAAAGTTTTGTGATGGCAGCTTGTGCAGTTTCTGAGATATGCATAGGCCATTTTTACATTAATGTCTGCATTTTTCTTATACTTCATACTCTTTTTTTTTTTTTTTTTTTTTTGTTCTCACCTACAGCCAAGTCATAATGAAATTTTATTTTAAACTTTCAGGGTAGGAGTGGCCTGTGCCAAGGTAGTGTCTTTTGAAGGTTTTGTGGAAAAGATATTAAACAGTTTCAAAGTTATCAGGATAAAGAGCTAGTGTACTGAGACTGAGTTTTCGGCATCTTCCCACCCTCATCGGCTTCACAGTGCCCGCATAAAAGCTGTTGTTTAATAGTTTGACTTGTTTACTAACCCCTGAGGTTAGCCTTTGACTTTTTATTATTGTCCATGAGTGGTTGGTGTGTCTGACGCCATTCACTACTGAGAGTATGGGAAGTGACGTTGTGGGGGGAACTTCAGTCAGCTGTCTCTCGGTCTGAGCAGTGAAACTGGTTTGTCTGGTGCACAATCCTTTTGCTGTCTCTGTCAGTGAAACTTGTGTAAAGTAACATTTTGAAAGTTAGACAGTCAGGGTGTTCTTTTATTTTGTAGTACATTAGAAACATTCCATTTCAGCTGTAAGTTTGCAAGCCCATCATGAGAACACCCTGACTAGCTAAAGTAGCAAAACGTTACTCTACTTTAGTACCGAAATGAAAATCTATCAGCTTTGTGAGACTAACTGATGCATCGGAAACAGTGGTGGCTTTAATTAACAAGCTGCTCCCTAGGTCTACTGTTTTCAGTAGCAGGCTTACCAGTTTAGAGGGTAGGGATGATTACAGTTTTGTAGCATGCAGCCTTTCTCTCTCTCTCTCTCCTGCTCACTGTACCAAAATGTAACTCCTTAAGTTTCACTCTCCCTCCCACCCTCTCACCCACCATAATGGCGATTCGGATGCAGGAGGATTTCTCCACTTGAAGTGCTGTTTTTAAATATACACACACACGCGTAAACACACACACGCACACGTACACACACACTTACACACACGTACTCACAAACACACACACACACACACGCCCTCTTTCAGCTTCAAAGATATTAAATCAATGCCACAGCATCAACTCCTCTCACCCTCTTGCTACGCTTCTCAGGTAACAGAATTTCTCTCTTTCGTCTCTTGCCTGCATTGTTGAAAAGTTGTACTGTTACCTTGTCATACAGGTCTTGTCTCATTCATTCCATGCTCACACACTTGTACTTGAGAAAGAGACTTTTTTTCCAAAGGTCACATCAACTCTGTCTCTCTCTACTCCAGCACCGCATTCCTGAGCTGCACCAGGCTGTGCCATTCTGTAAGAGGGAGAGCAAGAAACAGCAAGAGTGAGTTTGCGGTTTGTTTGTGGTTTTACCTCACAGTCACAGTCCACACAGGCAAATGGAGAGACATCAATGGGAGACATTGAGGAGGGCATTTGGGGAGGACCTGTACAAGCCAGTAGGAGCACAGTTTTAAAAGCTCGTGAGGCAGCTTGTCCCACCGCACCAAGTTCTGTTTTTTTTTTCTGTTTCTATTTCTGTTTTTTAAATTTGTCAGGCACCTTGATATTTTGAAACGCACCCTAAAAATAAAGTTATTATTTTTATTATTATTCTGTGTACAGTCGAAGCCACTTAAACGGGACCCGCTTAAGCGGGACGGCCGCTTAAGCGGGACGTTTCCTAGGAAACACTTTTAGTGCTAGTGTTAAACATAGGCATAGAAACATAGAAACATAGAATTTGATGGCAGATAAGGACCGCTTGGCCCACCCAGTCTGCCCATTTCCCTACCTACTGGATAAGCTGCAGATCCTAGTTAACCAGCAGCCTACTTCTTCCTACCCCCACCCCCCAGAATTGCCTTATGACTATCCCATGCATGCTTGAATTCCACCACTGATTTTGACTCCACAACCTCCGAAGGCCATTCCATGCATCCACAACCCTCTCTGTGAAAAAATACTTCTTAAATTACCTCTGAGCCGCCCCCCATCTTCAAATTGTGCCTCTTGTTCTTGCACACTCTTTTTTTGAAAGATGCTACCTCTTGGACTTTGTTGATTCCCTTGAGGTACTTGAAAGTTTCTATC
Organism: Neoceratodus forsteri; assembly: GCA_016271365.2. Taxonomy (NCBI): domain Eukaryota; kingdom Metazoa; phylum Chordata; order Ceratodontiformes; family Ceratodontidae; genus Neoceratodus; species Neoceratodus forsteri. The sequence goes on along the minus strand of JADMNL010000028.1, from coordinate 184,698,159 downwards.
ATGTCCCCCTCCTCCTTTCCTCGAGGCTATACATATTAAGCTCCTTAAGTCTCTCTCATATGTCCTCGGTGCAGACCCTGCACCATTTTAGTTGCCCTCCTCTGGACAGCTTTCATTCTGTCTATGTCTTTGGTGGAGATTGGGTCTCCAGAACTGCACAAGTACTCCAGATGGGGTCTCACCAGCTGTCTGTACAGAGGCATAATAACTTCCTTGTTTTCTACTGGTGATGCCTCTCCCATGCATCCCAGTATCCCCCAGCCCTCCTTGCTGCCTTCTCCATTGCTTGCCCACCTTTAGGTCATCTGATATGACTACCCCAGGTCTCTTTCCTTTTCTGTTGTTGTTAGTATCTCACCCCCATTGTGTACTCTTCCCTGGGTTTTTGTTTCCCAGGTGCATTACCTGCACTTCTTAGCATTGAATCTAAGCTGCCACATTTGACCATTCCTCTAACCTTGCCAAGTCCCTTCTCATCCTTTCCACCCCACCCTGTGAATCAACTCTGTTGCAGATCTTAGTGTCATCTGCAAAGAGACATACTTTTTCCTTCCAGTCCTTCTGCAATGTCGCTTATAAAACATTGAAGAGGACTGGTCCTATACTGAACCTCATGGTACCCCGCTAGTAACCCTCCTTTCTTCTGAGTGGACTCCATTTACTATTACTCTCTGTGTCCTATTCTCCAGCCAATTCTTTACCCAGGTTGTCATCTTGGACCCACACCCAGGCTGGCTAACTTGTATATTAATCTTTGTGGGACTGTGTCAAATGCCTTGCTAAAGTCTAGGTAGGCCATGTCCACAGCCCCTCCCTGATCTACTACTTTGGTCACTCAGTCAAAAAAATTTATCAGATCTGGCCTGGCATGACCTTCCCACTGTGAATCCATGCTGCCTAGGTCCTGTGCCCTCTGGCCTCTAGATACTGGACAATTCTTTCCTTTAGAAGTGATTCCATCATTTTCCCTATCACTGAGGTTAAACTAACAGGTCTATAGTTTCCTGCTCTGCCTTGCTCTCACTTTTGTGAAGGGGAATCACATCTGCCCTCCTCCAGTCCTCGGTACCACCCCATCCTCCCATGATTTGTTAAAGAGGGTAGTCAGTGGTGTCACTAGTTCTACCCTTAGTTCTTTTAGAATTCTGGGATGAATCCATCAGGCCCCATTGCTTTGTCCACCTTCAGTTTTAAGAGTTCTTTGAACCCTTTCTTCTGTAAATGGGCTGGTATCAACTGCTGTATCCAGAGTGTTACTACTGTTTGTTTTATGTACCTCCTCTCTTCCCTTGTAAATACTGAGCAAAATGTTTGTTTAGTATCTCTGCCTTTCACAGACTCCCTCTGCCCACCCTCCCTCCCTTTATTAAGCCTCACTATCCCTCCCTTGGTCTTCCTTTGCTCCCTGATGTACCTATAAAAGGTTTTATCCCCTTCTTAACTGAGTTGGCTATCTTTTCCTGGTTTGGGCCTTTGCTGTTCTGACTGCCTTCCCAGCCTCCTTTTGCTTTAACTGATACAGTTCTGTGTCCTGTTCCTGCTGCGATTCCTTGTACTTCCTGAATGCTTTCTTTTTCTCTTGAACCTTCACTGCCACTTCCTTTGAGAACCATAGTGGTTTCTTACATTGTCTTGTTTTGTTTATTTGCTTCACACAAAGGCTCATTACCTCTGTGATGGCAGTTTTTATTATTCCCCATTGTTCTTCCACCCCTCCTTCCCGCCCATTTGTTAGTGCATTCCTTAGGCACTCAATTATTTTGGCAAAGTCAGCCTCCTAAAGTCCAGTACTTTTTGTCTTTGTATGGCTTGACTCTATTGCTGTGTTTATTGTGAACCATACTGTTCGATGGTCGCTAGTTCCCAGATGGCTACCCACTTCACATCTGTGATCCTCTCCATCTACATTTGAGAGTATCAAGTCTCAATATTGCTCTCCCCGAGTGGGCTCCAGTACTAGTTGTCTAAGGCATGCCCCTGTAGGGCATATAGAATAACTGCACTCTTCAAGTGGCAGCTGCAACTGCACTCCAGTTAACATCTGGCATATTCAGATCACCCATCAGCAATATCTCCCTTTTTCTGCCATTCTAAGTATACTTTCTATCATTTCCTTGTCCATTTCTCCCTGAGAAGGGGGTTCATACAACCCTCAGCGGATTGTGGTGCCATTGCCTGTCTCCAAATCTCTACCCACAGTGCTTCTTCTCCTCCCTGTTTACCCTTTTGTTCTGTTGCTTTTATTCCTTCCCTTATGTAAAGAACTACTCCTCCTCTCTTTACCCTCCCTGTCCCTCCTGTAGATAGTGTATCCTGGTGTGTTTACGTCCCAGTCATGGTTTTGTGTGTCCATGTTTCTGTGACTGCCACAATATCCAGATGTTCCTCCTCCATCAAGGCCACTAATTCAGGAAGCTTGTTACCTAGACTACGGGCATTGGTACTCATTGTTTCCATTTTTGATGGCCTTACCTTCTGTTGCAGCATCCCCCACTGACCGTTCTACCTTGGTCTTTTTCTCATTTAGTACCCTGTTTTGTAGGAGAGGCTGATTTTTCTGCTGCTTGTCAGTGCCTCCCCATTGACTAGTTTAAAAGCTTGCCAATGAAGCATTTAAACCGATTGCTCAAAAGACTTGTTCCCTCCTGGACAGATGCAGACCATCCTGTAGTATAGGCTGGTGTCCTCCAGGTGGAACCCCAGTCCCCAATGAAGCCAAACCCCTGTGCTCCACACCATTTTTCAACCATTCATTAAACTGCATGATGCCAATTACCTCGCCTCCCCCATGCCTTTGACAGGCAGCACCTCTGAGAATGATACTGTGTGTGCTACTTGTCTTAGGCCCCTCCCCAACTCTGCAATGTCCTCCTGCACTGCTCTAACCTCATGATGAGCCAAGTCATTTGTCCCTAGGTGGACAATTATGTCCAGCTCAGAATCCCTTGCAGCTGTTGTCGTGATCCTGAGGATGCGCTTCCTGTCCCTCCAAGCCATGGCACCAGGCAGGCACCTTACTTCATATTTCCCAGCTCCTCCCAGTTCTATCCCCCTAATAATTGAGTCCCCACCAGGAGCTGCTTCCTTTCCTTGTGGTGTCCTCTGCCTCCTTCCTGTGGGCCTCCTAGGCAATCTATTTCCTTTAAGAGGGACACATTTAATTGTCAACTGGTTTGTTGGGACGCCTATCAGCTGAAAACAGTGAGAATTAGCCCATTAAATAAAATCCTTTCACTGTGAGGTTTCTTATCAGTGCTTTCTCTCCGACATGTCAGGCCCATGCAATGAACTTACTGTCACTGAGTGGGTTAGGGTTGTTGAGCGCTGAATGACTCAACTCGATCGCTGTCCTCCATAGCGGCAGAATTTAAAATTTCAAAAGTCAAGCCGGGAGGATAAGCAAGAACCGTGACTCTATTCTCGCTCAATGGCATGCAAATTCAAACCCCAGCCGTAAGAGAAAAAGAGAGGGTAGAGACAGCGATGCTGATGACGCCCTCTTACTCTGGTTTTCACAAGCCCTGGAGAAAGAAGCTCGGATATCTGGCCCCATGCTAAAATCTAAAGCTGACAATTTAGCTAAACAAATGGGGCATGTTGGGTTTGAGGCGACTGATGGCTGGCTTTCTAGATGGAAGCAGTGCCATGAAATCATTTTCAAAAGGGAGCACGGTTAGAAACATGCCACACAAGAAAAAACACACACAAAAAATTACAGATTTTTTCGGATTCACCGCTGTATCAGTCTCTTCACCAGAACTCTTCGAACAAGTAACAACCACTTCGGTAACTGCACCCACCCCGACTTTATACCCAATGTACCCGATGTTCACTGAGTATAATCAGTTTGCACAGTTCAATGATGGAAATGAAGGAGGGAGTAACGAAAAGACCTTTACAGTGCTCCAAAAAATAAAATAAAAAATATCACTGTCACAAGCACAGAAACTAATTCACTGTCACAAGCATCAAAAAAAAAAAAAGAAAAAAAAACATAAAAACATACTGACTGAATGTCACAACTGTCATTACAGTACAGTACTGTCCCAGCAATGTTATCAGCGCAGTACACTGACTAGAGTTACGCATGCATATGAATAAAGGCTCCGTGAGGAGTCCTTCTGTTAGAAGGGACGTTCGCTAAGTGGGACGATTTGCAATCCACCATGCCGTCCCACTTAAGCGGCTTCTACTGTACTGTGTATGCACACAGTACACCACTGGCAGCTTTGGGATGTGTTTTGTGACAGAGGCAGGGCTGGAAACTACATGTAAGGAACAGTAGATCAGTGTTCAGACAGTTTGATACAGTGAAAAAGTGACTTCTGATAAATGGGACTGTGATACAGTGAAAAAGTGAGTGACTTCTGATTAATGGGATCACCACTTAATCCAGATGAAAAGCCTACCACCATGGCATCCTGATTAAGTAGCTTTTACATTTAACAACTGCACTTTGTAAATTCACTCAGGAGATGAGACTGGCAGCAACAATTGAAACAATATATTCTAAATTTATTTGAAAGTATAAAGAAAAGTGTTCAATGTAACAGTTTTAATAAAAGCAGATGAGAGCTGTGCCAGTATCCTTGGGGATTCAACCTGTTCGGCCACATTTGCTGTTTTTTTTTTTACTTTGCAAATCAAGATGCAGAATTTATTGTTGCATTTGCTGTTGCCTGTCACATCTCCTGAATACATTTAGAAAGTGTATTGTTTGATTATAGTGTATTAGACTATTTGTACTGTATCTTGCATTCACTGTCCTAAGAGAGCAGATGGCAAACAGTGCAGTGCAGCTTCCCCCCACAACACCACTTTCTTTTACACTGAGTCTGCATGCATGAGGACCAGATCACATTGTGACGCTTGGCCATCTGGTTATGATTATTGTATGATATTGGTAGTATAAATAAATGGCCAGTGTATGAAATGTCAGTCTGTGAGATTTGGCCCTTTTAAATTACAAGGTGTCAGCAGCTGAAATCACAGGATGTTTTACACTGACCATGAGATCTCTGTAATGTAATTAACTTCCTTGAAAATTGCATTTTATGGCATTTTTATGACCTCATGCTTTCGAGGTTGGAAACTAAATAAGCATTTTATTACATCAGGAACAGGACATCATTTAGCTGATTCCTGTTGGCTATCTCACACCTGGGTGATGGACTGCAGGGTTGTAAACCTCAAGTGGGTTTTTGCTGATGTCACATTGTTAACATACTCCTGGTAGGAAATAATTTTTGTAATTTTATATTCTAAAAGGAGGAGCTAGATGACTCACAGAAAGGGTGTGGAGACACAGAGTTTAAACTGATACTTGTGTCTGAAATGTAGGTCATATCTTGGGACTCTAGAGACACAACTCCTCTGATCTAACTTTAAATGCACTTCCAGAGGTAATACCTCAGATAGCAAAGATCTAAATGTATTGTGGTAGGAGTTTTGCTTTGTAATTTGCTTTGTAATTTTCGTTTGTTCTTTTATGGACAAAAGACCCAACTCCATGAGGTCGCTAAGCTGTATATAGTGTCATATCTGAAGGATCTCAATACTGTACCTCTGGTACTGCTCTTAGCTTCCACAAGGTGTTTATTTTGTTATGTACATACTGTATAATCTATGCCTTACTACGTTTCGTATGCTGTGTTGAATCTGTAATCTTACTGTTCTCACATGAACTGTAACATGTCTAATTTGTACAATGTTGTTTTATTTACTTATATCTGTTATTCCTGTACTCTCCCAGGTTGTACCTGAAGATAGGAAATTGTCTTGTCTAGTGTACTTACCTGGTTAACAAAAGCTAAATAAATAAATAATACATGTGATTGTGAGCTCTTTGATATATTGTTCTGTGTTTACATTTTCATATTTTATCATCTTTTAGTAAAGTACCTTTTCTTTGAAAGACTGCCTGGGTGTCTGCCAGTTCTTTTGCATGTGATGTATAGGGGTTAAGTCTGAAAAACTGTTCAACAGCTTGATGGTGTTACTAAGCTTGGAAAAGATAAGAATATACCTAAGGTCTCTTACAGAGTTAAAGGGTTCATTTGGATACCTGGTTAGGTGCCCTTAGGCAAAGATATATTGCATCCCAAGAGAATATTATCTGAGCCTGTACATTTGGGTACGCTAGCATAAGGTTCACAGTTTGAATCCCCCCAGAACTTAAGACTAAAGGTGATTCAGACCCAAAAGCAGACAGGATGGTTACCCTGTCTGCTACCTGTTCACACTGTTGCACTCCGAGGTTGGCACTGTGGGAGCAGAGGGCCTGACCTGTGGAGTGAGTTTGTGACACACATCAGTTTCAGTCTAGAGAGATACATAATGGTCATTAGTTAAGCTGTTTGACTAAAAAAGATTGGGGCCAGATATTCACAGCATTGCGCCCACCCCCAACCTGGAGACATGGCAACATAGTACACAGATTACCTGGTGGTATAGTACCTCCCCCCCCACCCTGATCTCTGACCCACCGTACATATCCCAGTTTTTCCATATAGCAAATTCCCTGGTGATCTAGTGACCTCCCCTCCCTGACCCCTGTCTCCATCATTAGCTGTACTAATACCCCAGCTGTACTGGTTCAGGGATTTCCCCCACACTTGATGTCCCCGAATGAATATCTATTTACAAATCACCGCTCATTAGTGGTTCAGGGTCCCCCTCCTGCAGCCTGATGTCCCCAGTCGATAACTATCTTAAGCTCCTGGTTCATTAGTGGTTCAGGGTCCCCCGCACCCCCTGATGTCCCCAGTCGATAACTATCTTAAGCTCCTGGTTCATTAGTGGTTCAGGGTCCCCCTCCCCACCCTGATGTCCCCAGTCATATAACTATCTTAAGCTCCTGGTTCGTTAGTGGTTCAAGTTCCCCCTGCCCGCACCCTGATGTCCCCAGTCGATATAACTATCTTAAGCTCCTGATTCATTAGTGGTTCAGGGTACCCCCTTCCCGCACCCTGATGTCCCCAGTCGTATAACTATCTTAAGCTCCTGGTTCATTAGTGGTTCAGGGTCCCCCCTCCCCACACCCTGATGTCCCCAGTCGTATAACTATCTTAAGCTCCTGGTTCATTAGTGGTTCAGGGTCCTCCCTCCCCACACCCTGATGTCCCCAGTCGTATAACTATCTTAAGCTCCTGATTCATTAGTGGTTCAGGGTCCCCCCTCCCCGCACCCTGATGTCCCCAGTTGTATAACTATCTTAAGCTCCTGGTTCATTAGTGGTTCAGGGTTCCCCCTCCCCACACCCTGATGTCCCCAGTCGTATAACTATCTTAAGCTCCTGGTTCAGTAGTGGTTCAGGGTCCCCCCTTCCCACACCCTGATGTCCCCAGTCATATAACTATCTTAAGCTCCTGGTTTATTAGTGGTTCAGGGTTCCCACTCCCCACACCCTGATGTCCCCAGTTGTACAACTATCAAACTCCTGGTTCATTAGTGGTTCAGTGTACCTCCCACCCCAAATGCCGACATCTCAGTTGTTACCACAGAAGCAAGACACTCTTCATTGGTATTGGCGAGCTTCCAGTCCCAATTTGTGCAGAGAAAATGTTCTCCCCACCATGCCAAATACCGGCATTAAAGCCCTCACACCTCTGGCGTCGATGTCACCGAGTTAGTTACCGCGCTGTGTACTGAACAGTCAGAACAGCACTCGGTGACGAGATCAGTTGACGCCACCTGCAGAGGTGTGAGGAGGGCTGGGCTGGCGGCTTCCTATTGCAGCATGGTGGGGAGAACCTCCTGGGGTGGGGGGTCACTTGTCCACCAATGAGAGGGGTGTGCACTTCTGTGCTGGGGTTCGGGGCGGGGGAGTACACTGAACCACTAATGTACAGGGAGCTTTAGATAGATATACGATCGGGGACATCAGTCTGTGGGGGGGTTACCATGAACCACTAATGATGGGGGACTGTTATGCAGCTTTACAAATGGCTCTATCTGCGTGGACTGTATAGGGTTGTAGCAATGCTTGGACGCTTGCTGCCCACTGTGCACTGCACTGTTTTCCTAATTCCTGTTGTTACAGTCTGGATATGAGTATGGGTGAATATTACTGTTTGATCATTCCTTATGTATGGTTGTTGTTGTGAGATACTCAATATACTATTCAGGAATAAACAAAACAGATGTACACACGGGGACTTACGGGTGCGAGAAGGTACCCTGAACCACTGATGATGAGGGATATATTTTACAGTTTAACAAATGTGGACATCAGGTTTCAGGGAAGGGGAGTTCTGTTCCAGCAATGCCTGTCCACATGTGGTCAACAGTGACACTGGGGATTGTGGGGGCCACTGGACTACCAGGGAATTGTGGTATTGTGTCTACTAAGGGGGGGTGGTGATCACAATGTGGGGCTGGTTGGGACAGTAGACTACCAGGAAAGGGAATAATATTTGTCAGCAATGGGGGTCGAGGATCACAATGTGGGGGTAGGGGCCCATACCTCTCATCCCATGTCCTCATAGATCAGGGACAATGCTTCAACACATTCAAGGACAAAGACCCCATATCAGGGACACATCTGCAAAAGTGGTACTATCCACTCATACCTCCCATGTGTCCCTCATTCTGAGGGACATCCCTCATTTTAGCCCTCTGAATAGACCTGTCCCTCATCCATTCCTCATGGCATAGGTGCTTCACACACAGGGACTGTGCTGTGCATTCATGCATTAGAGCAGGCTACCATATCATTCTACGATGCTGAATACAGTTGTTAACTTTGTACAAGCTCTATGCTCAGCCTGGGTGGCTCCAGTTAAGTGGGAGAACTAAATTACAAATGTGCCTCCTTACTAAAAAGGTGCTGCTTGGGATCATGCCACCAGGAGTGGTATGCCTACTTAACAAATCTCTCAAGACCAAACACACGTGCACCTCATGAACCGAACTCCTCCTTGCCCAGAGGTGCTGGACTACTTAATGTCAATGCTCATTTCTTTTCAAAGCACCTTTCTGGTTTAATGGACTGCATAGTGAACTGGCTAACCTGTCTAAACTTGGCCAGTTCAAACATAAGCTCTGACAATACCTCTTAACTGAAAGCTCCTGTGATTGCATCCCCTAACTCACAGGTACCCTAATCCTCGATTTCCCCCCTTCCTCTGCTGTACTCCCTCACCTCTTGACAACTCTTCTTGTTAGCTTCATCCTGCTTCTCTGCCCTCCCACCCTTTCCTATGCCTTTCCCTCTCCCATTAACTCCTTTTTCTCTTCCCCCTTACCCCTTGCCTACCCTATTCTCAACTTTGACAATGCCTTCGGCTGCTACTGCCTCTTCCTTGGACTACAAACTCCCTTCCTTCCTCACATAATTCTTCTCTAACTCTCTTCTTTAATGTTGCTGTTGATACATGATGTATTTTAAAGATGAAAACCATTGTTTATGATGTATTTTTGTAACTCGTCTGTCAGTTCCCCTATACCTGCTTGTAACCCCCTCCCTGCTGACGTGGAACCTTTGTAAATGAGCTGCCTGGTGCTCAAAGTTACATTGTAATCCTAGATTGAATAAAAAAATTAATAGAAATACAAGTAAGGGCAATGGTTCCACAGTGTTCAGAGCTTGTATCTCCATGTATGCTGCCGTGTCCCTCATTCTCAGTGTCAGTGTTCCTCATTGCAGTGCTGCATGGGTGATTGGTATGCACTGAATACTAAGAACCATACTAAGAATGAAAAGAAGCAAATAGGCTACCAGACCCATGGAGCTTCATACCTTACATATAGTAATTGAAAGTAAATCCTGATCTCTTATAACTGTCTAGTCTATTTTTAAAGATGTTCTTCTTTTTACTGACAATAATATTTAGGGGCAACATATTCCATGGTCTGACCACTCTCTGAGAGAAGTAGTAGGCCCTTTTCTTTGTATTACATTTGTTTCTGGCAAGCTGCAGTGGGTGACCTCTAGTATTAACCTCAACCTGCTTGAAATATAGGCCACATGCTGCTGATAAATAAGGATCTTGAATAATGTCCCATATGAATAGGAGATCACCTCTGATTCTCTGATCCTTCAATGACATCAAGTGAAACTTAGATAGTCTATCCTCATATGACAGGGCCTTGTTAGAAACAACAGACTTAGTTACTCTTCTCTGTACCTTTTCAATTCTAACTATGTCCTTTCGTTTAAAAGGACTCCATAGTTACGAAACAAAGTCGTGGGGTTTTTACATAAGCTCTGTGCAAGGGCAACAAAATATCAGGGTTTTTGGATGTAATATTATGACGTATGACCCACCTATCTTATTTGCCTTACTAATAGTGTTGGTAATATGACTATCGAAATTCAAAGATAGATGAACAGTAATCCCCACATCTCTCTCACTTTCTTTGCTAATTAATGTTTTATCATAAAGAAAATATTGTTTTTAATATTGTTCTTTCAAAATGCAGAACACTGCATTTGGATGGATTAGGTGTAGTTCCGTTTTACAGACCAGTCCACTAGTTTACTCAGATCCTCCTGAATAATCATCTGGTCTTCTGAGGTCACACATATATTGATGATTTTACAATCATCCACATATTTGACAATGTTGCTTTGAGTGTTATTAGATAAATCAGATACGAATATCTGGAAAATGAATGGTGCCAGAACGGATCCCTGAGGGACCCCACTATCCACCTTTTTCCAATTGGATGTATGACCATTAATAATCACTCTTTGCCTCCTGCCAGACAGCCAGTTTGAGATCCATTGAATATATATGTGTTTAATGTTACACAACTGTAGCTTCTGAATAAGAGCCTAATAAGGTGCAGAATCAAAGGCTTTTTTAAAATCTAGAAGAATGACATCACAAGATTTGCCTTTGTCTAAGTTTTCACTTACGAAATTATAAAAGGTCACCAGATTCATAGTGCATGATCGCCCTTTTATAAACCCATGCTGGGACTGATCTAAACCTGTCATAACTAAGGATAGTTCATCTTTGATTATATGTTCCAGCATTTTACAGAAAATAGATGTTAAACTAATAGGACGATAATTGTCCGGTGAACTCTTAACACCTTTTTTAAATAATGGAACAACATTCACTTGTTTCCATCCAAAAAGCACAGCACCTGTATTTAGACTTTTGTCAAATATAATTTTAAGAGGTACACAAAGATGGCCCTTCATTACCCATATTAGGTTCCCAGAAATGCCATCAGGGCCAGTCGAGGAACCTTTTTTTCTCTCTTTTAATTTAGTTTTAATAATATCTATGGACATGTCCAATTATGGGATGAATGGCTATCTGGAAGTGTATGATTACCGATGTTAGTGTCAGAGGTAAATGCTTTGCAGAAATGTGAATTAAAAAATTCAGCCATTTCTTTTGGGTGTTGAAAAACAGAGTCAGCGGTAATAATTGGACCTACTCTACATTCCTGCTTTTTTAGAGAATTTATGTAACTAAACAGCATTTTACAATTTCCTTTTTGTGCTTGAAATGCAAGCGAACTTTCCATCTCTACTTTTGCTTTTTTTAATTTCCCTTTTACAGATTTTTGTATCCTTTTTAAATGCGTTACTGTTCTAACACATTTAATTGCACAGTACTTCTTATAAAGTTTGTTTTTCTTTTGATCAATTTCTGTAAACTAATATTAAGCCATTTTGGATGCTAACGAGTTTTTCTTTTATCGTTCTAGGTATGAATTTGTTAGCAGTGTCCATAATAATAGAAGAAGGCATTCCATATATCATCTATGTTGTCATGGTTCAAATGAGTAGACCAATCAATATCTGCCAAGTAATTGTTAAGTGCTGCCATAACTGTGAATGTGTCTTCAAATACCCATTTCTGCAGCATCCGGCCTGAACATCCATTCTGACCAACAGAGGGTTGCTGTGAGCACACCCTGGCCTGCAGCTTCCAGCCTGTACTTCTATCCTGACCAACAGGGGGTTACTGTGAACTCCTTACAATAGCAAAGGGCAAAGTACATGGGAGTGCATGCAAAGCAGGCCACAATGAGATGCAAATGTCACTATTTGCCCAGGGTTGCCTGAGTAGGCTCATTTGCATAGGATCTTTGAATATGGCAAACTTTTGCCCAAAGTTAACCTGTTTGCACCGGGCTAATGTGTTAGCACTGTGCAATCAGGTTAGCCCCAACAAACCTCTCAAAGGCATAGCACAGTTCTGCAGTGTGTGGCCTGCATTGTTGTTTGCAGTTGTTGTGCAACACTTCATTGCTGTCACACACATTGTCCACCAACTTCAACTCTGCCTTACTCCACCTCTGTGTCCACTGAGCTGCTGTGGCTTTTTGCACTTCCCTGATGCTATACTCAGAGCTGTCTTAATTCCCAGGCTATTTCAACACTGCACTCCCAGCCCTGTTTGCACTGCTTCCTTTGCATGCTATATTCAGCAGGTATAGCCACGGGGCTGTTCCTTTGAATACAGCTTGCTAATGGTTCAGGGCTAGTTTAGCACTCTGTGCAGTGCTGATTTAGCCGTTGGGCTAAGTTTTGAATATCTGGCCCTAGGAGCTTAAACCTATTAAATTTAGTGTGTATAGGCACTAACTCATTACTCCAGTCAGTATACCAGTGTAAAAAAGCCTCATTACACTAGCTCTTTATGAACATACGAATATGCCAGCAGAAACAGACCACCCAGTCTATCTAAGTCTGCTCAGTGTGTAGCCAACACCCCTAGTTTGCAGCTGCCCCACCCCTCCCCTTTGTCATCCCACTGCCCCCCACCTCCCCCAACCTCACTCTTTAAATGTTTTAGTTGAGATGGAGGAGGGAAGGCGAGGGTGACCTGTGCCTGGAAGGTCCGCCCCCAAGCCGTGTGCCACTGTATTGAGTCTGAGGTGCCGGTAGCTATCGCTGTACCGGCGGGCCTCCTCGGACAATCCTGAAAGTATTCTTTACCCCTGCTGGTGCAGGTGACTGCACACCACACTGAATTGTTGGACATTACTAGGAAGAGGAGCGTCTTGCCGCGAGGGCGAAATCGGGGATCGCAACCACCCTTACCTGCATGCTTCCTGGAGTCTCCTTTGTCCCTACATGCCGACGGACCCAGCCACGCTTCCACACCCGCTCCAGACTTTTTCGGACTTGGCGCCATTGCGCTCCTGCTGCTCACTGGACCTCCACAAAGTGACGCTGGCTACTTGTCTCTCTTAAAGGCGAGTGGTCCCCTGCTCTGTGGACATTCTGTAGCCAGACCACCTGCTGTAGTTGAGATGGAGGAGGGGAGGCGAGGGCTACCTGTGCCTGGAAGGTCCCCCCCCAAGCTGCGTGCCACTGTAGCGAGTCTGAGGTGCCGGTAGCTATCGCTGTACTGGCGGGCCTCCTCGGACAATCCTGAAAGTATTCTTTACCCCTGCTGGTGCAGGCAACTGCACACCACACTGAATTTTCGGCCCCCCCACCCATTCCCTCCTCCATTAAATGTGCACCAGCTCCGCCCTCAGAGCACTGACTTGACCAATTATGGCCTGGGGAAGTCCCAATAACAAGTGCAACAAGTGTTCCCTATTCCCATAGCCAGTGTGGTGGCTCAACTAACGCTACTGAACCAGGTTATACCCTGCCCTGCTGTACTGAGGCTCACTGTACCTCACAGCTCCAGGTGATAGCCCCTATACTGAACCTCTGCCAGGTGATCATAGTGGTTATAATTTCAGTGCAACTCAATATCTTTTTAATTTGATTTATGCTTTCTTAATGCTATTTCCGCACAACTCAATGTCTTTTTAATTTTGATTTATGCTTTCTTAATGCTATTTGTTGCATTTCCTGAATCTAATGTTCCTGAATTCAGCGTTTTTTCTCTCCTAACAATTGTTGTTCTCCTGTGACTACTAGTACTACACCTGTGACTCGTGGACCTTATTATTTCCTACTCCTCACCCCGGCCCCCTACTTAGTGCCCGAGGGATACTCCCTATTTCTGATTACCACTGCTTTAATCCCTCACTGAGGATACTGCGAGGTCTGCCCCACTAGAGTTGTCCGCCCAGAGGATCATGAGGTGGCCCAGGCACCTGCAGCTTTTCACAATGGGGCCCCCTAGGGAGCTTCCCACCGAACAGTGGGAGTCCCCCAAGGTCCAAAAAGATGACGTCCTACCACCCCCTCTGATCTCCATCATCCTAGTGGGGCTCTTTACAAGGCTCACACTCCTTCAAGCGGTCTCCAGCCCCACGATGGTTATCAGAGACTGCTGGAATATGCCTCCCCTGGATGTGTCACCTGACTACTTCTTCTCTAACCTACTAGCCTTCTCCAAATCACTGTACTGTCCTACCAGCTGTCTGGACCTCAGAGGACTACTGTCCTCCAGCCGTACTAAGCGTTTCCTAGCAAGGAAGCCCTCGTCTGGAGTGGCTGCTTATTGGCGGTACCCCCTATGGATCTTCCCCATAATATTAGCTCTGTCTGGTGACATCGAATCCAACCCTGGCCCTAGCTCCCTGGCCCCCACTACCGCCCTGGAATGGAGGCTGGGCAAGGGACTCAAAGTTGCTCACCTCAATATGCGGAGCCTACTACCTAACTTCAATGAGCTAGTCGCCTGGGTCTCACTCTACAAGCCAGATATTCTTGGAGTGACCGAGACTTGGCTGAAATCCTCTACTCCCGACACAGCATGTGCACTCCCTGGTTATGAATTAATAAGACTGGATAGACCTGGGAATAAACGGGAGGTGGTATCTTGATATATTACAAAAACACCTGAAGGTTACTGAGGTGGCTCACCGCTATTCACCCCATCCCCCTGTGAGCTGCTTCCGTCCTGCTCCTACTTGGGAATTCTAAAAACTGCACGTGGCCTGCACCTACAACCCACCAAAAGAAGGCCTTCCAGGCTTGACCCATCTCCTGGACACAGTAGGTCCCAGTACTGGTGAAAATGAACTTGTTATCTCGGGTGACGTAAACCTAAAGTGGGCCGGTGGTAATGCAAGGCATTATGAGTCCCTGCTTGCTACTCACTCCCTTACACAACTTGTCCAGGAGCCAACCAGACGATTGGCTAATGGATCCTCCAGCTCCCTTCTGAACTGGATCCTGTCAAATCGACCTGAAAGGATATCCTCTGTAGGGATCCTCCCAGACTCTATCTCTGACCATTCCCCAGTCTATGGAGTGTGGAGAATACCTACCCAAAAGTCCCCATAAAATCATCCATATAAGGAACTATGCCAGGTTTGAACCTGATGTTTTCCGGGAGGACCTAAGGACCACCGACTGGTCAGAGGTGCTGGGAGCATCTGATCCCTCTACTGCTGCCACCCGCTTTCTCTCTACCTTCGTGGCCTTGCAGTACAAACATGCCCCCATTGTCACAAGGAGGGTTAGGGGGTCCTTCACCCCGTGGTTGCACGGGAGTCTCCTTGCCCTCATGAGGGCCAGAGACAAATGTTGGTCACACTACAAAAGCTCCCTAGATCAGACAGCTCTCCAACGCTACAGATACCTAAGGAATAAGAGCAAAAAGGCAATCAGGGCCGCAAAAAGTGACTTCTGTAAGTCTGCCCTACTCAGCTCAGCCAATGATCCAGAAGGTTCTGGAAAAATATCAAAATGCTTGTCAGTGGCCCCACCAGTGCTGGGGTATCTGATATGGTCATTGGAGGGGTCTCTTGCAACAATCCCCACATGACTGCAATGCCTTAAATGCTCACTTCACTGATCTGTCGGCGTATGCTGCACTTTTCCCGCCTCCAGGGATCTGCACTGGCCCCCTTCTGCACCAGGGCTGGGATAACCTCCTCCCCGTCCGCTTTTCTGTCTCAGAGCTGTTTCAGTCTCAGACATGCTTAACCTTCTCTTGGCCTCTCCCAGTACTCAAGCCCAGGGCCCGACAATCTGGAGCCTAAACTACTTAAGCTAGGTGCCCACCACATAGCCTCCCTGTAGCCCATATCTTTAACCTGTCACTAGCGAAGGGTTATTCCTGACATTTGGAAGGTGGCCAGGATAGCACCTGTACTGAAGCAGGGCAATCCTAAGGTCCCGGACAATTATCGTCCGATAGCCATTCTGTCCTCCCTCAGCAAGCTCCTTGAAAAAGTTGTGGCTGTACAACTCACTGACCACATAACGGCCCACGATTTGCTATCCCCAGCCCAGCACGGCTTTCAGAAGGGGCATAGCATGACCACTGCCCTGGTCTCGGTCTCGTCCAGTATCAGAGGAGCCATGGATCAGGACAAACTCTCTGGAGCCATATTCATTGACCTGTCCAAGGCCTTCAACCTTGTTGATCATGAGCTGCTCCGCACTCAGCTGTGGTCTCTGGGCCTGTCCTCTGCTGCAATGAACTGGTTCACTGGCTATCTACATGGTCGAATGCAGATGATTAGATTTAACAAAGTGCTTTCTGAACCACTACCGGTTACCTCAGGCGTCCCTCAGGGGTCAGTCCTGGGGCCCCTCATCTTCTCCCTCTTTGTCAATCACTTACCGGCTGTAGTTACTAACTGCAGCGCCACTCTCTATGCCGATGACCTGGTTATCATGGCCCACTCCAGGGACATTGAGTCTCTAAATCAGCAATTGTCTGATGACTTTAAGAATATCCAGGCTTGGGTAACTAAAAATAAACTGGTTCTCAACCTGAAAAAAACACAGGCTATGCTATTTGGCTCAGCACCCAAAATCAAAGCCGTGCCAGCTCCCCTTCGCATCAAATGCCAGGATGGAACCCCCCTCCCAACTGTTAATTCCATCAGATACCTTGGTGTTACGCTCGACCCCCAACTTGACATGGGGAGTCACATACTAAATGTCTACAGATTGGTGAACTGCAAATTGGGCATGGCTTACAGAGCCAAACACAACCTCACACCTGAAGTTCATCTGGCCCTCGCGAGAGGTGTCCTGCTCCCCTCCCTTTCCTACGGCCTGCACCTATTTGCCAGCTCTGCTAAAACCCACCTCACCCGGTGGTCCACGACTTACAACAACATTTGTCGTTTTGCCCTCGCTGCCCCCCGGCTTACCCATCATTGCAACCTCTATGAAATCTTGGCTGGCTCTCACCATCTAGCTACCTTGATTTTGGGCTTGGATGTCTCATGGGGAAAGTGACTAAAACAGGCACCCCACTGGGGCTGTCACAGCTAGTACTACCGGCGGACCACTCCTCCTACTCACTTAGATCACAGGTCCCTGGACTGCTAAGAGTTCCCCCTACTCGCACCCTCATGTGGGACAGGGACTTTGTGGCAAGTGCACTAGACTCTGGAACTCCTTTCCTGAGCAGGTTGGATTGGCCCCTCCTTCCATAGTTTTCATAGACAACTGTGGGATGTCCTAAAGTTGGCCTCTGAGTGTGTCTGTCCCAAACCCCATAGAGCAATGTCCTTGTACTGCTAGGCCCATGAGCTTTACAACGCACATGGTTAGCCCTTAACAAATCCTCTCCTGGCACTTGTCTGAGACATTACCCGTTAACACCTGGCACTTGACCGAGTTATAATTTGTCCATTTGCTAAACCACAATTTGTTCATCGTTGTTATTGCCAGTTTTTCTCCACACGCACACTGTCTGAAATTGGATGAAAATTAACTAGTGACTCTGTTTTACCCGCACTGTCTGAAATTGGATGTTTACCTAGATTGTTCTACCTCTGTTGATACCTTGTAAATGTCACCTTGTACTGTTCTGCTCTAGTCAAACTATCTGCTATGTTGTTGTTTGTATAATCCCTGTACCACCATGTATTTCACAATGTTGTACTCTCCGGATCGTTCCTGAAAATAGGCATATTACTTGTCTAGTGTACTTACCGGTCACCAAAACTAAATAAAAATAAATAAATAGGGATTTTGGATAACCCTATGATACTACCCCAAAAATTTGGGGTTGTGAGAGCTTTTTGCATCCTCATCACTTACTTCTCACAACCCGAAAAACAGTGTTTTGGGTCATGACAGTCCTTATCATGTTTTATTTACCCGAACTAAAAACATGGAAAATACATGATTTATTTTTCAAAAACAAACACCTGAACCTAACTAAATGGGAGCTGTTTAGCTAGATTCTGGTGTTTGTTTAAAACAAAAAGTTCAGAAATACCTTTTCTGGGCACCCCAAAATCCAGGGTGCCCAGCTAAGCAAGAAGAGCCATTCAACTGCATTCTATGTATGAGAACAGTGGGATTTTCTTGACATCTGCAGCCACAGATAGAAATGTGCTGCCAGCTTGAGTGCCAGCAGTGAGCAGGCTATCACTGATCTAACTGCTTATCTATCTATCTGTCTATCTATCTATCTTTAATTTTTTTATGCCCTCCCCCTCCCAGCTCAGCCAGCCCTCTTTCATCCCCCGATGTATAAAAAGAGGAACAGGATACCACCCTGCTACCACTTGCCCCAACCTCCCTCCAAGTCACCCCCCCAATGCATAGATGGTGACAACCAGGGTACCCATCCCCTGTGCTGCCATAGGATAAAACATGACACTGGGGTACCCATTCTCCAGTGTTGGATTCAGTACAGTGGTAAATCTGAAGAAAAAGTCCCTCGTTGTCTTTTTCATTTTTGTTTGACACCCTGTAAATAAGAAAATGGTCCCTTGCAGATCTGGCCCTCCCACTCCTACCCACCCCAACCCAACTCTCACTCAGCACCCACCATTCCACACCCCCACAACCTCACACACCTAAAGATGCCCCATGGTATAGATTCACTCTCCGATCAGAATGCTTCTTGCTGCTGGAACTTGCCACTGCAATATAAAAGAACAAAGGCAAGTCAGTTTAATGTATTTCAATACATTTTGAACTTTTACTCATAACTTTGTCATTTTTCAATATTTTTTCTCCACATTTTCAGTATGGCCTTTTTGGGACCCCATCTCATGAGCAATATAGGTGTCATTTTTCAAATGCATCTCAAAAGGTGATTTTTTTGTAACTTGTCTTTTTATTTAAAAGATCATAAGCATGGTACATAGTCTATTAGGTACAGGTAGGTATATATTTCATTCATAAGACAGTACAAAAATGAAGTCTAAAATCCTCCTTACAATCATTACAATCTTCTTATATCTTTTCCAAGTCATATTAATTTATTTACCTCCTTCCCGTCTGAATCATTTCTGACTTAATTCGATGGTATCCTTAGAGATCAGTGTTCTACTGCTTTCCACCTTCACCTGTTATCTTATCTCTCAGTTTTTCATTATCTAATCTCCTCTTTCTGTCTTTCCACTCCGCCTCTAGATCTCTAGGAAACTCATTTTCCCTCCTTGTACCATGTCCATACATCTTATATTCTAACATAGGTATATTAGTAATTACCATTTTGTCTAATACACTATTATTTACTTTGTAACTTTATAACCTTCAGCAGGATGTGCCCACGAGTGATTCTCCCTACTCCCATCAACTTTCGGAATACCCCCTGTCTTTTTTGACCCCCACCATTCACATCTTACTCTCCTTCTTCTGTTTTATTATCTTATTCCTCCCATCACTGCCTCTCTTCCCCTTTTCCCTTCTACGATAAGTATTGGTCCAATATCGGAGTCTGTGTCTTTTCCTGGATGTATTTGTAATAGGATAACCATCTAGCATTAAACCTTTCTATCTTTAATTGAACTTTAGCTACTATGCTTTCTAACTGCTTGATTCTTTCCACATTATGTTCCCAGATCCCTACTGAGGGTGAAGTCCTTGTAAGCCACTTCTGTGTAATTGCTTTGTTGCAGCCACCACACAGATATAAAATAAGTATCTGTAATCTTTCCTTATCAAGTCTACTGGGGAGGCCCAAGACCAGATTTTCAAACTGAGGAAGAAGGTGAGACTCAAACATTTTCATTATAATTTCTTTTAGGTTGGCCCAATATTTAGTTAACACTGGACATTCCCAAAAATATGGAAGTGCGAGCCCACTCCCCACAACCTCTCAACATTTGTCTGAATGGTGTCCACCATAGTGCTTGGTTATTGTTGGGACCTTAAAGAATCTGATGCCCACTTTCCATCTGAATTCTCTCCAATTTTGTAAACTAGTAGTTTTCTGTATACCCTCCCAAATCCGCCCCCCCCATCTTGCTGGTTGAATGTTATACCCCATCTCCTTTTCCCATTTTACTTGTATATTTTCTCTATAAACCCTGCCTTCTTCTTGGCTAAAAGAGCATACATTTGTGCTACTGTCCCTTTGTATCTTTTAACCTTGTTCTGTTTTGTATCATAACCACTTCCTCCGTTCACGGGCAAGCCACTTCTGCCACTCCTATCTCCCTACTATTATATTTCTACATTGGAAAATCTAAATAATTCCTTCTGTTGCAGATGGAATTCTTGTTGTAAGCTCAAGAAAGATTTCACCTTCTCCTTCCACCAAATGGGCCAGCGTAAATACCCCTTCCTAACCCATCCTTCCAGGGAAACCAAACCCTTCTTGCCTACTATAGATGGTACATATTCCAGCAGAATTTTCCGCCATATCGGTACTGGCATTTCCCACTTTTGCCTAATCTGGAGCCATACCCAAGAGTTTGCTTCGTCCAGAAATTCCCTTCTCGGTCAGGTTTGCCTCCGTTACAGTCACGGGAGAACCTGCACTGGTAGAGTTATATGCTCTCCTTTCCATCTCCACCTAGTCTGAGGGTTCATCCTGTATTAAACATTTCAAGAGCATCATGAGCTGCGTAAAGAAATCGTCCATGGTGCGTCATACTCCCCCTTCCTTTTTAGGTATTGACAACAGTTGTTGCTCAATCCGGGTTTTTTTCCCTGCCCAGATGAAACTAGCTAACTCTTTCTCTAAGTCTTTCCAGTCCTTACTAGGTATATCTATCGGAGGGTGCCAAAGAGGAACAACCAGCGAGGCAGGATGTTCATCCTGATAGTGTCTATTTTCTGAGTAAACCCCAAAGGTATTAGTTTCCACCTATCTAGGTCTTTCCTAATCTGTGTTTTAAAGCCCCATGATTTAATTTGTACAAATCCTTCACATCATAGGGATTTTAATTCCTAAATATCTTATTGGCTTTTAGTGTACTTGAAGGGTGAATTTTTTTAGATCCTGATCCCATTCTCCAGAGATTAATTTCATTTCCATTTTCTCTTGGTTTATTTTATATCCTGACATTTTGCCAATTTTTGTATTAGGTCAGAAGATGGGGTATGGCCTGCTTTGGGTTAGACACATAAACTTATGTGTCATCCATCAAGTGATATTTTATTTACTATCCTTCTACCATTATACCAGTAATCTTAGGATGTCTCCTTATAGCTTGAGCCAGGGGCTCAATGCTGATTGTGAACAGTGAGGAGACGGGGACAACCCTATCTAGTCCCTTTTGTATCTGGATTCATGAGATACTACCCCATTTACTTTCACCCTTGCCGTAGGTCTATTATACAGTATCTTTATCCAGTTCAGGAATTTATCCCCCAGACCCATCTCCCTCAGAACAGCAATCAGAAACTGCCAATTCAGGAGGTCGAACTCCTTCTCGGCGTCTAAAAAAATAGCTAGTCCCTGGTCTTTAAATTCTCTCGCCCCTGTGATGACATTCAACAATCTCCGGATATTATGTGCCAGATGCCTCCCAGAATAAATCGTTTGATCCGTATGAATTAGTTAGTGATTACTTTTGCAACCTATTAGTCAGAATCTTGGTCAGAATTTTGCAGTCCTGATTCAGGAGGGAGATGGGTCTGTAGGAGGCGCACCTATCCTTTGGCTTCCCCTCTTTCGGTATAACCGTTATAATTACTGAGTACCATGTTGGGGGAAGAGCCTGTTCCTCTAAACAGTTATTGAAGACTTTGGTCAGGATGGGGGCAACAGTTCCACAACATTTAGTGTATAATTCACTACTGAACCCATCTGGTCCGGGTGCTTTTCCCTGTTTCAAATCTCTAATTACCTGGACTACTTCTTTCTGTGTAATTTTAGCTCCTAATCCTCTCCTATCTTCTCTACTTCGTTTTTGCAACTCAAGATCTTTCAGAAAGTGATTTATCTCTTCCTCCATCTGCTCTGGAACTATCGACTCTGTATATGATGACTGGTAGAAATTCCTAAAGGCCTATGCAATATCCCCCGGTTTGCTTCGTCTCTCTCCTGTTTTCTCATCTATTATTATGTCTTTAATTGTACAATTTGCTTCCTGTTGTTTCAACCTAAATGCCAGTGTATGAGCTGCCCTATGCCCCACCTCTGTATATTTACATCCCAGCCATCTTATACATCTCTCCGCCTGGTTCTCTTCATATTCATTTAATGTCTTTCTAGCTAATTCAAGTTGTTTTAATTGTTCCCCATCATTTGGATCCTGTTTATGTTCCAATTCCCTTTGTTGTACCTCTCGTAAGAGTCTTTTCTGAGTAAGATTAGCCAGTTTTTTATTCCTAGAAGCAATACTTATCAGTTCACCCCAACTACTGCTTTTGCTGTATCCCATCTGATTATAGGTTGGCAACCTTCATTCTCTTTTGCAAAGAAGATTTCTTTGAATCTATCCTCTATCCTTCTAATTGTGGATTTGTCTGTCAGAAGGGAGACATTCAGTCTCCAAATGGGGTGCTTCTCTTCTTGTTCTACCATCAGGACCATCTCAACCGGAGCATGGTCTGAGTTAGTGATCGAGTGTATTCGAGATGGCAAAGCCATATACAAGTATGCCTTTTGAAGGAGAAATAAATCAATCCAAGAATATGACCTCTGAACCGTCAATGAAAGTGTAATCCCTGTTCTGGGGCATGCTCGCCTACACATCCACAAAGTTCAGAGCTTCTCATCAAACACTTAAGCCATTTAGTCGCTTCCCTGTTTGTCTGTATACAACCTGACGATCTGTCCAAAATGGGCATAGCACACTGTTAAAATCCCCCTTCCAATACCCTTCCTTGAGGCAGTCTTATCAGTTTGTCTAGGGTTTCTTTAAAAAAACTACCCCCTTTAACATTTGGAGCATAGAGATTGACAATATGGAAAGGGACATCCAAAACTGAACCAGATATTCTGACAAATCTCCCCTCTTTACCTGTGTCTGCCTGGTTAACCATGAGGGCACCCCTTTCACCAAAATTGCCACTCCCGCCTTCCTCCCATCTCTACTCGGTGAGGCATATACTTCTCCACCCATGACTGTCTTAATTTCAAACCTCTGTTTCCTTAATGTGTTTCTTGAATAAGAGCCACATCGCATCCCATTCATTTCAATTCAGCTAAGATTTCGATCCGCTTGGCAGGGCATGTATTCCTTCATTGTATATAATTATTTTAACATTAACCATTGTCTTGATTTATCCTTTCCACCTTCCCAACCTCCCTGTAAATTTCTCATGGAACCCCATCCTGCCTTTTACAAATAAACTTACTAAATCATAAAATAAACATCTTTTAACATATTTCAACTCTGTATAACTTTTTCAACATTGTGGCAGCTGCTTCTTAGAGCTTGCCTCCTCTTAAATCAATCCCCTTCAGATGCTTCCTAGGTGCTACCAGCATTTCAGCTACTGTTATTAGTTTCCGGTAGCTTGTATGGGTGGGCTCTCTAGGCCACTGCCCTGCCTTTTCCTTAATAGGGATTCGCATGAGTTGTTCAACAGAACGGCAGCAGTCCCCCAGACATCACCCCCAGCCAAAACTGCTTTTCAGCTGGAATGAATTAGCAGCAACCCAGCCTTAGCAACCCCCCAGCTGGATTTGCCTTTCTAGCCAACATTTACCTCATACCATTATTGAGTCCATTACTCAAAAGTCTGAAGTCTCATGCAGAAACCCTTATTCCCCAGGAGTCTCTCCCAGTCCGGTCCTTTGCTTCCCAGCTTTCAGACCGCTCTTCTGTTTTCATCTCTGAATCCTCTTGAATCTCTTCTCCTTTGTGGACGTCTTTCTCACCCTCCATTTGTTTCTCTGATTCCTGGCTGTCCATCGCATTAAACATCCTCGTGAGATCAGGCATTAAATATTTAGGCCATGACCAAACAGGGCTTCTTTCTTTCCACGATTCACAGACTCATGCCCTTCAATCAGTTTTTGCTCCAAAAGATCGCAATCCAAATTCGGAATCACAGTTTGTTTCGCTTTCAAAAATGGGACCGCATCCACCAGGGTCAGGTATACTTTGAATGAGGAGCCCGTGTATATTTTCAATTTTGCTGGGTAGTTTATCTGTGCTTTTATTTGGTGCTTGTCCTTTAATTCCTTTATGACTGCTCTAACTTGGTTCCGACGATACTGCAGCTCCGTCGAGAAATCCTGGTCCAAAAACACTGATCCCCCTGCAAATGTGAGGTTTTTAACTTGCCACGCTTCCTTTAGTATGTAATCTTTTTCTTGAAAATTCAGCATTCTCATTACCCAGGATCGTGGTCTGGTATTCTTGTTTGTCGGCTTAGGCCCCAGAGCTCTATGGGCCCTCTCGATTGTGAGGGAGAAGTCCAAGGGTATGGTTAGTAGTGATCGCAGCACGTTGGATAAAGTCTGCTGTAGTAGGATAACCATCCTCCTCCTCCCCCTCTTTGATCCCATATATTCTAAAATTATTTAGTCTCGCTCTATTTTCTGAATCTTCCATTCGGGTATGCATTTGCCTTTCCCTATGTAAGAGATGTATAATCAATCTGTCCGTTGCATCTTGTCTCTCCGAAGTCTGGGTTACACGCTTTTCTACTCCCTTGACCTTCTTGTTTATATTTTTGATTTCCATCTTAAGATCTGCAATCTATGTCTCAATTTTCTGCACAGACTTGAGGATTTTAGCCACTGCGATTTCCATTGGTACCTCAGGCTGGGAGTCTTCCTCATCAAAGTCAATCTATGATACTGAGGGGGACCGTACTCTCGACATGGTCACTAGGCCTTCCGTGCCTTTATGGAGAGTGAGCTGCTTTAGTTTGCTACTTTTTTGGTCTTGCCTCAACCTTTCCGGTTTAATTTGTTTAGCTGACATTAAAACAGCCCCCCGACTGTCAACTTCAGTACTTTCCTTATCAAATGAGGTAGAAAATGAGTTTAATACTGCTGGGGGGTCTGGAGCTCGTTCCTCTAGGCTGCTACCATCTGGGTGACATCACAAGAAGTCCCTCAAAAGGTGATTTTGCAGTCACTCAACAAAATCACCTTCTGGCAGGATTTGAACATGTTCACCTACCGGGTTCATAAGGTGGGATCATAAGAAAACTATACTGAAACTTTGGTGGAAAAACATAGCAAAATGACCAAGTTATGAGTGAACAATGAAATATTTTAACATTCACGCATAACTCCACTAATGTTCAATACTTTGACTCCAAACTTTCAACAGAGCCATTATTTTCACACCACCTCAAAAACATGAAAGGTGTCATTTGTCAAATCCCAGACAAAATGTGTTTTCACACTTGTGTTGTGAAATGGTGTTTCGGCCAGTATTCTGTAAATGCCATATCATGTTTATAAGGGGGAGTCATAAAACAACTATCTTAAAAATAAAAAAAAAATCATTATTAAGAAACATTGTGTGTAGTGCCAGGCTTTACCCCAGTGGATACTGCTTTGTGATCCCATGCTGGTGAGCTGAGTTCAGGAGCAAGCTTAGTGAGACAGCTGGATGGACTGAGGCTGAGAGGACAGTGCTGTCATGCAACCCCACCCTAGGGAGGGAAGGTGCAGGGTTGCCCACACGGGCCAGGTATCATATAGTGAAGAGAACTCTTCTCTTGGCATGGGGCCCTGCATCTATGCACCCATGGGTACCAGAGAGCCCTATGTTTTGGCTGAGAGGTGGATTCTTTGCCCTGTTTGTCTGTATCTGTGGCCATGTAGATGCACTTCTGCAGACCACCAGACATCCTCATGAATTCTTGGCATCTGTTGCTGCATGTGGGCCCTGCTCTTCCATGGGCAGACAGAATCTTCCCTTGGTGCAGGGCCCAGAAGGCTCTGCATGTCCGCATCTGTTCACACAGGTCCCAAAGGGACCTGAGGGAATAAAGATATGATTCTACTATCTCAAAAAGAAAAAAGAAAGGAAATTCTTTGCACAAAACTGCATTAATGTACCAGTTAGGGTTCAACTTAATACCACAAAAGTAGGGAAATGTGGTGTTAGGGTTTCCAACTCTACCTGCTCCCCCCCCCCCAAGCAGCAAAAGGACATGACCACACAAGCAACAACAGACAGCCAACATCAGGTAGGTCAAACAACATAAACTGTTCCCAGATGACATAAATATACTAAAAAGCCAGTAGATTAGGCCCAACTGTCTATCGAGTCTGCTCGTGCTGCTGTTATAGCACCCCCTCCCCACAAGGTCCCTCCCCCAAAAATTCTCTAAAACATTCCTGTATCTTGGTGAGCTCTCCCAGCAGTGGGATTTGAACCTCTGGCTGTGCAGCACTTGCAGCACCACTGTCCTTGATATCTTCCCCTAGGCTAACTCTGCACACCACTTGCGCTTCTAGGAATAAATGCATTAGCACTGATGTGCTTGCTTCCTGAATTTATATCTGTGGCCGCATAAGCACAAGCCCCACATGGGCCTGTGCTTATGCAGCTACACATGAGTGTGCATGTCATACAGCATACATGAGTACGTGTCTCTTCTGCAGACAGAAGGCCCCATGGGGCCTGCGCCTCTGCAGCCAGAGATATCTGTATGGTGTACAAGGTACCTCGCTAGATGGCATAATCTGTTAGTGCATGATTTTCTACATGCAGCTGCATAACTAAAAAACTGCTACCCCCTTGAACAACTTATAGATCCCCTGCTGAAACCATGACACCCACATTGCAACAGTACTTCCATCTGCGTAATTGTAGGCCATAAACACACACACACACACACACACACACACACACACGACTGCCCTTTTGGAACTAGACTTCTGTGTGTATGTCTTACACCTGTGGCTAAAGAGGTACAGGCCCCTAAAGGGCCTGCGTTTCTAGGATTCATACTAAGATTCATATGAGGAAATGCAAGGAGCTTAAAGGCACGAGTCCATATATGCTACTAAGTAAGTTCAGAAGTAATACCTTAGACTGCCACCAGACTGAATGTAATTGTCCAGCCTTTTTTTGGACTCTGTCTTTGTTCTGCTCACAACTACCTTCGTTGAAAGTGAGTTCCATACATTAACCACTCCAGATGTATAGGAATACTTCCTTTTTTCACACCTGAAACTTTTCCCTCTTATCTGGAGTGGGTGCCCGCTAGTCTGAATTTGCCCTGATTTTAATTCAAAATCCAACTCCACTAATAAAGCAGGGTCTTGTATAACATTGTACATAAAAAGAACATCACCCCATATAGTTGAGGTTTCCAGGGACATCAAATCTAGTGAAGTCAGAAGGTCCTCATACCCTTTATCATCTAGACCCTTGATTATCTTTGTAAATCTCCTCTGAACTTTTTCCAACCTATTTCTAGCTCCCTTTTTAAAAGGGTTCCACAGTTGTGATGCATATTCAAGATGCAGACACATATAAGCCCAATATAAGGGACCAGAACTTCACCGTCCCTGACATAATGTTCTTTCTAATTGCCTATGCTATTTTGTTCGCTTTAGTGGTAGCTTCCGTAGTTTATTTTGTGAAGCCCAAATCACCTGTTATGTGTACTCCCAAATCTCTTTCACAACATGACGCCACCAAAGGTGTAACACAAAGTGTGTAACTGTTCATTGTGTTACCCCTTCCTACGTGCATTACTTTACACTTACTAATATTGAGTTTCATCAGCCATATTTCTGTCCAGTTTGCTATTATATCTTAGATTCAATGCAAAGAAGTGCAAAGTAATGCACCTGGGAAAAAAAAACCAGGAGAAGAGTACACAATAGCAGGGGAGGTACTAACAACAACAAAAATGGAAAGGGACCTGGGGGTAGTCATATCAGATAACCTAAAGGTGGGTAAGCAATGTGAGAAGTCAGTAAGGAGAGCCAGGGGGATACTGGGATGCATAGGAAGGGGCATCACAAGTAGAAAAAGGGAAGTGGTTATCCCTCTGTGCAGACAGTTGGTGAGTCCCCATCTAGAGTACTGTGTGCAGTTTTGGAGACCTCATCTACGCAAGGACATAGACAGGATGGAAGCAGTCCAGAGGAGTGCAACTAAAATGGTGCAGGGTCTGTATCAGAAACCATATGAAGAGAGACTGAGAGAGCTTAATATGTATACCCTTGATGAAAGGAGGGACGGGGGGACATGATAGAAACTTTCAAGTAGCTCAAGGGAATCAACAAAGTCCAGGAGGTTATCATCTTTCAGAAAATGAGATGTGTAAGAACAAGGGGGCACAATTTAAAGATAGAGGGGGGACGACTCAGGGGTAATGTGAGGAAATTTTTTTCACGGAGAGAGTGGTGGATGCATGGAACTGCCTCCCTGGGGAGGTTGTTGGGTCTAAAGCAGTGTGGGAATTCAAACATGCATGGGACGGACATAAGGCAATTGTAGTGGGGGTGGCGGGAAGTAGGCTGTTGGTTAACTAGAATCTGCAGCTTATCCAGTAGGTAGGGAAATGGGCAGACTGGGTGGCCAAGTGGTCCTTATCTGCCATCAAAGTCTATGTTTCTATGTTTCCATATCTAAGAAGTACTGTTGTAAGTTTGGTATTATGGATTTTGTGGTACCTGCACTTCTGCAGCCAGAGGTCAATGTGTATAGAAACATAGAAACATAGACTTAGACGGCAGATAAGAACCGCTTGGCCCATCTAGTCTGCCCATTTCCCTACCTACAGGATAGGCCGCAGATCCTAGTTAACCAACAGCCTATTTCTTCCTACCCCACCACAAGAATTGCCTTATGTCTGTCCCATGCATTCTTGAATTCTCCCACAGTTTTAGACCCCACAACCTCCTCAGGAAGGCTGTTCCATGCATCCACTACCCTCTCTGTGAAATAATACTTCCTCACATTGCCCCTGAACCTTCCTCCTTCTATCTTTAAATTGTGTCCCCTTGTTCTTGCAAGTCTCTTTTTCTGAAAGATGCTACCCTCTTGGACTTTGTTGATTCCACTGAGGTACTTAAAAGTTTCTATCATGTCCCCCCTCTCCCTTCTTTCCTCAAGGGTATACATATTAAGCTCCTTTAGTCTCTCCTCATCAAGGCTTCTCTTGCAGACCCTGCACCATTTTAGTTGCCCCCTCCTCTGCTACTACCTCTATCCTGTCTATGTCCTTGCAGAGATGGGGTCTCCAGAACTGGACACAGTACTCCAGATGGGGTCTCACCAACTGTCTGTACAGAGGGATAACAACTTCCTGTTTTCTGCTGCGATGCCTCTCCCTATACATCCCAGTATACCCCCAGCCCTCCCTACTGCCTTCTCACATTGCTTGCTAACCTTAAGGTCATCTGATATGATTACCCCCAGGTCCCTTTCCTTTTTTGTTGTTGTTACTACCTCCCCACCCATTGTGTGTTCTTCCCCTGGGTTCTTGTTTCCCAGGTGCATTATTTTGCACTTCTTTGCATTGAATCCTAGCTGCCATACTTCTGACCATTCCTCCAACCTTGCCAAGTCCCTTTTCATCCTTTCCATGCCTCTTTGTGTATCAACCCTGTTGCAGATCTTTGTGTCATCTGCAAAAAGGCATACTTTTCCTTCCAGTCCCTCTGCAATGTCACTGATGAAGACATTAAAAAGGACTGGACCCAATACTGAACCCTGCGGTACCCCACTAGTAACCCCTCTTTCTTCAGAGTGGACTTCATTTACAATTACCGTCTGTGTCCTGTTGTGCAGCCAATGTTTATTAGGCTACCACCCTGGGACCCACTCCCAGGCTGGTTAATTTGACTATTAATCTTTTGTGTGGGACTGTGTCAAATGCCTTGCTAAAGTCTAGGTAGGCCATGTCCACAGCCCCTCCCTGGTCTACTACTTTGGTCACCCAGTCAAAGAAATCTGTTAGATTTGTCTGACATGACCTTCCCGCTGTGAACCCATGCTGCCTTGGGTCCTGTGCTCCACTGGCCTCTAGGTACTCAACTATTCTTTCCTTCAGAAGTGACTCCATCACTTTCCCTACCACAGAGGTCAGACTGACAGGTCTGTAGTTTTCTGCCTCTGTCTTGGTCCCACTTTTGTGAAGGGGAATCACATCCGCCTTCCTCCAGTCCTTGGGTACCACACCATCCTCCCATGATTTATTAAAAAGAGTAGCCAGTGGCTTCACTAGTTCCTCCCTTAATTCTTTTAGTATTCTGGGGTGAATTCCATCAGGACCCATTGCTTTGTCCACCTTCAGTTTTAGGAGTTCTTGCAGAACCCTTTCTTCTGTGAAAGGACTGGGATCGACCCCCCTATCAAGAGTGCTTCTGTTAATTGGATTAGGCACTTCCCCCTCCTCTTTTGTGAATACTGAGCAGAAATATTTGTTCAGTATCCCTGCTTTTTCACTGTCCCCCTCTGCCCACCCACCGTTCATTCTATTCAGCCTCACTATCCCTCCCTTTGTCTTTCTACGCTTGCTGATGTACCTATAAAAGGTTTTATCCCCCTTCTTAACTGATTTGGCTATCTTTTCCTCAGTTTGGGCGTTTGCTATTCTGACTTCCCTCCCTGCTTCCTTCTGCCTTTACTGGTACAGCTCTCTGTCCTGCTCCTTCTGTGTTTTCTTACACTTCCAGAATGCTATCTTTTCTTCCTGACTTTCACAGCCACCTCTTTGAGAACCATAGTGGCTTTTCTTTCATTTTGATTTGTTTATTTTGCTTCACACAAAGGCTTGTTGCCTCTGTGATGGCAGTTTGATGATTCCCATTGTTGCTCCACACCTACTTCTAGCCTGTTTGCTAGTGCTTTTCTGAGGCACTCTCCCATCTTGCCAAAGTCAGCCCTCCTAAAGTCCAGTACCCTCACTTTTGTATGGCTTGACTCTGTAGCTGAGTTTAACGTGAACCACACTGTTTGATGGTCACTTGTCCCCAGATGGCAACCCACTTCTAGATCTGAGATCCTCTCACTGCCCCCGTTTGAGAGTACAAGGTCTAACATTGCTCCCTCATGAGTGGGTTCCGAAACTACTGTCTAATGCCTGCCACCTGTAGGGCATCAAGAATGGCCCTGCTCTTGGATGTGGCTGCAGCAAATGTGCTCCAGTTAACATCTGGCATATTCAGGTCTCCCATCAACAGTATCTCCCCTTTCTCTGCCATTCTAAGAATGCCTTCTATCATATCCTTGTCCATTCCCTCCCCCTGACATGGGGGTCTGTACACAACCCTTGTGCGGATTGTGGTGCCCTTTCCAGTCTCCAAGGTGACCCACAGTGCCTCCTCTCCCCTGTTTACTCTTTTGTTCAGTTGCTTTTATCCCTTCCTTTACATGAGAGCTACTCCTCCCCTCTTCTCCCTGCCTGTCTCTCCTGTGGTTATGTACCCTGGTATGTTAACATCCCAGTCATGGTTCTCTGTGTACCATGTTTCTGTGACTGCTACGATATCCAGGCATCCTCTTCCATCAAGGCCACTAGCTCATGGAGCTTGTTGCCCAGACTACGGGCATTGGTACTCATTACCCTCCATTTCCTGATGGCCTTACTCCCTTTTGCCCCATCCCTGTCCTTCTTGCCTTTGTCACTTTCTCCATTTACCCCTGCCCTTCTCCCTATCAACACCTCTATGTTGGTGTTTGCTGCAATTACTACCGTGATTATTTGGGGGGGACTAGGATTTCCCTACTCCTTTCCAGTGCCTCCCCCATTGGCTAGTTTAAAAGCTTGCCAATGAAGCATTTAAACCTATCACCTAGGATCCTGGTTCCCCTCCCAGACAGATGCAGCCCATCATGCCAGTATAGGCTTGCATCACTCCAGCTGGACTCCCAGTCCCCAATGAAGCCAAATCCCTGAGCTCCACACCAGTTTTTCAACCACTGATTGAATCCCATGGTGCGGAACACCCTAGCCTCTCCTATGCCATAGATGGGCAGCACCTCCAAGAAGGTTACCGTGCATGCTACTTGACTAAGGCCCCTACCCAATTCGACAAACTCTTCCTGAACTTCTCTAATCCCTTTCTTAGCCAGGTCATTTGTCCCTAGGTGGACAATGACATCCAGCTCCCTCCCCTGTGCAGCTGCTCTGGCAATCCTGAGGATTCGCTCCCTGTCCCTCCAAGCCATGGCGCCAGGCAGGCACCTTACCTCCCTCTCCCCTTCCTCCCCCAGTTCTACCTTCCTAACAATGGAGTCCCCCACCAGGAGTTGTTTCCTTCCCCTGCAGGGTCCCCTGCCACCCTCCCGTGGGTCTCCTTTGTGTAGGTTCCCAGCATCCTCCTTGGTCTCCACTGAGGGTGCCTCCATAGAGGAACCACACTTTGCCAGAATGGCATAGGGATGTGGAGAGTACAACTGGAGGATGCACCTCTGTTCCACCACCTCACCTCCCTGAGCCCACTGTGGTCCAACCGCTCTCTTTCTTGGCAACCTCTGAGGCAACGGCAGTGGCACTGGTGGTCCCTGGATGGAGAGGAGGTCCCACAAATCCTGGCCAACTCAGCCTGGAGATGAGCAACCTCCTCCCTCAGCCCAGAGGTGCCTGCAGATGGGACAACACCGCATCCTCCAGAACGCCTCCCAGAAGACTGCTGCTCCACAGCCGCTGCACTGCACCACTCCAATCATGTCTTATTTCTGGTCCCTTAACTGTTTGCAATCCTTACTCTTTCCTCTGTTTTTTTTTTCTCTCTCTCTCTCCTTACTTTCTGCCTGTGTGCCCTTTAAGCTCCTGATTGTCCTGTTCTGAGACAAGAATATCCTATATTTCTCAGTAGACCACTTACTCGCTCAGAGGCAGACCTCCAGCAGCTAGAGGGGGCCAGAAAGCTACTCTTGCCCTTCTAGGATGGTGGGTCTTTGGTGGTTCTGTGATCTCTCACTTTCTGCTCCCAAACAGGAAGTTTCTGTTGTCAGTCAAATCCTGTGCCTATAAAAATAGAACTAGCTTTGGGTGGGAGAAAGGAGGGCAATATAGTCCCAGTAGAGAAGTCCAGTCACACAGCAGTCCTTTCTCCTGGTGCCTTCTGCCAAGCTATTAGTCTGATAGATGTATGTCTTACACCTGTGCTTGCAGAAGTGCAGGTCCAACAAGTGTGTATCTTACAGTGTCCATGAGTACCTAGGGCTACAGAAGCACTTGCCCATAGGGGGCCTGTGTTTCTGCAGACAAAAGATCCTTTATAATTTGGGTATCATGGATTTATTTCTGTGGCTGCAGGGGCCTGTGCTTCTATACACCAAACCAGTGCTGTGATTTGAGTATTGTGGAATTCTATCTGAAGCCAGAAGTGAGAGTGTATGTCTTGTGGTATGCATGCAGCAGATACAAAACCACAAAGGTAGCACATCAGTTCTATTGCATTTGTGTCATCTAGAAATAGTTTGTCTGTCTTACCTAATAATGACTGTCTGTGGTTGCTTGTGTGGTCTTGTCCTTTTGCTGCTTGGGGGGGAGATAAGGGTGGGAAACCCTAATGCCACATTTCCCTACTTTTGTGGCATTAAGTTGAAAATCTATATATAATACTGGCGTAGTAGCACCAGTATAGGTAGGGCTGAGTAAGGTGCTTAATCTTAAACCCCACTTTTTGCACCTAAATAAATTTGGCAGTGTTTGAGGAAATAGACCCAAATTTGTCAGCTGTTGTATCAGATGCAAGTTATTAAGACATGCAAGGTTTCATGATGGCAGCTTTTAATGAAGTGTGGTGTTTTTTGCTATACTTAATTCTTGTTGGATTTGACTTCACATACAGCCTAGATGGTATGGAATTTTTTCTCCGAAATGTTTAGGGCAGAAGCAGACTGTGCCAAGGTAATGCCCTTTGAAGGTTTTGTGAACAAATATTAATTGGTTCCAGAGTTATAAGGGTTTATTTTTTTTTCTGACCATGCTCAGTAGGGTCTTAGTATAACCATCTTTCACAAAATTAATGATGCATCTTTAGTAAGAAACAAATATCGATCATGATGGCCACCATCTTGTTTTTTTATTATTATTACTTGAAACTCATTAAAATGAGTATGCTGCAAAACAACAACACCTAACTCTTGTTAAATCAGACCTGATAAGCAAGATTCTGGTGGTGTGTTTTGACAAAATGGAGTAGAATTTTTTGTTTAATTGTTTTGGTCTTCTGATCATTATCGCTTATTTATGTATTGTGAGCCACGTTTTTATATGTCACACACTAATTTGCAACATGTAAATCTGCAGCTTGTAAATTTGACTGTCCATGCAGTAAAGTCAGTTTCCAGTTTGCAAAATATTTGAGAATAGAGAAATTTACCATTCGAACAGTAAACTTAACTATTCAAATGACAAACTGAGTTAACATTTTGCAAAGTGTTTGAGAAATGAAAAATGTACCATTCGAATGGTAAACTAATTTTACATCTCACAGATTATTTGAGACTTGAAAATGTAACCATTCAAACAGTAAACTCAGTTTATTGTTTGCAGATGATCTGCCACTTGTGAATTTTACCATTTAAACAGTAAACTGAGTTTATATTTCACAAAATGTTTGAGAAATGAAAACCGTGCCATTGAACAGTAAGCTCATTTTACATCTCACAGAGTATATGAGACTTGGAAATATAACCATTCAAATGATAAAGTCAGTTTACCGTTCACAAATATTCTGTGGCTTCAAATTTTACTGTCCGAATGGTAAACTGAGTTTACATTTTACATACTAACATACAAACATATGAAGAAGCCAGCAGAAGAAGAAGGCCATTTGGTCTATCTAGTCTGCTCACATTGCAGGGTATACAGCTTGAGTTACTGCCCTGCCCTCCCTCCCCACTCCTCCCATCCTCCCTACCCATGATCCTTACCTTCTCCAATGCCTATCCTAGCCTCTGTTAAAGCTGCCCACTGTCTTCAATGAGATCACCTCTTCTGACAGTGCAATCCAAGTGTCCATCACCCTCTCTGTGAAGGAATGCTTCCCGACCTCCCTCCTAAACCTCCCACCCTCCAACTTAAGACTATGCCTCTTCATGTTATGTTTGCCACTCATCTTAAAGAGACTCTCCTTATTCACCTTATTTATCCCTTTCAAGTACTTGAAGGTCCCAATTATGTCCCCTCTCTCTCTCTCCTGTCTTCCATGGAAAGTGTTTGAGAACTGAAAAAATGTACCAGTTGAATGGAAAATTTATTTTACATCTCGCAGATTGAGACTTGAAATTTTACCATTCAAAAGGTAAACTCGTTTTACATTTTGCAGATTATATGGGACTTGAAAGTATAACTATTCAAACAGTAAATTCAGTTTACTGTTCACAAAAAAAATCTGTGGCTTGTAAATGTTGCCGTTTGAGCAGTAAACTGAGTTTACATTTTGCAAAGTGTCTGAGAACTGAAAAATTTACCATTCAAATGGTAAACTAATTTTACATGTCGCAGATTATATGAGACTTGAGATTTTACCATTTGAACAGTAAACTCATTTTACATCTCGCAGATTATTTGAGACTTGAAAATGTATTCAAAAGGTGAACTCAGTTTACCATTGCAAAATAATCAATGGCTTGTTAATTTTACTGTTTAAAAGGTAAACTCAGTTGACAACTCAGTTTACATTTTGCAAAGTATTTGAGACATGAAAATTAAATTGTTCAAACAATGAACTCAAGTTATTATGTCAGACTCCAGGCTACTGAGTGCCAATAGAAGTAGCCCGCAGTGAACAGCAGGAGTGACCAGAGGGAGCAGCAACATGAGCCTATCAATCAGTGTGTTTTGCCTTGGTCTGAATCAGCTATGGAAGGGGGAGATGAAAAGCAGGTGGGGTGTACTAAACTGGTCAAAAGGGGACTTTAAATTCTTAAAGTGCAGAGAATATAATACAAGGGCTCTTGGGGCAAGATAAGGCAAACAGTGGAGGGATCAGCATTTAAAGACACAAGCTTTTAATGTAAAAGAGGTAATGGGCTGCCTTAAATAGGTGGCTGCTTGGGGAGTAATTGAACTGCAAATGAGAGCTTTCTTTAACTATTTCTGAGCTTTGGTATAGATTATCTCAGAAGTACAGTTTGGTGCTGGCTTGATTTCTTGCTTTATGTAACTAACCTGATTGAGTGTTTGTGTTTTTTTTTCCATAACAGGACAGCAGCTGCCCCCCTCTTCTCTGTCATTCTCTCTCAAGGGTTGGGAGATCAGAAAGTGAGCAGAGGAGGTGAAATGGCAGCCTGACCACCAATCAGAGCTTAAGCACAGCAACTGAGAAGCCGAGGGGAGATTTAAATCTCCCATACAACTGGACCGGGCACACACTCCAGGGCTACTGAATGCCAATAGAAGCAGCCTACAGTGACTGGCAGGAGCAACCAGAGGGAGCAATGAAGTGAAACCATCACTCATTGTGTTTTGCTGGGAAAGCGACATTTTAAATCAATGATAGAAGGGGTGTGATGGGAAGTGGGGGGCGTACTAAACAAACCAACAGAGGACTTTAAAGTCTGAAAAAGCAGAGAATGTAACAGGAAATCCTGGTGCAAGATAAGGCAAATGGAGGGCTAAAGGCAGCAGCATTTAAAGACACACGCTTTTAATGTAAATGAGGTAAAGGACTGCCTTAAACAGGTGTCCCTTGGGAGAAATTGGACTGCAAACAAGATCTTTTTCTAACTGTTTTTGAGCTTTGGGACCGAATCAAAGGAGTACAGTTGCTTTATGTAACCAACTTGCTTGGAAGTGTTTTTTTTTCTTAGCAGGAGAGCAGCTGCCTCTCTCTCTCTTTTTCTCTGTCTCTCTCACTCTCTCTCTCGCTCTCTCAGAGTTCAAGGGGGGGGGTCAGAGACAGAGCACAGGAGAGTGACATGGCAGCCAAACCACCAAGCAGGAGCACAGCAGCTCAAACAAGAAGCCCTCCCTGGTGGAGGAGCCAGAGGGAGGACAAAAAGAAATACTCCTGATGTGTCCCACGCACGTTTGTGTCCAGCACAAGAGTGGAATGGCACAGGAGTGGAACAGGTGTTAAGACTGGCATCTTAGGCATCGGAAGGCATCTGAAGGAGGAAGCAGGAGCCTCTGCTGGTAGACTAATGTAAGGTTCCTGTTCACTCCTATTATAACACTCACTGCAGCGAAGGGTGGAGAGACATAGGTAGGCCAAAACTGGTAGTAGGTGTAACAGCCTATCTAGGGTAGGAGTGTAAAAGGATTTAAAGAGAGTATAAGGAAATACTAATAGCAGCCTATCTAGGGTCCAGTAGCAAAGGGTTAAGGGAAGGTGAAAGTGCTATTACTTCAGTCAGGAAAAAAAAGGAAAAAGTAAGGAGGGGTAAAGGAAGGAGGGAAAACATTTCATAGAAGAGGGAACTACTTGTTGAGTGGGATAGAATGAAAAACCTATCTAGAGTAAAGGTACAGAGGAGCAAAGCAAGCACGAAAACGGGATGCTAGAAGCACCCTTTCAAACAACATGAAGTCTTGCTGTATTCTGACAAGTGCAGTTAGCCCCAGCCTTTAAACTGCCCCAGAAAACAAAGCGTTAACTTTTCTATGCAGGGCATAGGATGTTGCTCTCGAGCTTGGTTGATGTCTCTGCCTGTTGTATTTTGAACTGCAACCGTCAGATTCTTTACTCTGCCTCACTGAACAGTCGCTCCGGAGATTTCTCTTGCAGCTCGGTTCGAAGTCGGTTGAAGTGTCGGTTTTCGGTCTGTTTTCTACCAAAATTTAGTTTCCGCAAAGTCAGTTCAAGTCTGTCTGTGGTACCGTGAGTACTAAATAGGTTTTGTTCTGTTTTCTGTGTGGAACTTGTAAAAAGTGTGAATCGGTTCGGCTGAACCGATCGTTCAGATAATTTTGTATCTTACTTTAGTGTGTGGTTACCGGTCCGATGTCGGTTCTAAAAACGTGTATTAAAACGTCTTTTTTCCAAGACCCGTGACACGGTCAGGAACCGATAGGGGAGTCTTGCCTGGCGGTTGCCGAAAAAAGGGCAAGTTTGGTTAGGTTGGCCATGTCTGAGAAACCCAAGAAAAAAAACCGGCCCACTGGGTTTCAACACTGCAGTGAGTGTGGTGAGGTCTTTGCTAAGGCCAATCCCCACACAAACTGTGTTTATTGTCTAGGGTTTGACCACCTCGATTCAGACTGCCAAATTTGTAAAAATGTTCCCAAATCTACCCTTGAAAAGAGATTAGGTAGACTGAGGGAAAGGGAGGCCGAGAAGTCCGCTGACCTGGATGGCCAGCCCGGTTGGGTTCCGACCGAACCAGAAGGAGTGCCCTCTGACCAGGGCAATACTTCTTCGAGCAAAAGGAGAGCTGATCCCGAGGGGTTGGTTCCAACAAAAAAGAAATGCAAAGAAAATCGTCTGGTTCGGATCCAGAATCTCATATTCGACCACGAAGAAATAGCCAAAGTGATTCAGACTGGGAATCGCTTTTGCCCGGTTCCGGCTCGATCCGCACCTTGGCAGGTTCGGTTCAATCGGTCCCCGGTTCACGATTATACCCTGGAAGAATTTTATGAACTGGAGTTTGCAGAGGAAGGAGAGTTGGAAGATGAATGTGGTGAAGGTGAAAGTCTGGATGTGCCTATTGATCTGGACATCTCCCCAGACAGACCTTCAGGTGTTTCTCCTCCTCCTAGGCTTTCTGAGTCCCCTTCCCACTTTATGTTTTACAGAAAGGTGGCTGAGACCCTCCAGCTTCCTATGGAGGAGGCACTGGAGGATCAGGAGGAGCCTGACTATGTAGAGATGATGGACATCCCAGAGTCCAGGATACTGTCTATTCCCCTCCACAAATCTTTTGGGAAACAGACACAAAAAATTCTGAAGACTCCCAATTCCATACCTCATGTGGATAGAAGAATGGACAAGAGGTATACACTTTCAGGCTCAGATACAGAGTTCCTTTACCAGTAATGCAGCCATGTTGGGGTTGTACAGGCTGCTGCCTGCAATTAGGCAAACATTCCCTTGGCATCACACCCCCAGATAAGGACTCCAGGAAGATTGATGCCATGGCAAAAAAGCAGCACATGGCATTTTCCTTGGGACTCAGGCAGGTGAATTATATGGCCTATACAGCCAGATACCAGAAGTCCAGGTGGGACACTGTACTGGCACTGGTTAAACAGGCCTCCTCCCAGCTTGCCAAAGAGCTGGAGGAGGTGGCTGCAGATGGGATTGAGGCATCAAAAGTTCAGTTTCATGCTGCTGTGGACTCCAATGATGTGTCATCAAGAGTCATGGCTATATCTGTAGCTCTTCAGAGAATGGCTTGGCTCAGATGTACTAGCCTCTCAGAGGATACCCAGGCTAAGGCCATGGCTTTTCCTGTAGTGGGTAATTCTCTGTTTGGGGAGCAGACAGAGAATTACATGAAGAAAATGGACGAGTACAGGACCACTTACAGGAGTGCTCAGGCCAAGGAAAGGCAGGTAACTCCTCAAAGGCAGCATTCTTGGGGCAGGGGCAGGGGCAGGCCTTTTCAAGTGCCTTTTTAGCAAGCTCAAGCCTCTTCTTCCTTTTCACAGAGGGGGTTCTTCAGAGGGAGAGGCAGAAGGGGGATGAGCAGGCCTGCATCCACCCCTCAGCCTAAAGCCCCTGCCAAGCAGGCACCCTGATGGGTCTGCCCAGGTCTACTCTCCTATCCCAGTAGGGGGCAGGCTGACTTACTTTGTCCAGGACTGGATGCCTATTACATCAGACAAGTGGGTCCTGGAAGTAGTAAGCCAGGTACTGGTTCTCAGCTTCAAAAAATTTCCAAAGATGAAAGCCAGATCTTTTCCACCTGCAAATCTTTCGGAAACCCTTGCCATAGAGGCAGAGATTTCTTCTCTCCTAGCTTTAAGAGGTATAGAGAGAGAGTACCTACCCTACACTGGGGCAAAGGACTGTACTCTAGGTACTTCCTGACCCCCAAAAAGACAGGAGAGTGGCGACCCATCTTGGACTTAAGATATCTGAACAAACATCTTTTAAAGCCAAAGTTCAAGATGATAACTCTGGGAATTGTCCTTCCCTCTCTAAGGCCAGGGGACTGGCTAGCCTCCCTGGACCTCAGAGAAGCCTACTTTCACATTCCCATCAGGTGCTCCCACAGAAAGTACCTCAGGTTCAGTTGCCTCAGGCCACTGTCAGTTCAGAGAAATGCCCTTGGCCCAACCTCAGCTCCAAGGGTTTTCACAAAGTGCCTGGCAGTAGTTGTTGCCTTCCTAAGAGGACAAAAGATTTCCATTTTTCCATATTTGCATGACTGGCTCATAGTGGGCCAGTCTCCAGACCAAGTCAAGTCAGACCTGCAAGTGACCCAGCAAGTGCTCACTTCTTTAGGATTTCTTCTCAACCTACCAAAGTCAGCTCTCGGACCAGTGCAGCTCCTCACCTTCACAGGGGCAGAGCTGGATACAGTAAAAGCAAGAGCCTTTCTTCCCCTTGAAAGGGTAAGAGCTCTCATGCAGCTGGCTTCTTCATTCAACCTTCAGGTGTCTCGACCAGCAAGGCATTTTCTTCAGCTCTTGGGCCATATGGCAGCTTCTACAGCAGTGGTCCAAGGGCAAGATTCAGATGAGGGACATTCAGTTCCACCTGAGGGCTTTTGGTTCCAAAGAAAGTTCCTTACCAAACTAATCCCAGTGACTCAAACTCTGATCCAGGCCCTGCAATGGTGGCAGGATCAGGACAATTTGAGGCAAGTGGTTCCATTGCCACTCAGTCTCATTCAGTGGTCCTTACCACGGATGCTTCCCTGCTGGGCTGTGGAGCCCATTTGGGGGATCTCACCACCCAAGGACTGTGGTCTCCTCAGGATTCGTTTCTACACATCAGTCTCTTAGAACTCAGGGCAGTGTTTCTGGCACTGCAAGCTTTTTCCCAGTCAGTACAGAACAAGGTGGTTCAGGTCAGAACAGACAACACCACCACCACCATGTGGTACATCAACAAGCAAGGAGGCACTCGGTCTACAGCCTTGTGCACAGAAGCAATGAAGCTTTGGTCTCTGGCTTATTCCCTACAAACCCTTCTGATAGCAGTTCACCTTCCAGGGAAGGGCAACGTCCTAGCAGATGGACTGAGCAGAATGTCTCAGAGCCATCACGAATGGGCCCTGGATCCTCTGGTATTGAAGGTGATTTTTTCAAAATGGGGCACTCCAGAGATAAATCTTTTTGCAGCCCCAGACAATCACCAGCTTCCTCTCTTTTGTTGCAGACCCCCAATCTTAGGCTCAGTCCCCCTGGATGCTCTGACTCTGAACTGAGAAGGGAAATTTCTGTATGCTTTTCCCCCTTTCCCTCTCCTGTTCAAAGTTCTAGTCAAGGTAAGGTCACAACCTTGCAAAGTGATTCTGATTGCTCCAGACTGGGCCAGGCAGCCATGGTACCCCTTGTTGCTGTCCCTAATAGTCCATCTTCCCCTGTCTCTTCCCAGGAATTACAACCTGTTAACCTTCTCTCAGGGGAGGATTTGGTATCCCAATCTTCAGTCTCTCAACCTCAAAGCATGGCTCTTGAAGAGTTAGAGTTTGCAGATTTGCATCTGTCTCAGGGGTTCTGGATATTCTCAAAGCTCTTGAAAGCCTTCCACCAGAAAGACTTATAACTCCAAATGGAAGAGATTCAGCATTTGGTGTTCCAAGAGGCATATCTCCCCAGATACTGCTGAATCGCCTACAGTTCTGGATTATGGTCCATCTTAATAGCCTAGGCCTCAGAACATCTACTCTCAAGGTACACTTGTCTGCTGTTTCTGCTTTTCTGCCAGTAGGTAAGTCTTCCTCCTGTCATCTCACCCTGTATTCTGTAAGTTTTTCAAGGATTGCTTCATACCAGTCCCCCTTTAGGGATCCTACTCCTGCTTGGGATCTTAATGTTTGCATTGCTCAGCTTATGCAACCACCTTTTGAGCCTCTGTCCTCAGCAGAGCTTAAGTACTTGACTTGGAAAACTGTGCTTTTGGTAGCCATTACCTCTGCTAGAGGCATCAGTGAATTGCAAGCCCTGTCAGTGGAACCTGATTTCATCACTTTTCACAGAGATAAAGTGGTCCTTCTAACTAACAGAAAGTTCTTGCCCAAAGTGGTTTTAGATTTCCACCTGAATCAGTCTG
The DNA here is from genome assembly GCA_016271365.2 of Neoceratodus forsteri. Classification (NCBI taxonomy): domain Eukaryota; kingdom Metazoa; phylum Chordata; order Ceratodontiformes; family Ceratodontidae; genus Neoceratodus; species Neoceratodus forsteri. Next base: position 184,656,115 of record JADMNL010000028.1, on the reverse strand, counting down.
TGTCTCTCCCTGTTTTCTTCACTGATCATTCTTCAGCAGGGGAGAGGAGGCTACACAGTTTGGATGTTAAAAGAGCCCTTAGCTACTACATAGAGTGTGTACCAAGGGTCACAGGTTTGATTCCTCCAGTTGTTCCTCACATATGGAGAGGTAGAAAAGGGCAAACCTGCAACCAAGAGAACTATTGCCAGGTGAATTGAGTCTTGTATACAATTCTGCTATGAGAAACTGGGAAGATTCCACCCTCAGGCCTGAAGGCTCACTCTACAAGAGGTACAGCTGCTTCCCTGGCAGCTGCCAGGATATCCTCTCTTAGAAATCTGTCAAGCAGCCACCTGGAAAACAGTACATACTTTTACCAGGCATTACTCTCTGGATATCCAGGCTAGGAGTGATGCTTGGTTTGGCACAGCAGTACTTCAGAGCCTATTCCCAAAGTAGGTTCTGTCCCTCCTCCATCGAGGTACTGCTTGGTAGTCTGTCCTTGTCAGAATACAGCAAGACTTCATGTTGTTTGAAGAAAAAATTACTCACCTTAGTAATTATGTTTCTTCTAATGGAGTCTTGCTGTATTCTGACCCCCCCTTAGAACCTGGATTTTTTGGGATGTGGTGGGCAGGCGCAGTGTTGGCACTTCAGGGGTGCCTCCTTACACCCTCTGTTATTCATGGGGTGATATGTTATTTCAATTTTAATTGTTTTTTGTGTTTTGGGTTTCCTGACTTGAGTCTTCCCTTGGGAGCCCAAAAGAATATTTTTCTGCCAGTTGGCTAGTAACATTTTTATAATTTCCACATAGAACACCTAATGAGTTTTGCTCGTGAAGATCTGACGGTTGCAGTTCAAAATACAACAGGCAGAGACATCAACCGAGCTTGAGAGCAACATTCTATGCCCTGCATAGAAATGTTAACCCATTGTTCTCCGGGGCAGTTTAAAGGCTGGGGCTAACTGCACTTGTCAGAATACAGCAAGACTCCACTAGAAGAAACATAATTACTAAGGTGAGTAATTTTTTCATCAGAGGTAAGGGTGCAAAAGTATTTCCAGGTGACACAGGGAGAGTAGGATTTGGGAATGCTGGGAGTAGTGCAGTGCAGTGGTTGTGGGGCAGCAGTTTTCAGAGAACTACTGGAGACTGCGGTGCTGCTCCACCTGAGGACCCCTCTCTGAGTTGAGGGAAGGGGTGCAGTAGCTAGATGCCAGACTGAGTTGGCTGGGATTCAGGTGACCTCTTCTCCCACCCAGGGGCCACCAAGCCTGCCACTTTTACCTCAGAGGATGCCTGGATGGAGGAATGGCTGGACCTTGGTGGGCTCTGGAAGGGTTGGCTGATGGGTCAGAGACCCATTCTTCAATAAGTACCACTACGTAATTTCTGCACCACTCTGGTTGGGCAGGACTGCCAAGAGGAGGTACCCATGGTAGTGACCAGAGAGGATGTGGGGGTTCCCCATAGTGGAGACCCCAAGGAGGGTGGTAGAGGACCCAGAGGAGGAGGAGGAAGCAACTTCTGGTGAGGGGCTCAGTTGTGAGGGGGATAGATCTGAAAATAGGAAGCGGCAGAAGGGAAGTTAGGTGCCTACATGGCACCATGGGCCTGATGGATGGTAACTGGATCTCAGAATCACTATGGTGGCAGGGCAGGAGGGAGAACTGCATGTCATTAGCCATCTGAGGACCAATGACATAGCTAGGATGGGGCTGAGATAGTACAAGGGTGTTTAGGAGTTGGGAGGGTCTTAAACAGGTAGTGAGCTCCATGGCTTTCACTGAGGTGCTGCCTGTCTACAACAAGGGAAGAGACTGTACTCTATACCATGGCCTTCAACTCATGGTTGAGAGAATGATGCTGTGAGGAGCGGTTCAGCTACATTGGGGACTGGGGACCTATCTGGAGAATCAGGGCCAATGCAGGGGTGATGGCTTGCATCCATCTGGGAAAGGAACCACAGTCCTCAGTGGACAGTTCAAATGTTACTTTGATGAACATTTTAACTATCAGGGAGGCATAAACTGCCCCACAACAGACGAAAGTAGAGGGTAGGGAGGACCCAAGGGGAGATGAATCCCCCGAGGTGAAAAATAATAAAAGAAGCAAAGTGGTAAAAATGAAGGGTGATGGGAGCAAGAGCATTAAAAGGGGGGGAGAGGGATAAAAGAAAAATGGGTTATCAAGTAAAGTGGTAACAAAAGCTGTAAGGCCATGTGTGCAGATGCCAGAAGTCTAGGAAATACAATTCCAAACCTAGTGGCCATCATGGCAGAGGATGGCCACACCAGGTTATACTCAGTTCAGGAAGGACAGGGTGGGGAGAAATGGAAGAGGTGTGGTGCTTTATGGGAAGGAAGGCATGAAAGTGGTGGTGATACAGTGGATACGGGGGGGTGGGGTGGAGGTACTGTGGGTCAGCCTGGAGATGGGGAATGGAACCACTCTTCACACTGGTGCGTGCACCTCCCAAAAGACTGCAGCTATGACGTTAACACATCCCTTGGGTTGCCCATAACATAATTACCCTCAAGTACAGAGACCAAACCTGGTGCATTTCCAAAACCTCCTCAAACCAAGCTGACCTGCAAAAATATAGAGCTCTAAGAAATGGCTGCGACCTCCCCTGCAGAATTCTGGAAGACCCTACACCCCCCCCAGGTTCCTCCTCCCCTACTGCCCCTGCATTTCCGAGCTCAGGTGACCTAGACCCCTCTGAGGCCTTCTGGATCACTCTCTATTTCACCACCTGTGCTCTTCCATCTGACCTCCTGCCTCCCACGTCTCCCACTCCCCTCTCTCCCTCACTGCCTAGGGTTACTCCTTCCCACTTATTACAATCACAGAAGTACTTCAGGTACTAAATACCTTAAATTTCTCCAAATTGAGCCCAGATGGTCTTGATCCTAAACGTCTTAAAATCTCTGCTTAAGCAATCACCTCCCCCCCCATCCTTGACCACCTTTTCAGCCTGTTGCTCAATGTGCAGTCCCGGTGTAACCCCTCCTACAAATGGGTTTCCTGAAAAGTCTTCCTAGAGCTTGCCTAAATGCTCACTGCCAGGCTGGGGTCCTGTGGTTTAGCAGTTTAAAATATATTGTCAGTGAGTGCCTGTATGGCCTCTGTGTACTGTCACTTTAAGAGCTGCTCAGTTGCAGTAATAATTAACTGGAGAGGGGGGCTGAGTGTTGTTGTGCTTGAGTCCTGCCAGTGCTGCCAGATGATTGCTCCGTTTCTGCCATCGCTAATTGCGCAGAGGGAGCTCTGATGAAAGATGTGACTGCTTAAAATCCCTTAGAGAGAATATCTTGCATGTTTGTTCTAACCTGCTTTCTTTGCAGCGAGGACCATCTTGCTAGCTCCACCATTTTGGTCCCGAACTGCCAAAGTGTACCAATCAGTACTTGGGGACTCTAAAATGGAGCCTGCTTACAGGGGCTTTGTGGATAAACTCTGTAGGAGTTGTAGTTTTGACTGTTGGCACCTTTTTGCAGCTGGAGGATCTGCGTGACTGGCAACTGCATCAGCCAACTGAACCTTTGGATCTAAGGAAATCCTCGAGCTGCCTGCTGTTTAGGACAGATCGAAGTTGGAAGCTGAGAGAACAACAGCTCGCCTGATTCAAATAGCTGCCTGCATAGTAGCTCGAGCAGAAGAACTGTGGAAAGGCCTGAGCTGAGGTCTGCAAGTCTGCCTGTTGCCCTGAGAAGGAAGAGAGAATTCCATTCGGACTAAATCTTAGGCGGTGAGACCGAATTAAGCCACTGAAGTATCAGGCTCAACCTGCTAAAGACCGAAGATTTTGCTTCATGCAATCGGCCTGTTAGGAACTCCAGATACTTCTGAGCTCCGGTTTGAGCAGAGACTGTGCAACTGGGGCCAGGAGCATTCTGCCTGAGTGCGGTACAATTTCTGTGCATATAAATGTGCTGTGTGCTGAAAGTGGGTCATGATTTGGCTCCACATCGTGTGGACTGTGCTCTGCTTGCTGGAAGCTGTGTCCAGCCCAAACAGACTGAATCCGGGTTATCCCATGTGGCGGGCCTTGCCACGAGGGCCTTGCCAGACTACCCTACTGCACTGAGAAAAAGCCATCGACGAGAGACCTGCCTGGGGATCAGCCCCCTGCTCCACATTTGAACAGGAATGACGCCTCGGCGAATCGTGTGGGCCCTGTTTCTCATGGCCATCCAGAAGAGTCATCTGCTGTCTCAATTTTTGTCATTCCTGTGTCCAGTCTTGGATATCGTGAGTAACCACCAGGGTAGCACCCTGCAACTACAGTTTAATTTAAGTGTGTCATCTGATTGCTTTGTTGTTTCTTTTCCTTCTTGAACTGAGCCATCTGGCTCCGGATTACAAATAGTGTGTTGTGCAAATTTTGCTTTTTCCATCACAGGGCCCGACCAGCTGCAACACCGCCTACCCCGAGACAGCGGTCCTGGCTAACCCACCTTTCTTCCACCTGGGTACCCAGAGGTGTGACTGTGTTAGGGACTCTGACTGCATGCACAGCTGTGTGATTAAAGAGCAATTAAGCTAATTAACCTGATTACTCCCCTTCCTTGTTCAAATCCTCTGAATAAATCAGATCTACTTTTTTCTGCATTCAACCAGACTGTGGTTCAAGTTTGTGCTCAAAGTATTGTACTGTTGCCATTTGCTGTGTCTAACATCGTTTTACAGGGGGTTCCTAGGATTGAATCAGAGAAACCAGCCCTGGTGGTAAGTGCAAACTGTGTGGGTACATGCAAATCATATCAGGGGTATTGTGAAAGTAATTATTGTGTACTGTTTTGGCCACTAACAGGAAAGAGGGAGTTACAGTGTCCCGGAGGGCTGTGTCCAGGCTAGTTTGACCACTACCATCCCTGACCTCTGGGTAGAGGCACCGTTTCAGAACTCAGGCCCCTAAACCTGCTACTAGCCAAGCAGGCAGGGGTAGTAGCCCATAGGACAGCACCACCTAAGGTTACATCTTGGAGGCACCACTGGGATTTGTGCCCCTAGTGGCCAAAATTACAAATTATTGTCAAATATTAATGGCTACCCCAACAGAAGTGGCTGTACACCAGTTGGTGGGGTGGTGTACTGGGCAGGAGATCGACCCCCAAAGTGCTATGCTTATACTGAATATTCCCCTGGGTACCAGTAAGGACACTGTAGAGAGAGTACTCTCTAAAGTTGAATGTTTAAAAAACCCTGTGGTGGTGGGTCAACAGGCTAATTTGCTCGCAACAAACTTTCATGGCCTTAGTAGAGTGTAGTGACCAGTTGGACAGCTCCAAAGTGCCACGGACTATTGCCTCAAACGTGGCCCCTGCTGCCTGGAGAGTGATAACAAAAGACAGTAAAGACCCTGTGGAGGATGAGCTCCCACCATTATCTGAGACTTTTGAGGAGAAATTCGTTAAGTTGTTGCTAGAGGAAGGAAAACCAAGAGGACTTTAAGAAACTGTTCCTGCCACCTGGTGGTGTTCCTTCCCCGACAACCCCTCCCACTCCCATGCCTGTTAATGCCCACGCTAAATCTGGCCCCTATATCTGTACCCGCCATTAGCTACGACTCCTACTGAAGACTGAGAATCTTCTTGGGCACCCTCCCTACCCCCCGGGGAGGATGACCGGGAGACCTGGATCCACTATGTTGCCCCCTTGGTACCCGAGTGGCAGTGTGAAGAGGCTGAGAAGCAGAAAAGAATCATAGAAAGTTTGAGGGGCCCCACCCATAAAGCCATTACATTTTTGAGGTCCCCTAATCCTGAGGCCTCTGCACAGAAGTACCTATCCGTACTTGAAGACAATTTTGGGAACATCGAGTCAGGGGAAACTTTGATATGGAAATTTCAAGGTACCAAACAATGGAAGGGGGAAAGTTTGTCTGCGTATGTTGCTTGCCTAGAAAGAGCTCTGCAGAAAGTTTACCGGAAAGGTGGGGTAGCCACCAGAGATTTGAACCGTATGAGATTGGGGCACATACTACAATATGCCAAGCATTCTAAATTGCAGATCATCCAGTTAAGGCTCCAGGACAAGAGGGGTAACCCACCTGGCTCCTGTGACTTGATAAAAGAACTCTGAAAGGTAGAAGGTGAAGAGGGACATAGTGATTGTGGGGTGAGTGCAGCCCCAGTGATTATGGCACCCGAAAGCCCTTCTGAAATGGAGGCCACTAAGAGTGCCCCGCTGTGGGCTAACTGGTGGGGAGAGGAGTTGCTGAAGGAAGTTAGAAAGGTACAACCAGGTGTGTTCACTGAGGTATCCCCTGCTGACCAAGACCCTGGCCCCTGTCAGGATGTGACTGCTATGGGGATGGGGATGCATCTTCAGATGTCCTCTATGGAGAATTGTTTCTTGGCTGAGCTCAAGGAATTCACTGCCACCCTAAAGGAACTTTTGAGACATGGCACACTATCAGAAGGAGGCAGGTCACACTCTCCCGTTGATGCTCCAGCATCCTCTGCAATGTTTTCCCCAAGGATTCTCCAAGAGCTTGTCATTTGTCACAGTTGCGGCAGGGTTGGCCATCTGAAGAGGGAATGTCGGTCTCAGAAGGACTTAGAGAAAATGGTGAACCGGCTTCCAAGGGAGCTTAGGAAAATGAATCAGTGGCCGAGGAGTGCCCAAAATGACAGCAGTGATGGTACATGAAATACTAACTCAAATTCTTTTGTGGCTAAATTATCTGTCCAGTCCTCTCCTGCTGTCCCTCTTGAATGGTCCAAGGTGGTGGGCCCTTCAATAGAAACTACAGTGAAGGTGAACAGTGTATCCACCCATGCCATGCTTGACAGTGGGTCTCAAGTGACTACAATGTTTCAAGACTGGTATCAGAAGCACCTGCCTGATGAGCTCTTACAACCCTTGGAAGGTGCATGTCTGGGGTTGAGTGAGAAGTCATATCCATACTCTGAGTATATCCAGATCTGGCTGTCTTTTCCTACCTCAGTGGCTGGAGTAGCAGAGCAAGTCGAGACCCTGGCTTCAGTGTGTCCCCTACTGGACTGTATGTGGGATTCCCCTGCTAATTGGGACCAACACTCATATGTTTGGGAGACTAGCACAACTATGCTACGATAAACGGGCACCGGATTGGTAGGGCTCTGAGAATTCCAGCGCTGATCAAGAGGGCCTATGAGTTGCAGCAGAATCCCAAGAAGTAGACCAGGATGAACTGGTAGGGGTTGTATGGAAGGAGGATCCTGAATCAATGGTGCTGGCTCCTTACACCCAGTGTACCCCACAAGGGGAGGTCCGCCTATGGAAATATGTCAAGAATAGAATACTGATGCTGGATGCGCCAGGTGATGGAAAATTGCCAGAAGGATTATTGGTCAAGCCCAGCATCTTGCCCGCTCGTGCTCATGCCTATGCCCAACAGGTGATGGTCCAGATTCACAATTTGTCAGATCGGGAGATTCGGGTGAATAGAGGTTGCACCCTAGCTAAGGTACACTGCACTGACGCTGCAGTGTTACCCAGCAACAAGCACCCTGGTGAGACTGATAGAGTGACTCTCGACTTGTTTGACTTTGGTGACTCCCCATTGCCTGCTGAATGGAAGACTAGAATCAGCAAGAAACTCGCCCAGAGAGACCAAGTGTTTTCATTGAAGGAATGGGATGTGGGATGTGTCCAGGGTGCGGACCATCACATACACCTGTACAACGAACGGCCATTTCATGAGAGGTCTTGGCACTTAGCTCCAGCAGACATAGATGATGTGAGAAGACACCTGCAGGAAATGCTCGCAGCTGGTGTGATACAAGAATCCAGGAGCCCCTATGCTTCGCCCATTGTGGTGGTGCATAAGAAGAATGGGTCTGTGAGAATGTGCATGGATTATCATACCCTAAACCAGTGGACCATCCCTGATCAATACACCATGCCCCGTATACAAGATGCTCTGGACTGTTTGAATGGGAGCAAATGGTTCTCGGTGTTGGATCTTCACAGTGGTTATTACCAGATTCCCACGGTCCCAGAAGATGATGAGAAAACAGCCTTCATCTGTCCATTGGGGTTCTATTTGTTTCTGAGGATGCCACAGGGGATATTGGGTGCTCTGGCCACTCTTCAGTGACTGATGGAACATGCGGTGGGAAATATGAATTTGCTGGAATGCCTGGTGTACTTGGACAATGTCATTGTGTTTGGGAGCACCTTAAAGGAGCATGAGAACCGACTATTCAAAGTACTAGACCAACTGGAGGATTTCGGCCTCAAGCTGTCCATCGACAAGTGCCAGTTTTTCCAGACCTCCGTGAACTATGTGGGGCACATAGTATCCACAGAAGGGATAGAGACTGATCCCAGTAAAGTTGTAGCCATGACCACATGACCCTAGCCCCACAATCTGAAAAGAATTACAACACTTCCTGGGGTTCTGTGACTACTACCGTGAGGTTCATAAAAGACTATTCCAAGGTGATTCGCCCACTCCTGAATCTTACCCAGGGTTACCCGCCCACAAATCGTAAATATAAGAAAGGGGCCACCCCAGGACCAGAAAGAGTATACTTCCACCCAGGTGAACATTTTGGACCTCGCAGGATGCCTGACTGTGAAGCAGCTTTCCACTAAATCATATACCAGCTCACCTATGCCCCCATCCTTGCCTATGCTGATCCTACCAAACCCTATGTGCTGCATACCGACGCTAGTCTACAAGGTTTGGGAGCTGTGCTGTATCAAGGCCATGAGGATGGTTTGAGACCAGTGGCCTTCGCTAGTAGGAGTCTGACCCCATCAGAGCAAAAATACCCTGTGCATAAGTTGGAATTCCTGGCATTAAAGTGGGCCATTGTTGACCAATTGCATGAATACCTATATGGGGCAAAGATACTGGTGAAGACGGACAATAATCCGTTGACCTTTGTGCAGACTTCAGCTAAATTTGACACCACAGGGCATCGGTGACTTTCTGCATTGTCTACTTATGATTATGCTGTTGAATACAGGTCATGCCCTAATCACATCGATGCTGTCACCCTATCCCGAAGGCCTACTTCCAAGAGTGACTGGGTCAGGCTGTCTGAACCTGACACTTGGGCCTTGTGCCAAAAGTCTGATAAAGACGAACAGATGTCTGCGACACAGTGGACTGCTTAGCTTGCTTGGGCCCTTCTGATACATGCATACCGCTGCATACTGTCACTTCTCTGCTCTAGATATTAGTGCACTACCCCAATTTGACAATTACAGCATTCAGTGGGCTCAGTCTCAAGATCCTATGATTCAGCCAGCCATTAATGCCCTCCCAGGAAAGATGTGTCCAAGTTATGCTCCTTTGATTTGCAAATGGCTTTATTGTTTAAAGAAGGCCCCAGGTTGAAGCTGATTAATCAGCTGTTGTATAGAGAGACAGTAGATCAGGGTGGCCAAGTAGACAACAATTGGTTCTGCCCACAGCCTTCAGAGATTTGGTGCTGAGGTCCCTCCACAATCATATGGGAGGCAGTATAGCACAGTGTGTTTAAGGCTCAGAGCTGCAAATCTGGAGACCTGTGTTTGAATCCCACAGCCCCCATTTGCATGCTGTGTGACCCTAAGCAAGTCACCTAACTTCCCTGTGCTCCCAGGTTGCACCTGTAAACAAGCTTTCAGCTTAGTGTGTCTCACCTGGTTAAACAATTAGAAAAATATGGGCCATCTCGGTATCGACCAAACCCTTGACCTAGTACGATCTCGGTTCTACTGGCCCAAGATAGGAGCCAAAGTTGAGAACCATATAAGGACTTGTAGTCACTGCTTGCAGAGAAAGAACCTGCCTCAGAGGACTGCCCCCCTTGTCAATATTACTGCCAGGATCCCACTGGAACTAGTCTGCATAGACTTTTGAGTTTGGAGCCTGACCAGCGAAACATTGGTAATGTGTTAGTGGTTATGGATTACTTTACATGGTATGCACAAGCTTTTCCCACCAAAGATCAAAAGACATCTACCGTGGCCAAGGTGCTAGTGGAAAATTTCTTCGTCCACTATGGTGCCCCCAATAGAATTCATTCTGACCAAGACAGAGACTTTGAGAGCCAGTTAATCAAAGAAATGCTCTCTATATGGGGGGGTGCGAAGATCAAGAACCACCCCCTTATCACCTGCAGGGGGATCCACAACCTGAACGCTTTAACCGTACCCTGCTAGACATGCTAGGCACCCTTTACCTAAAAGACGAACATAAATGGAGCCAGCAAATTAGCACCTTGGTACATGCCTACAATTGCACAAAAAAAATATGCAGCAGGGTTCTCTCCCTACCGCCTCATGTTTGGGAGAGAGGCTTGATTGCCTGTGGATGTCTGTTTTGGGGTCTTTCCAGATGGGGTCAGGGCAGAAAATTATCTGCAATATGTACAAAAACTGAAAGCTCAATTGAATCATGCCTACCAATTGGCCCAGACAATGGCCACTAAGAGGAATTTAGCCAACAAAGAGAGGCATGATAAAAGAGTAAAGGCTCAAGAGCTTCGACCTGGGAGACCGTGTGTTGTTGCGAAATTTGGGACTGCATGGTAAACATAAAATTGCTGACCGATGGCATCATCTTCCCCATGTAGTAGTAGGCAAGTTAGATGATTTACCAGTGTATAAAGTGCACCCTGAAAGCAACTCCAAAACTGTCAAAACCATGCACCATAACCACTTGTTACCTATTGGCCAAGTCATGATTGAGGCTGAACCCCCAGAGATTGCTCCCCCTGGACCGGTGACTCGTGCTTCTGCAAGAAAGAGACAGAGTCAACCTACCCCAGTGATCACCTATTTAAGGTTTTCTCCACAGAATGATAGTGACTGTCACTCCATTTCTGATAAGTGCAACTATGCCTATTACCCCTCTTATGAACTGAGTCAGCTGTTTCAAGGTAACCCCATGATCAATTGTGGGGATGAAGATGGGCCTTCTGGACTGCCTAAACCTCCAACTTCATTCTTGGAGCAAATGCTCCCTGAAAGTGAAGTGCAAAGTTTCACATCTGAAGATGTTGAGTCTCTGTGCATGGTGGAACTGTATGATTTGCCTGACGGTCATTCTGGTGACATGTCATAACCTGAAGAATACTTTGAGTGTGATGATAATTCCCCTTCAGTGCCAGAGTGTCTTCAAAATGAGTAAACTGTGATTGAAACAGACCCTACTTAGCGAGGAGCTGACAGTGCTCCAAGTTTGAACATTCCTACCCAGGTGGAGGCACCCCTCACAAGTGATGAAAGCCCCAAGGCTGTTGCTGAAAGTACAGAGACTGTGGTTGTTCCTCCCAGGAAGACTGGCCGAGCTGTCAAGCCTGTGGTGCGATTTAGTTATGATTCCCCTAGGAGGCCAGTGGATTTGCCTCTCAATGTGGTCCACAAGGAGGTTTATGTTTCCCAGAGCTCACTGCCCAAACTGAGTCTAAGTACCCATTCCTGGTTGATTGTTCTGCCCTCTAGGTATGGTGCCCCTGCCCTGTCTAGCCCTAAGTTACCTGATAGGGAAGGGCCCCCTCTCTCATTGTTCAATGTACAGGAAGTTAGTACCTGATTTCATATAGCACAGTGTAAATTACCCATGTGAAATATGTATGATGTAATTCAGAATGGATATAGTACTGTGAAACGTAGAGAATATGTATAGTAAATGTTAAGTTACATTGACTGGTGCATCAGATGTTACTTGTATAACATGCCAATGGTATAGATGTATAGTATAACTTGCAATTGCAATTATTGTGATGGTACAGACTTGATGTGGATGCCAAGTTTTCTCAAGGCAAGGAAGGGTGTAGCCCCCCCTACAATTGTGGGTTCCTGAAAAGTATTTCTAGAGCTTGCCTAAATGCTCACTACCAGGCTGGGGTCCTGCAGTTTAGCAGTTTTAAAAGTATTGCCAGTGAGTGCCTGTGTGGCCTCCATGTACTGTCACTTTAAGAGCTTCTCAGTTGCAGTAATAATTAATCGGAAGGGGGGGCTGAGTGTTGTTGTGCTCGAGTCCCGCCAGGGCTGCCAGATGATCACTTTGTTTCTGCCATCGCTAATTGCTCAGAGGGAGCTCTGATGAAAGATGACTGTTTGCTGAAAATCCCTTTAGAGTGAGAATATCTTGCATGTTTGTTCTAACCTGCTTTCTTTGCAGTGAGGACTGTCTTGAGATCTCCACCATTTTGGTCCCGAACTGCTGAATTAGACAATCAGTACTTGGGGACTCTAAAATGGAGCCTGCTTACAGGGGCTTTGTGGATAAAATCTGTGGGAGTTGTAGTTTTGACTATTGGCACCTTTTTGCAGCTGTAGGGGCTCTCGCAGTGACTGGCAACTGCATCAGCCAACCGAACCTTTGGATCTAAGGGAAATCCTCGAGCTGCCTGCTATTTAGGGCAGATCGAAGTTGGAAGCTGAGAGAACAACAACTCGCCTGATTCAAATAGCTGCCTGCATAGTAGCTCGAGCGGGAGAACTGTGGAAAGGCCTGAGCTGAGGCCTGCAAGTCTGCCTGTTGCCCTGAGAAGGAAGAGAGAACTCCATTCAGACTAAATCTTAGGCGGTGAGACCGAATTAAGCCACTGAAGTGTATCCAGGCTCAACCTGCTAAGACCGAAGATTTTGCTGTATGCTATCGGCCTGTTAGAACTCCAGATACTTCGAGCTCTCCGTTTGAGTAGAGATCAGCGATTGGGACCAGGGAGCATTCTGCCTGGTACGGTACAATTTCTGTGCATATAAATGTGCTGTGAAAGGAAAGTGGGTCGTGATTTGGCTCCACATCATGTGGACTGCACTCTGCTTGCTGGAAGCTGTGTCCAGCCCAAACAGACTGAATCCGGGGTTATCTCCATGTGGCCGAGCCTTGTCACTAGGGCCCTGCCAGACTACCCTACTGCACGGAGAAAAAAACATTGATGAGAGACCCGCCTGGGGATCAGCCTCCTGCTCCACGCTTGAACAGGAATGACGCCTCAGCGAATCGTGTGGGCCCTGTTTCTCATGGCCATCCAGAAGAGTCATCTGCTGTCTCAATTTTCGTCCATCTTGTGTCCAGTCTTGGGTATCGTGAGTAACCACCAGGGTAGTTCCCTGCAACTACAGTTTAATTTAAATGTGTCATCTGATTGCTTTGTTGTTTCTTTTCCTTCACGAACTGAGCCATATGGCTCCGGATTACAAATAGTGTGTTGTGCAAGTTGTGTTTTTCCATCACAGGGCCCCGATGAGCTGTAACGCCGCTCACTTGGCAACGGTCCTGGCTAGCCTCTAATTTTCTTCCACCTGGGTACCCAGAGAGTGTGATCAAAGACTCTGACTGCATGCACAGCTGTGTGATTGATAGAGCAATGAAGCTAATTAACCTGATTATTCCCTCCTTGTTCAAATCCCTGAATAAATCAGATCTACTTTTTTCTGCATTCAACCAGACTGTGGTTCAAGTCTGTGCTCAAAGTATTGTACTGTTGCCATTTGCTGTGTCTAACCTTGTTTTACAGGGGGTCCCTAGGGTTGAACCGGAGAAACCAGCCCTGGTAGTAAGTGCAAACTGTGTGGGTACATGCAAATCATATCAGGGGTATTGTGAAAGTAATTATTGTGCACTGTTTTGATCACTAGCAGGGAAAGAGGGGGTTACAGTGTCCCGGAGGGCTGTGCCCAGGCTAGTTTGACCACTACCATCCCTGACCTCTGGGTGGAGGCACCCGTTTCAGAACTCAGGCCTCTTAACCTGCTACTAGACAAGCAGGCAGGGGCAGTAGCCCTTGGGACAGTACCACCAAGGGGTTACACCTAGGGCTTGGAAACTGGCCAAGGGCATTCCACTGCACAAAGTAGGTGATCCTACTCAGCTGGGCAACTACAGACCAATCTCCCTTCTCCCCACTCTCTTCAAACTCCAGGAGGCACTAATCTCCAAAAGGCTAAACTCCTTTCTGAATGACTCAAACACTTTAAGCCCCTTTCAATCTAGTTTCAGGCATCCTTTCCACCTCCTCCTCCTCCTTGCTTCACCTCACAAACCACATTCATTCCACCATGGACAAGGGTCACCTCACCTTGGCGATTTTCATTGACCTCACTAGGACATTTGACTCAGTCTTACACAGTCTCCTTCTAAATAAATTACATCCATAGGACTACCCCCCCTCCACAAACTTGTTTAGATCATATCTATCAGACAGATTCCAATACGTACAACTAGGCCACTCCATCCCCCCTCCCATTCATGCTGGTGTCCCCAGGGAGTCAATTCTGGAACCTACTCTATTTTCAATCTTTGTTAATGACCTTCACTCTGTGTGTTTGCCCAGGTACCTGCACATGTACGCCGACAACACCGTCATCTATGCCTCTGGCCCCTTCCTCACAGATACCCAATTATCCCTGCAGGCTATTTTTGTGACCGCTCTTAAGTGGTTCGAGGTAAATCTCCTCAAGTGCAACACCAAAAAAACTGTTGTCATGGTTTTCAGCACCACCCAAAGATTGGCCAAGTACCCTTCCCATCCACACTTCTTTTCTTTGGACGGCACAAAAATTAAAACGGTACAGTCCTTCAAATACCTAGGGGTCTGGATGGACCCTAAGTTAGACTTCTCTCACCATATTGACCTCATCCACTCCAAACTCCAGCCCAAGTTGGGAGCCTTGCACAGGATTAAAGATTGTCTATCTCTCCATATCTGCAAAGAGCTCATTACCAAGCTAATCCTCCCCTAGACAGACTACACGGATGTAGTCTACAGCTCAGCCCCCAAATCATCTCTCGCTAAACTAGACCGGCTAAAATAGGAATCCTCATATAAACAACCCTAGGGCTTGAGGTCAGTTTATTATGTTTAGTAACTCCCTCTAATACTCCTATAGAGCTTTGACAACACAATAGTGTTTTGTAATGTGTTAAAAAAGTGTTCCCTCCATGTGGTACAACTAGGCACACTGTAACCTTTTTTAATTTCTGTGTAATGCATCAACTTAAGAAGTTAAATCACTGAAATGAGAACTTGTCAAGCAACGAGCTGAGGTGAGAACTAGCTCTATGGAAGAGACTGGTAAAGTGGCAGGGAAAGCACTGGCCATGATGGCCACAGTGATCAAGGTGCAGGAGTTTGGTTGGGAGAAATACAGGGTAGATAGACTTATCTTTTATATTATACCCCTCCACCTGAAGAATGCTTCACTTTCCCAACCAGCTCCACTATCACCAAAAGCTTGGTTGGGACCCAGTACACACAATCTTTTTTTTTTTTATCAAATTAAAAACAGCCCCCAGCCATGCTTTACCCTTTTCATTGGCTCCACTTTTTCCAGGAGCTCGGTTGGGAGAATACATGCAGGAAGACGTCTCTGGGCAGTAGCATTGATTGCCGGGGAGTCACTTCTCAGAGTCAGTGCAGTTGGACTCATTCAACTTTCTGATCCCCGAGACATCATAAAGCACAATGTGCATATTACTGTAGGCTGCTAAGTACATGGAGAAGACAGAGAGGAGAGGTACTTTTTATTCCTGACAGTGCAAGAGCTGCTTACTTTTGTCCATTCCCAACAAACGTAGTGATTCGAGTTTTGTGCCATTATTTTGCTGAACAGCTCGGATGGTCATTCTGTTGCAATAAATGCTAAGTTATTACCTCCCAACATTAAAAAACAATAGTCCGCAAGTATTGCATTTTATGTAGTACGTGCAAAGTCTGTGGAACCCTAAGCAGGAGGATGCTCTGGTGGTGGGGGTGGGGAGTGTCTAGGTTCGCACTCTGTTTTGAATGATAGAACCTGGTAACAAAAAAATTATCATTGTTTGTAAACTTTTCTCACAGCCAGAAATTGCACAATGGTGTTAAAACATACAGATCATGGGAGTGGGAGATAACTTAAATCTTGATTTGTATGCATGTTTTAGCACTTCTGACACTGATCATTCCAGGAGTCTGTTTCTAAACATGCCAGCAGTGTGAAATGGAGTCAGTTGAGAGCCATACTATCAGCACAATGTCCGCTGCAATGCTGGCATAACTCCCAAAAATATTGCCCTCTGCTCTTAGTCCTAGAGCACTTGTATAGTTTTATTTTTTTTGCAAACTTGAACTTGATTGTTGTAAATTTAATTGAATGCCAGATAAGGAGTTGGAGGGAGGACGGTTCAGAGGAAACGTGAGGAAGAATTATTTCACAGAAATAGTGGTGGACAAGTGGAACACCCTGCAAGAGGAAGTGGTGAGAGCTGAAACAATCTTGGGATTTAAGAATGCATGGGATAGACATAAGGGAATTCTGGAGGTCAGGGGTAAGGGGCAACAGACTTCTAGAAAAATGTAAAGGGAACTTACCATGTCAACAGGGCAGACTGGGTGGGCCATAGGCCCTTATCTGCCGACAGTGTCTATTTATCTATGTATGTATCTATGAGGAAGAGGAGAAAACAGCATCTTATGGCTATATCAGAAGTAAGGTCCCTAAATTAAGTTCAGCGTAGGAGACTTGGCCGGTGGTGGCTCTAAAATTAGTGAAGTCTGCTCGGGTGCTGTGGTATCATGTTTTGTTTGCCGCATGGTCAGCACTTCAATTTGGGAGACTCAGTGGTGATTATGGTAGCGGGTGTGTGTCAAGAGCATAGCATAATGGAACTCTGTGTTAGAAGCAAGATGAGGTCAGTACCAGATTCAGAGGAGAAGGTACAGGTCCCCAGTGGTCAGTGAGTAAAGATACAGCCCAGAGCTAGCAGAGGCCTTTTCATGGCTTCATGGCTATCACACATACACTTTCCTTTGACATCTGAAACTGGATCCGCTTGTGATGTGAAGGAAAAGGATGTGTGAGATAGAAACATAGAAACATAGAATTTGATGGCAGATAAGGACCGCTTGGCCCACCCAGTCTGCCCATTTCCCTACCTAATGGATAAGCTGCAGATCCTAGTTAACCAACAGCCTACTTCTTCCTACCCCATCCCCTTATGTAATCACTGTCAAAATCGCGAATGCAATATCGCGTGTGCAACTATAGCGCGAACTAAATAGCGTCTAACAATAATAGTGCGGTGCAATAACTGCGTCTCTGGTATAGCGCCACAACTGTCAGCAAACTGTCAGCAAACTAGTTGTCCTACCTTTCACGCTTCTGATTCATGTCGAATCCTGTCTTGTATTAGGGGAAGTGCATTACTACCGCAATAGCTGGTGCACATGTGTTACACACTGCTACTCCCCCTACACACATAAACTTCCTGTTCAGAGCTAGCATAGCAACAAACTAGTGACAACTCATCTCAGGTACAGCAAAAATATCTTTATTAATCAACTTAAATAAAACATTCATTAGTAGCATTATTAGCATTGCATTTGAACTTCTAATGGGACATCATTGTTTAAGCCTGAAGCTGAAAGCTGTATGCAATTCCTCTAAGGTATTCGTTTCTTGCACGATCTGTATATTCAGCCACAATACCAGCTATTCGTTTTG
Organism: Neoceratodus forsteri; assembly: GCA_016271365.2. Lineage (NCBI taxonomy): Eukaryota > Metazoa > Chordata > Ceratodontiformes > Ceratodontidae > Neoceratodus > Neoceratodus forsteri. The sequence goes on along the minus strand of JADMNL010000028.1, from coordinate 184,638,705 downwards.
AAGTGTCCTTGTACTTTTTCTTTGTATTTGGCACTGTATTCCCTGCAACAAGTTGCTCAATGACAGTGCGGTTGTAATGTTGCTCTGATTTTAGGAACTCAGTGAATCGCCAGATTGAAGGATGGTAAGCACCAATGAAATGATTAAATTACGATTGCCATGCTTCAACAGAATTAATAGTCTGAGGAGGTCATAATGTACAGCGTCATAGCAATTCCAAAGCGAAATGTCAAACATTGGCCGCTCTCTACCACCTCGGGCTAGAGGCCTGCCTAGCCATGTATCTTCAAAATAATCAAGCAGAGCAGTTAAAGACTCTGCATTGCTTTGGTAAAAATCAGTTCTCATTAGCTCCTCAAAAGCAGGGAGTACATCAGGCACTGGTACATAAGACAGTGATGGTAATAGACGAATATGTAATGCATAGTTTGGGTCGGATGTGTAATGATTGCACACTTCTGGTATTTCTTGTATTTTTCTCCAAACTGCTTGGCATAGGTGAAAAAAGCACCCTCAAAGTGTTGCATTTGGGAAAGCTTGTTTGAATGATTTTAATGCAGCAGCTTCAAAATCAATTAGTATTGTCTCTGGGTGCAGGTCACCACCTAAGTTTTTCAGTGCTGAAAAAAATTTTGAGTATGTAGCAGCAGTCCGGTTTGCCATTAATATGTACATAAGTGGAATTACAGTGCCATATTTCACCACATGTATAGTGTATAGCTGCTGAAAAATAGAGAGGCAACATTTAAAGGTCCCGTCTGCAAACCAATGATTACTTGCCTGCAGGAATGCCATGTCCTGATGTGTGGAAAATATTAAAATTCTGTCACTGTTGGGACCAGAGTCAAACAGTAAAAACTTTTCATTTCGAATTGTGGCAGTAAACTCCACCGGTATAACAAGAGTGGCAGTGTCCTCTGGGTCAGGGGGTGGACGTGCAGTGGCCATTCTGTTTCATCGAACAGTACGCTTTATAAGAGACATTGATGGTAGTTGTGAAGACACAGAAGGGGATAATTCAGAAACACCAGATGCCACAATCTGATGCGTGCTCTCACAAGTAGTTTCTGCTCTCTTCTTCATACTGGCCACTGCCTCCTTCACAGCAACCTCAGCTGGGTCTGGTACATGATTATGCTCACCCAGTTTCTTTAGCAAAGTACTACCCAGCAAATGTAGACATGCACTGCAGCGTCCTTTGTCATACTGCAGGCATTTGTAGTATGCTTTTTCTTGGGTTACACGTTCTCTACGGTATAGGAACCCATCCAGCACAGCAAGCTCCTTGCCTTTTTGGCTAACAATGAAGCGCACATCAGACATGATGTCAAAGTGTAACACATCTGAATTTTTACACTAAGGGTCACTTGTTTTATGTCATCCTTAATTAGGCAATTAGGCAATGTGGAACCCCTGACCCAATCGGAGACCTGGGTTTGAATCCCACAGACTGAACACAGTGTTTATCAGGTTTAGCAAGAGGACTAGTAGTGCTTTTAGTGCTTTTAAAATTTAAAAATGTGGAACCCATGATACTATTCTGGAGAGGACAAGTTGTGCTTTTAAAAATGCGATGCTATTTTGACTCGCGCTATACTGTCACAAGCGCTAATGTCATTGCACTATTTTGACTGCGCGCAATTGACTCACGCTATTTTGCACACGCTATTTTGACCAGATCCCCCCCTTATGACTGTCTTATGCATTCTTGAAATCCACCACTGTTTTTGACTCCACAACCTCCTCAGGAAGGCTGTTCCATGCATCCACAACCCTCTCCATGAAAAAATACTTCCTCACATTACCTCTGAGCCGTCCCCCCTCAATCTTCAAATTGTGCCCCCTTGTTCTTGCACACCTCTTTTTCTGAAAGATGCTACCCTCTTGGACTTTGTTGATTCCCTTGAGGTACTTGAAAGTTTCTATCATGTCTCCCCTCTCCCTCCTTTCTCAAGGCTGTACATATTAAGCTCCTTAAGTCTCTCTTCATATGTTTTCTGGTGCAGACCTGCACCATTTTAATTGTCCTCCTCTGGACTGCCTCCATCCTGTCTATGTCTTTGCAGAGACTGGGTCTCCAGAACTGCATGCAGTACTCCAGATGGGGTTTCACCAGCTATCTGTACAGAGGGATAACAACTTCCTGTTTTCTTCTAGTGATGCCTCTCCCTATGCATCCCAGTATCCCCGCAGCCCTCCTTACTGCCCTTTCACATTGCTTGCCCACCTTTAGGCCATCTGATATGACTACCCCCATGTCCCTTTCCATTTTTGATGTTGTTAGTATCTCACCCCCCGGTGTGTACTCTTCCCCTGGGTTTTTGTTTCCCAGGTGCATTGCTTTGCACTTCTTAGCATTGAATCCAAGCTGCCATACATTTGACCATTCCTCTAGCTTTGCCAAGGCCCTTCTCGTCCTTTCCACCCCAACTTGTGTATCAACTCTGTTGCAGATCTTTGTGTCGTCTGCAAAGAGACATACTTTTCCTTCCAGTCCCTCTGCAATGTCACTTATAAAGACATTAAAGAGGACCAGTCCTAGTACTGAATCCTGCGGTACCCCACTAGTAACCACCCCTTACTTCAGAGTGGACTCCGTTTACTATTACCCTCTGTGTCCTATTCTCCAGTCAATTCTTTACCCAGGCTACCATCTTGGGACCCACTCCTAGGCTGACCAGCTTGTATATTAATCTTTTGTGTGGGACTGTGTCAAATGCCTTGCTAAAGTATAGGTAGGCCATGTCCACAGCCCCACCTTGATCTATTGCTTTGGTCTCCCAGTCAAAGAAATCGATTAGAATCATCTAACATGACCTTCCTGCTGTGAATCCATGCTGCTTTGGGTCCTGTGCCCCTCTGGCCTCTAGGTACTCAACAATTCTTTCCTTCAGAAGTGATTCCATCATTTTTCCAATCACTGAGGTTAAACTAACAGGTCTGTAGTTTCCTGCTTCTGCCCTGCTCCCACTTTTGTGAAGTGAAATAACATCTGCCCTCCTCCAGTCCTCAGGTACCACCCCATCCTCCCAGGATTTATTAAAGAGGGTAGTCGGTGATGTCACTAGTTCTACCCTTAGTTCTTTTAGAATTCTGGGATGAATCCCATCAGGCCCCATTGCTTTGTCCACCTTCAGTTTTAAGAGTTCTTTCAGAACCCTTTCTTCTGCAAATGGGCTGGTTTCTACCCCCATATCTAGAGTGTTTCTATTGTTTGGTTTCGGTACGTCCCTCTCTTCATTTGTGAATACTGAGCAAAATTATTTGTTTAATATCTCTGCCTTTTCACAGTCACCCTCTGTCCACCCCCTCCCCTTTATTAACACTCACTATCCCTCCCTTGGTCTCCCCTCGCTCCCTGATGTACCTATAAAAGGTTTTATCCCTCTTCTTAACTGAGTTAGCCATCTTTTCCTTGGTTTGGGCCTTTGCTGTTCTGACTGCCTTCCCTGCTTCCTTTTGCTTTAATTGATACAATTCAAACAACATGAATTATTGCTATATTCTGACTATTGCAGTTAGCCCAGCACTCAAACTGCCCCAGAGAGTAGAGGGGTTAATTTCTATGCAGAGCATAAATTGTTGAGATAGAGCTCGGTTCGCAACTGTCAGATTCTTTACTCTGCCTAACTGAACGGCAACTCCGGAAATTTCTCCTTTGCTCACGGTTGAAAGTCGGTTAAAGTCCTCAGTCTTACCGATTATTTTTTGCAAGTTTTGGTTCAGATCGCTGTCTGTGGTACAGTAAGTACTAGGTAGTAAAATAGACATAGTAAACTTGTGGAAATTGTAAAAATTTATTTTTTGACCGGTTCGGCTGAACCGACTGTTTAGTGAATTGTATGTTCTGTCTTTGTTTCTAAATTTAGAGTGTGGTTACCGGTCCTTATTGGTTTAAATAAACCCTGCATTTTTTTCCAATACCCGTGACATGGTTAGAAACCGATAAGGGTGTCTTGCCTGGTTGTTTGCCATAAAAAGGGTAAGTTTGTGGTTAGGATAGCTACGTCTGAGAAACCCGAAAGAAAAACCGGGTCCACTGGGTTTCAATACTGCAGTGTGTGTGGGGAGGTCTTTGCTAAGGCTGATCCCCACACCACCTGTGTTTATTGTCTGGGGTTTGACCACCTCGATTCAGACTGCCAAATCTGAAAAAGTTTCCCTAAGTCTACCCTGGAAAAAAGATTAGGTAGGCTTAGGGATAAGGAGGCTGAGAAGTCCGCTGACCCGGATGGCCAGCCCAGTTCGGTTCCGACCGAACCTGAGGGACTGCCCTCTGACTAGGGCGATACTTCTTTGGGCAAGAGGAGAGCCGATCCTGAGGGATCGGTTCCTACAAAAAGAAAAAGAAAAGAAAAATCAGCCGGTTCGGATCCAGAGATCCATTTGCTGACTGCCGAAGAGCTTGCCAAAGCGATAAGGATTGTAGAATTGCTTCACCCGGTTCCATCTGATTCGGCACCTTCTAGCAGGCGTTCGGTTCGGTTGGTTCCTCCAGTTCAAGATTATGCCCCAGAAGATTTCTATGAACCGGATTTGGAAGGGGATGAAGATTATGATGATGATGATGGTGTGGGAGATCTGGTTGAGCCCATTGAACCGGATGTCTCCCCAGACAGGCCTTCTGGTGTTTCCCCTCCTAGACTTTCTGAGTCCCCTTCCCACTACATGTTTTACAGGAAAGTGGCAGAAACCCTCCAGCTCCTTGTGGAAGAAGCTGTAGAGTAACAAGAGGAACCTGATTATGTGGAGATGATGGACATCCCAGAGTCCATGAGACTATCTATTCCCCTTCATAAGTCTTTTGGGAAACAGACACAAAGGATTTTAAAAACTCCAAATTCTGTACCTCCTGTCAACAGAAGGATGGACAAAAGGTACACCTCATCAAGTTCAGGTACAGCGTACTTGTATTAACAATACAGCCATGTTGGGGTTGTGCAGGCTGCAGCCTGTGATAAGGCTAATATAGCCTTGGCTTCACACCCCCCAGATAAAGACTCTAGGAAGCTGGATGCCATGGCAAAGAAACAGTACATGGCATCCGCCTTGGGACTCAGGCAGGCTAATTATATGGCCTATGCAGCCAGGTACCAGAAGTCCAGGTGGAACACTGTACTGGCACTGACTAAGCAAGCCTCCCCCTAGCTAGCCTCAGAGCTGGAGGGGGTGGCTGCTGATGGGATTGAGGCATCTAAGGTGTAGCTCCATGCTGCTGTGGGCTCCAATGATATGTTATCTAGAGTCATGGCTACATCTGTGGCTCTTCGGAGAATGGCTTGGCTCAGATGTACTAGCCTCTCACAGGACACCTAGGCTAAGGCCATGGATTTCCCTGTGGTGGGTAAGTCTCTGTTTGGGGAGCAGACAGAGAATTACATGAAAATGATGGATGAGTATAGGACCACCTATAGGAGTGCACAGGCCAAGGAAAGGCAGGCAACTCCTCAAAGGCAGCAGGCTAGGGGCAGGGGCACGCCTTTTCATAGGCCTTTTTACCAAGCACAGGCCTGTTCTCCCTTTCCTCAGAGGGTGTTCTTCAGAGGGACAGGCAGAAGGGGGATGAGCAGGGCTGCATCCATCCCTCAACCTAAGGCTCCTGCCAAGCAGATACCCTGATATGTCAGCCCCGGTCGACTCCCCCATTCCTGTAGGAGGCAGGCTGACTTACTTCATCCAGGACTGGATGTCTGTTATCGCAGACAAGTGGGTTCTGGAGGTGGTAAGCCAGGGGCTGGTTCTCAGCTCCAAGAAATTTCCAAAGCCGAGAGCCAGATCTTTTCCATCTGCAAGCATCTCCAAAACCATTGCCCTAGAGGCAGAGGTTTCATCTCTACTGGCTCTAAAGGCTGTAGACAGAGTTCTTGCATTGCACAGGGGCCAAGGTCTGTACTCCAGGTACTTCCTTACCCCAAAAAAGACAGGGGAGTGGCGACCCATAGATACCTGAACAAACATCTTTTAAAACCAAAATTTAAAATGGTGACTCTGGGAATAATCCTTCCCTCTCTAAGGCCAGGGGACTAGCTAGCCTCCCTGGACTTAAAAGATGCCTACTTTCACATTCCCATCAGGTGCTCCCACAGAAAGTACCTCAGGTTCGAATTGCCTTCAGGCCATTATCAGTTCAAAGCTATGCCCTTTGGCCTGATGTCAGCTCCAAGGGTATTCACAAAATGCCTAGCAGTAGTAGTGGCCTTTTTAAGAAGGAAAAATATTTCCAAATTTCCATACCTGGATGACTGGCTCATTATGGGTCAGTCCCTAGACCAAGGCAAGTCAGACCTTCAAGTGACTCAGCAAGTGCTCACTTCCCTAGGATTCCTCATGAGGAGGATGGCTCATGTGGTGCCCCTCCACAAGAGTGGCTCCAAGAATGAACCGGGAAACTACAGACCAGTGAGTCTCACATCCATCGTGGGTAAGCTAATGGAGACTATCCTGAAGGAGGCTGGTGGCCCTCCTAGAGGCCAAGGACTACAGGACAGCAGACAGCATGGCTTCATACATGGCAGATCCTGCCAAACCAACCTGGTGAGGTTCTATGACTGGGTAACTAGGCAACTGGACAGGGGGCCATGCAGTGGATGTCCTGTATCTGGACTTCAGTAAGGCATCGACTCAGTGCCTTGTAGAAGGCTGGGAAGGAAGTTAGTAGGCACAGGAGGCGGGTGCAAAGCTGGTGAGATGGGTAGGAAACTGGCTGCAGGAAGGCAACAGAGGGTGGTGGTGGGTGGGGAGCTCTCACACCCAAGGGCAGTGACGGCGGTGTTCCACAGGGCTCGGTGTTGGGACCAGTGTTGTTTGGGATATTCATTGCAGACATATCATGGGACATCAAGAGCAAGATCAGTCTGTTTGCTGATGATACCAAGGTAGGCACGGTGGTGGATGACCTAGGGGGATGGCAGGGGTTGCAAGATGATCTGGCAATGCTTGAAACCTGGTCAGACACCTGGCAACTGGGCTTTAATGCCAAAAAGTGCAAGGTGCTGCATTTTGGGATGAAGAACCCAAGGAGGAGTTACCAGTTAGGGAGAGTGCAGCTAGCCCAGACAGTGGAGGAGAAGGATCTGGGTGTGCTCATTACAGGGTCAATGAACAACTCGGCACAATGTGGGAAGGCAGCTGCAAGGCCAACAAAATGCTGGGTTGTGTTGCAAGGGTATGTCCTCGAGGAGGGAGGAGGTGATTCTGTCACTGTAGATCATTAGTTAGACCACACCTGGAGTACTGCGTGCAGTACTGGCATCCGTATCTGAAGAGGACATTAAGTTACTAGAGGGGTGCAGCGCAGAGTGACAAAGATGATCAAGGGGCTGGGGACTTATCATACGAGAGGAGGTTGAAGGAGTTGAACATGTACTCACTGGAGGAGAGGAGGACAGGGGTGACATGATTGAAACCTTTAAATACATGAAAGGAATAAACAAGATGGGTACAGAGGGCTGTTCAAAGTAAGGGAGGGAGGGCCACCAGGGGCCATGATATGAGACTGGAGCAAGGAAGGTTCAGGAGGGAGATGAGGAGACACTTTTTTACAGAGAGGGTGGTGGCTGGGTGGAATGCGTTACCTGCTGAAGTGGTATGCAGTAGAACAGTGGACTGCTTCAAACGAGGATGGGACAGGCAAGGGGGAGGGTTAATGAAGGGGAAGGGTGGAAGGGAGGGGCAGCTGCAGAATAAGGGGTGCTAGCTGCACATTCGAGCAGACTTGATAGACCTCTAGGCCTTTATCTGCTGGCAAATTTCGTATGTTCATATTCCTTCTAAATCTTCCCAAGTCAGTTCTTGAGCTTGTACAGCTCCTCACCTTCATAGGGGCAGAGTTGGATACAGTCAAAGCAAGAGCTTTTCTTCCCCTGGAAAGGGCAAGGGCTATTCAATATCTTCATCAGTGACATTGCGCAGGACCTAGAAGGCAGAATTTCACTGTTCGCTGATGACACAAAGCTCTGTAACAGAGTAGACACACCAGAGGGTGTAGACAGAATGAGAAGGGACCTGCAGAAACTTGAAGGATGGTCAGGGGTTTGGCAGTTGAAATTCAATGCAAGGAAGTGCAAGATAATGCATATGGGGCACAAAACCCTGGCACAATATATCAGTTGTGGGGTGAGGATATAGCATGCACCAAGCAGGAAAGGGATCTTGGGTAATCATCTCTGATGACCTCAAGGCAGGAAACAGTGTGACAAGGCAGCAGGTAAAGCAAATAGGATGCTGGGATGCATAGGCAGGGGCATCACCAGCAGGAAAAGGAGGTCATAATTCCACTATACAAGACACTAGTGAGGCCGCACCTGGGTACACTGTGCAGTTCTGGAGACCTTACCTCGTAAGGACATAGACAGGGTAGAGAAGGTTCAGAGGAGGGCAACAAAGATGGTGCATGGATTGCATCATAAGTCCTATGAGGACAGGTTGAAGGCACTGAACATGTACTCCTAGAGGAGAGGAGGGAGAGGGGATATGATAGAGACATACAAGTATCTTACAGGGAGGAACAGGGTGCAGGAATGCACTATTTTTAAGCGAAAAAGATGTTCCAGGACTAGAGGGCATGGGATGAAGTTGGAGGGAGGACGATTCAGAGGAAACGTGAGGAAGAATTTCTTCACAGAACGGGTGGTGGACAAGTGGAACACCCTGCCAGAGGAAGTGGTGGGGGCTGAAACAATCACGGGATTTAAGAATGCATGGGATAGACATAAAGGAATTCTGGAGGTCAGGAGTAAGGGACAACAGACTTCTTGGAAAACATAAACTGAACTTACAAACTTAAATGGGCAGACTGGGTGGGCCATAGGCCCTTATCTGCCGACACTGTCTATGTATCTATGTATCTATGTCTTCTCCTTGCCCTACATTGTTGTCCTGCTACTGTAGGCATTTAGCACTTCTTCTGTTTCCTCTGATATAGTTGTCATGCTATCACATGCATTTTACTGCTTGCTCTAATACCACTCATTTTATCATTGTTTCACTGTATGTTCAATTAAGTTTTTTTTTTGGTTTTTTTATTTAACTGTTTGGTTCCCGTCCCCTCCCACCACCAACTTGGCGATGGGGACACAGGTATTTTTGCAGGTTTTCTTCCCTTGCCCTCCCCCGAGGCCTTGGCACATGGCTGTGTGAGCATGTGAAGGCATGCATGCACCCCGTGTCACCAGCTCAGCCCCTTCCACCTCCCATTAGCTTTTTGCCACCCCCTCTCTACCTACGCTACCCACCTGACCTTTACCCAGTGGGATCAGAACTACGGGTGTGCCAACCCACCTACACTACCCTCAGAAGAGGAGAGCTGCCCATCAGCATGCTCGATCCTGCTCCACACTCCCCCCCCATGCCGCCCCCCCATGACCCAAAGTAATTCCCCAACCCGGGTTGCCGGCATGGCGCAAGGTGTGGCATCCAGCACCTCAACCCTCTGCACCACTGGGCCGGCACTCAATTAAGTTTTAGGAAGTAGTTATATGCAATTGTTTGTATCTTGGTCTTTGTAATACTGTTGTCTTAAATTACCTGTATATCATTCTTTGTACTACTGTTTGTATCTATCTGTATATCATTCTTTGTACTACTGTTTGTATCTATCTGTATATCATTATTTGTACTACTGTTTGTATCTATCTGTATATCATTCTTTGTACTACTGTTTGTATCTACTTGTATTCCATTCTTCGTACTACTGTTTGTATCTATCTGTATATCATTCTTTGTACTACTGTTTGTATCTACTTGTATTCCATTCTTTGTACTACTGTTTGTATCTACCTGTATTCCATTCTTTGTACTACTGTATGCAACCTGTGATGTACTCTCCTAGGCTGTACCTGAAAAGAGGCAGTTTTTGTTTGCCCAGTGCACTTAGCCGGTTAACAAAAAATAAATAAATAAATACATACATACATAAATGGTGCTGCTCTACTCCCTTAAAACCTAGACATCTTTCAGGTAGAGTTTCCATCTTGAATCAACTCTATACTGTATGTTTTAAGGCTGGAGTACTAAGTTCAGCAAGTCTGTCAATTGTAAAAGTAAATGTGTGGTAGGTTTAAAACCCCCAAAAAGACACACTTTTCATTTTACCATGGCAAAGCTGCACACTGCAATTTTCCAAACTAAATGGTTGAAGTTAACCCCAGTGTGGAATCTAATGTGTTTTGGAAGTGTTCATTGCTTCTCAAACAGATTGGATGCCTCTCAGGTCTCTTCTGTCTACCAGTCTGAGTGCTCACTATTGCTTTTTTTCCCCCTTGCAGACAATTGAAGTGGCTTCCATGCACTCATTTTCTCTAAGTGAGCTCCCATACTCTGAAGCAAAAGCAACTTGGGTTGCATTTATGAAATGCTTTATAATGAGCCCTGAAACTATTTTCTTCATTTCCATGCCTAATTGCTCACACATGTTCTTGCATTCTTTTTTCATTATTCTAATGATTGTTCACACATAGGTAAATTTACAATTGCACTAGCTCACGTATACACCAAAATATGGTCCTACAGTCTGCAAACCCCTTGGCTGACATTTCTCATGTTTTTCTAAATGTATAAACCCTGGCCCAGTTTCAGTATGCTTATACATATTGCACATACAACATCTAAAGAAGCCAGGTCTAAGGGATATATTTTTACCATGTGCCTTGTAGTGACTGTGTCAGCAATGCTCACTGACTTTTGCTCTTTCTAAAGGTTACAGTAGATATGTCACTTTCATTATTTGGATATATTTAATAAATGTTCCATGAAATGCACTTTCTTTTTAAACACAATCTAAGTTGATGATGTTACCATGAGTAATTAAATATGTATCAGCGAGTATTATTTAAACTCACCTTGGGCATTGGGTCACTATCCACCGGTGAAGCCCCAACTGGCAATATGTAAGGGTGTTTCTGTTTTTGGCCTTAGGTAACCTCACAAGTGGCATAAGTCATGAGTGATATGACCAGGGTCAAACTGCTTGAGTGTAGATAATAAATTATTTGCACAATGGTCCAAATTGCATATTCCATTTATGCAGTAGTTAGGTAGGTTTTTGTGTAGTTTTTATGTAGGAATTACAAAAAAGTTTGATTTTTTTTCAAGTAAAATGAGTTAAATGTTTGTGGAATAGCAACAGGGAGAGATAGGGTATATAGTGTTTGTGTAACTTGTAGTACTTTTTGTGGCTTTACTCTAGTCCCACCCTTGGGTAGTAGATACGTAGATAGTAATTTGTAGGGAATAGAAAACCCATGAACAAGGGTGAGAAGAGCACCGGAGAAGGAGGAGGAGGAGGGGATGGTGATGGACAAAAAAAAACTCCCTAAGCAAGGGAGGCGTGTTAGTGAAGGGCTTAAACAGAGGTTGTGGGAGGAGCTATTCCCCCCCATTGAACCTTGCACCAAGCCCTCCTATTCAATGTTTGTGGACTAGAAACAGGGAGAGATAGGGTATATAGTGCTTGTATAACTTGTAGTACTTTTTGCGGCTTTATTCTGTCCCCACCCTTGTGTAGTAGGTATGTAGATAGTAATTTGTAGGGAACAGAAGGCCCAAAAAGATACCTCCTCCAATTCCTGGAGAGTATAACCCCCAGCACTCAGGAGAGAAAAAGCTCCAGGTGGAGAAAACCTCTGAGGACCCATGGCTGGAGGTCTGCCTGTCCTCTGGGCATACTAAAAGGAAAAGGACCTAGATTCTAGTAACCAAGCTAATTTGAGGTTGGTGGGCTGCCTGAAGAGACGATGATCCATCCTCAATCAATGGATGATGCAGATTGAACGATGATCCTGAGGTTGAAGAGTAGGTCTTTTCTAAATGAGCGATAGAATCCAAAGTGTGAAGTAAATCCAGGTGAAGGAGGGTGAAGGAAGTCCAAGTTTCCAAGATGATGAATGATGCTCGTCCCACAGAACTGCAAGGATGTAATGAGCAGAGGGAGCACAACTAGATCGATAAGGTACTAGACTGGGAATGGTGGAAATGCTATGGTACAAGAAGTCATTGGTGAATGATCCAACTTGTGAAAGGTTTGAATGTCAAGATATGGTCTGGAGGCAAGGAATTCAGTAATGAACAAAGAGTCACTAAGGAAGCATCCATGAAGTAGAAATGAGTAGAAGAGAGTCTTTGAATGCCCTGGATATAATGGTTCGATCTCGATCCAAGGATGATACAGGCTGTATGACAATGCTGAGGATGAAGGGTACTTCTTTTCCATAGGGATGGTAGAATCCTATATGTGGAGCAGATCCAGTTAAAGAAGGCTAATGTAGTCCATATTTCCAAGGTGACAAAAAAATGCATGTCCAAAGGGACTGTAGGCTTGTAATGAGCTGGGAGAGCATAATTTGATCAATAGGAAACCAGACAGTACACTGTGGGATTTGTGATGATTTGTAATGTTATGGGTGACTGATCCAATATGTGTAATTTTGGATGTTTAAGGTAGTCTGGAGACAATGAATCTATTAGTGAGCTATAAGTTGCTAAGTAAGCATCCCTGAGTAAAATGAGTAGAAGAGAGTTTGAGAGACTGATGAGAGTAATGCCATAAGTGATTAGTAAACAAAATAAAAGAAGATTTGTCGAGCAGTCCAGATGGTAGCCTAACGTAAATGGGAAATGACTGGAAATTCAGTATAAGGGATGGATGGCTTCTTTGGTCATGATATTCATGACTTTATATGCAAATGCTGTGCTGGTACGCTGCCTGTAGTAGTGCGGGTATTTCTGTGGTGTGATTGTTTAGGAGATAAACTGTGGTGGCATAGGTTGGTTACGTTTACAGGTAATCCTGATGCTGAAGTACCTGAGAGAGGCTTGGAGGCAGATGTAAGACAGAATCTGTAGGTTGGATTGGTATTGAGATTGATTAGTGCAGGATGTCATAGGATCTTAGTGCTACAGCTGATTAATACTGATTGGGAGGCAAAGCTGAGTTGGTGAATTTGTCTTGACTGTTACGGATTGCCAGTTAGAATTCAAGAGAGCCAGTTCTCAGTGATGGTCTTTACTGCAGAGATTAATGAAGGTAATTCGAAAAGAAGAGGCAGAAGGGTCCACTGGAAGAGCAGTTAACCCGGCTGAAGGTACTAGGTGAAAAGGTGCAGATGATTGTATGTGGAATGGCAATGTCTAGGAGTGAAAACAATGGTTTGGATGGCATAGAGTTAGTAATCAGCTAGGCAGGGGAGATCCCAAGATGAATATTCTGGAAGATATCTGTGAAATTCTTAAAATAAGCAATAACTGTTTAGGAGTAAGCATTGAGTAACATGGCCAACAGAGTTGGTGTTAGTAGGAGAGGCGCAGAAGATAAAACGGATGATGTCTGTAGTTGAATGAGTAATCTTGTGATTCCTGGTATCTATAGGCATGATACTAATTACAAAGTCAGAGCATAATGGAAGGATTTAAATTCTTTCCATGTAGGAGGGTAGCCATATAGACAAGGTAAATGGGGAAGTCATGGTAATTGAATGGACAGGAGTCGAAGGGTATATCCTATATGGACAGAGAAGATCTTCCTATTGTCCAGGCAAATGGGATTCCACGAATGATTGTGAGGAGCTGATTGGGCAGTATATAAAACTTTATGATGACGTAAGAGTCTAAGAGGCGTGTTAGCCAAGGGATGTTTGCTGGCAGTAGTATTTCTCCAGAGTAATGAATGAGAGATCCAAAGAGAATTGGAAAGGTACTGTTAGAATGGCCAGAATAGGATTATGAAATGAATAATATGGAAGAGCAGTTGACCTGGTGGGAGTATGGTTGGAGATAAGGTACTAGGCCCAAAAGAGCCACAGAAAACAGCACAAAGCCCCGAGCCTGCAAGGCAGAGTTGAGTCTGGATTGAAATCCTGAGGACCTGGAGGAACAATCCTGGGAAGACAATGAGCTAGGCGAAGCTGGATGACAAACCATGCAGGAAGGAACAGAACAAGTTGGCTCCCAGCGAACAGCAGCAGGATGCAGGAAGGCTGTAGCAGTTACTAGAAGACAATCCATGAAAGTCAAAAGTGAAGCATAGTACTCAGATCATTAGGGTTGAGGTACTGTAGTCCTACATCCAACTATGGTGTCAATTAACTAGAAAAGGGACGAAAGGAGTTGGAGTGAAGAAGGAGAATGGTCCCATGGCTGAAAGAGAAAATAAACACAGCCATCAACAGGAAGGGTGACCCACAACAAGGAAGTCCCAGAGGCATCAAAACAGAAGGGTCCTGTGATTGGAGGGAAGCGGCAAACTGGCAGGATGGAGGCACAGATGTTGATAAGGTCCTGGCTCAGAAAGGAAGAGGCAACCGAGCATAAGGCAGGGGATCAGTAAAGAGTGGATCCAGTAACAGGCTACCATGCCTGGTAGACAGGGAGAAGACCCACATATGATGTCATCAGCAAGAGCTGAAAGGTAGAAGGTAGGTGGAGTGGAAGGGCCCCATTCCCGAAGGGAAGCGGTGACCCTGATCAGGTAGATGAAGCAGACAGTGGACACAGCGATGTGAGCCCAGGCTAAGGACCAGGCAAGGTAGTGAGGTGAGGCTTGAAGTAGGCTGTGGGCAAGGAGAAATGGAGACTGCTAGCAGTAAGAGGTCCAGTTCTAGAAAGGCCGTGGCATCAGATAACATGAGAACAATGAACACATGGGAAGCAGTGGAATGGAAGGATGTGCATCCAGGCGGGATGTTCGAAGTGAGATGATCCTGTCTGGATGCAGCTATTGAAGGCAGGACAATGAGAGTATGTGAAGAAGAAGTTTCAGTCCTGAATGGAAGTGGCAACCCGCATCGGGTTTAGGATGCAAATGGTGGAAACAGTTGAATATACAGTCAGGCTCCCAGCCATGGAGATCAATGGGACAGGACTATGAATTGACGCTGCAGACTAGGTAAGATGGAGAAGGCAAGTTGGGCAAAGTCATGTTCCAGAAGGGAGCAGCATCCGGGTAACAGGCTGAGAAATGCATAGATTGAAGCAGTAGAATGGAGACAGTGACGACTGAGGTGATATGATTGTGACTTGAGGTATCTAGGCATCTGTAGAATGATGAGAGCACATAGGGCAAAGAAGTTCCATTCCTGAAGGCAAGTGGCAACTGGTGTGAGGTAGAAAGGGCATGGTATGACTTGGTAGAGAGTAGACATGGCTCCCATCCCTGGTAGTCGGGGTGAGCTAACCTTCACTGAATGATGTCCAGCAGAGTTAGGGACGGAGGATGTCAGACTGGTAAGTAGTAGGAGGTAGTGAATGAAATGGAATCCCATCCCCAGTAGACAGGGGAAGCCTACCTTCGCTCAGCACCTCAGAAGGCACAAGTTAGGAATGGAGTTTGGAGTACTGCTGGTATGGGCTAGCTGAACCACAGAACACTGCTGTAGAAGGGGAGTACAGTAGGGAATCTGAGATGAGATAGGTATGATGAATAAAACACAGGTATGTTAGGACAGACTGAACAGAATGGAAATAATAGGCACGGAAATAGACGATGCTATAGAGAAGGATTGGATGTGGAAGCTGAACACAAACAAATGTACTACCCCATTCCCCATGCACCCAACCCTCCCCAAAAGTACTGCAGAGGGAGCATCGACACATCCTCTCAAAGCAGTGCTGCCATGGTTGGGTCAAATGATGAACTGACTGTGGCTTCGGACCCCAATGACATTCAAGTACGGTCACCAACTCAGGTGACGGTAACGGTGGTAGTAGGGTATGGAGTGTGGATCACAGTAGAATGATGCTATGTAACATGCTATAAGCCTTCAAGAGGCCATAGGAGACAGCTAAGCAGTGAATAGAAGGCATGATGAAACAACTGAGGGCATAGTGGATAGTACAGGTGTTGTGCATAGGAACTCTAAGTCAAAGGTACTAAAACACACCGCAGTAAATGAACATTCGTAATTATGGTAGAGATTGGCCGAGCCAGGAAACATGTCCATGGCTATGGGAATTGATGCAAGGCTCATGCCATAAGAAGAAAGGCAAAAGTCAGGGGAGGTATGCACTGGGCACAGGTGCAGTGTTCATCTGTTTTAGAGTGGGGAGTCAGGGAATATGTGAACAGGGCGAGAGGCCGTGGCCAGGCCAAATCATTATGTGTTGCTATATTCGCCCAGATAGCCTCCTACATGATATGCTGAGCTAGGCAGAATATATCATCTGATTACATAAATTAAAGATTTGTTTATAAGTTTTACCAGGAGGTGTGCTGTCAAAGGCAAACTGAGAGAGGGAGTGAACGCAGCAAACCAGTGAACGTAGCAAAAGGTGGTGTAAAAGAGTATGTTTCATATGGTACATATTGTTAGTAAACAGATTTAAAAACATACAGAATGCAGCATAAAATAAGATGGAAGGGGCTAACCTGATGTCCGTTTGGACTGCAACGGAGATGGGCAAAAGAACTGGAGAATCCTGCAAGAGAAATAATACCTTTGACCCCATGGACATTGGGCTGAGTATTTTTCTTAAGACTTTGTACACAACTCCAGTGTAATGAACATTTGAGAGAATCTTAGTTCTAATATAAGCTTACAGATAAATACTGGTCAGTGCACCAATTATAAAAGTGACTTGTTAGAGTATGTAAGAGCATGGTAGTACATGCAGAGCAAATATTTAGTGAGTCATAAACTAGCAGTTTGCCTAACTGAAGTCTGTTGTAATGGAATTTAAAAATCATTAATAAAAGATTAAATAATAAGGAAGCCAGCAGACAGCCCTGCTTGACACCCCTATTCAGTGTGAATTCTCTGATAGTATTGCCTTCACAACCTCACAAACTCCATTATTCACACATGTGAATAACGAAGTTCCATTAACTACCTTTCTAAAAATAGCTTTCACTGCACCAAGCACATGTTCCAGAGTCTGCCCTCGCACTGGTTGTTCACTCATGCTCCCTCAGGAAAACAGCTAGAGCAAATGACAGGCTTCTCGACAGTTCAACTAAACAAAAGTCAGGCACAGTTTCTCAAAAGAGCCTCCATGCAAGGGAAACAGCTTTACCAGTGCTTTTCCTTGAGTGGACAGGTCATTTGCGATGTCACTGAAAAACCGCCATGGACTTCTTCAACTAAAACAAAGAAAAGCAAGGCTTAGTTTTATTACAATGCAGCATCATTCTGGAGCACCATCTCTTTCCCCATCAGAGCAGTCCCTTCCCCTAAAATGTTTGCTGCCAAGCTAAAAGTACATTTCCAAGAGTTTGATGTTTGTACCTGAGTTGCATGACTTACAAAATGCTGTTAACAGCCAGCCCGGTGGCGTTGAGGGTTGAGGTACTGGACACAGCACCTTGTGCTATGCTGGCGACCCATGTTCAGGAATGAGCATAGGCCACTGAGAGTCAACAGGGGAGGAGAAGGAACGAGCTTTCCAGGAACTGCTCTCCTTCTCCGTGGGGGGGGGTATACCAGTGGTTGGCATATGACTGGCCCCTAGTGGTGGCTGGGGGCAGCATGCTGATGCTGTTGATGTGGGCAGAGATGGGGCAGACACCTGGAGGAGTGCATACAGGAGTGTGTGCACTGCCACTGTCGGCATCTTTGCACACTCCATCTCCAAAGGGGAGAAAATGGTTGCTGCAGAGCATGACGGAGGGTGCTTCACAGGCCCTGCACCCGGCTAGCCATGGTGCTGGCCACACTGGATCTGGTCTTCAGTGGGGGCTGGGGAGCCCCACCAGCCCCACCGGGGGGTAAGCCCTGGAGGTAAGGGTCAGTGCTGGCTGGTGGACACCCAGGACGGGGCTGGGGGCTCCCTCCTGAGGTAGGGACTGCAGCAACAGGGGAGCATAAAAAATTAATAACAAAACACTGTTAACTTAATGTACTATCTGAATGCCTTACTTTTGGCACCATGCCACTTCATTTTGTATTATGATATTTATGGGCTTGCACTACTTCACTCTTTTCTTCTGTATGTTTCTGTACCCAGGTTGTGCCAGTGCACTTATCTGGTCATCAAAAAAAGTAAATAAAACATTATTTGAGATCATAACCAGGTTGGCTTAGGTAAATAATGTTAGGTGTTGCTTTCATACTGTATGTGATATGGTGGTATCTCTGTAAATTGCAGCAATGGCACAACATTCCATCCATCTGAGAATATATTACTTCAGCTAGCTGGACTAGGGGATCTACCACTGGACTTGATCTATTTATTGGGAATTGGTTTTGGACTTGTTTGTTTAGTATGTTCTATTGATGTACTAGAGTATTGTGTTTGGTGTGAAGATGCTGTGTAGAGCACCTGAAATAAATAAAACTCTACAACTACATTCATTTAGCAAGGAACTGATTTGCATGACATATATACTTCTGCCCTTCTGAACCTCTTCTTTCTGTCCTCCAAAGTGCCCCATGCATGGAATGGCAGCTAGAGTCACCCCTCTGTACAAGAGACACTTCATTCCCAGGCAACTACTGGCCCATCTACCTCCTCTTTGCTTCTGTGAAAATACAAGAACATTTCCTCCACTCCAGACTATGCCCTCCTTTGTGACTCTTCTTTTCTTAATCCCTTCCAGTCAGGTTTCTGTCCCAAGCACTCCACCATTCCTTCCCTGCTAAGGCTCACTGATGTCAGTCCATCCTTACCTGTATGGACTAGGCCTCTTTACTTAGGCCATGTTTACTGATTTTTCCAAAGCTTACAACACCTTCTTCTACCTCCCCCCTTCACCTCCACTGAACAGGTTATCCATTTCAGGGCTGTATAAGCAAGCTACCACCTGGTTTAACTCATAGTCATCAAATCATGTACAATCTGTGCATATAGGTGAGTCTACCTCCTCCTCTTGATTGATTCAGATATCCCTTAAGATTCTGCTCTTGGTCCATATTGTTCTCTGTCTTTCTCAACATTCTGCAAATAGCCTGTATCACCTCTTACATCCACATATATGTGGACAATACTGTGCCTTTGCCAATGGCCTGTATATTGCATCACTTATATTTTAGTTTCAACCTGTCCTTCACACCAATCACAGGCTGTTCAGCTCAAACCATTTGACTTTGAATTCCAAGAAACCATGCCATGACCTTTGTCTCTCAGTCAAACTAAAAATGCACCATTCGCCTTAACACCCAAGATATCTCCCCAAGTTTGGTGCCCTACACTCCACAAATCCTGCCTTACTGCAGCTGCCAGATGGGAGATTGCTCACAAAATGATTCTCCCAGTCTTGGATTATGGGGACATTGTCTATGGTACAGTGCCCAAATCCTCCCTAGTTGGTCTGCACTTCCTTTTCAAAACTTTCTGCTGCTTTACCCTTAACAGATCTCCACTGTACTTATCACTGTGATCTATACTACTCCTCCCTGGGCTGGTCTTTCCTTGAATGGCAGTGGCTCATGCATGGAATCCTACTGACCTTTCAATTCTGGATCAACACCCTTCCCTCCTTCTATTACAGCTCCCAGTCCTACTCCTCTGGTGGACTATCCCCTTTCTCATTTGAATCCCAGTTTTTCTTTTAATTTGTTGTTCTTTTCCAAATATCACCATAGGTGCAACACCAATCTCCCTTGCTATCTCTGGATTACCATGAAGGTTGGGTCAGTTTTTCCTTATGATCCTTCCTCTTCTCCCCGTCATCTGACTGTAATAAGTTACAAAAGTTTTGGGCTCCCTTCAAAGAGTACTTCTATTTCTTGGTACCAGCAAGTCTCTTTGAATTTGCTTCCTTGCCCTATCACATGGGTTTTCCAAAACGCCTCATCATAACTCCTCTCTCTTAAAAAATTTGCCCCTCCTTCATGGCCCTCTATACTTACCACTAGAGAATGGTGATGCACCTATGGTGACATTCAGAAAAGTACAACATTTAAAGGACAGGCAGATCCATGCTTTTGGTCTGGCAAATCAAAGAAACCAAATGAGAACTGATTAGGCAAATGCCCAGTGGGTATGTTCAAGTGTGGGCACCGTAATGTGTGCCATCACTGTAAACAAACAAAAAAACTTAAAGTACCTGAGATAAGCAAACTTGCTGTGGTAAGAGAATTTATTAACTATTCTACCTCCTTTATGGTCTATATACTTTGGAGAGGTTGCCCTATACTTTACATAGGTAGAACAGTATGATCTCTAAAAGGTTGCATCCAAGAACACTTGAGAAGTATTGTTATAGGGGGCATGGACAGCCCAATGGGGATGCATTTTAAAGAATGACATAACTTTGACCCAGAACAACTGCAATTTATGTGTTCAAAGTGGATCTCCCCAAATAGGAGATGGGGACAGACTGAGGAGGCTTCTACAGAAAGAAAGATTTAAACCTTGGAATGCCTCAGACTGAAGGGTCTGAATGTGGATTGGAACCTCAAACTATTTCTTTGGTTTTTACACCATCACCATTAATTTCTAACTCCCCTCATCACCCCACTTTGTCCCCAGCTCATATAAACTCTATCTGTAACCCTAAAACTGCAGGTAAAGTTTCTGTTTGCTTCTCTAAGCTTTTGGGTACTGACTTTGGTTATGGGATTGAGAAAACATATTTTCATCCCATAGTGCTAAATATATAAGGTATGGAAAGTAAATAGTGGATACTAATTGCTTCTTCAACAGTTTATATGTGAATTGTCCTAATTTGTTCATTTGTTTTTCCACTTTTCCCTTTTGTTCCTCATTCCACTCACTCCTTTCCCTTTTATGTTTTTTCTTCTAGGACATTCTTTTGGGATATGGACTGTTATTTGTGGGGCTGATCCCCTAAGAAGCTAATGGTGGCTATAAATGAAACTTGGGTGATCATGGCAAGTATCAGGGACATCAAGAGGTTTTCCTTATTTCTAGTGCAGTTTTTACAAGTGATCATGTAAAAGTCTTGAAAAATTGCATTACACTGAGGCATTTTCACTAAGTTTTAAAATTAAAAATCAGATGTATAATGTTTGTATTAATGTATTAGATTCTTCCATGTTCCTTATTGTGCCGTTTTGCATGTAGGTAGAGGTGGTGTTAATACAATGCTATAAAGCCATGACTATGGGTTTGATGCTCATTGGAGTCCCTGGTTATAACTATGTGTAATAACTACAACATGTGATACTTCATAAACAGCACAGTCAGAAGGATCAAATACTGTCATCTGGCTCTTTTTTTATCATTTTAGTGAGTTGTTTTGTAATAATTATGGCACACTGATTGCACCTTTTCATGGTTTATTTTCTCTGTTTGGGATTGATCCATTCTTATGACACACCAGGTTGGTTGCTATGAATTAGTGATTCAGCTGTAAGTAATATAATTCACCTGTTGACATCAGGAGGGAGTACCCTATAAAGAGACAGGTACAACACCACGAGCCCATTCCCTGACAAAGTTCAAACAGAGTGAAGCTCTGGGTCACCTGCTGTAGTTGCAACCACTTTAGCTTCCTCAATATTTATTGTTGACTTTTTGAACTGTTCTGCGAAGGATAACTGCACTGAACCAGTGAGTCATTTTTTCAGTAGAAGTTGTTTTTTAAGTACTGGGTAAAATTATGTTATTGTTCTATCTATACAGTCATTTTAGTAACCTTAGTTGGTGTTTCTGCTTTACAATCTGCTGGTAAGGGCACTGAGTCCAAAGAGTGCTGACAACAATAGCATTGGCATGGTGTGCCCATCAATAACGGTGATGATTTTTCTTTTGCCCCACATCCCCCCTGGACATAAGGATTCCTACTTCGGGGGAGGGGAGAGAGCAGATCATGGGGCAAGTTAAATTTCTGGGGCTATGGAATACCATTCCCATGGCCCCTTGGGGAAAAAAAAAGTCCCGATGTGCATAAAATGGATGGAGACCGGGATTAGAACCCTGGCCGCCAATGTCGCTGGCCAAGCTGCTGTATGCCCCAGTCCTCCATGCAAGGGAACAGCTTGGCCATCCTCCCAGATTCTGGTGCCCTTGTGGTGTACCAGCACCATGGACAGCAACCAGGGGAGCACTTACAGCAAACACTGTAAATCCCCACTTGCTGTCCATGTGAGTGCTTACCAGACTAGCGCCGTATAGTGCGGTGCTATTCTGGTAGTGCTCACTTAACGGGGTAACTTGTTAAGTACCATTTTAGAACTGTATTATGTAGTTTATGTTCCTCTCAGTCACAAAGTTCTATAGTAGAACACGGATACATGGTGCCAACAATAGAAGAGTAGAACAGGGACATAATCTACAATATACAGTTCTAAAATGGTTTTTACCTGCAGCATGTAGGTCAGAATCATCCACTAGAGTAACTAAAAGGACTGGCTAGCTAGATCAATAACAGAATTTGAACCAATATTGAGGAAGAAATACAACCTTTATTGCATAAGTGACGTATAGACTCAGTGCAGTTCTCCTTTAAAAATATACTGGCATTATTTTTGTAAATTGCATTTTGTGAGGTTAATAATGTTTCAGACTGAGCTTTTTCACATCAGAAATGCAATTGTGATCTGACTTTGTTCTAACATACTCTGCCATGGCAAGAACATACTTTCTTAGAAATGGTTTCAGTGAGTGATTTGAAAGTAAGTGAGGAAGCCAAAATAAAACCTTTGTATTCAAAAGACTTTATAGAAGATAAAAAAGTACTATATGAGAAAATCTCAAAAGAGAGGGGCAGAGGGCCAGACCTGTGCTTTGGATGGCTAAGACGCTGAGCAACTTACTTGCCACCACGCTGGCAAACTGGGTTTAGAAGTGGACTCAGGTTGCCAGGGTTAGCCAGGGTGGGAGAGGATTGAGTGTCTGAGGGACTGCACTCCTCTCCCAGGGAGAAGAAGCTTGCTGGCCCATCCTTTGACTGCCACCAGGTGGAGGCCTGGTGGTAGCACAGATGCAGGCACAAGAAGGGAGGGACTGCAATTATGTGACAATTGTGTGCCTCCCCATGCACACACTCATGTTTGACAGATGGAGAAGTGAGAAAATGGAAAATGGTGGTTGGGGCTTTGTGAAGCTCTACCCATCTGTCCCTGGATCTACATTGCCACCTGGGATGCCTGGCCTGTTCCAGATCATGTCTTTGATGGGGGAGAGGGGAGATGGGACAGGGCTGAGTAGTCAACCCATACCATCACAAGAGAGAAAAATCTTTATGGGAAAGAAGAGATAGAGAGCTGGGTGAGAAAAGAAACCCAAACAACATGTTCTGGGCTACTTTTTGTTAAGAACCAAGAAGTTATCTGAAAACCAAGACTGAATTTTAAGAAAGTCAAACTGGAGTTGGAAGAGAGGAATGTCATAGAAGAATGAGAATAGAAAAGATTGCATAGTCAGCATAGAGTTTAGTGGAAAAAGTAAGAGACAGGAGGGAAGAGGACTGATAAAGACAGAGAGAAAAGGATAGGTCCCAATATGGAACCCTAAAGGACTCCCATAGATAAGGCAAAAAGGGTGAAGAGACACCATTCCACAAGACTGATTGAAATTATTCTGATAGATTAAAAGAGAATCATGATACAACATTTCCTAAGAACCCATTGTATTGTAGTTGTGATAGTGGTATATTATAGTTGATGAGGTCAAAGACTTGAAAAGATCTATGTAGAAGACCTCCACATATACCTCTATCCAAGGCCTGAGAGACTTCATCTTGAAAGTCAGACAAAGTAATAGTGGTGGAATGTAGTGGATGAAAATCTGTCCAATAGGGAGAAAGTACCTTATTATCAGAGAGAAAAAGTGAAACTTGGTTACACACCACACTCTCAAGAATCTTGGTGGCAACTGAAAGAAGAGAGATATGGCAGTAGTTATTTTCGAAGGAGACAGAGCCACTTTTATGAATCTGAATAACTGAGGTCACCTTCCAAGCTGTTGGAAATACTCTAACACAGAAAGAGAGCAATTGAGAAGTAAGGTAAGAGGTGTGTCAATAATATCAGTGTCCTGTTTTAAGAGAAAGTTGTCCTGATGATCAAGGCCCTGGCAGAGAGTTTTCAAATGTTTCCTAGGAGTGAATAGACCTCCCCAGTTTCTAATTTGTTGAGGGGGGGCTATGAATCAGCAAGTCAGAAATGTATGCCAGGGAATGAGAGCCAGGTGAAATACTGCTAATGGCCAAAGAAGATAATAGGTCTTCTGTAAAGTGCCTGTTAAACTACACTGTCGGTACTAGATCTCTACTTTTTCCTGGAGCAAGAGTATAAAATGTTATCTTTCAAAATCATATTAGAGAGAGCAGAGAGTTTTTTCAACTTTCGGGCAAAAACTAAAGGGGGGCAGATAGCTGGTAAAGCTGGAGTTTTTGAGAAGCGTCTGGATAAAGTTGTAAAAGGCAACCTGCTTTACAAAATGCCCAAAACATTTTTTAAAAAGTCTTTGCTTTCTCTCGCTCTCTCCTACAGTTTTAAAATATAACATTTCTAAACTCTGGCACATGGAAAATTTTGAGAACATGCTCCACTGCAAAAATTTACAGATTCTTGGTTAGAAATCCTCTAAAGGACAAGCACTGATTTGCAACCCTAGATGTACTTCTGACCTTAAATTATTATGCTACTATGTATGTCTGGAACATCACAATCTACTATCCCCATATCAACATGGCCTCAGAAAGAACCATAGTACCTAACTGCTCTGATAAAAGTGACCACAGACATTTTCTGGCAATGGCCAAGGTTATGCCACCAGTGCCATATTCGTTGACCTCACAAAAGCGTTTGACCTGGTAAATCATGATCTTCTTCTCCATCAGCTTCATGTTCTTGGCCTGAACACTGGTGCACTGAACTGGGTCAAAAACGATCTGTCCTGCCATTCCCAAAGAGTTAAGTGGCTGGTTCTCTCTGACCTAAGGCCCATAACTCATGGCATCCCAGGGCTCTATTTTGGGTCCCTTGTTGTTCTCACTCTTCATTAATGACCTACCAACTTTTGCAGAGGGCCTCTGCACACCTCTATGCAGATGATGCTATCATCTATTACTCCTCTAGATATTAATCTAATCAACAGAGAACTTGCATCTGACTTTGCTTTCCTTGAGTGCTGGTTCAGCCACAGTCACCTTGTTCTTAATAAAAACCCTGAAAAATATGCTTTTCATCCACTGACCCCACCACCACGTCTGCTCTCCCCCTCTTAGCATTACCTCAATCAGTGGTGATACCCTTGAGTCTGTCCATTCCAAATATCTGGGCATCTCTTTGGACACCATGCTCACCCTTAGCTCGCCTGTCTCCAATGTCGCTAAATCTCTGAACCAGAAACTTGGACTCATCTATCATATTCATCCTCTCCTTTCCTCTGCCATGTGCTACAAGATTGCTTCTTCATCTCTTCTTCCCCTCCTAACTTATGGTGCTCCTTTACTGCTCTCAACAAATTCATCCTCCCTGTCTCTCCTAACCAAGGCTTACCATAGGGTGAGAAGGTTTGCCCTGGGGTTAATACCCACTGTCACCACTGTGACATCCTCTCCTCACTGAGCTGGCTACCTTATGAAGCTAAACTTGAGGTATTCCTCCTAAGTTTCATGTTTAAGCTTGTCCATAAATTCATGCCTCCATGCCTCAGTGAGACTGAGCCAACACCGTGGCCACCGCCCAACCTGACTGCACTCCCTGCCTGCCCTCCTGGAACTCCAAACAGACACAATCAAGGTAGGTACCACTGCCAGAGCCTCTCGCTCTGGCTCTGTTATAATTAGTGCAGTGCTTGGCTGGTCGGACCATGATTGGATGGCCTGTCTAACCCAAGCCATCCGATTGGAGCACCTTTTGGCTGCAGACTATATTGCGGTTTTGGCACCTTTTCAGTGCCAAAATCAGCTCCATTTTAACAGTGGTTCTGTGACTGAATTTTACCCACCCTCTCCCAGGCCTCCTTTAAATACATCCCTTGCCCCTCCTATCGTTCATTTCCTTTGCCATTGGCCTGTCTACCATTGTATTCCTGACAGAGCTACAGTGCAAAGATCTGACTCAGTGCCCTATTCCCTACTCATCCTCAAACTACTACCCCTACTGCTCCATCCCTCTAATTGCCTTAGCTGCTTACCCCAAATCAATTTTAAACCTACAGTCAAGCTACTTCTTGCTCCCTCTTTTCACAATTGACTCCCCACTGTTCACATTTCAGTGGGTTAATCCTGCAGGAAAAACAAATGTTTTTCCCCATAGCCTCAAATTTTCCCCAGAATATCAGGTCCTATACACACAATGAGAGGATACTTGCCACTCCTGCTGTTCTTGGTCCCATTAGTGGGCATAAGCTCCACCACTCAAGGACCTGAAAAGGAACCTCCATCAGCATTTGCAACACATGAGCAGAAACTGTCCCTATTTTTAGGAATGACAACAGGTTGTGATGAACACCTACACTACCCTCAAGTAATATCAACGCTACCAGAGGCTGAAAACTACTCCTACCCGATAGCAGCCATGCTGTATGGCCAAGCAGGCCATATTAGCTCTATTGCTCTAGTACAACAAAGGACCAGGCATCCTGCTGCCAGTAATAAACCATGCGCGCGCCAAAGTTGCAAGCTCATACTGTTCCTCCTGCTCCTATCTGGGAATGTTCACCTAACCTGGACCACCCACATTCAATCTATGACAGGGATGTTTGCATCCAAATCTAAAACCACTCCATGCAGCCCCTGCTTAAGGAGAGCTGAGAATATTATCACTCAATATAAACAGCCTCCTACCTAAGTCCCCAGATTCAAGCATGGGTTGAACTGCTAAATCAGACATCATTGCCTTCATGGAGACATGGATATCACCCAAAATCTTCAATGCATCCCTAACACTTGAAGGCTTCAACTCCTTCTGCCAAGACAGACTTCCCAAATGGGGTGGTGGCTGCCTAGTCTATGTCCGAAACAACATAAAAGTGCAGTTTATGGACTGCAGCCTACACACTAGTGAGGCGTAAATCCTCAACCTCAAACTTACCATTGGGCAACAAAAGAAAGTCCTACTGCTAACAACTGTCTACGTACCCCCAGGAAAGCAGGCTGCAGGGCTCAAGCTCTTCAAGGAGAACATGTAGCTCTTGAGAAAGAGTGGGAGCAGGTAATTGTAGGGGATTTCAACATTAACTGGCACTCTAACAAGGCAGATGAAGCCAGGGACCTAATAGCTAGCCTATATCTTACGCAGATGGTTATCCTTCCCACCAGTCATAACTACAAAACAGGCACCAGTACACTTATTGACTGGCTACTGTGCTCCAACCTGGATCACATATTAGATGTTAAGGTACTGCCTGATAGCCTCAGTGACCACTCGTTAATCATGTGCACCTGGGCAAACAAGTTCACAAAGTGTCCGCCAAGGTCACTACCAATCGAGCGCTGAGACCTGGACTACTAAATGATTTCAAACTCCACTTATCTCTGACCGACTGGTCACCAATAGACCTAGCAACAGATGGTAATCCCTTTGAGTTCTTCAAAATTCATTTACTCGAGCATGTACTATTTTGCCCCCAAAAAACAAAAAGTCAAAGAAACCACACCCCTGGCTAAATACCTCACTCCTTGATCATGAGTAATAGAGACAACCCAGGCACAAAGCTGAGGACTTAGAAAGCCGCCTGATGTATCAGCATACAAAGCTGCAAGGAACTCACACCAGGCTCATTTGCTAAGCAAAAGCTAGTTATTTCAAGGACCTCCTCAACAAAAACTGGGGGTCCTCCAAAGGTTCTGGAACACACTAAAATCCCTTACTGGTAGGACCACTAGGGCACCACTGGACCTAATAACCATGGGCTATGGGTCTCTCAGGAACCCCAACTGATTGCCAATGAGTTTAATACTTCTTTCACTGATCTGTCAGGGGTGCTTCCAAGTGAGTTCCTAAACCCTATAAATAACCAACTTCACGGAAATACCATACCCTCTTCCGAGAGAGAAGGGCTGCCACTATTCTATTTTAGGCAAGTCTCTATCTCTGAAACCATCAAACAAGTAAAGAGGGTTCTAGGAAAAACCAGAATGGGGAGTGATCCAATAGATATGAAGTTGGTTGCCATTACGCTTGATGTTCTAGCAGACCCAATGTCCAACGTTTTCAATGCCTCACTAAGATCAAATGTATTCCCAGACGTGTGGAAATAAGCCCTGGTTACACCAGTTTTCAAATCCGGGAATAAAACACTCACTGCCAATTACAGGCCAATATTCATCCTCCCACCCTCTCCAATGCTCTTAAAGAATAGTCTCAGAACAACTTACTGACTTTCTGACAGTCACCAACTACTCTGCAGTAATCAGCACAGTTTCCACAAAAGCACTAGACCATAACCGCACTGGTGGACTACACCACCCAGTCTCTACAACACCTTTGACCAAGAGATGGCAGTGGGGTCAGTCTTCATTGACCTTACTAAAGCTTTTGACTCAGTTAATCACCAGCTATTACTAAACACACTGCTCTCCATGGGACTGGCCCTGATACAGTCTCCTGGTTTCACAAGCTACCTGGCCTTAAAGAACTCAATGCGTTAGAATCAGCGACTCACTCTCTGACCCTAAGGTAGTGGCCCTTGGAGTACCGCAAGGGTCCATACTCAGACCGATCCTTTTCAGCCTGTTCATTAACCACCTTTCTGATGCCTGCCCTGCTAGTATGGTTTTATATGCAGATGATGCCGTTATATCGGTCCCAGGAAGGGACCACTTGACCATCGAGGAAGGCCTACTCGAGAGTTTCCTCAGACTTGAAACCTGGTTCTGTCAACATAAATTGCTACTAAACCATAAAAAAAAAAAAAGCATGCTTTTCTCAGTCCCACAGAATAAAAGAAATTTCGACATCTTTCGGATTCTAAACTATAAGGGCGCTATACTTGAACAAGTCTCCTCTTTTAAATATCTGGTATCTACCTTGATGACACTCTCAATTTCTCTCACCATGTTGATCAAGTTGTCAAAACCACCAACATGAAACTGGGCATCCTCTACAGAAACAAGCACTCTATGACACCTGCAGCCCTCAAATTGGCCATAGGCAGCACAGTATTATCATCGGTTGACTATGGCTTACCAATATACATTGCAGGATCAGACACTGCCCTAAACAGGATAAAAAAACTTGTGAATAGGGCCTGTCATCTGGCCCTTGGGGCAGATCATTGGACCCACACCTGTGCACTCTACCCTGAGACAGGCTGGCTCCCACTGTACCAAAGAGCCCAATACCAAACATGCCTGATTGTAAAAAAGTGCAACTAGGCCTCTTGCCAGAATCCATAAGCAGTCTGTTCAAGAAGGTTGTGCACACAAAACAAACAAGAAATGAGACAAAAGGAGGTCTACAAGTACCTTTCAAGCGCACATCACTGGCCCAAAAAATCCATTACTTTTAAGGGTCCCAAATGGTATAATGAGCTACCCGACACTGTCAGTAAATACTAAGGTGAGCCTGTTCAAAGGGACTCTAGTCCCACTTCAAGAATGCAACCAGCTGTAACTGTGCAAGAAAATAATTAGACAAAATCTTCCTGCCTTATCCCTGCCTTATCACCTCCTCCCTCCCTCCCCTCCTTTCTCGACCTACAACCTCCTCCACCACCTTTCCCTCTGCTCCTGCCCACACCATCTCTATCTACTTTAACAATGCCAATCTGGCTGCTTACCTTTTCCCTCTTCAATCCACATAGCTTAACACTGACATTATTTGACATGTCCCACTATCTCTAAGTTTATCCCTACCCTAAAACAACATGATGTAATGTAATATACTCCTATTGTTAAGATGTACCTGAAACTAACAAGACCTGTACCTCATGTGCCATTTTAATGATTTACACGATGCATACCATGTTTTCTTTTTCACTGTTTATTCTTAATGTGTACTTATTGTAATGTGTTGTATTGTGCTTGTGTTTGCTGTTTGTCCCTGACTTGGAACCTTTGAAAATAAGTCTCTTGACTCAAAGGTATTAATCACAATCAAATAACTAAATAAATAAATAGACTATACGACTAAGAAAAGCTCCATGTGCACTCTGATCTGCCTCTCTCCCTCTTCTCATGAAACCTAAACTATGCCTAGCCATCACCAAAAGGTCTTTCTCATTTGCAGCGGTATCTGACTGGGACTCCCTTCCCCCATCTGTCTTGTCCTATTCCTCTCTCTCTTTGTTCCAATCTAATCTGTATGCCTCTCTCTCAGCCTTTGTATCTTGCTCCTGCTTCCGCCGATGATACATCTCTCCTGCCTTTCTTCCTACTCCTACTCCTGCCTGACTCTTGTACTTTGCCCCATCCCGCCTTCTGTCCTTATCGTTTCTATTCCCTCATGCTCAATGCCTGGCCCCTTCCCCGTTCTCCTCTTTTTTCCCTTGGCTTTTACTTTGTTGCCTTAAGTTTCTATTGTATATGCCTTGAAATTATGCTTTTATTGAAGTATTTATTTCATGTGTTGTCATGTTTTTGTATATACTTATATGCTGTATTTCAATTTTTGCTTTCCTGTATTTTGTTCCTCCATATTATTGTACTGTCTCTCTGCTATTATGACCCTGGGTCGACTCTGAAAAAGGGACTGTTATTGTCTCAGTGGACTTACCTGGTCACCAAAACTCAAATAAATAAATAAATAAATAAATATGTATGCTACTTTGTCCCTTGTTAATGTCCCTTGTTCTGTGTCTCAGATAGATTCCCATTGTTTCGCATAGCCAGTTGATGGATCATGTCCCTTGTTTTGTGTAGCAGATAGATGCCCCTCATTATGTATCATTTTAATTTTTTTTTTGCTATTCCCCATTTGGGTCCTTTTGGGCTCCTACTGAATCTGACCTGCTCCCACCTGAGTACACCAATTACTGATGTCAGTTGCTGTCTGGTACTTTCTCCATCAGCCATGCTGTCCATGCCATTTTGACTTTCTCTGCAAGGCAAGGATCTCCTTCATGTCCTGCCAAAGCATAGTCAGGGACGGGCATATATCACAATGGGAACATGCGGTGAAAGTGATGGGTCCAGATACAGGACTTATGTACATGGCTGGTCATTGGCTGGCATCATTATTTAGTGCCAATGAAGATCCCCAGCCCCTTCATTTAGGATCCTCCCACCACCTATCATGGAGTGTGAATGCACAAGACAACTCTTTTCACTTACATCACCAGCAGCATTCTTGCTAGGCCACCCTTAGAACTAACTCAATTTGCAGTGCATCAGTACCACCCACCACTGAAAGAAGAGCATTCTCGTGGTTGCCTCTCATCCTCTTTTTTCTGGCTTATGCACCTACTGTCCTGGGTTCAGAACATAAACACAAGTCACCAGTGTGTCAAATAGCCCTAAACTGTCTAGCAACATGGAAATGACCTCAGTATTGCTTGATCTGTGTATCAGACAGCTGCTCCATGTGTTGTGTATCAGATGTCTCTTGTTTTGTGGACTTGAATGATATCATTTGTTTAGTGTAGCAGATCAATTTCTCTCTTTTTGTGCCCTGGGTGGCTGTCCCTTGCTTTGTGTATCAAAAGATGTCCTTTAGGTTTTGTATCCTATAGACAAGGACACTAGTTTTCTGTGCCATTTCAGTCCTGATTTCTGTGGCAGGGCTCCTAGACTTCTTTGGCAGCATTTGATCATCCCTAAGACATGAATTATTTGTTTCTGTGGCACAATACAGTTCTGTCATTGGCTAAAATATTCAACGTCATCAATGAGATCACATGCTGAGTACAGAGGAGGGGCTTCAGGATTATACAAGGAGAGTAAGGGAGTCATATACTATGGGAGAACAATATTTGAATAAAAAATCACCATGAGCAATGCATTCTGCAGCACTATGAATATTTTGTGGCATGGTACAATTTCTGCAGAAAAGTCTGCTGCCACGGAACTACAAAATTTCAGGGCCTTGCCAATATATGTCCTTTGTTTAGTAAATCGGACAGATACACAGTACCTCAGTTTGGGCATCTAATCAATGTTCTTTATTTAGCATGTCTAAAAGATGTGACTTATTTTATGTATTGGATAGATGGCACTTGTTCTGTGTTTTGGATAGATGTCCCTTAGTTAATTGGTTTATGATTGATACTGATTTTATTTGTTTTAAAATTAGTGCTACCCTTAGTGGTGGCACAAGAGCTTCTAATAATTAAACTTTATTATTATTATTTTGTGTAACAGTTATACTTGTTCATGTTCTTTATTTTATGAACCATATAGACACCTTTATTGTTGTGTACAGGTTGTCTCTTCTGGTAGGGCTCGAACCAGAAGGACCTTTGCTACTAGAGCCTACCCTCCTGACAGTTTGTGACTTCCCTCCCCATTCCCAGTTGTTTAAGTCAGTTTGACTGAGGGGAGCTGGCCACAACTGACAAGGTGAGGTAATGGTTACACCAGAAAGTGAGAAGGTACTAAGCAGGCAGAGGGGCAAGGGCCAGTTAGGAGACAGTCATGATGCAAGTTCCCAGGCACAAGAGAAGGGGTTGGATGTGGTGTAAAAGAGCTAGCTCCTCTTTAACCCT
Organism: Neoceratodus forsteri; assembly: GCA_016271365.2. Classification (NCBI taxonomy): domain Eukaryota; kingdom Metazoa; phylum Chordata; order Ceratodontiformes; family Ceratodontidae; genus Neoceratodus; species Neoceratodus forsteri. Next base: position 184,606,278 of record JADMNL010000028.1, on the reverse strand, counting down.
GGATCTCAAGGAGTCAGAGACACCTTCTCACTCACACTTGAGAAGGATGAGGTATGAGGGATGCAGCTTAGTGGGGTGGGCACAGGGAAAAGGGAAAAGGGGAGCAACATGGATGCAGCCCCACTCATAAGGGATTATTTCACAGTTTTTCCATTACTAGGTTTTCCTCTTAAGAGGTGGGTCCAGGGCACTTGGGTTAGCAGGGGTAATGAGGTAGGTTAAACAGCCAATGTAAGTAGATGAGGAGTCCCATATGGTGGGGTGTCATGCAATGCTGCAGGGTAGCCTGAACTGGTACATACTCCTAAACCATGGCATTGAAGTGAAGTGAAGTTACAACATCGCACACAAAATGGTGGATAAGGGAATCCTCCTTTTTTTCTGTGGCCTCCAGGGCAGCTCATGGTCCACCTGCATTGACAAGGATGGCCAAAAGGGGAATGCTTTGAGGGAGGGTCCCTTGGAGATGCATGGAACACCCCATCGAGGGAGTGGAGATTCGGTGGATGAGACTCTCTGCTGCTTACAAGCCATTATGCATGCAACTCTATTTCTAAAGGCATACACAGTGTCCATTGAACCCATAAAAATGTGTGGCTGTGGTATCCTGGGAAGGAGTGTATGGGATCCAGTTCAGCCAATGATGCTCATTGTTTTGTTTACCAGGTGCTTGAGTGACAGACTGGATGTGGCTTGGCATCATAGGCAAAGGGTCAAGTTTGAGTTTTTTGAGAGCTTCCCTTTAGCAGAAAAGGTTAGTACTGCTGTCTTTGGGACACAGGGTCCCAAGTTTGATTCCCAGCAAGGGCTTGGTCATATCTGCCCAGGTAGCAGGGACAGACATAACTGTATCCATGACAGTTGCATTGGAAAAACAGTCTTGGGCTGACTCAGTAGCATAGCAGTAGCACTACCACTCACTATGCCAGCAACTGTGGTTTGAGAATGTACCTAGGGTCACTGGGGGGCACTGCCCAGGGAGGGAGGACAAAGCATTCCTAGGAACTCTCTTCCCTCAGGGAAGGGAGGTTCTGCAGCTCTGCTGCTAGGCTGATGTCCAACAAAGGCTGGGTGTCAGAGCAGTTCAGAGCTACAACATGGGAGAGAGCTCCAGATGGACATGGAAGTGCCTTGGACATGCAAGCACACACGTGTCATTTCCACTTCATAACAGCAGCAGCAGAAGGTAGGAGGCTGGCAACTACAGGCTGGTCAGTCTAATATCAGTGGTGGGGAACTTAATGGAAACACTATTAAGAGAAAGGCTGGTGGAGTATCTTGAATCCAGTGGGTTACAAAATCTGAGGCAGCAAGGATTCATGGGGGGAGGCCATGTCAAATGAACCTTATTGATTTTTCAACTGGGTGACCAGGGAAATAGATCAGGGAGGGCAGTGGACAAGGCCTCTAGACTTCAGCTAGGCCTTTGATACGGTGCCACATAAAGGTTTACAGGAAACTGGACAATTTAGGGTGGGACCCAAGGTGTTCAACTGGATAAGGAACTGGTTGATGAATAGGCTACCGAGGGTAGTGGTAAATGGCACTCATTCTTAATGAGGGGACAGTGATCAGCAGGGTATCTCAGGGCTCAGTGCTAGGACCAGTCCTCTTTAATGTCTTCATTAGCAACTTTGCAGAAGAGCTGGAAGGGAAGGTATGCCTCTTTGCCAATGACACCAAAATCTGCAATAGGGTAGATACTCCAGAGGGGGTGGAGAGAATGAATAGAGACCAGAGAAAACTTGAGGAGTGGTTGAGAGTATAGCATCTGGGTTTCAATGCAAAAAAGTGCAAAATCATGCACATAGAGCACAGAAACCCAGTGAATGTATACAATAGCCAAGGGAAGGGGTATTAACAGTCATAAAGCAGGAAAGAGATCTTGGGGTTATCATATCTGATGACCTCAAGGTGGCAGGGCAGTGTAACAAGGCAGTAGGCAGGTTCAGTGGGATGTTGTGGTGCACAGCGAGGTGTATCATCAGAAGAAGGAGAGGTGGTGTTGCCACCTATTGATCATTGTTGAGACCTCACCTGGGGTACTGTATCCAGTTATGGAGATGAGACCACATCTCAGGAAGGACATTGATAGGGTGAGGCTGTCCAGAGGAGAGCAAGTAAAATGATGCAGGGTTACATCAAAAGCACTGTGAGGACAGACTGCTGGATCTCAGTATGTACACCCTAGAAGAGAGGAGGGATAGTGAGGATATGAAATGGTGGAGGGTGAACAAAGTACAACAGGGGAGCATTTTGCAGAGGAAAAGGTGCACCAGGAAAAGAGGGAATGAGGGCATGCAATGAAGCTGGAAGGGGAGCAAATTTAGGAGGGATGTTAGGAAGTACTTCTTTGATGAAAGAGTAGTGGATCCCTGGAATAGTCTGCCAGCGGAAGTAGTGGGAGGAAAAACAGTGGTGAGCTTTATGCATGCATGGGGCAGGCAAAAAGGAATCTTAGTAGAAAAACAGGGTGGTGGGGGAGCCAGAGATTGGGTAGGGTCTGCTGTGACAGTATAGGCAGGGACACACTGGGCAGACTAGGTGGTCCAAGCAGACCTCATCTGCTGACAAATTCTGTGTTTCTATGAAGGCGTCCCATTTTTTTTTGAATTAGATACAGCCTCATTTTGTATGTCATGTGTACTAATATTTATGTCTCTTGTTTTAAAGATTTTCAGGATAGAATATCTGTGCTAATTTCCTTGATTTAGTATTGACATATGTTAGCACACCCTTGATACTACAGATACCTGCCTCACCACAAAAAGGTGTTTTTCTGATTCTAAACAACATCACTAAAACCAGATGAGTTCAGTGCCTCTAGCATTGCTGATGTGACGTCTGTGCAGAATATTGCTGGTAAAGTTATCTATGTCTTTTTCCCTTGAGCAGCAGTCTTCTGTGGCCATTTACAGAGTGGGCTGCTGAGCAGCATCCATATCAGCAGAGAGCCCTTGGCAAGGCAAGCAATAGTAAAAGTAAAAGTAGGAATATTTATAGACATCACAAACAACTAGCATGACTTTCAGCAACAAGGACGTATGTAGTGAACAGTAACAGGAAAGATGCAAGACCAGACTTTTTAATTTGGTTTGGTGCCCCATCCACAGGGCTTGAAGTGTTGTACATAACAGTTTAAACAAACATAATAGGCATCGTACAGCAAACAGTCATCACTGAAACAATATGTCATATACTGTTCTCAAGCAGAGGTGAGTTAAAATTTGTAAAATGCTGGGGAAGCTGTAATAAAAGAGTAGGTCTTCAGGTCTGTAGTGAACTGATCCATTGATGCTGATGAATGAAGAAAGGCAGGCAGTCAGTTCCAAAACATGGGGCGGGGGGGGTTGTCAGCCACTGCAAATGCTCTGTCCCCTTACGATTTCAGCTGTGACCTACGGACAGGTAGTAGGTCCATCTCTGTAGAGTGCAGGTTACAGTCTGTGGTACATGAGATGAGGAAGTCATGGAGGTAGTGAGTACCCAATCTGTTCAGGGCTTTAAATGTTGATATACGTATTGCACACCTAGATAGACATTGTCCAACTACAGTAGTTGTATTTGTTTTATAGTGTTTTTATCCAGGATAGCCCAACTGAGATGCAAACATCTAGCTGTCAGTGAGGACCTGCTTCTGCCCATTTCCACAGCTGGGTGGGCTGGAGCACTAGGAGTTTAAGTGTCTTTGCCCAAGACTACACAGTGAGGATTTTGGCTTTAGTGGGAGTTGATTCTGGCTGGGAAAGGGATCAGAATAATGCAGGAGTTTGTGGAGTTGGGGAGGGGCCTCAGACAAGTAACATGCACAGTAACCTTCACAGAGGTGCTGCCTGTCTATGGCATGGGTGAGGCTAGGGTGCTCCACACCATGGGATTTAATTAGTGGATGAAAAACTGGTGCAGAGCTCAGTGGTTTTGCTTCATTGAGGACTGGGGTCCACCTAGAGTGATGCAGGCATATACTGGTGATGGTCTGCATCTGTCCAGGAGGAACCAGGATCCTAAGTGATAGGTTTAAATGCTCCATTGGCAAGTATTTAAACTAGCCAAGGGGAGACCCTGGAAAGGAGCAGGAAATCCTAGCCCTCTCCCAAAAATCAGGAGGTAATTAGTGAGGTAAACACCAAGATAGTGACGTTGATAGGGAAAAGGGCAGCGTAGAAGAAGAAAATGACAAAGGCAGTAAGGACAGGGATGGGGCAAAAAGGGATAAGGCCATCAAGAAATGGAGGGTAATGAGTACCAATGCCCATAGTCTGGGCAACAAGCACCCTGAACTGGTGGCCTTGATGGAAGAGGGATGCCTGGATATTGTGGCAGTCACAGAAACATGGTACACAGAGAACCATGACTGGGATGTTAACATACCAGGGTACACAACCTACAGGAGAGACAGGGAGGGGAGAAGAGGGGAGGAGTAGCTCTCTATGTAAGGGAAGGGATCAAAGCAAGGGAACAGAACAGTAAACAGGGAAGAGAGGCGGTACTGTGGGTCACCTTAGAGACTGGAAATGGCACCACAATCTGCACAGGGGTTGTATACAGACCCCCATCTCAGGGGAAGGGAATGGACAAGGTCATGATGGAAGGCATCCTTAGGATGGCAGAGAAAGGGGAGATATTGCTGATGGGGAAACTGACTATGCCAGATGTTAACTGGAGCACCTTTGCTGCAGCCACATCCAAGAGCAGGGCCGTTCTCGATGCCCTACAGAGGGCACGCCTCAGATAGCTAGTTTTAGAACCCACTCAGGAGGGAGCAATCTTAGACCTCATACTCTCAAATGGGGGCAGTGAGAGGATCTCATATCTAGAAGTGGGTAGCAATCTGGGAACAAGTGACCACCAATCAGTGTGCTTCACGATAAACTCAGCTGCGAGGTCAAGCCATAAAAAGTGAGGTACTGGACTTCAGGAGGGCTGACTTTGTCAAAATGGAGAGTGCCTTAGAAAAGCATTAACAAGCAGGCAAGAAGGAGGGTGGAGCAACAATGGGGAAACATCAAAACTGCCATCACAGAGGCAACAAGCTTTTGTGTGAAGCAAATAAATCAAAATGAAAAAAAAGCCACTATGGTTCTCAAAAGAGGTGGCAGTGAAGATTAGAGAGAAAAAGATAGCATTTAGGAAGTATAAGGAAACACAGAAGGAGCAGGATAGAGAATTGTACTAGTTAAGGCAGAAGGAAGCAGGGAAGACAGTCAGAATAGCAAAGGCCCAAACTGATGAAAAGATAGCCAACTCGGTTAAGAAGGGATAAAACCTTTTATAGGTACAGTAGGGAGCATAGAAAGACAAAGGGAGGGCACAGATAGTGAGGCTGAATAAAATGGATGGTGGGTGGGCAGAGGGACAGTGAAAAAGCAAGGATACTGAATGAATACTTCTGCTCAGTATTCACAAAAGAGGAGGAGGGTGAGGTACCTAATCCAGTTGACAGAAGCACTCTTGATAGGGGGTTGATCCCAGTCCTTTCACAAAAGAAAGGGTTCTGAAAGAACTCCTAAAACTGAAGGTGGACAAAGCAATGGGGCCTGATGGGATTCACCCCAGAATTCTAAAATAATTAAGGGGAGAACTAGTGACACCACTGACTACCCTTTTTAACAAATCATGGGAGGATGGTGTGGTACCTGAGGACTGGAGAAGGGCAGATGTGAGTCCACTTCACAAAAGTGGGAGCAAGACAGAGGCAGGAAACTACTGACCTGTCAGTTTGACCTCTGTGGTAGGGAAAATGATGGAATCACTTCTGAAGGAAAGAATTGTGGAGTACCTAGAAGCCAGTGGGGCTCAGGACCCAAAGCAGGATGAATTCACAGTGGTAAGGTCATGTCAGATGAATCTAATCGATTTCTTTGACTGGGTGACCAAAGTCGTAGACCAGGGAGGGGCTGTGGACATGTCCTACCTAGATTTTAGCAAGGCATCTGACACAGTCCCACAAAAAAGATTAATAAACAAATTAGCCAGCCTGGGAGTGGGTCCCAGGGTGGCAGCCTGGGTAAAACACTGGCTGAACAACAGGACATAGATGGTAATAGTAAATGGAGTTCATTCTGAAGAAAGGGCGGTTACTAGTGGATACCACAGGGTTCAGTACTCGGTCCAGTCCTTTTTAATGTCTATAAGTGACATTGCAGTGGGACTGGAAGGAAAAGTATGCCTCTTTGTAGATGACACAAAGATCTGCAACAGGGTTGATACACAAGGAGGGTGGAAAGGATGAGAGGGACTTGGCAAGGTTGGAGGAATGGTCAGATGTATAGCAGCTTGGATTCAATACAAAGAAGTGCAAAATAATGCACCTGGGAAACAAAACCCAGGGAAGAGTACACAATGGGGGTAACAACAACAAAATGGAAAAGAACCTGGGGTAATCATATCAGATGACCTTAAGGTTAGTAAGCAAATGAGAAGGCAGTAGGGAGATCTGGGGATACTGGGATGTATAGGGAGGCATCACCAGTAGAAAACAGGAAGTAGCTATTTCCTCTGTACAGACAGTTGTTGATACCCCATCTGAAGTACTACGTCAGTTTTGAGACCCCAACTCCACAAGGACATAGACAGGATTGAGTCAGTCTAAAGGACAACTAAAATGGTGCAGGGTCTGCAGAGAAGCCATATGAGGAGAGACTAAAGGAGCTTAATATGTATACCCTTGAGGAAAGGAGGAGGGACACGATTAAAACTTTTAAGTACCTCAGTGGAATCAACAAAGTCCAAGAGGGTAGCATCTTTCAGAAAAAGGGATGTGCAAGAACAAGAGGACACAATTTGAAGACAGAGGGAGGAATGGTTCAGGGGCAATGTGAGGAAGTATTTTTTCACAGAGATGGTGGTGGATGCATGGAACTGCCTTCCTGAGGAGGCTGTGGGGTCTAAAACTGTGGGAGAATTCAAGAATGTATGGAACAGACATAAGGCAATTCTTGTGGGGGTTAAAAAGAAGTAGGCTGTTGGTTAACTAGGATCTGCAGCTTATCCAGTAGGTAGGGAAATGGGAAGACTAGGTGGGCCAACCAGTCCTTATCTGCTGTCAAAGTCTATGTTTCTATATTTCTATGATCCTGTGATCTCCTTGTTCTTAAGTTGCTGTTCTAACCACAAGACCACACTGTTTCAACCTACTCCGCTAACTGGTAGCCAGTGAAGATTAAGCAGTCCCAACATGATATGATCTGAAAAGCATGTTGATGTTATGAATCTGGCAGCTGCATTCTGCATTAGCTGCAGGAAGTGAAAAATTCTTCAGGTAGATCCAGGTACAAAGCATTACAATGTCCTGTGCAGGAGGAAGCTCTCTTATCCATGTTTCTGCCAGTGATATCTTGCAGTATACTACAAAAACACAGAGTAATGCAATGGCAGTTACTCTAATTTATTCATTTTTTTTATTTTGTATGTGATTACCGGGCAAATAACCCATGGGCATCAAATGCCCATTTTGATGGGTGACCTGGATACAAAAACAATGAACAATACAAAAAAGAATTTACAATACAAAAGAACAATAAATTAATCATGACAAGTACAAGTGGAGCTGACAAGACAGTGTGTTTTCAGACCATTTTTACTAACAAGCAAAGAGTTTCAAATTAAGATGTCATTTGGCAACTCATTCCACAGTTTCACTGCATGGAAATTCCAGGATCTTAAACAATCAGTCAGTGCAAATGCAGGGGTGCGGCAGCCTCCCTTGACTCCTACAGTACCATCAGTGCACTTTGGAAGTGTCTGCAGTAACATCAAGTGTATTCAGAGGTATTGAAATCCAAGGGCTGCAGCCAGTTGCCATTTACCTGCTGAGTATTGTATCTACTGAACTGCCTTCTGAGACTTTGACTGTCTGCTGCTAGTGCTATGTGTGTGGAGTGCCTATTTTAATTGAATTTAAGTGTGCAAGACTGAGGGGGACGGGAGCGATATTGTTCATTCAAGTGCCGCTAAGTTTCTAGTTTTACAGATGGTTGCTGAACTGTTAATGCATGAAACAAAACTCTTATGCTGGGTCTCCTGCTGTATGCTCAAAGCGTAATTAATTGCTTGCATGTAACTGGGCAGGACTGTTTGTAGTGCTCTCATTACAACAGGCTCCCTGATTACCTCCCTGGTTCACCTGTGTTCCACAAAGTGAGCTTACCTTGATCTGCTGCCCCTGTTTACTGCCTATTGCTTTCTTCTCCTCTGATTGGTGGTGGCAGCCCATTCAGTGGGGTTGAGGTATTGATATTGACTAGCTGTAACACACGATGGCATTTTCAGTGGCGGCACTGCGGCGAAGTGCGGACAAGTGCAGGGGAGTTTTAGGGAGTCCTAGGGAGCATAGGAGTTGGAGCAGGGTGTATTGTTTGACTGTGCAGTTCATCTGTAATTTTAAAATGCCACATTCAAGGGTTTGTTTAGTCATATTTAGCCTCACAGTTGTCCTTTATGTGGGAAATGGTCTAAGTCTGTAAACTCCAGTGCTATGCCAGTCTGGGGGGTTGAATCTGGTTGATTTTAAAATGTTGCATTTGCTGATATCTGAAAGTTGTCATTGGATGAATCATTTTAATTTGCTAGGACTAAAAAAGCTGCTGTTTTTTTCACTATATTTACTATATGTAGGGGAAAAAGGTGGAAGTATGTGGGTTATTTGTTCAGATTACCTATTGTTTTATTGTTACTTTTACTAGCAGGGGACATTGAGGTGAATCCAGGGCCAGAGGTTACCCAGCCTATTGTTAGCAATTCACCATGGTTTGTTACACACAATCTAAAGATTATTCATTTGAATGCTTGCAGTATCTTACCCAAATTGGCAGAATTTGAGAATTTGAGTGCAGTATGTGACCCTGATTTAATAATCCTATCTGAAACTTGGTTGAAACCTAGTATCACTGACCATGTATGTGCAATTCCAGGGTACTGTGTTACTAGACCTGATAGGAAGGGTAATAAAAAAAGGGGGGGGGGGATGGCTATCTATTTCAAAGATCACTATCAAGTTAATGTAGTTCTAAATAGTGAAAATTATGACTGTATGTATGATCTGCTGGTTATTCAGCTTATTTTGGGAGGTAGAAAACATATCTAGATTGGGAGTGCCCAATCCCCCAAATGCTGGTTTTCAAGGGTTGAGATGTATGCTTGATTGTATTGTTGATTATGTAAAGAGACCTAATTTTGTTATGCTTGGTGATTTTAACATAAATTGGGATTCTGATAATCTTGGGTTAGTGAATTTACTGTAGTCTTCTTCTTTAACTCAACTTATTTTTGAGCCTACTAGGTGAAATAGAAGTTCTGGAAATCATTCAGTTTTGGACTGGGTACTATCTGGGAATCCACTTCAGGTGTTTCAGGTTGGAACACTTTCAGATTCTGTCAGCGATCACCAAGCTATATACTGTGTGTTAGACTTTAGGAAACCTAAAGTGCCTTATCATTTGTTGTCATTCAGAAATTTTAAGAATGGTGATTTGGCAGCTTTTGAAGCTTATATGCAGAAAATTGATTGGTCTTTTCTTGGTAGCGTACCAGACTCTGATTTAGATTTAGATTTTTTTTTTTTGCAAAACTTTAGTTGCAGTGCAAATTTATTTTTTTTCTTTAAAGAAAATCAGAGTTAGAGGGGTCGATAATAGGTGGTTTACACCTGAGATTAAGGAATAGATGAAGGCCAGTGATCTTGCTTGGAGGAATTTCAAGTTTATGCCTTCTCAGTATTTATTGGACAGATATTGGTACCTTAGGAATAAGGTATCCTATCTGACTAGGAAGGCTAAGTGTGTGCACTATAGAACCAGTTTTTCTGACAAATTGTCTTATTCTAAATAATTTTAGCCCTCTGTAAATCAATTTTTGTCCCCTAAGGTTAAAAGTGAAGCACTGTCCCTGTCCACTCCATCAGAGATCATTACCGATTCTCTGTAAATCTCTAACCTGTTTGGTTCCAAGTTTTCTGACCTGTCAACTTACAGTACTAACAACTTTAAATTGCCTAATGATGGACCAGCCTTACCTACAAGACCCCCTTTTTATTTTCATTTCGTAGCTTGTAATAAAGTATTTAAATTGTTGTTAACTCTCCCAGATAGATTCTGTGATTTTGGGGAAGGTTTGGACAGGTGTTTTCTCAGATTAATGGTCCCTTGTGTTTCTGCTCCATTGTGCTCCATTTTTATTTTGAGTTTAATTTCTGACCCTTTTCCTAATTTGTGCAAATGTGCAAGGGCGGTGCCCATTCCTAAGAAAGCTGGAACTACTGGATTGGGTGATTTTTGCCCTATTTCAATCCTGAATCCCCTTAATAAGTTCCTTGAAAAAATAATATGTAAACAAATCACTTCTTATCTGCAGCAATATGATGTTTTGTGTCCACAACAGCATGGTTTCCGGCCACACTATGGCACTGAGACTGCCTTGGTCAGGTTCACGGATGCCGCCCTCAAAGGGTTTGAAAATGGGTGCATGTTGGGGGCAGTGTTTGTGGACCTGACCCAGGCATTCAATTAATTAATCATTCCCTGTTATGCTTTAGACTGAGGGAACTTGGGTTTTCTGTTAATGTGGTGTCTTGGTTAAATGATTATTTATTCCACCACTCTCTTTATGTTTCCTTGGGTATTACTGTATCTTCTATGTATCCGGTTCAATTGGGTGTTCCTCAGGGATCTATTTTGGGTCCTCTTTTGTTCTCTTTATTTCTTAATACTTTGCCATCTGTTCCTTTATCTTATTTATATTTATTTATTGAATTTTGTTGACTCAGTAAGCCCACTGGGCCTAGAAGTCCCTTTTTCAGGGATGACCAGTGGAGAGGAGGATACAGATGGTAAGCAACTGAAATTGAACCAGATTAAGCTGTGGGTGGTATTTTTAGTGAATGGGAGAAATTTGGCCAGGACACCAGGGAAATTCCCCTAATCTTTCTCGATAAGTACCATGGGATCTTTAGCATCCACCTGAACTACCATCAATCCAGGCAGATGGGACCTCAGTTTAACATCTCATCTGAAAGACGGTACCTCAGAAGTGTAGCACCCCCGTCATGTTGCACTACAATGTCAGTATTGGGATATCAACCCAAGTGCCAGATGTGGGAACTGAAGCCACAGCCCTCTGATCTTCTGGCCTCAGATGTGAGTGTGCTACCTACTGAGCCACTGGCACTCTTGTGATTGTGATTGTTTACTTTGTGCCGATGATATGATTTTATATACTCAGTCTCATTAATTGGCATCTCTCATCTTACATCTTGAACATGATTTTAGTTTAGTATGACACTGGTTTAATGAGATCACTCTGCTTCTTAATATTTCCAAAACTAAGTCCATGCTGTTTTGGACTCAATATCAAATGAGTAAAAAACCTAGTTTAATTATTCATAATGATAAGGGTACCCCCTTTGGAACAAGTGTCTGAATTTAAATATCTAGGGGTCATTTTAGATCCTTGTTTATCTTTTCAGGGGCAAGTCAAAAGTGTATGTCACTGGATTAATCAAAAGATTGGGGTTCTATATAAGTTTAAGCAATTTCTTACTATTGATACCAGGAAAGCTATTGCCATTGCTTTACTTCTTCCCCATTTGGACTATGTGGGAAGTTTGTACTGTGGGTTGTCAGGTCGGGAGTCTCATGCTTTATCTGTCGTTTTCCGATAATATTTGTCATTTTGTGTTGAGTTCTCCCCCTCATACTCATCATTGTTTTCTTTATTCTGCCCTTGATTGGTTATCTCCTAATGCTCATTTTCAGTATGCTTGTTATTGTTTAATTTTTTAATCTATTTTTGGTTGTAATGAGTTTCCCCTACTTGATTTGCTTAGTGTTAGAACTACCTCCTTGAATTTGAGATCCTATAAGGGGATTTTACTTGTCAATAAATTTTGTTCAACAAAGGTAGGTGCTAGAGCTTTTTCTAACTTGGCTCCCTCACTTTGGAATACTTTTTTCTGAAGATTTAAGGAAAGAAGGTTCTATTTAATGTTTTCAAACTAGATTGAAAACATGGTTGTCTGTATCGAATGTATGTGATCGTATCCAAAATGACTGATTTGATTGAATGTCATGTTTCTTTTAAGTAATGTTATTGTATTTGTTGGTGTAAATTGTCCTCTTTTGGGTCAGACATGAAAAAGGACTTGTCCCATATCTTTACCTGGCTAACAAAATAAAAACAAACAAACCCTATCTGATTGAGTTGTCAATAGCCAATCAACTAATACTTCATTAGTATGTTGATAATTAACTCTGGTTGGTTTATTAATCAACTGGTACAGAATCAAATTATCCAAACAATCCTGAGTGTTAGCAGTTGTCTTCTCTAGCCAGTTGATATTAGCATCCCCTAGTAAAACAACTTCCATATTTACTGAAATAGAGGTTTTAGAATCAGTCATAATGACAGACCTTCTAAGAAACCCTGGTGGAAATAAAAAACATCTGTGTGCAACTGCTTTACACACCTCAAATAAATAATGGTAGAAAATCAATTTCCATATAAGAACTGGAAAATTGATGTGATATGATATGTAAATTTGTCACACAGTAAGCTGTGACATCTTTATCACACAGCACTTCATTCAGAAAATCTCACCCATCCCTCCCAGAACACATTTAGAATGAAAAATAGTCATGCTAAACCAGGTATTGTTCTCATGTGTCCAGATTTTTTATTGTTGTTTTACAAGTGAGGAGTTTACATTTAATCTATTAAGTTCCAAAAATACTCATTCTAAAAATTGGAAAGAACCTCACCCAAACCTAATGGCTTTTATATAACTGTAGGGATGGATATTAACTTGGAAAATATACTTTTTCATAGAGGGAAAGTAACTTATATAAAGATATTTGAAAAAAGGCTAATAATCATTTGACATCTGTTATCATTTTTATTTTGATTGTTACTAAATACAGAATAATGCATGGGTGGTGTGTGTAACAAGAATTTTACAGACACACAAATGTGGGATGCCACATTAACCCTGAGAGCAAAGCTTAAATGGTTTAGCTAACCATCCCACACTGACCGACAGATTTCAGTGTGTTACATTTGGTGGAGTTTATTCATCATATAGGAGGGTACAGTGTGGAGTCCCACAGAGCTCCATACTGGGCACTCTGCTTTTTTCATTATTCATAGACCCTATATCTCAGGTGACCAGTAATTGTGATTTATTTTTATATGCAGATGATGAAGTGTTAATGACACATAACTCTAAAATAACTGAAATGTATTCCGCGTTGACTGATGAGTTTGCTTGATTGCAAAAATGGTTCTGCCAAAACAATATTGTTTTAAACAAATCAAAAACAAAATCTATGTTATCTGGTTCACTTCCAACACTGAAACAATTTTCTAGTGACTTTAAGATGATTGCCTTATTGAGTCTGTAAGCACATTTAAATATTTAGGCATAGTCCTGGATCCAACACTGAGCTATTATGTACATCTTGATAAAGTCACTGCAAACATTGACTCTAAAAATAGGTACACTATATCACATAAATCACTTCTCAACAGAGGAAACTAGGATGGCCATAGCACAACAAAATTTTCTGCCAAGCTTAAATTATGCTTCCATCATCACTGACACTGCATTGGCTTCTGTTTTTTTTCAAGGAAGGAGGTACTACTTCAGAAAATTGGTAAATTTGCACTTCTAGCACTACATAGGACCCATCGCTGTTTAATTCTGGATAGATCTGATTGGCCCTCTGTGTTGAATAACTACAAACTTTCTGTAGCTCATCTGACATATAATGTAATGAACTCTGGCATTCCTATTAAACAAATTCTTCTGTTCAGTCTTCACAATAGAAGATAGTGGTAAAGCACCTCCACTAGGTGAGATGGAGCATAGTAGTAGAGGGGCAGACATAAGCCCCTTCACAAAGGAGAGGGTCTTAGAAGAACTAAGCAAACTTAAGGAGGACAAAGCCATGGGGCCAGATGGTACCCACCCTAGAGTACTTAAACAGCTTCGGGAAGAAATTGTGGCACTGCTAGCAGAGCTATTCAATAATTCACTGGAAAGTGGCAGAGTACCTCAAGACTGGAAAAGGGCAACAGCAGTGCCCTTGCACAAAAGTGGAAGCAAACAAGAGGCAAGAAACTACTGCCCAGTTAGCCTGACCTCTATAGTGGGAAAAATTATGGAGGCATTACTAAAGACGAGAACAGTGGACTACCTAAAGGAAAGTGAAAAATTTGACCCCAAGCAGCATGACTTCACAGCAGGATGATCATGCCAAACAAACATGACTGATTTCTTCGATTGGGTTACCAGAACAGTAGACCAGGGTGGGGCAGTGGATGTGGTGTACCTGAACTTCAGTAAGGCCTTCAACACCATTTCCCACAGGAGACTCACTATCAAACTAGAACACACAGGAGTTAGTCAGAAGATAGTCAACTAGATTAAAAACTGGCTTCAGAATAGGATCCAAAGAGTTTTGGACAATGGGTCATTATCAAGAGAGGGAGGTGTAATCAGTGACATTCCACAAGGATCAGTACTGGGTCCAGCTCTTCAACATAGTCATCAGTGACATCACCGATGAACTGGAGGGGAAGGTTTGCCTGTTTTCAGATGATACAAAGTTCTGCAACAGGGTGGACACACAGGAGGGAGCCTCAGGTATGGAAGCTGACCTCAGAAAAGTGGAAGAATGGTCCAGAAATTGGCAGTTAAAGTTTAACACCAATAAGTGTAAGGTAATGCACCTGGAAAAGTGGAACCCAGGAAAAAGTACATTCTGGAAGGGCATCAATTGGAAGAGACAAGGATGGAATGGGTTTTTGTGTAATCATTACTGATGAATTAAAGGTAGGAAAACAATGCAAAAAAGCAGCGCAAAAGGTAAGTGTCATCCTTGGATGCATAGGCAGGGGTATTATGAGCAGAAAGCAGGAGGTAATCATGCCATACTACAGATCCTTGGTGAGGCCAATCCTGGAGTACTGTGTCCAGTTCTGGAGGCCTCACCTGAAAAAGGACATTGATCGTTTAGAGACAGTACAGGAAAGGACAACAAAAGTGGTGCAGGGGCTGCACCATGAGCCATATGAGACAAGACTCAAAGAGTTAAATTTATTCTCTCCGGAACACAGAAAAAATATGGGGGGACATGCTAGAAACATTTAAATATGTCAAAGGAATTAACACAACTCAGAAGGGAAACCTCTTCCAGGAAAACAGAGCAGCACGTACAAGAGGGTACAACTTACGTCTGGTGGGAGGAAAGTATAGAAGCAACTCTAGAAAGTTATTTTTTACTGAGAGATTGATATATCCTTGGAACAGCCTGCTACCAGAAGTGGTGGCGTCAAAGACAGTGAGAGAATTCAAGCTTGCATAAAACATTCAATGTGGGCAGCTAAAATTAAACAAAACTGGGGGTAGCAACCATGAGCAGACTAGATGGATCACATGTTCCCCATCTGCCAACACTTTTCTTATGTTCTTATGTTCTTATGTCTCCCTGTGTAGATTATTAAATAAATATACCTCAGTATACAACTCATGATCATCCAAAAACTTACAGTTAGTTGTTCCATTTCTTCGCACAAACACTGGTAATAGAACTTTTGCTTATCATGCTGCTTCACTATGGAATTCTTTACCAACAAACATTAAGCATCTTCCATCTGTTAAGTTATTTGTTTTATCTGTCACTCAGCATTTTAAAAACACAAATGTCTGTACTTGTAAGTTGTAATAACTTGTTAATAGTTTCTATATACATTGAATGTTCTTGTTTGTTCTTATCGTGTGTTTTATATAAGTTGTATGTTGTTGTGCTGTTATTGTTCTGACATCAGGTCATCCCTCAGAATGGAATGTTTTATTCCAGTACACCTTCCTGTAATTCAAATAAATGGAATTAAATAAAACATGTGTGTGTGTAAAACAAATGAGTGTTTGTCACAATGGTGTGGATCCATGAATTATCTGTAATAATTTTACAAGCTTTAGTTGATAAAAA
Organism: Neoceratodus forsteri; assembly: GCA_016271365.2. Lineage (NCBI taxonomy): Eukaryota > Metazoa > Chordata > Ceratodontiformes > Ceratodontidae > Neoceratodus > Neoceratodus forsteri. The sequence goes on along the minus strand of JADMNL010000028.1, from coordinate 184,590,295 downwards.
TGTTTGTAGACACATCTATTCAAATCCATACATGAACTTATTACTTTTACCATTTTATTCATTCATACACCCTGTATGATAATATCATTCACAATGCAACACAGACTGCAGAGTACACAAAAATGATGAAGAAATGCTAAGTATAAGCTGCAAAAGGGGAATTTATTTTGGAAGTTAGGAGAACACTAACAACCCCAGCAATTCAAACCTATTGCATATTTAAAATCAGCTGAGAATAATGTCAACAATAGATCCTCTTTCTGTATTTTATAATTTGCATTTGTTCATCAGTTTTGTGCACATTGAAGTCTGTGTTACTTTTTTGTCCTTTATATTTGGTGAAGTGCTGCACCATTTCCATACTCCAGATGGGTCTTGCTCTGCAGTCTTTGATAGTATTATTCGGTTGGAGGTGCAATTTCAAAAACTAAAGCTGCATCATCATTTACTGATGAGGTTGTCTAGCAAAGCACATAATACAAATCATGAATGTGAAAGACTGATATTTCACGCAGTCAGAGCATGTGCTGTGAAGAATTGATGTGACCTGTGTTTCTGGATAGGTTTCACATATTGAGATGTAGCCTTCTTATTATTTTTTTATAATGTAATGTTATGGTGTTTTAGGAGTTTTTTTCTAATGAACTATGCAGTGATACATTGTATCATTGTATGTTTTACTCCACAGGGTGACTGATCTTTGAGGTTTGTGACTGGTAACAATGTAACTTTTTAGGATGTCCAGTGCTGTCTGAGATTTGTTGCAATGTGTACTATGAGTGTGTCTGTTCTTTCTGGTTTCACAATTGTTACTATGTATATTATTGTTAATATTTTGTTACCTAGTGTCTTTATTTGTGGGAAATGAATGTAGACTTTTAAAGTGACCAAGTTCCAAGTAATGATGCTTTATAGAAGGTTTTTTCTCTGTCTACAGCAACAACCATTGATGTATCACTGCATCATGAAATTCATGGTCACTATCCTGTACATATTTACTTGCTACGATGCAGCATTTTGTATTTAAAAATGTATAATTAACAACATTGAAGACAGCACTTTAAATCACAATCTGTAACGTTTTGAGAAATTGTGTAAAAAGAAAATAAGGTCTAACCATTCAAGAATACAGGAAAACAAAAAATCAATAATCAAAAATCAGGCAATGGGCCTGATGAGGGACACCCTACGATACTGAAGGAGCTCAAGGAGGTGCTGGCTGCATCACTGACAGCTCTGTTCAACCTATCACTAGGCACAAGGAAAGTTCCAGAGGACTGGAAGAGGGCAGATGTGGTCCCACTTTACAAAAGTAACAGGGAGGATGCAGGAAATTACAGATCTGTCAGCCTGACTTCAATAGTGGACAAAATAATGGAATCGCTACTGATGGAAAGGATTGGAAAATGACTTGTGGCCAGTGGATTACAAGATCCCAGGCAGCATGGTTTTACAGGGGGGAGATCATGCCAGACAAACCTGATTGATGTCTTTGACAGGGTGACCAGGGAAGTGGATCAGGGCAGAGCAGTGGATGTGACCTACCTTGATTTCAGTAAAGTCTTTGACAACATTCTACACAGAAGACTGCTGAGCAAGCTTGGTAGCCAAGGAGTGGGTTCAAAAATAGTAAAATGGGTAAGAAGTTGGATAAGCAACAGAAGTCAGAGGTTGGTGGTAAATTGTGCTCAATATGAAGAAGGCAAGATGATCAGTGGGGTGCCACAGGAGTCAGTACTAGGCCAGTCATCTTCAATGTCTTTATTAGCAACATTGCAGGAAGGCTATATGGGAAAGTATGACTGTTTGCAGATGACACAAAAATCTGCAACAAAGTGGACATGTGGGGGTGGTGAAAAAATGAGGGATGAGCTGAATAAGCTGAAACACTAGCCAAGGATTTAGCAACTGGGTTTCAATGCAAAAAAAAAAGTGAAAAATCATGTACTTGGGCCACAAAAACCTGGGAGCAGTGTACCAATTGTATGGGGAGGCATTGGCAGCCACAACACAGGAAGGGACCTGGGGTGATAATTTCCAATGATCTAAAGGTAGCACAGTAGTGTGATAAAACAGTGGGAAAGCTAACAGGATGCTCTGGTGCATAGGGATGGGTATCACCAGCAGAACAAGGGAAAGTGGAGGCAGTACAGAGAAGACAACCAAAATGGAGCAGGGCCTGCTTCAAAAGCCCTATGAGAAAAGATTCAAGGAATTAAATATGTATTCTTCTGAGGAAAGAAGGGAAAAAGGGGGGACATGATAGAAATGTTCAAATACCTCACAGATATAAATAAGGTATGTGAGGGCAGCATTTTGTAAAGAAAAAGATGCTTGAGGACAAGGGGTCATGCTATGAAGCTGGAGGGGAGGGAAACTCAGAAGAGATGTGAGGAAATACATCTTCACAGAAAGGATGGTGGATGCCTGGAACAGCCTTCCAGCAGAGGTGGTGAGTGCTAAAATGGTAACAGGATTCAAGCATGCATGGGATAGACATAAGGGGTCCTTAGAAATAAGACAAGGAGGGGGAGTCCGGAGATTCAGTAGGGTCTGCAGTGACACTGTAGGTAGGAAAAATAGGGCAGACTAGATGGGTCAAAAGGTCCTTGTCTGCCAACAATTTCTATGTATCTATGTTTCTAATGAGCATGTCCACCCAGCTTCATACACAAGGATGAATAACTTATGCTCTTCAGACATCCAAATTTATAATGATTCCTTATCCACTCTACTACCTGAAGTAGCCTGTGATTCCTTTCATAATCCCATTGTTCAGAACCTGAACAAGCTGGGCAACTAATCAGGCTCCATTTGTTTGCGAATGCTGTTAAGTTCCCTTCCAGCACTTTTAAAGCATTTTAAGTCTTCTTGCTGGGGCAGAGGTAGCAGTTGAAGTTTAAAAAAGTGATGAGGTTCTGGAAAGCTAACTTTGTCATAAGTTTCTGTAAGTTGTTATTGTTTGTAAGTTGTGTTTTAAAATTGGCCTATCTCCTTAAGAACTTTCTGGAAAGCCCTCCACCCACTGCTTGCATTAGCCTTTCTTAAATACAGAAGTGCCAATGGGGTTGAGCTTAAAGGCTGGGAGAGAGGAGTTTACGGAGTTGCAAACTTCCCCTGTGAGCAAACTCTTAAGGCTAATAGTCAAGTGGGGAAAAGTTCAGCCACTCAAGTGTTGCAAGTTTAAAAGTCTTGGACTAGTGGAAACCTGGTGGCTCACCCAAGGAAATTTACTTGGAGGGGTATGGGACCACATATCATTAGGGCCAGCATCTTTGGGAGGGTGGTGGGGTGCACAGGGTGTGGGGCAGCCATGATACTGGACTGGGCTTGGAAGTTCAGTGGTTGCCCAGTGTGCTACCAGCTGGCACAGCTTAGGGAGGAGGTTGAGGGGATTAGGAGACAGCTGGAGGAAGGGGGAGGTATGGTTGGGGAATAGGGCAGGGGCTCTCCCACAGGGTTGCACCAAGCACTAGGGGTGGGGGCATAGGGAAAGGAGTGCAGGAGAGTACTCTGGGGTCACATAGGGACCCTGGAAGATGTGGGCCAAAAGCAGGATACTATGAAGGAAGCAGGCAGGTAACTGGGGACCCTCACAGATGGGGGCCAAAGGGAGGACATTCTCATGGAAGTAGGCAGATGGCTGGGGCTGGACAGAAGGAAACAATGGGGGGAGATGGATCAGACCTTAAGCTCAGTAACCGCTTCAATTCTCTTCTTCTGCTTGAGGATGGGGGTGATGTAGCCATGACAGGGGTGGTAGAGATGGAAGGGAGTAGGGGCAGGAGGTGGGGGCTGGATAGCAGGAGGAACAGGGGAACTTGGAATGGGAAAACAGGGGAGCAGGGGATCAGAGCAGGAGGATGAGGGGGTAGAGGGAGGAAAGCACAAGGAAAAGAACCAGTTGGAAGGAAAGGGCAAGGAAAAGGACCAGAAGTACAAGGAGGATACAATAAAGGGAGCTGAGGGTTTAGGCCAGGGGAGCACGACAAGCAAGGAGGGGCTGAACAGAGACGGGAAGGAAGGGAGGATGAGCCAGGTTAGTTTAGCAGATAAGAGGAAGCACCAGTCATGAGCAGTAATGGTGGGGGTAGCGAGGTACAGAAAGACTCAGGAGGATGAGAGGCATTGGATTGGAGGGGAGGGGTGGTCAGATTAAATAAGGAGGGGATGGCAAAAGGCACCCAGATAGGGGGAGGAGCAAGGAGCCAGCTGGGGGGAGGGGTCAGTAGAAAGGATGAGGGACATGGAAGGGGGAAATGGAGGAAAAGGGGTGGCCATAGTGCTCCTGTTGGGTGATTCCATGATCAGGGGGATCAAATGGGATAGGGAGGGAGAAGTCTGCCTGGTTAGAACAAAATGCTTCCCTGGACTAATGGTGCACAGGGCCAAGCATGAGGTATATCAGCTGGCAAAGGATTGTGGAGGTTCCCTGGATATACTGGTCCTCCTGGGTACCAATGACATTGAGGGAAATAGTGAGTTAGAGATACAGGTAAGGTTCATGGAGCTTGCCAGGGTCTGTCATGATATAGGATGTGCAATTTCCTTCTCAGAAATCCTGCCAGTGCCAAGGGCTAGTGGGAACACAAGATGAAGATTAGGGTGATAAACCAGTGGCTCAGGGAGTGGTGTGGGGCTAGAGGTATGGGTTGATGGAGGATGGGGGAGACCTGGGAGGATAAGGGGCTGTATGCTAGAGATAGGCTCCATCTCAATTCAGAGGAAGGAAATCTTTAAGTTGGAAATAGAGGGGTTCGTTGGTGAAAGGTGGGGTTTAAACTTGTGAAGGGGAGAGGGATGGGAGAAAAGGCTGTTGAGGGGGGTCCGATAAAGGAGGGACTCTGTCTCTACCCCCCCAGGGAGCTGGAGGAATGCAGAAAAGGCTGACTGGTAAGGTGTGGACCAGGGGAAGACAGAATCCCCACGGGAACATGAGCAGGGGAAATGGAAGTGTGGGAAAAGGGTGGAACGTAGTCCTGCTAAGTGCCATGAGCTTGGACAATAAAATGCCTGAGCTCCAGGCAATGCTAACTGAGGGAGAGGTGGATGTGGCAGAGGTCACTGAGACCTGGACCACCACAGGGCATGACTGGGACCTAAGACTGGAGGGTTACACTATGTTCAGGAAGGACAGGGAGGGAAGGGGAGGAGGGGTAGCAATAATAGTCAAAAACTGCATTGCCATAGGAGGAGTGGAGGAGGCAGAGGGAACTGTGGAGGTGATTTGGGTCACCTTGATAACAAGGGGGGGGGCAGAGTAAAAATAAGAGTGATATAGACCCCTGTGCTGGCAGAGGAACTGGAGGAGAGTCTGGTGGCAGATGTTGGGAGACACTGCAGATTGGGAAGGGGAAGGCTGGTTTTGTTGGGGTACTTAAACATGCCAGGAACAGACTGGGAGACTATGACATCCTTGGTAGCCAGGGAACAGAGGCAGTTGGATGTCTTTCAGGATGTGTTCCTAACTCAGCAGGTTGTGGAACTGACCAGGGAGGAGCAGATACTGGATGTGGTCCTAGCAGACAGTGACCAGATTGGGGGCCTGGAGCTAAGGGACCCATTGGTGGGAGCGACCATGCCATAGTCTGGTTCTTCCTGAACCTAGGAAGGGTAGAAGGCTGCACAAAGATGGAGGTAACTAACTTCAGGGGTGGATTTCAAGGAAATGGGAAGGGTCCTTAAGGAGCACTTGGATGGGATTGGGCCAGACATGGACGCTGACTGTAGGTGGGAAATCATCAGGAGGGGGGTGCAGGATGCTACCAGCACCTGTGCAATAGTAAGATGGAAATGCGGTAGGGCCCAAAAACCCTGCTGGTGGACCAGGGAGGTTCAGGAGGTGGTGAGGGGAAAGAAGGCAGCCTAAAGGCAATTCAAGTGCTCAAGGAGTGAAAGGGACTGAGGGGTGCATGAGCCAATGGCCAGAATGGCCGCTAGGGTGGTGAGGGTGGCTAAGGCAAGGAAGGAGCAGAATCTGGACAGGGAAATTAGGAGAGGGAACAAGGAGTTCTTTAGATACATTAGGGAAAAATGAAGGGTGAAGGGGCAGATTAGCAGGATTAAAACAGGGGAGGGATGGGCACAATATCCGGGGGAGCAGGCTGAGGTACTAAATGAGTACTTTGCCTCAGTTTTCACCCAGGAAAATGGAGGGGCTGCATCATACATGGGAGGAGACGGTGAAACTGAGGGGGGCCCTCACCAATTGGTGGGTCTGGGAAGGGGGCATCACTGGCAGGTGGGGGGAAGGCAAAGCAGGGAGATGAGGTAGCGGTGGTGGAAATCATGGCAGAGAGAGTGAGGGAAGTCCTCAGGTCCCTTAAGATGGAGGAAGCACCAGGGCCAGATAAATTACATCCCAGAGTGCAGAAGGAACTGGCGGATGTCCTGGTGAAACCCCTGGTGGAGTTCTTCAGCATCTCTCTGAGGACAGGGTGGGTGCCCCAGGACTGGAAGGTGGTGCATATAGTGCCTATCCACAAGGGGGGATCAAGGGAGGTGGCAGAGAACTACAGGCCCATCAGCCTGACATTGGTGGTGGGCAAGGTGATGGAGGGCATTGTCAAGGAGAGACTGGGGAGGCCTGGAAAAGTTGGGGTGCCTGGATGATAAACAGCATGGATTCATCCAGGGGAAATTGTGTCAGACAAACCTTGTGGAGTTCTATGACTGGGTGACGAGTGCCTTGGACCTGGGTAGACCAGTGGACACCTCTTTCTTGACTTCATCACAGCATTTGACTCTGTTCCTTATGGGGGCCTGTTGGATAATCTGGAAGAAATGGGGGTGGGGAACCAGATGATTAGGTGGGTAGGCAATTGGCTCCAGAACCAGACCCAGATGGTCGTGGTTGGCGGGATAGTCTCATCCCCAAGGAGGGTCATTAGTGGAGTCCCTCAGGGATCGGTCCTTGGGACCCTACTGTTCAACACCTATGTCTGTGACATAAGGAAGGGTATCAGGAGTGAGATGAGTCTCTTTGCAGAGGACTCAAAACTGGGGGCAGTGGTGGATGGGGAGGAGGAGAGGGTGGCCCTACAGGGGGACCTGGAGACTCTAGAAGGGTGGTCTAGAAAGCAGAAGCTGTGGTTCAATGCAGGAAAATGCAAGGTACTGCACATGGGAGCCAGAAACCCAGGCCAAGTGTACACCCTGGGGGGGAATGCTACAAGTCTCGATGGCAGAGAGGGACCTGGGGGTGGTGGTGGATGTCAAGATGAACAAGTCAGAGACTTGTAGGAGGACAGCGGCAAAGGTCAACAGGATGCTTGGATGCATCACTAGAGGGCTCACCTCCAGAAGGAGGGAAGTGATACTCCCTCTGTATAACTGCTTGGTGAGGCCGTACCTCGAGTACTGTGTGCAGTTTTGGAGGCCACATTTAAAGAGGGACATTGAACTCCTGGAGAAGGTCCAGAGGAGGGCAACCAAAATGATTTGGGTCTTGGGGATAGACCCTATGGCGAGAGGCTTGAAGAGCTAAATATGTACACACTGGAAGAGAGAAGGGTCCGGGGGGACATGATAGAGGTCTTCGGGTACATGAAGGGAATAAATAGGGGAGGAGCAGTCAGGGTGCGCTGAAGGAAGGAGGGTGGGCAACTAGAGGGCATGGGTGGAAGCTGGAGTGGGGAGATTTAGGGGAGAAAGGAGGAGGTGCTACTTCACTGAGAGGGTGGTGGAGCCATGGAATGCACTGCCCAGGGGGCTGGTGGAGGCAGAAATGGTGGAGGGGTTCAAGAGGGGGTGGGACAGGTACAGGGGAAGGGTTCTGGAAGCAAAAAACAGTGCAGCGAGAATATCCAGGACTGGGAAGTGAGAAGCCAGAGAGGGAGAGGGGGGCAGCAAGGTCAGCTCCCAGGGTGGGGGCTGACCAAATGAGCAAACATGAAAGACCATTAGGCCTATTCTGCTGGCATTTTAATAAGTTAGTATGTTAGCATATAGCAGCCATTTTGGTTCTGACCAGAGTTTGTTACACAAGAACTGTATAATTCAGCATAGATTACATCAATTGTTGTTTTGTTTATTTAGATCATGTTTGCGTGTGTATGCATTTTAGTTAACAACATACTTGAACTGCAAAGACTAATATTGTTATTCCTTCAAATACAGTTAAGTTATGGGGGCAAAAGTGTGCAACACCACAGTAACAACTTGAACATTTTAAAGTTCCAAATCCTGATCAATTGTTCTTACTTTTTAAATTTTAATTTGTACTCAAAACTCAGTTTTTTAATGGAATCATTTATTTGTGATATATAATATGCTTGTATGTGCTGCTATATAAAGTTACAACATTATTTGGTTATGACCATTATTTTAGAATTACAATTATACATCATTAACAAAGATTTGTCCAATTAGCACATTTGGCTTATTTGGTTTCAATAATAATAATAAAAAAAAAACTTTTCTTTGTTACTTTTGAATACATTTTAAAACAAATGATCAATAATTTGATTGGTGTGCAGAGATGCAGCTCATGGTATAAGGGACATATTGTGAAAGTCTGGGCAGTGAGAACTGCCTAGCATTGATCCACAGATTCACACCTAAATGTACATCCATCCTAAAATCCATCATTTTTCTCATCTTCGCCTCCTTTGTAACCCCTCCCTCTAGTGACAATTGGTACAAGCCTCTGCTCATTCCTGGCTATCAATAAAAAAAAGATACATGAGAAGAACCACTTTAGATACATATCTTAAAACACCTAATAGCTTGTACTAAAGGATAACAATCTGTTAAGAAAGTCTTATAGAGCGGAGATTCGATAAGTTTGGAAAAGACTTGTGCTGGCAGAATTTTCATAAAATTCCTATTTTATGGTTGCAAAATTATGCTGTCAAAATAATAACATTGACATTTAAAAATGTACAGTTTGCACTGTTCTTCACCACAGATCAGCCAGTGTTTAGGATAGAATGCTCACGCGGATTTTCTGTCATTTTATCTATATGTGAAATCATGTATCCCCCTCTCCCTGGCCAATGTCAAACTGCATGGAATAATTTGCAGTTTGCACTTTGAAAACATATGTCTCTGAATATATAGTAATGCATAAGAATTGTAGATTTATTTCCACAAGTCAAAGATGAATGAATAGAGAGCCAGCTTTTGTAAGCCACAAAGCCCAGGCTGCATCCAAGCCTGTTTTTAAAGGGTTTATGGCAGCATCTTGACACTGAATTCAGAGGCCTGGGATGCAGGCAACAAATTTATGTCCATCATTGCATCTGGGTGATTTAATACTAAGGACAAGATTTTCAAAAGGATCCATCTGAGATCTACATGCTGCTACAGTATATTCAAAATGAAAACCATTCAGACTGTCAGACCATCTATGAAATGGCCTGTGTATGACTTGCGTGCCTAAAATAAAGATACAATTGTGTCTAAAAATGATGCAAACTGCATTACTTTTATGCATCATATCATGACTTTTTGTCGTAAATGGATTGAAAAAAAGAGCAGGGCTGCTCAGATGAAATAAGGCACAGCATTCATTTACGTTAATATCCTTGCCTTTTGAAAATTCAGCCTTAAGCTTACTTAGACTATCATTTTTTGGTCTAAGCATACTTAATAAGTATCAGCAGATACATCTAGAGTTGGACACATATTGCTTGAAACTGCACTTAATTGTCACAAATCAGCTTAAAAAGAAAGAAAGAACTCCTGAATTTAAGGGAATGATAGAGGTAGGTTTTGCAGGATTCTGGTTAAATGGAGTTGCAGACATGTGAGTGACAACAGATGAACATTTACTTTTTTTTTTAACCCTATTTTTGTGCCCCCTACTCGCCTCCTCTCTCCACTATCTCTGACATCCTAGCTGCAGGCTCCATTCTTGTCCTGATCTGCCCCTAGAGTACCTATCTCCACACTAGCAATCCTCCCGGTTTACCCCCTGGGTAGGGGTGAGGAGGGACCCCCCTGCTTACCTCCTCAAACCAACATACTGTGTGTTGTGGAGACAGGACAACTGAGTCTGTCCGACGAGCCTGAAGATACCCCAGAGAGATGTTGTCACCTAGGAGAGACCGAGGTATTTTTCTGGTATTCTTGTCCCCAGACGTTGGCGTGCAATGAGGGCTAAGGAGTCAGTTGGCACACCGAGATGTGCCTCCTGCTCCGCCCCTCTGCCGACGTCCACCCAATCCCTTGCTGCTCCTCCACCTTACTGCACCTTCCACCCAGGCTCCCCTAGATGGCGGTATTGCAGCGGGAGTATGCAGGGACCCCCCCCCGGAGAAGGACAGCAGCCGTCGGGTGCTCTATCCTTCTCCTCCCCGGCCAATGCCCGGTGACCCGTGCTCATTCCTGAACATGGGTCGCCAGCGTGGTATGAGGTAAGGCATCCAGCGCCTCAGCCCTCAGCACCACTGGGCCGGCAGCATTTACTTTTTTAATTGCAGTGTAATCCTTTTTGTGTGATTATACTTAAATGATCAATAGTCTTTTATAATCCACTCATAAAATATAGCATGCATATATTCATTAATTTAGTTCTTTATTTCTTTACTTAAGTTTTACTGGTAAAAGTCCCCTTTCTTATTAAATACTCTTTGGTATTCATTTCTGACCTAAGCAGTATAATATAACATTTTGGAATAAAAATACACATCAGTAAGCCAGTACTGGAAGACAAAATAGCAAATATCTCCACAGAGACCATGTATTTCCCTCGGGTACTCAGATAGGCAGGGATGAAGGACAGCCAGACACTGACAAACACCAACATGCTGAAGGTGATGAACTTCGCTTCATTGAAACTGTCAGGCAACTTCCTGGATAGGAAAGCCACTATTAGACTGACACTGGCTAGGAGACCCATGTATCCCAATAAACACCACAGGGCAATGCTGGAACCATCGTTACATTCAATTATTATTGTCCCTTGTTTGGATTTCATGTTTTTTTCAGGAAAGGGAGGAGAAGTAGACAGCCATGTCACACATACAATAACTTGAACCATTGTGCAAAAACAGACTATACAGTTGGGAAGTACAGGGCCAACCCATTTCCTTAGTGTGCTGTTTGGATTAGTGGCCTTGAAGGCTATGACAACTGTAATGGTTTTAGCCAGTACACAGGAGACACAAAGGGCAAATGTTATGCCAAAGACAACTTGACGAAGCACGCATGTTACTACATTAGGTCTTCCAATAAAAACCAAAGAGCAGAGACTACACAGGACAAGTGCCACAAGAAGAAGGTAACTGAGTTCTCGATTGTTGGCTTTGACGATAGGAGTGTCCCGGTATTTGACAAAAATAATCAAGATGGTAGCAGGAAGTAGTGCGGTAAAACTGCTGATGGCAGTCAGAATTGCTCCCAGGGAGTCCTGATATGAGAGGAACTCTATGAGTTTTTTCATGCATTCATTTTGTCCTTTGTTGGGCCATGAATCATCTGTACATTTGAAACAGTCATTGGAATCTGAAAAAAAGAAGTTAATTTATACTGTAAGTCATTCCATGAATTATTTAATAACAATATTTCTTACAGCCTATGCTTAATGCTTTTTGGAGTTTATTGGCCTCATGCTCAGAATTGGGCCATTTTCCATGGCCCTTTTTTCAAAGGTATGCCACTTCACATGGTCCTATGTTCTAGGTTGGGCCACTGTGTGGCTCTGTGCTCAATGGTGGGGGGAGTCATCCATATCACACTGTGTTCAAAGCAAGGTCAATCACATCACCTGAGCTCAAAGACAAGCTGCTTCATTTGACCCTATGTCCGAAGTTTTTCAAATTGCCTATATTCAATAGGGGCTGATTTCATGTGACCTTAAGTACTCAAGTGGGCCCAGAATTTTTCATAGCCCAGTAACATTCCACAAATAGTTCATTATCTATCTATCTATCTATCTATCTATCTATCTATCTATCTATCTATCTATCTGTCTACCTACCTACCTATCTATCTGTCTGTCTGTCTGTGTATCTAGCTCGTGACCTACTTACCTACCTACCTATCTCTAGAATATGCCATGGCCCAACTGGAAATATCAGTGATATTTCCCCCAAGTCCAATTTGACCTAATGACATCATGAGTGGTGAAGCCAGAAGTGATGTCAAAGGTCAAATTTCATGAGGGGGAACTATCACTAATAGTGCCAGTCAGGCCATGGCATATCACATTTATGCAACAGCATTTGTTTTTTGCAATGTTTTTCTATGCTTTTAGTGCATTTTGGGATTTTTTGATAGTTTTTCTTTTGTTTTCAGATGACTGGCAGTTATTTCCTGGTATGTCATTCATTACGTCGTTCTACGTCAGTGTGTGTGTGAGGATGCTATGGGTCAGGGTGGGGCAAGTGGGGGAGTTGGTTCTGCATGGGGAAGTGGTGAGTGTGGGGGTGTTGGAGCTGGAAGCAGATGCAGTCTACAAAGAAGCCAAGGAGTTCTGCTGCCAGCATCATTCTGAGTGATGCGCTGGTCAGAGAGATGGCATTGGTGCTGAAGTGCTGGTACGTGGCTGCTTTTGAAAACATAATGGTATTGTGTACTGTTTTTTTGGGGGGAATGAGTGTGGGAGAAATTTGGTTTGTCCTTTTGGGATTTATTTATTTATTTTTTTATTATTATTTGACAGCGAGTGGCTTTTTTATTTGGCAGAGAGGGGCAGAACATCATAGCATCACTGTACTGTTTGAAATGAAACTGAAAGAGCAGGAGCTGGCGCATGAGATGGCTTGTGGTTAGTGAAAGCAAAATTATGCTGCTCGTGCTGTCAGCTCCAGCCAGTCCTGACCTACACTGAGAATATTTTTGCCCCAGGGAATCTAGAGTGAGAATATTTTGATATTTTCACTCTAGATCTGGAGAGCACATATCACTGATAGATGTCTGAAAATATACTCCAAGTGTTGCATGATTTATACAGGCACAGTAGTGTCTGTATATTAGGGTTGAGTAAGCACTTTAATTTTAAACCCCGATATTTTCACCTTAATAACTCTGCTCATCCAACCAAATTACTTGAAATGTGGAACACATAGAGATGGTGCCAGGATCTCTGGTTCATGAACATTTCATGGCAATGGGTTCACAGAAGGTAAAGTTGCAGAGGGGGAACCCCCCTAAAGTCACTGCAATTAAGACCTTTTTTCACTCAACAACTAAAAAACTAGGATTTAAAACCTGAAACTTACAGATTTGAGAGTTTGGCCTGAGGAGTGTGCTTTTGTGGTTTGTTTTTTATCTCCCAAACCATAGTAGTTTTTAAAATATTTAAGAAAAAGGTTCTATTTTTGAGCATGCACAGTTAAAGAAATATGTGCTCTAAAGATTACTGAATTTTTATGATCACATGAAGTCATGTGGTCTTATTATGAACATGCTCTCGTTTAACAGGTGGCAGGGTGGTTTCCTGTCTGTGTATGCCATCCTGCTGTTTTCATTCAGCAGGGACAGGGCTATGTGTCATTGTGTGAGTCCGCCACTGCTGAATGTGCTTCACATCTACTTTTTGTTGATTGCCTACCTTCTCTAAATGTCATTGATGCTACTACTTGTTTTATCTGGTACCTTTCTAAGAAGGATTGAAATGCATGCTAATGTTGTAATTATATCCAACCTTGTGTTGTTTCAAATCCTTGATCTACTTTTATTGCATACTTCCTGAACATAAGACTCAGCCCCAGACAGTGTAGGCACTCATGATGCAATAGTTTCCTCTTCTCTCACAGCATCTTCAGTCTCTAGACTGTGTTGGGGGTGCTCCCAAGTCCAGGAGAGATACAGTGGAAGATGATCAAGGACTGTAAACAAACACATTTTTGTGTGGTAACACCAGTATGGTGAAGAGTCTGGTTTTCACTTTTAAAAAAAGAAAATATGAAACAGAATCAAACTATCAGCTACATCAGCAATCTGTACAGAATGTGATCAATCATGAAATGTGTTTTTAAACTATGTACAATTTGAGGCATATGAGGATGGACAGTGTCCTTTTAAATGCATTTGAAGATCCTGCCTTCATCGGAATTTCACAGCATGCAGGAAATAGGAGGGACATCCTTGGAAGATGGAGACTGCACACACATGAGGACAATCTTGTAGCTAGACACACTCCTCAAAAGCAATTACCTCACGTTCCCTAGAATGAACACTGGAGGGCCCAGGTCCTTCCCTGAACCATCTGCAGAGTATATCCTATGAGCTCTGTAAATGCAGTAATGTCCGTTGGCTGGAACCTGCATCAGAACTCGGAGACTAATAACATTTGCACATGCACTTTGATGCAAATAGTTATAAAATAACTTTGTCTTGTTGAAAATACAGCAGGTGCTTCTTTTAAGTATGGGGTGGATGACCAGCCGGCAGATTTTAGCTTTTGCAGCATAAGTGAATCATGGAGTTTCATCTGTTCAGACCTTTTGAAAATTTATCCCTAGCTTGCTCCCCAGCTTCAAGCAAGGTGGTACCTGCTCAGAACACTTGTGACTGGGTTCATGCCCTGATCCCAAGACAGCAGGAGTGCAGGCCGGCAGACAGGGAGAAGCAGCATTCACATGGATGCTTTCTTCCTTGGGAGGTCATTGTGGAGCACCACCGGGAGACGGACACTAGGCTGGGAATGGAGACTTGACTGAAATGGGTGACCATGTGCTAACTGGCTCCACTCCCCCATGTTTCCCCATGGTATACATCTTTTGGGTGGTTGGATTGGGGTCAGAAAAGTGGAAATGTGTACCCAACTTGGCATGGAAGATGATGGCCACCCCATCCCCCATGCCACTTGGCCCCCAATCCACTGATGCCACTCCCCCAGCCATCATTTCTCAGTTAACCTATGGTACTTCCACCCTTCTCCTAGTTTGCCACAGGCAAGCATAAATTGGATCCTTCAAGGATGTTAGAAGCTGAACCCTGGGGAGTCTGTAGGTGGTGACTGGCTGCTGAGTCTGGTAGACAGTAGAGGACAAATGAGTGGGGCCCAAAGCAGCGGGGTGCAGAGAGATGCAGGGAAGGAGTAACAACATGTCCTACCCCTAGTGTTTACAGGTCACTGGAAACTTAAAATATAAGTTGTTTCAGTTTTATTGGCATCATGTTGTACTTAGTATGAAAAGTGTGTCAGATTAAAACAAAATTTTGCTCAGGTTTACCATAAAGTTGTGCCAGTGTGCTTTTCACAGTGATGCTCCTTTCCTGATCTCTGCAGCACACATCATTCTGAAGAAGTCTGTTTAGTTATTAGTCTCGATTCCTGCTCCTGCCCTTTTATGAAAAAATTTTTTTTTATTTCTTTTTATACACCCACACCCCCGGGCATCCTTCAGGAGTGCCCACTCGGCAGTCGCCCTCACTCCCCAGCTGAACCACCCGCATTTACCAGAATCCCCTTCCCAAATGACCACAGGCAGGCTCAACCCCTGGTATCACCTCTGGGACTGGTTCTGCCCTCCCTCTGGTGGTAGACTCCTAAGTGTGAGGTGCCTTACCTGCTGTCGACAGGTCGGCCATGGAGAGAGATCCGGGCGCGTTTGGGCCGGCGATGGGATGTGGGCGATTCCCCTGGGGCCACAGTCATCTTACCAGTGGAGTGGGAGGCTTTTTCCTTTGTTTCTTTCCCCCACGAGTGTGGCATGCAATGGTGTCAGCATGCAGGCTGCCCCCGTATACGCCCGCCACGCTCGTCCCCTAATTCTTGGTTCCATACATGTAGTACCCCTGGTCTCCACTGAGGGGCCACTAATGTGCCGGGAAACCCCCTGGATCCCTCCCTGGGAGAGGAGAGCAGTCCTCTGGATGCTCAATCCAACTCCCTTCCCAGCTGACCCCCAACGCCCGGGCTCGCTCCCGAACCCGGGTCACGGGTGTGGCGTGAGGTGTGGCGTCCAGCACCTCAATCCTCAGTGCCACTGGGCCAGCTGAAAAATGTTTTTTAAATAACAATTATACATAAATTTAAAGAGCAGCTGACACCTTCAAGAGAAATTTAACAAAACATAATATTTAAATAAAGTTCAGCTTGTATTTCACATTCGTTCTTTATTTCTCCTTCCCATTATTTATTGCTGAGGTCATTTGCATGAAAACAGGCTTTTTGCCCCTGAAGAGTTCATCTATGTCTGTTGCTGACTCCCTACCTGAGGTTATAATACACTGCTTGTGACATCACAGTTATTCTCATGGCAACAGATTGTGATGTCACAGCAGAGCATTATGACTTGAAGTCGGGAGTAAGCTATAGAGGCAGATTAACTCTAAAGTAACTGCAAAGGATAAAAATCATGTATTTGTGCACATTTTCTCAGTAATAAATAATATGGAGGAGAAATCTAGACTATATATGGAATACAGCAGAATTTTACCTAATTATTATGTTTTCAAAGTTTTCTTTGAGGCGTCAGTAGCTCTTTAAAATGACATCATTAACTTGATATATTAAGGTATTAAATCCAGGTGGGGGCACCCTGGACAGAAAAGTATGCATCTGCACCTTCAAGATCACGGAAAAGGTTCATAGATGCATGTCTTAGTGTTTTTGCAATTAGGACTGCCTTTGAGCTGGATAGTGTGTGCTGCTGATCATCGATTCTACTGAAAAAGTGAGGGCAGGATATGGGGATGTAAGAGTCTATCTGCCCACAGGAAAATGTATCAAAAATATTCCATTATCTTCTGGAAATCCATTTGTACCTTTGGCTCTGGGCTTTTGATGCATGCAATAGAATGGATGGCCTGAGGCAGCAGTAGGGAGAGGATCGATATCCTGGACTGACATGATTCACGGTGGAGGTAAGGTGCTGGAAAAAAAAAATATTTTTAGGCCAAAATGGGGACTACATTACAGGAAGGAATGTGCCTTTTGAAGTGGGCAGTAGTAGGAGTGGCACAGGAGGACCCAGGAGAGGGTCTCAGTGGAGTTATAAAGTAAATGGCCATGGAAGTAAGGGCTGAAGGAGTAGGGGTGCCCCATGGGGAGCAGTTATTGAGTGACAGCCTGAATAATTCAAACAGCTGCTGGGAATAGCTGATTTGGTAAGCTGAGTGCAGAAAGGACTGCAATACATTTATTCAGAAGTGAGTTAGGAGTGTTAGCACTTTACCACTCTGGTTAGCAATTTCTCCTTGTGAACAAGAAATGCAGTCAAAACAGCATGCTGGTTGCCCATTCCGAATGACTTTACGGTGTCCAGGGGTACAGGTTTCACTACATATGGAAACAGGGACCTGAAAAACAAGTTGCACAATGTTAAAAAAATATTCTAGAGAAGAAAAGGATGCATGAAGAAAACAGGAATCTTGGCATCATCAGCAAACTTGGCAACCTACCTACTGGCACCCACCTCCAGGTTCCATCTAAATATACTGCACAATGTTAGTACAGAACCTTGTGGAGACCTCTGGTCGATTTTTTATAGATCACCATTTATTATCACTCTTTGCTTCCTGTTCTGCAGCATGAATAGGATGTCACAATTACAGGGTACTATATCTTTAGAAGAGACTGGGCTAAAAGTGAGGGAAGCAGAGTGGTCCAAAATGTGAGAGACAGTATCAAGGTGATAAGGGATATAATCTCAAGGGAGGATGTGGCAACACAGTCACTATGGGTACAGTTGGAAACAAACGGGGATGGAACAGTTTGAACTGAGTGGCTTATAGACCACAGGACAAAGAGAAAAACAAATGGTGGCAGGGGAGGTTAGAATGGGTGCAGTATACTGACTACAACAGCAAGAGGAGGATGCACATAGGGACCTTGAGGAATAAATCAGAATGGCAACTGTGCAGAGAGAGATGAGGTGATCACAGGCGATTTCAGTCTTCCTGACAGAGATGGGAGTATGTCTGTGGCAACCATCACCAAGGGCCATATGTATTCAGAGATGGCTTCCTGGTTCAGGGGACATGGAACCCAAGAGAGAGGGGGCAACCCTGCACCTGCTGCTTATGATCAGAGACTCTAAGAACATGAGAACAAGGGGACCACTAGGTACCAGCAACCACATATCAGTTTTGTTCACATTTGAACTGGGCACAGAGCACACAAACTTAAAAGCAAGAGTCCTTGGTTTCAGAAGGCAAACTGGAAAAATAAGGGAGAAGCTCGGACTGATGTTGTAAGGTGCTAGAAAAGCTAATGGTGTGGAGGAGAAATAGGACACCATTCAGAAAAGCCTGCAAGATGTCATCAGCTCCTGTGTGAGCAAGTGGTGCAGGGCAAAAAAAAAAGAAAGACAACAGTAGCCAAGGCCCCTAGAATTCTGCGGCTGCAAAATTTTGCACAGAACTTGCAATCTACCGCAGAACTTCTGCGGTGCCACAGAATTCACTCTTCTTGGTGATTTTTTATTAATATTTCTGTTTATACATAGAATCTGGTTCCCTTCCCCTCTTTTTATATCCAAAACCCCCCTATATGTTCAGCATGTGATGTTATCATTGCTATAACATCATACATTAGCTAATGAAATGGCTGCATTCTGCAACAGAAATGAACAGTCACTTATCTACCACAGCTCCCACTGCCAGAGACGGTGGCACAGCACATCAGGAATGGTGATATTGCTCAACCTGCACTACAGCCTAATACAATTTTCTGTCTTACATTGTTGCACTAAGGCCAACTTAAACAAAACCTTGTCAATAGCACAGACCTGTTAAGTCCATACTTCACTTTGTACAAACCTATTTGTGCCTTTAAGGTACAGAGACGCTATCTGAAATGAATAACTGGTAAAATGAATTTAACTGTCTAAATTTTTAAGAAAAATAAAGTAATTATGCCCAGAAAAGTGAAATATAATAATGTATAGACCTGTTGAAAGAATAGACCTGTTAAATAAATAATTGCACTGTACGCATTTTTGCCAGGGTTATTGATTACATATTGTCATTGGTTGATAGAATCACCTAAAAGTTATTGAGAAATGTTGTGTGCAGGGAAAGCTGTTGGGCCAGAGGGTAGCATGTTGTGTTTCCGTGCCGGCAACTCAGGTTCAGAGATTAGCTCTGGGAGCTGGCTGGGCAGCACAAGGATTGGTGGACTGCTCGGAGCCTGGGAAGGTATGGTGCAGTGTTCTGTCACATGGTGAACACATTGTGATGGAACAGAGTGCTCTATCTCACAACAACTGGTTCACATGCATGTCATGGCCTGATGGTGTTACGCAGCGTGTCAGGGAAAGCAGGTTGACATGAAAAATGAGTTTTGCAATAACTCCTCTATTCCATTTCCAATGGAACCTGTATGAATGAGGATGCAAGTTCATGGAAATAAAAAAAAAAATTATATATATATGTACATACATACACACACATATACACACACACACATATACATATACAGTATCTCTGTCTCTCACCACACACACACACACACACACACACACACACACACACACACACACACACGCATATTTGTATGTAAGTTACAGATTGCAGATAAATATATAAGTGATAGACAGCATGCATATAGAAATACCTTATTTATCACATAAGATCCCCTCTGCATATGTTATTTATGCAACAGGCTAGGACATTAAAGGAGAGACATTTGTTTTGCTTTTTTAGGCATAAAATTATTTTTATAAGTCTGTTATTTTTTAAACTAGTGTTACTGTGCTTTCCATCATCCTGATTGCTATAACTACTGCCATGAAAGTGAAGTTCAGGATGACAAGCTGACACTGTGATGTGGTAGTTTGTTAGTGCCGCAGAACTTCCGAAGAAATTGCAAACCACAGCCGCAGAAGTTCTGTGGCAAATGGTAGTCTTGCCGAAGAACTTGGTCCCACTGTGCCGCAGAAAAGTAGGGGCCCTGACAGTAGCCCAATATTACTCATAAGGAAGATGGCAGTAGCAGGGAGAGACAAGCACTTGTCAATGCTGAATGTTGTCTCGCTGGCATTGGCATTGGTAGTGTAGGAGTTAGAGACACATAATAGGAATGGCAGCCAAGTTTTGAACTGATGCCAACCCCACCCCCACCCTGCAGAGACTGACAGGTGTTGGGGTGTGCCTTAGGGTCATCAGCTATAACGCTCATGTCATTTTACCTCACCCTACCCTGTAGACACTGACAAGTGTTGTGGTGTGCTTTGGCGTCTTTGGGCCTTATACTTACTCCATTCCATAAGGAAATATGCTGAGGTGGGTGCAGTATAGGAGAATGGGGTGAACTTTGGGGCCAAACACTCCAAGGCACACCTTGATGCCTGTCACTGGCTGCAGGGTGAGGGTGAGGGTGGAATGGCGGGAGCATTACAGCTGATGATCCCCAATCACAACCCTGATGCCTGTCAGTCTCTACCGGGTGGGGTATTACAGTTGAAAACCCTAATGCTGTAGGCGTGTGTTGGTATTTTCACTTCAAATTATAAACATGGGCTTTTTGTGACCCCCACCTCATGAACAGCGGCACTATCAGTTTGTTAGCCGGAAGGTGATTTTGCACAGCGACTGCGCCATTTGGTGCCACAGGTAAAGAAACACATTTTAGGCAGTATGTGGAAAATGACAACTGTATTGTTCATGAGAAGGTGTAAAAAAATGGCAACATTGAAAATCTGGAGTGAAAATATAAAAAAATGGTGGTCATGAGCATGCATATAAACTGCGCAATGCACATTCGTAACCCAATTATTTTGGGGATTTTTTTAACCACATTTTCAACATAGGCATTTTGGGACCTCCCCTCATGAACAGTGGACCTGTGAGTTTGTTAATCTGTCCCAAAAGTTGATTTCTCACAGCAACCACACAATTGCATGCCACAGGTGCGAAAACACATTTTGGGAAGGATGTATAAAATGACAGCTGTACTGTTCATAAGGAGGTGTGAAAAAATGCCAGTGTTGAAAAGTTGGCATGAAAATATTGCAAATTTGAGAAGTTACAAGTGCGTGTGGAAACTGTGCAACACATGCTTGTAACAGTCATTTTATGGACGTTTGTCACCAAATTGTCAACATAGGTATTTTAGGACCTCTGCACATGAACAGTGTCACTGTCATTTTGTTAATCTGTCCCTAAAATGGATTTCCCACAGCGACCGTGCTATTTTGCGCTGGAAGTGCAAAAACACATTTCGGCCAGGATATGTAAAATGACAGCTGTACTGTTCATAAGCAGGTGTGGGAAAATGGCAATGTTGGAAATCTGGAGTGACAATATTACAAATTCATGAAGATACGAGCGTGCATGGAAACTGCGCAACGCATGCTCGTAAAACTGCCATTGTTGGGATTTTTTTCACCAAATTTGGAACATAGGCTTTTTGAGAGCCCCCCTCATGAACAGTGGCACTGTCGTATTGTTACTCAGTCCTGACAGGTGATTCCACGCAGTGACCATGAAATCACCTTTCGGGACTGAATAACGCCATGATAGTGACTGAATTCTTGAGGAGGGGTCCCAATAACCCCATGTTGAAAATTTGGTGCCAGAATTCCCAAAAATGGACGAGATATGCACCAAAGTTGAAAAAAAACTGTTTATGCCATTATACAGCTTACCGGCATTTCCTCAGTTTGCGGTCGGCTTTGAAGAGTGCAGACATGTTCCCGGTGTAGTATCAAATTGTGCTACCCATCAGAATTTGCTACCCTCATCAACTGCAACAGTCAGAGGTAGCAAATTCTGACAGCGAAGTCCAAGGGAAAAACTCTGGCAGGCGGTCATTAAAAATTTGTACAAAAGGCGAAACCCTGCAAGTGAGGCATCAGTTTTTTAAAAAAAAACTGTATATTGTCCCCTCTATCTCTTGAATGATCATTGAGCATGATGGATAAGCTCAGTTTTGGTCTGCTTATGTTCGATGACAATCAAAGGAAATTGTACAGTATCCTGTACTCAAATGCTAATTTAATCCTTATAGCACGCGATAGATTGTAATAGTGATCTGATTTTTCAATGCAGACTTATTTTGGGTTACTAAGTTTATTTATTTGGGTACTTAAGATTACTGTTTTTATGTTTTGAGTATCACCTTTCTCTGTAATCTGAGTTCACTGTTAAAACCCGAGTCGTGTGTGTGTGTGTGTGTGTGTGTGTGTGTGCTAGTCTTGTTGTAGTGTTACTCATTAAAAGAATAAAGGAAATCCTGACACCTCACCATGTGTCCCAATTGATGCTTAAAACGTTTCCTTAAAAGATCAAGGTATTAAGTGTTGTTTTATTCATATGTGAGTTGGGTAAGGAATAAGGATACTGTCGATATACTGTACTGTACATATTGTGTACCTTATATCATTTTGCCCTATATCTGAATGAACTTGCGCAGTATGCACTTTGTGTCTTATAGGTAGTCATAATAGCTACTATAAATAGCTCCTGTCAAAAGTCAGAACTACTACATATTATTCTGTTAAGCAGTATAGGGGTAACAATGTTTAACCAGGAGTAGCACACTGAGCTGAAGCTTGTTTCCAGTTGCAACCTGGGAGCACAAGGAAGTTAAGTGACTTGCTGAGGATCACACAGTATGCATCTACGTGGCTGTGGGATTCAAATCCAGGTCTCCAGATCTGTAGCTCAGAGCCTTAACCCACTGTGCTATACTGCCTCTGATATAAACTATATACAGTGGATGCAAGTGGTTATTTGAGAAGCTGAGTGCCTCATTTGGTGACTATTACAATCTCTGTTGTGAAGCCTACTGAGGTATTGTGCTACAGTTGTGGTATACGGAGGGGGTGCCTATGGGGTACTCTTTACCCTATACTCTATACTCTGCAGGTGTCAAAATGTATCATAAGTTTTTTTATGTTCAAATGTATGCCTGTTCTTGGGTGCTTGGCAACTGAATCCTCTGTAGTCTGTTAAAAAAAATAACTTGCTACCTGCTGTGATTTTGTTCTTCATTTGCATGCCTTCCTGATTGAGAATTGTGTCCCATTTTTGAGCTTTTTATTCACTTTATGGTGCACTTCAGGGGCTGCATAGTTTCTTAATGTTTGCATGCTGCAGGTGCTGGGCTGATGTCTGTATAAATGAAGCAGCTCCATGGCTTCCCCACTCATTTCACTGAAGAGCAGTATTTTTTTAGTACTGCACTCTGTCATTTTTTATTTAAAATATTTTTATTGTGCCTTGTGAAAATAGTATCTTACCCCATACTGACCATGTTGTGTTTTTAGTTGGAAACGTTTTAATTTTTCCAGCAGATGGGCTGAATGAATGCTCCCTCACCACAACAGCATTCCCAGTTGTATGTGGGTACTACATGGTGCAGCTCCATGGCATCCCCACTCGTTAGTGGTGCTCATAACAGTTTGTGAATTAAATCTTTTCAGTGAAGTGTTTGAATAAAGTGACTTAACCTGTGCTACCATGATGCACTTTATTTCTGAAATCTGGACTTTGGCAGCTGATGGGCTGAAGGAAACAACCCCCCTCCCCATTAGCATTCCGAGTTGCATGAGGGTCAGGGAGATTATATAATTTGGACTGTCAGTAGTTCACATTCTTGAACTGTAGCTATTTACAGACAGTGTAAATGATTAGGAGTTTCACATTAATATTATAACTCTGTGTTTTACACTGTTCTACAAGCTGCATGTGTCCTATGCAATATACAGAGCAGTATGTGGTTAGTGCTGTTATCCCCACCTTCCATTGGTTCCATGTCACAAGAGTGAATCTTTTTCAGCGACTCGCACAAGAGCGAGTACATCATGGTGAACACAAATACAGCACACAGCCATGTACGTCAAATACTAAATTGGCACATACTGTATATGATTACATGTTTAATGCAGGGGTGTTGTGGACCCCACATCTCCCTTTGTGGGGTTCAAGCCCCCAACCCCCAAACTTTAATAACCATGTCCGGGGGGGGGTAGACATCGGAGGAAAAATGAGGGACCAAGGACAGCAATAACTTGCCAAAAATAAAATGACATACCAGTCTGAAGTCCTGAGCCTGGGGCCACCACCACTACAGCCGGTGTCCCTACCCACTACGCTACACGAGTAGCTTGGTGGCATCATGCTCCACATCCCTAGTTAGCTCATCCCTCTTCTACCTCTTCCATCCCATTGCTATTCCCTTCCCTCACCATTTTTTCCAATCCTCCCTTGCTATTCTGTCCTTCGCTATCCCTCAACAGTAGCCAAACTAAATCAACCCATTCCAAGGCAAAAATATAGGACTTCAGAGGTGCTGACTTTGAAAGATGGCCAACAGAGTTGAGCTAGCCCTGGCAAAAAGAAATACAGGTGAGGGGGTACAGGCAAAGTGGGCAAGCATTAAGGATGCAATACTTGAAGCAACATCCCATTGTGTTATAGAGAAAGGGAAGTACAAAGAAATAAGGAAACCACCATGGTTCTCAAAAACAGTAGCAGAAAAGGTCAGAGCCAAAAGACTGGCCTTCAGGAAATATAAGGGGATGTAGCAAGATGAAGATAGGGAGGGCAGTAAGGCAGGCAAAGGCCCAAACCAAGAAAAGACTAGCACAAACAGTAAAAGAAGGTGACAAGACTTTCTATAGATACTTTAGTGAAAGGAGAAAATCCAGAGGGGGTATTGCTAAGACCAAAGGGGATAAGGGGGCATGTGAGGAGGAGGACCTTGTAAAAGCATCTATCCTAAATAGATACTTCTGCTCAGTATTTACTGAATAGAAGGTAGGGTAGGGCCCACAGCTCAGCACCATGGACACGGGGGGGGGAAGGAGGTGTGCACTAGTCCCTTCACAAAAGTAAGGATCCTACAAGAGCTCAATAAGCTCAGGGTGGACAAGGCAATGGGACCTGATGGCATACATCCCAGGGTACCAAAGGAGCTAATAGTGGAACTAGCAGAGCCATTATTAGAACTGTTTAGTGAGTCTCTGAGCACAGGATAGGTCCCAGAAGGCTCATGTGATCCCGCTCCACAAGAGTGGTAGCAGGGAGGAGGCAGGGAACTACAGACCAGTCAGTCTTACCTCAGTGGTGAGCAAGATTATGGAGGCACTCCTTAAGGAAAGGATAGTGCAACACCTGGAATCCGTAGGAGCACAGGATACAAGACTTCATGGTTTTACAAAAGGAAGGTCCTGTCAAACTAATCTTATAGATTTCTTTGACTGGGTATCCAGAGTGGTAGACCAAGGGGGAGCAGTTGATGTCACCTACCATGACTTCAGCAAAGCTTTTGACACTGTTCCACATAGAAGATTGATTAATAAGCTATGTAGGCTAGGGGTGGGTCAGATGTTAGTCAGCTGGGTGGCAAAATGGTTGATGGGCAGAAAACAGAGAGAAGTGGTAACTGGTATACAGTCAGAAGAGATGCAAGTCACAAGTGGGGTACCTCAGGGATCAGTCCAGTGGCCAGTCCTCTTCAATATCTTCATCAGTGACATTGCAGATGGACTGGAGGGTAAGGTTTGTCTGTTTGCAGATAACACCAAGATCTGCAACAGAGTGGATGATCCAGATGGGGTGGGCAGAATAAGAAGAGATCTGGATGAACTAGCAAAATGGTCAGAAGAGTGGCAACTGGGAGCCCGGCCTGGTGGTGCTGAGGGTTCAGGCGCTGGATGCCACACCTCGCGCTATGCCGCTGACCCAAGTTTGGGAGTGAGCTCGGGCACTGGAGGTTGGCAGGGATGGGTGAGGATTGAGCGCCTTTCTCACAAGATTCCAAACCATGCCAAGTCTTAATGCTTAATTCCTCTGCTTCCAATAGACAGACAGACAGAGATGAGAGAGAGAGAGAGAGAGAAGCAAACACACCTACCTTCTCATGTTCATTCCACATCAAGGCTTTTTCTTTGATGATGAGGTCTTGTCCTGGAGGAGCAGCAGAGTCAAACCGCCCCACATCAACATATCTAGAATCTCCACTTACGTTCAGATACCATGCTATCATGTCATACGCAGCTGGTGGGTCCCCATTTTTGTCAAAAAATATCTCTTCCCCAGCTTTGTTCATGAACTTCACAGTTCTAACATAATGGAGCAGCTACAGATGGAGACAAAATACAGTCTATAATCTTCATATTTGCTGAGGATGTTTTTAAAGCTTTTAAAGAGAATGCATGAACCTTATATTTTAATACTAGAGTTTAGACTTATCAGTGTTGGTGGTGCATGTTGAAAATAACTGCAACAAGATTCTTGACTGACTTATAACAGCAGCAGTACAGTCAAGAAGCTGCTGATAGAAACATAGACAGTAATGGCAGAAAAAGACCGCAGGTCTGTCTAGTATGCCCAGAATCATGGTCCTAATGAGACGGTCCTATTGATGCCACAAGGAACACATGTATAGATTGCATTCATACTCTGGAAAGCAGCAGATCCATGGGGCATGGCCCCAGTCCTTTAGTTTTCTTTCTGCAGGACCAGGCGAGACCTATGAAAAGCAGTAGACCTGTGGGTCATGGCCGTAGCCAGTACCTTGAAACAGCAGACCCGTGGCATATGGCCCAGTCCTGTAGCTTACATCCATATTGCATGGCTCTAGACATGTGGGGCATGGCCCTGACCTGTAGTATAATGCAGCAGACCTGTGGGGCATGGCTCCAGACCTGTAGCTTGGTCTTGTGCCATGAGAGTAAGGAATTGGGCAGGGGTAGGCATTAAGGTTGAAAAAACAAGGGCCACATCTCCTAACTTTTGCTGCTTTGTTATTCATTTTGAGAAAGTATTGTGTCTGATGTGTAACGTGCTTTATGAAGTATTAGGCAGCCTTAATTTGAGTCATAACTTGCTTCATGCAGGGCTGTGCAGGCCCTGTTCAAAGTAACAGATCATTCATAACTTGCTTTGTGCAGGGCCCTGTGGGTTCTGCATGATGCAATGGACGAGTAAATACTTTCTTTCTGCAACAGGCCTTTCACAGAGTACCAGATGAATGGTAAAGGAGTCATTTTCTAGGAGTCTTACATTTTGTTTGTATGTGACTTTAATGGTACAAAGTGTATGCAGTTTTTGCGGTTGACTTCTCACTATTTTTCGTGTTTTAGGACTTTAAATATTTAGTTCATGTAGGACATGGTACATTTATTGCAATGGTTTTTACAGCTGAACAAGTTACTTACAAACCCTTATGCATGCATTAATCTAGTTGTCTGCAATTAATTTTCTTGCTTTTTGAGAAAGTATACTATTAGGTATATAACTTGCTTCAAAAGCAGAAAATGAATTCAAACATGTCTCACATAGGGCCCTGTGCAAAGTAGCAGATGACTAGTACAGGAGCCATAACTATGTCAATTGTTTTAGGAGTATGTGAGAGTCACTTGGCCGTGATCAGATACCAGGATTGATTCATAGGTGAGCTGTGTTATTGACTGCACAGAGGAGAAACATGCCATGATATCTTTTGAGTTTACTGCATTTTACCCCTGACACCAACCAGTCCCCTTCAGCCCTTCCGCTCTGCTCAGCCCCATCACATGCCTTCCTTGGGACGTACCTTCCTCTCCCGTGTTCCCCATGGATGCACCCCAAAGGAAGAGGCCAACCAGTGGCCACCCTTCCCCAAGTGAAATTGAAGTATCAGTTGGGAAGAAGCCCATCGGTGGCGTGAGACCTGCAGCAGGGTGTCAGGTGGCATCCTGCGTGTCAGGAATTTTCCTTGGTTTCTTCCCTCCCGAGTTTCGTGAGATGTATCGTGTGACACTGAGACATCAGAACATTGACACTCCCCTTCCTGTGCACTGGCTTCATGGCACTTCCACCAATGGCCACTCAGGTGGCAGTGTTGCATCAAAGGCCGGAAACCCACCCACACTGAGGAGGCAAGTGTCCAGATGTCACAGGCAGTAGTGCTACTACTGTGCTGGTGGGCTGGATCAACATCATGATTTTAGCAATGTGGGCATATGAGACATGAGAGTAAAAGCTGTAATTTCAGGCAGCAGGGTTTTGATGTCTCCAGGCATCAATCAGGCATATGTTGTAGCTAGATCATTCAAAGCCCTTGCATTGATAATAGCACTGCGTCAAGGTCTGACCTATCAAGGGTGGTATCCACCACCCAGTTGTAGTCTCCCACAATGTGCCAGGGACCAGTGAATGCTGCCATATCTACTGCCAGCCTACTATAAAAAGCACAACCTTCAATGTTCAGGTCATAGATGGAGCCTACTGCAAATTTGCTGCCATCGTGCAACTCTATCTGCACAAATCGTGTCTACCACCTCAGTCCTTTTAGTAGCCATAATGATTCCCAGGAATCATGGCCATAGCCACACTACAATACCCATGCTTTAGCACTGAAGCAGGATCCAGCCCATTTACTGCTTTACGACCCAGCCATCTTGTTTATCTCACCCTCAGTCATTGTGACAGGGAGATCCAGCCACTCTTGAGGATCGATCTTTTCTTAAATCTGTTGCAACAGTTCTTCTGTTTCTTAGCCTAATCTATTCTTTGCAATTTCTAGTCCATAAGGGTGGCCACCTATGGGCACCCCTTCCCTTTCTTGACTATGCTATAATGTCCTCTTTAATTTTCCTTTTCCCTCTCAGGTCCTCAAACATGGAGATTGTTGTTGTGACCTCCAAGCTGATATAAAACAACAGACTGTGTTCCTCATTGTTGGATTTAGTATGCAATGGCACTATGTCATAAAATACTTTAATATATATGCCTTATGTGTATAACACCTATAAATGTTGAAATTACCATGGCACTAGGTGTTATTGATAACGGTAAAAAGTTACTTGGTGACTGTATGATACAAATTAAGTTAGTTGTGCTATTTAAAATGCATGTAAATTGCTGTAACCTGAACAAGTCTGAAATGGCATGGTGATTTGCATATATTCCATGATGCTTTGCATTATGGAAGTATGTGTGAAGTTATGTTTCTTTGAAACTTGGCTTATTGTCAATGCCTTTTGGGGTAACCCTTGTTTCAATCCTTCTGCATTGAGGTTCTTTGTCTTTAGCTTGTTTTTTTTTTTATTTGAGCCCCCACCACCCAAGCACACAAGGCCCACATAGGGAAGGCTAAATCTCAGCAGATAAGTTAGATCAGAGATCAGTGAGTCAGTAGGTACTGGCTAAGTGTAGAGGAAAGACTTGCATAGTGTGTTGCTGCAAACTGATGTATTGAAGAAAGGATATGACACTTCTGAAGGTTATCTCCTGCATTTTGAATAAATATCACACAGAGATTGTGTGTTGAACTTGAAGTTCAGTGTCTGGTCCATCTGTTATACCACATCCCCTCCACAGTCATATGGATTTCCTGTAATAACAAAATGTCCGTATAAAGTTTCTTAACCCTGCCTAACACCGATTTTGTTTTATCATATTTATTACTCCATTTACATTCCATGAAGTTATACAATGCTTGTCACCCATTTTTAAATATACTGTGATTTTTCATGGTGCCTCAGTTTCTCCTATTCCATCATATCTTCTGACAGAATGCAAAGGTATACCATAATGCTGTATTCTGAGGCTTGGAAGTTTAAATCCAATACTATAGGTAATTTTTTTAACTTTTTTTACCCCAACACATGTTTTCACTTGCTTATGTTACCCCCACCCTCTACCCTAACTACCCTACCCTTTGAACCCATGGTAAACCACAACATCAAAGAATACTAAACATGGAAAAATACCATACCCTCCCCCTTTCTCTGTCCTGTGCTACATCTGGTAGTCATAACAATTTTACCCCCTCCCTCCCTTTCCCACCAAGCTGCAAAAGGCTTGGATCATCTTTCCCTACAAACATGGTGGTTCTGTTGGTGCAAATGGCACAATTGTTCCCAAGGAAAAAAGCATCATTTATCAATTTTCTGGTATGATCAACTAAACATTTTATCCCCCTGCTACTCATGGGAGAAGGCATGAAACTTAAGTAAGGTTTGTTAGAATAGAGTTCTGAGCCCTTAAACATTAGAGGTTCATAGTTTTACTGTGAATTGGTGGCACTGAACCAGTTATGTCCAAACCTTTAACCAGCCATTTCTTCAACTGTCAAAGTCCTGTCTATGATTGTTAAAGAGTTCAGTGGCCATGTTACAATGCAATTGTATTCATCTCCTTGTTGTACTGAGCTATATAAATTTCCTGTGATAGTGCCTTGTGTCCATACCTTCTCCTTGCTGCTACCTGCATTCCAAATAGAGCAAATACTTGTAAATCTATGCGGTTGAAAGGGGAGCTCAAATCAATGTATATTGTGGCAGCATCAATCAGGCATAGTTTGAGAAATCAAATTAAACATAACACTGGTCTTTAGTCTTATCTGAATAATCACCTATATGTACTCATAACTAGAAGCACAACAGTCTTCCTTAATTCAGGGGTCTTAACCATGGCCCACCATTCGTCCCCCTCCCTACTCCACCCCTACCCCCTGCTCAGCTGCACCATGGTCACAGGTAGTGCGTTGGGGTCAAGAACAAAGATTTATGTGCACCATGTGGTTTATAATACATGTGAGTGCATATAGGTGCAATCTCCATGCTCCCAAATATAATGGCACAAATGAGACTGGAAACTAGCCCCATCCCCTTAACTTTTACACTTACATAAGAAACTTAATATAATAAATGGCACTGGCTAGAGCTCTCACCAGTATTAATGGAGGTCCCACTGTTAACCCATGGGGACAAGTGGTTGTACATTTGGATATGAGCAGGGCACCCTGGGTATTGTGTGCAAGGGGGGTGGTGGCACCATATCATATAGGCAATTGTGATAGTGTTTACATTATGCACTGTGTTCAAGTAGTGTGTGCTGTGACTTGAACAGTTTGGTGGCTTTATATTGCTGCCTCTTCATGACTAATGAACTCCTAAGCCTCATGGGGGAAGTGAAAAATTGAGGCAGGTGCCCTGATCTGGTGATCCAAATACAGGAGGAGTACAAGTGGGCAAACTCCCACCCCCTCATGTGAAGCTTTAGTTTTAGATCTCCACATTTCTGGTGCTTTAGCTGCAAATTCTTGCTGTAGTCCTGGACAATTAGGACTCTGCCTTGATCTACCATAATGGAGCCATGGGCCTCTGCAGCTCTCAACATCCCCTCCTTGTCTGGGTACATTAAACAGTGCTTTGGCTTCTCTCCCGGTTTGGGCTTGGGCCCAGTCCAATGGGTTCTCTCAATATCATATTTATTGGTATCTGGCCCTAACTTTAATTTCTTCAGCAGCCATTTTTGTATATTATGAGCTGGTGATTTACCTTCAATGCCTTCAGGTAAAACTATGATGTGCAGGTTTGACTTCCTTGCTTGGTTTCTTCCTGGCTGAGGGAGGCTAGGGTTCCCCTGTGCCCTTCCTGACCCCCACCATCCACCACCTCCAAGGACTTACCTGTTGGATTGGTCATCCCATGGATTGCCCACTGTGGTGGGGTCAGGAAAGGAAGGCCACCCCTTGATCCACATCCAGTATGGCCAGCAGCTTCAACTTGGTGGTGAGGAGGGTGTGTAGAGCATCACTGATACCTACCTCACCATAGTTTTTCCTCCATTTATGCCGTGTCCCCATTGCTGGGGTATACACATCAACGTGTGTCTGTGTGTGTGTGTGTGGGCGCGTGTGTATAGGAATGTGCATGTTTTGGAATCCCATAGCACCCACCCACTTTTGCCAGTAACAGACCCACACTACCATCAGGCCTCTACCCGGTGGCAGTCATTTGGCAGTTGCAGCAAGCCTCCCTCCCTCTGGGAAGAGGAGAGCAGTCCATTAGATGCTTGATCCTGTTCCCCCAGCTGGCTTCCCGTAACCTGAGATTGCTCCCAATCCCAGTTCGCTGGTGTGGCAGGTGGAAGCACTACTAACATGCCACTGGCCCACTCACTTGATTTTCTTGGTCATCAGCACAGTCCATAAGTCCTTCCACCTACTTCTTAAGACCACCTCTTTCTCTAGAGAGGTCTGTGACTGTGTCCTCAAGTTTCATCTAGTCGGCTCCCATGCGTGGCAATAGTTTCAGGTAAGCCCACTTTGACTTCATTTTGGAGATTAGTTATAATGGAGGGTAGAGAGGCAAGCACCCGTTCAGTATCTTTGTCCTACTGTTTCTCACTCACTGCAGCCATGCTTTGAGATGTAGTGTGGCCCTCTGGTGTTGCAGCAGCTGTTGTCTCACTGATCAGATTTGCTGGTAAGAATGATAATTAGCTCTACCATTTCTGTTGCCTTTGACTGGCCATGTGCTGTTCACACAAGGTAGACTAATCTGTTTTTTAAAGTTAAGGCTCAAAATACAAGTTTAGCTGAGAAACCTTATGGTGCCATGAGGAAGCAGGACTAAAACATGTCCACCATATTGTGAGATCAGGCCACAGACCCTATTTATGTAGTCTTGGGTATCTGCTTTTGGCAGGTGGTTAGGAGAAGCCGTCGGTGCCCCATCACTCCAGTGCTGTCCAACATATCACCTCCACAAACCATATAAAAACTACAAACAGGTATCTGCCTCTATCTCTAAAATCAAACAAAGGGGCAGAGGGCACTGTAGAGCAGGACAGCAGCAGCAGATGGCACAGCAAACTTCACCCAAAACAGGAACCAAAACGAAACAAGCATTTGTCAATGCCTAATGTTTGCTTGCTGGTATTAGCATTGGAAGTGCAGGAGTTAGACAGAGGCAGAATAGGAATGGCAGTGAAGTACTGAACTGATACCAACCCTACTACAACCCTGCAGAGATGGACAGGCACTGGGGTGTGCCTTTGGGTCATCACCCATAATGCTCATGCCATGTCACCTCACCCTATCCTCCAGAGACCGACAAGTGCTGAGGTGTGCCTTGGAGTGTATGGCTTTACAGTCACCCCATTCCATAAGGACATACTGTATACTGAAATGGGTGCAGTATAAGAGAATGGGGTGA
Organism: Neoceratodus forsteri; assembly: GCA_016271365.2. Lineage (NCBI taxonomy): Eukaryota > Metazoa > Chordata > Ceratodontiformes > Ceratodontidae > Neoceratodus > Neoceratodus forsteri. Next base: position 184,557,518 of record JADMNL010000028.1, on the reverse strand, counting down.
ATCCTGGGACTGAAGAATCCAAGGCACACCTGGATGCCTGTCACTGGCTGCAGGGTGGGGGTGGAATGGTGTGAGCATTACAGCCAGCAATCCAAAGGCTCACTTCTGTCACCCGTCAGTCTGTACAGGGTGGGATGTTATGGTTAGAAACCCTAATGCCTTGAGGGTTTGTTGGTATTTGTACCACTAATTTTCAACATGGCCATTTTGTGACCCACCTCCTCATGAACACATTTGGGACCTCTGTTCATGAACAGTGGCAGTGTGATTTTGTCAATCTGCCCCGAATGTTGAATTCCCACAGGGACGGTGCATTTCTGCACCAGATGTGGGGAAACACAGTACGGGCAGGATGTGAAAAATGGCAGCTGTACCATTCATAGGGAGATGTGAAAAGATGGCAATGTTAAAAATCTGGAGTGAAAATAGTGAAAATTCTTGAACTTCCAAACTATGCAACGCACGCTCGTAACAAAGTAATTTTGTGGAATTATGTCACCAAATTTTCAACATAGGCATTTTGGGACCTCTGCTCATGAACAGTGGCACCGTGATTTGCTTTATGTCCTGAATGCTGATTTCCTACAGTGACCATGCTATTGAGCACTGGATGTGCAAAAACAAATTTCAGCCAGGATGTGAACAATGACAGCTACACTGTTCATAAGATGGTGTGGAAAAATGCCAATGTTGAAAATCTGGAGTGAAAATATTATAAATTCTCAAAATTATGAGTGTGTGTGGAAAATTCATAGCATGCGCTGGTAACACTGTCATTTTTTTTAAATTGTCTCACCAAATTTGCAACATAGGCTTTTGAGCCCACCTCATGAACCGTGACATTGTCATTTCATTAATCGGTCCCAAAAGGTGAGTCCATGCAGTGACCACGAAATCACCTTTTAGTACCGAATAACCAGATGACAGTGACTGAATTCATGAAGTGGGGTCATGAGAACCCCATGTTGAAAATTTGGTGTCAAAATTCACAAAAATGGCAGAAAGTTGAAAAAAACCCATGTATGCCTTTATATAGTTTACCGGCATTTCTTCAGTTCTCGGTCAGCTTTGAAGAGTGCTGACATGTTCCCACTCTACCGAAAATCATTAAGCGGGGCTCTGGAGGTAAGCATGAGGTGAGTGGGGTGTGGGGAGGTGTGTGGAGGTGGGGTGCGCAGAGGGTGGGTGGGGGTTGGAGGAGGGGCAATGGACACAATGAGGGACTGTTTCTGTTTTCAAAGTTTAAAGAAAACAAAAACATTGCAGCATGGTTTTTCTACTTACAGGGACATTGGGCACGATGGGATGGGCTCCCAGCATGCCACCTGGGTGTTTGTTGGGGAGGGACTGGAGCTGACAGGGATTGGGGACCCTGTCAGCACATACAATGTGTTTGGGGGAGGCGCATGAGATGAGGGGGACTGGGCACCCTCCTCGGCAGACGACAAATGGGAGGGACATTATGCTGTGGAGGACTGGGCTCCACATTGGCAAATGAACTGAGGAGGGGGCATGCTGACAGGGGGATTAGGCTCTCCCATTGGCGTTCATGGAGACTGTGAGAGGTGGATGGCAAGAGCTGCCGCCATGTTTATTGAAATGTGACACCAGACAAAGCATGCTGCTATTAGCTGCTGTAATGAGGTACCACCCCAGCATCAGAATGTTCAGGAAAAACAGCTGAATCTCCATTGATGGGGCATTCCTTGATTGCAGCGGCAAATTTATTTCAGATTGGTGGCACACTTCAAATGTGCTGTCATTGACAGCGTGCTCCTCCATTGGTACCACAGAAACCAGCCCCTAAAAGTGCTGCCAGCATTGGCCTCAACACTGCTGCACCTCCACAACCCAATACTCCAGAAAGCTGCCACAAAATGTTTCTTGTGCAAGCAAACATAAAAATTCACCATAGATCTGAATGTAAAGTTATTTTCCAAGATTAAGCTATGCCTTACTTGCGGTAGTAGCAAATGTTGGTGAAAGTCTCGAGCTGTAAGATTGGATAATTTTCTGCACAGTTTGAAGTGGAAAGAATCTTATTTTGGCTCCAATGAGGTAAGCAGCTAACACCTTGATGGAAAAGGGGGAGGAACAGGCAGAAGAACTGAATTAATACTTTTGTTCAGTGTTCACGGAAGAAAGGGGGACTGCTACAACCATGGGCTGGGAGGGTGGGGACCGAGGAGAGGAGGTGACAGATGGAAGAACTGAGGAGGTAGAGTCCTAGAGGAACTAAGGGCACTGAGGGGAGACAAGGCACCAGGGCCAGATGGTATCCACCCCAGAGTGCTGAGGGAGATGGCGGAGGTATTGGTGGAGCTTCTGGCAGATCTGTACAGCACCTCACTGGAGTCAGGATGTGTGCTACTAGACTGGAGGATGGCACACATAGTGCTGTTACACAAGAGCAGACCAAGGGACGAACTGGGTGATTATCATCCAGTAAGTCTCACCTTCTTAGTGTGCAAACTCATGGAAACGATACTAAAGGAAAGAGTGGTGTTCTACCTGGAGGACAACAGCCACTAGGATGTGAGGCAGCATGGATTCATTTTGGGGAAGTCTTGTCAAACCAACCTGATACAATATTATGACTGGGTGACAGGTGAGCTGGATAAAGGGTCATGCGGTGGATGTTCTTTACTTGGACTTGAGCAAGGCCTTGATTTAGGGCCTCATGGGCAGCTGAGGGGAGCTAACTGGTGTAGGGGCAAAATGTTGAACTGAATTACAAGCTGGCTGAATGGGAGGCTGCAATGGGTGGTGGTGGGAAGGAGCTCTCAACTCTGAAGCCAGTGATGAGTGGGGTGTCACAGGGCTGTGTTCTGGGGCCAGTATTATTGGGCTCTTCATATCAGACATTGGGCATGGGGTGGTGAGCAAGGTAAGTCTTTTGCAGACAACACCAGAATGGAAGCAGTGGTGGATGGAGGGGAGGTATGGAAGCAGCTGAAGGGGGACCTAAGCAAGCTACAGGAGTGGTCAGAGAGGTGGCAGCAGGGGTTTAATGCAAAGAAGTGTAAGGTTATGCACTTTGGGGTGAAGAAACCAAGGAGAGAATACTGACTGGGGAGAGGTGGAGCTGGGGATCACTGAGGAGGAGAAGGACCTGGGGTAATGGTAACAGGGGCCATGAAAAACAGTGCACAGTGCAGGAGAGGGGCTGCAAAAGTGAACAAAATTTTGGGGTGCATAGTGAGGGGGTTTTCATCCGGATGAAGAGAGGTGATCTTGTCCCTGCACAGGTCACTGGTAAGGCTGCACTTGGAGTATTGTGAGCAGTTTTGGAGGCAACACCTGAAGCATGATATTAGGCTACTGGAGGGGGTGCAGAGGAGGGCAATGAAGAGGATATGTTGAATGGAGGGGAGAGACTATGAGAGCAGGCCTGAAGACATGAATATGTACACCCTGGAGGATAGAAGGGGCAGGAGGGACATGATAGAGACATTCAAGTATCTGAGGGGAATCAGTGAGGATGGGCAGATGGAGTCTTTAAGCTAAGGAGGAGGAGGGACACCAGGTGGCATGGGCTAAGAATAGAGGGGGGAAGATTTAGGAGGGAAATGAGGAGATGCTGTTTAATGGAGAGAGTGGTAGCAAAGTAAACACAATACCAGAATGGGTGGTATCATGTAAATGTGTGAACAGCTTTAAAAGGCCATGGGACAGGGAACAGGGAAATCGAGGTGGGGGAGGTGGGGGAGGCTGCAAACTAGGGGTGGTAGCTGCACACTCGAGCAGACTTAGATAGACAGAGTAGTCTGTTTCTGCTGGCACATTTGAATGTTCATATGTTCCCAGCCAATTGATCCATCCCTACGCTCAGGCACATAATGGCATGTGCCTAGGGTGAGTGCAAGGGTGTGCAAGTCTATAGGGACAATTTTAAATATAATGATGGCAATTTGCAGGTGATAAACAACGGCCTTTTAGGATTAGTGCAAAGAAAGTTCAGAATTTCAAGGCTACTTTCTGCATCACAGACATCAGTTAATTTTTACACAGAATAATGAGGAAAAGCAGAAAGTTCAAAGCCAGGCAAAACACGTCCCTCCAAGCATTTATAGTTGATGCCAGTTACAAAATGCACAGTTGGGTACTGTTGACAAAGCACAGGACTTCTGGGTGAAAGACTGGGTTGGGTCATCGAGGCAGGTTGTGCTGCTTGCACTTACAAATTTTTTTTAACCTGCATCAACTACAAATGTATGGAGGTACATGTTGTTGTTTGGCACTAAACTTCCTGCATTGCTTTATACTGCAATGTGCACCACCAGCTTGGAGCATTCCCCTTTTGCTTGTGATGATGAAAACATTGCAGATTAATGATTAATGAGAACCCCCCCAGCTGATTTTCTCTCATGCCTTTTATGATTAGGCCCTATGGGAATAAACACAACAGAATACTTATGTCATAGGATTAAATGGCAGTTGCTATATAAGGCTTGTTCACACGGACAACTGTGAGCTGTCATCACTGGCTTACAATGGCCAAATCGGTACTCCTGCCCTTGTGTGAACACTACCATTTGGACACTTTTCCGTTGGTATTGTGCATCGCGTTCCCCTTTTCCTGGGTTTGTGGAGTGGTGTAAGTGGTTTCCTGTGCTGTCTGAACAGTCAAACCACCTGCACCACTTAAAATCCCCTGTTTAAGCAACAGTGACTGGTATAGTATTAAACCACTTGAAAGGAAAAGGGCAGCAGCAAAACCGATGCCGTGTGAATGTGGCACTCTACTGTTTTATAAAACTTTTTTTTGAATAAATATAAATGAGCCACTGTGGCAAGGTGCAGTATGAATGAGCCTATAGTTATCCAATGTGATCAACCAAAATGGCTCTGGGTGGTCTCAGTGGTGATGTGAGTGGAGTACAGGCGAGAGAGGGTAGGAGGTGTCAATCCACTGGACTGGGACCGCTGACACACGTGGTACTGACACCCTCTCTCAGCCTTGCACCTCCACGAGGGTAGGGCACAAATGGATAAAAGGAGGAACATCAGCTGAATGACAGCCCTGCAGCATTCACCTTGCCAACCTGAGCTCTGTCCTGGTGACTACATGGAGTTATCTAAGAAACTTGGGATGGCCTAAGGGCCCCACTGTTGGGGGCAAGCCACAGAAGCAGCGCAGCAGGAGACAAGGTATTATTTTTTGTCATTTATTTCTATCTTGGAAAAATAATTTTGAGCTAAAGCTCTTTACATAGGGTTTCAAATCAGGTGAGTTATAGCAAGAAGGGATAATGAGGCCAGCACTTGGCTAACATCATTTACAATGATTAATGGGAGAAAGTAGTACAGTTAAACAATTGAGCTAACATAGGCAACTAGAGGAGCAATCAAATGTGGCCTTGATGGAAGAGGGATGCCTGGATATTGTGGCAGTCACAGAAACATGGTAAACAGAGAACCATGACTGGGATGTCAACATACCAAGGTACACAATCTACAGGAGGGACAGGGAGAGAAGAAGAGGAGGAGTAGCTCTCTATGTAAGGGAAGGGATCAAAGCAACAGAACTGAAGGGTAAACAGGGAGGAGGCACTGTGGGTCACCCTGGAGATTGGAAATGGCACCACAATCTGCACAGGGGTTGCATACAGACCCCTGACTCAGGGGAAGAAATGGACAAGGAAATGATAGAAGGCATCCTTAGGATGGCAGAAAAAGGGGAGATAATGCTGATGAGGGACCTGAATATGCCAGATATTAAATGGAGCACCTTTGCTGCAGCCACATACAAGAGCAGGGCCATTCCCAATGCCCAATAGGGGCATGCCTCAAACAGCTAGTTTTGGAACCCACTCAGGAGGGAGCAATCTTAGACCTGGTACTCTCAAATGGGGATGGAAAGAGGATCTCCAGTCTTGAAGTGGGTAGCCATCTGGGAACAAGCGACCACCAAACAGTGTGGTTCATGATAAATTTAGCTGTAGAGTCAAGCCATACAAAAGTGAAGGTACTGGACTTCAGGAGGGCTGATTTTGTCAAAATGGGACAGTGCCTCAGAAAAGCACTAGCAAACAGGCAAGAAGGTGGGGTGAAGCAACAATGGGGAAACATCAAATCCGCCATCACAGAGGCAACAAGCCTTTGTGTGAAGTAAATAAACAAACCAAAACGAAAGGAAAAAACACTATGGTTCTCAAAAGAAGTGGCGGGGAAGGTAAGGGAGAAAAAGAGGATTCAGGAAGTATAAGAAAACACAGAAGGAGCAGGATAGAGAACTGTACCAGTTAAAGCAGAAGGAAGGCGGGGAGGCTGTCAAAACTGCAAAGGCCCAAACTGAGGAAAAGATAGCCAACTCAGTTAAGAAGGGGGATAAAACCTTTTATAGGTACATTAGGGAGCACAGAAAGACTATGGCAGGGATACTGAGGCTGAATAAAGAGGAAGGTGGTTGGGCAGAGAGCGACAGTGAAAAAGCAGGGATACTAAACGAATACTTCTGCTCAGTATTCACAATAGAAAAGCAGGGGGAGATACCTAATCCAGTCAATAGAAGCACTCTGGATGGGGGGGTTGCTATTAGTCCTTTCACAGAAGAAAGGGTTCTGAAAGAACTCTTAAAACTGAAGGTGGATAAAGCAATAGGGCCTGAGGGGATTCACCCCAGAATTCTAAAAGAACTAAGGGAAGAACTAGTAACACCACTGACTACCCTTTTTAATAAATCATGGGAGGATGGTGTCGTACCTGAGGACTGGAGGAGGGTGGATGTGATTCCTCTTCACAAAAGTGGGAACAAGACAGAGGCAGGAAACTACAGACCTGTCAGTTGGACCACAGTGATAGGGAAAATGATGGAATCACTTCTGAAGGAAAGAATTGTTGAGTACCTAGAGGCCAGTGGGACACAGGACCCAAGGCAGCATGGATTCACAGCAGGAAGGTCATGTCAGACAAATCTAATTGATTTCTTTGACTTGGTGACTAAAGTTGTAGACCAGTTGGGGGTTTGGACATGACCTACCTAGACTTTAGCAAGGCATTTGACACAGTCCCGCACAAAAGATTAATAAACAAATTAGCCAGCCTGAGGGTGGGTCCCAGGGTGGTAGCCTAGGTAAAACACTGGCTGGACTACAGGACACCGCGGGTAATAGTAAATGGAGTCCACAGTGAAGAAAGGGGGGTTACTAGTGGGGTACCGCAGGGTTCAGTACTGGGGCCGGTCCTTTTTAATGTCTTTATACATGACATTGCAGAGGAACTGGAAAGGAAAGTATGTCTCTTTGCAGATGACACAAATATCTGCAACAGGGTTGATACGCAAGGTGGGGTGGAAAGGATGAAAAGGGACTTGTTAAGGTTGGAGGAATGGTCAAATGTATGGCAGCTTAGACTCAACGCAAGGAAGTGCAAAGTAATGCACCTGGGAAACAAAATCCCAGGGGAAGAGTACACAATGAGGGGTGAGATACTGACAACAACAAAAATGGAAAGGGACCTGGGGGTAGTTATATCAGATGACCTAAAGGTGGGCCAGCAATGTGAGAAGGCAGTAAGGAGGGCTGGGGGGATACTGGGATGCATAGGGAGAGGCATCACCAGTGGAAAACAGGAAGCTGTTGGGCCTCTGTACAGACAGTTGGGAAGACCACATCTGGAGTACTGTGTACAGTTCTGGAGACCCCATCTCCACAAAGACATAGACAGGGTGGAGGCTGTCCAGAGGAGGGCAACCAAAATGGTGCAGGGTCTGCACCAGAAGACATATGAAGAAAGACAAAAGGAGCTTAAGATGTATCGCCTCAAAGAAAGGAGGGAGAGGGGGGACATGATAGAAACTTTCAAATACCTCAAGGGAATCAACAAAGTCCAAGAGGGTAGCATCTTTCAGAAAAAGAGGTGTGCAAGAACAAGTGGGCACAATTTGAAGATAGAGGGATGACAGCTCAGAGGTAATGTGTGGAAGTATTTCTTCACAGCGAGGGTTGTAGATGCATGGAATGGCCTTCCTGAGGAGGTTGTAGAGTTAAAAACAGTGGGTGAATTCAAGAATGCATAGGATAGACATAAGGCAATTCTAGGTGGGGGGTAGGAGCAAGTAGGCTGTTGGTTAACTAGGATCTGCAGCTTATCTGTTAGGTAGGGAAATAGGCAGACTAGGCGGACCAAGCAGTCCTTATCTGCCATCAAATTCTATGTTTCTATATTCTATGGCTAAAATAGAATAGACAGAAGAGTTACACATTAAGCAATTGGAGAGACTACACAAAGGAGATGAGAAACAGCCCAATAGGCCTAGTGGGATACATGGAGTACAAGACAGAACACTTATGGGAACAGGCCAGAGGGTGAAGACAAGGGGAAGAGAGGGTCAGCCTAAAGGTCCCATCAGCAAGGTTTATAGGGGAGAGGAGAGTGGGAAGAAGAGAGGGAGGATGGAGGAGGTGGAAGAGGGGGCAGAATGAGGATCCGGGTGGAGTGCATAAAGAAGGGTATGATACGGAGGGTGACTGCCAGAGAGGGCTGGGAAGGGAGTGTGAGTTTAGGGGAGTGGAACAGATGGGGAGGGGATGACGGGGCAGGATGAAATGCATACAAGTCAGTTAAGTATGGAGGGTGGAAAGGTAAGGTAAGTGCAGGTTGCTGAGGATAGACCTGGTTAGTGGAAACAGCCACAGCTGGTGTTTGCAACTAGTTGTTGCCGCAACTTCCACTTAAAGGAGCCCAGGGTTGCAGCTGAGGAAATTTCTCTGTTGAGGGAGTTAAACCAAAGCGGGGCTCAGTAAGCAAATGACCTCTGACTTTGGGAGGTAAGTCCCAGGAGATGGCAGGGGTGTCAGTGTTGGGATGATGCCAGTGTCCTGAGGGGTCCTCAGGTCAGTCAAAGGAAGGAGCATAAAAAAAAATTGTAAATGTTAAAACAGTCAAAAATGAGAAAGAAGGAGTATCACATAAGAAATGAGTGAAGAGCCATTTCAAATAATAAAACTCATGGTCAAAATGTTCACCGCAAGCATGCAGCACTGCTGTAAAAATGAAGTACACAAGCTGTACTTCTACTGGTCACTAGGATGAGCTTTCCTGTGGGAAATTCACTAGGCAAATCTACTAGCCAAGATATTTATACAGCCACATCTTTTCACATATTGAAATGTTACATCATATTGGACTTTGCAGAGGCATCACCCCCCACCCCCTTCATCTTTCTATTACCTCCTATTCAGTATAGCTTGCATTTGTTTATTCTATTCTATTGGAACGTCTGCATCATATCCCCCCCCCCCCATCCAGGAAGTATCATTATACAAATGCAGGAGAAAAGATCAGATGAACAGGTTGTAAAGTAAGAAAATTAATTTAGAACGAAAACGGAAATAAATTGAGACTAATCATTTTCCTACGTTGTCAGCATTGATGCTGTAGAATACAACAAAATACCTAAAGGAATAGTTTGGGACTGGCTTCCACTCAGGGACCTTTGCTCATTGTGCTGCCTCTCTGTTTCTCAATATTTCTTGCAAAGTTTGCTGGCTACTACATACCTGCTGAGATGGCCAGGATGTCCACTGAGTGATGCAAGGACTCGCCGCCTTCGGGCATGTTGGTTGCGGGGGACCAGCATGTGCAGCCGAGAAGAAGGAAGCAGTCCTGACCAAATGCAGTGGATCAGTACTTACCGAGACTGATTCCTTCAGCAGGGATTTACCAGTGAAAAGGTTGTGAGTTAGAGGGAGTGACCCGGTCCAAGTGTAGCGCGATCTGTACCTGCAGTGACTGCAACAGAGTCAGCAATCTGTTCTGTCGAATAAGCAATACCATCCGATGAACTTTCAAGAAACAAAGATCCTGTTTTCATACATATCTCAGTAATAAATAATAGGAAGAAGAAGTGCAGAGCTTATATGAAACAAAAGCTGGCTTGTGCCCAAATTTTATATTTTTTCAAAGTTCTTCTGGGGCAGTCAACTGCTGTTTAAGGCTCTACTAAAATTATTGGTTTACAGCATCATTCTTTATCTGTAATATCATCAGCCTACAATGTAAAAATAAAAAAAAAGGCCCTGTACCCAGAGACTCTTTACAGCAAAACATTCAAGAACTGTTACTACAACAGCACCACCTACTGGCCAAAGCCTAAATAACAGCACTTCTTTTTTTAACAAACATATTTGCACATTGGCCTGGACATTCAAAGCAGTTGCACATGGCGCAACAGGGTTGCACATGCGCAACTGCGGAGATGCTCCATAGAGCGATATTCAGTGGGAGCAACTGCACAGCTCAAGTAGCAGTGCGCCAATGCACAATAGTAATGCATGCATGCATGCACAAGGGCAAGGGGCGTACCCATGAATAAGCAGCACAGCGCGATATTCAACCCCCTGACCAATGGTACAAGTGAGGAGCAACTGCGAGTTGCGCAGAGCAGACTTAAGCCTATAAATACAGGGAGCAATTAGGAGGAGGGCGCTTGCACCAGGGGGAGCAGGACAGAGGGAGACAGACAGGCAGTCTGAGACAGGAGAAAGGGGACAGGGAGCGAGGAAGAGAGAGAGAGAGAGAGAGAGTGTGAGAGACAGAGTGAGAGAGAGAGAGAGTGAGACAGACAGGGAGGCTGACGTAGGGGGTGAGAGGGAGTGGGTGCCACACAGAGCCACCAGACCCAAGGGGAGCAACACAGGCACCCACAGGGGTGGTCTAAAGATCCTGCAGGCAATAGCCAGACAGGGGCAGGGTACGCAGGAGGGGGCCAGCCAAGTGACAGGCACTGCCCCACAGAGCCAGGAGGGCCAGTCGAGCCGGACACCCAGCGGGTGACAGGACAACAGGGGCCATGGCCAGTGCAGCATTCCAGATGGAGGCCATAATGAGGGATGTGAGGAGGCAGGAGGCTGAGAAACATGGCTGTGGAAGGGCCCATCAGTGGTACACCCGGAACAGGCGGTACCGGCCCCACATCAGCTTCGAGACCCACGCTGACACAGAGATCGTGGGCTGATATTGCCTGAACCAGGTGATTCTGAGGCAGCTCTGTGAGCTGTGCAGTGATGAGATGCAGGCACCCACTAGATGGAGCCACGCCCTGACAGTGGAGATAAAGGTAACAGCTGTCATGTGCCTGCTCACCACGGGCACCTTCCAGAGACCAACAGGGGACACCACGGGCATAACCCAGTCGGCCACATCATGGCTCCTCACACAATTCCTCAATGCCCTGCTGCCACATGCTGCGGAACACATCCACTTCCCCAGCATGCAGGTGGAGCTTACAGCAACCATGCAGGAGTTCCACAGGGTAGCACATTTGCCTGGTGTGCTAGGGGCCATCGACTGCACCCATGTGGGCATCTGCATGCCACCTGGTGCAGAGGGGGTAGCCTACATCAACAGGAAGGGCTACCCCAGCATCAACTGCCAGGTGGTGTGCGATGCCAGGGGGTGCATAACCAATGTCTGTGCCACACACCCTGGGGAGCACATGATGCCTACATCTGGCACAGCTCGGCACTGTGCCACAGTTTCAAGAGTGGGGACATCCCCACAGGACATCTAGTGGGTGAGTATGGTGAGACCACAGACAGCAGGGTACAGCAGGGCATGGAGCGGGGGTGGACAGGGCGAGGGAACCACCATGTGCGACTGGGAGGGGCATGGGCCACAGTGACAGGGGTCACAAGGCTAACCATCCCTCTCTCTTTCTCTCTCCCCACACACAGGAGACAGTGGCTGCCCACTCAGGCCCTGGCTGCTCACACCCTACTAGCTCCAGTCATCCCCAGTGGAAGAGCAGTACAATGAGGCACACGCCAGCACATGGAACATCATTGAGCGTGTGTATGGGATGCTGAAGGCATGGTTCCATTGCCTGGACTGGTCTGGTGGTGCCCTGCAATACAGCCCCTCGAAGACCTGCAGCCTATTCCTGGCCTGCTGCATCCTGCACAACATGGCCATTGACCATGGAACAGCTGTCGAGGCCAATGAGGGGAAGAACAGTGGGGACAATGCATGCGTTGGGGTGGAAAGTGGTGGGCAGGCCCCCCCCCGGGGCAGAGGGATCCCCGGCTCATGTGGCTGGCATGCCACCGGCGAGACACGATAGTGAAGGAGCACTATGGTGCACACAGGTAGGTGAACACACATTTGCACAGAACCGACACAGTGGCAGGGCACACAGCCATGTGTGGGCAAGGCCAGGGACATGCACACACAGGCATGGCACAGTGGCAGGGCAGTGCCACACGGCCACATGCAACACCACACCACACAGCACCACACAATGGCACACATACACACACAGTGGCAACCGCACGCATGCGACCGGGCACCAGTGCATGGCGTGGATCAGACGCAGGGCACTGGTGCACAGGCACAACCAGTGGTGAGATGGTATCATCATGCACACGCCACACAGGCCAGTGGCTGGGAAGGTGCACACACGGGCTGCATGCAGCATACCTCAAGGCTGCCATGACCATGCCATACACACACACAAAATGCCCACATGCACACAGCATGGTGGCTGCAGACTGCTGACAGGAGGGCGTGCACATCAGGTCCTCCATGCAGTCACATGGCCGCCGTGGACACGGGGACAGCCATGCCGTGGCTGCCCATCAGTCGCAGGCTGCGCAATGGCCATGGGGGAGTCTGTGACCACCCCCCAGGGGTAGGACTGTGGGACTGTGACCGGGTCCTTGCAGGGGTCTGCAGGCTCCTAAACAGGCTGCACCAGGTGTGTCTGGGATGCCCACAGCACAGCCTGGCATTGACACAGATGGGGTCGCCCGACGCCATGGCTGTGGGTTGGACAGTGCACTCCATGGGGTCTGTGGCAGTCAACCACGGCTTGTGGCAGCCAGTGGGAGCAAGGCTGACCGAGATTGCACTGGCAATGCGGTCCAGGGCTGCGGTCGTGTCCTCCCGCAGGCATTGCCTGGCTTCCAGGACCTGTGCAGTGCCCCTCTCGCACTGCTTGGCAGCCTGGCTTACCTCTGCATGGAGTGCCAGCACCCCAGCCATGAGCAGCACCTGTTCCTCCATGGAGGCCCATGGCAATCGGGTGTGCTCAGCCAAGGGCTTGGTGCTCTGGAGCGCATGGGCATGGTGCCGACCCAGCGGTGTCATACAACTGCACTGCACGGCCCCTTGCTCAGGTGGGGGCCGCGCAGCGTGGCTCTCATGGGGATGGGCAGTGTCAGGTGCCCCAGCGGCAGATGCAACACACGGCCCCCCAACACCTCCTGCCATCTGCTGCTGCCACCCCTCCGGCCCCTGTGCATTGGTCAGTGCCTGTGCGGGTGCCCCACCACCCTGCACCACTGTGCCTGCACACACAGCAGTACCAGGGTCAGTGGCAGGCTGTAGTTCCGCCGCCAACAGGCCACCAGCCGTGCAGCTAGTGCTGGTGTTTGGTATGGGTGACTCCCCTCCAACAAGCCCCCTGCCAACCAGGACAATGGTCTGATCGTCATCAGTGTTGGGATCCCACCCTGATCTGTGTCTCTGCACAGAGCATGCCATGGCTGGCGTCCTGCTGGAACACAGCCAGGGCATCATCCGCCACCACGCCTGGGACATCCAGCTGGATGGTGAAACATAGAAACATAGAAACATATAATTTGACGGCAAATAAGGATCGCTTGGCCCACCTAGTCTGCCCATTTTCCTACCTAACAGATAAGCTGCAGATCCTAATTAACCAACAGCTTACTTCCTCCTACCCCCCACTAGGACTGCCTTATGTCTGTCCCATGCATTCTTGAATTCCCCCACTGTTCTTGACTCCACGACCTCCTCAGGGAGGCTGTTCCATGCATCCACAACCCTCTCTGTGAAAAATACTTCCTCACATTACCTCTGAGCCGTCCCCCCTCTATCTTCAAATTGTGCCTCTTGTTCTTGCACATCTCTTTTTCTGAAAGATGCCACCCTCTTGGACTTTGTTGATTCCTTGAGGTACTTGAAAGTTTCTATCAAGTCCCCTCTCTCCCTCCTTTCCTCAAGGGTATACATATTAAGCTCCTTTAGTCTTTCTTCGTATGTCTTCTGGTGCAGACCCTGCACCATTTTGGTTGCCCTCTTCTGGACAGCCTTCACTCTGTCTGTCTTTGCAGAGATGGGGTCTCCAGAACTGCACACAGTACTTCAGATGGGGTCTCACCAACTGTCTGTACAGAGGGATAACAACTTCCTGTTTTCTACTATTGATGCCTCTCCCTATGCATCCCAACATCCCCCCAGCCTTCCTTACTGCCTTCTCACATTGCTTGCCCACCTTTAGGTCATCTGATATAATTACCCCCAGGTCCCTTTCCATTTTTACTGTTGTCAGTATCTCACCCCCATTGTGTACTCTTGCCCTGGGCTTTTGTTTCCCAGGTGCAATACCTTGCACTTCTTTGCATTAAATCTGTGCTGCCATACATTTGACCATTCCTCCAACCTTGCCAAGTCCCTTCTCATCCTTTCCACTCCATCTGATGTATCAACCCTGTTGCAGATCTTTGTGTCATCTGCAAAGAGACATACTTTTCCTTCCAGTTCCTCTGCAATGTCACTTATAAAGACATTAAAAAGAACTGGTCCCAGTACTGAACCCTGTGGTACCCCGCTAGTAACCCTCCTTTCTTCACTGTGGACTCCATTTACTACCACCCTTTGCATCCTGTTGTCTAGCCAATTTTTTATCCAGGCTAACACCTTGGGACCCACTCCAAGGCTGGCTAACTAGTGTATTAATCTTTTGTGTGGGACTGTATCAAATGCCTTGCTAAAGTCTAGGTAAGCCATGTCCACAGCCCCTCCTTGGTCTACTACTTTGGTCACCCAGTCAAAGAAATCTATTAGATTCATCTGACATGACCTTCCCATCGTGAATCCATGCTGCCTTGGGTCCTGTGCCCCACTGGCCTCTAGGTACTCAACAATTCTTTCCTTCAGAAGTGATTCCATCATTTGACCTACCACTGAGGTCAAACTAACTGGTCTGTAGTTTCCTGCCTCTGTCCTGCTCCCACTTTTGTGAATAGGAATCACATCCACCCTCCTCCAGTCCTCAGGTACCATCCCACCCTCCCATGATTTGTTAAAGAGAGTAGTCAGCAGTGTCATTAGTTCTACCCTTAGTTCTTTTAGAATTCTTGGGTGAATCCCATCAGGCCCCATTGCTTTGTCCACCTTCAATTTTATTAGTTCTTTCAGAACCCTTTCTTCAGTAAATGGACTGGTATTGACCCTCGTCTTCAGAGTGTTTCTCTTGTTTGGTTTAGGTACCTCCCCTCCTCTTCCTTTGTGAATACTGTGCAGAAATATTCATTCAGTATCCCTGCTTTTTCATTGTCACCCTCCACCCACATTCCCTCCCCTTTATTAAGCCTCAGTATCCCTCCTTTGGTCTTTCTTCGCTCCCTAATGTACCTATAAAAGGTCTTATCCCCCTTCTTCACAGAGTTGGCTATCCTTTCCTTGGTTTGGGCCTTTGCTATTCTGACTGCCTTCCCAGCCTCTTTCTGCTTTAACTTATAAAGTTCTCTGTCCTTCTCCTTCTGTGTTTTCTTATATTTCCTGAATGCTATTCTTTTCTCCTTAACCTTCCCTGCCACCTCTTTTGAGAACCATAGCGGTTTTTCCTTCGTTGCGTTTTGTTGATTTGCTTTACACAAAGGCTTGTTGCCTCTGTGATGGCTGTTTTGATTACTCTCCATTGTTCCTCCATCCCTCCTTCTTGCCTGTTTGCTAGTGCTTTTCTGAGGCACTCTCTCATTTTCCCAAAGTCAGCCCTCCTAAACTCCAATACTCTTGCTTTTGTATGGCTTGATTGTATGGCTGTGTTTATCGTGAACCACACTGTTTGGTGGTCGCTTGTTCCCAGATGGCTACCCACTTCTAAATCTGAGATTCTTTCTCCGTCCCCATTTGAGAGTACCAGGTCTAAGATTGCTCCCTCCCGAGTGGGTTCCAGTACTAGCTGTCTGAGGCATGCCCCCTGTAGGGCATCAAGAATGACTCTGCTCTTGGATATGCCTGCAGCAAAGGTGCTCCAGTTAACATCTGGCATATTCAGGTCCCCCATCAACAATATCTCCCCTTTTTCTGCCATTCTAAGGAAGCCTTCTATCATTTCCTTGTCCATTCCCTCTCCCTGAGATGGGGGTCTGTATACAACCCCCATGTGGATTGTGGTGCCATTTCCTGTCTCCAGGGTGACCCAGAGTGCCTCATCTGCTCCCTGTTTACTCTTTAGTTCTGTTGCTTTGATCCCTTCCTTTACATAAAGAGCTACTCCTCTTCCTCTTTTACCCTCCCTGTCCCTCCTGTAGATTGTGTATCCTGGTATGTTGACATCCCAGTCATGGTTCTCTGTGTACCATGTTTCTGTGACTGCCACAATATCCAGGCAACCCTCTTCCATCAAGGCCACTAGTTCAGGGAACTTGTTACACAGACTACAGGCATTGGTACTCATCACCCTCCACTTTTGATGACCTTACCTTTTAGCCCCATTCCTGTCCTTACTGCCTTTGCCTTTTTCACATTTACTTCTGCCTCCTCCTAATCTTCTCTACCTTGTGTTTACCTCAATAATTACTGTTGTTTGTGGGGAGGCTGGGATTCCCTGCTCCTTTTCAGTGCCTCCCCTTGGCTAGTTTAAATGCTTGCCAATGAAGCATTTAAACCTCTCACCTAGGATCCTGGTTCCCCCCTGGACAGATGCAGACCATCGCATCAGTATAGGTCTGCATCCCTCCAGGTGGCTCCCCAGTCCCCAATGAAGCCAAAACCCTGAGCTCCACACCAGTTTTTCAACCATTCATTGAATTCCCTGGTGAGGAGTACCCTAGCATCACCCTTGCCATAGACAGGCAGCACCTCCGAGAAGATTACTGTATGCGCTACTTGTCTAAGGTCCCTCCTCAACTCTACAAACTCCTCTTGCACTGCTCTGATCCCATTACTAGCCAGGTCATTTGTCCCTCAGTGGACAATAACATCCAGCTCCCTCCCTCATGCAGCTGCTCCCACGATCCTGAGGATTCGCTTCCTGTCCCTCCAAGCCGTGGCACCAGGCAGGCACCTTACCTCTCTCTCCTCTTCCTCCCCCATTTCTACCCCCCTAATGATTGAGTCCCCCACCAGGAGTTGTTTCCTTCCCCTGTGGGGTCTCATGTTACCCTCCTGTGGGTCTCCTTTGTGAAAGTTCCCAGCATCCTCCTTGGTCTCCACTGCAGGTGCCTCTGTAGAGGAACCACTATTCACCAGAAGAGCGAGTGAATTGTGGAGAGGTACAGCTGGAGGGATGCAACTCTGTTCCACCACCCTCTCCCTCCCTGAGCCCACCCTGGTCCAGCCTCTCCTCTTTCTTGGCAACCTCTGAGGTAGTGTCATTGGCACTGGTGGTCCCTGGGTGGGGGAGGAGGTTTCATAAATCTTAGCCAGGTCAGCCTGGAGACGGGCAACCTCCTCCCTCAGACCAGAGAGGTGCCTGCAAATAGGTCAGCATCGCAGCCTCCAGAATGTCTCCCGGAAAACTGCCGCCCCACAGCCATTGCACTGCACCACTCCTATCATGTCTTATTTTGTGTCCCCCCCTCCTGTTTCTCTGCATGCTTACTCTGTCCTCTCATTACAACTCTCACCCTTCCTGTTCTGGGACAGTAACTTCCTATATTCTTCAGTAGCCTTCTTCTTCCTTGCTCAGTGTCAGACCACCAACAGCTGGGGAGAGTGAGCTACTTTTTTCCTTTAGGGTTGACAAAACCAATGTTTCTCTATGATCCTTCCCTTCCCTTCCTACTGCCAAACAGGAAGTTCCTGTTGACAGTCAAATCCAGTGGCTATAAAAGTAGAACTGGTTTAGGGTGGGTGGGATGGAGGGCAATTAATAAGAAAAAAGGCTAGCAACAGGAAGTTGTAATTTGAGTCACCTGCTTTTATAGTGTCTAAGCCACACCCCCAATTAAGCTCTCTCTCTTCCTACTGGTTTAGCAAAGTAAACTGATACAGAACCCTTCCCGGCACAGAACACACACTGACTTTCTTTCTTTTTTTAAACCCTAAATAAGGCCCCTTCTACTTCTAATAAAGTATCTGTTTGCTTAAACTCAACAGACACTGACTCCTGCTAAGATATAAGTGTTAAATTAATAAGAAAATGTAGCTTCTTTTAGTTAGCTGCTTTCTGCTCTACAAGCAAGGCTAGCAACAGGGTGGTGTCGGTCCCCAGCCTATCGGGCCCCTGGATGCCCGTGGAAGTGGATGGGTGGTTCTCCAGGGCTCGGAGGGCAACCACGACAGCTGCAGGTGCCCCAGCCACTGCATGCTGGTGAGCTGGTGCTGTAAAGGAACACAGATGAGTTAGAGCTGCTGACCTGACAGACCCCCCTTCCCCCCACCTGCCAGACATACCATGCAGTGGTGGGCTCCCTCTAGTCTGGAAGCCACTGCCCGGCACACACTCCACCAGACTACTCCGCATGGTGACTGCCACAGTCTCCTCCTGCGGTGTGAGCTGAGACACGGCGGCCTGGCCCCCACCTGTGGCCGACCTGGCGGCCCAGATGGCAGCCACCTTCTCCTTTATCCAATACTTCTCGGTGCCCACCTTTTTCTTGCACTCCTGTGCAGATTGCTGATGGCTGCTCTGCTGGTTCATGGCCTCCACCACCTCCTCCCAGGCCGTGGTCCTAGCCTGGGGTGTGCCAGTGGTGCCACTCAGCAATGGCTCCCTGTCGAGGTATGCCTCAAGCAGGGCATCAGCCTCCACACTTGTAAAGTTGGGCCTGCGCTTCCAGGCAGACCCACACTCCTCACCCTCCTCATGCTTGGAAATGTTGCTACCTGTGGACATGGAAATGTGGTTAGTGGCTGTAGTGGTCCACCCTGGCCATAAAGCACCCTGTGCCAGCCCTCCCCCAGCAGGCGCATCCTACCTCTGATGGTTGCAATACCGGTCCATGGCCTGTGATGTTGTGCAGCACCTTTATAGTGCATCACATGCAAATGAGCTGATGCACAACTATAATGACATGCAAATGTCCTCATTGCGCCCCAGATAGGCTGATGAGTGAATCTACATATGTCGGCTGAATATCATGCTATTGCACATTGCGCAATGAACTTGCTCTGGTGCATGTTGCTGCACAATGCCATGACATGCACAGTGCGTACCCGCCAATGTACACGTGCAACGGTGTTCGCTACCGCCTATCGTGCAGCGTGCGCTGAGTGCGCTATAGGGGCCATCATGCCCATGTGACATTAGCCCAATGGCATTCGAGGGCCATAGGCCCAATGGTGCTTGGGTTTCATGGGGCCTATGGTGCTCATGCACCATAGGGCCTGTGGCACTCAGGTGCATGGAGCCTATGGCGTTCATGCGCCATTGGGCCAATGGTGCATGAGCACTATTGGTCCCATGGGGTGTGCCGCCTACTTAGTCCTATTGTGTATTATGCATCGTGTGCCCAATTGCACACCCATGCACATTGCGCATGTTGACCCCTGCCCCTGCCATGCCCTGGGCCCCCCAGTGTCCTCTGTCCCACAAGCCGCTGTGGTCACGCCCATGCTGCACATCACTGGAGATGCACAATTGCCATGGACAGCGCATCTCCGTGTGAGGTGCGCATCCTGTGTACGTTGTGCATGTGCACTACTGGGCACCACTTTGGCATTATGCAGTACAGACTGAACATGCCACGTTTTGCCCCATACCCGCAATTGGAGCCAGGTCAAGCTCGTGAACCTGGTGGTCCAGGTGGAGCCCCATGCTGCCGGCCTGTTTGACCAGCAGCCCCTTGCAAGACCCAGGACCGATGTGTGGCAGGAGATTGCTGATGGCCTTGTCCAGGCCACTGGTGTGCTGTGCACCAGGGAGCAGTGTCGCCACCAGTATGGAGACCTGGTTCGGAGGAACCTTGCGAGGCTAAGGGCACTGCAGGTGTGCATCCGGAGCGGTGCCATGCCCCAGCCAGGTAATTGGGCCCCGACTGCATCCATGCTTGACCACTGTTCTATGGGGCTGGCAGGGCTGCATGCCATGTGGGGGGGGTTGTTGTAGCGCGACCTTTGGCATGGCATTGACAGTCACTGTGTACACTACGCATATGCCCAGTGGCCCCTACTGGGTTGGGGTGCACTCTGTGCATGAATGGTGGGGGCAGTGGGCCCATGTTGTGTCTGTGTTCTGATGTGTGCCTGTCTGTGTTCCCTTCCTAGGACCTGAGGCCTGGAGGAGAGCCAGGGTGGCTGGAGCACCTGGTGGTCCGCAGCAGGCCACTGCGGGCCCATCGGCGGCAGGTGGAGCCGGGCGTGTAGTGCCTGGACCAGCATGCGGAGCACCATGGGGAGCAGGTAGGCACTGTGCAGTCCTGCATTGTTGTGCAGGGTAGACAGCATGGGTGGGGATACGGCCTTGGTCCCCTGTGCCTTGTGCCATAGCAGCTGTGGTCGGCACACGGTGCAGTGTGCGTGTCACTAAAGGGCGGCCACTGCACATGTGTGGCAGCTGTTGGTGGTCTGGGTGTGCATCTGGCCACCACTTGTGCTGCTTCAGTTCCACTGCAGCACCATGCCACCTGTCTGCCGCTGTGCAGTTGGGTGGCCCTTGGGCAGTGGGTTCCAGTGCTGTGTGCCACTGTGGCTTGCTGGGTTGGCAGGAGGCATAGGCCCACTCACTGCGGGTGGCCGGGGTGCCACTCGAAGGGCATGTGCACCCACTGTCCGCTGCACACGGGGGGGGGGCCGGGGTGCTTTGGACTTGCACTGATCACCCGTCCCTTCCTCTGTCATAGGTGTCTGGAGGGGTTACAGGCTCCCATTCTACTGCCATCTGCTGCAACAGATCATTTTAATTATGTCACATACCATGGAGATGGCAGACCAGACCCGGTGGATCCTGCTCCAGGACTGGCACAGAGGGAGGTGCCAGACACAGGCCGGCCATGGCCAGCCTTGAGGACCACCAGCCCCCTTCATACCTCTGTCCTTCCTTCATCTACCTTCCCCCATCCACCTGTACAGGCCCTGTCCCCAGACCCCTTCTCACCTATGCCTACCCTCTCCTTTGTTACTTGTGTTGTGTTTAGCTGTGTTGCTTTTCTCCACTATATTTATTACCTAGTTACCCTTCTATGTCCGTGTCTGCTTTGCAGCTGGCGAGTGGGTCCATTCTACAGTCATGTGGTGGGTGACTGTGTGGTGCACCTGTGTTGTTGGGTGGTGCATGCATGGTGTTGGCATGCCCCTCGGTCAGTGGCTGTGCCTTGCCGTGGCCCTGGAATGGCTGTTCTGGATATGTGGCATGTGTGTGTGGTGGGTGCCATGTGTTGGAGTGTGGCTTGTCATTGGCCTGGCAGCTATGCCCACCAGTGTGTGGTGGTCTAGGGTGCCTGCCCCTGTACATCAGTGATGCCTATGCCCTGCATCCTCCCGGTGGGGGCACCGCTGCATGCTTGCACTCCATGTGCAGTGGTGACCTGTGTGCTGGCTGTGTCCATGCCAGTGTTCCTGGCCTAGTGCTCCCACCTTCCCGATCTGTTCCACCCCCCCTTCCCCTGTGCCTCTCTCTCTGCTGTGCCTCTGGCTGTTCCTGATGTGCCTTGCTGCATCTTCCTCTGCCCCTTGTATATCCTCGAGGAGGGAGGGAGGGAGGAGGTGATTCTGCCACTGTATAGGTCATTGGTTAGACTGCACCTGGAGTACTGTGTGCAGTACTGGTGCCCATATCTGAAGAGGGACATTAAGTTACTGGAGGGAGTGCAGCGCAGGACAACAAAGATGATCCAGGGGCTGGAGGACTTATCATACGAGAGGAGGCTGAGGGAATTTAACATGCACTCGCTGGAGGAGAGGAGGGATGGGGGGGACATGATTGAAATCTTTAAGTACATGAAAGGAATAAACAAGACTGGTACAGAGGGGCTGTTCAAAGTAAGGGAGGAGAGGGATACCAGGGGCCATGATATGAGACTGGAGGGAGTAAGGTTCAGGAGGGACATGAGGATATGCTTTTTTACAGAGAGGGTAGTAGCTGGGTGGAATGCATGTAATGTGTTGCCTGCAGAAGTGGCATCCAGTAGAACAGTGGACTGCTTCAAAAGGGGATGGGACAAGACAAGGGGGAGGGTCAATGTAGGGGAAGGATGGAAGGGAGGGGCAGCTGCAGAATAAGGAGTGCTAGCTGCACATTCGAGCATACTTGATAGACCTCTAGGCCTTTATCTACTGGCAAATTTCATATGTTCATATGTTTGTATCCCTGGTTGCGCTATTGTGCATTTCTGGTTGCTCCCTGGTGCACCTCTCACTGCGCCATGGTGCAGTGACTGCGATATTCAGCCATGCTGCACTGGCACATGTTGCGGTGCGCAACCATTGAATATCGCAGTCATTGCGCCATTGCGCAGTTGACTTGTGCTGCACTGGGGTTGCGCATGCCTATGGTGCATTTCTGAATATCCCACCCATTGTCTTCTCGGGGTGGAGTATGGTGGGATATTACCACTTTTCAGGTGTGCCCTTGTGCCTCTTTATGCATTTGAGGCATGGGTGACATCTGACCATATCACACACCCACTTGTACATTACTGATTTATAATAGATCATGTAAGGTCGACCAGGTCATCAGGGCACAGAGTTTCAGACACACTCTTGTCTCCAATCCCGTGTACAGTTGCACTATCATGCAGGCAGTTGGGCTGTTCCATCCTCTATGACTGAATGGGTGGGAGGGGTTAATAATCTAATCAATGGTTTTAAATAAAATCTTTCATTTTAGTGATACAAATTTTTTGAGTTATAATGCATAGACAGGGGCATTAATAGACTTTGGTTATGGAATAAGAGCATCATCATATACAAGTTTGTCAGCCAGAGTCAGAAAGTGAGCCCTGCACTCGAGCCTGCACTGGGTGACCTGTTTATATGGTAAGAACCACATCTTGGAGCCCACTGTTTTTCTACAGAGTTCTTTCTGCCCAGCCATGTTTGGCTTTTCAGAGATACACCCTGGACAGCAACAAGTGGGTAAACTAGGGTGATGCAGGTGTGAATCATCAACCTGGAACAGGAAAACAAAAATCACAATGCAAGACCAAAGCATTAGACTGCGTAATTTATTGGCAAAAAAGTGCAGAACTGTTCCTGTGCTTAGCTATACAGTACCCCTTCCTCAGGGAGCCTGAGGGCTCTACCCTGGTTTTGGGGATATATGCTGTTCTGGCCACTCAACCCCTGGTCTCTACAGGTCCAGTGCCACCCCAACATATCCTATGACTTCTCCTTCATGGTAGGGGCTCCAGGAGGAGAGCGGTCCTCAGCCCTGAGGCAGCCCATATGGTCCAGTGTCAGGTAGGCACTATGGCCCAAAGGAATCTGGGAACCCAGACCATCATATAAATGGTACTTGAGTTTTTCTCCTCGTTTCTCCCCTCCTCCCTCCTCCCCTTGGCGTGGCACAAGCTCCCTCAGGTCTCAGCTGCACTCAGTGATGTCCCTGCAGAGGGACAGAAACTCCCATGGCCTACTAACGGGGTTGCTATGACACTGGGTGCACAGCGCCATCCCTCCCCAACCATAGTGTATTGCTGAGCAGGAGCTGTTGTGGTCAGTTCTGCCTCTCTACACGGCACCCAGAGCTCATTCTGAACTTGGCTTGCCTGCATGGCAGCATAAGGTGCTGCCGCTAGGTCATCGGTGCTGCCTCTCTGTGTCCATTTTAATCAGCACAGTACCCCAGGCAGCCCAAATGCACTGCAACATCTCATTTACAGTGGGGTCCAACATCTAACCATCTTCACAAAGAAGCAGCGAAGCCTCAGTTTGGTATGGACTTGCACATCTGCTGTTTAGTCATTAACCATTTTTTTTTCTCCATTATTTGTTTGTGCTCCTCTGTCTGCTGGTCACTGTGGCATCCCCCCCACCACATCCCTGACCTTCTCATGGGCTTACAGGTTCCACTACTGTACTAGGATCACATAGGTGGTGGGTGGCCTGCCGTGTCAGTCATGCGGTGTCTGAGGGGTGGTGCCAAAGAGGCCTGGGGTATTTTCCCCTGTTTATTTTCTCAGGGCACTGGCACACATGCCTGGCAGTTCATATTAGCAGCTCTTCCCGTTGTGGTGTGCTTGGATTTGCTACCACCTGACCTGCACTTTCTGGCAGTCTCACAGCAAGATGCAGAGCCCTTCCACCCTCCCCCGTGGGAGCTGTCTGTGGGATTTTCAATTCTCCTGCCCTACCTCCTTCCCTGGCTTGCCACTGTTGACCCATACTTGTTTGGTGTCCAACTGGGAGCCTTCCTGCTATGCTGGTGGGCTTGCCATAGTCATTCAGTGTTTCTTCCAGGCTGACCCAATAGATACAACACCTTCAGAGCAGCTAGCAGTGTTAACATCCATGACCCGAGTTCCCATTCTGGCCTTTGATGATACAGCCTCAGCCTCCACTATGTGCGTGTTTTTTGGGGTGGAGGGACAGGGTTGCTCACCACCTTTCTTTCTCCTGGTGGTCAAAAACTGCAGTAGCAGCAGCAACACTTGTCTGTTGGGTGGGGGGTGACAGGTTTGCTCTCACCTGGCTATTCCCTGGTGACCAAATTGTGCAGTGGTAGCTGCAACACGAATCTATTGGGTTAGATAGGGAAGGAGGAGAAAAGGTCCCCACTGCACCACGGTACTGTGTGCATGTACGTGACTTCAAGGCTACTAAGAAAATGTCTCTGTGGGTATGGGGGACTAATAATAAAGTTGAGAAAATCCACAGGTCTGCAGATGACATTCAGTACTCTTGTGCCCCATGCCCACTGTCCTGGGATGGGACACTTTTCATTGTCCCTTAAAGGGGTCCCATTGTCCTGAAGGTGCCACCATAGAGGTAAGGGGAGCTGTGGGAGTGATTCTATACCACAACCAACAGGCTGGAGCTGGAAAGTGGCCTGGTGTTGAATAATGCATAACAGGGTTGACACGTGTACAGTTTTGGACAGGATCCTCTGGGTTTTTTCAATCTGGTCATCAGGTTTTTCAGAGAGGTAGTCTAGCAGTTTCTGAGCTGTGTTTGGGGTAAACAGTCTTTAAAATGGATGCTGTCAAAACATTCTTAGTTTTAGCTGCCTGTCTGACATGCACACTGCCACACAAGACATTTGCTTGCAAAACCAGCTCGTGTAGGAGCTGCAAATGATAGCTGTTAAGACCTTTAACAATACATTAAGCTACTCTGCTCTTCTTTGCATTTTGAGTGCTGTATTTTACCGATCACTGAATGATCACTCTGACATAACAAATGACTTTGGAGGAGGTCAAATGCACAGTCATAAAAAGCATTTGTCAATGCCGAATGTTTGCTTGCTGGTATTAGCATTGGACATGCAAGAGTTAGACAGATGCAGAACAGGAGTGGCAGTGAAGTATTGAACTCACGCCAACCCCGCCTCTACCCTGCAGAGATGGACAGGCATTCAGGTGTGCCTCTGGGTCATTGCCTGTAATGCTCATGGCATTTCACCTCACCCTATCCTGTAGACACTGACAAAAGTGTTGAGGTGTGCCTTGGGGTGTTCAGCGTCACAGTCACCCCATTTCATAAGGGCATACGATGAAATGGATGCAGTATAGGAGAATGAGATGAAGTCTGGGGCAGAAGAGTCCAAGGCACACCTCGATGCCTGTCATTGGCTTCAGGGTGGGGGTGGGGGTGGAATGGCATGAACATTACAACCGGCCATCCAAAGGCACACCCCTGATGCCTGTCTGTCAGTACAGGGTGGAACGTTATTGTTAGAAACCCTGATGCACCAGGCATTTGTTGGTATTTGCACTACAAATTTTCAACATGTCCTTTTTGTGACCCCCCACCTCATGAAAGCATTTGGGACCTCTTCTCATAAACAGTGGCTCTGTGATTTTGTTAATGTGTCCCACACTTTGAGTTCCCACAGTGACTGTGCCATTCTGCACCAGATGTGTGAAAACACAGACTGGGCAGGAAGAATGACAGCTGTACCATTCATAGGGAGGTGTGAAGAGATGGCAGTGTTGAAAATCTGTAGTGGAAATATTAAAAATGCTCGAAATTCTGAGTGTACACGGCAACTGCGCAACACATGCTCATACCGCAGTTGTTTAGTGGAATTATTTCACCAGATTTTCAACATAGGCATTTTGTGACATCTGCTCATGAACACTGTCACTATGATTTTTTTCAATCTGTCCGGAACACATTTCCCACAGCGACCGTGCCATTGTGCGCCACATGTGCAAACACATATTTCGGGCAAGATATGAAAAATGACAGCTGTACTGCTCATAAGGTGGTGTGAAAAAATGGCAGTGTCGAAAATCTGGAGTGAAAATATTTCAAATCTGTGAAGTTATGAGGGTGCATACAAACTTTGCAATGCACACTTGTAACACAGTTATTTTATGGACTTTTGTTACCAAATTTTTAAGATAGGCATCTTCGAACCTATGCTCATGAATAGTGTCACTGTGATTTTCTTAATCTGTCCTGAACACTGATTTCCCACAGCGACCGCGCTATTGTGTGCCGGAAGTGCGAAAACACATTTCAGCCAGGATGTGAAAAATGACAGCTGTACTGTTCATAAGGAGGTATGAAAAATTGCCAATGTTGAAAATCTGGAGTGAAAATATTACACATTCACAAAGTTATGACTGTGCATGGAAACTGCACAACACACGCTTGTAATGCCGTCTTTTTTTCACCAAATTTGCAACATAGGCTTTTTGAGAGCCCACCTCATGAACAGTGACACTGTTGTTTCGTTAACTGGTCCAGAAATGTGATTCCGCTCAGTGACTGTGAAATCACCTTTCAGGACTGAATAACACCTTGACAGTGACTGAATTCATGAGGAGGGGTTCCAAGAAACCAATGTTGAAAATTTGGTGCCAAAAGTCAAAAACATATCTGAGATATCCACATAAGTTGAAAAGAAAAAAAACATTTATGCCATTATACAGCTTACCGGCATTTCTTGTTTGTGATCAGCTTTGAAGAGTGCAGATGTGTTCCTGGTCCACCGAAGATCATCATTCTGGGCTCTGGAGGTAAGTATGAGGTGGGGGGGTGTCAGGAGGTGGGATGCACAGAGGGTGGCTGTGGGTTGGGGGAGGAGGCATGGGACTCAACGAAGGACCGTTTTCTTTTTTAACAGGGTTAAAAAAAAAAAGACAATGAGGGACTTTTGGCACACTGGGGTGGGCTCCCAGTGTGCCACCTGGATGTTTGTGGGGGCAGGGAGTGGCACCGATGGGGACTGGGCACCCCCATAGGCCATACAGTGTTGGGGGGAGTGCATGAGCACACTGGGGTGGGCTCTCAGCATGCTACTTGGGGGAGGGGAAGCTGGACCTGATGGGGATTGAGCACCCCATTGGCACATAAAAATGGATCTGTGTTTGGGGGGCATGATGCCGAGGGGATTTGGGCACCTCCTCGGCAAACTAAGTGCACAGGACACTATGCCGACTGGGAGTGGGCTTCCCATCAGCTAATGAATTGGTGAGGGAGGCATGCCAATGGGGATTGGGCACCCTGATGTCAGCTTTCATGGAGACTGTATCTAGCGGGAAGACCCGCCGCCATATTAACTCAAATGTTACACCAGGCAAGGCACTGCCTTGCAATGACGGGTCATTCCCTCATTACAGCAGTGAATTTGTTTCAACTTGGTGGCACCCTGGCTGAACTAGTGTTAGCAGCAGCGTGTCACTGCATTGGGGAAAGCAGGCCAAGCCTCAAAAGGCAATGGGGGCATTGGGCGACACAGTGCCGCACCTCCAAATCCCCACTTTTTTCCTAAGCTGTCATGAAATGTTTCTTGCGCATGCACGCAATCAAACATAAAAAGCAAAAAGGAAATCCAAAACACTTCTGATCATAGGAGACTTCATGATTTGGGGAGTTGATACCTATCTCCAGCCAGGGGTAATAGTCAGATGTCTCCCAGGTACATCAGTGTGGAGAGACACTGGCCACATTGCTAAAACTGTACAGGAAACAGGAGAAAACATTGATGTCCGGTACACGTACGGACTAATGATCTCACCAGCCGGTCAATTGTGGAGACCAAGGAACACCTGACCAGGCTGGGTGACAAACTATCATCCATTTCATCTGGCATCTCCTTCTCTGAGATCCTGCCAGTCTGGGGGGGGGGGCAGATGGATGGAAGGTCAGAGAAGGGGAGATAGGGGTGCTAAACATGTGGATCAAGGGCTGGTGCCAGGAAAAAGGACACGGATTTGTAGGTAACTGGCAACAGTTTTGGGAGTGAAAGTTCTTTAAATTTAATGGACTGCATCTGACTAAGGAGGGAGTCAGTGCATTGAGGCAGACGTTTGACGTCTTTACAGAATATTTAAACTAACAAATGAGGAGAGGGGTGCAGCACCCGATACTTTGAATGGGAAGAACACCCCTCCCCCATCAGCTAGTGATCAAACAGTAGTTCAGCATGTTTGTAGTTCATTTGCATCTCCAGGTAAGGAAAAAGGTCCATCTCCCCATACAACGTACAGGGGAAACGCCAGACATCGCCCAACAACTAACACACCAAAATATGGCCCATGCAAAATCATGTACACAAATGCTCGCAGTCTGGGAAACAAGATACCAGACCTGCAAGCAATAATGACAGAGGCTAAACTGGACATAGTAGCCATTAGTGAGACATGGTTCACCAGTAATCACACTTGGAAGACTTCAGTACCCGGCTATGTACTTTTCAGAAGAGACCGAGGTGCAAAAAGGGGGTGGAGGTGCAGTAGTCCTTTATGTCAACGAAAATATCAAAGCTACAGAAATTCAGAATGCACATAAGGAGCCAGAAGAACTGTGGATCTCCCCAGAAACAGGAAATGGGACAGCCATTTGAACTGGGGTTGTCTACAGGCCTCCGGACCAGGGGAGGACATAGACACATTACTGTTAGAAGATATACAAAACAATACAGCTAAAGGGGAGGTTCTGATAATGGGAGTCTTCAACATGCCAGATACAGATTGGTTAATACTGGCAGGAACATCTGCCAGAACTAGATACATAGTGGATTACCTGCAGGGAGGAGGGCCTCAAACAACTGGTACAACAACCCACAAGAGACAGGGCTATCCTAGATCTAATACTGACTTACAGGGAAAGGATTGTAGATCTCCAGGTAGAAGCTCACCTGGGGGTCAGTGACCATTACATGGTATGGTTCAATTTGGCCACCAGAACTAAATCATCCCATTCCAAGGCAAAAATATGGGACTTCAGAGGAGCTGACTTTGATAAGATGGCCAAGAGTGTTAAACTAGCCCTGGCAAGGAGAAATTTAAAAAAGGGGAGTACAGGCAAAGTGGGCAAGCTTTAAGGATGCAATACTTGAAGCAAAATCCCATTGTGTTAGTGAGAAAAGGAAGAGAAAAAGAAGAAGGAAACCACTTTGGTTCTCAAAAATAGTAGCAGAAAAGGACAGAGATAAAAAGGCTGGCCTTCAGGAAATATAAGGGAATGCAGCGGGATGAAGATACGTAGGCATACCAAACTTCCCTAAGGGAAGCAGGGAAGGCAGTAAGGCAGGCAAAGGCCCAAACTGAGGAAACACTAGCATGTAAAAGAAGGTGACACAACTTGCTATAGATACATCAGTGAAAGGAGAAAGTCCAGAGGGGGTATTGCTAAGATCAAAGGAGATAAGGGTGTGTGTGTGTGAAGAGGAGGACCATGTAAAAGCATCTATCCTAAATAGATACTTCTGTTCAGTATTTACTGAGGAGAAGGTAGGGCAGGGCCCAGAGCTCAGCACCAAGGACACGGGGGAAGGAGGTGTGCACTAGTCCCTTCACAAAAGAAAGGGTTCT
This sequence comes from Neoceratodus forsteri, assembly GCA_016271365.2. Lineage (NCBI taxonomy): Eukaryota > Metazoa > Chordata > Ceratodontiformes > Ceratodontidae > Neoceratodus > Neoceratodus forsteri. The sequence goes on along the minus strand of JADMNL010000028.1, from coordinate 184,527,681 downwards.
ACAAGAGCTCGATAAGCTCAGGGTGGACAAGGCATTGGGACCTGATGGCATACATCCCAGGGTACTAAAGGAGCTAAGGGTGGAACTAGCAGAGCCATTATCAGAACTATTTAGTGAGTCTCTGAGCACAGGAGAGGTCCCAGAAGACTGGAGAAAGGCTCCTGTGATCCTGCTCCACAAGAGTGGTAGCAGGTAGGAGGCAGGGAACAACAGACCAGTCAGTCTTACCTCAGTAGTGGATAAAATAATGGAGACACTCCTTAAGGAAAGGATAGTGCAACACATGGAATCCATAGGAGCAAAGGATCCAAGACAGCATGTGTTTACAACAGGAAGGTCCTGTCCAGCTAATCTCATAGATTTCTTTGACTGGGTAACCAGAGTGGTGGACCAAGGGGGAGCAGTTGATGCCACTTACCTTGACTTCAGCAAAGCTTTCGATACTGTTCCACATAGAAGATTGATTAATAAGCTAGGTAGGCTTGGGATGGGTCAGAAGTTGGTCAACTGGGTGGCAAACTGGGTGACTGGCAGAAAACAGAGAGTGGTGGTAAATGGAATACAGTCAGAAGAGATGCAAGTCACAAGTGGGGTACCTCAGGGATTAGTCCTGGGGTCAGTCCTCTTCAATATCTTCATCAGTGACATTGCAGATGGACTGAAGGGTAAGGTTTGGTTGTTTGCAGATGACACCAAGATCTACAACAGAGTAGATGACCCAGATGGGGTTGGCAGAATGAGAAGAAATCTGTATAAACTGGCAAAATGGTTGGAAGAGTGGCAACTGGGGTTTCATGCAAAGAAGTGCAAGATCATGCACATAGGGACGAGAAACCCTGAAGCCACCTATAGGTTGGGAGGGGAGTTGCTGGTAGTCACAAGGGAAGAAAGAGACTTGGGTATCATCATCATCACAGATGACCTGAAATCATCCAAACAGACCACTAAAGCAGTATGTAAGGCTAGGGGTATGCTGGGGTGTATTAGTAGGGGGTATCACAAGTCATAAGAGGGAAGTAATAATCCCTCTTTATAAGACACTGGTTAGGCTTCATCTGGAGCACTGTGTGCAGTACTGGAGGCCACACCTTCACAAGGACATTAACCAAACTGAAGCAGTCCAGAGAAGGGCAACCAAAATGGTGCAAGGACTACATCAGAAAACATATGAGGACAGATGAACGGAGCTCAATATGTATACCCTAGAGCAAAGGAGGGAGAGAGGTGATATGATTGAAACATTCAAACACCTTAAGGGCATTAACAAGGTAAAAGAGTCTAACATGTTTCAATATAAGAAAAATAGCAGGACGAGGGGACACAGCATGAGATTAGAGGGAGGCCGATTAAGGGGGTAATGTAAGGAGGTTCTTTTTCACAGAAAGGGTAGTGGATGCATGGAATGGCCTACCTCAGGAAGTTGTGGACATGACTACAGTGCAGGCCTTCAAACAGGCATGGGATAGGCATAAGGGAGCAATACAGATAAGTATGACTAGATAGGCCATTGACAGAGCAAAGGCCAATGGCATATTCATAAGGTAGAAAAAGGAATGGGCAGACTGGATGGGCCATGTGGTCCTTATCTGCCATCAACTTCTATGTTTCTGTGTTTCTATGTTCATATATAACGTGTCTTTTAAATAATTGATGCTGTTAGTTTTATAATTCTGCTGTTTTACTTTATTCTTACCTGCCACGGTTTAAAATTGTGAACATTCGCACAAGTTTCATTTTCAAATGGACCTTTGCCATCTGTGCATGAATTCAAATCATGTAATGCTTGCGCAATGGCATACACAGCATTATTAACAAGGTAGGGGATGCCTGAATGTGAAACATCTAGTAACTGAATATTACTTTCATCTAACTTCTCTGTTCCTGTGCAGATTCTGTATTGTGTCCATAAGGCTGTTCTGTTATCTGTGTTTGCACTGGGCCATTTGCAGCCATAAATGTGTTCCCAAAAAATGTTTATGTGAATGTCATTTGGACATGTGAAAGGATGGAGACTGTAGAGGAACTGTTGAAATCCAGCCATCTGACCCCCATGTGGTACATATATAATGGTACCATTTAATATCTTCAAAAACCTATTGCTGGCAAATGCAGTAGAGAGAGACCAGGGCTCACTAGCAATCCAAACCTTTTCTGGAATATTTTGTTTTGCAGCCTCCTCCATCAATGGATACGTGTTGTATTCATAGGCAATTATCATAATAACCTTCACAGATGAACTTTGAATTACTTTAACTATGCCTTGTATTTTTTCTTTGGAGAATACAATGGGGATAATTTCAAAGAAAGCTGTGCAAATACCACTTTTGAGCAATTGTTCTTTTAGGAGTTTGCCTCCCATTTCACCATAGTCAGTTCCCTCAGAAAGGATCCCTATCCAAGTCCAGCCAAAATATATTGCAAGTCGAGTGAACCCATATGTGAGGAACTGATCACTTGGATAAGTTCGGAGAAATGATGGGAACTGTACCTTATCGCTTAGCAGTGGAACTGATGAGCCATAGCTGATCTGGAAATTAAAAATCGGTTTGGAAAAGCAATTTATATATTTACTGAAAATATACTTAACAGAATCAAAATTAATTGAATTATGGGGAATAATGATTAAGGTGTGGCCATACTGCATACTATTGGCAGGGATCAGATTTACCATGCCCTTGAAGACCAGTCTCTAGCAGATATCTGAAATGCATGTTCACCTTTTTTGGGCTGAGATAACTGTCCTGCAAAATGACAATTCTTTTGTCAAAACCATCAACAAATTCTTTGAAACATTGGCCTCATAAATCAAATAAAGTAAACTTTGAAAATTGCCACAATTTTTCTGCTAGAAAATATTTGTCTGTCTTATAGCTTAAAGTCCTGAAAGGCAAACTGATGGCTTGGCTGTGTGCACATTCTATTTGTCATTGTAAGCTGTGAATCAGATGTAATTTTATATTAATCTTTACGTGACCTTTTATTGTGTTATTGTATTACTGTGTCATATGTTTGCATGTTGCATTGTATGTGTACCAGACATAGCTGAAAACAGCTAGTAAAACGTAATCAGGCAATCAATTAATCAATCAAAACAGGAGATTTGACCCCTAGCGGAGGCTGGGGGGTCGACAGCACATAGCTGCAAGCTTGGGGGGGGGGCAGGTCGTGGCAGGCAGCTTGACTGTGGCATGCATGGGGCGTCGTGCACCCAGTAGCTGGCATCATTACGCCATGACCACGGGAGAAAAACAGTGGCGAGCCCGGCAGCACAAAGATTTGTTCCCCCGTGGCGCCATTCCTGGAAGGGTGCCTCCCTGGCATGGATCTTTGGGGTGGGTTGAGTCACTCCCCACCACCCTGCCGTGAAGGGTAAGTCACGGGGTGCACAGGGGAGGGGGTCTGATGTCCAGGGATGGCGCTGTGGGGAACAACGGAGGGCGGGGTCGAGCGGAGCTCTGGAGGAGAGAAAATAATACCCAAAAAAAACAAACAAAAAAAAAAACAGGAGATTTGCATATTTATTTATTTGAAATTATCATAAAGATGGCAGGATGGCCCAATGAGATGTGATGTCACATTTTAAAATCTGTCAGAAGTAGCATTATAACAGTGAGCCTTGTGATGGTCTACTACACCCACACTATAGCATAGATTAAAGACTGTCAGAGGTTACTTATGACGGTCTGATACAACACATATACTGTATATGAATATCCATCACCTAGTGTCAAAGGAAGCATTGTAACAAAAAGCATTATAATACTCTTGGTTAATATGCATTACTAAGGTTGCAGAGACATGAGATTGTTAGGTCTGTTGAGAATGTCTCCCCGGGCTCGATTTTCAAATGTTAAAACTGTGATTCAATGTGCACGTGCCAAACAGGTATGACTTAAGTGGCACCTTGCATCATAGTTTGTGGTGATCCTGATTTTCGAATGCCAGCTGCAGTGAAATAAGAATGCCATGTGGCGAAGCCCCATGTGCAACCTTGTGGCAAAAGCAGTGGTGTGCCAGGTTGCAAAGGGCTTGCGCCTTAACACCTTTAGTATCATTCTGTGATACATATGGGTTTTCACAACTGATAAATGAACCAACAAGAATCAATAAAAAGAATCTGAGCAACAGCACACTACTCAACATCATACTGGTGAATAAACCCCACCTATTCACGCACACTGGAGTGCTTTTTAGTGATATAAGTGACCACTGCTTTATTGCTGGAAGTAAGATTATCCAACAAACTAACGCCCCAGCTAAATTCCTACTGAGGAGATCCAAGAAAAACTTCAATATTGAGGCTTATCTGCATGATCTAAATCACTCTACAAGATGGCAAGAGTTCTACCTAGCAGACTCTGTGGAAAAAGCACATCAGGTGTTAAACAGCTTAATACTAGGTGCCCTTAACACTCATGCACCAATCACTTGTGTTCGAATAAAAAACAAATCTTGCCGTTGGTTTTCAGCTGACCTTGAATCAGCACTGCTGGAGAGAGATAAGCTATGGAAAAAGGCGAGGAAGACTAAGAACCCAAATGACTGGACGATATTTAATAAAGCCAGAAATAGCTGTACCAGGAAAGTACGGGATGCAAAGGCTGCCTATTATAGGGCTGAACTCGACTCCTCCTACCACAATCCTGCCAAGTTCTGGAGCACCATTAAGGGCATAATAGGACAAGACTCTAGCACCTCACTACCAACCCAAATGCACCACGGTGAGGGTGTAATTTCAGACAGGCTGGAAATACTGGATGCATTCAATAACCACTTTACAACTGCTGGCCTTGCATTTGATACCTCTCCAGCTAATCTGCTACATGCACGATTAAGTTCCCAGTACACAGGGACTTGAGACCTGATTCCTCCTTCTCCTTCAAACCGGTTCTGTTGAAACAAGTGGAGGATCTAATTTTGCAGATGGATATCAAAAAGTGCAGGGCAGACTCCTTGACCCCTACTTTCTAAAGATTGCAATACATACACTTGCAGTTCCTTTAATACATCTTTTAATCTGTCATTAACATCTGGTTCTATTCCTGCAATGTGGAAAACAGCCCAAGTTTTCCCCTACTGAAATCAGGGGACCCATGGACCTCAAGAATTATAGGCCAATATCTATCCTTCCAGTGCTATCCAAGCTGCTAGAAAAATTAGTGAGCATCCAGCTAAGAGAATACCTTGAAGAAACTAATCTCTTAAATCCAGCACAATCTGGGTTTAGAGCTAGGCATAGTACTATTTCTGCACTGGCTAAAGTTACAAATGACTGACAAACCGAATTGGATAAAAAGAATAGTGTTTGTGCTGTATTCCTAGATCTAAGCAAGGCATTTGACACGGTGGACCATGAACTGCTACTCTCTTCCTTGCATTCCATAGGCCTGGATCCATCCTCCCTTACATGGTTCAGGTGTTACCTCACGGGAAGGACACAACAAGTGAAAGCTGCAGGTGATCTGTCTCCACTAAAACCACTTCTAAGAGGAGTTCCACAAGGATCTATTCTGGGCCCTATCCTTTTTGCCATTTATATTAATAATATTGATTCAAATCTTACCAGAGCCACTGTTCACCTGTTTGCAGATGACACTGTTTTATATGTCAGCAACCCATCGCCTACTACAGCTTGTGAAATTCTACAAGCGGAATTCTTCTTATTACAACATCAACTATTGGAAAAAAAAGCTTCTTTTAAATGCAAAGAAAACAAAAGCAATGCTGTTCTCCAACAAAAGCCACAAGTCCCTCCTCACTAAACAATCTCCCCCAGCTATCCACTATCCTGGAGAAAGCCTTGACTATGTAGAAAATTCAAGTACTTGGGTGTGTGGATAGATAGCAGGCTCGACTACACAGATCACATTGAAGAACTTCTAAAAAAGCTTTGCCAGAGACTTGGTCTATTCTTCAGAATAAGGCACTTCCTAACCAGAGACTCCAAGATGAGGTTGGTCCAGGCCACATTTCTCTCAGTGCTTGACTATGCAGATTTCCTTTACAGTCACTGCCCCATCTCCTACCTAAGCAAATTGGATACACTATACCACAGAGCACTAAAGTTCATAACAGATCTTCCATTTAACACTCATCACTGCTCTCTCTATGCTGCAGTCGGTTGGATATCCCTACACCTCAGAAGAAACAGAAATGCTGTATTATGGATTTACAGAGCATTGACTAAGAAGCTTCCAAACTATATATTAGACTGCTTCACACAGGTCACAGCTAGTACCTATGCCCTAAGAAGCCACAACTTCATCATGCTCAAGGTGCCTAAAGTCAACACCCGGCATGGGAGTTCTGCTATCAGCTATACTCTAGCTATATCATGGAATACTATACAGAAGACCCTGAAGCTGTTCAACTTGATATCATTAGCATCCTTCAAACATCTTTACCTAAGTCTCTTCCCAGATAAATGCAACTGCTTCCACAAGTTCTAATTTATTCGCATTCCTAACCCTCCCCCTCTCAGCCAGCCATCATAATTTGGCAATCCACTTCCCTATAACTTATCTCCACAGATCTCCCTCTCAGGCAGCCTTCATATTATGACAGTTCTGTTCCCTGTAAATTTATCTCCACAGTTCTCTCAACTCCTGGCTATAATCCTCGCCCACTCATTCCTGGCCCTTACCTTAGCCCTTATCACTCCCATACACCTCTTGTACTAGCCCCAGCCCATGTTCCAGTCCCTCATACCCCTTCCTACCTTATCACTTACCAGAGGCTATGATCACCATTTTTCAGTCACTCAAACACTGTGTCTCCTTGTCTACATTGGCTTGCCTGGGAACCTTGGAAGTTTTGGGTGCCATATGTTGAATGTATGTCATGATACCTCCATTGTTGATATGTATATATTAGGTTGTCTAGTATGCTTTTCATTGTCCTACCTTGTACTGTTATGTTTAATCAATTTCTGCCTTTTCTTACTGTATATATAAGTGTTTTGAATATATCTGTATATGTACCAATTATTGAACCTTGACCTTATCAGGTCCATCTTGCAAATGAGCTGTGCTCAACGATGTTCACCCGAATAAATAAAGATTTGATTGATTGATTGATTGGGCTAGGGTAGGGCAGCATCCCTTTGTGTGCTGTTTTAAAAGCCTGCTATGGTTGCAACAGTCAGAAGGTGGTCTAAGGGCCAGGTGTCACAGCCTGGTAGGATGGTGATTGTGGGGCTGAAAGGTGGGGCTGAGGGCATAAGACAGGGGTGCCTATGGGGTGACAGGGGCATGGCAGTGATGTACAGGGGTTGAGGTGGCACCCAGCTGCCACTGTCCCCAGCACTGTCAGCCGGCAGCAGTAGCTACAGGTTGCAGGGTACCATTAGTGGCTGGGAATGGTCACCTGGTGCTGTGACAGTGCCCTGGTACCTGGCTCCCCACATAGTCACAGGCTGCTGCCCACTGGCTCTGCTGGGGATGTGGCTCCTATGGGACAGGTGCCAGGGCTGTACCCTTCAAAGTGCCAGCTCCCAGTCCCTGTCTGCCAGCCCCTTTTACCCAGGCTGATCAGCTGCCCCTAATAGGACAGGGTAACCCCGCAGGGTGCCACCTCAACTCCCTGCACATTGTAGCCATGCTCCATTGCCCCCATGATCCTTATGTTCCTGGTGCCCTTCTGGCAAGTGTGTATTTACCCCACACACTGCCTCTCACAGCCCCTTGAGTGTTCCTGTCAGGCAGGGGATTGACAGAGCCTTCACCAAACACCACAGGTGCAGCAGCTGTCTGGTGCAACCCTGCAGAGGGGCAACTCTCAGGTCTTGGGTGCAGGGACCTCTTTTTCTAGAACATGGTGCAGGGTCCCTGCTGCACGAGATTGCTGCAGCCCTAGATTGCCACAAATTGCGGCTGTTTAAAGGCTCTTTGAAAATTAAGCCCCCTTCTTTGTAGCAGTTTTGAGAAGTAAATCCCTAATCCCTATATTCATCCAATTTATTTTTAAATTTATTAAAAGGTCTTGCCTCAACAAGCTCTAATAGTGAAGTATGCCCCTCTTAAAGAGTTACTGACGCTTCAAAGAAAACTTTAAAAAACATAATAATTAGATACAATTCTGTTTGCAATCCATGTATATTTTATATAGTTCTCTTCTACCCATAATTTATTACTAAGAATGTGTATGAATACATGACTGCTGTCCCTTAAGTATAGTTTGAGTTCATCTGACTCTATAGCTTACTCCTACCCTGATCATAATCATCCATTATGACATCACCGTCTGTTGCCATGGGAGTAACTATGATACCACAAGCAGTGCTCTATGACTTCAGGTGGTGAGAAAGCAGCAGGAATAGATGAACTTTTCAGGAGCAGAAATCCTGTTTTCATACAGATGACGTCAGCAATAAGTAATGGGGTGGAGAAATACAGAACTAATGGAAAATACAAGCTGGACTGTGTCTAAATATTATGTTTTGTTAAAGTTCACCTGAACATGTCACCAGCTATTTAAGTTAGTGTTACATTTGTTTGCTTCCATCTGCCATTTGTGCCCCCTAGTGTTGTGAGATGTATTCCTGTGTCCCAATCCTAGTTAACTCACAAGTGTGTCATATACAGCAATGAACATACATAATAAATCCCCTCTCCCCCCTCTTCTCTCCAGGCTATGCATATTTAAAGCTGCTAGTCTTTCTGGGAATGTGAGATTTTCAATTGGTTTATTTAATTTTATCACCTGTATTCTTTCTAGTGCACAGATGTATCATCTTCAGTAAGGTGATCCAAACCAAGATGAGTAATCTAAGTTTGGATGTACATATGAGATAACTAGCTGTACAATTTGCTCTCTGGGACTACTTGTAAAGGCTTTCCTGATACAACCCAATATTTGTCTTGTTTTCCTTACTGTCCATTCACAATGTATTTTTGCTTTAAAGTGTTTCATGATTAAAATCCCTAAGTCCTTTTCATTTTCAATATATGAAATTAAAGTTCCCTCTGTGTAGTATTTGTGTTTTTGATTTTTCTTCCCCACATGAATTTCTTTACATTTATCCATGTTGAACTGCAGACCATTGATTTTGACCCAGTCTGTTAGCTTATTCATGTCATCCTGCAGTGATTGTATTTCTGACAATGTCCCTGCTGCTCCTCCTAGTCTACTATCGCCAGCAAATTTGGATATGTTTTGTCACATTATGATGGAGATCAGATATGAATATGGTAAAAAGTGCTGGACCCTAGATTGATCCTTGTGGGGCCCTGCTAAGTACTGTAATGTCTGAGGAATTAAGTCCTACTTTTGTTTAACCTGTTTCCTACCTATACAGAGAGGAAGTTGTCAAAAATATATGTCTTGGTTGCATGCGCATACAGTATTAGTGAAAACATGGTTTACAGCCTTGAAAGGGTTAAAGGAATTCCTTTACTCAGGGACTAGCAAAAAATTGAAGACTTGACTTCATTGATTTCATACATCAAGGTCTACTTTGTCATGTCAAGGGAACTTATTAAGGAAAGTATTCATTCAGACTATTTGGCTTATAAGGCTATAAAGAACAACTATAAGAACTCTATTTTAAAAATGGGATTGAATATTAATAATGACTGGGAAGTTTGTATTATTTTGGAAAATAAAATGAAGGAAAATTATCCAACAAAACTACTGAGTAAAATGTATGGCACTCTTGTCTCTGTCCAGCTGGAATAGAATATCAATACTAGAATTAAAATAGAAAAGAATTCAGTGCAAAGGAAAATTTTACCTTATCAAAAAAGAAAACTATATATATATAAAAAATGGACATGCTACACAAAGGAAAAAAAAAGCTGTATTTTGGCTAAAAACAAATATATTCAATATAAATTACTTTCCAGGGCCCATCCTACTAAATAGGCTGGATATCTCCCCTACAAATAAATGTTGGCATGGGAGTAAAAGTACTGGTACTGTCACTGTTATAGGTTTTGGCCCCAAAATAAAGTCAAGACGGACCCAGACTCAAAAAGAATGGGAAAAGCACTTTGTGAAGCAGTTGAATTAAATCCTCAGAATTACATATACTCAGGGAATTAATCTTGATCCTACTGAAATAAGATTTTTTGTTTTGGCAACCATGACCACAAATAGCCTCGCCTTGGAAAGCTGGAATTCCCCAAATCTGGATAACTTAAATGGACAGCAATGGTTTAATATTTTTAAAGACACACTACTGATTGAGCATTTTATGGATCATGTTTATATGGATTTGGACCTCAAGGATGCAAGCAGTAAAAGGTTGCAAAGCTTCCTCCCCATCCTTTAAAATTAGCTAGACTGATCCTAGGTTCCTGTCAATACAACATTTTTAAAAGTTTTTTAGTTATAGCCCTATTATTCTTGTTTTTCAATGATTTTTAACTCACACATTCTGTTGTTTTATTGTTATAAGAAATACATATAATGAATTGGAGATGTATATATTGTACAGTAAAGAAAATCAATAAAACCAGTATTGTAAAAAGAATAAAAAATTTGATTTCTGTCCAAAATTTGAAACAAGAAAGATGCATATGGTATAAAATGATGCAAACTCCATTTTTACCCTTTTGTTCCCAAAATTATTTATTTATTTATTTAAGAGTTTTATTAGGAAGGCATACTGAGCGGGGTACCGCTCGATTCCAGATGTGTCCTGGGGGAAGGGGACAATGGAGCATACAAATAATAGTCACAAGGAAGTTGTACATCATATGTAGATACACTTACATACAGATAATAGAATATATATATAATATGCATATATAGATATGTAACAGGTAAAGAGGAATAAAGCCAATATATACAGATGCAGAAAGAAGCAGTCTGGGAGCAAAGAAGGGTGTACAATATATGGGCAACTATATGGGCATTTGCATGGCTATGTATGGTGGATTAGTACAATTGTTTTTTTATAATAGAAATAAAAACACAATAGGCAAAATTACACAAAAAAAATTTGCCACAGTTTTGTGTGGAAGTTGCGTGTGTCACTAACTCTGCTCTACCTAAACATAATTTCTAGACAGGGGAAGAGTGCTATGAGCACTAGGCAAGGAGCATGGGGAGCTGCACAGCTACAGGCCCTAAATACAAGAAGGGGACCGGGGCACCTACTCCTTGGTAGCCCGATGTGCAGGTGCATGTTGAGGAGAAATGTACCTTGAGGAGGTAAATTAGATGCAAAGTGTTGGAAAAGTCTCGAATGCCTGCTAGCAGTGCATGCCAAAGTTTTGGCATGAGGTATTTGAAAGCCTCTTGGCCCTTGGATGTGTACATAAGTGGAACATGGAGAAGCCAGGAGTTACCACTCCTGAGAGAATAGGCGGGCTGTGATAGGGCTGAGAGGGCAGATTCGAGGTGGGAGGAAGGGACTGTACCCAGAATTTCACTGTGATTGATGCTGTGGATGTGTCTACGATCATGGAGCGATGTTAGATCAAGGGACCTGTAGAGGTCACAGTGATGAGTCAAAGGGGGGTAGTAAAGGGCAAAGTGACAGAAGGAGTGGAAAAGAGGATCAAGGCTGGCTAGGGCAGATTTGGGAGCAGCAGCGCTGTAGACTATATCCCCATAGTCAACTTTAGGGAGGATCATCTTCTGAACAATGTCCTTACAGGTTGCCAGAGGGATGCTGCCCTTGTTCTGATATAAGGCTCCGAGTTTAGGGTCTAGTTTCTTGTGGATCGAGTCAATGTGAGTGGAAAAGCCAAGGTACTGGTCAAGCCAGACCCCAAGGTATTTGAAGGAGGTGCAAGTCTCTAAAAGAGTCCCCTCAGTGGTGAGGAAAGTAGGGGTAGAATGGAGTTGGGAGAGCCTTTGCCTCATCCCAAAAGTTAGGGAGACTGTTTTCTTGAAGTTAAGAAAAAGCTGGTTTGAGAAAAACCAGTGCTGTACCGCATTAAAATCCTGCTGGAGTATAGAGGCCACTTCCATAAGGGAGGGGCCTGATGCGTACAGTATGGTGTCATCAGCGTACAGGTGAATGGATGTGTGTGGGCAGACTGAGAGTAGTTCATTTAGAAAAATAGAGAAGAGTATCAGGCCAAGGACAGAGCCTTGTGGGACCCCAGTGGTAATGGGGAGGTTGGAGGAAGTGTGAGGTCCAATTCTTACTGATTGTGATCTACCTACCAGGTATGAGTGAAACCATTTGGTGGTAGCACCTGAGAGTCCAGCACTAGAGAGTTTGGAGAGCAGTAGGGAGTGGGAGACTGTGTTGAAGGCTTTTGCGAGGTTGATGAAAATGGCTGCGGTGATGTGCCCTTCATCCATGCCAGTGAGGATGGCATCAGTGAGCCTTAGCAGGGAGGTAATAGTGGAGTGTGATTTCCTGGATCCTGATTGATAGGGCGTGAAGAAAGAGGAGGAGTCAAAGAAGGAGGAGAGTTGGGCTAGAACAAGGTGCTCCTGTAATTTGGCTAGGATGGGGAGTAGGGAGATAGGGTGGTAGTTTCCCAGTGCCAAGGGGTCACCCCTTTCAGGAGGGGGATGACAGTGGCATGCTTCCAGTCAGATGGTATGTCAGCAAGTGAAAATGAGAGATTGAACAGAGCAGCCAGTGAGGTGGCAATGGCTGGGGCAGATAGGTGTAGCATTTTGGAATCAAGTCCTGAGTGGCATTTGCCTTTTGAGGGGTTGAGTGACCACAGGGCTTTTAGCACAATGGGCAGGGTAACCCAACAAAAAGAGAAGCCAGTAGCCTAGGAGGATGTTGGCATCGGAGGGTGCATACTGACAACAGTAAAAATAGAAAGAGACCTGGGGGTAATTATATCAGATGACCTAAAGGTGGGCAAGCAATGTGAGAAGGCAGTAAGGAAGGCTGGGGGGATACTGGGATGCATAGGAAGAGGCATCAATAGTAGAAAACAGGAAGTTGTTATCCCTCTGTACAGACAGTTGGTGAGACCTCATCTGAAGTACTGTGTGCAGTTCTGGAGACCTCATCTCCTAAAGACATAGACAGAGTGGAGGCTGTCCAGAGGGGCACCCAAATGGTGCAGGATCAGCACCAAAAGACATACATAAGAAAGACTAAAGGAGCTTAATATGTATACTCTTGAGGAAAGAAGGGAGAGGGACATGATAGAAACTTCAAGTACCTTAAGGAATTAACAAAGTCCAAGAGGGTAGCATCTTCCAGAAAAAGAGATGTGCAAGAACAAGGGGCACAATTTGAAGATAGAGGGACAGCTCAGGGGTAATGTGAGGAAGTATTTTTCACAGAGAGGGTTGTGGATGCATGGAACAGCCTCCTGAGGAGGTCGTGGAGTCAAGAACAGTGGGGACTTCAAGAATGCATGGGACAGGCATAAGGCAGTCCTAGGGGCAGGTAAGAGGAAGTAAGCTGTTGGTTAACTAGGATCTGCAGCTTATCTGTTAGGTAGGAAAATGGGCAGACTAGGTGGGCCAAGCAGTCCTTATCTGCCGTCAAATTCTATGTTTCTATGTTTCTATACTTGGGGGGGGTGCGGTAGAGAGGCTAGAAGAGAGGATGCACAGCTAATGAAGAAGGTATTGAAAACAGAGGCCACTTCACCTGATTCAGAGACAATGGAGCCTTCTACATTTAGGGTAGGGGTGGGAGGTTGGGTAGGGGGAGAGAAAAGTGACTTGATTATTTTCCAGAATTTTGTATGGTGATTTAGGTTTGTGTGGAAGGATACCTTGAAATACCTGGAAGAATACCTTGAAATAGTTAGCTTTGGTCTGATGGATTTGCCTAGTGCAGGAATTAGGAAGTGACTGGTATAACTGGAGTGCTGCCTGGGTGCCTGTTGGCTTGTACATTTTCCAGGCATGGTCCCTAGCATGGAACTGGTCAATGAGATTGGCAGAGACCCTTACTGCTTCCTTCTGAGAGGCACGTGGGTGTACCACATAGCGAGGAATGTATCCTTAAATAATTCTAGGGCTGAACCGAGGGAAGAAGCCAGTGAGATGAAGGACCAATCGACTTGTGAAAAGTCAGTTATCAGTGTAACTAGGTTGAGGGCTTTGTATGACCTAGTGACAAAGGTCTGCAGTGGCACTGCTTTGGGTCTGAATACTTTTCTTACCACGTAGATCATATGGTGATTGCTTAGGGAGTACGGGAGGAGTCCAGCTTTGATGATCCGATGGAGGTGTGAGGTAAGTGCCCAATCCAAGAGGGAATGGTTCTGAAATTTGTGATTTAGGGGAGTGGGTTCAGAAATTTATTGGGTGAGGTTTAGGGCAGTGACTAGGCTTCGAAGTTTAGAGTTGTTGTTTGTGAGCCAGTTGAAATTGAAATGCCCTAGAATGTGTAATTCGCCCCCATGGTGGTAGACTTTAGGGTGCCCAGGTGGTCCAGCACGTCAGGCTGGGAGGTGTCAGGGGTGCAGTAGGACCATGCAATATATAGTGGAATGGAGTAGGGGAGGGAGAGTTTGATTAGCAGGGAATTGATGGACTGAGTGGTAATGGAGAGACTGTACTAGGGTGAACTGGAGCATAGATTAGATGTACATGGCAACACCTCCCCTTTTTTTGTTGCCCAGGTGGTCTTGTCAAATGGCGAGTAGCTGGGTATAGAAACTTCTGTGTCCAAATTATGGGGCTTCAGCCAGGTCTCAGTGATTATCATTACATCTGGTCGAAGTGATTGGTTGAAGGGCTGTGATTTTGTTCAAGATACTACAGATGTTGAGGTGCACAATTTGGAGTCCCCTTGGCAATGTGAGGGGCTGGAAGGTGCTGGGGGGTATGGACCAGGGTTTAGTTCTAGGTGCCCGGACAGGAGGAGTAGCAATACTAACAATTGTTTAGGAATATGCAGGCCCCATTTGGGCTTGCGGGGGGGTGGAACTTGTTGTGATGTATACAGAGGGCTATTTAGTGTGGAGGTGATTAGTACTATTAGACCTGCATGAAACAAGGGTGGCAGGATGGAAGCACTAGGGATACAGTTGTTCTGGGAGTAGCGATGCTGCTGCAGCATTGGGGTAGAGGTTACATGATGGGGAGGAGGAGCAGTAATGGCACCTAAAGAGATGGGGTTTGTCTGCATGTGAGGGTGGGAGGCAGGTGGGAGGGAAGTTAGGGGTGTAAGCAGGCAGATTGTGGTGAGAAACAGAAGCAGCATGTTGCTTACAGGGATAGGCAGTCGGATTGGAGTTGTAGCGGCCACTAGAAGAGCAAACATATAAACTGCTAATAGGAGAGTGGGCTGATAGCTTTATTTCACTCACATGAAAAGCGTGATATAAGTCAGAGTCTGTCAATGCTTAGGTGGGGGTGGTGGGGTGGCAGTGTAAGCATCGGGCGGGCCATGTGGTTCAAATTTGTAGGTGCGCAGCTGCGCTCAGCCATACTCTGAAAGTGACTTCTTCATGGGCCTCATGGGGGTGTTGGTCCTTTCCACCACTGCAGACTGGGGAGGAAATAGAGTTATTTGTTGGCTCAAAACAACGCAAGATCACTTCGATTGTTGCTTTCAAGAAAGTGCACAAATCAGATTTGGGAGGACTGCTACAGTCCACAGACTGGGCATGTTGTAATGCAAAGCAATCCATGCCAGGAATTATATTTAAATGTAGCTTAAATCCACATAACAGTGTGCAGGGCAATCTTTAGTAAGGCTGGTGTAGCCGAAAGCTTCTAGTTTTAAGACATGCTTAAAATAGCTTCTTTGCTAAAGGCTGAAGTATTTAAAAACTCCTAGATTTTAAACGTACTTAAAGTAACTGACACAATGTATCACTATGACACACCAATTATGACGTTTGTCACAAAAAGATGCATCTTTTGAAAGTAGTACCAGGGCTGCGTCGATGCATATGGATGGACGCAGGCACAACACAAATTTGTGTCCACCTTTTAGAAAATTCTGCCTAATGTTTTTGTTGTTTTTTTTTCTATAGTAATGAAATGATGATGTGTATAAGCAAAAATCCAGTGGAAATGTTATGTATTTATTTGAAATTTTATAATCAGGTATTCCCCAAGAGGTATAAGCAAAAATCCCATAGAAATATTATCAATTTATTTGAAATTTTATAATTGAGTATGCCCCAAGAGCATCAGATGCCTATTTTCAACTCGGACTCAAATACAAACAAAACACAAAAACATAAATAAATTACAATACATCAAGGAAAACCATTGCAGGAAGGCTTATAAACACAGTACTTTTTTTTTTTTATAACAGACATAAATACAAAATGGAAATTTATATGAAAGCTTGGTGAAAGGGCATTCATGGTACCAAACTACTAAGCAAAGAAGTGATTATTGTGAAAGTGCATGTTCCTGTGTTTATGTGGGGATATCAATTATTCCAAAACCAGCAGGGAAGGGCCATAACTGCTTTATTGCTTACCTGTGGGAACCTATAGAGTGTTAGCATTCTAGCCACAGAGATGGAAAGCTGGGAACCAGCCTCTCCAATTATGGCTGCAAGAGGAGTCTTTTGCTGACATTGGTAGTTTGGAATGTATTCTCTCTGCCCAGTAAGGAGATACATTGCTCCTTCAAGAGCTTTCGTGGTACATAACAGGAATCATGAATCTGAAAGCCCAAACTGATGTTTGGTAAAATGTTTGGTGTCTTATTAACCTCATCAATTGCAAAGACCATGCTTTGAACCCAAAGATATGACCTTAATTCAAATCTAGAAAAAAAGGAAATATAAATATATTCATGATTACGTTTGTGCACCCATAGCAGCTTTTCTTTATTGTATCCATTTTATATTAGGGTGATTAAGAGCTGTTTTTCTAAGATGAAACAGATGTCTATCAAATCATACTAGTTTAATTTTGGTAAAGTGAATAACAAAAACATAGCCCACCTACTTTTCACAATGTACAATGGTTGGTGGCTCTGTAAAAACATTTTCAGGTGTAGCAGTTTTTAATAGGATTGGAAATATTCCTCCAATCAGAATGTCTCCTTTTCCCAAATATGCCTTCATATTCTGACTCTTCGGTCTACATGCTACATGTGGGGTAGCGTTGAAGACGGAGGCAGAGAGCATCAGCAGAAGAAGAATCCTACACAACATCATTAAGTTGACATTATATTTCCATATATATTAGGTGTGTTGCTACTAGAGCTCCAAGGAGAGTGTAACACCAGAAAAACACAAATATACAGCTAAACTGGAAGTGTCACATTTAGACATTTGCAAGTTTGAGATTTCTATCTTTCTTTGTTGCTTAGGATAAGTACACAATTTTCCAGTATGTCAATTTCTGTTATGGCTGGTTAAAATTATAATGTTCTGGTTTCAAGGAATTTTGGTGAAATTTTACAAAATTCTGTGAAAATTCATGAAATTTCACAAATATGTTTATTTGGTCATAACTCAGTCATATGTTTAGCAAGAGACATGACAAATGGCCTGCTTACTTGCTGTTATGAATCCACTGGCCACTGGCCTCTACAACTGTGATGAGATGACTGTTTTTGATTTTTATCAGGTGGTTTGTTACCAATTTATTTTTATTGTTAGCTCTGTTCATCCCAGGTTATCCTTGAAAAATTGTTTATTGCCTAGTACACTTACCTGTTTATCACACACTAAATAAATATCCTGAGATGTGGACAAGATGTTTCAAATTCAAAGGGGCTCAAAGTCTGACATTTTTTTGTGTGTGATGTGATGAAAACATTTCTTTGTTTGCAGACTCAGTCACACGTGGAGCCAAACATCTGCAAATTAGCATGCATAACCTTCTTGTTAGGGTTATATAAACTACTCCATACTGGGATATTTGGTTCAGTAAATTTTATGTTGCAGGGGTTCATAAGTTTACTGTTTAATTATTTGTGACATTTTGTGAAAACTTTCCAAACTATAAAACCTTTCTAAAAAATGTTTGTAACTTCCCAACTTGTGCAGTTATGGATCTGAAATTTTCCATGAATACAAAGTATCAATGGAAACTAGAATCTAAGAAAGATAAAGAAATTTCATTTAGTAGCTTCAATTTTACAGTGAAAATAATACAGATAATTAAACGGTAGCATTTTCTCAAAAATTCACAATTGTGTTTGAGCCTTCTGTCAACAAGAAGTTGGCTGGTCTTGGGAAACATGCAATTCTAGTTTTCAGCATAGTGCACAAGCTAAAACATGTTTGGAGTTACCCAGAAGACCATGTAAGCCAGGGAACATTTAAGGATAGGAGCAAGAATATTTTTCTAGGAAATTTATTTAAGCCAAAATTTAAGAATACCACTTATCTGAGGACGTGGTATATCTACAAAATGTCATATTTTAAGGTGGGAGATAAAGTAAAGAATATTAAGCATGTAATAAGGAGTTGAACCTGCAGTTGTTTTCACTATGGACATTCACCTGCTGGAAGAGTTCATCTGACTTTTTGTTGGACTGCAAGATATGCAGTGGGCATCCTAGTCCATAAATAAATATATATATATATATATATATATATATATATACACACACACACACACACACACACACAAAATACTCATCACCACTGTATCTGGATAGCTGAGCATAGCATGGACTCTACCAGGAGCCCTATGAGAAAAGACTTAAGGACCTTAATATATATTCAGTGGAGGAAAGAAGGGAGAGGGGAATATGATAGAGTCTTTCAAGTGACTTTGGAGAATAAACAGGGTACTGGTGGAAAGCATATTTCAGGGACAACTCTGCACAAGAACAAGGGGGCATGATATGAGGCTGAAGGGTGGAAGGCTTAGGAGGTAATGTTAGGAAGTACTTTTTCACTGAAAGGGTGGTGGTGGAGCCATGGAACAGGTTTCCAGCAGATGTGGTGGGAGTGAAAAGATGGGGGGGTCAAGAGTGCATGGGATAGACATATGGGTACCCTGGAGATATGCAGAGATATGCAGAGCAGGAGAGCTGCAGATCAAATAGGATCTGGGGCTGCAGCAGTGAGTAAGGAAATGGGCAGGCTAGGTGGGCCATATGGTCCTTATCTGCCAAGCAGATTCTGTGTTTCTATGTTTCTATAGCTGTCTGTGGTTCTGTACTTCCTCCCTATGTGACTATTTTGTCCCCCCTTCCCCTTTCTAATCCTAGCTGACCAGATGGACTCAGTGGAACTGCTTGTACTGCTAATATCCTATTTTTTCTTCTCAGTGACTTACTCCCTTAAAAAGAGAGCCACTCACTTTTTCCCCTGTCAGACCTAATACATCTGAATAACTGTAATTTCTGCTATGTGGTGTTCCAGTCATTTTCTTCCCTGCTAGGTCTATCTGAGTGCTTCTTTGTCTTGGACTTTCAACTAAATCAGGCACTCAGTGCAAGTCACATTTGTTGGGTGTGAGTCTTATATGATTTGATTTCAAGTTATAATTGTTGTCCTTCTTTGCTTTCTTGAATCATTTGGGGGCCGCTATTCTTGTACTGCTTGGCTTATCTGTCTTTCCCTTGGTGAATCCATTCATTTAACTCCTGCCACTGGTCACCCACTTCACTGCTTGCCTCCCCAACATCTATCCTTTCATTTATATCACCTTGACTGCCTGACACATGACAGGAGCAGTATCCCCCCCCTCCCATCTTGTTACAAATGCAGCCCACCTGGGGCATGCAGGCATTCCTTGCCCCAGAATGCCCTCTTGCTGGCCAGAAAAAAGACCATTCCCTTTTCAGTAGAATATTAACTGAAATTAGCTTGTCTAATTTTTGTCATTATCATTCCTGGTGTACTATAGGACCATAAATAACTTGATAACTTGGTACCTTGAAGAATTTCCCTTACAAATATACCATTGTCAATAAACAAGTGCCTCATATCCTCAGAACTGGTACACATTACCACAGTGTAGACAAGAGCCAGCTCCTCCCTGCAGCTGCTGTGCTAGGCTACTGATCACATTCATTTAACCTCTACAGGAGGCAGACATGTCACCTTACCTGCACTAGCATCATGGTCATGTAATGCCTTGCCATCCCTCCTGCTCATTGTACAATGGGGTAGCCTATGAATACAACCTTATTACCACTATATCCAGCTATTTACCTTCTCCTCAGTGTCAGGTCAAGTGCACGGTTTGTCAAAGTTCATGGCAATAGGTTCCACAAAATTATCACAACAATCCATTATTTTCACTAAAATTGAGAAATTCAACATTAAGTACTTAGGTTATTTTGCAGTTGTTGGTTACGTATAACACTGGCACCCTTTAAGAAAGAGATTAAGAAGTAGACACACACAGACTTCATTTTAGGATCTGTGAACCTACCAAACTCGGTGACTTTGCATTTTGTTTAATTTAAGAATTTCCAAATATTTAGCTGTTTATTGCTCAGCACATTTTGATTTAAATAACAGAAAATAAAATTTTGACGAAAGTTCATAAAATGTTCATGGATATTCCATGGAGTCAGAATTGTAATTTTACCAAAGTTCTGCTGGTGGGAGTTTCAGTTGTGTACAGCCCTAATCTCTGCATAGCACTAAGGTGTAACAATTGTGGAAGGTGTGGGCTTCTTATCGTTCTAATTATACCCTAAGAAGGTTCTTAAAGTTTCTTGGTTTTAAACGTCTTTAAAAAAATCATAACCTATGTGCATTTGTGTATGAATCATATGCACATGGCACAGAATGTGTAATGTGTTCTGAGTGGAAGTTCTTTTTTTAAATTTTACTGTTTTCAGTGATTTAGGAGGGTGGTTTATCTTAACTGTTTCTGGTCATCTTTAATAAAGATACAGTGCTGTCTACCTAGATAAACATCGTTACCATGTTTTTTACAGGATACTGCAGGAACTCAATGTACTACTCAAGTAAACTGAATTTTAAAGGCAAGTGATTGACCCTGGCAGACAGTACTGAAAATAGTACATATGCATGGCATCCGTACATACTACTGTAGAGATTTACATTACTGTATACTTACTATACTCATTATAAGAGTTTCTGATTAATGTACTGTACATACACTAGATACTCCAAATTCATAGCATACATACATACATACATATATATAATTTCAGATTAAAGAATATTATTGACATACCACAAGATTTGCTCTCTTTTAACTTTAGGGTGCATCATCTACTGAATTCTTTTGAGTTACTATAAATGTAGGTTACTGCACCTATACTATACCCTAGAAAGTACAGAGACAGGTGAGCATGTTCATGGTTTTATAGAGACCATTGCAGGCTGGTGTCAACTATCTTGAAACATTATTCTTTAGAGACAATGCTGCTCTGCAATTTACCTCTAAACATATCATTTCAAGCACCTGCTTGTTTTTCTCATAACTAACTTATTGACAATGTGACGAATAAAGGGAGAGCCAAGTCCATATCAATGTACTATTTAAAAAATACATATTTATTTTGCAATTAACACAATTTTAAAAATAATAATGCTGCCACTTGCAATGACTTTGGCACATAAGAATAAGTGATTACTGCTGCAGTTATTTGACCTGAGTTAATTGGTTGCCACTTGGAGACTGGTACCCCATCATGCTCTATAATACTGAAATGTTTTACAATGTGAGTGAAATCTAACCAATTCAGCTAATGATGCTACTCCAGATTATATAGGAATATGCAGTATCAAAGCTTGAGCAGTAATTATTGCATGGCATTAAGAAGACTAAACTAATCATCATATAAATGGCAGCTTATTTGAAAAACGGAGCACACTTCTCAGAAAAATAAAACAAAACTCAACAGGAATATAATGTGGCCATATTGTCTATAGGGATTTTCTTTCATGAAATATTTAAAAGCCAGTCGAATTCAGATATCTGCTCCTCAACATGGTATTGTTTTCTTTAGTTTTCTTTAGTTCATGTTCAGTACAGAGATAGGTTACATACTAATTTAGGGTCAGAGGAAGGGACTCCTGATCCATCATGTCCCCCTGCATCACACCAGGTTTGGACCATTCTTGTTAACAATCTCAATACTTCTAGGAGCTGTCAAGTCAATTAAGCATTAGGTCAGTCTTACAGATCTGTATTGTGTTGTATCTGATGAAAAACATCAAAGTTTTAATGGAATGTCTGTCTTAGTGTTCAAAGCCAAATGTTGATTGAGGTTAGCATAATACATACGATGTCCTGCCCTTTAAAAGTTTTATACATATTGGAAACCCAAACTGTCTTGACCTTTTGCTAAACCTAGGGAGGCTGTTTGATCTAGTGGTCAGAGCACAAGCTTGGGAACTAGAAGACACAGGTTTAGATCCCACCACTACCCCTTATTCACTGTGTGACCATGAGCAAATCACTTAATTCCTTAATGCTTCAGTCCATCCAGCAGCAAACATGGGTAAAGACAGATCTTACTGAAAAAAATTCCTTTTCAGGTGGGGTAGCCTAGGTTGTTGTTGATTCTTTTATTAACCAGTTGCACATCATTACAAAGACGTACATATAGGATTATATATTTCAATTTATATTTCTATCCCTTTTATCCCCTATTCTCCTCATCACCTTCCCCGTCCCCTTCTTCCAGGCAGCATACGAGTTCCTTAAAGCTCCTTGTCACTTTGATACTTTTGGTAGCAGGTGACATTAATCATAATCCTGACCTGCAGATTAAAACAGAGGATAACATTATAAGTGCAGTAAAGGAACATTTAACATAGATACACTTAGGTTGCATAATGTAGTAGTTTGTATGTTACTTAGGTTACATAATGTTAAAAAATTGTGAGTTACACTCATGGATATAGTAGGTCCTCAGAGAAGACAGTGGTTACATCCCTGTTTGGACCTAGTAGGAAAGGGATAGGTCTGGGGGAAGGAGAGGCTGTCCAGTGGATGTTGTCGAGCCAGGGGGCAAGGCGGGTGGGAATGCACCATGCTTAACCTATGGCCAGATGTACTAGTTATTTCTGAATCCTGGTTCTCCTGTATGGCTCAGGACTCTACTGTGAGTATCCCTGGCTACACCTTAGCCATGTAGGATCACACAAAGAGGGGCGATGGTGTTGCACCTTATATCCACCAGCATCCAATTTGTGACTGTGCTTTTGTCTCTTCCCCCTCTTCCTATGAGCTGCTCCTCCTTAAACTCTCCCTTCCCTTCTCTTTTCTTATATTTATTGCTGGTGTTTACTGCTGCCCTGGTATGTCCCATGCTTTAATTGCTGAGTTCCTTTCCTCTGTTTGTTCTAACTCTTTCAGAGGTGAGCTACTTATCCTCAGAAACTTCAATATAAATTGGCTCTCCCTCAACACAAATAAATGTTCCCAAAGTGTAGTCACTACAATTGAGTCAATTGATTTCTGACCCCACTTATCCAAACTTGAAATCTTTAAATCACTCTTTGTTAGGAGGGGTCCTCTCTTCTCTTCCCCTCTGTATTGTGGATGTGGGAATCCTTCCTGATGCCCTCAGTGACCATCATGTGTTTTGCTGTGTGTGCAAGATACATCATCCTAAGGCCCCTCCTAAACCTATCCATCTAAGGTCCATTGGGTCACTAGATGTGTCCTCTTTACTAGCTGACCTATGGGCATCTGATTGGCCCCCATCTCTGTAACCAGTAATACAAATTTTGCCCTACAATACTTTCAGTCCAATTTATGGCTTTATGGGATCGTCATGCACCCCTGAGGAAAACAAGGGTACAGAGCTCTCATCTTCCCCAAATAACAGCTGAGCTGATGATGTGGCTGCATACCAGAGACCTTTCCTGGCATTCATTTAAGAACACTAGCTCCCCACCTGCTTTGGTCAACTATTGGCACCTTTGCAATGTCTGTACCACAACAGACTTAAACAGGAGGTAATCTCATGGGAGGCACAGGGGAAGGGATAGGAGGGAACAAGTAGGGGGCAAAGCCATCAAACATGGAGGGTCATGTGTACAAATGCCCACAGCTTGGGTAACAAGATTCCTGACCTGGTGGCTTTGATGGCAGAGGGAGACATGGATATTGTGGTAGTCACTGAAACATGGTATATGCAAAGCCATGACTGGGATGTTATTATACCTGGGTACAAAGTATAGAGGAAAACAGGGAGGGCAAAAAGGAGGATGGGTAGTGATCTACATTAAAGAGGGGTTTAAAGCAACTGAAATAAAGGGAAATCAGGAGGAGGAAGGCACTGTGGGTCACCCTGGAGTCAGGAACTACCAACACTATCCGCACAGGGTTATCTCACAGACCCCAGTGCAAGGGAGGAAACAGGCAAATGGTAGATAACATCCATAAAATGGAAGAAAAGGGGAAGTGTTGTTGGTGGGACTCAAACATGCCTGATGTTAACAGGAACACCTATGCTGCAGCCACATCTAGGAGCAGAGTCATCCTATATGCCTTGCAGGGCATGTCTAATGCAGCTAGTAGGGGAAACCCACCCAGTAGGTAGGTAGGAATATTGGACCTGGTGCTCACAAATGGAGACAGAATAATGGATGCACCAGTGGGCAGCCATCTGGGGTCTAGTAACCACCATATGGTATGGTTCAAGGTAAAGACAGTAGAAGAGTCAAGCCACACAAAAGAGAGTGTCCTAGACTTCAAAAGGGCCGAATTTGCTAAAATGGGAGAATGCCTCAAGAAAATACTGGCAAAGGGTGAGAGAGGGGGAGTAGAGGTACAGTGGGAGAACCTCAAGAGAGCCATAATAGAGGCAACAAGCCTTTGTGTGAAGCACATTAACAAAGCAACTAGACAAAGAAAACCATTATGGTTTTCAAAAGAAGTGGCAGGGATTGTTAGAGAGAGAAAAAAATGTCATTCAGGAAATACAAGGAAACTCAGAGGGAGGAAGACAGGGAACTGTATCAGACTAGGCAGAGGGAGGTGGAAAAAGCAGTCAGATGTGCAAAGGCACAAACATATGAAAGGATAGCCCAGACAGTGAAGGAAGGGGATAAAACCTTCTTCAGGTACATAAGGGAAAGAAGAAAGGCCAGTGGGCAGCCATCTGGGGTCTAGGCCTACCTAGATTTTAGCAAGGCATTTGACACAGTCCTGCACAAGAGGTTAGTGAACAACTTGGACAGTCAGATAGTAGGTCACAAGATGGTAAACTGGGTCAGAAAGTGGCTTAGCAACAGGACACAGAGGGTGGTGGTAAGCAGAGTTCAATCTGAAGAAAGGGAAGTAATCAGTGGGGGTGCCTCAGGGTTCAGTACTGGCACCAGTCCTCTTTAATGTCTTTATTAGAGACATTGCAGAGGGACTCAAAGAAAAGGGGATCTATGTGATAACGGCAAAACTTCCTTATGTAACCACCTTATTAACACCCGATGCTGTAACTGCCGCTAGTCAAAGCCGTACTCAATACTTATGACAAAGCTTATTACTAAGCTGCTAAGGACAACATAACTCTGGTATTGTTTGCATCCATCCTACCTGTACCAGCTTGTTTGTATCTATGTCTTAATTTACTGTTATACCTATGTGTTGTACTGCTATACTGTGTATTTTGGTTTGTCTTACTGTGACAAGGTACCTTTTGTAAATGAGCCTATGGCTCAAAGGTTTTCCAAACTGCTGTTTAAATAAAATAAATAAAATAAAAATAAAGGAGGGATAGTGAGGCTCAGCAAAAGGGGGGGGCGGGGGGCAGAGGGGGACCTGGGAAAAACTGAGATAGTGAATGAATACTTTTGCTCAGTATTCATGAAAGAAGGGGAGAGAGAGAGGGACTGGAATTATCCAGCAGACACGCACAGGGAATAGAGGTAGACACCAGACCATTCACAGAAGAGGCCATCCTAAAGGAACTCTTGAAACTGAAGGTAGGAAAGGCAATGGGGCTAGATGGGATACATCCCAGAATACTAAAAAACTCAGAGAGGAGCTACTGACACCTTTAACAGACCTATTTAACAAATCATTGGAGGAGGAAGTAGTACCAGAGGACTAGAGGAGGGTGAACGTGATACCCCTTCACAAAAGTGGAAGCAAGGTAGAAGCAGGAAACTATAGACTGGTCAGTTTGATATCAGTGGTGGGAAAGATGATGGAATCACTGTTAAAGGAAAGGATTGTGTAATATCTAGAAGCCAGCAGGGCACTGGACCCAAGGCAACATGGATTCACAGCAGGAAGGTCTTGTCAAACAAATGTGATATATTTTTTTGACTGGGTGACAAGGGTAGTAGATCATAGAAGGGTGGTGGACAAGGCCTACCTAGATTTTAGCAAGACATTTGACACAGTTCTGCACAAGAGGTTAGTGAACAACTTGGACAGTCAGATAGTAGGTCACAAGGTGGTAAACTGGGTCAGAAAGTGGCTTAGCAACAGGACACAGAGGGTGGTGGTAAGCAGAGTTCAATCTGAAGAAAGGGAAGTAATCAGTGGGGTGCCGCAAGGTTCAGTACTGGCGCCAGTCCTCTTTAATGTCTTTATTAGAGACATTGCAGAGGGACTCAAAGGAAAGGGGATCTATGTGATGGCGGCAATACAGGAATAGCGATAAGCTATTAGTGCCAATGCACACGCCAAAAATATTTTTGGTGATGTAGTCCCAGACAGCAAAAGGACGCTGGGGATTTACATTTTAAATGTTAATGTGGGGCTGTGTCCCACAGCCCCTACTGAAGGATTCTCAACTCCAGGGTGGTGCATGTCAGGGGAGAGGGCATAGGCAAAAAAAATTTCGGGCTGGGTGCAACAAAAGGTACCTGCACTCAGCCCCAAACCTGGCACCCTGTGCTGTGCAGACCTGTACTCACCCACCACACCACAGAAGCAGCTCAGATGCTCACCATGACTCCACCCCTCACAATCCCTCCCACCCCTCTTGCCCCTCACTGTGCATGCTCGCTCTCCCCCTGCATGCATATATATGTAGCGACAGGATGTCGCAATAGTCGCGCACCCCCCCATCTGGTCACCCTGCCTCCCTACTCACCGAAATGTGAGGTGTTGCGATTGAGTCATCAATTTGGTAGGTGCCCAATCGCGGTTGCCCAACTCACGGGATACGAAGGAAAGGTATGCCTCTTTGGAGATGACACCAAGATCTGCAATAAGGTTGACACTCGGGGTGGAGAAGATGAGGAGAGACTCAGCCCTGTTGGAGGAGTGGTCTAGAGTGTTGCAGCTTTAATTAAATGTCAAGAAGTGCAAAATCATGCACTTGGGGAACAAAAACCCAGGGGAGGAATACACGATAGGGGGAGGTACTAACAACAAACAAACTGGAAAGGGACCTGGGGGAGTCATAACGGATGATCTAAAAGTAACCAAACAATGTGAGAAGGCAGTGAGGAAAGCTGGGGGAATGCTGGGGTGCATAGAAAGAGGTATTACCAGTAGAAAACAAGAAGTGGTGATGCCACTGTACAGGCAGTTGTTGAGGCCTCATCTGGAGTACTGCGTGCAGTTCTGGAGACCTCATCTCCAAAAGGACATTGACAGGGTGGCGGCAGTTCAGAGAAGGGCAATGAAAATGGTGCAGGGGCTACATCAGAAACCGTATGAGGAGAGATTGTGGGAACTCAATATGTATAGACTGGAGGAAAGGAGGGAGAGAGGGATATGATAGAGACATTCAAATACCTCAAGGGGCTCAATAGAGTTCAAGAGGGCAGCATCTTTCAGAAGAGAAGATGTGCAAGAACAAGGGGTCACGATATGAGGCTAGATGGGGGAATACCGAGGGGCAATGTGAGGTAATATTTTTTTCACAGAAAGGGTGGTGGATGCATGGAACAGCCTCCCTGAGGAAGTTGTGGGGGCCAAAATGGTAGGCAAATTCAAAAATACATGAGACAGGCAGATGGCAACACTAGGGGTGGGAAGGGATGAGGAGGTTGGCTGCAGGTCAAGTAGGATCTGGAGTTTAGACAGTAGGTAGGGAAATGGGCAGACTAGGTGGGCCAGGCAGTCCTTATCTGCCTCCAAATTCTTTGTTTCTATGTGTACCAAAGCCATCAGACTTGCAAACTCTTAAGTATTTTGCATCCACACTCAGGAAAAACCTTAATCACGCCTCCAAGTTCTAGAAGGTTATCTATTCTCTTTTCTCCCTTCTGGCCCAATCTCCCTCTCCTGTTCTCAAGACTGGTGACTTCCTCAGCTTTGACCCTTCTGTTTCCTCTTCCTTTAACTCCTGCTTCACTACCTGTGCCCGCTCTCATCCCTTACTCCCCTCCCCTTTCTTCCTTCCTCTTCCTTCCCCTCTCCATTTTCCTTCTCTATATCACTCCCTATGCTTCCCTTAAGGCCCTGCTTGC
This sequence comes from Neoceratodus forsteri, assembly GCA_016271365.2. Classification (NCBI taxonomy): domain Eukaryota; kingdom Metazoa; phylum Chordata; order Ceratodontiformes; family Ceratodontidae; genus Neoceratodus; species Neoceratodus forsteri. Next base: position 184,499,552 of record JADMNL010000028.1, on the reverse strand, counting down.
CCTTAATCTTCACAAGGGAAGCAGCCATAATGACCTTGATACTAAACTTTTGCTTCTCTCAGCCCCTGTCATCACCCTTCCTATTACCTTACTTCTCAGCGTTTCTTTTTCCTCTGCAACTGTCCCTGAAGCCTGGATGTAGGCTACTGTTATACTGTTCCCAAAAAGTGATGACCCCTCTTCTTCTGGTAACTTCTACCTCATTTCTCTTCTTCCCACCCTGGCTAAGTTACAGGAACACCTTATACTATCTCAAATGCCTTCCTTGACTCCTCCTCCTTCTTCAACCCCCTTCTAGTCTGGTTTTAGGAAATCCTATGCCACTTACACCTCCATCATCCAGCTCACTGACTTAATTCTCTCAGATATGGATTAAGGACTGATCACCTCCACCACATTTGTTGATCTTAGCAACATAGAAACATAGCATTTGATGGCAGATAAGGACCGCTTGGCCCACCCAGTCTGCCCATTTCCCTACCTAATGGATAAGTTGCAGATCCTAGTTAACCAGCAGCCTACTTCTTTCTACCCCCATAATTGCCTTATGGCTGTCCCATGCATGCTTGAATTCAACCACTGTTTTTGACTCCACAACCTCCTCTGAAAGGCCATTCCATGCATCCACAACCCTCTCTGTGAAAAAATACTTCCTTACATTACCTCTGAACTGCCCGTCCTCTGTCTTCAAATTGTGCCCCTTTATTCTTGCACACCTTTTTTTTGAAAGATGCTACCTTCTTGAACTTTGTTGATTCCCTTGAGGTACTTGAAAGTTTCTATCATGTTCCCCCTGTCCCTCCTTTCCTCGAGGCTATACATATTAAGCTCCTTTAGTCTCTCTTCATATGTCTTCTGGTGCAGACCCTGCACCATTTTAGTTGCCCTCCTCTGGACAGCTTCCATCTTGTCTATGTCCTTACGGAGATTGGGTCTCCAGAACTGCACACAGTACTCCAGATGGGGTCTCACCAGCTGTCTGTACAGAGGGATAACAACTTCCTGTTTTCTACTGGTGATGCCTCTCCCTATGCATCCCAGTAGCCCCCCAGCCCTCCTTACTGCCCTCTCACATTGCTTGCCCACCTTTAAGTCATCTGATATGACTACCCCCAGGTCCCTTTCCATTTTGTTGTTAGTATCTCACCCCCCCATTGTGTACTCTTCCCCTGGGTTTTTGTTTCCCAGGTGCATTACCTTGCACTTCTTAGCATTAAATCTAAGCTGCCATACATTTGGCAATTCCTCTAACCTTGCCAAGTCCCTTCTCATCCTTTCCACCCCACCTTGTGCATCAACTCTGTTGCAGATCTGTGTGTCATCTGCAAAGAGACATACTTTTCCTTCCAGTCCCTCTGCAATGTCGCTTATAAAGACATTGAAGAGGACCGGTCCTAATACTGAACCCTGCGGCACCCCACTAGTAACCCCCCTTTCTTCAGAGTGGACTCCATTTACTATTACCCTCTGTGTCCTACTCTCCAGCCAATTCTTTGCCCAGGCTATCATCTTGGGGCCCACTCCCAGGCTGGCTAACTTGTATATTAATCTTTTGTGTGGGACTGAGTCAAATGCCTTGCTAAAGTCTAGGTAGGCCATGTCCACAGCCCCTTCCTGATCTACTACTTTGGTCACCCAGTCAAAGAAATCTATTAGATTTGCCTGGCATGACCTTCCTGCTGTGAATCCATGCTGCCTTGGGTCCTGTGCCCCTCTGGCCTCTAGGTATGTGACAATTCTTTCCTTCAGAAGTGATTTCATCATTTTCCCTATCACTGGGGTTAAACTAACAGGTCTGTAGTTTCCTGCTTCTGCCCTGCTCCCACTTTTGTGAAGGGGAATCACATCTGCCCTCCTCCTCCAGTCCTCAGGTACCACTCCATCCTCCCATGATTTGTTAAAGAGGGTAGTCAGTGGTGTCACTAGTTCTACCCTTAGTTCTTTTAGAATTCTGGGATGAATCCCATCAGGCCCCATTGCTTTGTCCACCTTCAGTTTTAAGAATTCTTTCAGAACCATTTCTTCTGTAAATGGGCTGGTATCAACTCCTGAATCCAGAATATTTCTATTGTTTGTTTTAGGTACCTCCCCCTCTTCATTTATAAATATTGAGCAAAAAAATTTGTTTAGTATCTCTGCCTTTTCACCGTCACCCTCTGCCCATGGGTGTAGGCAGGCATAATCCAAGCACTCCATGGTGTGCAATTTTATTTAAGGGGGGTAGCAAATTGGCTCTGAACTGCTTCCTTTTTCCTTGAAAACTAACAAAGAAAATACTGAACCTGTCTGTAATTTTATTCATAGGAGCTGAAATTAGAAGGTCTGGTCACTAATACTCTCTTTGCATCCCAAGGACAATACAACTTTACAGGCTCTGGGCTGGTATGTGGGTGTCTTAGGAAGCAATGCATGCAATTGGTATTTACCCATGCATGGCAACAACCACTGTCATGAGATACAAAAGTTGTATTTATTGTGCCAAATGAGGTAACAAACATGGTCCTGGTGTACATTTGTATATTGTCTGGCTACACCCCTGCCTCTGCCCACCCCCCCATTAAGCCTCGCTATCCCTCCTTGGTCTTCTTCGCTCCTGATGTACCTAAAAAGGTTTTATCCTCTTCTTAACTGAGTTGGCTATCTTTTCCTCAGTTTGGGCCTTTGCTGTTCTGACTGCCTTCCCAGCTTCCTTTTGTTTTAACTGACACAATTCTCTGTCCTGCTCCTTCTGTGATTCCTTGTACTTTCTGAATGCTTTCTTTTTCTCTTGAGCCTTCACTGCCACCTCCTTTGAGAACCATAGTGTTTTCTTACATCATTTTGTTTTGTTTATTTGCTTCACACAGAGGCTTGTTACCTCTGTGATGGCAGTTTTTATTATTCCTCATTGTTCTTCCACCCCTCCTTCCTGCCCATTTGCTAGTGCATTCCTTAGGCACTCACCCATTTTGGCAAAGTCAGCCCTCCTGAAGTCCAGTACTTTTACGTTTGTATGGCTTGACTCTATTGCTGTGTTTATTGTGAACCATACTGTTTGATGGTCACTAGTTCCCAGATGGCTACCCACTTCTACATCTCCAGCAGCGTGTTTCTTCCATCCTCTCTCCATCTCCATTTGAGAAGACCAGGTCTAAGATTGCTCCCTCTCAAGTGGGTTCCAATACTAGTTTTCTATGGCATGCCACCTGTAGGGCATCTAGAATAACCCCACTCTTAGAAGTGGCTGCTGCAACTGCACTCCAGTTAACATCTGGCATATTCAGATCACCCATCAGCAATATCTCCCCTTTATCTGCCATTCTAAGTATACTTTCTGTCATTTCCTTGTCCATTTCCTCCCCCTGAGAGGGGGGGTCTGTATACAACCCCTGTGCGGATTGTGGTGCCGTTGCCTGCCTCCAAATCGACCCACAGTGCTTCGTCTCCTCCTCCCTGTTTACCCTTTTGTTCTGTTGCTTTGATTCCTTCTCTTATGTAGAGAGCTACTCCTCCTCCTCTTTTACCCTCCCTGTCCCTCCTGTAGACAGTGTATACATGTATGTTTACATCCCAGTCATGGTTCTGTGTGTACCATGTTTCTGTGACTGCCACGATATCCAGATGTTCCTCCAACATCAAGGCCACTAATTCAGGAAGCTTGTTACCCAGACTACGGGCATTGGTATTCATTGCTCTCCATTTTTTGATGGCTTTACCTTCTGTAGCAGCATCCCCCACTGATCTTTCTACCTTGGTCTTTTTCTCATTTAGCACCCTGTTTTGTAGGGGGAAGGCTGGGATTTTCCTGCTGCTTATCAGTGCCTCCCCCCCTTGACTAGTTTAAAAGCTTGCCAGTGAAGCATTTAAACTGATTGCCAAAAGGCTTGTTCCCTTCCTGGACAGATGTAGACCATCCTGCCAGTATAGGCTAGTGTCCCTCCAGGTGGAACCCCAGTCCCCAGTGAAGCCAAACCCTTGTGCTCCACACCATTTTTTCAACCATTCGTTAAACTGCATGGTGCAAAGTACCCTCTCCTCACCAATGCCACTGACAGGCAGCACCTCTGAGAAGGATACTGTGTGTGCTACTTGTCTTAGGACTCTCCTCAACTCTACAAAGTCCTTCTGCACTGCTTTAATCTCATGATGAGCCAAGTCATTTGTCCCTAGGTGGACAATGATGTCCAGCTCAGAATCCCGTGCAACTGTTCTCGTGATCCTAAGGATGTGCTTCCTGTCCCTCCTTTACTTCTGGACAAGCATAAAGCTGCAGGCCTCCCTGACTCTGCAGTCAGTTGGTTTCATTCATACCTTGAGGGACAGTCTCAAGCTGTCTGGATAGGAAGCTCCACTGCTTCACCACTCCCCATCTACTCAAGTGTCCCTCAAGGGTGTGTCCTGGGCCCTGTTCTCTTTTCCATATTCTTGAATTACCTCCCCTTTGTCTGTTCCTCTGCATCCTTTCATATGTACACTGATGAGACAGTAATTTTTGCATCTGGCTCCTCTTCCCATGACCTTACCTTACAGTTGCAGCTGGATTCTGACAACATTTAGCACTGGTTCCAGTTTAACCAACTGTTCCTCAATGCCAAAATAGCGGTTTCCATGAATTTTGGTACCCAACAGAGGCTTACCAGACTCACACCTCTCCCTTTATTTCTCACCCTTGATGGGACTATGATTAAGGATGTATCCTCTTTTATGCACTTCTTGGGCTAGCTAGACTCACATCTTGATTTCACTGTGCACACTGATGCCATACACCATATATTCCACCCAAGCTCGGTGCGCCAGCAGCACTCTTGCTAGGCCACCCCTAGAACAAACTCATTTTGCAGTGCATAGGTACCACTCACCACTGGAAGAAGAGCATTTTCAGGGTTGTCTCTCATCCTCTTTTTTCTGGCCTATTGTCCAGGGTTCAGAGCACAAACACAGGTCACCAGTGTGCCAAGCAGCCCTAAACTGCCCAGTAACATGGAATTGATCTCAGTGTCATTTGATTTGTGTATCAGACAGATGCTCCTTGTGTCATTTATCAGATGTCTCTTGTTTGTGGACCCAAAAGATTACATATTTTTAGTTTATCAGATCAAGTTCTCTGTTTTTGTTCATTGGGTTGCTGTCCCTTGCTTTGTGTATCAAATAGATGCCCTTTGGTTTTTGTATCCTATAGACAAGGATACCAGTTTTCTGTGCCACTTCAGTCCTGATTTCTGCGGCAGGGCTCATAGACTTCTGTGGCAGCATTTGTTCATTGCTATGAGATGAATTATTTATTTCTGTGGCAGAATACAGTTCAGTCATTGGCTACAATATGTGATGTCATCAATGAGATCAAATGCTAAGTACAGAAGAGGGGTTTCAGGATTAAACAAGGACAGTAAGGCAAACAGAAACTATGGGAAAACTACAGTATATCTGAATCAAAAATCACCATGAACAATGCATTCTGCAGCACCAAGAATATTCTGTGTTATAGTACAATTTCTGCAGAAAGGTCTGCTGCCGTGGAACTGCAGAATTTCAGGGGCCTCACCAATAGATGTAATTTGTTTAGTAAATCAGACAGATACACAGTACCTCCATTTGTATATCAGATTAATGTTCTTTATTTAGCATATCTAAACTCTGTCACTTGTTTTATGTATTAAGTAGATGTCACTTGTTCTGTGTTTTAGACAGATGTCCCCTTGTTCATTGTTTTAGGATTGATATTGTTTTTATTTGTTTTAAAGTGTATGCCACCCTCAGTGGTAGCAGAAAAGCTTCAGATAAACTATTATTATTATTTTAACAGTTATACTTATTCATGTTCTTTATTTTATAAACCATATAGACATTTGTGTCCAGGTTGGCTCTTTTAGGAGAGCCTGGATCAGAAGGGGCTTTGGCTGCTGAAGCCCACCCCTCCCCTGATAGTTTGTGACCCTTCTCCCCCATTCAAAGTAGTCTGAATCAGCTTGGCTGCAGGGAGAACTGGTCATAGCTGGCGAAGGTGAGGTAGTGGTTAGACCAAAAAGTGGGAAAGCACTAGGCAGCCAGAGGGGCAGGGGGCAGTCAGGGGACAGTTATGAGGTGGGTTTTCAGGGAAAAGAGAAGGTGTTAGAGGCAGTATAAAAGAGATGGCTTCTCATCAATCCTGGATCTCAAGTGAATCAGAGACAACTGCCCACCCACACTCGAGTAGGATGGACATGGGAAATCAAGTTTAGTGGGTTAGGCAAAGGGAAAAGGGAAGAGGGAGGGCAACATGGATGCAGCCCCACTCATGGGGGAGTTTTTCCTAGTTTTTCCAGTACTAGGGTTTTTTCCTCTAAGGCACTGAGTCCAGGGCTCTTTTGGTAGTGGGAGTAAGTGAGGTAGCTTAAGCAGCCAATGTAAGTGTGTGGGGAGTCCCATATGGTGAGATGTCATGCAATGGCACAGTATAGACTGAGTTGGCACATGCTTCCAAACCGTGGCACTGAAGTTAAGTAAATTATGACACCACATACTGCATGGTGGATAACAGACTCCTCCTTTTTTACTGAGGCCTCTGGGGCAGCTTATGGTCCACCTTCATTGGCAAGGAGGCCCAAAACACGGATCCTCTGAGGGAGGGTCCCTTAGAGATACTTGGAACTCCCCAACGAGGGGGTTGGGGTTCAGTGGACGAGACCCCCCCCACTGCTCACGAGTCATAATGCATTCACCTCTATCTCTAAAGACTTGAATAAACATATGGTAGTGGCCACTGAACCTGTAAAAATGTGTGGCTATTGTATCCAGGAAGGGTGTGTATGGGATCCAATCCAGCCAGTGATGCTCATTATTTTGCATACCAGGTGCTTGAGTGGTGCACTGGATATGGCTTGGCATCATAAGCAAAGGGTCAAAGGTTTGAGTTGTTTGAGAGAGCTTCCCTTAAGCAGAAAAGGTTAGAACTGCTATCTTCAGGACATGGGATTCCAGGTTTGATTCCCAGCAAGAGCTCGGTCATGCCTGCCAGGTAGTGGGGGCAGACATAACTGTATACACAATGGTTTCATTGGAAAGACACTCCTGGGTTGACCCAGTAGCATAGTGACAGCACTAACACTTACTACGCTGGCGACCGTGGTTCCTAGGTCACTAAAGAGCACAGCCAGGGGACCGAACACTAAGTATTCCTAGGACAGCTCTTCTCCATCAGGAAGGGGGCTCTGCAGTTCTGCTGCTTGACTGATGCCCATCAGAGTCTGGGTGTTAGAGCAGTTCAAAGCTCCAGCATGGGAGAGAGCTCCTGAAGGACATGGAACTGCCTTGCACATGTAAGCGTATGAGTGTTGTTTCCACTTCATAGGCGTGGCAGAAGGGAGGAGGCTGGCAAATATAGACTAATCAGTTTAATAGAAACATAGAAACATAGTGCTAGTGGTGGGGACGTTATTGGAAATATTAAGTGAAAACCTAGTGAAGTATCATGAATCCAGCAGGTCACAAGACCCAAGGCAGCATGAATTAATGTTGGGGGCATATCAGAAGAATTGTATTGATTTATTTGACTATGTGACCAGAGAAATTGATCAGGGTGGGGCTATGGATGTGGTCTACTGTATTTAAACTTCAACAAGGTCTTCAACACCATGCCACTTAGGAGATTTATAAGGAAACTGAGTAGTTTAGGGGTGGGACACAAGGTGGTGTATTGGGTAAGGTACTGGATGATGGATAGGTGACAGAGGGTGGTAATTATCTACAACAAGATCTAGCTAGCATATATATTTGGGTCCAAAAATGACACATGAAGTTAATCTAGATAAATGTAAAGTGATGCATATAGGTAAGAACAAAAGTGCAACATATACTTTATGTGGGATCCCCCTAACCTCAAGTGTTGTGGAAAGAGACCTAGGCATTGTAGTATCCAGTTCCTTTGGAACTGATGAACAAACACAAGCTGCAATAAAAAGATGTAATAACATGATATGGTCCATTAAAATATACATAACAACAAGGAACAAATCAGTTTTAGCCCCGTTATACCGTGCCTATGTTAGACCCCAACTGGAATACACTTCTCAAATATGGTTTCCCTATGAAAAAATAGAAAGAGATAGAACTGAAATGGTACAGAGGAAGTCCATCAAATCAATTACTGGAATGATAGACTTAGAATACACAGACAGGTTTTCCCAACTGAATCTAATGTCCACTGAAACAAGAAGGATGCATTCTGATTTACTGTTTATGTACGATGTAATGAAGAATCTGGCCCTACTATGTGATCTCAATATCTCCTTTAAACCTGATAATAAAAACACTAGGGGTCACCCACTCCAGATAAAGGAAAATAGGTTTAAGCATATTCAAAGAAAATATTTTTTTACTACTAGCATTGCCAACCCCTGGAATTCTCTACCTTAAACATTATAGTGAGAAAAACAAAAACTGTATTTAAATCTAGACTAGATAGTTACATTGCATCAGGTGCCACCTTACACTATTTCAGGGATTAGCATCCCTTAAAGCATATATGGGCTATGCCTACTTGCTTCATACAGACCTCATTATGAACCTCAGTATTAACTGGCACTCACTCTAATGAGGGGAGAGTGACCAGTAGGGTACCCCAGAGCTCAGTGCTGAAACCAGTTGTCTTCAATGTCTTCATAAGAGACATTGCAGAAGAGCTGGCAAGGAAGGTATGCCTCTTTGCACATGACACCAAAATCTGCAATAGGGTAGATACTATGGAGGAGGTAGAGAGAATGAATGGAGACCTGAAAAAAACTCAAGGAGTGGTCGAGAGTACAGCAGCTGGGTTTTAAAGCAAAAAAGTACAAATCATAGGGCACAGAAACCCAAGAGTTTGTATAAAATGGGTGTGGGGTTGGACTGATGGCTGCAAAGCAGGAAAGAGACCTTGGGGTTATTATATCTGACGATCTCAGGGTGGCATGGCAGTGATGCAAGGCAGTAGTAGGTCCAGTGGGATGTTGGGATACATAGGGAGGGAAATCACTTGCAGAAGGAGAGAGGGATGCTGCAACTGTATCAACTGTTGGTGAGATCCCACCTGCAGTACTGTATCCATCCAGTTCTGGAACCCACATCTCAGGAAGAACATAGACTGGGTAGAGGTTGTCCAAAGGAGGGCAACTAAAATGGTGCAGGGGTTGCAGCAAAAGGTCCATGACTGCAGACTCAGTGATCTTAATATGTACATCCTGGAAGAGAGAAGGGATAGTGAGGACATGGTAGTGACCTATAAGTACCTCACGGGGGGCGGGTAAACTAGGTATAGAAGGGGAGTATTTTGCAGAGGATAACATTCACCAGGACAAGAGGGCATGAGGGCATGCAATGAAGCTGAAAGGGGTGGGAAGTTTAAGAGGGATGTGAGGAAGTACCTCTTCACTGAAGGTGTGGTGGACATCTGGAATAGTCTGCCAGCAGAGGTGGTGGGAGCAACAACAGTGGTGGGCTTTAAGCATGCAAGGGGTAGGCATAATAGAATCTTAGTAGAAAAGCAGGGTTGGGGGAGGGGTAGCCAGAGATCTGGTAGGATCTGCCGTGATAGTACAGGCAAGGAAAAACTGGGCAGACTGGGTGGGCCAAGCAGACCTTATCTGCTGACAAATTCTATGATTTTATGTATGTGCCACCATTTTTGTATCAGATTATATTCCTCTTTTTGTGTATCATGTGTACTAGTATTTATGTCTCGTTTTAAAGATTTTTAGGATAGAATGCCTCTGTTAATTTCCTTGATTTAGCAGCTATGTATGTTAGCACACCCTTGATACTACAGATACCTGTGTCACCACAAAAAGGAGTTTTTCCATATCTTCCAAACAACATTGCTAAAACTAGATGAGTTCAGGGCATTGCCTTCAGCATCACTGATATGACATCTGTGCAACATATTGATGATAAAATTATCTTTGTTTTTTTCCCCTTGAGGGATGGTCTTCTGTGGCCATTTACACAGTGGGCTGCTATACGGCATCTGCACTACAGACCTTTGGCAAGTACCTGAGGTATGAATATTTATAGAAATAGCAAACAAGTAGCATGACTTTCAGCCACAAGGATGTATGTAGTAAGCACTAACAGGAATGATGCAAGACAAGATTTTTTTTTATTTGGTTTAGTGCCCCAACCACAGGGCTTGGAATATTGTACACAGCAGTTTAAACAAACTTAATTTGCATCATACAACAAACAGTCAGCATTGAAACAATATGTCATATACTGTTCTCAAGCACAGGAAAGTTTAAATTTGTAAAATACTGAGGAAGCGGTAATAAAAGAGTGGGTCTTCAGTGTGGAGGGGTTGTGGGATAACAGATGGACCAGATACTGAACTTCAAGTTCAACACACAATCTCTGTGTGATGTTTACTCAAAATGCAGCAGATGACCTTCAGCAATGGCATGTCCCTTCTTCAGTACATCAGTTTGTAGCAACAGACTATAGAAGTCTTTCATCAACACATAGCCAGCACCTACTGACTCACTGATCTCTGATCTAACGTACCAGTTGAGATTCAGCCTCCCTTATGTGGGCCTTGTTTGCTTGGGTGGTGGGGGCTCAAATAAAAAAAAAGGCTAAAGACAAAGAACCTCACTGCAGAAGCACTGAAACAAGGTTTACCCTAAAGGACATTGACAATAAGCCACGTTTCAAAGAAACACATCACATATACTCCCCACATCCAAAGCATCATGGGATATATGCAGATCACCATGGAATTTCAGACTTGTTCACTTTACAGCAATTTACATGTATTTTAAATAGCATTTCAAACTTAATTTTTTATCATACAGCCCTCTAGTAACTTTTAACCTTTATCAAAAACACCTAGTGCCATGGTATCTTCAACTTTTACAGGTTTTATGCACATAAGGTATATACATTAAAGGGGACAGGAAATCATTTCTAACTGGAAGTTGTTCATAAAGTTCTTATTCTCAGAAATGATATGCATTCTCCTAAAGTAATCGTATTTAACTGTACATGAATAAAAAGTGATACGAAAAACTGTATTTTACATTATTTTGTTTTTATGGGCAGCATTCTGCTAGAGTTCTCGTCATGGAACCTGTGAACAGGACTTTTAGCAATGTCATGTTTTGTGTACAGAATGCTAATTATGAGCTGTTGGCCTATTAAAACAATGCTTAGAGTTCTGTGCACAAACTATGACATACCTAAAACTCCAAATTACTGGTTCCATGAAGAGAACTGTAACAGAAAGCTGCCCATAAAAAATAAAACAATGTAAAATACAGTTTTTCTTACCACTTTTTATTCAGGTACAGTTAAATATGGATAATTTAGGGGAATGCATATAATTTCTGAGAATAAGGACTTTATAAACAGCTGCCAGTTAGAAATGATTTCCTGTCCTCTTTAAAGTGTTTTATGACATAGTACCATTGAATACTAAATCCAACAATGAGGAACACAGCCTGTTGTTTTATATCAGCTTGGAGGTCAAACAATAACCCCCTGTATGAGGACCTGAGAGGGAAAAGGAAAATTGAACAGAACACTATAGCATAGTCAAGAAAGGGAAGGGGTGCCCATAGGTGGCCAACCTTATGGACTAGAAATTATAAAGAATATATTAGGCTAGGAAACAGAAGAACTGTTGCAACAGATTTAAGAAAAGGCCAGTCCTCAAGAGTGGCACAAGCTCCCTGTCCCATATCCCCCACCTTTAGAGGGAAGCAGTTATTGAAGACTGCTTACCACCTTCCTGTCCTAGGAAGGGATGGAGCTTCCACCCATCCATCTTCAGAAGCTACATCTCAGGGTCCCTATTAATGATAAACATTCCATCATAAACATAGTGGATATCATCATTCTTTACCCTGAGACATTAACACATTTCTTGGCAGAGACTAACGGTACATTCCCATCTCCTTTTAGGGAACGTCTGTCACATTTCTTAACCAAACATCTGGATGGCTATAAAGTCCAGTGCCATAGAAAGACTTTTTCTGGGGTGAGTAATTACCTGCTCCAACCCCACCAGACATGTCGGTTTTAAGCAGAAGCCCAGTCCTAGGTTCAACCCCTCAACATAAATCCACTATGTCACTTGATTCATTCATTTCACTTGCTACTGATACAGACACCTGAGGGTAAACACTCTAGGTGTTACCCGAACTCAAGTTCCAATCTATTTTCCACCCACCTTCTCCTTTGTATGTTTTTCATCAAACAAAAACACATTAAAACACATGTACCACCTCTTTGATCTAAACATATTGTAACATTTTGGCAACTTTAGCTTCTTTAGCCCACAGTATACCCCAGTCAATACTGTTACTAGATTTAGCTGTATTAATCTACAAAAAAGTCCCTTCAGCCTCATGAGCTTCTTCTTGCTTGTTTGGAGTCTTCAACCCCAGCACAATATCTCTAGGCACAGTCTTTCCTGGAGTCTCACATTCAGGTTCCATACTTGCATCTCTGATTTTCAACAGGTAACATCCTAGGAACACAGGCAACAAAGGAATATTCTGCTTAGTCAGGGGGTCCTTCTCTAGCTGAACCCACAAAAAATTATCCTCCGATTCTTCATCCAAAGTCTCTGGCAGGGACCTCTCGAGCACCTGGCATCAGTGTTCTGCCTCTCTATGTGGTTGATCTGACTCCAGCCATTGCCCACTCATCTGGTGGATCATTTCCATCAGGGTTTCCACCTCCTGGGTGTTGTCTTCACACCTCCAGTATGCCTCGACCTACATTTCTTCATCATCTTCAAGCTTGGCCTTCCTCTGAGCTCTCAGGTCCAGTCCAGGCAGCAGCTTCTCTCCATCTGCTGGCCATGGTTCTGGTCAGAACTCCACGGACTTTCTTCTCCAGGTTTTTCTCTGGCAACTCCTGGAGCACTGGTCCACCTGGGATATCTGGGCGATATCCAAAAGAAAACATTCCTCTTCAGCCAGTCCAGTTGCTTCTAGCAAGTTATCCCACTTTTAACACCAAGTCTGTGGAGGGGTTGTGGACAACAGATGGTTCAGACACTGAATTTCAAGTTCAACATACAATCTCCGTGTGATGTTTATTCAAAATGCAGAAGATAACCTTCAGCAATGGTGTATCCCTTCTTCAGTAAATCAGTTTATAGCAACAGCCTATGCAAGTCTGCAAGTCTTTCATCTACACTTAGCCAGCACCTACTGACTCACTGATCTCCGATCTAACTTAGCAGTTGAGATTTAGCCTCCCCTATGCGGGCCTTGTTTGCTTGGGTGGTGGGGGGTCAAATAATTAAAAAAAAACATGCTAAAGACAAAGAACCTCAGAGCAGAAGCACTAAAACAAGGCTTACCCCAAAGGACATTAACAATAAGCCATGTTTCAAAGAAACACAACATCACACATACTTCCAAAATACAAAGCATCATGGGATATATGTAAATCACCATACACTTTCAGACTTGTTCAGTTTACAGCAATTTACGTGCATTTTAAATAACACAACTAACTTAATTTTTTATCAGACAGTCCCCTTGTAACTTTTTACCTTTATCAAAAAACACCTAGTGCCATGGTATTTTCAACATTTACAGGTTTTATACATTAAAGTATTTCATGACACAGTGCCATTGCATACTAAATCCAACAATGAGGAATACATCCTGTTGTTTTATATCAGCTTGGAGGTCACAACAACAATCTCTCTGTACAAGGACCTGAGAGGGAAAAGGAAAATTAAACAGGACACTATAGCATGGTCAAGAAAGGGAAAGGGTTGCCCATAGGTGGCCAATCTTATGGACTAGAAATTGTAAAGAACAGATTAGGCTAAGAAATAGAAGAACTGTTGCAACACATTTAACGAAAGGTCAGACCTCAAGAGTGGCAGGAGCTCCCTGTCACATTCAGGTCTATGGAGAACTGATCCAGTGATGCTGAGGAATGAAGAATGGAAGGCAGTGAGTTCCGAAATGCAGGGCCAGCCACTTCAAATACTCTGTCTCCTTATTATTTCAGCTGTGACCTGGGGTCAGGTAGTAGGTCCATCTCTGCAGAGTGCGGGTTACAGTCTGGGGTACATCAGATGAGGACATTATGGAGGTAGTGAAGATCCAATCTACTCAGGGCTTTACATGTAAATATACATCCTGGACACCTTGATTGACATTCTCCATCCATTTCTATTTGTTTTACAGTTTATCCAGGATAGCCCACCTAAACTGCAAATGCCTGTTTTTCAGTGAGATTCTACTTCTGTCCATTTCCACAACTGGATAGACTGGAGCACTTGGTGGTTAAAGGGGATGTCCCCCATAGTTTCACACCAATATTGTCCCAACTCCCTATGTGTAACTGTTGTGTGCCTCCTCCAGTTGGCAGCAGTCCTATTGCTGTCCAAATCTAGATTATAAATAAAAATATACAGCCCCCAGAAGTTATCAATGTGTTTGTTCTCCATTTTGCCATCAGTGTTGCTGGAGGATGATGTCATCAGAGCAACAGATAATGGTGCTGCACTGAATGCAGTTCCACTAGTAAACTAATCCCACAATGTTTGGTTTCCCACTTGAGTAGTGGAGGAACCCTTTAAGTGTTGTGCACATCCTGAAGTGCAGGTCTAATAGGGACCAGGACCATGTGAGTGTGATGCAGCACTGATTTGAGATATATGCAGTATTCATATAAGGAAGTGCCTGTATGTGTTGGGTTACTGTTTCTGTTAGCAAAAACAGTTTACCCAATAAGTGACTCTGGGTACAACAAGAGTTTTAAGTGGTATTATACAGCTGTTGTATTATGGTGTGTGTGTGTGTGTGTGTGTGTGTGTGTGTGTGTGTGTGTTTAGCGTTCTCTGTTTTGATTGACACCAGCAGTGAGAAACAATCTTGCAAATATGCCCCTTTCCCTTTGTAACTAGGCAGTCAGTGATTTATTAGCTGCTGTAAGGCAATAGAGTTCAGCTATAACAAGGAATAGGATACCAGGAGTGCATCAGCTGCAGCATATGGAAGCAGGGTAATCTAGTGGTTAAAGCACAGGCACAAGAGCTGGGGGACTCTGGTTCAAATCGTACTAGAGTCCCTTACTCTCTAACCCTTAACAAGTTCCCCTAACCTCCTTGGGAACTGTGATGGCACCTCAGATCCATGACTTTAAAAGTGCCCCCATTCCCATTATAACTCATTAGCAGTGATGTGAAAGCTACAGCACTTCACTTTGAAGGTACTGAGGACAAGCTGTGGCAGCCCCCCCCCCTTTGTAATGCCAGCATTTGAAGTAGGATGTCCCTCACAAATCAGATGCTACACTTCAGCTGTTGTAGGTAAAGAAACTAATCAGTCTCAGCGTTTGCAGTGCTCTGTATTTGCTTAGCTCATTCCTCCCATGTCATATGCATTCTGTGTTTTGGTATTTCTGGTCAGAAACTCAGATTTAAGGAGCATTTGAAATGTAAAACAGTACACTTTATAAAGTAAGTGATCTAGCTCTCCACTTTCAGGCTGCTGAAAGGGTGTGTGTGTGTGTGTATCATTTGTGCAAAGGACGAATTCATTCTTGTGTGAGATCCTTTGGGAAACTGCACAGGCCCACCTAATAAACGAATCTTCTCAAGGGTGTTCACCTGGTTCAGTACAGATTGACTGATTGCTTGATTGACCGATTCAGTCTACTGCTCTCCACAGTATGGTATAACTGACTCATGGAGAGAAATGAGCAGTACAAAGAAACAGATTGTGTTTCCTATGAATGAAATACTATTAGATGTATTATTTGCTCTACACATACAGTATTAAGGTTACAAGTACTACTCCCTGTGTGAGTTGCATGACAGAGCTGTCTTAAGTTATTGCAAACTTAAACTAAAATCCGGATAGACAACATTGGTACCCATATGTTTTCTTCTGCACTGTTGCTGTAGTGACATCAAGGAATGGGAGGGGCTGTATTACAAGTGACTCATCTGCATGTAAATGGAGGCTTGCTTGACAATTTACTACCTTGTCAGAGCCTCAGACTCTAGATATGTGTTGCAACAGAAGAAATGACTGCTCTCTTATTGACATACAGTATGTACAGCAATTGATGTAATGTATAATAAATACATCAGACATCTCCAAATCATAAATATACAGGAGTCTTCTCCTTTAAGTGTCTTACCAAAGACCACACAGTGAAGATTTTGTCTGTAGTGGAGTTTGATCCTGTGCTCTCCTTGGGCCCGATTCCAGGTTGGCATACGCTGGCGAATGCTGAGATGCGCCAAACCCCTTGGCATATCTCACAACTTGCACAAAGCGTTATGCCAGCCCTGATTCCAAGAGGTGCCTTGTGCCATGTCAGCTGTGGGCTATGCTAACCATAGGTTTGCTATCCACTACACTGTAGCCCACACTGACATGGTGCAAGGGTGGGTTATGGCAGCAACTTCACTCTATTCCAAGAGGGTGGCTGCCATAACACACTGCCACGATTTTAGGAGCCGCACTGGTGGAGCTAAGTTGGAGCAGCTCAGAGCTGCTCTAAGAGGCATCTGACGGTGCCATCCATTGGATGCCCACTCCACAGAGCTGCAGCAATGGTGACAATGTGCTCCCCATGCTGCCACAAGCACACCCCTGCTCCCCAAAAGTCAGGGACTCCTGAGGGTCCAATCTCCAGTGCACCCCCGGACACCTGTGTCACCTCTCCTGCCCCCCATGTCCCCTGGTGTGTGTTGTGGTGTTCAGGGGCTGGGGGCTTCATGGGGGCTGCCAGTAGTGGTCCACAGCTTGCAACGTGCAGGGTTTCTACACCATGCCTGTGGCGTTAGTCTCCACATGGCGTAACCCGCATGCTCAAGTGCCAAGACCCTGCCACTCTTGGAATGCAGTACAGGGTCCCTGGAGTAGTAGCGAATGTTGCAACTCACAAACGCTTGTGAGTTGTAACATTCAACCTGGAATCAGGCCCCTTATTCTCAAGATGGAGCTCTAACCACAGGACCACACTGTCTCAATCTACTTTACTAGCTGATAGCCAGTGCAGATTAACCAGTCCCAACATGATACAGTCTGAAAAGCATGTTGATGTTATAAATCTGGCTGTTACATTCTGCACTAGCTGCAGGATGTAAAAAACACTTCACATAAATCCAGGTACAAAGCATGACAATGCCCCCTGCAGGATGAAGCACTCATCCCTGTTTTTGTCAGTGATGTCTTGCAAGATACTGCAAGGACACAATGTAATCTGATGCAGTTACTCTAATTTGTCACACAGTAAACTGTAACATTTTTATCACAGAGTGCTTCATTTAGAAAATCTCACCCATCCCTCCCAGAACATGTTTAGAGTGAAAAATAGTCATGCTAAAACCAAGTATTGTTCTCATGTGTCTAGATTTCTTATTGTTGTTTTTCAAGTGAGACGTTCACATTTAATTCTTTTGGTAACTGGGTAAGACCTACTAGGCACACATGCCTGTTTTTAGGGGTAACCTGGGAGCACTGGGGTGGTTAAGTGACTTCCTCAGAATTTAGTCTATTAAGTTCTGAAAAGAGTCTTTCTAAGAATTGGAAAGAACATCATCCAAACCTAATGGCTTGCAAAACTGCAGAGATAGATACTAACTTGGAAAAATATGTTTTTTTCACAGAGGGAATATAATCTACAGTATGCAAAGACATTTGGAAAAAGGCTAGCAATGATTTGACAGCTGTTATAATTTTGGGGATTGTTACTACATATAGAATTATGCATGGGGTGATGTGCATAATGAGAATTTTAAACGCACCCGAGGTGTGGAATGCTACATAAACTCAGTGTGAAGTGCAAAGGGTTTATCTAAGCATCATTCACTGAGGGTGTGTATAAAATTCAAGTTTTACATGCCACCCCATGCCTTGTTTTATATAATTGCTGGGGAGTGGGGTTTTTTTCACCTCAGCAGTTGCCACTAGACCAGGTAAACAGAACAGCCCAAGTGGCTCAATACCTCGTGGCTTTCCCCTTGACAAAACTCCATGTGTTCGCCAATATAACCAGTTGGTTATAACAGCATATTATAACTGGCTTTGTTAATGGGAAAAATGCTCCCTACTTATTAGATATCGAATAATGTATGGGCAACTATGCATAGCCATGCTGTGTTTCCACAGAGGAGTTGTGAAGACACTATACACCTTGAGAGTGAAGTTCGAGCATTCTCAAATATATTCAGAACCCCAAGATAGAAGCACATGCCGAGATGAGCACAGTTGCCACTACTTTAATTTTTTATAGTGTATGGTTCTAGGTATTCAAGGAACATACAGACACCACAGTGATGTTTGGATAGATTATCACTTAAACACAGTGTTACATTTACAGCTGAATTAGGGAAAGCAGCAGCAGTGATGACAGACCTGTGGCCAGATTTCCAAAAGTGTGAGAATGCCGCAAGCCCCAAGTGCACCAAAGATATGGTGCACCAGGCTTGTGACATCATCCTGGCTGACAATCATTATTTTCTATCCCATGCACCAGCTGCCGCAAGTTAGACAAACTTTTGTGGGCAAGCTTGCGGCAGTCTTGGGGGGCAATTTTTATGGAGCTTGCACCAGATGTTTGGTGCAAGCAGCCATGGATCATCATACCTGTTGCAACTGCGCTAAAGATTGTAAAATTGGGTGCAGTTGCAGCAAAGTGGTGTGGTGCACTATCAAAACCAAAATGTCATGGCACAGGGCTTGGCGCACATCCCACACCACACTTTGAAAATCCAGCTCAAGTTCTTTGTACATAGTTTTGTAAACTGTATTACTAAACTTTTCTTGAACTTTGAACTGTACTACAAAAACTTTTCTTGAGTTCTGAACTGTACTACTACAATTTTGGAACTGTAGTATGACAAGAAAACTGGGCCAGTCGATTTCCATGTATAATAAGATCTGACATTATACTACAATAGGATCTCTGTTTACATTGATCTGTTTAAAATTTTTAGACAAGGAATGTATCATTCTGAATATATTACATCAATTGTTTTGCTTATATAGGTCATTTTTGCATGTACATTTATATGCAGTTTCAGTAAACAATTAAATATTTGAATTTCAAAAGCTAATATTTCTATTTTTCAAGTACAGTTTTATGAAAAAAAAGTGTGCAACACCACAGTGACAGCTTGAACACTTTAAAGCTTCAAGTCCAGATCAATTTCTCTTACTTTTTAGGTTTTTAAATTGAACTCAAAACTCATTTTTAATGGAATCATTTATTATGATATATAATATGTTTATATATACCGCTATATAAAGTTACGTTATTTGGTTATGAGCCATTTTTGAGGGAACTGCAATTATACATCATTAGCAAAGATTTGACCAATCAGATTTTAGGGATTATTTAGCTACAGTATCTGGCTTATTTGACTTCAAAAGAAACTTTTTTTTTCACTTTTGAATACAGTTGATATTCACTGTAGAGAATTCTCAAAGCCAGTCTGTTCTTCTCCTCATACCAAGACTTCTGTCAACAGTGCTGCAGCCTATGACCCATAGGCTTCATCTTCTTGAGAGCCCCACCAAACATGTGGATCTCAAGTGATAAGACCTGGGTCATATATGGACTGGTGCAACAGAGTCCAGCACCTTGGAGACAGCACTATTATAGGCTGTCACCACCTCACCCGTACCTGTCACACAAGCAACACTCACACCAGATAGATCCAGTACAGCTATCAGTCCCTCTGGGGACCTTTTTAAAGGGTGGCAGTGGACAATCTCTACAGGGGAAGGAGTAACAGAGGGCACTGAATGAGAACTATTCCATGCAGTGATCAGACCAAATGGCTGGATCAGTCTTGAGGTCAATGAGCTCAAGCCCCAGTGAGAACACTAGGTCCAAAGAATGGCCATTACTTAGGGTGGCAGAAGCAACAGCTTGTGCAAAGCCCAGCGAGGTCATCATCTCGAGGAAGTCATGACCAAAATGTGAGAGTTTGTTGTCAATCCAGGCATTGAAGTCACCAAGCGCCAACCATCTGGACGCATACCTCTTAACTGTACCACATTACGAGGAACGTTCCTCATTTTACTTCACAAAAGCTCCATGTTCCACATTGTGAGGACTTGTTCCACATTCAAAGTCAACATTTGAAAGCAAAAATCCATAGTAAATGATGCAAAAAATATATTATTCAATTAATAACAGACTTTCTGAACATAAATGCAACATTTTAACAGTGTTTCGAGCTTCTTAGGTAAAGATTTGACTAAGTGTTCCACATTTTGCCTGTAGGGAATAGTTCTATATACCAGAATTTTTTTTTCCTTAAGTCTGTTGCAACAGCACTCCTTGCTGTCTTCCTTACTTTCTATCCTTTCTATATTTATATAGGCTGGCCACCTATATATCCTTCATCTAATTTTCCTTCTTCTGTCAAGTCTGGTATGTGAAGCTCCCCGAGTTTCGTCTAAGTCCTTCATAAACATTTAAAATGGAGAAACAATACCAAAGAAATCCCTTTAATATCAAGTTTTGGCAAACCCCATTATTGTTAATTCTAAAAGACGATCTCTAGTGTAGTTCTAGCTAACGTTTCCTCTAACATCAGTAAAGTAATTAAAAATCTCTGTTATGGAAGGCGTTTACTATAAAGACGCCTCCGTGTATGTAAAACACACTCCCATGTTACCACTTTAATTCCAGGAGGTTTTTGCACTCTGTGCAAATGTGCAAACTCTTCCTGCGAACATGCGAGCAGTTACCCCCCCCTTGCATTCCAAACTCTTTATACTTCATAAAATTTCTGTAGAGTATGAAGTTTTACCTCTCTGCATAGCGTAGGATATCTGCAGCCTATTTGTAAGGTAAGGATTTAAGCCTCGAGAGCGCAGCTGTTCTGCTACCCCTGTATGGTTCGTTTGTTTCACTGCTAGCGTTCTCCTGTAAACAAATACGCCTTTCTGTTGTGCGTTAGCGTTCTGCTCTCTTTTTGAAAATGCTACCTTTTGAAAGTAGCACTTTTATTTCGGAACACTAACCCAACATAATTATGTGTGCATAATATTTACTGGTAGCTTGTTTAAGCGCCTTGTAAATCTGCTGAATTCATAAAGTTTATAGTTAGTTTCACTGCACTGTGTAATGTTGTAACCAATGCAAGAAGGCTGGAACCCTCCCTTTTTGAAACCCAATTCATATATTTTAAGCAGTGCTATTATAATGTTTATTTCATTAAGTTTAGGTTTACCTTATTATTTTGGACCCTCCATTTCTGAACCTTGAGTTGTTAATAAAGCCCTTCCTTTAGAGCTGGCCGGCTGGATTCTTGCCATATTTAAAGGTGTATACCTGGGGGTGGAGTTCTGTTGGGACACTTTCGGTCAATTTTGTTAAAATAATTCCCTTTTTGAGAATTTGGTCCAGTGGTATGATTTATAATTCAAAAAGGTGTAATGTCAAATTGTTATGTAACAAAAATATAGTTCCTTTATAAACAAATATGTTTAGTTTAAACAAAGAGGGAGGAGCTTTTGCGTCACATGGTTGAAAGCCTATATAAAGAATTTCTTATCCTCATTTAGGTAGATAGTCTGGTGAGGTGCAGACTTGTCCTGACCTCACAGTGTGCCTTACACTAGTAGATTCTGGTGTTTGTGTTCAGTCTTGTATTATACAATTTTATTTTCCTTTCTGTTTCACCTTAAGTTTGGCTTTATTTTATTTTATTCATGTAAATAAAAATATTGGTGCACCTTCTACAGTGACAAGATGTCCTCCTTATTAAAACCCACACCTCACATTGCCCATTTGTTCCACATTTTGACAGGCTACGTTCCACATTTGGGGGACAAAAGGTTGAGAGGTATGTCTGGACGACTCCAACACCTTCTCGGCAATGAAGTCCACGACTTCCTGCAGAAATGCCCCCCTCACACCCCGGAGGCCAATATACAAGGAGGATTCTGCAGCCAGCACCTGGATCCCCATGCATGGGCATTGCCATAATTTCAACCAATGAAGTGGAGCCCACTGGGTGCAGGACAAAATTCTGATCGGATCTAAAGCAAATGGCCACACCCCCACCCCTACATTCCCTCCTCTGGCAGTGCACTACGGAGAACCAGGTCGGGACAGATGCCTCTAGAACTGGATCCACGTCATCCCCCAACCAGGTCTCTGTAATACAAGCCAGATCAACCAAGGAAATTAAGTCCACAATAATTGTAGTCTTGTTCCTAATTGATCAGGCATTGCACAGAACCACCCAAAGGGGACTGGTGGAAGTTACTGACCCAATGGCTACCTGCCCACTTGGTCTGGTGGGAATTCTAGGTATGGGTGCTAAACCCATCTGGCCTCTCTCCAGGCCCAATTTTGCCCCAGAGCACACTCCTGGTCCTGACCACAACAATATGGCTCACTCCCGCTATACCTCCAACACCCCGCTGCCTTCCATCTCACCTTCTTCCAATCCCTACCTCCCTATAGCACCTAATCACCATAGCTGATAAAGATGGGTTGGTGAAAGGGCCGAGGCCAAGCAGCAGGGATGCTGGATAGGTAATCTGCTGGTGTCTGAGGCCAGGGCATATCTTTCTACTGCTATGTCATACAATTAAAAATCACTCTGCTAAAGTTACCCAACCCCACCCTCAAATGTCATATAAATAAGCTAGAATTTAATGTAAAATGAAAAATATAAGACACAAAATGTAAACTATAAAAACATATAAATATAAAATTCCTCATGCACACCCTGATCCTGCACAAGCAGCCACCAGACATCCAGTACTAATGCAAGCAAAATAACTAACTCAATCACCCACAATTCAGACCATCTAACTAATGCACTCATACAACCCTTCCAACCTCTCAATCACTAAAATGTACAACAGGAGAAGCCATACAATGTGCTCCTTATGGAAGAGAATGACCTAAACAGTAGTCCAGAATAGAGAGTAATATTAAGCTCTGTAGGCCAGAGCGTGATCCCCGTTTATTGCGAGACACCATCAGGCAATGCACTCACCAGTGCCAGAATGGTAAGCAGAAGAAACAATTTGTGAAAGAGAACTGTAAAACAGAAAATCTTTCTTTCACCACACAGTTCCTATGAGCTGCAAATCTTACAGGAGCTGGTATCCTTCTGACCGGCTGAAAGGGTATTGCACTGGGGTAAGCCGATACTACTTCTCCCAAACAGACCAGGAACTGTATGTGGGCTGAATGTCTGTCCAATGATGCAGGGTCTTGGGCTAACAAACACTCCTGCTTGCTTTCTGCTCGACTGCAGACTACAGCAGCTAACCTCCCAGGATCCTTGGCTACTACCCACAGGTATAGCTGCCTCACAGACTCTGCTCCCAGTCACTTCAGTCAGTCAGTATAGCAGTTTACTTCAACTCCAGGCTCTGACAGTCTCTGTGCCAAGCCTCCATGCCCAGTCAACACACTCAGCTGTTTGCTCTAATCCACATCTTTCAAAGCTGCAAATGCTGCCACAAACAAATGGCAACAGGTAGGTGAAAATAACATTTCTCAGCCGAGCACTCATAGGTTCCTCCCTAAAAATAACAAAACTAAACTCCTGTGCTAACTCACTTGCCTGCCCTATCTAACACTTTGCCCTACATCTTGAACCTGTCTAACAGTAGCTGTTTCTTACTCTAATAAAATTTACTAAAATAATTTCCTAAAGTGTTTTACTCTGGATAATCACTTGCTTTCAGAGTAAATGAGGATTCTCCTTAAAATTGTCTGTTCTTGCCTCTGTAACTAGAAGGGTGTTTTGCCTTATAAGGCAGATGTTTTAGTGTTGTGGTTTTCCAAATTGTCTAAATGAACCAGTGTGGGCACACTTGTGTGGTCCCACATTATATAAGTATACAATAAGCCACAGCAGGGTATGCAATAAAGGATTTGTGGTACACATCCCAGGGCTATGAGGCACTAGGCTGAAGGTCAAGCATCCTTATGCCTCTGTGAAGTGCATCTCAAATCCTTTAATGCTGCCCCGTATTGGTTTAATGTGCTTATATTTATTTATTCCATTAATTAATTAATTCATTCATTCATTAAAAGTTGGTAACCAGGAAAGGCACACTGAGTTGAGGCTCATTTCCAAGTGTGACCCACCTGGATGTTCTTGTAATGGCAATAAAAGAATAAACAATTGCATGCACTGTTTATTTTTTGTTACAAAAAAGTTTATAGCTATTTTAAATCTTAAAAAAGTTGTAAGATAATTGAAGAGTTCTATTTCTCTTATTTAACCAGCAGGTGGTGCTGTTGACACAGTTATGTGCTACATGGGGACGTTTTAGGGCTGATCAGTAGAGCAAGCCAGTTCATATTGTGATTAAAGGCAGGAAGTGTTTTGCAGCTGTCTCATTGAAATGCATTTGGGGGTTGGGTGCTTAGAAATGACCTTTTATGACTTTCAGTGAGTTGGTGGTGTGACTTGCTATTGCTTCTTGCAGCTGTCTGTAACACTTTGCTAACTTTCTGTTGCTGCAAGGAGAAGAATGCATGAGAAACTGTTGAGCAAATGGAGAATCTCTCGTGCCTGTGTTGCTGAACTAGGTGATGTACTAAAGAAGTCTGTGGATTATTAAGCCTTGCCAACACCCCCATTGTGATGACAAGAATGACAATGAGTGCATGGGGTAATTGGTCCTTGTGTGTGTGACTTGCTCACAGTAAATTATTTTGTTTGCAACTTTGACTTGGTGAGTGATTCTGATTTTTCTTGTTTGTATCACGAGCCTTGGCAGTTTGTCTGACAGCACCTTTAGGAGCTGTCTCTCTGTGCACTCAGGCGTTCTCTTTTGTTTCCCTTGGTATAGCTAGCCTTACCTCTGGGATCTAAAATCTTTTAGCCTATAGCTGACTATAACTGATGCAAGTCTATAGGAACAATTTCTCTGTAGACAGCACCATTGTCTATGTAAAATATAGGAGCATCTGTAAATATGGGAATCATTTCCTTTAATATCTCTCACAAGTAGGAATATTCTGAATCCAGTAGACTGGCAGTCAGACAATGCTTATCTTTTTATATTTTAACCTGTTCTCAGCATTTCTGTTTTACAATGAAGTGTAATTACTATCCATGTATTTGAGTGAATAAAGAATATATAGATAAATGCAATTTTCTAATTGTCTTTTGTACTCTGGGGTTTCCCAAAAGGCTTCTGTGAGCTTGCCCAAATGCTCGTTGCAAGGCTGGTGTCCTGGATTTAGCGTTTAAAAGTATTGCCCATGAGTGCCTGTGTGGCCTTCGTGTACTGTCCCTTTAAGCGCCGGCTGTTTGCAGTCATAATTAATCAAAAGGGGGGACTGTGTGTCTCCATGCCCGAGTCCCGGCCGGGCTGCTGAATACTTGCTCCGTTTCTGCCATCGCTAACTGTGCAGAGGGAGCCCTGCTAAAAGATGTGACTAATTGCTGGTAATCATTTAGAGAAGTAATAATAATGTGGTTTGTTCTAACCTGCCTTATTTGCAGCAAGGACTGTTCAGTTAGCTCCACCATTTTGAGCCCAAACTGCCGAATTGGACCAATCAGTACATGAGGACTCGAAAATGGAGCCTGCTAAAGTGGGACTGTGTGGATTACCAGTTGGCACTTGTAGTTTTGGACTGTTGGCACCTTTTGTACCAAAAGGGGGAGCTCTTGCTGTGACTGGCAGCTGGACCCACCAATCGGACCTTTTGGATCCAAGGGGAAACCCCCGAGTTGTCTGCTGGCAAACCAGATTGAAGTTGGGAACCGAGGGGGAGAGACAGCTTGTGATAAACTGAGCAAGCGTGTCGTAGTTCAAGTGGGAGAACTGTGCGAGGGCCTAGTTAGTGGCCTGCATTTCAGCTCATTGTGTGGAGAGAGTGAGAGGGAAAGAGCATGTTTCGGACTGAATCCACTTCTGGAGAAACCTAGCAAGTAACTGGGAAGAGGCCAGGCTGCACCTGTAGAAGACCGAAGATTTTGCTAAATGCTATCTGCCTGTCAGAAACTTCAGCTACCTCAGAGCTCCCGGGTTTTAGCAGTGACTTTGCGATTGGGATCGAGGAGCCGTTTGCATGGTAAAGTAATCTTTTCTTTACATATAAATGTGCTATGGGCTAGAAGCTGTACCCAGCTTGAATTGGACTGAATCTGCTGCCACTTAATGCAGCTGGGCCCTGCCACGAGGGCTCTGTCATCCTACCCTGCTGCACAGTGAAGAACCATCAGCAAGAGACCTTTCAGGGGATCAGCCCCCAGCTCAATGCTTGAACAGGAATGATGCTGCGACACATTGTGTGGGCCTTGCTTTTCCTGGCAATCCAGAATCATCATCTACTGTCTCTACCATCGTCCATCCTCTGTCCAGTTTTTGGGGTATTGTGAGTAATCATCAGGGTAGCTCCCTGCAACATATAGCTAAATCAAAAGTATGTTACCTGATTGCTTGTTGTTTCTTTTCTTTTGTACGAACTGAGCCCTCCAGCTCTGGATTACAATTAGCGTGTGGTGCACGTTATTTCTTTCTTCACAGGGCCCCAACCAGCTGCAATGCCAGCCTACCCCGGGCAACGGTCCTGGCTAGCCCATCTACCACCCCACTGGGCACCCAGATAGTGTAACTGTTGCAGGAACTTTAAATGCCCACACTGTAGAGTAAATGACAGATTATTCCAACCAATTACCCTGATTGTGCCCCTCCCATGTTACTACCTCCTGAATAAATCAGATCTACTTTTTTTCTGCAATTTACATTGACTGTGGTGTCAAATTCTGCTTAAGGTATTGCACTGTTGCCTTTTGTCTTGCCTAACCTTGTTTTACAAGGGGTTCCCAGAGGCAAGCTGAAGAAATCAGTCCTGGGGTTAAGTGCTAAATATATGTGTATGTGCAAAACATATCAGGGGTATTGTGAAGGTAAACATTGTGTATTGCGTGGGCCACTAGTAGGAGACCAGGGAGGTCACAGTGTCCCAGAGGGCTGTAGCCTGGTTAGTTTGACTCATACCAACCCTGACCTTTGGGTGGAGGCACCCGTCACCGAACCTAGGACCCTTAACCTGCTACTAGTCAAGTAGGCAGGGGTAGTAGCCCTTGGGATAGCACCACCTAGGGGTTATATATATATATATATATATATGTCATTGGAGTGCCGTCCAGGCAGGGGGGATCAAGCATCCATGGGGATACTCTCTTCCTATGGGTGGATGAGCAACAGACTACACTTTAGTCACACCACCTGGGTGACCACAAGTGATGGTGCAGCTGTAACTGCTTTTTGTAGAGGAAAGGATGTCAGCTGATTCTGGGCAGGATTTTCAAAGCCTGGCGCAGACTTGCATCCAGCCCTGCTCCACAGCACTTCAGTTCTGGAGGTGCGCCACACCCTTTGCAGCAATTGTACCCGATTTTACAATCTTGGGTGGAGTTGTGACAGTTTCTGCTGATTACAGTTGCTTGCACCAACTATCTGGTGCTTACTCCATAAAAATGGACCTCAGGATTGCCAAAAGTTAGACTAGAAAAAGTTGGTCTAACTTGTGGTGATTGCCGTGCAGAATAGAAAATACTGTTAGATTGCCACAAGCCCAATGCGCCATGTCATCAGCACACTGGGGCTTGTGGCAATCTAAGACATTTGAAAATCCTGCCCTCTGTCTTTAGCAAACCATGCTTCTGCACATGTGCATTCAAATCACTATGCTTAATTTCTCCGTGGCTGGGGAAATAATGACAGAAACAAATCCACACTAGAATGTGGGATAAAGCCACCAGGGCACTCTCAGTCCCCCAACACATGGACTGGAACTGACTATCAGAACAGTGTAGTCTGGGAAAGCAGAGTTTGGACACTTACCCACTGACCCCACCCCAAGGGACTGGGGGCTGGGAGGTCACCTTTGGAGTGGATGGGGGCCACAATGGTGACTCAGGAACATACGAAACAAGCCAAATATATAAATCTCTCTCTCTCTCTCTCTCTCTATATATATATATATATATATATATATATATATATATATATATATATACATACATATATTTAGATCAATATATATATGTTAGTTTTTCTAATATCATATCACAGCTGCTATAAAGAAAATAATATAGTCCCCAAATTGTCAGATTAACAGCACTATGGATGAACAAACCAGCTCTGATGCAGTTCCAAACCCCCTGGTCCAGGTCAACTTGGCTCTGACTGGGAAAACCAAGCCTTTTTCATGGCTTAGCCCAAATTGTTGAGTTGGCCTGGTTTGGAAGTGTGGTCCAGTCCAAAATAACACTCTCATCTGCATTACTGAATGGAAAAGGCAGGGCAAGGTGCAGAAAATTAAAAAAAAGTTTGTTTTTTTCCCCTGATCTCTGCCAAAGACTTGGGAGTCACAGGACCACCAGATGACCAACAAGGGGAAACACTTGTGATCCTGGGGCACTGAAGGGGGCCAACCAATGAAGGTCTCTATTCTGTAATTGACACATTATACCCAGTTCTCTGTATCAGCCACCATAAGACATCCCTAGGAAACCGAGTATCGAGAGCACCTGGGGATTTGCATTCACAGGAAACAGTCATATGTGTGTGTGTGTGTGTGTGTGTGTGTGTGTGTGTATACATTTAAAAAAATGTGAAAATCATTTTGTTAGAGAGGGAGAGGACGGGGGAGAGAGGGAGAGAAGAGACTGAGAAATCAATGAATTCAATAGGAGGCAACAAATAGCAGAGTGCAGGCATTGCAGCAGACTGCAGAGAACTCTTATTTAAAAAATGTTTTTTTTTTTTTTTAGGAAAAGAGAGAGAGAGCAATGAATTCAACAGCAGAGTGCAGAGTAGACAGCAGCGGAGTTCAGATGTTGCAGACGCCACAGTAAAAAAAATGAAAAAAACACCTGCTTTTTTTAGTCAGAGAGAGACCAATGAATTCAACAGTAGACAACAGCAGAGTGCAAAAAGAAAAATTAAGGGGAGCAGAGACAGACAGGACAGGAGGACTCTGTTTGAAGATCATAGTGTCTCAGTAATTTTATGGGGAGGATTATAGTGCCATACATATTTTGAAGTGGGGTGTCACCTACATGTCAGACTCTGTGTTGCCCTTCTCTGTGCTACCCTGTAAGGTCATACTGTCCTAATCTCTGTGTTGCCTATCTCTGTGCCTGAACTACTACTAGGTCATAGTATCATACAGATTGTGAAGGGGGGTCACATCTCAGGCTCTGTGTTGCCCATCTCTGTGCCTGAACTAATATGAGGTCATACTGCTGTAGTGGTACTGGGTCATAATCTCACATGCTTAATAGTGTATGACATTATGACTTAGCTTTTAGTACAGCACTGCACAGTGAGCAAATGGTGCAATACCGCGTATGCTGCTGTCGTGGTATTGCACCATTCTCACTCTCCCAGGCACAGCATACAACCTCTGCTGGGAGTGGGTTCCATTGACCAGCTGCTGTGGCTCAATGGACTGAGCCACAGCAGCAGAGAACCCAGGCAGTGCTTCTGGGACCGGGTTTGATTCCTGGTCCCAGAAACTTTTATTTTTTACAACTTTGTACGATCCCCGACTTGAACCCACCTGGAGTTGAGAATCTATACTGGGGTGGGGTTTGGAGGGGGTGCAGCCCTCTGTAAGGGGGAGTGGGGGGCACAGCACCCCACGGAAAAGAGAGATATGCCACATGGCAAGAATCGCACTGTATTGGCAGTGTGATCTTGCCATGCAGCATTCTATTGTGCGAGATTATGACCCCGTGCCTGCCATAGTGTAGACCCTGTGTTGCCCATCTCTGTGCCAGAACTACTACTAGATCATACTGCCATACAGATTTGTAAAGGTGGATGGGTCAAGTCTCAGACTCTGTGTTGCCCATCTCTGTGCCTGAACTACTGCTAGGTCATATAGTGCCTCCCATATTTTGAGAAGGGGGTGTCACATTTCAGATTAAGGATATGGGTAGAAATTTCAAAAGAGCCTAGCAGCGGAGGGTGCAGGGGGAAGATGTGGAAAAACAGTGGTCTAGACTCAAGAGAATCTTAACTGAAGTAATAGGTCACTGTGTCAAAATGCATAGCAAGAGTATAAGAAAGAAAAGGCCATTATGTTTCTTGAAGGTAGTGGCCGAGAAAGTAAAGGAAAAGAAAAGAGCCTTCAGAAGATATAAGGAAACACAAAAGGATGAGGACAGAGAACAACATCTGGAGAAGCAGAGGGAATCTGGGAAAATAATTAGAAGGGCTAAAGCACAGACAGAAGAGGGTATAGCCCAGGCTATTAAGAAAGGTGACAAGACCTTCTTCAGATACATTAGTGAGAGCAAAAAGACCAGAAATGGGATCATTAGGCTGAAGAAGGAAGGAGGAGAAGGGGGTGGAGGATGGCCTAGAAAAGGCTGAGATTCTGAACAAGTACTTTTGCTCTGCATTCACCAGGGAAGGGGAGGGTCCGAGACTCATTAAGAAAGGTATTCAGAGGAGGGAGGTAGATACCAGGCCATTCATGGTTCAAAGAGTGCTAGAAGAACTGAAGAAAATAAAACCAGATAAGGCAATGGGGCCAGATGGGATCCACCCCAGAGTACTAAAGGAACTCAGGGAAGTGCTGGTGGAACCACTAGCTGCCCTTTTCAATGCATCACTAGAGATGGGGGAGGTGCCTGAGGATTGGAGGAGGGCAGATGTGGTCCCTCTCCACAAGAGTGGAAGCAGAGAGGAGGCAGGCAATTACAGGCCTGTAAACCTGACCTCAGTATTGGGGAAATTAATGGAGTGCTTACTTGAGAGGATTGTGAAGTTTCTGGAGGATAGTAAGCACAGAATCTAAGGCAGCATGGACTCTCAGTGGGAAGGTCCTGTCAGATGAATCTTATGGATTTCTTTGACTGGGTAACCAGGGTGGTAGATCAGGGAGGGGTGGTAGAAGTGGCCTACCTGGATTTCAGCAGGGCCTTTGACACTGTCCCGCATAGAAGATTGCTAAATAAATTGTGGAGTCTGGGAGTGGGTCCTACAGTGGTAAAGTGGGTTGGAAATGGGCTAAGGGACAGGACTCAGAGGGTTGTGGTAAATGGCATGAAATCTGAGGAGAGGGAGGTGACCACGGGGGTGCCACAGGGGTCAGTGCTGGGGTCAGTGTTATTCAATATCTTCATTAGCAACATTGCAGAGCATCTGGAGGGAAAGGTGTGCCTCTTCGCAGATGACACCAAGATCTACAACAGAGTGGACACACTGGAGGGGTGGAAAAAATGAGAAAGGACCTAAACCTGTTACGGGAATGGTTGGGTATCTGGCAGGTGAGTTTCAATGCTAAAAAGTGCAAGCTCATGCACCTGGGTCACATAAATCCAAGGGAGGAGTACTAGATGGGTGGGGAAATTCTGGCCATCACAAGTCAAGAGAGAGACCTGGGAGTTATCATATCTGATTACCTGAAAGTGACCAAACAGTGTGAAAAGGTGGTGGTGAGAGCAAACAGAATGTTGGGGTGCACAGGGAAGGGCATAACAAGCAGGAGGAAAGAGGTGGTGATGCCACTGTACAGATCGCTGGTGAGGCCTCAGCTGGAGTACTGTGTCCAGTTCTAGAGACCACATCTCTGGAAGGACATTGACAAAATAGAGGCAGTCCAGAGAAAGGCAGCAAAGATGGACTGCACCAGAAGCCCTATGAGTAAAGACTTAAGAACCTTAATACCTATTCACTAGAGGAAAGAAGGGAGAGGGGAGATATGATAGAAATTTTCAAGTACCTTAGGGGAATAAACAGGGTACAGGTGGAAAGCAAACTCTAAACTAGAAGAAGGGGGCATGATAGGGTGGAAGGCTCAGGGGGTAATGTGAGGATGTACTTTTTCACAGAAAGGGTGGTGGAGCCATGGAACAGCTTTCCAGCAGAATTGGTGGGGGTGAAAACAATACAGGGGTTCAAGAGTGCATGGGATTGACATAAGGTGCCCTGGAGATGTACAGAGCAGGCAAGCCGCATATCAAATAGGATCTGGTGCTGCAACAGTGAGTAGGGAAATGTTGACTAGGTTGGCCATATGGTCCTTAAAGAGTCACTGACACATCTCTGTAGAGACTATGCCAGTTGTGCCCTACCCTGCCTACAGTACCTCCCATTACAGAGAGTACTGCAAATGGAGGTACTGTAAGGCAATATTTTACAGTAAAGATGTGGCAGAGCACAATGTGCACCCCCTGCCGCAGCCTCAGGTCCCCTTCCTGATCCCATCCTGAGGAAGATGTCAGGTTGGGATGGGGACCTAGAGAAATTCTATTTTGCCAGTCAAAGTGCCGTGGAGTTGGTATTTTGCCAGTGAAATTGCTGCAAAATGCCAATTTCTCTGCACTTTTCTCAGTGAAATAGAATTTCACAAGGTCCCTATCCCAACTTGACATCATCCTCAAGATTGGATTGGGAAGGGGATCTGAGGCTGCACTATGTCACATCTATGCTGTACAATACTGCCTTTCAGTACCTCCGTTTGCATTACTGTCTGTACTGGGAGGTATTGTATGCAGGGTAGGGCACAACTGGCACATCTTTTTAGACATGTCAGTTGCTCTTTAAGTGCTGATAGATTCTGTATAGATTCTGTGTTGCCCATCTCTGTGCCTGAACTACTACTAGGTCATATTCATTGTTCTCTGAGCTGAAGTCATAGTAAATTATTTTTTTTTCACTTCAGCTCCCCTACCAATGAAAATAAAGTAATGATTGTATACCTATTGGTATTATTTTTTACATGGCCGGCAGTCTAGTCTAGAGGTTAGAGTAATGAGCCATGAATGAGTTTGGTATGTCTAGCAGACCTGGGTTTGATCTCACAATTTCCACTTGCACACTGTTTGACTCTGGGCAAGTCACTTATCCTCCCCAGTGCTCCCAGGTTGCCGCTGAAAACGGCACTTCTGGCTTGTGGACCTTACCCAGTTACCAAAGAATAAATTATACAGTATATGTTAAACATACACTTATTATATAAATAGTGTAAAATCAAACTTGCATACCAGTATATCATTTTTCATTATACAGACCATAAAATAATCAAAAAAGTAAAATAAAACGCAAATGTTTTTGATAGCATAACAAAATATAAATTAGCCCTGTTGGCTGACTGCCGAATTCACAGATTTTGAACACTTCTTTTCTCAGTTGGGTTTCCGTGTTTAAATAAGCCATTTGGTCAGTGTCTTTCTGTTGTAGTTTTAGTGATTTTCAGGGTTACTAAATCTTCAGTTTGGTGCTACTTAATTTTTGGGTGCAACCCTGTCTTCTGTTTCACGTCACTTAGTCACAAATCATGCCACTTAATTTTTGGGTGCAAGCCTGTTTGTTTACTGAATCTTCTGTTTCATGTCTGTGTCTAAGTAAGCCATTTTGGCAGTGTCTTTTAATAGCAGTTTTAGACTTGGACTGCCTTCTTTTGTGCAAACAGTCTCTCACACATGTAATGTGGTGAGTTCCATCTTGTCGGAACATCTTGTTTTAGTTACTGTATTGGCAAGCCGTTTTTTTTCTGGAGGTCAGCCAAACAAAGAGAGCGTTACCATTCTAGGTCTGAGAGACTGGCGTGTCAGCTGCCTAATGAGTTTTCTGCTGGTGTGCTTCCCACATGCTTCATCAGTCCTGCTGAGTGGTAAAACACCTACATGCTGAGCTGCCTGATGACCAAATGAAGCAAGAACTGTAATGTACTGTTTTTCCCTGTGCAATATATATGGGACACTTATCTCCACATCATAGTGACTGCTGCTAACTTAAGAGACTGCTGCTTTATTCTATTTGGTGTTGCACAAAGATAACTACATATAACACTCACTGTGTATTAGTGCCCGAGGCATTTGACTGAACCGCGACACGAAGGGGCTCGGTGGCGAGTCAATCAGGTGCAGGGTTGCCTCAAGAGGCAGGGACAACAGTCCCTTAAAATTTAAAATGCTTGCCACACAGTGCAAGCATGGGCCGCGAGCGTGAATGGCTGTGCCACTTGGTAAAAATATTTTATTAAAGTTTAAGCCCATAATTGTTAAGGCCAAGGTTTGAAACAATTTGAGATAAGCCTAGCAATTGGTAGAGAACTGTAGTATAAGAAAGTAAGTATTGTATGGATAAATTTAATAGATTTTAGAATAGTGTTTAAGGGTTAGACTTTTTAGACTAGGTGGCAAAATGTCTACTGTTTTAAAATTTATGCAGACTAGTTCTTATACTTTAGAGAAGTTTTGTATTATTTGTTTATTTTGTGCCTTGAATCAATATTATCTGTGTGTAGAGGAGGAGGACCAGAAGAATATTTGTTTACCTTATCCCATGGTTAATTATTACCATGATTCCTGGCCCTATCCCATGGACTATGGTTGTAAAACTGTTCCACTTTCCAGAGGACCTGATGTCTTTTACCACTTGCCTTTACAAGTAGTTTTAGATTTAGTTAGAAAGCAGGTATATTTGTTTAAAAAAAATGCCCCAAACTTAGATTTACTTTTCCTAAAATCATATTTTTTGGGGAAAATTGGGTTAAAAGGGAAGATGGTAAAGTTAGTTTTTCTGATTCTGTGCCTCTTATAGTGTGGGGATATTAATCCCAATCCAGGCCCTGAGAACAGGTATAGTTTTGGTAAAGGCATTCTTTTTATACATTCTAACATTAGGAGCCTTGCACCAAAAATAAACTTGTTAAGGGACTTTGCATCTAAGAACCATCCTGATTTAATGATATATACTGAAACTTGGTTAAGTGACAAGGTGGAAGATATAGACACAATGATCAGTGGGTATAATATGCGTAGGGCAGACGGGTGGGGGTTAATATATGCTTTGGATAAGTATCCCCAAACTGAATTTCTTTAGGCTTGAGCCCAGATCATACCTCTGAACTGCTATGAATTTGGCATAGCGCTATGGTTTTCACACTCAAATTTACCCTTGCTCCTCACAAGTTCACCGATGTTCCTCATAATGTTAGAGCTATTTCTGAACACACAAACTATTAAATCATAGAACTAAGCTGTTAGAAACATTCCTTATCACTTACTATATGGGGTTCACTATCTGTAGGCAAAATATTGTTTAAAATAAGAAAGTGCTCCACATTCTGAAGCTTTGCTTTGATTTTTGAAGGCCAGTGCTATGATTTTCAATGCTGAGAGGTTGAGAGGTATGGCCCAGATAGTTGTGAACATTTAGCTCTGGAAATTAAATTCCCAGTGGGAAAATCAATACTGCCCATAGGTGTCTATCTTGCCCCTAAGTAGGTTAAAAGTAAGATGCAGCAATTTGCAGATATACTCTCCTTCTTTACCAATACTCATGGGATGTTACTCCTGGGAGATTTTAATGATAACTGGTTGCATTCAACTGACTCTGGTGTATTGAAAAATGTGTCACTCACTTTGGGTTTGGAACAACTGATAAAAGATCCCACTCATGTTAATATTAAAAATCCAGCTGACTCTACTTTGCTAGATCTAATTTTGACTAATGCCCCCTTTCACTATTCAAATGCAGGGGTACTTAAATATTTAAATAGTGATCACAATATTACATATTGTGTTAGAGGTAAATCTCATCTCCCAAAGCAGCCTAGGCTCATCTCTTGTCGAGCCACTAGGAAGTTTGATTATTTTGCCTTTACTAAGGATTTAGATAGAATTAATTGGGATAGAGTTACCATGATTCCTGAAATTTCTCTAGCCTGGAATTATTTTCTCACTGAGCTGATGCAGGTCATAGATCACCATATGCCAATGAAAACAAGAAAAATAAAACAATCTTCTGCTTCATGGTACTCATCAGCATTGAGAATGCTGAAGAAACAAAACGGACAGACTTGGGTGAGGGCACATAATTCAAACTTAAAAAGGGACTGGGAATATTACAGAAGTCTCAGGAATTCTTATGGAACTGCTGTTAGAGAAAGTAAAAGAGCATACTACAACACTAAACTAGAGGGTTTCGCTGGGAATACTAAAACATTTTGGGACATGATTAAGGAGATAAATGGTCATCACAAACAGGGTAATACAAATAATATTGAAATATTAGGCCATGTGGGGAAAGAGTCTCTTGCAGATGTGTTTAATGACTATTTTGTGAACCCAGGGAACTTTTTTGGTGGTCCTGATCCTAGTAATGTTAAAGAACTTCTGCAGCCTTTTAAGGACTTCCCCCATTTGTTCTTATTCAAAATGTTTGAGGAATTTGAGATTGTTGAGGCTCTGCTGGATTTAAAAACAACTAAAAGTGGTGGCCCTGATGGATTAACTCCTTACCTACTAAAATATCGGATTTGCAGATAGCAGCTCCTCGTACCTATCTGTATAATTGGTCTGTCTCTGTAGGAGTAATACCCTCAGAATGGAAACTGGTCAGGGTTGTCCCCATTTTAAGGGGGGTAGCCGGGACCAGTTTACCAACTATCAACTCATTTCACTCTTGTCACATGCATCCAAGTTATAGGAGAGACTTATTGCAAAACAAGTGACTGACTTCTTGAATCAAAATGATTTATATGACAAATACCAGTCAGGTTTTCACAAATCACATGATACAGTGTCTGCCGTGATGAGGGTCTTGGATGATGTCAACAAAGCTGTGGATAAAGGTGAGATGACTGGTGCCATCTTTGTTGACCTCTCCAAGGCCTTCGACACAGTGGATCACCAAACTCTTCTTATGAGTTTGAGGGACATTGGGTTATCAGGTGGTGCTCTAAAATGGGTTGCCTCCTACCTAGAGGGAAGGATGCAGTCAACTATTGTTAATAAGGTTGTTTCTAAGCCTTTTCCAGACTGGCCAGATTAATTTTACAGTGTCACAGGGACACTCATCATTGTTTTATGTATCATAAATTAGGATGGATCTCTCTGTCAGAGTGAAGACAACGTCACAAAGTTGATACAGTTCATACAGTTTGGCCTATAAAAGTATTACAGCAATGATTCCGGATTACCTGGCTGAAAGATTAGAACTGAGAGACATAAACTCCTCTTTAAGGAACGCAGCTTATCAAGAGTTGTCAATACCAAGGACAAAAACCAAATGCTCTGAGTGCATCTTCAGCCAGCTAGTCCTGAAATTTTGGAATCAGTTGCCCTTAAAATGTTGTTTGTATAACATCAAAAGCCCATCACGAAGTGCTGTCAAAACTTGGTTTCTAGAGACACTGTCAGCTCAAACTAAGGTTTGTTGTGGTTAATAGTCTGAAGTAATGTATATGATTGTATGTAGTTGTAGACTGAACTGTAATATGTCTATGTATTAAATTCTGTGTTTTTTTATGTTATTGTCTGTTGTTAATTATTTGTGGCAAATGCTACAGGTCACCATTTTAAATGAGTTTTACTCAATGGTCTAACCCATTTAATAAAATTAAATGAAGATACCACATGATTTTACCGAGTGACTAAAAATGGGCCACAGATTTTTCTTTGCCGTTCCCACTAGTGTATTTATACTGCTGTCACTGGACAGGAAAGCTCATACTAACTGATTTAATTAGTGTGCAAACAAAGCATGGGATGTGAGTAAAACCACCATGTTTCAATGCACTAACAATATTGTTGACGTTGTCTGAAACCAGAAATTAAGTACTGAGTCTGAGGGGCTCTAACCACTCAAAAATTCGGTTATGCAACTCTTTTAAAATATTGTCAGTGGTGTGATGCTTGCAAAACATGCTAACGTAAACAGCTGCCATTCTTTGTCTTCCTTCCTGTACGCTTCTGCTTCTGATAGTGTTTGAAGATAACTGTGGCATCCAGTGTGCTGTGATGCACATATAATCAGTGGTTTGAGAACTCATCCACATGTACACATCAGGTGCAAAGCACCACAGTCACTCTCTTTAACAGCCCATTTTATTTTACGTTGCATACATTTGTAGTCATACATTTTGGGAACAGCAACAGTTGCAAAATATTTATGGTTTGGTATATTTTAAGTTACATGGAGCAAAATAATTTAAAAGAGCTCTAAAACCTTCATTTTCCACCACAGAAAATGGTTGCAGGTCCTTGGCAATAAATTTAGCTATTAACTGATTAATTTTTAATGTTATTTGATTGTTGTAATCTTACGTAGGCATAAATTCAGCTGTTTTTTGTAAACTTTATTTAAAAACTTCCAAGATTGACATACAGTTGCTCTCCCTAGAAAGGGAGAGTAAGTTAATATGTGCATTAACATACAAGGTGGTTAGGTGAGACATATAGTAGACACTTACATATAATGAAATTAAGGTCACATGGTACAATTAAAAGAATATAAAATGGATATGTGACAAATGATCTATAGGCAAGGTTCCATCTGAGTGACCCTATTTCCATGCATCTTATACAGAGATGGGGCATCCAAGTTATGTCCATTAAAATAATGGGAACCAAGGAAGCTGTACTGCCCTCTCCACTGGGTCCCAGATCTCCTGGAATTTCCTTTCTTGGTGTCTTATTCTATACGTATTCTCTCTAGTTTCATGCAGTCCAACAGGTCCCTAGCCCAGACAGCAACAGGGGGAGTGCTGGAGAGCCACCAGTAGAGGGCCAGCTGGCGCATTCCCAACACCAGTCCCAGTCTTAAGAGTGAAGTACTTCCAGCCCGTCCCTTCTGCTGCCCCCCCCACCAGTAGCCCAACAGCACCTCACCTGGGTCCATTGTTAAGGGATCCCCCAGGATAAACTTGAAAAAGCAACAAGACTTCTTTCCAGTAAACATAAACCTTGTGGCAGTCCCATATTAAATGGAAGAAGGTTCCAACATGAATTTTGCATTTGGGGCAGAGGTACGGGACTGACGGGTCAATCCTATGCACCAAAGCTGGGG
Source organism: Neoceratodus forsteri (assembly GCA_016271365.2). NCBI lineage: Eukaryota > Metazoa > Chordata > Ceratodontiformes > Ceratodontidae > Neoceratodus > Neoceratodus forsteri. The sequence continues at coordinate 184,460,814 of JADMNL010000028.1, read as the reverse complement.
TAAAATATATACCCTCATGAGTACATTGTATTGAATGGCCAGTAGTCTATTGTTCACAGAACAGTTTAAGGAATGTTTAAGAATCAGTGCCCAGTCTTCCCCAGTGAGGGAGTCTGGGAATACATTCTCCTTCCACCCTTTTTTAAGTCTGTCCAGGTGATCTGGCAGGGCTCCCACCAACAGCCTATAGCACAGTCTAAGGGGTTTAAAAGTGGGGTCCAAATACCTTCCCTTAAAAGTCTCCTCTAAGGGAGAATGCCTGTAATGTCCTGGTCTCATACCCACTATTATGCTCTCTATTTTTTTCGAAGGGAGAGATAAGAAAAATAGGATGAGGGACTGAGATTGAATATACGCTTTAGTGTGGGGAAAACCTGTCCATCCACCAGCATCTGCTCTAGGAGGTAGAGTCCCTTATCACTCCAGTGGTCAACTACTTTCTGAGGCAGTTTCCCCCCTCTTAACACCACATGCTTTAGTGGGGTATCTGTGTATAATCTGGCCTCATAGTGCAGAATCTGATGTGCCATTTGCCAAGCCCTCCAAGTTTCCCTGGTACAAGGATGTCCAAACTTCCTCCCTGACTCTTTCACCAGGCCTCCAACCAGAACATCATAGTACAGTGGAATATTAGATTTTAACTCCAGCCCCATCCATGTAGGAATGGTCTCCCTACTGCCCAGTAGATCCTGTATATGCACTAATTGGGATGCCAGATAGTAATATTTAACACTGGGGAGACCCAGACCCCCTGTGAAGTGGGTTTCCACAATATGGCCTTTTTAATCTTGGATCTCTTCCCCTTCCATAACAATTGGGTAATAGCACCCTCTAGGGCCTTAATTTAGCTGTTAGGCATATAAACTGGGATTGTCTGAAAAGGATAAAGAAACTGCGAAAGAATACTCACCTTCATAAGGTTGACCCTACCCAACAAGGTCAGTGGGAAAGCCCTTCAATTGCTACAGTCCTCTTTAATCTTGCTCACCACCCTGCACAGGTTAATATCTGCCATACTAGACAGTTTCACCAGGAAATATATTCCCAGATATTTGATTTCTTGGAACAGGGGGGATAAGGCATTGGTTAAGTCGAATAGGGGTTTTATTCCCACCCAAGGGCATCCACTCGCATTTACCCCAGTTTATTTTATGGCCTGATATTGGGCCTTACATGTCAAAAATATGAGTCAGAGCAGGCAGGGCAGCCACAGGGTCCTTCAAAAATAAAAGTATATTGTCCACAAAGAAAGATATAATATGATATTTACCATCGACCCCATACCCCTGGATTGCTTTGTCAGAGCGAATAGTTTTAGCCAAGGCCTCTATATTAAGGACATATAGGAGCGGGGAGAGTGGGCATCCCTGTCTTGTACCCCGCATAAGGTGGAAGGGGGATGATAAGGTGGAGTTAGTTAGGATATGGGCTTGGGGAAAGGTATACAGTGTTCGAATCCACCTCAACATTGTATCTCCCAAACCATACTATGAACTGAAAACATAAAGGGCCATTCCAGATGATCGAACACCATTTTGGCATCTAATGCTAAAAGGCCACCCCCCCGTTCCCCCCTGCCGAGTCCACCCATGAATAATATTAACCGTCCTTTGTATATTTTGTTTAGGCCGTCTTCCCCTGACAAACTCTCCCTGGTCTGGATTGATCACCTTTGGTAGGAGTCTCTCCATTATGAGAGCTAAAAGTTTGGCCAGGATTTTATAGTCAGAGTTCAGGAGTGATATGGGCCTATAAGACCCACACTTAACAGGGTCCTTCCCAAGCTTAAGCAATACCACGATAGTGGCTATACACATTGAGGGAAGAAGTACCCCCTTCGGGAATGCAGAGCAGACCATCTGAAGCATGAAGGGGCCAATCTCCTCCCATACTGATCTGTAAAACTCGAGGGGTATTCCGTCTGGGCCTGGCACCTTGTCTCTCTTCCCCTTTCAGGCCACCCGTCTCTATTCCTCACCAGAGACAGGAGAGTCCAGGACCTCCCTATCCTCATCACCTACTGTAGGCAACACAATTTTCTGAAGGAAGCCCTCTGGATCTCCCTCCACCGAGAACTCCAAAGTATATAGTTTTGAATAGAACTCTTTAAAGGGATCATTTATCTGAGATTGATCATAGGTAATGTCTCCCCCCCCTCTCTCTCCAGCTCCAGAACAGTTCGCTCAGCCCTCTTACTCTTTACCCAGCCCACTAACCATTTACCTGCCTTATCCCCATCGAAATGGGCCCCTGCCTTAGTTATAAAAAGGTTTCTTTCTGTCCTGCTTTTAGTGAGTTTGTTAAGAGAACATTTCAAAGCTCTGAGTTTTTAAACTTTCTGGGGGCAGATATAACTCATCAGATCTCCCTCTAACTCATTAATCTGTTTCTCTAGCTCCTTTTTCTCCCTGTCCAACATTTTTTTTAAGAAAAGAGGAGTAAGATATTGCTTCTCCATGTATATGTGCCTTGAGGGCATCCCAGGTATTATGAACTCTGGTATTCTCAGGGTTATTAAGTATTAGATATTCCCTGATACTCTCCTTAACCTGGGATACAAGACCCTCATCTAATAACAGGGAATAATCCATTCGCCAACTAGGCCTCAGTCCCCCCCCCCGGGAGCTGTAATACCACCTGTAAGGGTGTGTGGTCCGAAACCACTATTGGCCCATAACTGGCCTCTTCCAAAAGCCCTGCCCACATCTTCAGAAGAAATAAATAGTCAAGCCTAGTCTATACCTGGTGGGCTAAGGAGAAAAATTAGTATTCTCTGGTATTTCCAAGCCTCCAGCAGGGCTCTGCCCTCCACAATATTCCAGACAGCTGCAGTGCTACACAGAGGAGGGCTGGAACTCTGTCCTGATTGGTCCAGTGCTGGGTCTCAATAAGTGTTGAAATCCCCTTCAATTATCCGGTTATCTGACATTGTGGCCAAAGCTACCCCCTAGGTGTGTAAAAAAATCAGGTGAGTCAAAATTCGGGCCATATACAGATACCAAGGTATATTTAGTGCCCCCTATATCCACTGCCACTATAAAGTATCTTGCCTGGGGGTCTGCATGGACCAGCAACATTTTATAGGGTAAGCCAGGTCATAACCAAATTGCTACCCCCCCAGCCCGTGAAGTAAAAGGGGCCATCAAAAGGGTACCACCCCAAGAAGATGACAGTCTTGAGGCCTCCTTTGCAGTGCAGTGTATCTCGTGGAGGAGCACAATCTCCCCACCCATTTTTTTGATGTTTACCCAGACCTTTTTTCTTTTAGCAACATGTCTAAGACCATTTACACTCCAAGTTACCAACTTTAACCTATTCATGTTATTGTACCAAGGTAAAAGAGCAACAGAGTCTCAATCCCCAAACACTTGACACCTACATATACAGATAGTCTCAGAAGTAATGTTTTCAATTTTTTAAATTCCCCAACATACCCCCCTCCCCAGAATAGAGTCTTGAACCAGAAAACAAATTTCCAAATATGTAAGAGTAAGACCAATCACAACAAAGTACATGAAATACAACCTCATTGCCCACCCCCTCTCCCCAACAGAATCCACAACATCAACAACAGCCCAGCATACCCCAACCTAGCCCCATCTTGTTTAAACTATCCACCCGCTTCTCTGAGTGGATCAAGTAGGCTATCCGCCTTTTAAACCCAGAAGTTAAACCACTGGTTCAGTTTCCACCCCTTCTCTTCGTTAGGCCTCCATTAACAGGTGCCCCTACCATGGGGCAGGGCCCAACAGGAACGCCCCCCAGGCAGGACCCATCTAAGTTAAAAGAAAAATATGGAAGTGAAATAAAGGAAGCCACATAGAGGCAAGGCCTGCGTCAATCTGTTTGCAGCCTTCTCTGAATTAATACTGGGGTCCTCATCCCAGTCATCCCCCTCCCCCCCGGAGATACCGTCACTCCAAATGGAGAACAATCAGGGAGCGCCAGTCTCCACAGTATGCTAGGAACAGTTGAAACCACTCTGCTCAGATGACCACATTACATAGTTTGGGGGCCTCCGAGACTGAGGCCTCCAAAGGGAACCAGGAACCTCTCAGAAATATGAAAGAGAAGAAATAAAACACAAAAAACATGCCTCCATCAAAATAAAGTCCTGGAGTAATACAGTTCAGCCATATATCTCAAAGTTCAGAGTGCCCAGACTGTCACACCAGCAATCAGCATGATATTAGACCATGAGTAAAGCTACACATAAGGCTCAGATGACAAATCCTTATCCTCCGACTTTAAGCTAGCTGGATTCAGTGCTGCGCAGAAGTAAGAGGAATAATCATTTGTTGTGCTAATGAGGGTGCGTCCCCATGAAGTTCTATATGTGGGGTTTGTAGGAGTGAGCGGGAAGGGGAGCCCTCATCAAACCAGCCATAGTGGCTCTGTATAGGAGCTATGGTCTGGCCCACATTATGTGCACCCCCCCCGGCCCCACATCCCAAGCAATCCTCACCCCAGCCCCAGTACCTCTGTTTGCTGATTGTTCCTTTCAGGTAAAGTCACAGCAGAAGCAGCTCAACTTCTCTCATAGAAACATAGAAACATAGACTTTGATGGCAGATAAGGATCGCTAGGCCCATCTAGTCTGCCCATTTCCCTACCTACAGGATAGGCCGCAGATCCTAGTTAACCAACAGCCTATATCTTCCTGCCCCCCACAAGAATTGCCTTATGTCTGTCCCATGCATTCTTGAATTCTCCCACAGTTTTAGACCCCACAACTTCCTCAGGAAGGCTGTTCCATGCATCCACTACCCTCTCTGTGAAATAATACTTCCTCACATTGCCCTGAACCGCCCTCCTTCTATCTTTAAATTGTGTCCTCTTGTTCTTGCAAGTCTCTTTTCTGAAAGATGCTACCCTCTTGGACTTTGTTGATTCCCTTGAGGTACTTGAAAGTTTCTATCATGTCCCCCTCTCCCTTCTTTCCTCAAGGGTATACATATTAAGCTCCTTTAGTCTCTCCTCATACAGCTTCTCTTGCAGACCCTGCACCATTTTAGCTGCCCTCCTCTGGACTGCCTCTATCCTGTCTATGTCCTTGCGGAGATGGGGTCTCCAGAACTGGACACAGTATTCCAGATGGGGTCTCACCAACTGTCTGTACAGAGGATAACAACTTCCTGTTTTCTGCTGCTGATGCCTCTCCTATACATCACAGTATACCCCGGCCTCCCTACTGCCTTCTCACATTGTTTGCTAACCTTGAGATCATGATATGATTACCCCAGGTCCCTTTCTTGTTTTGTTGTTGTTACTACCTCCCCACCCATTGTGTATTCTTCCCTAGGTTCTTGTTTCCCAGGTGCATTATTTTGCACTTTTTGCATTGAATCCTAGCTGCCATCGTCTGACCATTCCTCCAACCTTGCCAAGTCCTTTTCATCCTTTCTCGCCTCCTTGTGTATCAACCCTGTTGCAGATCTTTGTGTCATCTGCAAAAGGCATACTTTCCTTCCAGTCCCTCTGCAATGTCACTGATGAAGACATTAAAAAGGACTGGACCCAATACTGAACCCTGCGGTACCCCACTAGTAACCACCCTTTCTTCAGAGTGGACTCCATTTACAATTACCTTCTGTGTCCTGTTGTCCAGCCAATGTTTTACCCAGGCTACCACCCTGGGACCCACTCCCAGGCTGGCTAATTTGACTATCAATCTTTTGTGTGAGACTGTATCAAATGCCTTGCTAAAGTCTAGGTAGACCATGTCCACAGCCCCTCCCTGGTCTACTACTTTGGTCACCCAGTCAAAGAAATCTATTAGATTCGTCTGACATGACCTTCCCGCTGTGAACCCATGCTGCCTTGGATCCTGTGCTCCACTGACCTCTAGGTACTCAACTATTCTTTCCTTCAGAAGTGACTCCATCACTTTCCCTACCACAGAGTCAGACTGACAGGTCTGTAGTTTCCTGCCTCTGTCTTGGTCCCACTTTTGTGAAGGGATCACATCCGCCTTCCCCAGTCCTCGGGTACCACACCATCCTCCATGATTTATTAAAAGAGTAGCCAGTGGTTTCACTAGTTCCTTCCTTAATTCTTTTAGAATTCTGGGGTGAATTCCATCAGGACCCATTGCTTTGTCCACCTTCAGTTTTAGGGTTCTTGCAGAACCCTTTCTTCTGTGAAAGGACTGGGATCGACCCCCCTATCAAGAGTGCTTCTGTTAATTGGATTAGGCACTTCCCCCTCCTCTTTTGTGAATACTGAGCAGAAATATTCGTTCAGTATTCCTGCTTTTTCACTGTCCCCCTCTGCCCACCCACAGTTCATTCTATTCAGCCTCACTATCCCTCCCTTTGTCTTTCTACGCTCGCTGATGTACCTATAAAAGGTTTTATCCCCCTTCTTAACTGAGTTGGCTATCTTTTCCTCAGTTTGGGCCTTTGCTATTCTGACTTCCCTCCTGCTTCTTTCTGCCTTAACTGGTACAGCTCTCTGTCCTGCTCCTTCTGTGTTTTCTTATACTTCGGAATGCTATCTTTTCTTCCTGACTTTCCAGCCACCTCTCTTGAGAACCATAGTGGCTTTTCTTTCGTTTTGATTTGTTTATTTGCTTCACAGAAAGGCTTGTTGCCTCTGTGATGGCAGTTTGATAATTCCCATTGTTGCTCCACACCTCCTTCTAGCCTGTTTGCTAGTGCTTTTCTGAGGCACTCTCCATCTTCCAAAGTCAGCCCTCCAAAGTCCAGTACCCTCACTTTTGTATGGCTTGACTCTGTAGCTGAGTTTAACGTGAACCACACTGTTTGATGGTCACTTGTCCCCAGATGGCAACCTACTTCTAGATCTGAGATCCTCTCACTGCCCCCGTTTGAGAGTACGAGGTCTAAGATTGCTCCCTCACGAGTGGGTTCCGAAACTAGCTGTCTAATGCCTGCCACCTGTAAGGCATCAAGAATGGCCCTGCTCTTGGATGCTCTCAGTGTTCATGTTGCTGCCCATGGGCTTTCTCTAATTCTGACATGTACTCCATAGCCACATCAGGACTGGTGAAGGATCTAGGCTTTCCTGCTTGTGGTCTGATAATCAGGCGCACCAGGTAGATTACAGCAAATTGACTTTCCAGGTCGTGGAGCCTTTTCTTAACCTCAGCAAATGCTCTACTTTGGTTCTGAAGCTGCCATGAGTAGTCAGAGAAAAGGCTAATCCGTGAATGGATTCACAGTGGAAAGGTCATGCCAGATGAACCTAATAGATTTATTTGACTGGGTGACCAAAGTAGTAGATCAGGGAGGGGCTGTGGACATGGCATGCCTAGACTTTAGCAAGGCATTTGACTCAGTCCCACACAAAAGATTAATATACAAGTTAGCCAGCCTGGGAGTGGGTCCCAAGATGATAGCCTGGGTAAGAATTGGCTGGAGAATAGGACACAGAGGGTAATAGTAAATGGAGTCCACAGTGAAGAAGGGGGTTACTGGTGGGGTGCCGCGAGGTTCAGTATTAGGACGGTCCTCTTCAATGTCTTTATAAGTGACATTGCAGAGGGACTGGAAGAAAAATATGTCTCTTTGCAGATGACACAAAGATCTGCAACAGAGTTGATGCACAAGGTGAATTGGAAAGGATGAGAAGGGACTTGGAAGAGTTAGAGGAATGGTCAAATGTATGGCAGCTTAGAATTAATGCTAAGAAGTGCAAGGTAATGCACCTGGGAAACAAAAACCAGGAAAGAGTACACAATGGGGGGTGAGATACTAACAACAACAAAAATGGAAAGGGACCTGGGGGTAGTCATATCAGATGACTTAAAGGTGGGCAAGCAATGTGAGAGGGCAGTAAGGAGGGCTGGGGGAATACTGGGATGCATAGGGAAAGGCATCACCAGTAGAAAACAGGAAGTTGTTATCCCTCTGCACAGACAGCTGGTCAGACCCCATCTGGAGTACTGTGTGCAGTTCTGGAGATCCAATCTCTGAAAGGACATAGACAAGATGGAAGCTGTCCAGAGGAGGGCAACTAAAATGGTGCAGGGTCTGCACCAGAAGATATATGAAGAGAGACTAAAGGAGCTTAATATGTATAGCCTCGAGGAAAGGAGGGAGAGGGGGGACATGATAGAAACTTTCAAGTACCTCAAGGGAATCAACAAAGTCCAAGAGGGTAGCATCTTTCAAAAAAAGAGGCGTGCAAGAACAAGGGGCACAATTTGAAGATAGAAGGCAGTTCGGGGTAATGTAAGAAAGTATTTTTCATAGAAAGGGTTGTGGATGCATGGAATGGATTTCGGAGGAGGTTGTGAGTCAAAACAGTGGTTGAATTCAAGCATGCATGAGACAGTCATAAGGCAATTCTAGGGGGTTGGGGTAGAAAGAAGTATGCTGCTGGTTAACTAGGATCTGCAGCTTATCCATTAGGTAGGAGAAATGGGCAGACTGGGTGGGCCAAGCAATCCTTATCTGCCGTCAAATTCTATGTTTCTATGTTTCTGTGTTGTACCATTATTTTGCCTTTTTGTCTGGCCTTTTCTATCACGGTTTGCCGGTTGGTACAGTGGTGGAATTTTACAATGACATGCCTAGGCCTTTGGTCGGGAGCGGTTTGGCACCTGGGGACCTGTGCACCTGCTGAATTTCCAAGGAGACCTCCGGGGGAGATTTCCAGGGTATCACGGAGGCACTTTTTAAGAAAAGAGGAGCAATCTCTACCCTCCAGCCCCTCTGGAAGGCCCACTACTCGAATGTTGCATCTACGTTACCTGTTCTCATGATCATCTATACTTTGTTTTAGAAATTCGATCTTCAGAAGAACTTTTTGTAGGTTAGATTGAGAACTTTGGAGGGTGTCTTCTTGAGCACTCACACATGCCTCCAGCTCCCCCAGCCTGGTCTCATGTGCATCAACAGTCTCAGAAACTGAATTTACTGTTTGCTGGAGGTGCTGGATCTGCGTGGTGACATTTTCAAACCCAGCCTCCATCCTTGTCCCCAAGTCATATTTTAGTTCCTTAAGAAGTCTCCCCAGAGTGTGATAACCCTCATTAGCTTTGGATGGAGTTGCCTGGTCCATCGTAGGGTTGCTTGGCTGGATCCCCTTGGCCTGTGGTGTGTCCAGGCTGCTGGCACTGGAGACATCTCTCGTAGTGTGTTTTGGTAGGTCTCTGCTGGTCTCAGCCGAATTAGGTGCTCTGAAGAGCAATTTTACCTGCTTTTTCACCAATTTCATTGGTGCTGGCATCTAGCTAGTAAATAAGAGACAATTTGGCTTGAACAACAGGGGTAGTGAGTTGGATGGTGGAAAAATGTGCTGGATAGCCGCGGAGCTCGCTGATCAAGCTTCTATCTTGCTCCTGCGCTTGGCCACGCCCCCGAGACACTCAAAAATTCAGCTATTAACTGATTAATTTTTAATGTTCTTGATGTGATCTACTGTAGGCAGTTTTTTGTTCAACCATCATAGCAATGGTCTGCTGTTTAGTTTGTGCAGGGGGGCAAAAAACATGGGATTGCAGTGGCAAAGCTGTGGCTTATGCAGATACTTTTGCCAGTGAAGTCAAACATATTTATTTTTCTGCACTGCCTCTCAGTCTCTTCACCATCACTATTGTCTGTAAGATTGTTTTCATTACGGATATTTTTCCTTGCTCAAGACTGCTACTGTACCTAGCCGAATGGTTGAATGTGATCTTTGCAATTTACAAATGCCTTTTTAGTAATGTTGTCCTGAGCTGCCCCCTCCTCACTTCCCCCCTTGCTAACTTCCTGATGACAAAAGGTGCAGAAAGCAAAACATTCATTTTTGGGACTTCTATGAAAATAGCTCCACACAACTAAGGTGGAACATTTTGTTGTCGTGCCAGGAACTGGAGCAATTTTGATGTGGTGGCTGGTATTTCTGATCTTGATTCATGCACACTGTGGCTGTCCCCAGGAGAGCTACTGTGGCTGCAATTTATTTTCTTTCCACTGTTGGCCATGACTAGTGGTGCTTGCTGTATGTGCTGTTGTTTTTTTCTTTTTGGATTCAGAAACCAAGGTGACATCCTCTACCTCATCAATTTTGCATTCTGATTCATCACCTTTGGAAGAACATAACTGTGGTACATTGTGATCATGATGTTGTTCTCGTACATTTACAACATCTTCATCAGAGGTACTGCCTTCTTATGAAGGAGCCAGATATGCATAAGTGGCATATCATGGAGTGCCACGTCTAGTGGTACTAGACAGAACCTTCTCTTTAATCTCTGATTTTCTAGATCTAACTGTTTTAACGACCTGTTTTTGTGTTTTATCTGATTTTTCTGGCAGTGCTGCACTACTTTGATCAGGGTATTTACCAGTATTCTTCTCTGTTTCTGGTTGTGTTACTTCATTTTTAACAATTGTATTAATTATATCTGCAGCAGTGAATTCCCCTTTGTTTCTGAATTTCTTTTCAGGAAATATTTTTATTGTTACGTGAACCAATTTCAGCCATATTGCTGGTGTTGCCCACATGTTCCGTAACAGATTCTGATCCTGAGTCCATTTTTTGGCATCAAACTTAATTAGTAGTATTAGTTTGGACACACAGATGGGCAGCACAGAGTCTGAGACGTGGCACCCCCCCTCAAAATACATGAGGCACTATAACCTAGCAGTAGATTAGCCGCAGGGATGGACAACACAGAATCTAAGATGTGACACCCTCCTTCAAAATGTAGTTTGGTACTATGACCTAGTAGTAGTTCAGGCACAGAGATGGCAACACAGAGTCTGATATTTTGTTGACAGCTCACCCACTACAAAATCTGTACATCATACTGGCTGACACACATGATTGGCAAGATCAACAGCAAAAATAAAAGACCCTAATTAGTTGGCTTCCTTCAGTGCCCAGTATCACAAGTGTTGACTTTAATACAGTTTGTTGGTTGTGAGGGTCCAGGGAGTGTTCAGTAAGAGACTGGAAAAAAATTGTTCTTTATTGTCCGGGGTGGGGGGGTATCCTGCCCTGACGTCCATGTTCAGTGACTCACTACTGCAGTACTGGTGACTGTTATATATGTATTTTTTTTTTGCTGTTCATTGCTTGCTGACCAAATGACATTAAAATACAGACACAACATTTCTTTAAAAAGGTTACATGTAATTTTTAATGGCGAGATCTAGAAGAATAGTATAGATGCATTTTTTGTACTCAAATATACTAAAATAGGTCAACAACTCATCAGAAGAAATCAGAGTAAATCACAGTAAATCAGAACCTTTGGGAAAAATCTGAGTCAGAATCAGAACTGGGTCACAGCTAACCTGCTCATCCTTAAACAGCACTGTTTTATTTTCATGTTATTGTTTTAGCCTTCATGTTTATAATTCCATAGGAAAGGAGAAGGCAATCAAATATGTATTTGTGTGAGTACACATTTATTAATTGATTAGCTGTTCAAATGGCTAATACCAAAGCTTTAGAAAAAAAATCCCAGAGGCACAGAGACTCAAGCAAAGCTTTATTTAAATCTTCAAATCTTTTCTATATATCACAGGGCATTTTGCTCATTCTTGTCACACTTAACATATCATTTATTCAATCTTAAAACAATGAGTAAACCTTTGAATAGCATTTTTTCTGATTGGTTACAAGACTAATAAGATAGGTGGGTATCTTAATATGTAAGGAATTGCTTTTAAAGCTAGAACCAAATGTATTGCTTAAGAGCAGAAGACTGGGTTTTCAATGAGGCTTGTATTGGCAAATAAATGGCTTTTTCTGATTGCAGCGAACGTCATTCCATTTCCCAACATCTAAAAAAGAAAATACAAACATTAACTAACATGCAACCCTTTATTTCTTAAAACTGAATACATTGTAAGGAGATAGGCACTCACTCCTGTATAAACCAAGACACTTACTACTAGGCTGGAAACAGATCCATTAAAGGAACACAACACCCTTTCATATTGAACATTTTATCTGTGTGTGCGTGTGTGTGTGTGTGTGCATGTGTGTGTGTGTGCATGTCACCAGTGACCTCAATTCCTGTAGCTGTTTGGGATATAAACTGTTGCCTAAGTTTACTTTTATGTATAGTTGTTGTACCATGTAACTGTTCCAGGTGACTCCATTTTCAGATTGTTGAAATCTCACTTGTTCCTGAGATCTGCATCATCAGTAACAAGCATTTATCAATGCCGAACATTCGCTTGCAGGTATTTGCAGTGGTGTTTGGCACGTATGGTGCTTCACCCTAATGCCCTGTGCGATTGCTGGTATTTGCACAATAAATTTTCAGCATGACCTTTTTGTTACCCCATTGTGTGCTACATAGGTGGAAACATGTTTTGGGCAGGATGTGAAAAATGACAGCTGTACTGCTCATAAGGAAGTGTGGTAAAATGGCAATATTGAAAATCTGGAGTGCAAACATTGAAAATTCGCAAACCTACGAGCGTGCGTGGGAACTGTGCAACGCACGCTCGAAAAACAGTCATTGTTAGGAATTTTTTCACAAAATTTTCAACATTGGCATTTTAAAACCTCTGCTAATGAACAGTGTCACTGTGATTTTCTTACTGTGTCCCATACATTGATTTCACACACCGACTGCGCCATTGTGCACTACATGGGTGGAAACACATTTTGAGCAGGATGTGAAAAATGACAGCTGTACTGCTCATAAGGAGGTGTGGTAAAATGGCAATGTTGAAAATCTGGAGTGAAAATATTGAAAATTCGCAAACTTACGAGCGTGCGTAGGAACTGCACAATGCACACTCGTAAAACAGTTAATTTTAGGAATTTGTTCACCAAATTTTCAGCATAGCCATTTTAAGATCTCTGCTCATGAACCATGACACTGTGATTTTCTTAATGTGTCCCATACATTGAGTTCGCACACCGACTGCGCCATAGTGCGCTACATGGGCGGAAACACATTTTGGGCAGGATGTGAAAAATGACAGCTATACTGCTCATGAGGAGGTGTGGTAAAATGGCAATGTTGAAAATCTGGAGTGCAAATATTGAAAATTCGCAAACGTATGGGCGTGCGTAGGAACTGCATAGCATGCTCCTCAAAACAGTCATTTTAGGAATTTTTCACCAAATTTTCAACATAGCCATTTAGGACCTCTGCTCATGAACAGTGTCACTGTGACTTTCTTAATGTGTCCCATTCATTGATTTTGCACACCGACTGCGCCATTGTGCGCTACATGGGCAGAAACACGTTTTGGGTGAGATGTGAAAAATGACAGCTGTACTGCTCATAAGAAGGTGTGGTAAAATGGCGATGTTGAAAATCTGGAGTGGAAATATTGAAAATTCGCAAACCTGCGAGTGTGCGTAGGAACTGCGCAATGCACGCTCGTAAAACAGTCATTTTTAGGAATTTCTGCCAAATTTTCAACATGGGGTTTTGGGACCCTTCTCATGAATGATGTCACTGTCATGGCATTATTCAGGCCCAAAGAGGTGATTTCACGCAGTGACTCGAAATCACCCTTCAGGCCCGAATAATGCCATGACAGTGACATCATTCAAGAAGGGGTCCCAAACCCCATGTTGGAAAATTTGGTGTAAAATTCCCAAAAATGCCTGAGATATGCAATAAAGTTGAAAACCCCTATCTGGCCCATTATACAGCTTACTGGCATTTCCTCAGTTCGCGGTCGGCTTTGAAGAGTGCAGACGTGTTCCCGGTCCACCGAAGATCGTCGCACCGAGCTCCATAGGTAAGTATGGGGTGAGGGGGGTGTGGGGAGGCTGGGTGCGCAGTGAGTGGGTGCGGGTTGTGAGAGGGGGGACTGGGAGAAGCACCATGGGACCGTTTTTGCTTTACAGGTGGGAAAAAAAAGCAAGACTACGTGGGACATTTGCCATGCTGGGGTGGGCTCCCAGCATGGCAGAAGGATGGCTGGTGGGGGCCGAGGAGCCGATGGAGGATTGGGCACCCCCGTCGGCAGATAACCTGGGACGTTTTTCATGCTGGAGTGGGCTTCCAGCGTGGCAGAAGGATGGCTTGGGAGGGGCGTGGAGCCGGCGGGGATTAGGGTTGGTCACCGCCCGTCGGCAGCAGCAGCGGGGCGTTGCCACACTGGGGTGAGCTCCCAGAGTGGCAGCAAAGATTTAGGGGGACGGCGTGATGCAGGGGGGGGCGGCATGACGTGGGGGCAGCGTGATGCAGTGCTCTGTATGACAGCGGTGGTTTTCTTTGAAGCGAAGACCACCGCTGTCATACGCAGCTCCCGCACCCATTGGTGCAGGACCGCCACGCCTGCTCAACTGAGCAGTGGATTGAAAGGGAGAGGCACACCTCCAAAGTGAGCTACTCTCCCAAAACGTTCCTTGCGCATACGCGCAAGCGAACTTAATAATATAATGTCACATCACACAACTTCACCATGTATCTCTGTGCTGCAACTACTTCCTGTAGCTGTTCAGGATATAAATTGTTGCTTTAGTTTACTTTTACATACAGTTGTGCCCTGTAACTATCCCAAGTGACTCCATTTTCAGATTGTTAAAATCTCATTTGTTCCTTAGATCCCCCATCCACTGCTCCAGGTATTTCCCCATCAAGCCATGGACTAAAAATTATCCACATAAATATAGGCAGCCTTCTCCCTAAAGTCGATCTACTCCAGCCCCTGGCTGCTTCGCTTGGTCCTGATATAATCATCTTGTCTGAAACCTGGCTTAACAATAAAATAATTGACCCTTCTCTCTCCATCCCGGGCTATACTATATCTTGACAAGACCGGTCAGGGAGGGGTAGAGGAGTGGCTATCTATGTCTCCTCATCTATCCAATTCACCTCCATTCTTTCCGCCTCTGTCCCGAAAGCATATGAGGAGTTTATCTTACAGCTACCCCTCCCTTTCTCTAGCCCTATATTTGTGCAGATGCCTACTGTCACCCAGGTCTCCACTCCTCTGTTGTTACAGACCTCACCAGTTCCATAGTATGCTACACCTCCTCAGGTGAAGTTTATATTATGGGCGACTTCAGCTTAAACTGGTTATTCCCCACCATGAACGAATTATGAAATGAAATTGATTCTCATAACTTATCCAACTCATCCTTGATCCAACTCGGATGAACCATAAAGAAACCACTCCTTAATCGACTGGGCCCTCACCTCACACCCACATAGGGTCATTAAATCTGGTATATTATCAGATGCCCTAAGTGTCCAGCTCATGACCTTTCCGGTACATAAAATTCACAGAATCAAGGCCCCACCTAAAACCTTAATGACTCGCTCATATAAATCTCTAAACCTCACTCTCCTCCTCTATGACCTAGCTGATACACAATGGGCTCCTATAGCCTCAGCAAACTTGATGGACGAAACTGCAGAATATTTTAAAAGTAAATTTCTCGACATCTGGAATCAGCATGCCCCACTTTGATGCATCAGAGTCCATGACAGCCACCTTCCATGGCTCTCACCTGAACTCATAGTTTGTGAAAGAGCACAGGACCAAGCTTGGAAGCTACATAAAGCCTCAAAGCTCCCTAAAGACTATGACGCATATCGTTCTCTTCGCAACAAGTGCACAACAACCACTCATTTGGCTAAGGCGGACTACTTTAGCTCAACTTTTCAATCCAATATAAACAATCCCTTTAAATTCTGGAAAGTTATCTACTCACTCTTCTCCCCCTTCTGCTCCTTCCTGCCCCCTCCTCAATATAAACAACACCCTTATCACTGATCACTCCGGTGTTGCTACTGAATTTAATTCATACTTCACCTCTTGTGTCTCTGCTCTCCTATCTTCCTTACCATTTACTAGGCCAGGTGTCCCTCCACTTCACCATGCACACTGCCCCAGCCCAGACTACTTGTTTCTCGTTCACCAAAATTGCCCCTTCTGACATCTTGGAAGCCTTGCATGCCTTAATCCCCTCCAAAGGCAGTTCGGCTGATGACTTGGACCCAAACTGCTAAATCTCTCAGCTATGGCAATCCCTGCCCCACTGTCTGACCTCTTCAACCTCTTGTTCAAAATGACAGCATCTCACCTGTTTGGAAGCATGCCATTATTCTTCCCCTACCTAAGAGTGGTGATCCTTCCTCACCTGGGAACTACCATCCCATATCCCACCGTCCCACCCTTGCCAAACTGCAAGAACACCTGATTCTTGTCCAACTCTCTTCTTATCTCTCTAACTCCAACTTTTTCACTCCCTTCCAATCTGTTTTTTGGAAAAAACACTCCACCACCACCTCCCCAATTAGGCTTACTGACTGCATCCTCTCAGGGATGGACAGAGGTCAAATCACGTCTGCCATGTTTGTAGACCTAGCCAAGGCTTTCTACACGGTTTCCCACACCCTACTTCGGAACTCCCTTTCCCAAACAGGTATGACTGACTCAGCCACTAACTGGTCCAGAGCCTACCTCGTAGGTCAGACCCAGTCAATCAGAATCACTGACTCCACATCTCCCCCCTCCCATCAACACTGGTGTCCCTCATGGGTCCATGTTGGGCCCCATACATTTCTCCATATTTCTTAATGACCTACCATCTGTCTGTACATCAACCTCCATACATATGTATGCAGATGACACGGTCCTCTACACCTCCAGACGGTCCCCCGCTGATGTTGCAAACAGACTTCAGCAGGATTTCAATAATGTTCAGCACTAGTTTTGCTCTCATCATCTTTTTCTAAATGCCACGAAGACAGTCTCCATGACCTTCAGCACTAAGCAGAGACTCTCTAGGCTCCCCTTCCTGCCCTCCTTCCATACCCTTGACGGGACAGTCCTTGAGGACACCTCCTCATTCAGATATCTGGGTGTTTGGCTTGACCAACATCTCACCTTTTCTGGTCATGTGGACGCCATGCTGAAAATGCTGCGCCCCAAGCTCAGCGCTCTATACAGGAACCGGAACGGCCTCCCTCTCCCAGCTAGATGGGAACTTGTCCAGAAGATGAGCCTTCCTATTTTCGACTACTGAGATGTAGTCTACAGTGCCACTCCCAAGACCGCCTTAGCCAGTCTGGATACCCTTTTCAACTCCTTCTGTCACTTTACTCTGGACTCTCCTCCTCTCACCCACCACTGTCAGCTCTACCACTCCCTGGCATTTTTCTCACTAGAAAATAGATGCCTTCATCATTGTGCTAAATTTGTCTCTAAATTTTGATTTGGATCACTCCCATCCTATCTCACTTCCTCTCTATCAGTCCTCCCTCCCTCGGTCCACTCATTTAGATCTTACAACTCCCATTCCTTGGTTGTTCCTCACTGGTCTACCACTGTAGGCCAGGCTGCTTTCTTGTATTGCTTCCCAAAACTGTGAAATTCACATCCTCACCAGATTTGCCATTCCTCTTCCCCCACCTCTATAACTTCAGCCCTACATAATTTCTTCTCTGTAAACTGTACCTGCAATTAACCTACCTGGTATTCCTGACCTGCTCCCCAACCTCTATCAATATATTAAGTAACTATTCTGAACTACAGTTCCCTTCCAGCCCCACTACTTTCTTTCCCTGCAGAGATCCCTACCTGGCCATTTCTTCAGATTATCTATAACTACCAAAATAACTTTGACTTTAGATTCCTATCAATCTACAACTATCAATATATCTATAACCTTGATTCCTATTCATCTGCTCCCCTCCCAGCCCCACTACTTTTCCACCTCTGCTGTTACTCCCTATCCACCCCTTCCTTTCAGGCTAAATGGTACCATCATCATGAATTTAAGGTGTTATCCTAATGTAATGCACTTGCTCTGTCCATTGTGACCTCCATAAACAAATCTAGTCGTATGCTGCACTTAACATGTTCTTTCTGTTATTTGCTATTCACCGCTGCCAATATTGTTGTAATAATGTTTACTGTTGCATGCATGTGTGTATTTCCACTACCCTTTTCCCCAGGACACACCGTGAGATGAGCAACTTGTTGTTCAGTGTGCCTTTCCTTGTGAAACATTTCAATAAATAAATAAATAAGATCTCCATCATCAGTGAGATATGATGTTACAGCACACATTTTCACCATGTATCTCTATGCTGCAAGTACAAATAAACTGAGAAACTCTCTGGAAACACACAAATTGAATGCAGCTTAAAAGAAAAAACCCTGGACTAGAACTCCTAAATAGTTTTTAAAGCTAATTATAGGTAAAGGTGGGCTTCAGACATCGTTACAACTTGTTTTATTGTGCTGTAAACAAGCATTGCAGAGTCCGAAGGGTGCTGATGCAACATGTTCTCATATGCTAATGCATACCACTTAACCTTTTGTCACCGTAATGAGGTATGCATACATTCACCATGAGAGATAGATAGTGTGGGACACTGGACCACCAAATGAGGGACACATAATCAAATATGGTGGAAACCCATGCTTTTATTTACTCATAGTTTAACTGTCTTTAGTATCACATCACGTTATGCAATTCTGCTTTACAGTTTGAGTTAACAGTTTCCTCTGTGTGGGCAGCACCTTTCAAATGTGGGACAGATATGGGACAAAGTACTTCTGAGGGGTAGAATGAGAGATGTCCCTCATAATCAGGTACAGTTGAGAGGTATGTGTTAATGCACATCTCAGGGATGATGAGATTTTAACACCCAGGAAATGAAGTCCCCAACATAGTTAAAGGGGACTAGTATGAACAGTGAAAAAAACTAAAACAGACATATATATCCTCAACAGCTACAGAAAAAAAGTTGACTACTGACAAGGAAACAAATATGATTTACAAGACATGACAGTGTAATACTGTACTCCTTTTAATACTAAAAAAACATACAGTCATGGAACACAATGAAACCCACAAACCCCAACAACAGAAGGGAGAAGTACTCACGTGATGCCATGAGCTTGCCACAAAGATATACTTTTTAATTCATGCAAAACATTGAAAGTGCTCGACTGTGCAAAATGCAAAAAGCAAGCAGTATTCTCATAGAGACTGGAAAGTAACTAGCAGCCCTTGTGTGCATCGTACCTTCCTAAGGGGGCACTAATTAAAAAGTATATCTTTTAGGCAATCTCTTGGTATCATGGGAGTGCTTCTCCCTTTTGTTGTTCATGTAGGTTTCAGAGTTAGCCACTCCATCAGAGACACTGGCTGCTGTACTGAGCACCTCTAGCATTTCAGTGTAAACCCACAAGCACCACCTGACATTCTGTATCATACCCAATGACCCAACATTCCATCAGAGGTAGGCCCCACCACTGAAGAAACTCTGGATGGAATGGTTGTTTAACTGGCTACATCATTTGCTTATCTGTGGTGAGTACTTAGTTCATCTTGACACCTGTACTATTCTCTATTTTTTTCTAA
This sequence comes from Neoceratodus forsteri, assembly GCA_016271365.2. Classification (NCBI taxonomy): domain Eukaryota; kingdom Metazoa; phylum Chordata; order Ceratodontiformes; family Ceratodontidae; genus Neoceratodus; species Neoceratodus forsteri. The sequence goes on along the minus strand of JADMNL010000028.1, from coordinate 184,441,551 downwards.
ATGACCTCCACAGAGCTTGGTACAAGGCAGACTGGATGGACTGATGCTCTTTTTCTGTCATCATTGTCTAAATACTAAAATAATTCAACCGTGCTTCTTGGGTCCCCTGCCAAACATAGAAACGACCCCCATTGATCAAGTGCACTGATGGGCCTTCCCCCCTGAAGGTTGCGCCATCCTTTAAATGCCTTGGATATACACTCCAAGCACTTCTTGATTTCTCCCTGCACATCCACAATGTTTGTAGGACTATAAATGCCAAGCTTGGTCTGCCATAATACATTAAGAACTGTCTTACATCCAATGTCTGCTTAGATCCTGCCAGGGGTGTCCTACTCACCTCCCTCAATTATAGGCTTATATCTCTATCCTTCACTGATACCCTCAAAATCACTGCTTGCCAAGTGGGATACCACCTATAATAACACTTGCAAATTTGCCTTCTTGCTAAACTGAGCAACCCAGCACTCAGACCTCTACAGCTGACTAGGCTGGCTATCCCCTGTAAATAGTCATCACTTTGTTCTAGGCTGTTTTACAGATAAAACAATTAAAACAGGCACCCCCACTTCTATTGTGGGCTTGCTCAAGTCCTCCCACTTGTCCTACCCCCTCAGACACAACAACAAACCCCTTCTCAGTGTCCTCAAAACAGCCACCCACATGGGAGACCAGGCCTTTAGTGCTACTTCTCCAAACTCTGGAACTCGCTGCTGCTTACAGCCTGTAGCTCCTCCCACTCTCAATTTAAAAAGTCTCTGTAGGCTCACCTACAGGCCAACTCGAGTTGTACCTGTACGTGATCTTCCAGGGTGCTACCCACCCTCAAGTTTTTTAACCTTGCCATCACCCAGCACAAAACTAAACCAATCTATACAATTTTCCTGTCACTAGGTAAAATGTGGTAGAAGACTGTGTATTTTGTTTGCTTTCTTAGTTCTTGTTGTCTACACATTGGAGTCGGCCTGTAGCTAACTAGCTTTTCTGGCCAGCTCATACATTTTTCACAAATGTTTTTGTATTTTATATTTGTGTTTTTATTTTTTAGCTAATCAACATGCTTTATTGTATTTGTTAATTTGCTGCATTGGTCCTTATTGTACTGTAAATATTGTACTGTGTTCTTGTTTGTCGCTATTGTATTGACTATCTTGTATCCTCCTGGGTCATACCCGAAAATAGGCACAACTGTATCTAGTGTACTCAACTGGTCAATAAAAGCTAATAAATATATATATATATATATATATATTGCAAAAAACTATGTTAATGCATCTTTTAGTGTTGAAGCACAAAGTGTACAAAGTAAGGAAATTAAACATTATGGTACAAAGTCCTTGGAACCTTGGAAAATCTGTACTGTGGTGTTCCATATGGTGTACATGATCATGGGGCATGTTGACATTAACAATATTGACACCCTCTATAAACCATTGCTGTGTCACTTTTTTACTTTGTCTACCTTGATATTAGGGTAATGTCAACACTGTGTTACATGATTATTCAAACATAAGGACCACCACGCCTCAGATTTGTCAAGGTTCTCAGGGACCTCGAACCCTAATTTGGAATTTCCTTACTTTGTATACTTTGTTCTTCAACCCTAACATATGCATTGACTTGGTGCTTTGCTATTTATTTCCTTACTTTCGAAAAAAAAACATATACAAGAAGTGGCACCTTTAGTTTTGATCTATCTTACACCCCATGGCAAACACTGCATAGTAATGTTTATTGCACCACACATGTAGCTTGCTTCTATCCACTAAAATAGTTATTTTATTTTTATTTCTCGAAGATGGGCTTTTTATTTCAAGGCGTATGATTGGCTGGTACCCATTCCACAGGGGTACATTAACTTTTAATAGATGCCCACCAAATAAAAGTCCCAGCCAAACCTGCCTCATGCCCAGGCAAGTATCCTAGTGTGCCAGCCTGCTTCATCATTGGCTGAAGCACGGGTACACAATTTGAAACTGCTGCTATTTTTTATCACTTAGTGTGACTGGTTATGTTGGCCACAGGAAAAACACCCCAACACATTTATTTACCATTCCCCCCAACAACAAAAAGCACATATCTTAAATATTTATTGCAAAAAAACTTCATTAATGCAACAGTTAGGGTTTAAGCAACAAAAGTAAGGAAATTCGACATTTGGGTTTCCAACCCTAACACCTCCCCACAACACCCAACCTAACCACCCACTCCAGCCCCACCCTCCACAGATCAACAGGTGTTGGGGTGCACCTTGGGGTCATCAGGCCTAACTCTCATCCTATTTCAATTGTAAGGAAGCTGAGATGGTACAGTATAGGAGAATGGGGTGAGAGTTAGCCTGATGACCCCAAAGCAAACCCCAACACCTGTTGGTCTGTGAAGGGTGGGGTGGGGGGCTGGGATGGGGGTAGGGTTGGTGTTGGGGAGATGTTAGGGTTGGAAACCCCAATGCCTCATTTCTCACATTTATTGCTTCAACCCTAACTGTTGCATTAATGAAGTTTTTGCAATGAATTTCTTACTTTTTGAGACAGTGAAACCTAATTTTTATGTGGAGTGCAGGGCTCAAAGGGTCCTGTGCTCCTATATAACCGTAACTGTACAGACCTTCTAGGTAACCCTCACCTCCCTGTGGGAGTGCAGGGAGAGACCTTCTATGTAACCCTCAACTCCCTGTGGAAGCGCAGGGCCATCTGGGCCTTGCACTTCCATCAGTACATAATGGTATCCATATGAGTGAGGGGCCCTGCACCACCATTGACCAATAAGACTATAAACATAGCAAGTAACCCTCATCTCTGGGTTCTGCACTCCCAGTACTGCAAAATGGAGTACTCTGCGGTATTATTACTGCATAGTAGCATGCATATGTGGCGCCACAGGTCCCTCTGGTACCATATGCTCCCATCTATATCTAACTCTACTGACACAGTGCAGCACTACACACATTTCAAGTAACCCTTGTACTGAAAACGTAGCAATTTCTCAGTAACTGTAGTACCATTGGAAAAAATCCACAGCAGTTGTATTCATGGCCTGGCAAATTGCATGCATGATTAGTACACCTAAGCTGCGTTTAGTAAAAAATCCATATCTCAAACCATTTTTGAGATATAGCCACCGACATGTACCACTTATGTCACAAAGTTATCCTATTGGAAGTTTCTAAACTTTAGAATGTTATAAATATGGAACTGATGTATATTTTTTTACCAAACCAACAGAACTCAAGTCTGTTGGGCAACCCCTTTGTATCCTTCAAATTACAAGCCAAAAGTCCTAACCGTTTCTTTGCAGTGATGTGGCAAAGAAATAGTAACCTTCAAAAATCCCTTTTTGCAAGCTGTCAGAATTCCTTTTCGTGAGCCAAATCCCTTTTTGCAAGCGTATACCTCTTCGCAAGGTAGGGCCATCTGATCGTCCCCTCAAGAAAAGGAATTTTGACAGCTCATTAAAAGAGACTTCTTGCAAAAAGGGATTTTGACAGCTTACAAAAACGGATTTTGACAGCTCATGAAAAGGGATTTAATAGGGCCAACCAGGTAGCCCTGCTAGTAATCCCTTTTTGTTAGCTGTCAAAATCCCTTTTCACGAGCTGAATCCCTTTTCGTGAGCTGTCAAAATCCCATTTCATGAGAAATCTCTTTTTCCAAGGTAGGGTCATCTGGTCATACCCTTACAAAAAGGGATTTTGACACCTCGTGAAAAGGGATTTCTCACAAAAGGGGAATTTGACAGCTCACGAAAAGTGATTTTGACAGCTCATGAAAAGAGACTATAAAAAGTAATCTCTTCTTCTGCAAGTTGTCAAAATCCCTTTTCGCAAGTGAATCCCTTTTTGCAAGGCAGGGCCATCTGATTGTCTCCTCATGAAAAGGGATTTTGACAGCTCATGGAAAGAGATCAGAAGCGAGTCACATAAAGGGATTTTTAAACTTAAAAACTAGCTTTTTTTGACTAAACTAAACTAAACCAAAGGCACAGAAGTGTGCAGAATGTCCCCATGAACAACACCCATACTTGGATATCTACAGAAGACATCTCTGGGGTAAGTTATAATGTTTTGTTTGGGCACACAAACTGAAAACATGATGGCAGCTCATAAAAAAGGAATTTTTTCCTCATGAAGAGAGATTTTATAAATCCCGCTTTGTGAGCTGTCAAAATCCCTTTTCATGAGCCTTAAATCCCTTTCCATATCATGCAGCTATCCAAAAGACTGAACTGAGCATGCTCAGAACCAGAATTTGCTAAATTGAATAACTTTGGAACAGATTAATATTTTTGTCACCAAACCAACACTGGCTTGTTCTTTGGGGCAACCTCTTTTTATCCTGAAAATCTCAGGCCAAAATTCCAAATGGTGTGGAGAACTGCTGGAGAACTGGCCAAAACACTGACAAAATGAGATCTGAATGTAGGACTCCATGCAAGACGCCATGTGCATACTTGCTCAGTGATATTTGCTTAGCAATACTTAGGAGGTAGATATTTTACTTGTTGGGACTCAGCTAACACTGACTGAGTTGAGAACCTTCAACCTGAATTTTTTCCCTTATGCACTTGGCAATTAATTGATAGACAGCACCTTCTGTTTGCTTAGAACATTCCAAGCTACCATCTAACATTGTGTGGAACTACTGGAAATTTTAGAAAATACATCCCACAGTTGGAATGTGATGTGATAGTGGGATGAACAGTGACTGCAATTTGTTTTTCCCCTTTGCTTAAATAGATAGCCTTGATACAGTAAATATAAGTTTTTAATAATGTTTCCATTTCAGAGTGTTATTTCAGACAGCCTCACCACTTGAATTTGTTTTAGAAACAAGATATATGTGTTTAAAGCAATAGTTATTACAACCAGATCTGATTTAGTTCATTAACAGACCTAAACTAACATCAATCTTATCTCACTAGTTTTGGGTTACTTATTGAACTCAATAATACTTGGATTCACTAAGGTTCTAATAACTGAACACTGCAGTTAAATTACCTGGTGTATTTAAGACAGAAAATAGTTCATAGCATGGTATGTATAGCCAATGATAGTTCCTTTATTTTTTTTTCTCCTAAGGTATCAGATTGGGACTTAATGAATTGTTGTAAAAGTGCCAGGAGACTGATCCTTTAATATTTGGTTTTATCTTGCATTTAGTATTTAATTGATACTATTGTTATTTATTGATCAGATATTCTTAAAGATATAATTCAATTTAATTAAATCTCCCACTCTCAATGTGTACTAGAAATGGTAGAGAGATTAGTAAGGAGAAAAGTGTAAATGCTCAGACCAATATTAAGTTTTGATAAAATACCAAAAACCACTAGGAAAGTCAAAAGCCATAAGAATGGATGTGTGTTTTCTCAAGAACTTCTGATTACTTCTTCTACACTGAATATCTTGGATAAAACAACCAAATTAATACAGTATATTCAAGAGGAAGTCTCTATTGATAAAAGGGAGGGAGTTCAGATGATAACCAATCAGCCAATTGGTCTGAACTCACCCCAGATCATTGGAGACATACACACACACACACACACACACACACACACACACACACACACACACACACACACACACACAGTTAGAGGGAGATATCTTGAATGCAAATAGGCAAAATAATGCTCTGAATCTGGAAGAACCCTCCAAAGATTTGGTTTCTCAGGGATAACTAAAAATAACTCAGATGTTACCTGATTCCTCAAAACCAAACAAAATAACTTTAAAGAGCAACTGACACATCTAAAAAGATGTGCCAGTAGTGCCCTACCCTGCCTACAGTACCTCCCAGTACAGACAGTACCACAAACGGAGGTACTGTAAGGAAGTATTTTACTGTACAGATGCAGCGGAGTGCAATACACACCACTGCCACAGCCTTAGGACCCCTTCCCGATCCAATTCTGAGGATGACATCAGGTCAGGATGAGGACCTGGCATAATTCCATTTCACCAGCAACAATGCCACGGAATTGGCATTTTGCAGCAATTTTGCCAGCGAAATGCCACTTTTGCCAGCAAAATGCCAATTCCACAGCACTGTTGCTGGCAAAATGGATTTATGCCAGGTCCCCATCCCAACCTGACGTTATCCTCAGGATTGGATCAGGAAGGGGACCTGAGGCTGTGGTGGGGGCATGCACTGTAGTCTGCCACATCTGTACAGTAAAATATTATCTTACAGTACCTCCATTTGTGGTACTGTCTGTACTGGGAGGTGCTGTAGGCAGGGTAGGGCACTACTGGCACTTCTCTACCGAGACCTGTCAGTTGCTCTTTAATGAACACGGAGAGGGTTGAGAAGCCTGAAGTTGCTAATCAGGCAAAAATTACTGATTACTTCCTATACTTACATAACAAATCAGGAAACAGCATATTAGATCCCATCTCCCTCAGTATAGGAGAAGAAAGGAAATCTGATGTTCCCCATTCCCCAAGTCTTAACAGCAGAAACGATAGGGTAAATCCCTCCAGTGAGGCTGACACCTCATTCTATCCATCAAAAATGGACTTGTTCAGCCCCATGGACTTAACTAAAAATATGACTACCATGACATCTTTATCTGAGGAAGAAGATATTTTGATAGGGTCCCCTGAAGCTGCATTTGAAAAAGTGGACAGAGAGGTGGAAAAAATTCAACTTGATCAGGAAATTTGGACACAGTGTCTAGATACTATATCGAAATACACCATCAAAGCTTTAGCCCATCCCATAATGTTAAATATAGTGCTTCTGGAGGCTTATAACGGAATTAAACATTGCCTAGAAAACCTATCTCTATTATGTATGAAGACATTTTCAGCATTGGAACAAAGGTTAGATGATCTGGAAAAAAATAAGTATGAAATGGAAAAAAATAACAGAATCTTTCTTTCTCTACTATTATAATCCCTGTCTCTCCAACCCCAAAGAAAATCAAACAAAAATACAAAAAAAAAAAAAGAATAAATTAGACCTATAAATACCCAAGAGCAAAATAAAGACAAGGGCAAAGTGGAACAGAAATAAGAAATGTAAGGACTCAGATAAAGGTCCCCCGCTTTACAAAGAAAAATCAAATCTAGCCCTAGAGGTTCTATTCCCTTTGAATACTAATATTGAGGTAATCTTAATGGAAAAGCAGGTAACTAGTAATGTAAAATCTCAACACACTACTGAGAGGGTGACACAGGTTCAGTCAGTACCTCAGCAGAGTCAAATCACAATAAAGGAAACATAAATTAAAATATTCCTGTTTCTAAACAGTCTGCTTTGCCTACTGTACCTGATTCTCCAAACATATTGATGGGGGATGAGGTACAGAATAATGTTGGACACCCTACTCTTCTCACAACTTGTTACTACTGGTAAAGAGGTAGTTTTTAAAATTGACAATTTTTATACTAAGTCCTATGAGACCAAAGAGTCTTTAACTGGTTTAATAACTCACTTGTTTAATGCTGAACTAGAACTTCCCAGGGCTGCAAATTCATTAATTTTTGTCTACGGAAATAGATCTAACCCGCACCATTCTGTGTATGTGCTAATTTCTAGCATGGAAATTGCCAAATTAATATGGGCAAATCAACAAACTTTAAAATCTCAGGGTCTTAATATATCTTCTCCAGTGACTTTGTCCACCGTCTGGAAACACACGTTTGGTGATGTCAAACATAACAAAATACTCTCTTATGACACTTTCTCTTCTACTTTAGCAATATTAAATTGGAATTTTGATGGGTCATGTCAAACAAATATACTGTCCATCTTTTGGAGTGATCCCTATGAGGGAGAAACATCATAAAATTTAGTCTCATATGTAAGGGTGATTTTAGCCTCTATCATCTAAACAAATATTTCCTCATCTGACTTGGATTTTAGCAGAGAGGCTGTGCTCAGGGACTGAGGGATCACAAATAGTCTGTCATATTCAGACAGCAGATGTGTACTCCCTTCTATTAAGTAAAAGTGACACTCTTGATTCAGTCAATATACATCTGGTTTTGTTTATAGACTGGGAATATCTGAGTCATTCTTCCAGAGAAGCTGGAAATTCCCAGTGACTATCAATAGTATCAAAACATGCAGATAGTACAGCCTTGGATGTTAGTCTACTATCTAACCAGATAAAATATTTCAATGTTTTAATTTGGAATGTTGCAGGGTTAGGGAACAAACTGGAAGACCCTTAATGGCTGGGTTTTGTTTCTGGTTTTGAGATTTTGGCCATCCAGGAGACCTGGGCTATAGCCCAGCCATATATTAATGAATTTTAATCTTATTTTATACCTGCCATTAGGGCAAAATCCCATGGTAGATGTATGGGAGGTCTTGCCACATTAGTAAAAATCAGGGATGGTAGGCATGTTCTTATGAACTTGGCATCCACCCAGGAATTCCTCCTAACAGTTATAAGTTGGAATTCCAATATAGTACTGATTGCAAATGTTTATATCCCACCCCGGTTTCACTATAATCCAACATATGAAATCTGGTCAAGACTAACTAGGGAAATTGAGGCTGTATCTCTACTATTTCAAGTAGACACTATTATCTTAGCAGGATATTTTAATACTAGAATTTCCCAGTATGATAATTTCGCCAACTTACAGGAGCAATTTTATCTAGGGGACTTGTTCCCTAGACACTCGTTGGATAAAGTTCAGAACAAAGCAGGAAAATGTCTTCAGAACTTCATCAAAAATAATAATTTCTTGATATTGAATGGTAGGTTGGATGGAGACCAACTGGGAGCAAGTACTTGTTTTTTCTTCACAAGGGCAAAGTGTTATTGACTTTGTCTTTTGCTCACCACATAGTTATGACCGCTTTAAAAAATTAAAGATTTGTATGAGGCCAGAAAGTGACCATGCTGCAATAGTACTGTCTTTTGACCCATTTGATTCCTCAACAAATGAGGATAACACTCCTAAAACCTTAACTTCACTTGTACTAGGTGGCAAAACAAAATTTGTTTTCAACTCTAAACAAATGGATATGGTCACTCTTCTAATGTATTCCCCTTCTTTCTCAACTCTTTTCTTGTTAACTGAGGGACATTATAATGCAGAATATATAAGTAAACAATTGGACATGTGTTACCAACAGATAGGTCAAAAAATATATTGTTTAAGGGGGGTAACAAGATAAAGATTAACGGGTGGTTTGATGTTCAATATAAAAAAGAAAAACCGAAATTAGGGAAACTGATTAGAAAAGTTAAGAAAAATCCCTCCAAAGCTGCCTTTGTTCATCTAAACAAAACATGAAAATCATATAAAAAATTCTTGGCATATAAAAAATTAGACTTTAATTTTAAACAGTGGGACAACATGTTTACAGTTATAAAGTCCAAGGACACAATACCTTCCTGGACCCTGGTAGATAAGAGGAGAAAGGTTTACTCTCCATCTCTTCCTACATATATCCCTAAAGAAACCTGGGTCTCACATTATAAAACTCTGTTTAATAGAGACCTATTAGCTCTCCAAAACCATATTGCTTCCTCTTGGTTATTAACAGAAGAGCTCTGCCTTCTGGAAATGACATTATCTGATGTTGAGCAAGCCCTTATTCAGCTTTCTAATACTGTAATAAAGCTCCTGGACCAGACACCATTCCTGGTGAAGTCTATAAGGCCCATTTAAACTACTGGGTCATTTTTTCACAAACATTTTTGATATATGTTTAAAAGAATGATTTATATCTCCCTCTTGGACCAAAAACATAACAGCACAAATCCATAAAAAGGGCCCGTGTCAACTCCCTATGAATTACAGATCTATTAGTCTGGTTGATATTAGTGGCAAAATATTTTCGTGGATTCTATTGAATAAACTACAGAACTAGTTAGAATCAGAATTGCCCTTATCAAATGTTCAGGCAGGTTTTCATCATGGTTATTCAACAACTGATAATATTTTCATATTGGTGCACTTGTTAGAAAAATATAGATTGTACAGAAAAGTGCAAATATATGCCTTATTTGTTGACTTTGCTGCAGGTTTCAATTTGGTGGTCACAGCAAAGTTATGGTCTATTCTAATCAGTAGAGGAATACCTTTAAACTTACTTATCCCAATCTATCTTCTCTATTCATACACAATGACAGCTGTAAGATATGACAATATGGGTAATATCTCAGAGTACTTCAAAATACCCATGGGAGTAAAACAGGGATGTTTACTAGCTTCTTTGCTGTTTAGCATTTACATAGATTCAATCTTACACTTTGATACTTTTATAAACATGAATTCTCCAAAGATTAGGTCACATGACATACACATATTGGCATATGTCAACAATTTGATTCTTCTTTTACTTTCTGTAGTGGGATTACAAAATAAGATAAATGAACTAAAAACTAAATGTGACCATTTAGAGTTGAAAATCAATCTAAAAGAACTAAGATTATGGGTTTTGGGTCAAATAATCTCAATACTGTACTACTTAAACTCTGTTTAGATAGAGATTTAATTGAGGTTGTTTTTTTATATATATTTTTTTATTTGTGTATTTAACAAATTGGAAAGACCATTGAGCCAAGGGCTCTTTTACAGAGGTTCTACGTCAAGTCACAAGAATAGCAAATTACAATAGTTTCAGTAAGTAGCACAACATGAGGAAAGTAATTACATAAACAAAAGAATGATATGGCAAGATAAATGTTGTGCCAAGTGCAGTCAGTGGCCTTGTCTGAAGAGGGGTGAAAGGGATTACAAGAAGAGAAGTACAGGGGGTGAACTGGGGGGTGGAAGGAGCAAAATAAGAGCAAGGATGGAGATTCCACAATGAAGCTTAAGCAGGAAAGACGCACTGGGGTGGGGGTAGAGGGAGAGAACAAGGTGAGGAAACAGAGAAGAGAGGGGGGAAGTGGGAGTGGAGGGGTAAAGGAAGGAGGAATGAGGTAGGATGAAAAGAGGGCAGGAATGGGTAAGGGATAAGGGAGGAAGTGCTGCGAGTGGAATAGCGCAGCAATAGGATAGGGCTATCCAGGGGCAAATGGTAAAAGAGAGAGGTCCCAGTGCATTTAGATGTCACCAGAGTTTAGGTATAGCAGTCACAAGATGCTTTGGAAACTAGGAATTGATGCAGCTTCTGCTTAAATGGTCCCAAGGTTGCAGTCGTCGCAATCTCAGGAAGAAGGGAATTAAATAAATTAGCAGCTCTAACTGCAATGAGTCATTGTCAGAGTGAGGTTCGACAGTGAGGGATAGTAAAAGTTTGGCTCGCAGAGTTTCATGTGCTCTAAGTGCCCCGGAAAGGACTGAAAAGCTGAAGGGAACCTGGTGGTAGGAGACCAAGATCTGCCTTCTTAGCCAGAAGGCAGTCTTGATATTCAAAGTGAGCCTGGAGTTGAAGCCAGTCTGCTTGTTCGTAAAGGTCACAAGTGTGAGTATGATACACTGCACCAGTTAGTAGACAGCATGTCTAATTCAGAGCTGTGGTGAGCTGATGTAGGGTTGTGTCTGTGGTGGAACCATAAATGACCAAACCATAGTCAATAATAGACACAACTGAACTTTGGATAGCCAATTTGAGGGATTTGGTAGTAAGGCTGTGTTTATGCCTGTGTAGAAGGCCTAGGCGAATATTAACTGCCTTGGCAACATTCTCAACATGGTTGGAGTAGGAGAGCATACTATCCAAAGTAACTCCTAGGTATTTAAAAGATTGAGTCTGATCAAGGACAACACCCACACTGTTTTTAATCACCAATTGTTTGGCTTTGTGCTTGCTGTGGGTACCATGGAAGAGGATGACCTTTGTTTTTTTGCAATTAAGCAACAACTTATGAGAGATGAACCAGGAATCAACTTCAGTAAAACTTTTCTGAAGTTGGGCCTGAAGGAGGGTAAGGTCAGCAGTCTTTGAGAAAATGACCGCATCATCCGCATAGAGAAGTATTGGTTCAGAACAGGATGCTGGAAGATTATTGAGGAAGGTACTAGATAGAAGGGGTCCCAGTATTGATCCTTTAGGAACTGCAGAGTGGACAGGCAGTTTAGCAGAAAGGGCAGACCCTAATCTCACCTGTTGTGTGCGGTTTGCTAGATGTTTCCTCTTACATCCACTTAGTTGCAAAATTTACTTCAAATGGTCAATGGACAGCCCATTGGAAAGATCAGGTCTCAAAAGCTAAATTAGTAGCTAAAGCATTATTATGTTTCAATTATAAATATGGTGAGCATACAGTTGCACCTGCTCTTACAGCTGGAGAAGCTAAGAGTAACCCCATTTTACTGTATGGTGCAGAAGTCTGAGGATCTTCAAAAGCTCCTTCTTTAGAATCTCCCTTATCTTTTTTACCACAAAGCTTTTTTACAAGTTCCTTTTTTCTACTTCTAACCCAGTTGTTAGAGCTGAACTGGGCAGTTTATCACTAACTGTGACAGTTGAATTATGTCTGGCATGTTATTGGCTTAAAATTCTAAATAACCAGGATAATTTACTCCCTATAGCTTATTTGCAGGAGAAAATTAGCTGGTCGGCTTCAGACTTCTCATCTCCCTGGTTAAAAGCTCTCAGATTTATAATTTCTAATGCTTCTTTAAATCATTTATGGTTAGATTCTCAGAAGAGGATTCTGGTCTCACCAATCTTCAAAGATAATATAAAAAAGAAACTTTTTGTAGCTGCCCAATCAAACCAAATGGATCAGGTTAAGACCTAGAAGCAAGCCATCTGACTTAGCACTAAAAAGATTGATTCTGTTCTCAAGGATTATTTAACCTTCCCACTAACCCCCAATGCTAGAAAAATTATTATGTGAGCTAGATTTGGTATTATATGTTTGAAATATATTTATTTTAAAAAGTCAAATCCCAAAACTGTGCAACAAGACTACTGTCGAAGTAATAGAGGTTTTCTCAAAACTTTATATCATATTACTGTTCAATGTCTCTTATTTAATACCTCGCATGATCAAATTTTAAAAGATTTCCTGGTTAGGTATGCAGAATTGGATTACGATCCTCTATTTATTCTTCTTCACCCCATGACAAGAGGCGATGCAGAAACAGCTGCAAAATTCTATGCTAATGTGATGAAGTTCAAAAGAAAGTACTGTCTAACTTCTTAATATTAAATACTGGGACCTGTTGGTTGTGCACATATCAATCTGATAAATCTGATAAATGTTTGAATATTGGTAGGATGGAACATCATTGTATAATAATTTATTGTATATGTATTTAAACTGTGATGTTTTCTGTAAGATTTACCTTTTTACTCTATTTAAAATTTGTAATGTCCATTACTAATGTATTGGAAGAACAATAAATTGCTACTGCTACCTCCTCAGTTCTTTTCCTGTTATCAACCATCACACATCGGACTCCACACAGACATCGCTGCTTCAGTTGACCACCCAAAGATTTTTGTTTACCTTTCTTATTTTCATTTTCTTCTTCAAAATCACTTTTTTGTTCCTAGTGATTTTCATTCCTTCTTCGGTAGTTTTGTTCATCCACCACAGTCTGCCATCTCTTCTGCTTCTTTTGAGACCAGTGGATCCCTCCGGGCCCATGACCATTAGGCCCACTGTTTATGGCCTTGATCTTCAATCAAACCTCCCAGCATCCTCTACAGCCCACCCTGCCTTTACATTCTCTGCAGATCATCCGACCACTGAGCCAGACTAGGGAAGAGCTCCAACAATCCTGTCCTCGGGTTCCCCCAAGGACCTTCAGGGCCCGACAGATGGCTTTAGGCTGTTTCTCTCCAGGTGGGGGACATTATCTACCTGGACTTCTCCCCGGTTGATGGTCCTCCTTGTGCTGGCCATGGTGGTGGCATTGTCTGCTTCAGTGGTGATGCCTTCTACCATCCAACACCTTCTTCCCCACAAGGTATGCTCTGGCAGAGTTCCTCACCAACCCTATATGGCCAGCGTGGGCAGTCACCACTGTTCCCAGCACTGACCTAGGCTGCATTATCATCCATTTCAGCAGCGATGCCTCCTGCCATCCTAAACTTTAATTCCCACAGGGTAAGGCTCATGCAGTGTTCTCCACCAGTGTGGCCAGAAAGGGCCCATTGATGCAGGGGTTGCAGATACCCCCATTGGCACTTCTTGCCTAGAAGTGCTTCTCACTGGTGTTCAACAGCCAGTGTTGGCCCTTCACTGCCTCCCTGTGACTGACAGTGGGTTCTGTCAGCCTTCTTTTTTGGTCAGCTATGGCCCATTGACTCTGTGGCTATTATCTTCCCCTGCCATCATTTTGGAACCTGCTGCCCAGACCCCTCTGTTCTACAGTTGGCTGGCAGCAGGTCCCTCTGTCCCTCATGGGCATACTGACATCAGGGGCTGTGGTTCCCCCATCAATGCTGTGACTCCTGCTGCCCAGCTACTGTATTATCAAGGTCACCTGGCAGTCAGTCCTGTTGTCCCTCCTAGGGACGGTGCTGGCCTGTCAATATCCAGGTTGCTGTTTTATCATCAATGCTACGGCTCTTGCTGTCCTCCCTATTGCCACTGCAATGCCTGCCAACTACCCCTCTGCTCTTGACTAGCATCTGGCAGTGATTTCTGCCATCCCTCCTAGGGGTGGTGTGGACTGTTGACGTGGGGACTGCCCTCCCCCATCAACACTATGAACCCTGCTAACGCATCCTCTATATTCTGACAGTCAGCCAGCAGTGCCTTCTGCCACTCCTCCTGGGGACAGTGCAGGCTGCTGCTGTTGGGGCTACTTTCACTCCCTGTCGACATCTCTAGGTGCGTCTGTTGCACTGTTGGCCTCCCAGGCAGTTATGCCTCCTGCAGCTTTGCCCTTGGCTACCTTTGGGTTGGATACAGTAGTGCACTCCACCAGGTCTCTCTCTACTGTCGATGTTGCAGGGCATACCCCCATTGTTGTTGCTTCTCCTGCCGCTCCAGCAGTTGTACTCTCATGGTCAGCTGACAATGTTTCCCCAGACATCCTCTGTTACTCACCATTGCTGTCCCACTGGTCTCTCCCATTTGCAAGGCTCATGTCACCTATATTGGGCAGTATGACGCCGGGGCCTATCTGCCCAGCTCTGCATCACTACCTGCCCCATCATCATGCATGAAACATTCCAGGGCATTGATGTGCTACTTCTTTCTTTATGGCCTTCATGGCCCATAGGTAGGGCTCAGAAATACCACCCTGCCCTCCTTTTCCAGGTAGCTGTGGATAAGAGGGCAGCCTATCTGCCGGGTTTGGTTTCACACCCTCTTATAAGGGGGTAGCCTATCTGCCGGTTTGGTTCCACACCCTCTTTTCAATGGAGTATGGTCTCTACCCTGTTTGCAGGCTCTCTCCTGTTCCCCCCCCATTTATCTTCCCTATGCTGCAGTCTTTTTCTCTGATGCAGCAGGGGAAGGGGAGTGTATGATATCCAGGGGAATCCTTGAGGACTCTTGGATGATTCTGGAGCACCACAGTCCCCTCTTGTACTCCTCCTCTCCCCTGCACCTTGTCATAGAGGTGGCCACCTGGCTCCATATTGGACTCCACTTGCTCCTTGTCTTATGCGGCAAGGAGGGCAAGTTGACCTTTCTCCAGGTCAGCTTTTTTGCCACTAGCCACTTGGAGATATCTGTTAACTCAGTTGCTGGCACATGATGGGTTTACTCTGCCCCAACTGCTTGGCCCACATAGCAACAGATGCGTAGGTTCTGCAGCTCTTTGTACAAGGGCACCCTTTGGAAGTTCAGGAGTGGCCTCCAGAGCTGCCTCCAGTGTGTTCTCCAGACCTCTTTCCAGTGCTGCTGGGGGAGTTCCACATTGTTACTGCAGAAAAAAGCCACAGTACCCGTCTCCGAGGATCAGAAGAGCAAGGGGTTCTGTCACTACTCCTCTTCTGTCCCCAAATCCACAAGGTATTTATGACTCATCTGAGATTCAAGAGACCTGAATTTCTACATCCAGTGCAAGAGGTCCAGAATGGTGACACCACATGGTCTGCTGCCACGTCAGCACTAGGGAGCCTGGATACATTCCCTTGCCATGCAGGATGCTTACCTGCTGTTAAGGTGCATGCCCCCCACCAGCAGTATTTCAGGGTCTATCTCCAGGGGGAGCATTTTCAGTTCCAAGTCTTGCCACTAATGTCACTAATGTAGCAGGAGCTTGAAAAGGCATAGGCCCATATGTGCTCCGTTGTGGATGTGTAATACTCTGAGCCCCCTCCCTCAAGCATTAGTATCAAGATTTTTCTTAAAATCCTGTTTATTTTCACATGTTACTAAATCCTCTGGCAAGTTATTCCATGAGTTGAAAACTCTCTCAGTAAAAAAATATTTACATTTGTTAGTTTGAAAGTGCCCAGCCTGGACCTGCAGTGAGTGCCCCCTTGTGGCATAATTTAAATTTTTTAATGTAATATCTAGTTCCCTACTCAGGTTTTCATTTTTCATGAAATCATAATATAGTGGTAGGTCACCGTGTCTCCTCTCCTCCATAGAGAATAATCCCAGTTTTTTGATTTAATTATTGTATGGTGTTTTATCTCAGCAATATGTTTAGTTATTCTTCTTTGTGTTCACTTTGTGTTCTTTCCAACTTTATAAAATCAGATTATTTGTGAGGATTCCACAACTGACTACACTAGACCAGTTGAGACCTCACATAGGACCTATACAAGGGCAGCATCACCTTGGCACTCCTGCTCTTGATATTTCTGTTTATTGTACCTGCAACCCTATTAGCTTTAGAAATGACATTAGTGCATTGTTGACTAAAATTCAGTTCTCTGTCCACAAGAACTCCTAGGTCCCAGTCCATACTTACCTGTTTTATAATAGTAGTACTGCTGAGAATATATGTGTTTTGTTTGTTAATTTTCCCCAAGTGCAACACACAACAGTTTTCGGTATTAAAAGTCATACCCCACTTGCATGACCAATCAGATATTTGGTCAAGATCGTTTTGTAATATTTCTACATGTTCATTAGATTCACAGAGGCCACCAAGTTTTGTGTCATTGGCATATTTTATTAGTTTACTAGTTCTGTTTTTGCCCATATCATAGATAAATAACTGAAAAAGCACAGGGCCCAATACAGAGCCCTGCAGGACACCACTACTGACATGCCCCTCTTCAGACAAAAAACATTAACACTAACTCTCTGTGCTGGGTTAGACAGCCAGTTACTTATCCATTGCACAAAATGTGCTTTTATTTTAAGCCGACAGATTTTTTGAATAATTGCTCAATGCGACACAGAGTCAAAGGCTCTGGAGAAATCCAACAAAATCATATCCGCTGGAATGACCTTGTCCAAAAACCTACTGAATGTGTCATAAAAACACACACGGTTAGTAAGGCATGAATGCCTTGCCATAAACCCATGTTGCGCTATATCTGTACTGTTTGTTTCCTCTATATGCACATATATTTTGTCTTTAATAATTGATTTAAATATGTTTCCTGGAATGGAGGTTAAGCTAATTGGTCTGTAGTTCTGAATATTACTCTTTGGTCCTTTTTATGTTTGCTTGTGAGCATGCACAAGAAACATTATGTGGCAGCTTAGGGGAGAAGCGGGTTGTGGAGGTTCGGCACTGTGGTGGCCAATGCCAGCAATGCACTGTTGGGCTTGGCAGTGTTCAACCAATGCAGGCCCAATGTCCTGATGACTCTGGTTCTGCAGAGTGCCACCAACTTGTAATGATTTCACTGCTGCCATCAGGGACTGCCTCGTCACTGCAGCGTCAGCCATTCCGCTGCAATGAGGGAGCGACCCATCATTGCAGGGGGGTACCTACCATGCCTGGTGTAACAGTTCATCGATGAGACAGTGGCTATGCCACCTCAGAGCCCCATGAAAGTTGATGGGGGTGCTCAATTCCCCCTGTCAGCATGCCCCTGACCCAGTTCATTTGCTGATGGGGGAGCCCACTCCCCGTCTCCATAATGCCCCCCCATTTGTTGTGTGTCGAGGGGGATACCCAATCCCCCTCAGCATCATGCCCCCCCAAACAGACTTTCTTTGCTGATCGGTGCTCAATCCCCATCAACATCAGTCCCCCCCCTCAAAACACAGGTGGCACACTGGGAGCCCACCCAACTGGGCAAAAAACACCTAAAAAAACAAAAACATTCCCGCAACATCTTTTTTTTCCCTCTCTGAAACCAGAAAATGGCCCCTCGCAGTGTCTCATGCCCCCTCACCAACCTGCAGCTACCCTTTGCACACTCTGTCTCCCCACACATCCCTCTCACCCCATGCTTACCTCCGAAGCCCAGCATGACGATCTTCAGCAGACCGGGAGCACATCTGCACTCTTCAAAGCTGACCACGAACTGAAGAAATGCCAGTAAGTTGTATAATGGCATAAATAGGGTTTTTGCAACTTTGGTGCATATCTCTGGCCATTTTTGGAAATTCTTGCACCAAATTTTCAACATTGGGACCCCTCTTCATGAATTCAGTCACTCTCGTGGCATTATTCGGGCCCGAAAGGTGATTTTGTGGTCACCGCATGTAATCACCTTTTGGGACTGTTTAACAAAATAACAGTGCCACTGTTCATGAGGTGGGATCTCAGAAAGCCTCTGTGGCAAATTTGGTTAAAAAAATCAAAAAAATTACTGTTTTACGAGCGTGCGTTGTGCAGTTTCCATGCACGCTTGTAACTTCATGAATCTGAAATATTTTCACTCCAGATTTTCAACATTAGCATTTTTCCACACCTCCTTATGAACAGTATAACTGTCATTTTACACATCCTGGCCGAAATGTGTTTTCGCACTTCTGGCACAGAATAGCGCGGTCACTGTGGGAAATCAGTTTTTGGGACAGATTAAGAAAATGACAGTGACACTGTTCATGAGCTGAGGTCCTAAAATGCCTATGTTGAAAATTTGGTGATGAAAGTCCATAAAATGACTGTGTTATAAGCTTGCATTGTGCAGCTTCCATGCACCCTCGTAACTTCACAAATGTTTAATATTTTCATGCCAGATGTTCAACACTGGCATTTTTTCACACCTCCTTATGAACAGTACAGCTGTAATTTTTCACATTCTGACCAAAATGTGTTTTCACACTTCCGGCACAGAATAGTGTGGTCTCTGTGGGAAATCAGTGTTTGGGACAGATTAAAAATGAGAGAGTGAGTGGGGGGAATGAGTGAGCTCAACGGAGCTCTGTCAGGATTGCTGCAGATTTCTTTGTGGGCAGAAAAAGGTACCAATGCAGGCAGGAACCCACTACAAAGGGCAGCCTGCAGCTGGGAGAAACAGAATGAGTGAGTGAGAGGGAGAGTGGCGAGCTCAGCAGACTCTGTTGGGACTGCTGCGGTTTCTTTGTGGGCAGAAAAAGGCACCAATGCAGGCAGGAGTCCAGTACAAAAGGGCAGCCTGCAACACTGGGAGAAATAGAATGAGTGAGTGAGAGAGGGGGGTGAGCAAGCTCAACGGAACTCTGTCAGGTCTGCTGTGGATTTCTTCGTGGGCAAAAAAAGGCTCCAATGCAGGCAGGAGCTCAGTACAAAAGGACAGGATGCAGCGCCGGGAGAAAAAGAACGAGCGAGTGAGAAAGGGGGAGTGGCGAGCTCAACAGAGCTCTGTCTGGACTTAGAGTTGCCCACCCGCCCAGTGTCCTGTGTGGTCCTATATTACAGCAAGGTCTCTGGGGTGGAGACAAAGCAATGATTGGATACTTTTAGGATTGCTGTAATAATACAGATTTAGTTGTTCTGTTTGTTTTTCTAAGTGAGCTAAGTACTGAACTATATTGTTAGGATTGCTGTAATAATACATCTTTATTTGTTCTGTTTATTTCTCTAACTGAGCTGAGTAATATTTGGAGTGCAATAGGATTTCTAACTGGGCTAAGTGAAACTATATGAGGGCTGAGAACAAAAAGTATGGTAGCTGAGGGGTGAAAAACGGACAAGGAGGCTTTAGGATTGCTACACTAATACAGTATCTAATGGATGAGATTTGAGACTGAATTAACCCAGTTGGCAAGGAAGAAGTAGGGGGATTAGTGTGGGGGGAGCAGGAATTTAAGTAAATAGGGGCCTAACAGCTGTAATAGGGTACAGAAACCAGGAGTAAGAGTCTGTAACATAAGATAGGGCAAAATGGGGCAGGTGCCGCATGTCAATAGGGCGGGCATCTTTGGAAGGGTGGTGGGGTGTACAGGGTGTGGGTCTGCCATGAGTCTGGATGGGGCTTGGAGGATGAGGGGGTGTATAGTCTGTAGACAACTGGATAGTTTGAGGGAGGAACTGTGGAGGTTAGGGAGGAGTCTAAGTGGCAGGGCAGATGAGTATGGCAGGCATCCTGGCTGGGGGAGGGGGGGCATAGGGGATGGCAAGGGGGATGGGGGAAGAAAAACAACTAGGGACTGAAACTGACTCCAGTATCAGAGGCACTAGCGGAAAAGAGAGGAGAAGGTAGGGGGTGCCCGAAGTGAGGGGCGGGCATCCTGATGGGGGAGGAAGAGGCCACGAGGAGTACCAGGGGAGAGAGCAGATGGTTGTGGGTAGAGAGGGACCGGGGGGCACAGAGGGGAACAAATAGGTGAGGGGGAACTGGTTTGGGGAAGAGATGTAGGAGTGGTAACAACTAGGAATAGTTCCAAACCTTTGCTATGAGAGAGACAGGGGGAGCAAGAACATACTAAGGGGGGAGGACAAGTGGGGCATGACAGGGATGGCAACAGTTAGGGGAAGAGATAACAAGGATGAAAGAGTACAAGGGGGACTAGTAAGGAAGGAGGGGGTGACTGGAGGAGAGAAGGCCACAGAAAGGGGAAGGGTGGGAGAGGCATCACTATCGGGGTCGAAGGGAATGGGAGCTGTAAATCAACAACGGGGATAGGAGAGGGGTTAGAAATCAGCAGGGGAGGAGGGGAGGTCAACATGGGAAGCCCAGTAGGAAGTAGTCAGGCTGAGAAGGGGTTCAATGGGGATGGGAGGTATAAGGCAGAGAAGAGGAGATAGGTGGAAGTAGGGGGTGCAGATATAGAAGTCACAGAGGGTGCAGCTGGCTGGGGTAAGGGGCAGGGAAGAATGAATACTGGGGTTTGCAAGGGGCAATAGAACAGAAACGGGGTAAGGGATGGAATTACTCATCCTAGGGGATTCTATACTGAGATAGGGTGGAAGGGGGGGTAAGGCATAGCCGCATTTGAGTTGACGCTATCCCTGGGTTGACTGCAGGAGGGGCAGGGCAGGCACTGCGTAAGTGTGCAGCGAGGGGGAGGAAGAAACCTTGTTTAGTGTTGCATGTGGGTACAAACGACTTGGCAGGGGAGTGAATGTGGAAGTAGTAAAGGGAGGTTCAAGGAGTTGGGCAGGCAGTGTGAGGGGGTTGGGGAGTTGGTGGCATGCTTGGAGGTACTCCCAGTATCATGTGCAAGCACGGGGAGGAAAGGTTAGGATCAAGGAGTTCAACGAGTGGCTGAGAGATCAGTGCCACACCAAAAATTATGGGTTAGTGACTAACTGTGGTGGGGTCTGGGGGAATAGTGACTTGTACGCAGGGGACAGGATACACTTGAGCAGGAGGGAGATTAAAGCTGGGATTAGGGGTTATATCTCTACTAAGGTGGATTTAGGCCCGATGGTGCTGAGGGTTGAGGCACTGGACGCAACACTTCGTGTCACACTGGCGACCTGGGTTTGAAAATGGACTTGGGCCGCCAGGGCTGGCTGGGGAGAGGCAGGACTGAGTGTCCCACAATTCATCTCCTTCCTCTGGGGTGAGTGGGTGTATGGCATCATGCTGCAGTGGTGGCTGGTGGAGGCAAGCTGCCTGCAATTGCGCACTCGAAAGGGGGGAGTGCGGCGGGCGTCGGCACTACGTGCCTTTGATGCCATTGACATCCGGCTTCTGGGGAGAAAAAGGAGGGGGGAAAATAGCAGGATGATCTCTCCAGCTGATGGCCATGCCCTGCACCTCCAGGCATGAGAGTGACGCATCCCCAGGGATATGGCCGACCCTGGGTGAAAGGCAAGTTTCTCTTGTGCGCACAACCTGGTCCTGGGGTGCGGGAGCTAGAGGCCAGAGGTCACTAGAACCTGCTCCACTTCGCTAGAGGAGAAATAGTGACATGGTATAAAAAGTAAGGTGGATTTAAACTAGTTGGGGGGGGGTGCCAAAAGACTGAGGTTGGTAGAAAGGTCCGGACAGGGGAGCCTAATGAGCTCACCCCCTAGGTATAGGTAAAGGGGGAGGTGTAGTAAATACGGGAGGGGGCAGATAGAGTGGTCTGAGTGTAACGCTCTTCATTTTCACCCCCCCATTACTCCTCCCTTGCTATTTCCCATCTACCACATACCCAATGCAATGCCCTCCCTATTTCTCCCCTCCTCCCTCTCTCTCTTCCATACCACCTCTTACCACCACTCTTCTTTCTCTTTTCCCACTAGCACACTCCTAACAAAGCTTCACTGAGCCATCTACAACTTGTACTGTATAATTAACTCGCAACACAATTCCTTGACTATGCCTTTTGCTGCTATTTTTGTAACCTTACTTGTCTTTTTTTTTTTTTTGTAAGTTCCATTGTAATGATCATGTTATGTTTTTTACCTTATTGCCTTGACGTGGAACCTTTGTAAAAGAGTCCTCGGCTCAAAGGTGTCATCCAAAATACAAATAAATAAAAATAAAATAAATAATACAGAAGGCACCACCACCCGGTAAGAATAACGAAGAGAAAGGGTGCGGACTATCAGGAGAAGGGACACAGGCCAAGGAGAAGACTGAGGAGAAGGAGGGGTACGGGTGGAATGTGGTCTCTCTCAATGCAAGAAGCCTGGGGAACAAAACTGCAGAGCTTCAGGCACTCCTTTCAGAGGGGAAGGTGGAAACTGCTGCAGTGACAGAGACTTGGGCCACAGAGTACCATGACTGGGACTTGGCAATCCAAGGATACAGGATATACAGGAGGGACCAGGGGGTTGGAAGGGGGGTTGGACTCTATGTGAGGGAAGGGATCAAATGTATAAGGGATGAGGGAGAAGAGGAGAGGACAGATGCGCTTTGAGTGCAGCTTCTGGACTCCAAGGGCAGAAAGCTGAGGCTGGGAGTGGTGTACAGACCACCAACCCAATCTGGGGAACTGGATGGGGAGTTGGCAGAGCAGATAAGGAGGGTGTGTAGAAGGGGTAGTGTGGTGATAGTGGGGGATTTTAACCAACCACGGGTTGACTGGAGCACCTCGGCCACTTGCAGTACCAGGGAGCAGGTGCTCCTTGATACATTACAGGATGGCCTTCTGACACAATTGGTGAGTGGGCCTACAAGGCTTGGTAACACTCTAGACCTAGTACTGGCAAATGGGGAGGCAGTGAGGGAGGTAAGGGTGGACAATCCACTAGCGAGTAGCGACCATCAAAAGGTGTGACTCATTTTTGAGCTGGGCATGGAGATAGGAGGCATGGGCACTAAGGTGATAGACTTTAGTAGGTTGAACTTTGGGAGGATGTGAGCAATACTACAAGGGAGACTCCAGAAGACTGGGCTAACAGAGGCCACAGTAGCCCTCACCAGGGCCAGGAGTAAGAAGAGCAGAGCCAAGAAATCATTCTGGCTGAACAAGAAATTGCTGCAAGGGGTGAGCGCAAAGAGGGCTGCATACCAGAAGTACAGGAGAACAGGGAAGGGAGAGGATAAGGAGGCTTACGGGAGTTAGTCAAGGGAGGTGACCAGGAGGGTGAAAAAAGCTAAGGCCTCCAGGAATTAAGTTCCGCATAGGGCATAAAGGGAGGGGAAAAGGACTTTTTTAGGTATGTCAGGGAAAACAGAAAGTGCAAGGAACATATTGTGAGGATAAAGTGGGGAGGGGATTGGGTTGAAAAGGCAGAGGAGCAAGCGGAAAGTCTAAATGAGTACTTCTGCTCTGTTTTCACTAAGGAGAGGGATGGTCCACTACCAGCATGTGCTGGGTGGGGGGAGAGAGGGAGGAGGTGACAAACAAAGTGATCACAGGGAGTAGGGTGCTAGAGTGGCTGAGGGAAGTAAGGGTGGACAGTGCTCCAGATCACAATGCCATCCACCCCAGGGTGCTGAGGGAGATGGCAGAGCTGTTGGCTGAGACACTGGCAGATCTGTTCAACACCACACTGGAAACAGGGTGTGTGACCCAGGACTGGAGGGTAGCCCATGTGGTGCCCATACACAAGAGTGGGCCTAGGGAGGAGACAGGAAATTATCATCTGGTCAGTCTCATGTCCATAGTGGGTAAGCTTATGAAGGTGATACTGAGGGAGAGGCTGGTGGCATTCCTATAAAGTAATGGCCTCCAAGATGGGTGGCAACACAGGTTCATCTCAGGAAGGTCTTGTCAAACCAACCTAATAGAGTATCATGACTGGACTACAAGGGAGCTGGACAGGGGCCACGTGGTACATGTCCTGTACTTGGACTTCTGTAAGGCCTTCGATACAGTGCCTCATGGGAGACTTGGGGGGAAGCTGATGGAAGTGAGGGTGGGGAAAAAAGTTGGCTAAATAGATATAGGACTGGTTACAGGGGTAGGTACAGAGGGTGGTGGTGGGGGAGCTCTTGGCACCCAGAACGGTGACACGTGCGGTGCCGCAGGGGTCACTGCTGGGTCCAGTGCTATTTGGGCTGTTTACCTCTGATATACCACACAGACTGGGGATCAGGATTAGTCTGTTTGCAGATGATACCAAATTGTGGGTGATGGTGGATGAAGAGGATGGATGGGAAAAACTGCAGGGTAACCTAACCAAACTAGAGACATGGTCGGTGGAGTGGCAGCTAGGATTCAAAGCAAACAAGTGTAAGGTGATGTACTTCGGGGCTAAGAACCAGAAGAGGGACTATTGGTTGGGGGGGGTGACATTGGGGATCACAGAAGAGGAGAAGTACCTAGGGGTGTTGGTAACTGGGAGCATAAACAACTCGGCCCAGTGCAGGAGAGCAGAAGCGAAGGCAAACAGGATGCTGGGCTGCATTGCAAGGGCATTCTCATCCAGACACAGGGATGTGATCCTACCTCTCTACAGATCATTGGTTAGACTGCACCTGGAGTATTGTGTGCAATACTGGAGGCCATACCTGAGGAGAGATATAAAGTTTCTGGAGGGGGGATGCAAAGGAGGGCAACAAAAATGTTAAAAGGGATGGAAGAAAAGGAATAGTTAGGGTGAAGGAGCTGAGCATGTACACAGTGGAGGAGAGGAGGGATTGGGGGATATGATTGAAGAGTTTAAATACCTGAGGGAGTAAATAAACCTAGCAGTGAGGGGGTGTTTAAACTGAGGAGTGGGGGAGAGAGAGACGAGGGGGCATGGACTGAGGCTGGAAGGGGGACATTTCAAGAGGGAAATGAGAAGGCACTACTCACTGAGAGGGTCGTGTCTAGTTGGAATGCGCTGCCAGAGGGGGTGGTAACATGTAGAAGAGTCAATAGCTTTAAGGAGTGGGATAAAGCAAGAGTCATGGGGGCACAGGCTGGAACAAGCAGGGTAGGAACTGAGGGGGGAGGAGGCTGGGGCAGCTGCAATCTAGAGTGTTAGCTGCACACTTGTGCAGACTTAGATAGACCGATTGGTCTGTTCTGCTGGCAGATTTGTATGTTTGTATGTTCATATGTAAAATCACAGTGACTCTTTTCATGAGCAGAGGTCCTAAAATGCCTATGTTGAAAATTTGGTGGCAAACGTCCATAAAATGACTGCGTTACAAGCGTGCATTGTGCAGTTTCCATGCACCCTCATAACTTTACCAATTTTTATAGTATTTCCACTCCAGATTTTCAACATTGGCATTTTTTCACACCTCCTTATGAACAGTACAGCTGTCATTTTTCACATCCTGCCCGAAATATGTGTTTGAGCATCTGGCGCAGAATAGCACGATTACTGTGGGAAATTAATGTTCGGGACAGATTAAGAAAATCATAGTGACAGTGTTCATAAGCAGAAGTCACAAAATGTCTATGTTGAAAATTTGGCGAAATAATTCTAATAAATAACTGTTATGCACATGTGTTGCACAGTTCCCATGTACGCTCAGAAGTTTGAGCATTTTTAATATTTTCACTACGGATTTTCAACATTGCCATCTCTTCACACCTCCTTATGAATAGTACAGTTGTCATTCTTCACATCCTGCCTGATCTGTGTTTTCGTACATCTGGCGCAGAATGGCACAGTCACTGTGGGAACTCAAAGTTCGGCACACATTGACAAAATCACAGTGCCACTGTTCATGAGAAGAGGTCCCAAATGCTTTCATGAGGTGGGGGTCACAAAAAGGCCATGTTGAACATTTGTAATGCAAATACCAACAAATGCCCAGGGCATTAGGGTTTCTAACCATAACATCCCACCCTATACAGACTGACAGGCATCAGGGGTGTGCCTTTGGATTGCCGACTGTAATGCTCATGCTATTCCACCCTCACTCCCCACCCTGCAGCCAGAGATAGGCATCAAGGTGTGCCTTTGACTCTTTGGCCCCAGAGTTCACCCCATTCTCTTATACTGCACCCATTTCAGCGTATGTCCTTATGGAGTGGGGTGACTGTAAAGCCAAACACCCCAAGGCACATCTCAATACTTGTTTGTGTCTGACGGATAGGGTGAGGTGAAATGGCATGAATGGTATGGGCGACAACCAAAATGCATATCCTAATGCCTGTCCATCTCTGAAGGGTGGAGGTGGGGTTGGTGTGAATTTCATTACTTCATAGCCATTCCTACTCTGCATCTGTCTAACTCCTGCATTTCCAATGCTAATAGCATCAAGCAAACATTTGGCATTGACAAATGCTTGTTTATGTATAGGGCTAATCTTTGTTGATTTCCAATCAGTGGGAACCTCTCCAGTACTTAGGAGTTTATTATATAGTATTTCTAGAGGTCGGGAAATGCTATCTTGTATCAATAAGAGCATCTGAGGAGTTATATTGTCTGGGCCTGGGGCACCATACTTTTTTGAACTTCCAGTTTTGGCATATTTTTCATCTTTGGTACCGGATGGGAGTTTAATGGTGTTATTGCAAGTTACATTCCTCACACTAGGTTCAGAATAGATTGAAGAAAAATATTTATTGAAAATATTGGCCATTATTGTCGGTTCCAATATAATTTGTATATTTTCGATAATGGATGTCAAACCAGAGTTGGACTTGTTTACTGTGCGTTGCATGGGACAGACATAAGGCAATTTTTGTGGGGGGGGAGGAGGAGGAAATAGGCTGTTGGTTAAATAGGATCTGCAGCTTATCCTCTAGGTAGGGAAATGGGCAGACTAGGTGGGCCAAGTGGTCCTTATCTGCCATCAACGTCTATGTTTCTATGTTACCCCAAAATTGCTTACTATTACCTTTTTTATGTTTGCTTGTGAACATGCACAAGAAACATGTTGTGGCAGCTTAGGAGAGAAGTGGGTTGTGGAGGTGCGGTACTGTTGCAGCCAGTGCCACTGCTTCTGTGGGCTCAGCTGTGTGTCACCAATGGAAAGGCAGGCTGGCCGTGACACTAGTTTGCAAGCCTGCCACCAACCTGAAACGATTTTGCTCCTTCAATCAGGGAGCGCCCCACCATCGCAGCATCAGCTTTTCGTTCCCTCTTTGTTTGCATGTGCATTTTGCCAAGAGAAGCTGACACTGTGATGCCGTGGTAGCCCCTGATTGTTGCAGCAAATTGGCTTTTGTGGCAGTATGTTTGTCAGCCCTGAGACCAGGTGAGATAATCTAGATGCCTGCCTGCCTGGACTGGTGATTGGTCAGATCAATGCAGATGAGCTGCCTGGGAGTGAAGCCACTACTGTACAAGAGGAGCAACAGGCTGAGTTGGGAAGCTCGGATCTGGAGCGTGGTTATGGTTGTCTGGTGAGGCCACCTTCTGACTGAGTGAGGAGCCACCTGCCTGAGACATTCATAGAGCTTTTTCACATGCCAGCCCATTCAGAGACTCAGACTCTCGAACCAGCCATCTGAGGGCAGCTGCTGCTGAGGAAGAGAGTTGGAGTTCCAATCCGAGGAGGAGACCGCATCTGCTCTAAAAATAAAGAAATGCAGTCAACAGTAAAATATGGCCCTCCCACAGTAACCTTGAGTTATTCACCAATCGTAGTGCTCACAAAACATTCGCCACATACATCACCAAATGGAGAATTGAAGCAGTACTTCGGTGGGAATGTACCCCAAAATGAGCCATCCAATGTCAGTACAGCAGGCGCTATACAGCGTATTTTTACAAACCTCTGCCATTACTCTGGCCTGGGGTTATATCTCTCATCTCCCTTTACATATCTCTTCCCACCTAAGGAATAGTCTGTACCTGGATATTAAGGAAAGAGGGGAAAAAAGACTCTCCACTGAGCGCAATAACTTTGGGGGTAGCCATGTAGATTCCCTTGTTGGACAGACCCTGCCCCCGGTAATGCTAGCATACTCAGGGTAGCATATCTTACCAAGCAGGAAGTAAGCCTGTCAGCACCAATACTAATTCAGAGGTGCTACAACCATCTTAAGTATCTCTTCCTCCTTCCTAGATTTCCCTTTTTTAAATGCCACATCTCACCTTCAGACCTTCACACCCTCCGACACTCCAATGCACAAACGGGTCACACTCCTCCATAGAACCAGCAAGTAGTGAACACCCACGAAGCACACAGCTTTTGCCTTTGTCGGCAGGATGGTAAATGCCATGGCCAGACACCAAGGGCCAGTCGAGTGATGGCAAAACAACACGGCCCACTCAGTCCATGGAATCAAATCCTTAACACTTTCAGAGTAGATGCAAAAACAGCGTACGTTTCAGTCATCAAGGCCCTTGAAATAAAACTGTTTGCCCAATGCCCAAAAAGCATAACGGAGCAAGGAGTGGAGCAGCATCGCAGCTTATCTTGCTGCTCTTTCACAGACATCGCTATTGCACACTCTCTTTTTGGAGTTAAAGAACTAGTGGAGCGACTGAAGCATTTTCAAAATGATGTCCAGTGTGCTGTAAATGTTTTTATACTGATTTACCTTTTTGCAGAGAATCAATGAAGATTTCAGACACACTTTGTTTTTTGTTGGAGTTATGGCTTTGTGCTTATGGGACCCGTCTTGTAAAGAGTTTCAAGCACATAGGAGCATTGAGCAGAACTGACATCTTGTGGGGTCAGGCATGACAGTTCTATTGAGTAGTGAAACTGTCAGAACTTGGTGGGTTATTAGGAAAAGCAAATGTTTTATTTATGTAGGATGTTGTAAATAAAGGAACATGTCACTATCTCATTTGTTTGAAAGAGCTGACTTTTATCATGACATGAAGTAGTTTTGTCATTCTGGTTGGGTGCGGCACATTTTTTTTGTAAAACTTGTGGTGTCTGAGGTGAATAATTGATTACAGCAGGGAAAAAGTGAGAAAAAAAAATACAGATTCCCATGGTAGCTTCCATGCATTATCAGGATAAGCAAGAGTCCCTGATGTACAGGGCAGAATGTAAAATCTAGATTTCATGGCTGGAAGAATAGGTCAACACAGTCAGTGGCTTGCTTCACCAATGAAATTCAAAACTAAGGAGAAACATACAAAGTACCATGAACGTGCGAAAGTGTAACCTGCAACACTTTTCAACTATGAACTCCAGACAATATACATATGTAACTCCTTGTTACCCGGGGTTACTAGAATCCCAGTAAGACCTAGTGGTAGGCAGGGAAGGCAGCTTGTGAAACTCCAGTTAAATGGGTTTCACACTGTCTCACTCTGCTCTCAGTCTCAGCTGAGACTGAGTGATGACATCACCAATAGAACTGTCGCAGCTGCATAAGCCACATTGGAATCTGCAGCAGAGGGAGTTAGATGGAACATTGGGAGTTTTCAAAGTGGTCAGTCTCCTGTTTGCTTTCAAACAAGAAGGTCAGTCTCCAGTTTGCCTTCAAGCAAGAAGGAGCAGTTCCAGTTTTGGCTTCAGTAGGAAGGAGTTAGTGTCAAGTGGTGGAGACCGCTGTTTGGGTCTCAGTGCCCCTTCCTCCGGGGGGGGATGTAAAGATGCCCATGCAGATTCTTGGGGCAATCCCCTTAATTCTGCAAGGAGAAGGAAAAAAGCTGCCTATTCAGTTCAGCCTTAGTTTTGGAGAGTTGGAAGAGTTGTGATTCGCCTGTGTGGCACCTGCAACAAAAGGGTGAGTGTTTGCTCTAACATGAGAGGGCAAAAAATGTGTTTCTTCAGCCTGGGACATGTGAAGAAATCTAGGAATTGAGCTACTATTTGGGAAGCCTATAGGACTAGGTCAAACAAATGGAGTAGTGTCAAAAAGCTAGAGTGCCGTGTGAAATCAAGTAATATTGTAGAGGGGATGCGACAGTTCATCTACCATTTAATCTACATTCAGAAGTTTCAGTTTTTCCAGAGAAATGGCCGGGTATGGGCTGTGGGAGCTGGAGGTGGGAACACCCCCCCCCCATCTTTAGTAACCAGGTCCACCTCTATGGATTTCTGCTGTGGTTGCTACTTTGCCTCATGCACTTGGCCAGTGATGAGGGAAGTACCCAGACGTGGGTTGCAAATGGGAAAATCTTTCTAGGAGTTGCAGACTCTAAGTGGTGTGGGGAACCACAACAAGTGTAAAGAAAAATTCTCTTTGTGAGATGGGAGTCATAAGAAGTAAGAAGGAAATCTCTCTAGGAGTTGCAGACTCTAAGTGGTGTGGGGAGCCACGACAAGATAATTGGTTAATTCTTCCAATGGACCGTGGATCAAGTGGCCGGCAGGGGAGCTGGGCTAGTCAGGCTGTGTACCCAAAGCACGTGCAAGTCCAGGCTGTGTGCCTGGTGGGTTCAGAGCCTGAAAGCAGTTTAATTGGTTCACTCTTCAAGTGGACCACGTTGTAGTCTCTAATCTGCATTACCAGTAAATGTAGCCCCATGGGGGTCCGTCTATGCTTTGTTGTGTTCAGCTAGTTGTGAATAAAAGCCACACTGTAGAATCCCATTCCTGGTTCTGGACATTACAGTTATTGCTTCCTGTGTTCGGATTTACTTGGGTGCCCCTGAGCAGAGTAGCCAAACCTAGTTCCCCCTGTGCCGAGTAACCTCATCCTCCCCGAACCCAGGTCCCCACCAGGTACTGCTGTCAGCGCCAACAGCATGCCACCTGTCATTTTGGCAAAAAGGCAGGGGTGAGGGTTACAAAAATGGAGGCACCACTTTGGATTTGTTCGGGAAGGAAGGTGCTTGGGCAAGGGGGCTAGCGTTTTGGCTATCTGGCAGTGGGTAGCCCAAAAAGCTGAAGCAATTTCCCTAGTGTGTTGCTGTGTGCTGTGAATCTTGTGCTGCTGTTTAAAAAATGCCAACTGTTTACCAAGGAGCTGTAAAGCCAAAGAGTGTGCCCTTGTCCTGCATCATCAAAATTGTTTACAGCGTTTATGTCTGCTTTAAAAATGAACTGTGGTAAATAAAAGTGTGGAAGACTAGGGGTAGCAACAGAGAAATTGTGCCCTGGATGTTTGAAATGCTTTTAAAATGAATTCTTGTGAAGAAAAGTGTGGAAGACTAGGGGTAGCAACAGAGAAATTGTGCCCTGGACGTTTGAAATGCTTTCTGTGTAAATGGAGAGACTGCATAGTTAATGGCTAAGTTATATGGCTGAAATGGGCTCCCACAGTGGAGTCAGTTAAAAAGAAAAAAGTTGCATTCTGCAGTTTAAATTTGCCTACTCGACGATCGCTGTGAGGAGAAGAGCCCTCGTGAGGAAGAAGAGGCTCATTTGCATGGCGTCGTGTGGTTGGTCAGGCTGCAATCAGTCCCGGCCCTCAGCCAGCTGTACAGAGACTGCCCCAGCATTCGAGAGGGAGTGAGAGTGCAGTGCGTGTAATGGCAGTGGAGGAGCGTCGCGGAGTATTCAAAGTGCTGTGAACAGTTCAAAAATAGACTTTTTAGTTTAAAATCGGGCTCAACCTGCTAATCAATCGTGGAAATTAAAAGTTTGGTGTATAAAACGACGATCGCTCGGACTGCCCGCCCGTTTGTATACTGAGGCCTTCAAGAACTGGCTGCAGGCCGTTTTTCCCCATTGCAGCAAATTGCTACTGATAACAGTAAGTAAACAACCCAAAAACTGCTCAGACAGTGATTTTCAGCTATGCCATATAAAATGTGTGTGCAGCAGTGTAGTCGCTTTGCAAGTAATGACTGTGTGAAGTCCTGCCAGCAAGTGCAAGTCTGTTGAGCCATTGAAGGTGTGCATGGAAGTGAAATTAGCCTCAGTTTAAAGTTTGCAGCCAGAGAGAAACTGTGGGTTGTAGAAAAGTGCAGCACTAGTAAAAGCAGGCAATCCTGTGCTAAAACCTGAAGCTTTTAAGGGACTGTGAATAAAATAAATGTTACCAGCTTGTGAAAAGTCCAAGGAAAATCCTGTAAATGTGTGTTAAGCCAGATCAGAGCAAGTTGTGCAGTTTGAGTAAAAGTTATCAGTAGCTTGTGTAAATCGGGTGCGCAGTGGCTTGACCCAGATTCTAAATGTTGATGCACAGGAGTGCTGCCGCCGCCATTACAGGGTGGGGTAGTAAAGTAAACACAGCAGCAGAGGAGCCATTTTAAAACTACAGAGTGTGTTCAATAAAGTGGGACTTTCAGTTACAGTGAACTTTTGTTTATTTTTCTGCAGTTATGGCCTCAGGACCAGCTCGTTACCTGGATCATGCCCGGGTTGCAGTAACAGCAGCAGTAAATAGACTGAGAGATATTGAAAGTGATGCTATGGAGGGCAACTGCCTCCTGATGTGGCGATTCCTAATTATCCAGTGTGTGTATGCCAAATATGTTTGAGTGCTGGAAGGGACGTCTTCATGATTCCTCACTGTGCTGGATGCCTACAAAAGTATGGCTTGTATAAAGTGCCTCCAATTCGTTTGGCCCCCACATGGACAAAAATTCAGGAATCTGCAGTTGGCAGCACACAGCACCAGGCGGAGCCTGTGGAGGAAGGTCCCTCGGGGGAGTGTGGCACAAAGCTAGAGGGTGCAGAGTTAGAGACAGAACCAGAAGTTGAAGTTTTGGATGCTGGATCCCAGAAAGAAAGTTCGGATAAAGCATCAATAGACCCCTGGGTGGGGGGGCCTAGCCCAAGTCTCTTAGGTAAAGATGAGATGCGGGAGGCCTTTGAATGGGAGGTGTCAACCTCCGCGCCTAGTGATGAGTGGATAGTCTCGGGGGTGAGAAGAACTGCTCACTCCTGGGCTCAGATCCTCAGTGAAGAGGAAGATGAGGGGGAACTTATGTGGCCTTGTGAAGAAGGAACGGGTACACAGCCTCAAGATCTTGCCTTGGAGGAATGTATTGAAGAAAGTGGTGATGCCACTGCCCTGGCTTTACAGGAGGAAGAAGTCAGGGATCCGTTTCTAATTTCCTTGAGGATGCGAAGCTGGCAGAACCAGGACTGGCCACCCCCAAGCCAGGCCAGCGGTCTCAGATTGACCAAAGCAAGTAAAGAGGAGAGACTGGTTTGTAGAAAGGCAAATGAGATCTATGGTATGACCTTTCCTACCTTTCCTCGGAAAGTCTGGGAGGAGATTGAGAACTGCAGGAAATCCTGGATCTGGGATGAAGCAATGAAAAGTGTGCATCCTGGGGCCAACAAGCATGTAAAGAATAGACTGTTCCACGAAAAGTATACCCAGTGGAAGAGAGGCAGGACACTGTTATAGACAGAGTGAGAGTGGTGGACGGAGAGGGACGTGAAATCTCCCACTGTGTGAATTATGTGCACCCAGACGGGGTAATAATTCAAGCCCCTGACCCCCGGTACTATTGGCCTCAGTGCAAGGACCTCCCAGCAAATGTGCCCGTGCCTACAAAATGGAGAGCCGAGCAGTGGTAGTCAATACTGCCACACCAGACTGTGAAGTGCCCTTATTGATCCGCCAATATGAATAACCAGGACTCAGGTGCCCCACATTCATCAGTTTACAGTGTACTGTCCTGTCCAGCAACCATCCACTGGCCCACCAGATGACTTCAGATCCAGAGAGGACACCAGCCCAGCTGTTTCCTGTTCATCGCCTGGTAATCGGATGACGTCGGACCAGCTGTTTTCTTTTTGTTCCTGTTCTAAGGTTCCGTCTCCAGAGATGACATCAGCCCAGCTGTTCCCAGATGTGCCCTCCTGTGGTTCCCGGAAGATGTCCGCCCAGCTGTATCGGAAGAAATGCTGCCAGGGAGGGTTTTCGGCAGATGGTGCAGGTTGGTGCCGAGTATAGTGCTACAAGTGGCTGGTAAGTCCGAACTTTTCTATCTTTATGACATTGCAGTACACACCCTACACTACAGACTTCAAAAATGTGTGAACTGTCTGCAAAGACTCTCCACTTCGGGAACTTTGGCCTGTTAGAACTGTGCTTCACCGGGCTCCAGCCCAGGAGAGACTCTTTATTGGACTAGCCTTCGGGCCTTGTGGTCACTAGTTGGGACTTTTAGGGCACTCCATCCCCCCAAATGCGTATTGTAAATAATGTCATTATTGTATTCTAATGTAAATACTGTTTTTCTACCTTTTTTCTAAAAAAAAAATCTTTTTGGGATTTTGCAGCGTTTTGATGGTAGGGGTTTTTTAGGTAGACTGTGTATGCAGATTAGGAGCGTGTGTTTTGTCTTTCTTTTTCTTACAGGTGTTCCTGGGAAGACAGAAGAGGAGGGGCTCATCAGAGTTCCTCGTCAGTGCTTTATTGTGTAGAAATTTAAAGTACCGTGGTGTTATTGTTATGGTTACTGTATTAACCCTTTCCTTCCACAGGTGTGGTTGTGGGGGGTAGGGAGGAGGCATTAATGTGGTATTTTAATGGTGTGGTTGCAGGTTGCCCAAGGTCGGGGAGGTCCCTGGGTTGTTTTTTTTGTTTTGGAATATTATGTTAGAGGCAGATAGGTTTTCCCTAGAGGGTTAGGGGGGATAGACAGGCTGTGGTCCCGAATGGCCATTGGGACTGCAGTGCTGATCTATCAGGGCTATGCTCTGGATAGTTCTACCAGAGCCACTAGGTGTCCATAGTAAGTGGATAGTGTAGAGGCTGATATGTCAGCTACAGGCCTCTAGGCCCTTAGTGTTGCCTGCCTGTGCTTGCACATGGTAGGAGGGGGCCTGATCACCCCCCCTCCGCAGGTAGTACATAGGGTGGGATGGCCTAAGGCCAGGTACATAATGACTGCGGACAGTCATTTTCCTGGTCAAGGGCAAGTGCAACCCCTTATTACCCGAGGTTACTAGAATCATAGTAAGACCTAGTGGTAGGCAGGGAAGGCAGCTTGTGAAACTCCAGTTAAATGGGTTTCACACTGTCTCACTCTGTTCTCAGTCTCAGCTGAGACTGACTGATGACATCACCAATAGAACTGTCACAGATGCATGAGCCACATTGGAATCTGCAGCAGAGGGAGTTAGATGGAATGTTGGGAGTTTGCAAAGTGGTCAGTCTCCTGTTTGCTTTCAAACAAGAAGGTCAGTCTCCAGTTTGCCTTCAAGCAAGAAGGAGCAGTTCCAGTTTTGGCTTCAGTAGGAAGGAGTCAGTGTCAAGTGGTGGAGACCGCTGTTCGGGTCTCAGTGCCCCTCCCTCCGGGGGGATGTAAAGAGCCCCATGCAGATTCCTGGGGCAATCCCCTTAATTCTGCAAGGAGAAGGAAAAAAGCTGCCTATTCAGTTCAGCCTTAGTTTTGGAGAGTTGGAAGAGTTGTGATTCGCCTGTGGGGCACCTGCAACAAAAGGGTGAGTGTTTGCTCTAGCATGAGAGGGCAAAAAATGTGTTTCTTCAGCCTGGGACATGTGAAGAAATCTAGGAATTGAGCTACTATTTGGGAAGCCTATAGGACTAGGTCAAACAAATAGAGTAGTGTCAAAAGCTAGAGTGCTGTGTGAATTCAAGTAATATTGTAGAGGGGATACGTCAGTTCATCTACCATTTAATCTACATTCAAGTTTCAGTTTTCCAGAGAAATGGCAGGTATGGGCTGTGGGAGCTGGAGGTGGGAACACCCCCCATCTTTAGTAACCAGGTCCACCTCTACGGATTTCTGCTGTGGTTGCTTCTTTGCCTCATGCACTTGGCCAGTGATGAGGGAAGTACCCAGATGTGGGTTGCAAATGGGAAAATCTCTCTAGGAGTTGCAGACTCTAAGTGGTGTGGGGAGCCACAACAAGTGTAAAGAAAAATTCTCTTTGTGAGATGGGAGTCATAAGAAGTAAGAAGGAAATCTCTCTAGGAGTCGCAGACTCTAAGTGGTGTGGGGAGCCACGACAAGATAATTGGTTAATTCTTCCAATGGACCGTGGATCAAGTGGCCGGCGGGGGAGCCGGGCTAGTCGGGCTGTGTACCCAAAGCGCATGCAAGTCCGGGCTGTGTGCCTGGTGGGTCTAGAGCCTGAAAACAGTATAATTGGTTCACTCTTCAAGTGGACCGTGTTGTAGTATCTAATCTGCTTTACCAGTAAATGTAGCCCCATGGGGGTCCGTCTATGCTTTGTTGTGTTTAGCTAGTTGTGAATAAAAGCCACACTGTAGAATCCCATTCCTGGTTCTGGACATTACTTTTATTGCTTCCTGTGTTCGGATTTACTTGGGTGCCCCTGAGCAGAGTAGCCAAACCTAGTTCCCCCTGTGCCGAGTAACCTCATCCTCCCCGAACCTAGATCCCCACCAGGTACTGCTGTCAGCGCCAACAGCATGCCACCTATCGTTTTGGCAAAAAGGCAGGGGTGAGTGGTTACACATACAGAAGAACACAGTAAATCTAATCAATCTTGTTGATACCTCATAACACATAGGAAAAAAACTATTTTGCAAGGAGCAAAAAACAAAACAAAACAAAAACAACAGCATGACAAAGACGGATTGTCCACAGATTGAAGTAGCACAGTACCATTCATTTTTTTCTGTGCAGATACCGACACTAGAACAAATCACACACATTCCGTCAGACTGATTTACACCCTCATTACAGAAGTATTATCACTTAAACAATCACATACATATGCTATCGGCAACTGGAGGACCTGCACATTTTCCTTCAACACCCAAGCCCCCCCACACACACACTAACCCTAATCCATCGCATATGCTATGCACTGTGCTGACATCATCAGACTGTCAAACAACACTGAGGTGCTATCAGCAAAACAGCATGAAGACTTACGCAAGTGACAAAAACATTACAATAAAAAGAAAAAAACATATAACATAAGAGGCACCAACACAGACAGTGACCACAAACTGGGATGACAGTTCACTCAGTTATTCACCTCAGACACCACACGTCTTTTTGTGTTTTAATGCGCCGCGTTACAAAACCGGCAACTTATGCTGTGCACCCAAATGCCAATTTTAAAATAGACAGAAGGAGCAAACCCTAACCAGCTTCAGTGTGCTCTGCAGTGCAATACCAGATATATGAGTAGTAAGAGCACATACAAGCAGTAGGGTCCATGAAAGAAAATTTAGTTACAGTAAGAACTTAAAAATATTGGGTATAGCAACACAAACTTTGTACATGTAGTGCAACTCCTAGCAAGAAATTACTTCTGAATGAAACCATAAACATAAAATGACACTCATACAAGCACTCCTAAAGGTGACAGCACTGCTTTACAGTGGACACACTGAAAGTGATCCCCCCCCCCCCGTGCATCGCATCTGTTATTACTTCCTGCAATGGCGAGCCCTGTCCCTCCGTATCCAGTCATTTCTCTTTCTCGCTTAAAAAACAAAATTACAAAATATACTCCTGCACATGCCCTGCTACATGAAACACTTCAGGAAGCATGTTGCAATCATGTAAGTGCTATCTATTCCATTAGCTCTTTAATTCATTGTTGCATCTAAACATGTATATTACTTTACTTCTAAGTGGCTACAGCCTACAAAATATTTCAGTTTGGTGGAGTCGTCTGTTTTAGAATGGGGTGGAGAGCCTTGTAATATGGGATACAGGTAATAAAATACAAAATGAAAGGTCAGCATTCTGGGTTACATGGCTGGGGAGATAATGAGTAGTCCAAGGCTCAAACTTTGCTCACAGCCAAATCCCTTGGGTGGCATGACTGTCATCAAAATCAGTCATTTTAATGGCAGCACTTTTCTTACACATCTATTGGAGCAAGTACCTTGAAATTACATGAATGTGGCTGGAGGATGTATCATGCTGTTCCAGTACAATAGGAAGGGTGGGGCAGGTGGTACACCCTCCTTGGGTGCATGCCTCCGAGGGGTGCAGTTTTGGTAGCTTTAAAAACATTTTATTTATTTATTTAGCTTTTGTTGACCGGGTAAGTGCACTAGACAAATCCTGCCTATTTTCAGGCACGACCCGGGGGAGGGGGATACAGATGAATTCCAACTGACCTTGAACCAGAATAAACTGTTGGTGGTATTTTTAGTGAATGAGGGAAATTTGGCCAGGACACCGGGAAAATTCCCCTACTCTTTTCGATAAGTGCCATGGGATCTTTAACATCCACCTGAACTACCACCAATCCAGGCAGATGGGACCTCGGTTTAACATCTCATCCGAAAGACGGCACCTCAGAAATGCAGCACCCCTCTCATGCTGCACCACAGCGTCAGTACTGGGATATTAACCCAAGTGCCAGATGTGGGAACTGAACCCACAGCCCTCTGATCTCCCGGCCTCAGAGGCGAGTATGCTACCTACTGAGCCACTGACACTGACAAACATGTTCTTTTTTGTTACTGTAATTACAAATGGCTGCCAGTAGGTGCATTTCTGTGGAAGGACCAGCAAATATGTGTGTGTGTGTGTGGGGGGGGGAGTGGGGGTCACATGGTCGTGCAGTGTGAAGGCAGAAAAAATCATGTGGATTGCTGGTGATAATTGGGCGGGCCTAGTGCCAGCGCTAGTATAAAAGTTAGGAGCAGACTTGCAGAGTGCATGGTTGGTGTGAGAGGCAGTTTAGTTAACGTTGGAGATAGAGAGTTGATAGCAAGAGGCAGAATGACTGACAACACAAAAAGTGATAGAGTCGGAGTAGAAAGGAGGATAAAGGGAGCTGAGGACTCAGGACAGATCTATTTATTGTGTAAGTAAGCACCGCACTCTTCCTGCATCTTCCTTGCTTTACTAAACTAGACAGACTAGAGTCTGTCCTCTGACTGACCTGACAGAGTTGGACTACTGACTTGTTGAGCCACTGACACCTGATGATAAACATTTTCTTGTGTGTGTGTGCCTGGATGGTTGGTTTTTTGGGAGATCGTTCCTCCTTAGTTCGTTCATCTGTGTGACTATGACATGAGGGGGGTGTCCGACTGAAAAAAATAAAAATAAATAAATGAGGTGTAATCAGTTTTAATCTGGTGTGATGCTGCTGACTCTTGGGGCCTCCAGTCTGCTCAGTGGGGCTCCCTCCTCCCTCCCTCCATTCTCTACAAGACAGGAGAGATTTATTCATTATTTGTGTTAGCAAGCACTGCACTTTTCCGTCTTCTTCCTTTTTTTATCTAGTCTGTCTGACTGACCTGAGGCTGACTTGACAGAGTCAGAATACTGGTGTCTTGCTGATCTGCTTCCACCTGACAAGTAAACATTTCCTTGTGCGCACCTGGAATTTTTTTGTGATCGTCCTACATCCTTAGTTCGCTTGTCTTTGACTGTCACATGGTGGGGGGGGCGTCCGATTTGAAAATAAAATAAATGTGTAATAAATTTCTGGTGTGTTACTGACTCCCACCCCAGGACATCCAGTCTGCTCCGTGGCTCCCGCCTCCCTCACTCCATTTTCCACACGGCCACCCACACCTGGCTGTGAGTGCCATCTAGCTAGCTCTTACCATCAGCAAATATGAGGCAGCTCCCAGTGAGCTTTCACCACTGGATTTCCATTCAGCACAGAGAAACAGTGTGAACCAGAAAAGCCTTCTAGTCAGGAAGCCGAATTTTGCAATTTGACTATACTTTCCTGCTATGTGCTGACTGTTCTATCACGGTTCCTGAAGGAGACAGATCTGGCTGCTACTCTGTGTTTCATATTTGATTTCTGACAGAAAAGAAACACTGTTCAGTGATTTTTGGAAAAACTAAGTGCTGCACTTTTTTAATGAAGTCTTTAGTGAAGCATATTGTTGATGTTTTGTGTTACTTGTAAGTTTTTTTTTATAGATTTTTTAGTTTATTCTGCATTTGTTTCTGTTTGCCTTATTTAAATTCATTGTTTACTGTTTCAAATGTTTATAGTGTGTAAATTGTTTTTACGAATGTGTGTAAGAAAGAGTAAGCGAGGATGTGGAATGACTTTAGGGGAGACTGGTGGTGGTGGATGTGGGAAATTGCTGCTTGGCCATGGATTGTAGGGATGTGGTGGTGTGGGGGCACTGGTACTGAGAACAGCACTGGCAATTTTATGCTAGCACCCACTCTTTGTGGGCAGAATCAGTTTCACATTAGCCATTCTGCCCAGAAAGAGTGGGTGATGGCATAAAAATTGCAGTATTCTTGTGGGGTGTGGCATATTCTCAAACCGAATGCTTTGCAGAGCATGGACATGGAGTCTGTAAAAGCACCATGGATGTTGCCGATCGCAGTCACAGGACACTCAGGAGCAGTTATTGAGTGGTGTGGATGACAGTATAACCTCAGTTCATATGTGTGAAGGTGAGGGTTCATCTGAGGTGGTCACAGTAGCAGCCCTGGAGAAAGAGGAAGAGCACAAGCCATCTTATATTGAGGGGGAGGATGAGCATCTAGTGTACTCTGTTACTGTGGAGGCTGAGCAGGGCACCTAGAGGTTGCATAGAAACACCTTACTGTCATAAAACCAGTCTAGTCTGACATAATTGACAGCGAGAGTGGGAACAGAACTAATCATGCTTCAGTATTTCCTCCTATTTGTTAGCCTTCCAAGGCCCCTGAGAAAGTGCCCCCCCCCCAAGTAACTTGCAGCTCCCACTAATGCAGCCACAAAAGAAAGGAAATGTGAAGGGACCTCGTGGTGAAAGGGAACATGCTGGTGGTGCTAAAAATGTCAATCATGATGATAGCAGCAGCAGCAGCCCCCTCCCCCTCTTCTAGCCCACTCCCCCATGAAAACCCACAGAATGGGCAATTTACTTACTAACATACTAAAATGCCATCAGAATAGGCCTAACGGTCTTTCGTGTCTGCTCATTTGGTCATCCCCCACCCTGGGAACTGACCTTGCTGCCCCCCTCTCCCTCTCTTGCTTCTCCCTTCCCGGTCTCGGATATTCTCGCTGCACTAGTTTTTGCTTCCAGAACCCTTCCCCTGTACCTGTCACACCCCCCCATGAACCCCTCCACCGTTTCTGCCTCCACCAGCCCCTGGGCAGCTCATTCCATGGCTCCACCACCCTCTCAGTGAAGTAGCACCTCCTCCTTACTCCCCTGAATCTTCTCCCCTCCAGCTTCCACCCATGGCCTCTAGTTGCCCCTCCCTCCTTCCTTCAGAGCACCCTGACTGCTCCTCCCCTATTTACCCCCTTCATGTACCTGAAGACCTCTATCATGTCCCCCCGGTCTCTTCTCTCTTCCAATGTGTACAAATTTAGCTCTTCAAGCCTCTCCGCATAGGTCCTATTCCCGAGCCCCAAATCATTTTGGTTGCTCTCCACTGGACCCTCTCCAAGAGTTCAATGTCCCTCTTTAAATGGGGCCTTCAAAACTGCATGCAGTATTCGAGGTGCGGCCTCACCAAGCAGTTATACAGTGGGAGTATCACCTCCCTCCTTCTGGAGGTGAGCCCACTAGCAATGCATCCAAGCATCCTGTTGGCCTTTGATGCTGCCCTCTTACAAGTCTCCGAGTTGTTCATCTTGACATCCACCACCACCCCCAGGTCCCTCTCAGCCATCAAGATTTGTAGCATTTCCCCCCCAGGGTGTACTGTTGGCCCGGGTTTCTGGCTCGAAGGTGCAGTACCTTGCATTTTCCTGCATTGAACCTCAGCTTCTGCTTTCTAGACCACCTTTCCAGAGCTTCCAGGTCCCCCTGTAAGGCCACACTCCCCTCATCCCCATCCACCACCGCCCCAGTTTTGAGTCATCTGCAAAGAGACTCATCTCACTCCTGATACCCTTCCTTATGTCAGAGATGTAGGTGTTGAACAGGAGGGGCCCAAGGTCCGATCCCTGAGGGACTCCACTAATGACCCTCCTTGGGGATGAGACTATTCCGTCAACCACGACCCTCTGGGTCCAGTTCTGGAGCCAATTTCCTATCCATCTGATCATCTGGTTCCCACCCCCATTTCTCCCAGATTATCCAACATGCCCCCGTGAGGAACAGAGTCAAATGCCTGACTGAAGTCAAGAAAGAGGACGTCTATTGGTCTACCCAGGTCCAAGGCACTCGTCACCTAGTCATAGAACTCCACAAGATTTGTCAGACATGATTTCCCCAGGATGAATCCATGCTGTCTATCATCCAGGCACCCCAACTTTTCCAGGTCCCCCCAGTCTCTCCTTGACAATGCCCTCCATCACCTTGCCCACCCCTCCCCTGTTTTAATCCTGCTAATCTGCCCCTTCACCCTTCATTTTTCCCCAATGTATCTAAAGAACCCTTTGTTCCCTCTCCTAATTTCCCTATCCAAGTTCTGCTCCTTCCTTGTCTTAGCTGCCCTCACCACCCTAGTGGCCCTTCTGGCCATCAGCTTGTACTCCCCTCAGTCCCTTTCACTCCTTGAGCACTTGAATTGCCTATAGGCTCCCTTCTTTCCCCTCACCACGTCCTGAACCTCCCTGGTCCA
Source organism: Neoceratodus forsteri (assembly GCA_016271365.2). Lineage (NCBI taxonomy): Eukaryota > Metazoa > Chordata > Ceratodontiformes > Ceratodontidae > Neoceratodus > Neoceratodus forsteri. The sequence goes on along the minus strand of JADMNL010000028.1, from coordinate 184,398,899 downwards.
TCAGCAGGGTTTTGGGCCCTACCGCATTTTGTCTTACTCTTGCACAGGTGCTGGTAGCATCCTGCACCCCCCTCCTGATGATTTCCCACCTACTGTCAGTGTCCATGTCTGGCCCAATCCCATCCAAGTGCTCCTTAAGGATCCTTCCCATTTCCTTAAAATCTGTCCCCCTGATATCAGTTACCTCCATCTTTGTGCAGCCTTCTACCCCTCCTAGGTTCAGGCAGAACCAGACCGTGGCATGGTCGCTCCCTGCAAATGGGTCCCTTACCTCCAGGCCCCCAATCTGGTCACTGCCTGCCAGGACCACATCCAGTATCCGCTCCTCCATGGTTGGTTCCCCCACCTGCTGAGTTAGGAACACGTCCTGAAAGACATCCAACAACCTCTGTTCCCTGGCCACTGAGGATGTCATAGTCTCCCAGTCTGTTCCTGGCATGTTTAAGTCCCCCAACACCACCACCCTTCCCCTTCCCAATCTGCAGTGTCTCCCAACATCTGCCACCAGACTCTCCTCCAGCTCCTCTGCCAGCACAGGGGGTCTATACACCACTTCTATTTTTACTCTCTTGCCCTCCCTTGTCCTCTGTTTATCAAGGTGACCCAAATTGCTTCCACAGTTCCCTCCGCCTCTTCCACTCCTCCTCCTATGGCAATGCAGTTTTTGACTATTATTACTACCCTTCCTCCCCATCCCTCACCCCTGTCCTTCCTGAACATGGTATAACCCTCCAGGTTCAGGTCCCAGTCGTGCCCTGCGGTGGCCCAGGTCTCAGTGACCACTGCCACATCCACCTCTCCCTCAGTTAGCATCGCCTGGAGCTCAGGCATTTTATTGCCCAAGCTCCTAGCATTTAGCAGGACTACCTTCCACCCTTTCCCTATACTTCCATTTCCACTGCTCATGTTCCTGTGGGGATTCTGTCTTTCACTGGTCCACACCTTACCAGTCGGCCTTTTTCTGCATTCCTCCAGCTCCCCAGGGTGGTGGAGACAGAGTCCCTCCTTTGTCAGACCCCCCTCGACAGCCTTTTCTTCCATCCCTCCCCTCTTCACAAGTTTAAACCCAACCTTTCACCAATAAACCCTTCTATTTTCAACTTAAGGATTTCCTTCCCCTCTGAATTGATATGGAGCCTATCTCTAGCATACAGCCCCTTATCATCCCAGGTCTCCCCCCAATCCCCGATCAACCCATACCCTCTGGCCCCACACTACTCCCTGAGCCACTGGTTTATCGCCCTAATCTTCCTCTTGTGTTCCCCACTAGCCTTTGGCATGGCAGGATTTCCGAGAAGGAAATTGTGCATCCTATATCATGACAGACCCTGACAAGCTCCCTGAATCTTGCCTGTAATGTCATTGGTACCCAAATGGACCAGTATGTCGGGGAACCTCCAGAATCCTTTGCCAACTGATATACCTCATGCTTGGCCCTGTGCACCGTTAGTCCAGGGAAGCATTTTGTTCTAACTGGGCAGGCTTCTCCCTCCCTATCCCATTTGATCCCCCTGATCATGGAATCACCCAACAGGAGCACTCTGGCTGTCCCTTTTCCTCCATTCCCCCCCTTCCATGTCCCTCATCCTTTCTACCAGCCCCTCCCCATAGCCAGCACCTTGATCCTGCCCCTATCTGGGTGCCACATGCCATGCCCTCCTTATTTAACCTGGCCACCCCCTCTCCTCCGATCCTACGCCGCTTGTATTCCTGAGTATCCTTTTGTACCTCGCTACCCCACCATTACTGCTCATGACTGGTCCTTCTCCCCATCTGCTAAACTAGCCTGGCTTGTCCTCCCTTCCATCCCGTCTCTGTTCAGCCCCTCCTTGCTTGTCATGCTCCCCTGGCCTAAACCCTCAGCTCCCTTTACTGTATCCTCCTTGTACTTCTGGTCCTTCTCCGTGTCCTTTCCTCCCAACTGGTCCTTTTCCCTGTGCTTTCCTCCCTCTACCCCCTCATCCTCCTGCTCTGATCCCCTTCTCACCCCTTTTTCCTGCATTCCAAGTTACCCCCGTTCCTCCCGCTATCTATCTCCCGCCTCCTGCCCCCTACTCCCTTTCTCTCTCTAACTGCCCTTGTCATGGCTACATCCCACCCCATCCTCAAGCAAAAGAAGAGAATTGAAGTAGTTACTGAGCTTAAGGTCCGATTCACCTCCCCCCATTTCTTCATTCTGTCCAGCCCCAGCCATCTGCCTACTTCCCTGAGAATGTCCTCCCTTTCGCCCCCATCTGTGAGGGCCCCCAGTTATCTGCCAGCTTTCTTCGTAGTATCCTCCTTTTGGGCCCCTTCTGCCAGGGTCTTTATGTGACCCCAGAGTACTCTCCTGCACTCCTTTCCCTATGCCCCCACCCCTAGTGTTTTGTGCAACCCTGTGGGAGAGCCCCTGCTCTATTCTCCAACCATACCTCCCCCCTTCCCCCAGCTGTCTCCTAAGCCCCTCAACCTCCTTCCTAAGCTGTGCCAGCTGGTAGCACACTGGGCAACCACTGAACTTCCAAGGCCAGTCCAGTATCATGGCTGCCCCATGCCCTGTGCACCCCACCACCCTCCCAAAGATGCCAGCCCTAATGACATGTGGTCCCATCCCCCTCCAAGAAGGTTTCCTTGGGTAAGCCACCAGGTTCCCCACTAGTCCAAGACTTTTAAACTTTCAACACTTAAGTGGCTGAACTGTTCCCCACCTGACTATTAGCCTTAAGAGTTTGCTCACAGGGGAAGTTTGCAACTGCCTAAGCTCCTCCCTCCCAGCCTTTAAGCTCAACCGCAGTGACTCTTCTGTGTTTAAGAATTACTGAAATGCAAACAACCTTGATTGGCTGGCTGTGTTACTGGCCAAAGCCCCTCCCCCACAAGAACAGTCTACAGCTAGCACAGACAGATTTAAGGATTTGTGTTCCTCTGTTCCAGAGAGTTCTTAAGGAGTTAGGCCAATTTTAAAACACAACTTACAAATAATAAAAACTTACAGAAACTTATGACAAAGTTAGCTTTCCAGAACCTCACCACAATTTCAAACTTCAACTGCTACCTCCCTCTGCCACAGCCAGAAGACTTAAAATGCCTCAGTGAGAATTTTAAATAGAGATTAACTGAAATGCAAACAACCTTGATTGGCTGGCTGTGTTACTGGCCAAAGCTCTTCCCCCACAATAACAGTCTACAGATAGCACAGAGAGATTTCAGGATTTGTGTCCCTCTGTTCCAGAGAGTTCTTAAGGAGTTAGGCCAATTTTAAAACACAACTTACAAACAATAACAACTTACAGAAACTCATGACAAAGTTAGCTTTCCAGAACCTCACCACAATTTCAAACTTCAACTGCTACATCCCTCTGCCACAGCCAGAAGACTTAAAGGGGGAGGATGAACATCTAATGTACTGTGTTACTGTGGAGGCTGAGCAGGGCACCAAGAGGTTGCATAGAAACACCTTACTGTCATAACTTGTGTGGGATTTTATTTTTTACAGTTGATGAGGAAGATCACTGTGCCTCAGGCTACCAGAAATACTGCACAAGGCAAACATTAGCAGGGATATGGCAAGAGCTCACCTGCAGACCACAGGGTTGAACATCCATCTCCAAGTAAAATCATACGGTACAACTTTTTGCGCACAGCATAAGCGCCAGGCAACACTGATTACTTGGGGTTTGACTCTGGGAGGAGATGTAACTGAAGATGAAGGCTATGAAACTTTTAACCTTATACATAGTTCAACTCCTAAGCTACCAAATACTACTGCAAGTTCCTCTGCTGCATCCTCACCTGTTGTTTTTTTTTTTTTTTTTTAGTGTGTTTCTGTAGGGAATGCCAGCAGCAACCTCACAACTATGAACACCTCTGCCAGCACCGCCATGTTGTGTCTCGAGCTAGAGCAACCAAACATTAAAGTGCCATTTAACCAAGTTAACCAGATACCAGTGTAATCACCCAGCATCCCACGATATACAGACTGCTGCAATGGCACTTTATGGTTTTGTGAGCGCTTTTTCCTGGTTACTTAAAGCAGCATCTCCCAATTAGTGCAGTGAACACTGATGGCTATAACACTTCATCTCCTCTCAGTTACACCAGTATCTCACTGCTACTACAGTGACATCTGCCAGCAATACCAGTTTGCCCTCCCAATTGTATCACGTCACCTAACTGTAGCTCTAACTGGTATATTGACTTACTGTATCTGTTAGCTTAACATATACAGTAAGTCAGTATACCAGCTACATCAATGTCTGCTCTCAGTTATATCACTCTTTGCTCACTTTTATGCCAGTATGGCAGTGTCCCATTAAAGCAGCTCCTCCTAGTTACAGTAATAATAGTGTCTCAGTTACAGCAATTTCTCTTCCCACTACAGTTATGCCAGTATCAGCTTCCAGTTATACCAGTGTCCCTTCCCAGTTACACCTCTCAGTATTTCAGTTACAGCAGTGTCTCCTTCCATTTATGCCAGTGTCTTCTCTGAAACATAGAAACATAGAAACTTAGATTTGACAGCAGATAAGGACCACTTGGCCCATCCGGTCTGTTCACTCCTCCCTAGTGTTACTTAAATAGTAGAATGTGCCCTTGGCTGCAGCTGCTTCCCCACAAGAAAACAAACAGTACAGTACTTTTGTATAAATAAATAGAATGTGAGGGCGTTTGCCCACTGTGAGTGTGATTGCCCTCACATTCTATTTATGTATTAAAATACTGTACTGTTCTTTATGTGAAACAACTGCAACCAAGCATTCTACTATATTAAGAACTAGGAGGAGAATGAACGATGGGCCAAGCAGTCCTTATGAACCTGGTTAGTCAAGGGAAGGGAAGGGAAGGGAAGTCAAGTTTAGTTGAAGTTAGTTGGCTGTTAGTACTATGTTGGAAGTGGAACTTGACCTGCTGGCAGCCAGGCTGCCAGCCCACCTGACTCAGCTCAATGTTTGCTCTGCTCTCGCTCTCTGACTGACTGCTCCCTCATACCTCACAAGCTCCCGACCACCAACAGTGCTGCTTTCTTAAAGTCCAGTTGGATGGCCAGCAGCAGGCCATCTGCCCCAGTCCCAGAGATCCAGCCAGCCAGTTAGACTCAGTGCTCACTTCACTTCAGTCTAGCGTCACCAACCCTTCCAATGGTTAGCAAAGTGGTTGGATTGACAAATCAACACTTAAAAGGGGAACTGCACTGAGACCTTTAGAATGAAAAACTCAGAGAAATATAATATTTCTTCTAAATATAGCTTGTGATAAACCATTTTCAATTAATTTCCTTGATTTTGTATAAGTGGAATGGGAAGGGACTGGAACATGGGAGCAAAATATTCCCTGAAATCAGGGGTAAGGAACATGTAACAAAAGTATGTTTTTTCTTCAAGAAAAGCCCCCAAACTCACCACACAGCACGTAAACCCTGCGGAGCTTCTATGGGCTTTGTAGTCCCCAGACCCCCAGCTCTTTTCCAGGGGGGCCGCAAAATTAGTCTCTTGCCCAGATCACTAAAATGCCTTCCTACGGCACTGTACCATTTTGTAAAGGTGCACATACTGTATCATACTGTTGTGTAAAGGTGTGTGAGTTGAGATGATACTCTTGTTAAACCCACGTATCAACCCAATTTTTAGATAAGTAAAGTAATTGTTATATTGCTCCACCTTTGTTATGGCCATGGTGGGCTGATGGGGCCAGGGTAACACCACCTGCAGTATAGGGTAAGCCAATCCATCAAGAAGAGGCAAATATTGGTCTGATTTTCATCAAAAAGAAGTTGATGAGTAAATAGAGTACCAGCCTCCACTTAAAACCATATCCCTTGGGTAACATGGCATGAGTCAGGTTGTTGTAGGTCTCTGCTGGTGACAAAAATGACCAGCTAAAGTTTTGCACCAAAAAGACAGTGCCACAAGTCAAAAGCTATTTTGTACAGTGTTTGAGTGTCAAAAAGCCAAAGGCTATTTTGTGCAGTGTTTATTAAATGAGTGCCAAAGGCAACAAAAAATGTACTCCCAGTGCTTTGAACCATGCACTTCTCCCTCAGAGGGCCACAGATTATATATTTATTTGAAAATCGGTGTCTGAAAAAAGCACCGAGCCATGACTTATTTCCAGGAGTGACCCAGGGGAGGGGAGCAAAGGATAAAAACATTAACAAGTGAATGTGCAATGACAGAGCACGTAGACAATACAGTGCATAATGAGCAGAGTCAGGAAAAAGCAGTAGATGAAATAGGGCCTAAGATTGAAGTTGCTGCTGCTGTTAATGCTGCCCATGAAAACCAGATGATGTGCCTACATTTGCTAATGTATTACTTTTTATTACATCTTCTTAGTATGAAATAAGTGCTAGTTTTAATACTTCAATTGCACTAAAAAGCATTATCCAGGTGCTGACAGCTACAAAATTAGGCAGCTAAAATGTGCAGTTCATCATGCTTAAATGCTGCTTTGATATGAATGGAGATAGTGCCAGAACAACATTAATGTTTTAATCTTATCCTGCTGAGCTGTGGTTTACAGCAGTGTTCCAAGAGGAGCATTAATAATTTAATCTTAGTGTGACAATTGTTCATGGTGTGATTAGTGGTGTGTGAATGGACCTTTGTAGGATCGGCTACCTTGATGAGGTACAGAGGCTTGTCACAATGCAATACTGTATGCAATTGTTCAGGCTGCATGTGGGTGCTGATGTGTGATATGGCCGCCACCACACATTTGGTCACTTCACTACCAGTCTAGCATTGCTTGTAAAGCGCTTTGGGATACACTTGTATGAAAAGAGCTATATAAATGCTGATTCTTCTTCTTGTAACCAAAGTGGTGGTATGGCTAGTGCTTTGCTGTGCTGGTATACAACACAAAGAAAAGGACGCTTGTGTTGGGTGAGAGCACGAACATGGCATGGACAGTGGGGGAAGGGTTAGTTGGCACAAAGAATGGGGGGTGGGTAGCAATGATTCTACTTGGTGTGCAGATCTGAAATTCCTGGCTACACCTCTGGTTTGTCTTCCCTGTCTTTTCCAGTCAGAAGTGCCTTGTTTTGTCTTCTGATCACTGTTTACCACTGATGTCTCCTTGTAATCAGCTAAGCTTCTGTATTTGAGAACAGGTCTGATAAATATGGATCTCAGCATAATAATTAAAATGCAGCCACTCCACATGAATAAATTACTCCATTAACTCATGTGTTTGGATTTTACAAATACATACCAATGGCTGTCATTAAAAATGTATTTCGAAATATTGCATAGCAATATCATCCTTTAATTGCAAAACAACAGAGCTGGAAGCGAGAGAAAAATGTGAAAAAAATACTTCACAACTACCCACCCAAACAGACAAATTCAAAATGAGAATCCCTAGCTATTCTGAATGCAAATACATGCATTTCAACCAGAAATCGCCTTGATCACATGCTATCAGATATCGACATTATAATACCTTTGGCAAGCAGGATTATGCTTATTGTTCAGATCTTCAGTGGGCGGGAATCTGCAGGGGACAAGTAAAAGCTGTCCTCGTTTGCAAGTAATAAGCAACTCTAGAGTTACTTTAAGAAGACAGTCTTGCAGTATAACATCGGTTTGAGTTTGGGATTTTCTGGTAATGCTTGGGGGTAGTTAACAGAAACAAAGACATGACTAGTTGTAATACAAAATGAAAAGAGCGGGCAGACAGTTTGCTTTTTGCAAATCAGCAGGCAATACAGCTCAGTACCATGTCATGGTGATTGTGTGCGTTGAAATCCAGTGTGAGAGGGTGTCATAGAATTCGACTGGTTTCTCCTGATCGTGTGCATTTTCAATTCACTCATGACACTGCTAACATCTCAGATCATAAAGGACTTGTGGTTTTCTCCTTTTAAATACATGACAAGCTGTTTGCTACATTAATGTCAAAAGTCCAGCACATACGCAGCATAAAGAGCAATATGGGCTTCCCTGTGTGTTTAGCTAGCAGCTGTCAATAGTAGGTGTCTGTCATGTATATGTGTGTGTGTGTGAGGGGAACAATATAAATTATTTTATTTCTAGGATTTATCTTTTGGAAAAGAGTGAAATTGTTTAGAAAACAACAAAAACTATGAACAATCTCATTACAGACTCCACAATTTTTTTTATTGTCTCAGCAGTGCTCGACACCTTCAAGTCACATCTGGGGGACATACATTAAGTATGTGCTGGGCGACTGACCGGGGGTTAAGCTTCGACCTCTCCAATGTTGATTTTGGCTTTCTAGGTGACCCTTGTTTAATGGAACATAGACGGCGCCATCACTCCATTCTTTGCAATTTATGAACAGAAGACATACTGAATTCCATCTATTCTACTTGTTATTAAGGGAGATTGTTTTAGCCCTATAAAAATAGGTGTCACAACTGGGGGGGGGGGGCGAGGGAGGCATCCAGTTTTTGTGGGCTGAATACATTGCCTTTTTTCATTTATTCCACTGACTACATTCAGGTCAGTGTGTGACAGCAGTCAACAGTGCCCCTTGCTCTTGAATCTGCTGCCACACCTTGCGCCCCCTCCCTCTTGAATGTGCCGCAGAATCTTGCAACCCCCTCTGAGAAAAAGATTAAAGAAACATCTACAAGCTGCTGTCCAGTCTCAGAGAGAGAGAGAGTAGGAGTGTGTCAACAGTGTTAAGTGCTTCATTCTAAGTCCCAGCAGAGTTGTAAAGTAGAGTCATTATTAAATGACTGCAAAGTTGGTTGATAACGTCTCTACTTTACAACTCTGGCAGAACTTCCAGCTCCCATCTGCTGTTACTTTATTTGAGGAGACCACCCCGATCAGCCTTGCCCTTGACATTTCTTTGTTCAGGGGTCAGGGATTCAAGACATACATCACACCTTACTTGTCCTCTTGCCTCAGTGCCGGCACCTTCAGGTCTGCTCTCCTTGCAGCAATAACAACTGGTGAAACGCCTTATTTTAATTTATTATTGCCCCCGTGAAGGTCTGACTAAGAAAAGTCAGGCATGCTAGTAAGGGGGAGGGGGGCTCAAAGGTAGCCCTTCATCACCACAGACATCCTATTTCCCCTGCTCATGACTGAAGACAAGACTGACTCCTGCCTTCTTAAACTGGCTTTCTTTACGTTGGTTTAGAGATTGAGGTGTTTGGAGTCAGACCACTGTTTCTTCTTGCTGGCTGCCCTGTGCCCTGCCCCTGCTGTGAGCCGAGACAGAGTACCAGCTCTCCATGGTCCTGAAGATTGATCGATCATCCCACATCTGCACTGGTGCTAAGGCTGTGGCCGATCATTGTAAACATGTTTTTATTTATTTTTTTTTTATTTTGCGAACCCACTAGGTGAATGAATTCCAATTCCCCACCCTGCTTGCCGGATGGAACTGCAGACCCCTGTTTGATGGAGAGCAGCGAGGAGCAAGTAAGCTCCAACAGGACAGGCTCTCAGGACAGACTCAGTCCCTCTAATGATAGTGAGTACTGGAGTTGTAAACTGACGCCCAGCAGTCACGCTCTCCCTTGGTTGCTTGCCCGGTCACCGAATCCGCTTGCCATCGGTCCGACTGCCAGAAGTCCAGTAGTCCACTCCACTCAGACTGCTCAGTCAGTAGTCTATCTGTGTGGCTATAAGAGGGATTGTGTGGTCATCAGTGCAGTCCATAGCCACCTTGGTGACTCTGTTGCATTTGCTGTTAAAAAATACTGGGTCGGTTGGTCAGACTCTGACAGCGTTTATGGGATGGTCGGATCATCTGTCAAGAAGAGAAGAACCTGGTCCTGCCTGAACTGAACCAAGTTCCATTTTGGAATCTGGCCACTCTGGTGCTGTAGCTGCTCCTCCTGCTACTCTGCTAGACAGCTGCTGCCATTAACCACATAGGTATTGATTTTTTATTTTATTTTTTATTCTTTTTTTTGGTAATGAAGTAAAGAGCAAAGGAGGTGATTCACGACTTCGAGGCATGAGTGGCCCACATTATTCCATTCCATGATGTCATTGTCGGGCGATGTTACTGCCCGCGATGTCATGCCTATGATATTTTATCCCACTTTGTTTTGTGGATGATATTATCACCCGGAACCATTTCCCCAGCCTCAGTAGTTTACAGTGTTGCTGGTGATTGGGCTTACCTACTAATTTCTATCCGGAAGTTAGTAGGACCAAAAACTCCTAACTATTTTGTGTGAAGACTGTACACTTGAGACTGATAATACAAACACTGTATTACTATGCCATCTTTCCTTTTCACCTGGGCAGCCATTGTGCCAGGTTAAGCAATGGATGGTTCAGATTTCACATGCAGCTATTATGGGTTGGCAGGTGAGCTCTTAATATACTGCAATAAATATTCCTTTATGGTATAACTGCATTCTTAACATAATGATCATCATCATAAATATGCATTTATTGTATTTCAGTATGGCAAAACCTGGTTTACAACAAGTGCCCTTTGTACCCCCAATAAGTGCCTGTCTGATCCTCAGTCCTCTCAGCTTTTATTATCTTCCAGCACCCTTGAAAAACACCCTAGTTGAGCACAAATGATCGGATGTGTTTGCTGGTTTCAGTGGAAATTACTCACAATAAAATGCATCCTCAACAACCGACTTTCCAAACTTTTAGTGAACTCACAACATCAGCCGAGCTGCAAAGGTTAAGAAATGTTCATTTGAGGGTTTTTCTTTCTCGGCTGCTTTCAAGAGAAAGTATGGGATTGCTATACAAGTAGAAACTTAGGACACCTTACCTTACACCCAAAAGCTATAGATACTTTTCCTAAGATATTAACACAAGTCCCAAGTGTGATGGAAAACAACTGCCCCTTCTTTTAGAACCATTGCTTCCCATTGCTCCCAGCAAACAAACACCATCAAATCTCAGATGAAGAAGCGACGACTACTATCCAGACAAACCCCCAAATTTCCTGCGTCAAACAATCCAGCTTGCCTCGGTGATCTGCCTGCGGCACCGGGAACAAATGCCATATGCCCTCCTCACTGACTTCACTGCATGTCTCATTGTATTTGTTATCCACATAGGTTGCTAGTTGGAGGAGGGGACTGAGGAGGCACGGACAGACCCGGGTGTCTAGCTGGGACTCCCTTTCGCTCAGCATTATTATAACTCTGAACGTGTTGACAGGCTGCAATACTGTATTTCAGTTTCCTAATTTTGACAGCCATTATAATTTTTGATGAAATAGCATTTTAACTTGTAGGTTTCCTCGACATTAAATGAAAAAAGGGACCAAGATTTCAAAGCATGTTCTTCACTGATCTGAGGACCACGCAGTTTAAGTGACTATTGAACAGAATGACTTCTATTGCACCTAACCTGTTTATTACAATTGTTGAAGTACGTATGCATATTAATCTTTAAAAAAATAGAATCTATTGATCTGTCAATTGTACCAGCATCAACAGTGCTGTGGTTTCAGGTGCTTCCCCTCACCCTGTTTTTCTGTGTTTCTCTACATAACATCTCCCTTTAGTGTGACTAGGGGTAACACCAATCTCATCAACATCTTGTTATTAAGTTCTTTACAATTTTTCATCTGATCCTATTCTTTATTTATATGCTATCTACTTCCAACAACCAGCTAACATATGGGATGCGAATTCCATGAAATGACTGTGATGAGCGTGCGTTGCACAATTTCCACGAATGCTTTTAAGTTTGAGAATTTTTAATATTTTCACTCCAGATTTTCAACATTGCCATCTCTTCACACCCCCCTATGAAGATGGTCTCTGCCAGGAGAACTGAGGGAGGAATGGGGCTGCCCACATTTATATGAGAGGGACGTCACCTGTATCTGATGTCATCATGGGCAGCCCCTTGTAGACTACTAGTTAGAAAAGTTTCCATGTGGTCCTAGCACCTGACAGCTATAGTTCCATAGGTGTGGCCTGATATAAGAGATCCTCTTGAAGAGCTACTGTTATGGCATGTTCCTATGTAACTGTACTTTTTGATGAGCAATGTTTTACATTTGTTTCCACACTTTCTGCTAAGCCTCACAAAAGTGGGTTTGTGAGTCACAAAAGCAGCTTCATGAGTCACAAAAGCTGGGCCTGTTTTTGCACATTTGTTTTGTACAAAAGAGACATTACAAGAATCAATCTTACACCCTTTGCTATTGACTATATAACTTTCATACTTAGGGCCCAATCCACGTAGGTGGCATGGATACACTTGAAATTGGTATAATGATGCTCACTGCTGCACCAGACCTTATTTTGCTTCATGAGTGGCTATGTGGGACACTTAGTGACTTGCACCGCACCAGACCTGTAGCTTGCTTTGCACAGGACCCTGTGGGCTATATGAATAGAAGCAATCTCTTCTGTCAGAGGGCCAGACCAGTAGCTTGCACCATGCAGAGCCATGCAGGCTCTATGCAGTGACACATTTCTTAGCCATGACCCTGGAACTGCAGCCTGATTTACAGAGACCCTGCATTCCTAAAAAAGCAGCACATCTGTTGGGCAGGCATGAAACCTGTCAATCGGTATTCATGAGGAGGGATACAATATACCCTGTCACTTAAATTTGGTGAAAAAATACTAAATAATAAAGAGCTATGGGTGCTGAAAAAAAAACAGCAGCTGAAACCTTTGGGAAAACTTTGGAAAACATGATATGCAGACAGAATTCAGCTTGTATATTTCACTTCATTTGAAATTAATTAACTGGGTAAGAACCAAACAGCAAAAATGCTCATTTTCAAGGGGGAACATATATCTCCTATAGAGTTTTCTCCATTATTTATTACTGAAGAAATCTCCACAAAAATAAAATCTTTATCCCTTTGAGTTTATCTGCCTATATAGCTTTTTCCCTGCTTGTGCTAATGATGGTCTGTTGTGATATCACAGTTCATTGCCAAGGGAATAATTGTGATGTCACAAGCAGAGTATTATGGCGTCAGGTTGGGAAGAACCAACAGTAGCGATGAACCCTCAAGGAACAATTATCCCATATTAAGTTAGTGAGTGTTGTGGTCAGGTGAGTCAGCTTTTAATTTCCTTTGACAGAAGGTAGTTTGAACTAATAGCTCAGTATCTCAGGTTTTCGATGCTATGTGGTGCATTTCCATGCTAATATTTAACATAAAAACCAGTACAGTACTCCATTTGGTGAGCATCCATACACTTATCCTTCTCTTTATTTAAGATCTAAATTGTTCTCTCTTGGTTTATTATGTTGGCTAACATGCTAGCCAGCTAACATATTCTTGTAGTAACAGATTTGGAGGTCTCGGTCACTGTGGGCAAATGCAGGGCCTGCATCAGTAGGTGCATCCTTCATTCCCCAATAAGGCAGCTGCAGGCGCTGACACCAGCAACACATAAACTGGCCACCAGATCTAAGAAAAGGTCCACTGCAGTGAGAGCCAAGCTTGTCATGCAGCGGGTCCTTTTCCTGGTGAAGCAGTTTAATAAACATGGCAGCACTGACTGCAGCTGCAGAGAGTACCCTAACCCACTTAATTTACCAACGGTGGAGCCCACTCCCCCTCGGCATAATGCCCCCATCCCATTTAAAGTGTATGCCAAGGGGTGGCCCAATCCCCCTCGGCATCATGTGCCCCCAAACAGTCTTTCTTTGCCAATGGGGGGGCCCAATCCCCGTCAGCTTCAGTCCCCCTTCCCCATTTATTTTGCAGACAGGGGAGCCCACTCCATATCTGCATAATGATCCTGCCACTTTTGTTGTGTGCCGAAGGGGTGCCCAGTCCCCCTTGGCTCTTGTCACTCCCCTTCTGTATGTGCTGACGGGGGTGCCCAATCCCCCGTTGACTACAGCACCCCCCTAAAACAGTCAGGTGGCATGCTAGGAGCCCATCTCAGTGCACCAAATGACCCTGTAAAACAAAACCATCCCACAATTTTTTTTTTTTAAACCTGCAAACCAGAAAATGGTCCCTCGTCGGCACTGATGGCCCTCCCCCAACCCGCGACCACCCTATGAGCACCTTGCCTCCCCACACCCCCCTCACCCCATACTTACAGTACCTCCGGAACATGGTGCGATGATGTTCCGTGGACCGGGAACACGTCTGCACTTTTCAAAGCTGACCGTGAACTGAAAAATGCCAGTAAGCTGTATAATGGCATAAATAGGGGTTTTTCAACTTTGATGCATATCTCGGGCATTTTGGGGAATTTTGGCACAAAATATTCAACATGGGGTTATTGGGACCCCTCCTCATGAATTCAGCCACTGTCATGTTATTTGGTCCCAAAAGGTGATTTCACGGTCACTGCACAGAATCACCTTTCAGGACTGATTACCAAAATGACAGTGCCAGTGTTCATGAGGGGGTTCTCAAAAAGCCTATGTTGCAAACTTAGTGGAAAAAATCCAAAAAATGGCTGTTTTACGAGTGTGCATTGCACAATTTCCACATGTGCTCATACCTTCGTGAATCTGTAATATTTTCACTCTGGATTTTCAAAATTGCCATTTTTCCATACCTCCTTATGAACAGTACAGCTGTTATTTTCCATATCCTGGCCAAAATGTGTTTTCGCATGTCTGGCGCACAATAGTGCGTTCGCTATGTGAAATCAGTTTTCCGGACAGTTTAAGAAAATGACGGTGACACTGTTCATGAGCAGAGGTCCTAAAATGCCAATGTTGAAAATCTGGTGATGAAAGTCCATAAAATGACTGTGTTACAAGCCTGCGCTGCGCAGTTTCCACGCACCCTTGTAACTTCGCAAATGTGCAATATTTTCAAGACAAATTTTCAACACTGGCATTTTTTCACTCCTCCTTATGAACAGTACAGCTGCAATTTTTCACATCCTGCCCAAAATGTGGTTTTGCACCTGTGGCACACAATGGCGTGGTCGCTGTGGGAAATCAACTTTTGGGACAGATTAACAAAATCACAGTGCCGCTGTTCATGAAGGGAGGTCCCAAAATGACTATGTTGAAAATGTGGCTAAAAAAATCCCAAAAATAATTGGGTTATGGACATGTGTTGCTCAGTTTCTATGCCTGCTCATGACTTCACCAATTTTACATATTTTCACTCCAGATTTTCAGCGTTGCCATTTTTTTACACCTCCTCATGAACAATACAGTTGTCAATTTTTACATCCTGCCCAAAATGTGTTTTCATTCCTGTGTTGCCAAATGGCATAGTCGCTATGCAAAACCAACTTTTGGCTAACAAACTGATAGTGCCACTCTTCATGAGGTGGGGTCACAAAAGCCCATGTTGAAAATTTGGAGTGAAAATACCAACAAACGCCTACTGGCATTAGGGTCTCAACTGTAACATCCCACCCTGCTGAGACTGACAGGCATCAGGGTGTGACTTGTCAACATTGGCTGTAATGCTCATGCCATTCCACCCCAACCCCCACTCTGCACCCAGTGACAGGCATTGAGGTGTACCTTGGAGTGTTCGGCCCTAAAGTTCACCCCATTCTCCTATACTGCACCCATCTCGGCGTATTTCTTTATGGAATGAGGTAAGTATAAGGCCCAAAGACCCCAAAGTACACCACAGCACTTGTTAGTGTCTACAGGGTAGGGTGAGGTTAAATGGCATGAATGTTATAGCTGATAACCCAAAGGCACACTCCAATGCCTGTCAGTCTCTGCAGGGTGGGGGTTGGGTTGGCATCAATTCAATACTTCACTGCCATTCCTATTATGCATCTCTAACTCCTGCACTACCAATGCCAGTGAAACAACATTCGGCATTGACACATGCTTGTTATGTGTGTGACCCTGTACCCCTCCTAGATGCAGTGCAGACACTTCCAGAACACAGTAACATATCTATACCACTCCTACCTAGAGACCCCCTTGACTAAATAAAACATCCTTATGACCCTCCCATCTGCATACATTGAACCCTATAACAAACATCTGCACACACCTCCCATCTGCAATCCCTCAGATCTCAGTAAACATTTCCCATAAAACATAAATTCCTGCACCACTGTTAATTGGACTGCTGCTCACTGATAACCATCTATTTCCTATCTACAGACTATACATTATCACCCAGCCCAGTAAATAAATCCCTGGAAACAACCCACCTCCCATCTGCTTTACCCCCATTCTTGAAAATTATACCTCTTTCTTTTTCTCTGATTAGCAGTTGCTACCTCCTTGACAGCAGCAACTCCCCTAAAAACATTTAATAGCACAGAACTATCAGCCTAATATACCGTAAACTTCCAGACCCCCACACATCCCAGTCCACCACAAAATGATCTGTTCAAACCTCCTCCTTCCAATCCACATCAAAGATATCAATCTGCTTTCTGCTCCCCCACACTGATTTCAGACATACCTAACAAACCTCTTAAAATTACATTTAAAGACTGAGACATTTCCAGAAAATGCCCTCCTGACTGGATCTGACCATCTGATCTATGATTTTACCTTTTCTCAAGTCACATCTTGCTCCAACACTTTTCACAGTGCCACCATGTGCCACATCCTTTGGCAGTTAAGCAGTTTATCGCCTCCCATGGTGCAGGCACCTCCTTCCATCACCTCCCTAGCCCCATCACCTGGCAGCCCTAGGGACTTACTGCTTGTCCGGTGATTCCCCCATGGCTGACTCCCCATGGTGGGGGTCAATGGCAGGCACCATACTACCAACTAAATAGATCTGGTGCACAATGCTTCCCCCATTGCTTGCCCCCCTCCCCATTGTGGAGACTGACAGTGGGTGCCTGACCGCTGACAGAAATGGATGTGGTGCTGGAAGAGAGCCCTGCAGCCAGTGCAGAGCCCATGAGGTGATGATGTCATCACACACTATACCCAGCCATTTTCCAAGTTTTCTTGTCCCCAGAGGAACAGAGGTACAATGCTATCCATACATGCCATGCACACTACCGTGTGCATGACATTGGCTGCCACCGTCCCTCCACCCAAAGTGATGTCCCAAACAGTCCTCCACCATGACTCCATGAGAGGGCAGTCAAGCACCAAGAACAGCAACCCTTCCTCCCAAGAACAGGAGAGCAGTCCACAGGATGCTCAGTCCTCCTGTCACCTGGCTGACCTCCAACAACCTGAGACTGTTCCTGAACCCGGGTCACTGGTGTGGGAAAAGGTAAGGCACCCAAGGCGCCTCAGCCCTCTTTGCCACTGGGATGGCTGTGCCACCCATCATTGAAGTTCATTCTGTATTTGTAAGCAGTTTTACACATGCACAATACATTACAGAGCACAGCATCCAAATACTTAATTGCACCACCCTCTCCCCCATGGCAGTGCCTGTGATGGTGGGATTTTAACATTTGAACCTATGGTCTCTTGTTTGCTAGTCTAGTGCCTGCCATAAAATAACATTTTATTCCTTGTTTATCATCTCCTTTATGAACAAAGTGATCACATAAATAATAAAAATCAAACTCTAGAAATATAGGTCCACTGGTGATAGATAATAGTGAAATATCACTTCAAGATAATACAGATGAATTCAACAAATGCTTTTGTTCAGTTTTCAATACTAAACATATCCATCAATAGTTAATAACATTCCAAAAGATACTTTAAATGAGATAACTAAAAAGTTATGGACAACCTAAACAAACTAAACACAAATAAATCACCTGGTCCAGACAAGTTACATCCTAAGTTATTGAAGAAATTAAAAATGGATAATTAACCCACTACATAAACTTTTTAGCATGTCACTAAATACAGGGCATGTCCCAATGGACTGGAAAACTGCAATTGTCACACCTATTTTTAAAATGGGAACTCGATCACAAATTTCAAATTATAGACCCATTAGTTTAACAAGTATAGTAGGTAAAATGTTCGAAACAATATAAAAAACTAGGATTGAAAGTTACCTAAAAATAAAAGGATTAGAAGACAAATCCCAACAAGGCTTTTGAAAAAACAGATCCTGTCTAACAAGTGGCATGTTTTTTTATGAACACATAAGTAAATGTATAGAAGATAATAAAGCTATAGATGTAATTTATCTTGACCTATGTAAAGCATTTGATAAAGTGCCACATGGACTACTAATAGATAAAATGGACAAACTTGGTATTGACAATTGGATCACAAATTGGGTAACTGATTTTCTAAAAAATCGTACTCAATGTGTTTGTGTAAAAAGTCATGTATCAGGCATGAGATTGGTGACGAGTGGGGTGCCTCAGGGATCGGTCTTGGGACCGATTCTGTTTAACATATTTATATCAGATATGACATCAAATTTAAACAGTTTAGCCATAAAATTTGCCGATGACACTAAACTAACAGCCCAGGTAGATAATAAGGAAGATTACCAAGAACTCGTAAATGACTTAAAAAATAGAATTATGGGCTGTAAAACTAAATGACATTCAGCAATGAGAAATGCGATTGTTATGCATTCGGAAAAATAACTTGCATCATGGTTACACATTAAAAGGACAAATAATAAAACCTGTAAATCAACAAAATGACTTAGGTATTATAATAGACTCAGATCCTAACATTTTCATACATTACAATAACATCATTAATAAAACAAACAGGCTAATAGGATGCATACAAAAGCTTTACATCCAGAAATAGAAAATACATTATTCCACTCTATAGGGCCTATGTGAGGCCTTATTTGGATACTGCTCCCCTCGTGGAATCCATACCTAGAAGGGATGTAAATAGAATGGAGGGGTGCAGCGGAGAGATACCAAAATGTCAGGAAGACATATTAGACCATGAGCTATGAACAAAGACTGACGAATTAAAGATGTATTCCTGGAGCAGAGAAGAATAAGAGGATGTACTTTTATGCATAAATTATGAGGGGAGGAAGAGATACTAACACTATTAAATCTATCTTATAATAAACATAATTGTAATTTAAGAAGCCACAGATATCAATTATCTCTAACATACACCCAAAAATAATAAAGGAGATCCTTTTTGCCCAGAGAATAATAACCTTGTGGAACTCATTACCTAATTCCTTGTTTGATAATAGAGATCACAAAATCTTTAAGCATAAACTCGATTCAATCCTGTTAAAATAAACATGGAAATTACCAGCTGGCTGGAGACATACCAAAATGGGCCTCGGATTTCTGTATGTCTATACCTCCTAGTATAAAGTCTAGTACCATGTGTGAAGTGATATGGCCCCTTGATGCCAAGGTAGGTCACATAGGAAATGCACAACAGCCGGGGTGCATGGGTACAGGTCTGAGAACACCATGGGTGGTCACCGTAGTAGGGTTGCATCGCAGGTACACCATTTGTGCTGACAACAGCCATGCTGCATGCCACATAGCTGCCAGGATGTGTGATGCAGACACACCTGCAGTGTCACTGGGCCACAAAACTGGGCACTGGCACATGTGTGCTGTGACCCAGCACACATGGAGCCGCACAGGGGCCCATGCCATGCACTGTACATGCTGGGGCAGATGCCATGCAGGACAGAGGGAGAGGCAGGAGGGAGCTGCACCCTGGTCAATGCCTGCAGGGTGACATGCCATGGTATGCAAGTGTGCCATGCACAGACAACAGCATATACCCACCCGATGGCCTATGGCGGTGCATGCATGCATGGGGCCCACCATGCGGCCCACTGGGGCTGGAGGTTGCACCTGGCCTGTACACTGTTCAGGCAATGACTGTCCCTGCTATGGCAATGGAGTGACAGTGGACCCAGGGTGTGGAGGACAAGCATGGCCGACAAGTACCTGCAGGCACCTGTCATGTGCCACAGCAGTGGTACTGTTGGTGTCAGTAGTGGGACAGGGTGTAGTGCATATCCCATCAGAGACAATGCAGGGATGAAGGTGCCTGTGATCATGCAGGCACAGCTGTGGCCCTGTACCAATACATGGCTGAGAAGAGTCGACTGCACCCATGTGTAGTCCCCAAAACCGCCATAGCCCACCCCTGGGCATGCTGAGCTCCACATGCCATGGTGGCATACAACTGTCAGTGGCAGCACTGTACATGGGATGGCCACCACAGTGGCGGCAGCTGAGGCTGGGTACCAGCGCAGCACACACGGTGCACATGATGTGTGGGACAGGGACGTGAGTGGGGGCCCATGGGCACTGAGGGATAAGCTGACAGGCAGCACTGTCATGAACACTGTATCAGCATGATGCAACAATGCCGTGTAACATTGTTCTGCAGCAAGCCGAACATGTCACAGGTACATGGGGTGGAGACTAGTATGCCCAGACATGTGACACTGACGGTATGCCATGTGGGAAGGGTGTACAGACCACATAAGGCACAAACTAGAACAAGACTGTAGGGACATGTAGGCCTAAATGGCTGCCCTGGGGCAGGGGGTTGCAAGACCATGATGGTGGAACTCAGGGGCTTACAATGACCAGGGTTGGTGGGTGAGTGATAGACACATGGTGGAGATGTCCCAAGTGGGCAGTTGACTTGCCAGGGAAGTCATGGACCACAGGGATCCTCTGCCAGCACAATGTACTGGCACAGAAAATGCAGCATACTGGCGGCTGCGCCTTATGTGAATGGGGGGACAACAGGGACCAGATAGTGGGTCCCTGGATGGACAGAGTGGGTGGAAGGAGTGGGTGGGAATGCAGGGCACTGACAGCTAAACAGCAGCACAGTAGACATGCAGGGGACAGGTGGGTGGGACCTGTGGGGGAGGAGGCCTGTGGTTGGAATGGGGTGACAGACCTCAGGTGTACAGGGACTGGTTTGGACACACATGGAGGTCACCAGCAGCCTACAAGGCAGCAGGGGTAGATGGTAGTCACACCAGGGTGAAGATGCAGCTGCCCAGGATACTGGCAGGGCAACTGGGTGACCCGTGCAGGTATCCACTGGATATAGGATGCACCACACAGGATTGGTGGATGGGCCATGTGGCATACACACACCACAGTGTCCCACAGGATGGTCCAGGGAACCACAGGAAAGCATGCAACATGGCAGTCATGAGCATGGCATGAGGACATATCTGACAGAGAGGTCTGTGAGACATTTGAGTGGACAGTGGCCTACACTCTGGGCAGCGGCACATGCATGCCAGACCAACCACATGGTGTGTGGTACAAGTGGGCACACTGGGGACTGGCCCAAGACCCATGTGGTGCTATGCCTGTATCTGCTGGTCAGCATCCTGGATGGCCCAATGACTGCAACTGGGGCAGTGCTGACTGACATGCTCCATGGGAGTGCCGCATGGTTGGTAGCATACATCATACTGTTCCCAGGGTCAGCAGATATGTGTGGAGGTGGGGTCGCCCAACCCTGATGGCAATAGGGCAGGGCACACTGGTATCAGTGCTGTGAGCGGTGTTCCTTGTGCATCACAGAGTTGCTATCCACATGGGGGTTGCCATCTGTGTGCAGATAGCACAGACATGGTGGTGGCCGATGGCATAGAGGGCTGTCGGTGGCTGCAGGACAACATGGCTACAGTGCATCAGTGGTAGTGTCATGATGAATAGTGCCCCCTGTCTAGGGGTCCCTATGCAAGCTGTTGTGTGCAAGACAGCAGTGGTGGGATGGTCATCTGGGAGGCATGTATACAGCATGCTCCAGGGAAGGGAATGAGCTATGTGTACATACAACTGGGGGCATGTACCACACTGTACACTGTCGGACAGTGGCTGTATGGGCTGACATGCCACCGGGGTGTATAGCATGGGAACCATCCCCCCTGGGGTGTCATGCTACAGCCCCCTGGAACTGTGCCACCAGTCATACCACGGATGGTGACTGTGTGCAGTAGTGGCACATGCCACACAGTATGGACCTATGGTGGTGGAGTGGGTGTGGCCCAACACACTGCACAGTCAGGGGACAGGGGGCATGCTGGACAAGGAAAGGTAGGGGTGGTACTCCAAACCCCCAATGAGGCGGAGGATAGGGTGGATCACAATGACGGCCACATATGTAGAATGGACTGCTAGGACACAGACAAAGGGGTTCCAGGCCCCATTGAGGTGTGTTCTGAGAGGGCATGATCTGCATGTGTGCAAAGTGGTACTAAGGGGAGGTGAGGGGACATATGCAGGGCAATGGGGATGGGTAGAACACTGTACCACAGGTGGTGGTGGTGGACTGGAAGACCACAGTCTGTAGTACAGGGGTGCTGGGAGCAGGTGTGGGGGATACTATGGAGGCAGGTGCAGGAGGAGGCTGTGCCATGTTGGGACAACAGCACAATGGGGCATGTACTTACTGTTGATGGGGGGCCATACGCCACTGTGTGTCTGTCTGATTGTCGCTGTGTCCCTCCAAGAGGAGCATGGCCGACACAGCCCAGGACAGAGATGGATGACAGTGGACCAGTTGGCACTGCAGTACATGGTGCAGTCACATAGTTAGTGGACATGTGGCTTCTCAATGGCATGGTACTACACATGTGCTCCTTATCCAAACAGGTGGACAGCACAACAGCAGGATGGGGATGATGCCAGACTCACCGCAGGCATGCAGCATGTTCCAAGCCATGGATCTGCTGTAGTTTTTGACAGAGGAGAATTTACTTTCACAGCAAGTAGCAGTCTAGGACTAGAGTTTTCTTACTAATTAAGAAAATGATAGATGGCATCCTTAAAATGGCAGAAAAAGGGGAGATATTGTTGATGGGGGACCTGAATATGCCAGAGGTTAACTAGAGTACCTTTGCTGCAGGCACATCCAAGAGCAGAGTCATTCTTGATGCCCTACAGGGGGCATGCCTCAGACAGCTAGTGTTGGAACCCACTCGGGAGAGAGCAATCTTAGACCTGGTACTCTCAAATGAGGAAGGAGACAGGATCTCAGATTTAGAAGTGGGTAGTCATCTAGGAACAAGTGACCACCAAACAATGTAGTTCACAATAAATACAAGCAAGTCAAGCCATGCAAAACAAAGTATTGGACTTTAGGAAGGCTGACTTTGGGAAAATGAGAAGTGCCTCACAAAAGCACTATAAGCAGGCAAGAAGGAGGATGGGAGGAACAATGAGGAATAATCAGAGACAGCCATTGCAGAGGCAACAAGCGCTGTGTGCAAAGCAAATCAACAAAACAAAATGAAGGAAAAAAAAACATTATGGTTCTCAAAAGAGGTGGCAGGGACAGTTAAGGAGAAAAGGATAGCATTCAGGAAATATAAGAAAACACAGAAGAAGCAGGACAGAGAACTTTATCAGTTAAAAGCAGAAGGAGGAAGGAAGGGCACTCAGAATAGCAAAGGCACAAACTGAGAAAAGGTAGCCAACTCTGTCAAGAAGGGGATAAAACCTTTATAGGTACAGGGAGGATACAGAGACTTAATAAAGGGAGGAATGTAGGCAGAGGGTGACAGTGAAAAAGCAGGGATACTGAACGAATATTTCTGTTCAGTATTCACAACAGAAGAGGAGGGGGTGGTACCTAATCAAACAAGAGAGAAAATCTGAATAGGGGGATCGATACCAGTCCATTCACAGAAGAAACGGTTTTGAAAGAACTCTTGAAACTGAGGGTGGACAAAGCAATGGGGCCTGATGGGATTCACCCAAGAATTCTAAAAGAACTAAGGGTAGAACTAGTAACACCACTGACAACTCTCTTTAAGAAATCATGGGAGAATGTGGTGGTACCTGAGGACTGGAGGAGGGCAAATGTGATTCCACTTCACAAAAGTGGGAGCAGGGCCGAGGCAGGGAACTACAGACCAGTTAGTTTGACTTCAGTGGTAGGGAAAATGATGGAATAACTTCTGAAGGAAAGAACTGCTGAAGTACCTAGAGGCCAGTGGGGCTGGGACTCAAGGCAGCATGGTTTCACAGCAGGAAGTCATGTCAGGCAGACAAATAGATTTCTTTGACTGGGTGACCAAAGTAGTAGACCAGGAAGGGGCTGTGGATATAGCCTACCTAGATTTTAGCTAAGGCATTTGACACAGTCTCACAAAAAGTTAATATACAAGTTAGCCAGCAGGAGTGGGTCCCAAGGTGGTAGCCTGGATAAAAATCTGGCTGGACAACAGGATGCAAGGGTAAGTAATAACGGAATCCACAATGAAAGAAAAAGATGGTAACTAGCGGGCACCTCAGGGTTCGGTACTGGAACCCAGTCTCTTTAATGTCTTTATAAGTGACATTGGAGAGCACCTGGAAGAAATGTCTCTTTGCAGATGACACAAGATCTGCAACCAGAGTTGATACACAAGGTGGGGTGGAAAGAATGAAAAGGGACTTGGCAAGGTTGGAGAAATGGTCAAATATGTGGCAGCTCAGATTCAATGCAAAAAGTGCAAGGTAATGCATCTAGGAAACAAAACCCAGGAAGAGTACACAATGGGGGAGTCAATTAACAAAAAAACAAAAATCAAGAGAGACCTAGGAGTAATTATATCAGATGACCTAAAGGTGGGCAAGCAATGTGAGAAGGCAGTAAGGAGGGCTGGGGGGATATTGGGATGCAGAGGGAGAGGCATCAACAGTAGAAAACAGGAAGTTGTTATCCCTCTGTACAGACAATTAGTGAGACCCCATCTGGAGTACCGCGTGCAATTCTGGAGACCCCATCTCTGCAAAGACATAGACAGAGTGGAAACTGTTCAGAGGAGGGCAACCAAAATGGTGCAGGTTCTGCACCAGAAGACATATCGAGGAGAGACTAAAACAGCTTAATATATACCATGGAGTAAAGGAGGAGATGAGGGACATGATAGAAACTTTCAAGTATCTGAAGGAATTAACAAAAGTACAAGAGGTAGTATCATTCAGAAAAGGATGTTGCAGAACAAGGGGCACAATTCGAAGACTAGAGAGGATGGCTCAGAGGTAATGTTAAAGTATTTTTTCACAAGAGGTTGTAGACCCTCAGAGCCTGCTCTGAGGAGGTTGTGGATTCAGAAACAGTGGAGAATTCAAAAATAGATGGGACAGACATAAAGGCAAATCTAGTGGGGGTAAGAGGAAGTAAGCTGTTGATTAAAGAATCTGCAGCTTATCCATCAAGTAGGAAATGAGCAGATTGGGTGGCCCAAGCTGTCCTTATCTACCATGAAATTCAATGTTTCTATGTTTCTATAAGAGGGCAGAGCACAGGGTACAGGTCCCGGTCAGAGATGACTAGCATAGGTGTGCCGCCCACTCGCAGCAGACATTGAGCAATCCAGTATAGACGAGCAGTGAAGGCCAGGAGGAGGAAGCAGCCTGTGGACAACAACATGGACAGCTGCACCAGAGCACCATGTGCCTGACACAGATAATACCAGTGATACAATGGACACACATGACACACCACAACAAATGGATGCTGGCCAGAGGCACAGTAAGGGCAATGCCCATCAGGGTGTGGACACAGAGGGTGCTGGTGAGGGCAGCAGTTTAGAGTGTGCAGGTGGGTGTGGACCCTGCAAGGCCATGACAGCACCAGAGGCTGCTCAGGAGATGCAGGACCTGGAGAAGGATGTACCTGCCATAGCAGGCCAACAGGAGGGATAGGGCTGTCAGTGGCATATGCTGGTGCAGGACCAGACAGGCTGCAGGTGTGGAGTCTGCAATGGGTGCAGGAGGAGGGTGGTGCGACAGGGCTCGAGTCATGCAGCCCCATGTGGGTGTGGAGGCCCAACAGAGGTGATGGTGGAGGTGTGAACAGCAGGCTCAGGCACCACTGCATAGCAGAAGCAGCATTACAGGTACTGCAGGGCCACAGAGTGGAATGTATGTGTCATGTGGAGGGCCGCATGGTGCACTTTCGCGTGCAATGATGGCTGCTGTGCAGACAGCTCCTGACACACGTAGTGTGGGTGCTATACCAGCACTTCAACACAGCGCCCTGTGCGCCACGCAGCGTAGAGCGGGTCACACTGTTGGGTGTGTGCAGCACATCCCACTGTGACTGTCAGACAGTCTCAACACATATGATCCTCTATGTAGTAGTTCCCTGGCCATTGCTGCATAACAGCCCTAAGACATGCATGTTGCAGAGTTCAGTTGTACTCATCAGGGTTGTACATTAGGCGTGGTACCATGCGTGTTCATACAGTGATACATTTTAAATGTTAGCACTTCACATGGTTTAGTCTCATCAGGCGGGCATTGCACATGTGTTTGTATTCCTGGTACCGTGTACATATCATGCACGTGTGTCTGTTCTATACACCTCTTAATACCCACACCCAGTCGTTTCAATAAGCCATTGTTGCATGATCACTCTCTGTGCAGTACATTGTGCTGTCAGGGTAGCATTACTGCTGCAGTGGTGCCCAGGTGTACCATGGTAGGGTATGGTCATGGCCTATGTGGCGGTGCCCATGTATGGGCCTCGACAACTGTAGGTGTGTGCCATGGCCTGTGGAGTGCTGTGATGTGCATGGCAGTCGGCTGCACTACACATCATCCCCCATGTGTACCTGTGCTGCACATGTGTGATGTTGTGCCCCACACAGCTGGCCTACAGTACAGGCATCCAGTCCATCCATGGGGTACATTTTCCAGGACCCATGTGCCTGCAATGGAACACTGTCATAGATCAGGGCCCGCCAACACATGCGTTGTTGTCAGGTGCAGCCCTGCTGCCGCCTGTGCACTGCGACGTTGTCTGTGGTTGTCTGTGCCCAGCACTGGTCCTGCCCATCACCCAGATGAGCTGCAAGATAGTCACGCCTCCGCAGGCATGTCCACACTGGTGTGTTGCAGGCGTGGACATGCATATCACCAATAGGGTACCACTGGCAGCCATGCTCCTCCCTGTCTGTGGCATGGACATGCATACCAGTGGCCCGACATATGCCACCCCCTGTTGATGGCCAAACTCCTGTTCAGGCTATACTGTGCCAACGGCAGTGCCCACAGCTGGTGTAGCTAGCATGGTGTGTATGGTGCATAAGCATGTACCCAAGCATAGTCTTATCCACCACTAGATGGCGCCTGTGTACAGTGGTTATCATCTGTATGTGTATGCCTCATAAGTGCAGCAGTGTGTGAAAGGGTTTGAGGACAGTGGACACTGCTCATGAGAAGGTGGGATATGGGTGTGGTGGGAAGTTCCACAGCCACAGAGTCGGCCCGACAGGGTTGTGGTACAGAGTGTTGCATGGGGGGACACATAGGCATGCATACTGCCCATCACAGGTGTACATGCCATGTATATGTCTGACCTGAGGAGCCACTTAAGCCACATGAGGTGGGGGGCAAACCACCCTGTGTAGGCCTTGCATGTCACCATGATAACCATGATCAGTGTAGCTGCAACAACATGTGTGTGTGTGCATGGCATGCATTTGATTCGTACTGTGTGTGTGGCCTGCCATGTCCCCATGTCACTATCAAGCATGTCTATGCATGTGCCCCCTACAGCCCCTCTGGGCATGGTATATGGTGATGGGTGCACCCTCAGTTGCAGTGCAGAAGTGATGGTCACAATGATACATACCGGGTGTGGTGCATCATGGGAAATGACCACATCTCAGGATGCATGTGACAGTCAGACTGTGAACATGCGCCCACTATGCCCTGTGAGCATGTTGATGTCTCATGATATACCCACACCCTGATGTCTAGTACTGCAGCATACATTGTTGTGTGCCACACCTGTACTGTCATTAGAACAGCCCTTATGTCATGACTGTGTGTACATGTGTGGCACACATGCCTGAGGTATGTCATGCAGTATGGACATCCGTGCGATGCATTCCACTGTGTCCATGGCTCCACTGTTGGATCACCACTGAGCAGGTATGAGTCTGTGTTCGTGGGGGGTGTACCGACCTCCTGAATGGTGTGGTCACTCCAGTTGCACCATGTGACACACCACACAGTGCATTCTGTACATAGCACATCTGTACCCACCACCCTGTTGTGCCTTCCTGTCGAACACTGCATTACATCACACACCGGACTGTCATTGTGTGCATGCCCATGATGGCTGTCTGGCCCCATCCTAGTACCCCGCCGTGCTGCAGACAACCATGCAGCATTGTAAGGATGTATCACAGTATGACACAGCGGTATTTGGTCCATCATGCTTTATTTACACATCACAACAGCAGCCCTGACATTGTCATCAGCTATTCAGTTCCACAGCTAACAGTGTGCATGGGTGTTGACTACCCATCCCACGTACAGGTCAGCACTTGCTATTCCTTCTGCTGTTCATGTATGGCACATGGTACAACATCCAGACCCACCCTTATAACACTGTGTACCCACATACCCCACTGTGGCTGACTCTATCCTGACCACAGAGACACCCTCCCTGTTCTCATACCCTTAACATTGTAGTTTGCCCATAGTGCCCATTCCACTGTCGTCAACTGTGTGCATGTCAAGATCATGTGGGGAGGTCCTTCCGATGGCCTGCCACACTGCCATGTCATATCTCTAGGGTCTGCTGCTCTTGCTGTGGTGGTGCCATTGGCTGTGTGCCATCTGTGTTGCCTGGCCCACCAGTGTGTGTGTGCAGCTGCCCTGCCAACCCACCCTCACCTAGTGTCTGCACAGTGCTCCCTCCCCTCACCAGGGGTCTGCACTCTTCTCTGTTGCCCTGTCTCCCTCTTGTATGCCACTGCTGCTGGTGAGTTGTCACACGACGCTGTTCCTTGACCTGTTGGTACTGTTCTCCAGGCACCACCCGTGTCTGGCTGTATGACCATAGGGGGGCTGTGTGTTTGTACTGCTGTTGCTGGCACACACACAGTGGCACTTGTGCTTGGCATGGTGTGCGCTGCTGGTTGTGGTGTGCCTTCAACAGCATCTGTCTGTGTGCCCTGGTTCATATGCCTGTGTTGGTGGTCCCTGTATCCTGTGTCATGAAGCCTTTCCTTTTTTTAATTCAATATGCTTTATTGTAATTCACCACAATGCAATGACACACATAGTAAAGAAGAGTCTCATTATTACAACATCACTTAGTAATAAAACTTGAATCTCATACATTTTCAGCATTACATACTTTTCTAGTATCTAAAACACACTACCCTAACCCCTCCCACCCAAACCGATCGTTGAGATCTAAATAAAATAGGAGTAGTGAGAAATTATAAAATCCACCAGAGGCGCTGATTGTTTATTTCTTAGACACAGCCCAGCCTTTCTAAGGTGCCCATACTGTGAGGAAGGCATCTAATGTACCCCATTTATTTAGACAATTTTGTAAACTATCATTCATTTTAGCTATGTGTTTCTCCAATTGTAGTGCTAAGAGAATTTCTTTATGCCACTCAGAGAACAGATGGGATGAGTCATCCATCCAAAGTCTCATGATCATCAACTTGGCAACAGCCTGATATGATAGCTATATATCTTTTCTGTTGTCTAGTCATCTGCAAGGAAAGTAGTTAAATGAAACAGGTTTCAGGTAGTAAAGGACTCTAACTCTAACCGAGGGCAATCAACCTGTATATTCTTCCAGAATATCTGAACTTTTGAACATGACCATATCATATGATAAAGATCTCCATAGCCTTCCTTACACCGTTGGCATTGTGAGGAGGGAAGCTTCCCAATCTTGTTTAATTGTGCCGGGTATAGTAAAGGTTATGCATGATAGTCTATCGTTGCAGTCGAAGACTATCTTGTTTTATTAACTTATATGTATTAGACCAAATCCTTTGCCAATACCTCGGATCATCACTAAGAAATCACTTTTGTACCCAGTAATAACAAGTGCCTTGGGGTAACACAGGATCCAATATTTGAAGTTCTTGATAAACCTTGGAGATAGAATACGGCTGATCCGCTGTTTTTAGAAGAGAAGATAATTGCATTTTGGTAGATTCAGTATCCATTGGTTTTTGTAAGAAAGCTATCACCACTTGCCTGAACTGCCAGTATTTAAAAGCATTCCATTCAGCAGCAGGGATGTTCTGAGCAGAATTGTAAGTAAGATAAAACTCTACCATGCAAGATAATATCTCTAACCTGAGCCCTACCAAAGGGCCCAAAATGAGAGAGGATGGAGAATTTTGAATTTGCAATTGTGGATTATACAATAAAGACTGCTCCACAGATTTGTGCCAATCTAACTTTAGAGAGGGCTGAAGCTGATGTAAAGCTTTGAGGGACCAACCAATAGGGTTATTTCTCAGTTCTTTAGGGATTTTATTTGGAGAAGAATAAATCAAAGCTAAGAGATTACAAGAATTTTGAGCAGCTAGGGTTTCTTCAATTGATATTCAGAGGGGTTGGTATGAATCCGAATCTATTGTGCTTAAAGGGCAGACCCAGCATGCCAGCTTACTAAGATGAGCTGCCACGTAATATTTAAAAAAGAAAGGTAGGAAGAGGCCTCCTCATATTTTGGGAACTGTAAGCTTGAAATAGGCTCTTCTGACTCCCTTCCCTTTCCATACAAATTGGTTTAATAATTTTTGTAGGTTGGAGAACCATGATTTAGGCAAGTAGAATCCCAACATAGTCAAGCGATAAAGAATCCGGGGAAATATATTCATTTTAAATGTATGAATTCTAGCCCAATGGGAAAGAGGTAAAACTCCCCATCTCTCTAGGTCACTTTTTATTGTGTTTAATAATTTGAGTGAGATTTTCTTTTTAACACCTTTGGCAATTCTTTCAAGATTTTTGATATCTAAGTAGTGGTCAGAGACTGAGATTCCCAAGCCAGGCCGTGTTCAAAATTCAGTTCTGAAACATTTCCCATTTGGTAGGAAAAGTTTAGTTTAGAAAGATTGAGTTTATAATGAGACACCTTACAGAAGAGCTCAATTTCTTGCAGTAATATTGGAATGTTGACTGCAGGTTCTGGCATCATGAAGTAACAAGTCATCAGCGTAGAGTTGAGATAAGGTGTCGGGTTATTGCAATTAGAATACCCTGTTGTTTTGCATGAAAATAATAATTTTGAATTAGTGGTTCCAGGTAAAGAATAAATAAAGGAGGGGAAAGGGGCAGCCTGTCTGGTACCGTGATGTAAGGAAGGACTCAGACATGACACCATTACACTGTGACCTGGGTGGTAGCAAGAATATAACAACTAATCCACTTTATAAAAACCTGGGAAAACCAAAGTGCAAGTAGCGTGAAAATCCCAGGAACTCGATCTAATGCTTTCTCTTCATCTAATGCAAGAAGAGCAGCTGGAAAACATGAATTTTGTGTGATCTATTAAGTGGAGTAGTCTCATGAGGTGGTCACTGGACTCTCTACCAGTCATAAACGACTTGTTCATTGCTAATGAGTTTACCCATAATCGGCCCTATGTGAGTTGCTAGAATTTTTGTCAGTATTTTGATATCAACATTAAGTAGTGGTATGGGGTGGTAACTCTCTGGATATGTTGGGTCCTTGTCTGATTAGGAATTAAAAGTGATAATTGCCTCAAAAAAAATTATTTTCAGAAAAACGTGCATGTACCAGAGTCAAACACTTTTTGTTAAAAAGGTGTAAGTTCTTTACTGAGAGCTTTGTATAAGTTAGTCGAGAGGCCATCTGGTCCTGGAGATTTGTCAGGGGTAAGTTAGTAATTCCTTGTGACCTCCTTTCCTGGATGGGGAGATCCAATAGACAGGAGTCATTTGACGGTAATTTAGGTAAGGTGACCAAATCCAAGAATCTCTCAATGTCCTCTGACATTATTGTTTCTGCTGGCGGAATTGTGTACAGGGTTTGTAAGAATTGCCGAAAAGCTGAACCAATTTCCCTTGGATCATTAGTTATAAAATTTCCTTGTTTAATTTGTAGTGCTGATATACATCTTTTGGATTCTATTTGCTTAAGCCTGATAGCAAGTAGCTACCTACCCTCTCCAGATTCTAAGTATTTGAGTTTAGTCCTCTTTAGAGCAATTCAGCTTTTGGAGCATCTGACGGTATATTGAAGCTTGCAGCTTGTGTAATTGAATCAAACCTCCTCTGTTGAATAACATCAACACTATGTTCTATAGCCATAATAGAATCCAGGATATCCTGTGCATGGGCATTACACTTTTTAAGCCTAGTTGTTGCCAGCAGAATTCATTCTCCCCTTACTGTGCATTTGAAGACTGCCCAAGCTATGTCTATTTTGGCAACCGACCCTATGTTCATGCTTAAGAAGTGGGAAATAAATAGTTTAAGGTGATTGCAGGTACTTGGATCTTGGAGGAGTTGGTTATTGAGACACCAGAGAGAGTCTCTTTTTGTCCCCGCTCCAAGCAAGTAAGTGAAATAAACAGGGGAGTGATCCGATATTACACGGGTGTGGATACCTGCGTCAATAATATTTGGCAAAATATGTGAACTAAGAAATAGTCAATTCTCGACCAGGTTTGATGTGGGGCAGAGAAAAAGGAATATTGTCAAGAATTACGTGTTTAAAACCCTCCACATCTATCAAGCCTGCACCTTCCATAAGCTCCTTAAGTGCCCTTTGGGCTGGTGATGAAAACCTGCTCTTTTATTGTCAGACCTGTCTAGCTGTAATTGGGGCATGATGTTTCCAATCCCTCTAGTAAAATTGTTTGGGATGAATTAGTTAGTACCAATGGCAGCAGATGTGTGAAAAACAAGGTGAATCAAATTGGGATATAAATAGAACCCAACAGTATTTGTTGTTGTGACAAGGGTCCTCATAACGCCTTTCAATGTCCTGCAGGGCTGCCACCATTGTCCCTGTGTGTTGCCGTCGACATGTGGTTGCCTGTTCAATGGCATGTGTTGCCCTGTCCATGGTCTCGCCTTGTTCACGCAAGGTGGACTGCACCCCATGCAATGCCACGACAACGTCCGCCAGGGTGATGGTTGTATCCCAGTCAGCGGCCTCTATTGCATGTGTTATGGTGGGGCTTATGGCCTGTAATGTGTGGTGCTGTGCCTCAATGCAGTGCCATATGTTCCTCTGCTCACCTGTCTCTCTCTCTCTCTCTCTCTCTTGGCCCTGGCACACACTCTGGCAGTATGTCTCCAATGGTAGTACTGATGAGTACTGCCCTACATGGTCTGATGCAGCTGCCCCAATTGTGGCCACCAGGTCTGCTATCAGCGATGGACTGAGCTCAGCTGCTACATTGTCCTGTATGCTGTCCGTGTCTTGGCCTATGTCAGCCACTGGTTGTGTCAGGCCCTCCCATGCTCTGTTACTGTGTCATGGCTTTCACCATGTCCTGCCCCTGCTGTCCCCCTGCAGTCCTGCAGCCCGGCTATCAGGCTCTCCACAGGGGCTCCTATGGCATGCTGTGCTGCAGCTGTTGCTACTACTGCTGGTGCTGGTGGTGGTGGTTCTGCTGCTGCTGCTGTCATCATCGTCATCTTCATCGCCAACATCATCCATGGCATGCTGCACCCCCTGCCTCCTCCGTCCACAGTGTTGCCTGCTTGTTGTTGGTCCTGCCTCCTCGGCTGTCATTGTAGTGTGCCCTGTAGGGGAACAGATGTGGTACAGTGACTGCCATATCACAACATGCTAGTCCCTGCCTCAGTATGCTATGTTGTTGCCACTGTCCCTATGCTGGCTATGATGCGCTGTCTGCCAGTTGCTACCTGTCTGTACCTGCAGGCTTGCCATGTGTCCTGGTGCTGTTGTCCACTGTTGTGTTGCCGCATGCCTGTTTGTTATCCCACCTCTACCATCCCATGTGGACATGGGTGTGCTGTCCTGTGTAGTACAATGTCCTTCACAGCGGCAGGTGGTGTGTGTGTGTGTGTGTGTGTCTGTGGTCAGCTGCATGCCCACAGTACTGTGTGGCCCCTACACCATTATCCACATGATGTTGATGTTTTTGCCATCTGGAGTTTGCAGATAGGGCCCGCATGCCACATGTGCTGCGTTGGCAGGGGCAGCCTGGGTGCACTGGTCACCTGTGTGACTTGCTCAGGGTTGTACAGCATGCAGGAGGGGGCTGTGTGAGTCTGACCATGGTCTGGCCTGCTGGGTGTGCAGTACATGTTCACAGCTTGTTGCTCAGGTCCCTAGCCATTGCTGCCATCCCTCTGCCAGAGCAGTGGATCTGTACAGTGGCGCTGCTGTGGCATCTGTTGTGCATAGAATGTCTTGCACGTTGGTATGGGTCAGCTTGGATATCCGCATACCGTGCACTCACACCATAGATATTAATTGTCAGCTATGCATGACATCACACTTCCATTGGCATGGCTCCCTTCTACACATGGCATGTAGGCCACTGGCCCAGGCACCTGTGTGTGTCTGCATGTTGCATGTCGTGTGTAGCTCTGCTATGCATTTGTCCAGTACAGTGTCCCTGCTGCTACATGCACCATGTTTGTACACATGTCTGCCCTGGTCATGGGCATGTACACCTGGCTGTCCATGCATGGCTACCATCCTGTTGTTGCTGCTTACAGTGTTTGTGTCCAATGGGGCTACTGTCTGTACCACCATGTCCCCATTGGCATTGTTCCCAGTGACACTGCTACATCACTCCTTGCCTTTCCATTTGTGTGTGCGCACACATGTGCATTACAACATTGCATGTTAGCTATGGTGTGCTCACTTGCCGCCACCTGCAACCCACAACATCTGTGTCTGCCACTTGCAGCTGTGCCTGGCATGTGTGTTGTGTGGGTCTTGTGTTCACCACATATGGTGGTCTGTTGGCTGCCACATACCGTGTTGTTGCCTGGGCCCACCATCAGCCTACCTCGTTGTCTCTCCCTCACACCTCCACAGGGGCATGTTGGTTGGGTCTAGGTGTGCCAGGCCAGCATGCTCTGTCCCCTACTGTTGGACCCTCGAGCAAATGCTGTTGGGTGGTCACCCAGCCCACAGTGTGCTGTGCCATTCACACTCAGGTACCTGTCACTGACCACATGCATGTGTCTATGTCCATGTGCTGCTGGATCTGTCCCCCCACCTCACCTGTGTCTGGTCCCAGTGTGTCTCACCTTGTGCTCCAGTTGAACTTTTGCTAGCCCATGCACTGTCATGGCACAGTGTGCCAAATGCATCCCACTGTTGTGCATGTGGCATGCATGATGGTGCCAGTGCTCCATCCTCATCATGCATACCCCCTTTGCACATGTCCTCTAAGCTGCCCTCCTGTACTCCTGTGCCCCATTGCTGTTCACAGGCATTGCCCCTGCACTCTGTTCCCTGGTCTTCTTTTCAGGGGACCTGTGGTCTTGCAGTTGCCATTGTGTCACTTGTGTGTGCTCCATGGTACAAGTCCACAGGCCTTCTACCAGGATGTTGCATGGCCATGTTGTACATAGATACATTGTTCCATAGACATGTGATGGCAGACTAGGACTGACATGGCCCACCGAGTCAGCCTATTTGTCCAGCTATCTGCTTGGACCTGCACCCCCAACCTTAACACTTCCCTGTGGTTGTCCCATTCCCCTTTGAATCCCTCCACTGTTACTTCTCCAATGACCGCCTCTGGGAGTCTGTTCCACTGTTCCACCACTCTCTCTGTGACATAGTATTTCCTAATGTTACCCTTGAACTGCCACCTCCAGCTGTAGGCTATGCCCCCTCATCCACTGATTACCCTCCATCTGGAGGATGCTTTCCACTGGCACCATGTCTATGCCCTTCCGGTGCTTGCTGGTCTCGATCATATCCCCCTCTCCTCCTCTGTTCCAGTGAGTACATGTTCAGATCTCTCAACCTTTCTACATAGGCCATATAAAGGAGGCAGTATAACAGTGGTCTAAAGGCTCTGAGCTGCAAATTTGGTGACATCCAGCAGACCAGACCTGGTTTGAATCCACAGCTTCCACTTGAATACTGTGTGACCCTGAGCAAGTCATTTAACCTCTTTGTGCTCCCAGGTCGCTCCTGTAAAAGCTTTCAGCTTAGTGTGCTATACCTGGTTAAACAACTAAATAAAAAAAAATAGGATGGTGGCATTACCCTTTTACCATAATTGTCGCTCTCCTCTGAACCCGCTCCAGCCTCCCACATCCTTTTAGAGGTCTGGCCTCCAGGACTGGACTCTACTCCATATGCAGTCTAACCAGCTGAGTGTACAGAGGTACTCTGACCTCCTATTTCTACTGGTGATTCCCCATTCTGATGCATCCCAGCATTCCACTCCCCTAGCCACTGCCCTCCCACTGCCTTTCCGCCTTCAGGTCCCCCAATACAGTGATGCCTAGGTCCCTTTCTTGTTCCCGTTACCTCCAGATCTCTGCCCCACACAGTACCCTGCCCTCCAATTCCTGTAGCCAGGTTACATGGATCTACACATTTCTGCATTGACTGCAGGCTGCCACCTCTTTGACATGTGCCTGATGTATGCGCCAGCACTTTGTAGTGCTGCCAGGGTGTGGACGGGACTGCTGTGCTGGTGCACACCCCCCGGGACACACAGCAGGATGTGTGGTGCCCAGCTGCATTCATTCACAGCTGTGCAGGTCATTCCTCTCACTTCTATGGTTCTACACACAGTCACACCACTTATCTGTTGGCTGTTGTCTGTGGCAGCCATTCCTGCTGTGCACACAGTGGCCCTCTATGCTACATCACTGCAGCTGTGCTGTCATGGGTTCATTCCACCATGCCTCCTGCCTACCTCTCACCTCCTGTGTCTTCCACATGGTGCTGTGGTACTCACACTCACATGACCTTTGCTGCTCACAGGTTTACTGCTGTTCCTCATGCTGTTTGTGCTGTTCATGTCCACATATGTCTGACATCATTGCACTGGTATGATAGCGGCATCTTCATCACTCACTCTATTACCCTTATATGGTTGGTCCTCCTTGGCACTGGTTTCCCCCTCACTGATGTTTATCATATCTCTGTTCCTGCTCTTCTGCCTGGGTGTTCATCATTTACTACTCCTATGTGGGGCCCACATATTGTATACACATGTTTGTTTCATTCCTGACAGTGCTACACATTGTGCGCCTTTCCTATGGTATACGCTGGCTAGTGCTCTGTTACTAGGTGCTGCACTGTTGTGGGATCTGGAACCCATGCACCCATGCTGCACCATGGCATGCACTCCTTATCTTCCTGGGTCTGACATCACATACTGCTACCACTCACATTCAACACCTACCTGTCCCACTCCGCATGCTGTATGCGTCCAGTCCACTGACTCCATGTACAGTCTGGCTGCTTATGTGGGATGCTATCATCTCCTCCTGGCTTGTTAGTGGTACCTCTTGGCTCTCTCCTCCACCAGTGGCTAGGGCACTCCTGCAGTTCTCTGCCATCTTCTGTTTTGTCCTGAGCTTCTTATCATTGTAGTGCTTCTGTAGCTCCTGATGGTCCTCTTTGCACATGCCACAGCGTTGACATGCCTGGCAATGTCCTCCCACTCTTCTTCCATTTGTCTCTATGGCCTTACTACCACATCTGGTACATAGGATGCCACATGGGCATCTACCTCCTGGATCTGGGTGTTAGTCTCCTTCTGGGTGAAGTTTATTTTCCTCCTCTTCTTGCCCCATTGCCTTGTGTGTGTTCATCTCTGCCTTGTGCCCTGCTGTGTTTCTCTTTTCCTTGCCCACATTGCCTGTGTGGGATCCCCACTACCATGTGGCCCTCTGCTTTTCTTTTCTCTTGTCCCTTTTGCCCTGGGGCTTTGCTTCACCTTGTTTCTGACTTGTTCCTTCACCTCCCTCTGTCGGTTGTGGCATCATTCTGTGCCTGCGTTCTGCATCATGTGTGCCATTTGCATGCTTTTATAGGTTGCAGCCTGTGACCTGCATCCTTGCAGCTTAGCGTAGATGCAATTGCGACTTGTATCTGAATCTGGTGCACTGCCTTGGCTGCAGCATTTCTCTAGCGCAGCTTGCGCCATAGCGCGGACTGCATCATCCTTTCTGAATCCAGCCCATAATGTTAAATAATATTATGGACATGATAACTATGAACATTTACTCAATATATGCAAAAGTTAAAAACCTATTATTAAACTGGGAAAATGTGTTGTTCTCTTTGGGGAGATGAAGTGATATTGTCAACATGGTGATAACGCGTTTTGTGTTGTTTATTATACAGCCCTACAAGGGGTCCTTTTTCTTGTTTTTTTTTTTAAAAGGATTTATTGTAAAGGTCTTTGTTGGGGTGGAGGCTCCCAGAGAATTATCTGCTGCCTTTAGTACTTCTGAAGGAACAAGGTGAACTAGGATACCTTGATCTATTATTATACAGTACTATACAGATCATACTATAACAAATTCCGGTCAGAGCCAAAATGGCTGCTAATGCATTAATCTGACAAGGGATATAGAATTAATGTCTGGACTGGATTGCAGGAAAAGTCACCGTGCACACACACACACACACACACACACACACACACACACACACACACACACACACACACACCACAGCAATAACCAGGCACTAAGTACTTGCACTAACAATTTAATTATTGATTTGTTTATTAAATTTTCAGTAGCCAGTTTCCTATTGTTAATTTGCTTTTCATAGAATGTGGAGGAGCATAAGCAGCAGTTAAAACATTCACCAAAATAACAAAATGGAAGGCCTAATAGAAGTTAAGAACATTTTGTTCAATCTTTCAAACTTCTCTCTTGGTGTTCAGAAGCAAGACCTCTTTGCTTAAAATAAAAGTATTACACAACTAGTCGACTGTAATTAAAATGTCAGTATTTCAGAAAACTTGAAAGTCCCTTATGAAGGAGGTGATTACACTATGAGAGGTCCATTTCTCTTTATTTTGCAGGAAGTTTTCTTTAGGTTTAGTAATGATTAAAAATTAAGGGCAGAACTTGTGTTTTACTCCAGTGTTCCAAAATGCAGCTAAAGGATAACTGGACAATTTTCCTTTAGCTGCATTACTAAACCTAAAGAAAACTTCCTGCATAATAAAGAGAAATGGACCTCTCATAGTGTAATCGCCTACTTTCTGCAAAAACAGTATTAAAATATAGAGATGAAGTTGACAAAAAATGTATTTCATGATTGCATGCACATATAAGGGAAGACATTGTTTACACCTTTGAAAGGACTGGAATAATTCCTTTATTCAGGAGTTTGCAAACAATTTAAAGACTTGATTTTATTGATCATACAACATCAAGGTCTAATTTGCCATGAAGAGCTGTCAAGGGAGCTTAATAAAGGAGGTATTCATTTAGTCCTTTTGGCTGATAATACTATAAAGAACAAATGTAAGAATTATATTATTAAAAGGGAATGAATATTAATAATGCCTGGGAAATTTGTGCTATTGGAAAAAAGAAGGAAAATTATCTAGCAAAACTACTGAGTAAAATGTATGCCACTCTTGTCTCTGTCCAGCTGAACCAGAATATCAATAGCAGAATTAAAACAGAAAATAATTTGGTTGCAGAGGCAAATGTTACCTTATCAAAATACAGTGGATGTGATGCAGAAAGAAAACAGACATATTTTTGGCTAAAAAAATCTATTCAATATAAATGACTTTTCAGAGCCCATTCTACAGTCGTGAGACTGAATAGGCTGGAGATCTCACATACAAATAAATGTTGGCATGGGAGTAACGATATTGGTACTATCATTGTTGCAAGTATTGGCCAAAAATAAAGTCATAGTGGACTCAGATTCAAAAAGAATGGGAAAAGCAATAGGCAAATCTGTTTCATAAAATCCCCGGAATTATATGTTTAATGACAATTTGGGAATTAATCTTGGTCATACCGAATTAAGAATTTTTGGGGGCAACTATGACCACAAATAGCCTGATACTGGAAAGCTGGAATTCCCCAAATCTGGGTAACTTAAATGTAAATAAATGTTTTAATATTTAATAAAGAAGAAGAAAAAGAACACACTATTGACTGAGAGTTTTATGGATCATGTTTATATGGATTTGGACCCATAGGATATACGCTGTAAAATGTTACAAAGCTTGCACTCCATCTTTTAAAATGGACTAGACTGATCCTAGGTTCCTCCTAATATGGACATTGTAAAAGTTTTTATAGCCCCAGTATTCTTGTTTTTTCAATTATGTTTTTAACTCACACACTCTGATGTTTTATTTTTCTAAGTAAATATAATGAATTGGAGATTTATACCTTGTACAGCAGAAAATCAATACAAAACAGTATTGCAAAAAGTTAAAAGATTGTCTGACTATGTCCAATATTTGTGACAACAAAAAGATACAAGTGGCAAAAATAATGCAACCCCATTTTCATCCTTTTGCACTACAAATTATGATGTTTTGTCACAAAAGATGCATCTTTTGAAAGTAGTAGCAGGGTTGCTGGGATGCATTTGGATGGACACAGGTGCAACATGCATTTGTGTCCCCTGAAAATCCTGCCCAGTGTTGTTGTTTTTTCTGTAGTAATAAAATGATAACAGGTATAAGCAAAGGCCCAGTGAAGATTTCTCTACTTATTTGAAATTTATTGATCAGGTATGCCCCAGAAGCATCAAATGCCCAATTTCAAGTGGGTCCCAAATAAAATAAAACATAAAAACATAAATAAATTACAAAACATCAAGAAAAAACATTACTAGAAGACTTACCAACATAGTAATTTTTTATAACAGACTTAAATACAAAATGGAAATTGAAATGAAATCTCGATGGAAGGGCATTCCATGTTGTCAAACTAATGAGCAAAGTAGCGATTATTGTGACAGTGCATGCTTCTGTGTTTATGCCAGGGATATCAATTATTTAAAAACCAACAAGAAAGTGCCATCATTTTTTTAGTTCAAAATCAGAGGTTTATTTTATTGGCTAGTTCTGATGGAGAGTAATTCTAGGTTATAGAAATCCATTGTTGAAAGCAAAATTTGCCACCTTTTCCTGTTGTACCTTTTGTTCAAGGTTACATATAACCTAGAAATGCTTAAGTGTTTCTTACCTGTAGGAACCTATAGAGGTTAGCATTCTAGCCACAGAGATGGACACCTGGAACTGTTCTCTCCAGGTATGGCTGCCAGAGGAGTTTGTTTCTGACATCAGTAGTTTGGAATGTATTCTCTCTGACCAGTAAGGAGATACATTATCCCTTCAAGAGCTCTCGGTGGTACATAACAGGAATCATGAATCTAAAGCCCAAAGTGATGTTTGGTAAAATGTTTGGGGTTTTATTAACCTCATCAATTGCAAAGACCATGCTTTAAACCCAAAGATATGACCTTAATTCAAATCTAGAAAAATGAAAGATATTTTCATGTTTACTTTTGTACACCCATAGCAGATTTTTATTTAGTGTAACCATTTTATATCAGGATGTTTAAGAGTTGTTTTGCTAAGATGAAACAGATTTCTATCAAATCATACCAGTTTTAACTTTGTTAAAGTGAATAACAAAAACATAGTCCACCTACTTTTCACAATGTACAATGGTTGGTGGCTCTGTAAAAACATTTTCAGGTGTAGCAGTTTTAAATAGGACTGGAAATATTCCTCCAATCAGAATGTCTCCTTTTTCTACATATGCCTTCATATTCCGACTCCTCGGTCTACATGCTACATGTGGAGCGGCGTTGAAGACAGAGGCAGAGAGCATCAGCAGAAGAAGAATCCTACATAACATCATTCAATTGATATTAAATTGGTTTTCCATATATATTATGTGTATTGCTGCTAGAGATCCAAAGACGGCATAACACTAGGAAAACACAAGTATACAGCTAAACTGGAAGTGTCACATTTATACATTTGCAAGTTTGAGATTTCTATCTTTCTTTGATGTTTAGGATAAGTACACAATTTTCCACTATGTCCATCTCTATTAGGGCTGCATGGAATTAGCAAGTTCTGATTTCAAGGAATTTTGGTGAAATTTTGTAAAATTCTCTGAAAATGTTATTTTTGAAATCATAGTTTATTGAACTTTTTTTCTGTAATACATACGTGGGACATATATCAACAGAAAAGGGACAGACACACATATATTTTGCAGTGCTAAACATTTGACAATTCAACAAAAAATTAAACAAAAAAATCAATCTGAAGTTATCCATGCTTAGAAACATTATAAATATCATTTTACAATACAGTAGCAATATCTCAGTGCACTAAAATGCAGTGAGGATGGGGGAAGGTGTTGTGTTGGGGGATGCTTCTTTAATATTTCCAAAGTTTTATTTAAGCTAGGTCTGCCAGAATTTCTAAAATATCTTTGTGTTCCTTATCAGCTTTATAATGTAGGAATGGAAGCCATCTACCCACAAATTTATCAACTTGAAGTTTAAAAGTGAGGCATTCCATTTCAAGAATATGCAGGCAGATGGCATACCAGGAATCTAGGGTAGGAAGCACTGGCAATAGCCAGAGTTGGGTTATTGCCTTCTGAGCAGCTGCCACCAAAATATTGTATAAATACCATTGGGCCTTTGATCTGTGTGGCTGGTGGCAGCCCAAAAATCCAAGCCTTGGCCCCCAGTGGTGGTGAAATTTGAAAAATCGATTCTCTGAAATTTAATGAAATGTCAGAAATATGTTGATTTGGTCATAACTCAGTCATATGCTTAGCTAGAGACATGACAAATTGCCTGATTACTTGTCATTAGGTGTCCTAATGTACTGTATCTACTGGTCTGTACAACTGTGATGAGATGGATGTTTTGATTTTTGTCATATGTTTTGTTATCAATTTATTTTGTTATTAGCTTGGTTCATTCCAGGTCATCTCTGGAAAAAACATTTATTGCCTAGTACTTACCTATTTAATACAAACTAAATAAATAACTATCATGAGATTTGGATAAGTAATTTCAAATTCATAGGGGCTCAAAGTTTGACATTTAATTTTTGTGGCATTTTGGAAAATATTTATTTGCAGACTCAACCACCTTCTTGAGTACGGTTACAGAAACTACTAAGTATTGAACTATTTGGTTTAGTAAATTTTAAGTTATAGGGATTCATAAGTTTAATAATTAATTATTTGTGAAATTTTGTGAAATCTTTCTAAAGTTTAAAAACTTTCTAAAAATGTTTCTCTTCAAGCTTCTACAGGTATAGATCTGAAATTTGGCATGAAAGTGTCAATGGAAACTAAAATCTAACAAAGCTAGAGAAACTTACTTCTCTAGTTTCAATTGTACAGTGGAAATACCACAAATAACTAAATGGCAGCATTTTCTCAAAAATTCATGGTTGTATAAGAGCCTTCTGTCAGTGAGAAGTTAACTGGTCCGGAAACCTGCAATACTAGTTTCTAAGCATAGTGTGCCAGCTAAAATACATTAGGAGTTGCCCAGGAGAACATGAAAGCTGGGAAACATTAAAGATAGGAGCTAAAATATTTTCCAGGAAAGTATAAGCTAAAATTAGAATACCACTTAATCAAGGAAGTAGTATACTGTATCTGCAAAATGTCATATTTTAAGGTGGAAGATAAAATAAAGAATATTAAGCATGAATAAGGAGTTGAACCTTCAGTTGTTTTTACCATGGACATTCGCCTGCTAGAAGAGTTCCTCTGAGCTTTTGTTGGACTGCAAGATACGCAGTGGGCATTGTAGCCTTTGTACATTGTGTGTATGAGGTAATCCCATCATAATTCCACTTGTGGAATTTAACTTTCACAAAACACTTATCACCACTGCATTTGGTTAGCTGAGTATAGCTGTCTATAGCACTGTAATTCCTCCCTGTGTGCTTTTTTTATCCTCCTTTTTACTCTTAGCTGACCAGATGGACTCAATGGAACTGCTTGTCCTACTGAGATGCTCTTTTTTTTTCTCAGTGACACACTCACTTAAAAAGAGAGCCACTGACT
This sequence comes from Neoceratodus forsteri, assembly GCA_016271365.2. NCBI lineage: Eukaryota > Metazoa > Chordata > Ceratodontiformes > Ceratodontidae > Neoceratodus > Neoceratodus forsteri. The sequence goes on along the minus strand of JADMNL010000028.1, from coordinate 184,355,408 downwards.
CTTTCCCCTGTCAGACCTAACCCATCGGAATATCTGTAATTACTGCTTCCTAGTGCCCAAGTAATTTTCTTCCCCTGCTAGATCTCTCTGAGTGCCTAAAATGTCCTAAACTTTCAAGTAAATTGGGCTCTCATTGCAGGTAACACTTACTGGGTGTGAATCTTATATGACTTGCTTTGAAGTCAGACTTGTCCTTTTTTGCTTTCTTGCTTCAGCTGGGAGCCTATGGTTCCTGTACTGCCTAGCCTAACTGTCTTTCCCTTGGTGAACTCATGCATTTAACTCCTGCCACTGCTGACCCAGTACACTGGCTGTCTCCCCAACCTCTATCCTTTCATTTAAATTACCTTGACTGCCTGTCAGGTTGACAGGAGCAATATCCCCGGTACAAATGCAGCCCACCTGAGGCATGCAGGCATTCCTTGCCCCAGAACGCCCTCTTGCTGGCCAGCAAAAAAAGACCCTTCCCTTTTCAGCAGAATCTTAGCAAAAATTAGCTTGTCTCATTTTTGTCATTATCATTCCTGACATGCCTCAGGACCATGACTGCCTTGAAGAATTTCCCTCAAGAATATACCATTGTCAATAAATGAGCACCTCATGTCGTCAGGACTGGTACACCTTACCACAGTATGGACAAGAGTTAGCTTCTTCCTGTAGCTGCACAGCTTAGTTACTGATCACACTCATTTTACCTCTACAGGAGGCAGACAAGTCATCTTACCTGCACTAGCATCATGGTCCTGTAATGTCCTGCCAACCCTCCAGCTCATTGTACAATGGAGTAGCCTATGAACACAACCTTATTACCACTATATCCAGCTATTTACCTTTTCCTCCATGGCAGGTCAGGTGCATGGTTTGTCAAAGTTCATGGCTATGGCTTCCACAAAATTATCACAACAGTCCATTATGTTCACCAAAATTCACAAATTCAACATTAAGTACTTATGTTACTTTGCAGTTGTGGCTATTTATAACAACTCTTTAAGAAGAGATTAAGAGGTCGACACACACATACTTCACTTTAGGATCGGTGGACCTGCCAGACTTGGTAACTTTGCATTCTCTAGTTTTAAAATTACAGGGGCTTATCATTTGAAGTTTACATATTTGTAAAGTTTAATGTAAGAATTTCTGAATATTTGGCTGTGTATAGCTCAGCCCATTTTGATTCAAATAACAGAACATTAAATGCTGACAAAATTTCATAAAATGTTCATGGATATTCCATGGACTCGAATTGTGATTTTACCACAGTTCTGCTGGTGAATGTGTCAATTGTGCACAGCCCTAATCTCTGTATAGTATTAAGGTGTAAAGATTGTGGATGGTATGAGCTTCTTATAATTCACATTATATCCTAAGAAGGTTCTTAAAGTTTCTTGGTTTCAAGCGTCTTTAAAAACTCACATTTGTATGCATGTGTGTATTAATCATATGCACATGGAACAGAATTTGTTGTGAGTGGAAGTTCTTTTTTTCTAAATTTTACTATTTTCAGTGATTTAGGAGGGTGGTTTATGTTAACTGTTTCTGGTAATCCTTAATAAACATACAGTGTTATCTACTAAGAATCAACAGTGCTATGGTTTTTGCTGTAGTATTTTGTAGGATACTGCAGGAACTCAATGTATCACTCAAGTAAACTGAATTTTGAAGGTGAGTGATTGATCCTGGCGGTACTGAAAATTGTATATATGCATGCCATTCATACATACTACTGTGGAGATTCACATTACTCACTATGCTCCCTATATGAGTTTCTGATTAACGTTCATATACAAGATACTACACATTCATGGCATACATACATACATACATACATTTCAGATTAAATAATATTATTGACATACCACAAGACTTACTCTCCTTTGAGTTTAGGGTTCATCATCCACTGAATTCTTTTGAGTTACTATAAGTGTTGGTTACTGCATTTATGCTATGCCCTAGAAAGTTCAGAGACAGGTGAGCATGTTTATGGTTTTATAAGGATTGTTGCTGGTTGATGTCAATTATCTTGGAACATTATTCTTTAGAGACAATGCTGCTCTGTAATTTACCTCTAAAAACATCATTTCAAGCACCTGCTTGTTTTTCTCATAACTAACTTATTGACAGTGCGACAAATAAAGGGAGAGCCAAGTCCATATCAATGGACCATTTAAAAATACATATTTATTTTGCAATTAACATAATTTAAAAATAATAATACTGCCACTTGCAATGACTTTGGCACATGAGAATAAGTGATTACTGCTGCAGTTATTTGACCTGAGTTAATTGTTTGCCACTTATAGACTGGTACCCCATCATGCTCTATAATACTGGTGCTACTCTGGATTATATAGGAACATGCAGCATCAAAGCTTGAGCAGTAATTATTGCATAGCATTAAGAAGACTAAACTAATCATCATATAAATGGCAGCTTATTTGAAAAGCGTAGCACACTTCTCAGAAAAATAAAACACAACTCAATAGTCAGGAATATAATGTGGCCATATTGTCCATAAGGATCTTCTTCCATGAACTGTTTAAAAGCCAGTTGATTTTAGTTATCTGCTCCTCAATACAGTATTGTTTTCTTTAGTTTTCCTTAGTTTATGTTTACTACAGGGATAGGTTACATAGTAATTTAAGGTTGGAAGAGACTCTAGATCCATCATGTCCCCCTGCTTCACACCAGGTTTGGACCATTCTTATTGACAATCTGTATACTTCTAGAAACTGTCAAGCCAATTATTAGGTCAGTCAATACATTAGCAATAAACCATGACAGGGTATGGGGTTTTAGGCATTTAATGCATGCCTGGGATAAGCTGCGAGGCACAAGGCCACAGACCAAGTGTCCTCTCAGCACCCCAGCCATGCATTGAATGCCTACAGCCCCATACCCTAGAGTGGGTTCTTGCACTTATAACATGGGTTATGTTTAAACAAGGGAAAAATGACAGAAATGGGGGTTTCCCCTGTTTAAACAGCAAAAAGGTACTGTATCATAGAAACATAGAAACATAGAAATTGTCAGCAGATAAGGACTGCTAGGCCCATCCAGTCTGCCCATAGGCCCTATACATTGTATGTGGCCATTGACCCTATGTGATCAATGGCTTGTCATCACTCCCTCCCCTCTCAGGCTTCTCTTGTGCCTGTCCCAAGCATGCTTAAACCCCTCCACTATGCTTGCCCCCACTACCTCCTGTGGCAGACTATTCCATGTGTTGACTACCCTTTCTGTGTAGAAAAACTTCCTCACATTACCTCTTAATCTACCCCTCCAATTTCATATTGTGCCCTTGTTCTAGTACTTTTCTACATTGGAAAACTCCCTGCCTGCACCTTATTTATGCCCTTAAGGTACTTGAAGTTTCAATCATGTCCTCCTGCTGTCTCCTCTCCCCAGTGAGTACATATTGAGGTCCTTAGTCTCTCCTCATATGTTTTGGGTGTAAGCCCCTCACCATCTTTGTTGCCCTTCTCTGGATAGTCTGTACCTTATCTATGTCCTTGCATAGGTGTGATCTCCAGAACTGCATGCAGTACTCCAGGTGAGGCCTTACCTATGTTTTATACAATGGCATTACCATCTCCTGCCTCCTGCTAGTAATACCTCTGCCTATGCACCCCAGCATACCACTGGCCCTCCCTGCTGCCTTTGTACACTGCTTTGATACCTTAAGGTCATCAGAGATGATAACCCTAGGTCCCTTTCCTCCTTGGTGACAGTCAGCTCCTCTCCCCATCCTGTAGCTCTCCCCAGGGTTCCCTCTACCCAGGTGCATTATCCTGCCACCTTGCAAAATAGTCCTCCCAAAAATGCATAGCTGATTGCTGTTATGCGGTTATCCCCCCGACAGCGACATTTCACCAGCGAGGTCTCCCACAGTGACTACAGCGCCAAGCTGCGGAGGGAAACCCGCTGGAACCTGGCACTGTCTGGCAGGGGTCCTGCACCCCCCAATCAGCTCCGACTGGAGTTGAGAATCCTTAAGTGGGGGGTGTGGAGGGTGCAGCACCCCATGTGGGGGAGTTCGGGGGGTGAAGCCCCCCGAAGAAAACAAGAGAACAGAGTGCAAACCAGCAGCTGACTGTAGAATGCAGTTGACCTGCAGGTGTCACTGACGGGGCATTCAACAACATTTTTGTTGGACTCTCATCATGGATCCGCTGTTATGTACATAGAAATGTCAGACATACAGTTATGCCATGGTCTGACATTTCTTGTGCATAATATTGAGTCCTACACCTCCTAGGGCATACACTTTGGCCCCCCATTCACATTTCCCATTCTGCTGACCTGCCTTTCTCTCTCTCTCTGTCTCTCTGTCTCTCTCTCTCTCTGTTGTCCCATCTCTCTCTCTCACCTACTTGCTGGTCGGTGGTGGTGGTGGTGGAGCCAGGACCCATCACTCATGGCAACTTGTAGTCTCTGTCTCTCTCTCTCTTTCTACCACTGTCTCGGGTGTGCAGCTCAACTTCTCTGATATGGTTGGAGCAGGACTGGTATGTGAGCCACAGCCTCAGGACTGGCAGCGATCACCAACAGAGAGAGAGAGAGAGAAAGAGACATACACACAGAAAAAATAACATTGCTGCATGTCGTGCTGCCACTTACTCTGCCTCTCCAGACTCTGGATCACAGACAAAGAGAAGGAATTCTCTTTTCAGTCACTGACTTGTTGTCAATTTCTCCCTCTCTCCCTCCCCACGGTGCAGTCTCTGTCTCTTTCTCTCTCTATAGCAGTACAGACAGGGACAATATGTTGCCTGGGCATAGAAGGAGGAAGAGAGACACACCATGGAAACTCAGTTGCATCTTGCGCTGCCACTTACTGTGCCTCCAGAGTCCCAATCACAGACAGACAGACAGAAGGAACTGTCTTTTGGATCTCTGGCTCTCTGTTACTTTCTGCCTCTCCCACAGCGCATTCTCTTTATTCTTCTGATCCTTGCAGTTACATATATTACACATCCCAATGACACATACACACAGAGAAGACAGCTGGTGACCACAGAGAGAGAGAGAGATGCTAGGAATTGTGCTGTGTATGTGGTGGATGCTGTTACTCTTCCTCTCCTTCTCCCTCTCTCTCTTTTTCTCTCTCTCTCTCTCTCCCCATCTCTCTCTCTCTCTCTCTTTCTCATTCTCTCTCAGGCTGCCAACAGATACATTGTTTGGAAACCACGGACACTGCATGACGTGTGGAGTGCAAGTCAGGGTCATGCTCTCACTCTCCGAATAAGTCTCACTCTCCAACATGGAACACTGCATGCCTCACAAGTGTCTCCACTTAGTACAACACTTTATGTCCCTTTCAGCCCCCACCTTCCCTTACATTGATCCTTTGTCTGTTGCTGCACTGAGCACTTCTGTCTGTCTGCCTGTCTCACTCTCTCTCTCTCTCTCTCTCTCACCCATCATAGTGTGGCTTGTGCCATAAGCTGACAGATAAATAAAACTACAGTGACAAGTAAAAACACAGACATGGGACGTGTTGCATGGCTGTGCCACTTGCTCTCCTGCTGTGACTGTTCCCCACTCCCCGACAACCGTAGATGCTGCGGTCCTTGTCCCACTTTAACAGTTCTTCAGAAGTGGGTTGTCTCTTCCCACAGTGCGGTCTGTCTCTCTCTGCCACTGCAATGCACCCTGTGACCATGCTTGTGGCTTCCCTGTCAGATGGTCACTTTCTGTGTGTGTCTCACAGTGTGGGGGAGGGAACGGGAATCTGGCATGGGACACCAACTCTGGCAAGCACCAACATGCACTCCCCTTCCATGCAGCACAGAAGGACTGTGGCTTTGATTTCCCAACTGGTCATGCACACTGAAGTGTGATGAGGAGAAACCACATTCCCAGTTAGGAAAGCCACATGTACAGCTTAGTGCCTCAATGTATTGGGGGGAGGGATGCACTCTTACTGTCACTCTGTTGGTAAAGTCAGGGCCACTGAATGATTCATCAGGGAGATAGCCCTATTTGGGCATTCCACTGGGAAAACATGGCTTAGGACAAAAAAAGAAATGCAGCTGCTGAAACCCCAGTGGGTGACACCACCATGCAGCGCTTTCTCGCTTCACCACTTTTTTAAATGGCTGCCTTTCAGCTCTGAGTTTCCCAGAACATAACGAGTGCTGCACTGCACTGCACGGGGATACTAATTGAGAGACCATCACATCCACTGTGCTTAAACAGGCATTTAATGCATGGACACCTGATTGTGTTTCACAAACTGCATTTCCTTTTCTTCCTAAGCCATATTGTAAAGATTAGTATTGTGTTGTATCTGATGAAAAACATCTGTTTTAATGGAATGTCTGTCTTACTACTCAAAGCCAAATGTTGACTGAGGTTAGGATACTACATATGATAGCATACCCTTTATAAAATTCATGCATTTTGAAAACCAAAATTATCTTGAACATTTACTAAACCTAGGGAGGCTGTTTGATCTAGTGGTCAGAGCACAAGCTTGGGAACTAGAAGACACAGGTCTATGAAATCTAGAAATTCAGTATCCAAACCCTACTAGGCCGAGTTTGTGATACTGAATCTTGAAAACCTGAAAGGTAATTAGATGTAATGTGGGTGGCTTTGCTCCTCCCACACCCTCCACATGTGGGGTTTCACCCCCGCCCCCTTAGTAACACCGCTGACTACTCTCTTTAACAAATCATGGGAGGATGGGGTGGTACCTGAGGACTGGAGAAGGGCAGATGTGATTCTCTTCAAAAGTGGGAGCAGGACAGAGGCAGGAAACTACAGACCAGTTAGTTTGACCTCAGTGATAGGGAAAATGATGGAAATCACTTGAAGGAAAGAAGTGTTGAGTACCTAGAGGCCAGTGAGGCACAGGACCCAAGGCAGCATGGATTCACGATGGGAAGGTTGCGTCAGACTAGCCTAATAGATTTCTTTGACTGGGTGACCAAAGCAGTAGACCAGGGAGGGGCTGTGGATATGACCTACCTAGATTTTACAGGGCATTTGATACAGTCCCACACAAAAGATTAATACACAAGTTAGCCAGCCTTGGAGTGGGCCCCAAGGTGGTAGCCTGGACAAAAAATTGTCTAGACAACAGGACACAAAGGGTAGTAGTAAATGGAGTACATAATGAAGAAAGGAGGGTTACTAGTGGGGTACCACAGGGTTCAGTACTGGGACCGGTCCTTTTTAATGTCTTTATAAGTGACATTGCAGAGGAACTGGAAGGAAAAGTATGTCTCTTTGCAGAGAACACAAAGATCTGCAACAGGGTAGATACACAAGATGGACTGGAAAGGATGAGAAGGGACTTGGCAAGGTTGGAGGAATGGTCAAATGTATGGCAGCTCAGATTCAATGCTAAGAAGTGCAAAGTAATGCACATGGGAAACAAAAACCCATGGGAAGAGTACACAATAGGGGGTGAGATACTGACAACAGTAAAAATGGAAAGGGACCTGGGGGTAATTATATCAGATGACCTAAAGGTGGGGCAAGCAATGTGAGAAGGCAGTAAGGAAGGCTGGGGATACTGGGATGCATAGGAAGAGGCATCAATAGTAGAAAACAGGAAGTTGTTATCCCTCTGTACAGACAGTTGGTGAGACCCCATCTGGAATACAGTGTGCAGTTCTGGAGACCCCATCTCCGCAAAGACATAGACAGAGTGGAGGCTGTCCAGAGGAGGGCAACCAAAATGGTGCAGGGTCTGCACCAGAAGACGTACAAAGAGAGACTAAAGGAGCTTAATATGTATACCCTTGAGAAAAGAAGGGAGAGGGGACATGATAGAAACTTTCAAGTACCTCAAGGGAATCAACAAAGTCTAAGAGGGTAGCATCTTTCAGAAAAGAGAGTGTGCAAGAACAACGGGCACAATTTGAAGATAGAGGGAGACGGCTCAGAGGTAATGTGAGGAGTATTTTTCACAGAGAGGGTTGTGGATACATGGACAGCCTCCTGAGGAGGTCGTGGAGTCAAGAACAGTGGGGAATTCAAAATGCATGGGACAGACATAAGGCAGTCCTAGGTGGGGTGTGAGGAAGTAAGCTATTGGTTAACTAGGATCTACAGCTTATCTATTAGGTAGGAAAATGGGCAGACTAGGTGGGCTACGGTCCTTATCTGCCATCAAATCTATGTTTCTATGTTTATTAGAGACATTGCAGAGGACTCAAAGGAAAGGGGATCTATGTGATAACGGCTATCACAGAATAGCGATCGCTAATAGGGCCAATGCACATCGCCAAAAATATTTTGGTGATGTAGTCCTATGCACAACAAAAGGGCTGAGGGATTTACATTTTAAATGTTAATGTGGGGCTGTGTCCCACAGCCCCTACACAAGGATTCTCAATTCCAGGGTGGTGCATGTTAGAGGGGCAAAGCAAAAAAAAAAAAAACATTTCGGGCTGGGTGCAACAAAGGTACCTGCACCCAGCCCCAAACCTGGCACCCTGCGCTGTGTAGACCTGTACTCACCCACCACACCACAGGAGCAGCTCGGATGCTCACCATGACACCACCCCTCACAATCCCTCCCACCCCTCTTGCCCCTCACTGTGCATGCTCGCTCTCCCCCTGCGTGCATATACATGTAGCGACAGGATGTCTCTATAGTCGCTCACCCCATCTGGTCACCCTCCTTCCCTACTCACCGAAATGTAAGGTGCTGCGATTGATTCATTATTTCGGTAGGTGCCCAATCGCGGTTGCCCAACTCACGGGATACAAAGGAATGGTATGCCTCTTTGGAGATGACACCAAGATCTGCAATAAGGTTGACACTGGGGGATGGAGAAGATGGGGAGAAACTCAGCCCTGTTGGAGGAGTGGTCTAGAGTGTTGCAGCTTTAATTAAATGCCAAGAAGTGCAAAATCATGCACTTGGGGAACAAAAACCCAGGGGAGGAATACACGATTGGGGGGAGGAACTAACAACAAACAAACTGGAAAGGGACCTGGGGGAGTCATAACGGATGATCTAAAAGTAACCAAACAATGTGAGAAGGCAGTGAGGAAAGCTGGGGGAATGCTGGGGTGCATAGAAAGAGGTATTACCAGTAGAAAATAAGAAGTGGTGATGCCACTGTACAGGCAGTTGTTGAGGCCTCATCTGGAGTACTGCAATCAGTTCTGGAGACCTCATCTCCAAAAGGACATTGACAGGGTAGCGGCAGTCCAGAGAAGGGCAACGAAAATGGTGCAGGGGCTACATCAGAAACCGTATGAGGAGAGATTGTGGGAACTCAATATGTATAGACTGGAGGAAAGGAGGCAGAGTGGGATATGATAGAGACATTCAAATACCTCAAGGGGCTCAATAGAGTTCAAGAGGGCAGCATCTTTCAGAAAAGAAGATGTGCAAGAACAAGGGATCACAATATGAGGCTAGATGGGGGAATACCGAGGGGCAATGTGAGGTAATATTTTTTTCACAGAAAGGGTGGTGGATGCATGGAACAGCCTCTCTGAGGAGGTTGTGGGGGCAAAAATGGTAGGGAAATTCAAGAATACATGAGACAGGTAGATGGCAACACTAGGGGTGGGAAGGGATGAGGAGGTTGGCTGCAGATCAAGTAGGATCTGGAGTTTAGACAGTAGGTAGAAATGGGCAGACTAGGTGGGCCAGGCGGTCCTTATCTGCCTCCAAATTCTTCATTTCTGTGTGTACCAAAGCCATCAGACTTCAGAACTCTTAAGTATTTTGCATCCACACTCAGGAAAAACCTTAATCACGCCTCCAAGTTCTAGAAGGTTATCTATTCTCTTTTCTCCCTTCTGCCCAATCTCCCTCCCTGTTCTCAAGACTGGAGACTCCCTCAGCTTTGACCCTTCTGTTTCCTCTTCCTTTAACTCCTGCTTCACTACCTGTGCCGCTCTCATCCCTTACTCCCCTCCCCTTTCTTCCTTCCTCTTCCTTCTCCATCTCTCCCATTTTCCTCTCCTATATCACTCCCTATGCTTCCCTTAAGGCCCTGCTTGCCCTTAATCTTCACAAGGAAGCAGCCATAATGACCTTGATCCTAAACTTTGCTACTCTCAGCCCTGCCATCACCTTCCTATTACCTTACTTCTCAGCCTTTCTTTTCCTCTGCAACTGTCCCTGAAGCCTGGATGTAGGCTACTGTTATACTACTCCCAAAAAGTGATGACCCTCTTCTTCTGGTAACTTCTATCTCATTCTCTTCTTCCACACCCTGGCTAGAGTTACAAGAACACCTTATACTATCTCAAATGCCTTCTGACTCCTCCTCCTCCTTCTTCAACCCCTTCTAGTCTGGTTTTAGGAAATCCTATGCCACTTACACCTTCATCATCCAGCTCACTGACTTAATTCTCTCAGATATGGATTAAGGACTGATCACTCCACCACATTTGTTGATCTTAGAAACATAGAAACATAGAATTTGATGGCAGATAAGGACCACTTGGCCCACCCAGTCTGCCCATTTCCCTATCTAATGGATAAGCTGCAGATCCTAGTTAACCAGCAGCCTACTTCTTTCTACCCCCAACCCCTAGAATTGCCTTATGGCTGTCCCATGCATGCTTGAATTCAACCACTGTCTTGACTCCACAACCTCCTCCGAAAGGCTTTCCATGCATCCACTACCCTCTCTGTAAAAAATACTTCCTTACATTACCTCTGAGCTGCCCCCATCTTCAAATTGTGCCCCCTTGTTCTTGCACACCTCTTTTTTTGAAAGATGCTACCCTCTTGAACTTTGTTGATTCCCTTGAGGTACTTGAAAGTTTCTATCATGTCCCCCCTCTCCCTCCTTTCCTTGAGGTTATACATATTAAGCTCCTTTAGTCTCTCTTCATATGTCTTCCGGTGCAGACCCTGCACCATTTTAGTTGCCCTCCTCTGGACAGCTTCCATCTTGTCTATGTCCTTGTGGAGAATGGGTCTCCAGAACTGCACACAGTACTCCAGATGGGGTCTCACCAGCTGTCTGTACAGAGGGATAACAATTTCCTGTTTTCTACTGCTGATGCCTCTCCCTATGCATCCCAGTATCCCCCCAGCCCTCCTTACTGCCCTCTCACATTGCTTGCCCACCTTTAAGTCATCTGATATGACTACCCCTAGGTTCCTTTCCATTTTTGTTGTTGTTAGTATCTCACCCCCCATTGTGTACTCTTCCCCTGGGTTTTTGTTTCCCAGGTGCATTACCTTGCACTTCTTAGCACTAAATCTAAGCTGCCATACATTTGACAATTCCTCTAACCTTGCCAAGTCCCTTCTCATCCTTTCCACCCCACCTTGTGCATCAACTCTGTTGCAGATCTTTGTTATCATCTGCAAAGAGACATACTTTTCCTTCCAGTCCCTCTGCAATGTTGCTTATAAAGACATTGAAGAGGACCGGTCCTAATACTGAACCCTGCGGCACCCCACTAGAAACCCCCTTTTCTTCAGAGTGGACTCCATTTACTATTACCCTCTGTGTCCTATTCTCCAGCCAATTCTTTACCCAGACTATCATCTTGGAACCCACTCCCAGGCTGGCTAACTTGTATATTAATCTTTTGTGTGGGACTGAGTCAAATGCCTTGCTAAAGTCTAGGTAGGCCATGTCCACAGCCCCTCCTGATCTACTGCTTTGGTCACCCAGTCAAAGAAATCTATTAGATTCATCTGGCATGACCTTCCTGCTGTGAATCCATGCTGCCTTGGGTCCTGTGCCCCTCTGGCCTCTAGGTACGCGACAATTCTTTCCTTCAGAAGTGATTCCATCATTTTCCCTATCACTGAGGTTAAACTAACAGGTCTGTAGTTTCCTTCTTCTGCCCTGCTCCCACTTTTGTGAAGGGGAATCACATCTGCCCTCCTCCAGTCCTCAGGTACCACCCATCCTCCCATGATTTGTTAAAGAGGGTAGTCAGTGGTGTCACTAGTTCTACCCTTAGTTCTTTTAGAATTCTGGGATGAATCCCATCAGGCCCCATTGCTTTGTCCACCTTCAGTTTTAAGAATTCTTTCAGAACCATTTCTTCTGTAAATGAACTGGTATCAACTTCTGTATCCAGAGTGTTTCTATTGTTTGTTTTAGGTACCTCCCCCTCTTCATTTGTAAATACTGAGCAAAAATAATTGTTTAGTATTTCTGCCTTTTCACCGTCACCCTCTGCCCACCCCCCCTTATTAAGCCTCGCTATCCCTCCCTTAGTCTTCCTTCGGTCCCTGATGTACCTAAAAAAGGTTTTATCCCCCCTTCTTAACTGAGTTGGCTATCTTTTCCTCAGTTTGGGCCTTTGCTGTTCTGACTGCCTTCCCAGCTTCCTTTTGTTTTAACTGATTCATCTGTCCTGCTCCTTCTGTGATTCTTTGTACTTTCTGAATGCTTTCTTTTTCTCTTGAACCTTCACTGCCACCTCCTTTGAGAACCATAGTGGTTTCTTACATCATTTTGTTTTGTTTATTTGCTTCACACAGAGGCTTGTTACCTCTGTGATGGCAGTTTTTATTGTTCCTCATTGTTCTTCCACCCCTCCTTCCTGCCCATTTGTTAGTGCATTCCTTAGGCACTCACCCATTTTGGCAAAGTCAGCCTTCCTGAAGTCCAGTACTTTTACGTTTGTATGGCTTGACTCTATTGCTGTGTTTATTGTGAACCATACTGTTTGATGGTCACTAGTTCCCAGATGGCTACCCACTTCTACATCTGTGATCCTCTCTCCATCTCCATTTGGGAGGACCAGGTCTATGATTGCTCTCTCTCGAGTGGGTTCCAATACTAGTTGTCTAAGGCATGCCCCCTGTAGGGCATCTAGAATAACCCCACTCTTAGAAGTGGCTGCTGCAACTGCACTCCAGTTAACATCTGGCATATTCAGATCACCCATCAGCAATATCTCCCCTTTATCTGCCATTCTAAGTATACTTTCTATAATTTCCTTATCAATTTCCTCCCCCCTGAGAGGGGGGTCTGTATACAATCCCTGTGCGGATTGTGGTGCCGTTGCCTGCCTCCAAATTGACCCACAGTGCTTCTTCTCCTCCCTGTTTACCCTTTTGTTCTGTTGCTTTGATTCCTTCTCTTATGTAGAGAGCTACTTCTCCTCCTCTTTTACCCTCCCTGTCCCTCCTGTAGATAGTGTATCCTGGTATGTTTACGTCCCAGTCATGGTTCTTTGTGTACCATGTTTCTGTGACTGCCATGATATCCAGATGTTCCTCCTCCATCAAGGCCACTAATTCAGGAAGCTTGTTACCCAGACTACGGGCATTGGTATTCATTGCTCTCCATTTTTTGATGGCTTTACCTTCTGTAGCAGCATCCCCCACTGACCTTTCTACCTTGGTCTTTTTCTCATTTAGTACCCTGTTTTGTAGGGGAGGCTGGAATTTTCCTGCTGCTTATCAGTGCCTCCCCTTGACTAGTTTAAATGCTTCACAGTGAAGCATTTAAACTGGATTGCCAAGACTTGTTCCTTCCTGGACAGATGCAGACCATCCTGCCAGTATAGGCTAGTGTCCCTCCAGGTGGAACCCCAGTCCCCAATGAAGCCAAACCCCTGTGCTCCACACCATTTTTTCAACTATTTGTTAAACTGCATGGTGCAAAGTACCTCGCCTCACCCATGCCATGGACAGGCAGCACCTCTGAGAAGGATACTGTGTGTGCTACTTGTCTTAGGCCTCCCAACTCTACAAAGTCCTTCTGCACTGCTCTAATCTCATGATAAGCCAGTCATTTGTCCCTAGGTGGACAATGATGTCCAGCTCAGAATCCTGTGCAACTGTTCTCATGATCCTAAGGATGCACTTCCTGTCCCTTCTTACTTCTGGACAAGCATAGAGCTGCAGGCCTCTCTGACTCTGCAGTCAGGTGGTTTCATTCATACCATGAGAGATGGTCTCAAGCTGTCTGGATAGGAAGCTCCATTGCTTCACCACTCCCCATCTACTCAAGTGTCCCTCAAGGGTGTGTTCTGGGCCCTGTTCTTTCCATATTCTTGAATTACCTTCCTTTGTCTGTTCCTCTGCATCCTTTCATATATACACTGATGAGACAGTACTTTTGCATCTGGCTCTCTTCCCATGACCTTACCTTACAGTTGCAGCTGATTCTGACAACATTTAGCACTGGTTCCAGTTTAACCAACTGTTCCTCAATGCCAAAATAGCAGTTTCCATGAATTTTGGTACCCAACAGAGGTTTACCAGACTCACGCCTCTTCCTTTATTTCTCACCCTTGATGAGACTATGATTAAGGATGTATCATATCCTCTTTTAAGTACTTCTTGGGCTAGCTAGACTGACATCTTGATTTCACTGTGCACACTGATGCCATACACCATATATTCCACCCCAAGCTTGGTGCACCAGCGGCACTCTTGCTAGGCCACCCCTAGAACAAACTCATTTTGCAGTGCATTGGTACCACTCACCACTGGAAGAAGAGCATTTTCAGGGTTGCCTCTCATCCTCTTTTTTCTGGTTTGTGCACTTATTGTCCAGGGTTCAGTGCACAAACACAGGTCACCAGTGTGCCAAGCAGCCCTAAACTGCCCAGTAACATGGAATTGATCTCTGTGTCATTTGATTTGTGTATCAGACAGATGCTCCTTGTGTCATTTGTCAGATGTCTCTTGTTTTGGACCCAAAAGATTATGTATTTTAGTTTATTAGATCAAGTTATCTGTTTTTGTTCATTGGGTTGCTGTCCCTTGCTTTGTGTATCAAATAGATGCCATTTGGTTTTGTGTCCTATAGACAAGGATACTAGTTTTCTGTGCCACTTCAGTCCTGATTTCTGCGGCAGGGCTCATAGACTTCTGTGGCAGCATTTGTTCATTGCTGTGAGATTAATTATTTATTTCTGTGTCAGAATACAGTTCAGTCATTGCTACAATATGTGATGTCATCAATGAGATCAAATGCTAAGTATAGAAGAGGGCTTCAGGATTAAACAAGGGCAGTAAGGCATCCAGAAACTATAGGAAAACTACAGTATATCTGAATCAAAAATCACCATGAACAATGCATTCTGCAGCACCAAGAATATTCTGTGGCATAGTACAATTTCTGCAGAAAAGTCTGCTGCCGTGGAACTGCAGAATTTCAGGGGCCTCATCAATAGATGTCATTTGCTTAGTAAATCAGACAGATGCACAGTACCATTTGTATATCTGATTAATGTTCTTTATTTAGCATATCTAAAATATGTCACTTGTTTTATGTATTGAGGAAATGTCACTTGTTCTGTGTTTTAGACCGATGTCCCCTTGTTCATTGTTTTAGGATTAATATTGTTTTTATTTGTTTTAAAGTGTTTGCCACCCTCAGTGGTAGCAGAAAAGCTTCAGATAAACTATTATTATTATTTTAACAGTTATACTTATTCATGTTCTTTACTTTATAAACCTATATAGACATTTGTGTCCAGGTTGGCTCTTTTAGGAAGCCTGGACCAGGAGGGCTTTGTTGTTGAAGCCCACCCCTCCCTGATAGTTTGTGACCCGTCTCCCCATTCAAAGTAGTCTGAATCAGCTTGGTTCAGGGAGAACTGGTCACAGCTGGTGGTGGTGGTGGTTAGACCAGAAAGTGGGAAAGCACTAGGCAGTCAGAGGGGCAGGGGCAGTCAGGGGACAGGTATGAGGTGGGTTTTCAGGGAAAGAGAAGGTGTTAGAGGCAGTATAAAAGAGCTGGCTTCTCATCAATCCTGGATCTCAAGTGAATCAGAGCCATCTGCCCACCCACACTCGAGTAGGATGGACATGGGAAATCAAGTTTAGTGGGATAGGCAAAGGGAAAAGGGAAGAGGGAGCTCAACATGAATGCAGCCCCACTCATGGGGGAGTTTTTCCTAGTTTTTCCAGTACTAGGGTTTTTTCCTCTAAGGCACTGAGTCCAGGGCTCTTTGGATAGTGGAAGTAAGTGAGGTAGCTTAAACAGCCAATGTAAGTGTGTGGGGAGTCCCATATGGTGAGATGTCATGCAATGGCACAGTATAGACTGAGTTGGCACATGCTTCCAAACTGTGGCACTGAAGTTAAGTAAATTATGATACCACATACCGCATTGTGGATAACTGACTCCTCCTTTTTTACTGAGGCCTCTGGGGCAGCTTATGGTCCACCTTCATTGGCAAGGAGGCCCAAAACAGGGATCCTCTTAGGGAGGGTCCCTTAGAAATACATGGAACATCCCGAGGGGGTGGGGGTTCAGTGGATGAGACCCCCCCACTGCTCATGAGTCATAATGCATTCATCTCTATCTCTAAAGACTTGAATAAACATATGGTAGTGGCCACTGAACCCATAAAATGCGTGGCTATTGTATCCAGGAAAGGGTGTGTATGGGAAACTAAGTAGTTTAGGGTGGGACAGAAGATGGTGTATTGGGTAAGGAACTGGATGATGGATAGGTGAAAGAGGGTAGTAATTATCTGCAACAAGATCTAGATAGCATATATATTTGGGTCCAAAAATGACACATGAAGTTAATCTAGATAAATGTAAAGTGATGCATATAGGTAAGAACAACGAAAGTGCAACATATACTTTATGTGGGATCCCCCAACCTCAAGTGCTGTGGAAAGAAACCTGGGCATTGTGGTATCCGATACCTTTGGAACTGATGAGCAAACACAAGCTGCAATAAAAAGATGTAATAACATTATATGGTCCATTAAAAGAAACATAACAACAAGGAACAAATCAGTTTTAGCCCTGTTATACCGCCTATGTTAGACCCCAACTGGAATACGCTTCTCAAATATGGTTTCTGTGGAAAATAGAAAGAGATAGAACTGAAATGGTACAGAGGAAGTCCATCAAATCCATTACTGGAATGATAGACTTAGAATACACAGACAGGTTTTCCCAACTGAATCTAATGTCCATTGAAACAAGAAGGATGCATTCTGATTTACTGTTTATGTACAATGTAATGAAGAATCTGGCCCTACTATGAGATCTCAATATCTCCTTTAAACCTGATAATAAAAACACTAGGGGTTGCCCACTCCAGACAAAGGGAAATAGGTTTAAGCATATTCAAAGAAAATATTTTTTTACTACCAGTATTGCCAACCCCTGGAATTCCCTACCTTAAAACATTATAGTGAGAAAAACAAAAACTGAATTTTAATCTAGACTAGATAGTTACATTGCATCAGGTGACACCTTACACTATTTCAGGGATTAGCATCCCTTAAACCATATATGGGCTATGCCTACTTGCTTCATACAGACCTCAGTATGAACCTCAGTATTAACTGGTACTCACTCTAATGAGGGAGAGTGACCAGTAGGGTACCCAGAGCTCAGTCCTGAAACCAGTTGTCTTCAATGTCTTCATAAGAGACATTGTAGAAGAGCTGGCAGGAGGAAGGTATGCCTCTTTGCACATGACACCAAAATCTGCAATAGGGTAGTTACTATGGAGGAGGTAGAGAGAATGAATGGAGACCTGAAAAAACTCAAGGAGTGGTCAGAGTACAGCAGCTGGGTTTTAAAGCAAAAAGTGCAAAATCTTAGGGCACAGAAACCCAGGAGTGTGTATAAAATGGGTGAGGTGGGACTGATGGTTGCAAAGCAGGAAAGAGACCTTGGGGTTATTATATCTGATGACCTCAGGGTGGCATGGAAGTGAGGCAAGGCAGTGGTAGGTCCAATGGGATGTTGGGACATAGGGAGGAGAATCACCAGCAGAAGGAGAGAGGATGTTGCAACTGTATCAACTGTTGGTGAGATCCCACCTGGAGTACTGTGTCCATCCAGTTCTGGAACCCACATATCAGGAAGAACATAGACTGGGTAGAGGTTGTCCAAAGGAGGGCAACTAAAATTATGCAGGGTTTGCATCAAAAGCTCCATGAGGGCAGACTCAGGGATCTTAATATGTACATCCTGGAAGAGAGAAGGGTTAGTGAGGACATGGTAGTGGCCTATAAGTACCTCACGGAGGGCGGGTAAACTAGGTATAGAAGGGGAGTATTTTGCAGAGGAAAGCATTCACCAGGACAAGAGGGCATGAGGGCATGCAATGAAGCTGGAAAGGATGGGAAGTTTAGGAAGGATGTGAGGAAGTACCTCTTCACTGAAAGTGTGGTGGACACCTAGAATAGTCTGCCAGCAGAGGTGGTGGGAGCAACAACAGTGGTGGGCTTTAAGCAAGCAAGGGATAGGCACAATGGAATCTTAGTAGAAAAGCAGGGTTGGGGGAGGGGTAGCCAGAGATCTGGTAGGATCTGCCGTGATAGTACAGGTAAGCAAAAACTGGGCAGACTGGGTGGGCCAAGCAGACCTTATCTGCTGACAAATTCTATGTTTCTATGTAGGTGCCACAGTTTTTTGTATCAGATTATATTCCTCGTTTTGTGTATCATGTGTACTAGTATTTATGTCTCTTGTTTTAAAGATTTTCAGGATAGAATGCCTCTGTTCATTTCCTTGATTTAGCAGCTATGTATGTTAGCACACCATTGATACTACAGATGCCTGTGTCACCACAAAAAGGAGTTTTTCCATATCTTCCAAGCAAAATTGCTAAAACCAGATGAGTTCTGGACATTGCCTTCAGCATCACTCTGATGTGACATCTCTGCAACATATTGATGGTAAAATTATCTTTGTCTTTTTCCTTGTGGGACAGTCTTCTGTGACCATTTACACAGTGGGCTGCTGTACGCACATCTGCAATATAGCCCTTTAGCAAGTACCTGAGGTATGAATATTTACAGAAATAGCAAACAAGTAGCATGACTTTCAGCCACAAGGATGTATGTAGTAAGCACTAACAGGAACGATGCAACACAAGATTTTTTTATTTGGTTTTGTGCCCCAACCACAGGGCTTGGAATGTTGTAACAGCAGTTTAAACAAACTTAATTGGCATCATACAACAGTCAGCACTGAAACAATTTGTCATATACTGTTCTCAAGCACAGGCAAGTTTAAATTTGTAAAATACTGGGGAAGCGGTAATAAAAGAGTGGGTCTTTAGTGTGGAGGGGTTGTGGGGTAACAGATGGACCAGACACTGAACTTCAAATTCAACACACAATCTCTGTGTGATGTTTACTCAAAATGCAGCAGATGACCTTCAGCAATGGCATGTCCCTTCTTCAGTACATCAGTTTGTAGCAACAGACTATACAAGTCTTTCACCAACACTAAGCCAGCACCTACTGACTCACTGATCTCTGATCTAACTTACCAGTTGAGATTCAGCCTCCCCTATGTGGGCCTTGTTTGCTTGGGTGATCAGGGCTCAAATAAAAAAAAAAGCTAAAGACAAAGAACCTCACTGCAGAAGCACTGAAACAAGGTTTACCCTAAAGGACATTGACAATAAGCCAAGTTTCAAAGAAACACGACATCACATATACTCCCCACATCCAAAGCATCATGGGATGGGATCCGTACTACTTCCTGACATATACCTTCCTGAAAATTAATTTGCCGACAATGAAATCCCGACGCACACATTGCCCGTAACCCCATACGCCTGACATACCATTTCCCGACTTTTAGGTGTGCAGATTAGCTGATTAGCAAGTAGGAGCAGCATTTATACCACGTTAGCATTTAAATTGTCATAGAAATCAGCACTGTGCATTACTGTTCCCAGGAGACAAACTATGCATAGAAATCAGCATGTGTTTGTTACCTGGAGATGAGAGAAAAATGCAGCGTTGGGTCACTAATCCACACTAGATAGAACTGCATTATGTCAGATAGAAATGCAGCATCAGTAATCCACAACATTACAATCCATCAATTGTCTTTATTTAAACCATACTTAAAATATTAAAACATTCTTTCTCTTAAATGACGAGGTTGTGTGCAATTCCGTGAAGGAAGTCCACACTGACATCTGTTCCTTCTTGCTCACCACAAATAAACAATTAAACAATCCAATGCACCACGATTCCCTTGTTTGAAATTAAACACAGCTGATGTGTTAAATGTGAGTGCTCTTGATTCTTGATCAATTACTGACACTTGCTCATGTGGTAACAGTGAGTGCTCTTGATTCCTGAAACAATTTTTTGTACGCTATGTCAGTGAATTGATAATCGGGAAAAAGTACTATCGGGAGAAAGCACAGTCGGGAGAACGAATACGGGAAGTTTTTGTTTTGGAAGTTAGTAGTCAGGAATTGGTACCTATTCCTTTGGAATATATGCAGATCACCATGGCATTTCAGACTTGTTCACTTTACAGCAATTTACATGCATTTTAAATAGCATTACAAACTTAATTTTTTATCATACAGTCCCCTAGTAACTGTTTACCTTTATCAAAACACCAAGTGCCATGGTATCTTCAACATTTACAGGTTTTATGCACATAAGGTATATACATTAAAGTATTTTATGACATAGTACCACTGCATACTAAATCCAACAATGAGGAACACAGCCTGTTGTTTTATATCAGCTTGGAGGTCAAACAATAACCTCCCTATATGAGGACTCTGAGAGGGAAAAGGAAAATTAAAGAGAACACTATAGCATAGTCAAGAAAGGGAAAGGGTGCCCATAGGTGGCCAACCTTATGGACTAGAAATTATAAAGAATACATTAGGCTAAGAAACAGAAGAACTGTTGCAACATATTTAAGAAAAGATCAGTCCTCAAGAGTGGCATGAGCTCCTGTCCCATATCCCCACCTTTAGAGGGAAGCAGTTATTGAAGACTGATTACCACCTTCCTGTTCTAGGAAGGGATGGAGCTTCTACCCATCCATCTTCAGAAGCTGCATCTCAGGGTCCTATTAATGATAAACATTCCATCATAAACATAGTGGATATCATCATTCTTTACCCTGAGACATTAACATATTTCTTGGCAGAGACTAACGGTACATTCCCATCTCCTTTTAGGGAAAGTCTGTCATATTTCTTAACCAAAAATCTGGACATTTGTAAAGTCCAGTACCATAGAAAGACTTTTTCTGGAGTGAGTAATTGTCTGCGCCAACCCCACCAGACAGGTCGGTTTTAAGCAGAGGCCCAGTAATAGGTTCAACCCCTCAACATAAACCCACTATGTTCCTTGATTCATTAATTTCACTTGCTACTGATACAGACACCTGAGGGTAAACATTCTAGGTGTTACCCTAACACAGGTTCCAATCCATTTTTCACCCACCTTTTCCTTTGTAGGTTTTTCATCAAACAAAAACACATTAAAACACATGTACCACCTCTTTGATCTAAACATATTGTAACATTTGGGCAACATTAGCTTCTTTAGCCCACAGTATACCCCAGTCAATACTGTTAAAAGATTTAGCTGTATTAATATACAAAAAGTCCTTCAGCCTCATGGGCTTTTTCTTGCTTGTTTGGAGTCTTCAACCCCAGCACAATATCACTAGGCACAGTCCTTCCTGGGGTCTCACATTCAATTTCCATACTTTCACCTCTGATTTTCAACAGGTAACATCCTAGGGACACAGGCAACAAAGGAATATTATGACCAGTCAGGAGTCCTTCTCTAGCTGAACCCACGAAAAATCCTCCTCTGATTCTTCATCCAAAGTCTCTGGCAGGGACCTCTCAAACACCTGGCATCAGTGTTCTGCCTCTCTATGTGGCTGATCTGCCTCCAGCCATTGCCCACTCATCCAGTGGATCATCCTCATCAGAGTCTCCACCTCCTGGGTGTTGTCTTCACACCTCCAGTCTGCCTTGACCTGCATCTCTTCATCATCTTCAAGCTTGGCCCTCCTCCAAGCTCCCAGGTCCAGTCCAGGCAGCAGCTTCTCTTCATCTGCTGGCCATGGTTCTGGTCAGAACTCCACAGACTTTCTTCTCCAGGTTCTTCTCTGGCAACTCCTGGAGCACTGGTGCACCTGGGATATCTGGGTGATATCCACAAGAAAATGTCCCTCTTCAGCCAGTCCAGATGCTTCTAGCAAGTTATCCTACTTCTAACACCAAGTCTGTGAAGGGCTGTGGGATAACAGATGGATCAGACACCGAATTTCAAGTTCAACATACATTCTCTGTGTGATGTTTGTTCAAAATGCAGAAAATAACCTTCAGCAATGGTGTATTCCTTCTTCAGTAAATCAGTTTGTAGCAACAGCCAATGCAAGTATACAAGTCTTTCATCTACACTTAGCCAGCACCTACTAACTCACTGATCTCTGATCTAACTTAGCAGTTGAGATTCAGGCTGCCCTATGTGGGCCTTGTTTGCTTGGGTGGTGGGGGCTCAAATAACAAAACAAAAAAAGAAGCTAAAGACAAAGAACCTCAGTGCAGAAGCACTGAAACAAGGGTTACTCCAAAGGACAAAAACAATAAGCCACGTTTCAAAGAAACACAACATCACACATTCTCCCAAAATGCAAAGCATCATGGGATATATGCAAATCACCATACACTTTCAGACTTGTTCAGTTTACAGCAATTTACATGCATTTTAAATAACACAACTAACTTAATTTTTTTATCAGACAGTGCCCTAGTAACTTTTTACCTTTATCAAAAACACCTAGTACCATGATATTTTCAACATTTACAGGTTTTATACATTTAAGTATTTTATGACACAGTGCCATTGCATACTAAATCCAACAACAAGGAATACATCCTGTTGTTTTATATCAGCTTGGAGGTCACAACAATAATCTCTCTGTACAAGGACCTGAGAGGGAAAAGGAAAATTAAAGAGGACACTATAGCATGGCCAAGAAAGGGAAAGGGGTGCCCATAGGTGGCCAACCTAATGGACTAGAAATTGTAACGAACAGATTAGGCTAAGAAATAGAAGAACTGTTGCAACACATTTAACAAAAGGTCTGGCCTCAAGAGTGGCAGGAGCTCCCTGTCACATTCAGGTCTGTGGAGAACTGATCCAGTGATGCTGAGGAATGAAGAAAGGAAGGCAGTGAGTTCCAAAATGCAGGGTCAGCCACTGCAAATCCTCTGTCCCCTTATTATTTCAGCTGTGACCTGGGGGTCAGGTAGTAGGGCCATCTCTGCAGAGTGTGGGCTACAATCTGGGGTACATCAGATGAGGAAGTCACGGAGGTAGTGGAGCACTTAGTGGTTAAAGGGGATGTCTCCCATAGTTTCACACCAATATTGTCCCGGCTCCTTGTGTGTAACTGTTGTGTGCCTCCTCCAGTTGACAGCAGTCCTATTGCTGTCCAAATCTAGATTATAAATAAAAAGAGACAGCCCCCAGAAGTTATCAATGTGTTTGTCCTCCATTTTACCATCAGCGTTGCTGGAGGATGATGTCATCAGAGCAACAGATAATGGTGCTGCACTGAATGCAGTTCCCTAGTAAACCAACCCCACAATGTTTGGTTCCCACTTGAGTAATGGAGGAACCCTTTAAGTGTTGTGCACATCCTGAAGTGCAGGTCTAATAGGGATCAGGACCATGTGAGTGTGATGCAGCACTGATTTGAGATATACACAGTATTCATATAAGGAAGTGCCTGTATGTGTTGTGTTACTGTTTCTGTTAGCAAAAACAGTTTACCCAATAAGTGACTCTGGGTACAACAAGAGTTTTAAGTGGTATTATACAGCTTTTGTATTATGTTCTATGTATGTTAGCATTCTCTGTTTTGATTGACACCAGCAGTGAGAAATAATCTTGCAAATATGCCCCCTTTCCCTTTGTAACTAGGCAGTCAGTGATTGAATAGCTGCTGTAAGGCAATAGAGTTCAGCTATAACAAGGAATAGGATACCAGGAAAGCATCAGCTGCAGCATATGGAAGAAGGGTAATCTAGTGGTTAAAGTACAGGCACAAGAGCTGGGGGACTCTGGTTCAAATTGTACTAGAGTCCCTTACTCTCTAACCCTTAACAAGTTCCCCTAACCTCCTTGGGAACTGTGATGGCCCCTCAGATCCATGACTTTAAAAATGCCCCATTCCCATTATAACTCATTAGCAGTGATGTGAGAGCTACAGCACTTACTTTGAAGGTACTGAGGACAAGCTGTGGCAGCCCCCCCCCAGGTTTGTAATGCCAGCATTTGAAGTAGGATGTCCCTCACAAATCAGATGCTACACTTCAGCTGTTGTAGGTAAAGAAACTAATCAGTCTCAGTGTTTGTAGTGCTTTGTATTTGCTTAGCTCATTCCTGCCATGTCATATGCATTCTGTGTCTTGGTATTTCCAGTCAGAAACTTAGATTTAAGAAGCATTTGAAATGTAAAACAGTACACTTTATAAAGTAAGTGATCTAGCTCTCCACTTTCAGGCTGCTGAAAGGGGGTGAGTATCATTTGTGCAAAGGAGGAATTCAGTCTTGTGTAATCCTTTGGGAAACTGCCCAGGCCCACCTTGTAAATGAATCTTCTCAAGGGTGTTCACCTGGTTCAATACAGATTGACTGATTGCTTGATTGACTGATTCGGTCTGCTGCTTTCCACAGTATGTTATAACTGACTCACAGAGAGAAATGAGCAGTACAAAGAAACAGATTGAGTTTCCTGAATGAAATACTATTAGATGTATTATTTGCTCTACATACATTACAGTATTAAGGCTACAAGTACTACTCCCTGTGTGAATTGCATGACAGAACTGTCTTAAGCCATTGCAAACTTAAACTAAAATCAGGATAGACCGCATTGGTACCCTTATGTTTTCTTCTGCACTGTTGCTGTAGTGACATCAAGGAATGGGAGGGCTGTATTACAAGTGACTCATCTGCGTGTAAACGGAGGCTTGCTTGACACTTTACTACCTTGTGTCAGCGCTTCAGACTCTAGATATGTATTGCAACAGAATAAATGACTGATATCTTATTGACATATGTACAGTAATTGATGTAATGTATAATAAATACGTTAGACATCTCCAAAACATGGATATACAGGAGTCTTCTCCTTTAAGTGTCTTACCCAAGACCACACAGTGAAGATTTTGTCTCTAGTGGAGTTTGATCCTGTGCTCTCCTTGTGCCTGATTCCAAGTTGGCATATGCTGGCGAAAGCTGAGATGCACCAAACCCCTTAGCGTATCTCACGACTTGCACCAAGTGTTATGCCAGCCCTGACTCCAGGAGGTACCTTGTGCCATGTCAGCTGTGGGCTACGCTAACCATAGGTTTTCCACCCACTACACCATAGCCCACACTGACATGGTGCAAGGGTGGGTTAGCAGCAACCCCTATTCCAAGAAGGGCGGCTGCCATAACACCTGCCATGATTTTAGGAGCCCCAATGGTGGAGCTAAGTTAGAGCAGCTCAGACCTGCTCTAAGGGGCATTTGATGGTGCCATCCATTGGATACCCACTCCACAGAGCTGCAGCAATGGTGCTGATGTGCTCCCATGCCCCCACAAGTACACCCTGCCCCCAAAGTCAAGGACCCCCAAGGATCTGATCTCCAGTGTGCCCCGGACACCTGTGCCACCTCTCCTGCCCCCCCATGTCCCCTGGTATGTGTTGTGGTGTTCAGGGGTGGGGGGCTTCAGGGGGGCTGCCAGTAGTGGTCCACGACTTGTGACATGCGGGGCTTCTACTCCATGCCTGTGGCATTAGCCTCCACATGGTGTAACTCACATGCCGCAAGTGCCAAGACTCTGCCACTCTTGGAATGCGATGCAGGGTCCCTGGTGTAGAAGCGAATGTCGCAACTCACAAACGTTGGTGAGTTGTGACATTCAACCTGGAATTGGGCCCCTTATTCTCAAGATGGTGCTCTAGCCACAGGACCACACTGTCTCAATCTACTTTACTAGCTGATAGCCAGTGCAGATTAAGCAATCCCAACATGATACAGTCTGAAAAGCATGTTGATGTTCTAAATCTGGCTGTTACATTCTGCACTAGCTGCAGGATGTGAAAAACACTTCACATCAATCCAGGTACAAAGCATGACAATGCCCCTGCAGGATGAAGCACTCATCCCTGTTTCTGTCAGTGATATCTTGCAAGATACTGCAAGAGCACAATGTAATCTGATCCAGTCACTCTAATTTGTCACACAGTAAACTGTAACATTTTTATCACAGAGTGCTTCATTCAGAAAATCTCACCCATCCCTCCCAGAACATGTTTAGAATGAAAAATAGTCATGCTAAAACCAAGTATTGTTCTCATGTCTAGATTTCTTATTGTTGTTTTTAAGTGAGGCGTTCACATTTTATTCTTTTCGGTAACCGGGTAAGGCCCACTAGGCACATGTGCCTGTTTTCAGGAGTGACCTGGGAGCACTGGGGTGGTTAAGTGACTTCCTCAGAATTTAATCTATTAAGTTCTGAAAGACTCATTCTAAGAATCGAAAGAACATCATCTAAACCTAATGGCTTGCATAACTGCAGAGATAGATACTAATTTGGAAAATATGTTTTTCACAGAGGAATATAATCTACAGTATGCTAAGACATTTGGAAAAACTAGCAATGATTTGACAGCTGTTATAATTTTGGAATTGTTACTACATATAGAATTATGCATAGGGTGATGTGCATAAATGAGAATTTTAAACACACTCGGGTGTGGAATGCTACATAAACTCAGTGTGAAGCGCAAAGGGTTTATCTAAGCATCCCTCACTGAGGGCTGTATAAAATTCAAGTTTTACATGCTACCCCATGCCTTGTTTTATATAATTGCTGGGGAGTGGGTTTTTTTTCACCTCAGCAGTTGCCACTAGACCAGGTAAACAGAATAGCCCAAGTGGCTCAATACCTCGTGACTTTCCCCTTGACAAAACTCCATGTGTTTGCCAATATAACCAGTTGGTTAGAACAACATATTATAACTGGCTTTGTTAATGGGAAAAATGCTCCATATTTATTAGATATAGAATAATGTATGGGCAACTATGCATAGCCATGCTGTGTTTCCACAGAGGAGTTGTGAAGACACTATACACCTTGAGAGTGAAGTTCGAGCATTCTCAAATATATTCAGAACCCCAAGATAGAAGTACATGCCGAGATGAGCACAGTTGCCACTACGTTATTTTGTTGTAGTGTATGGTTCTAGGTATTCAAGGACATTATCCTGGCTGACAATCGTACTTTTCTATCCCATGCAGCTGCATAAGTTAGACAAACTTTTTGTGGGCAAGCTTGCGGCAATCTTGGGGGACAATTTTTATGGAACTTGCACCAGATATCTGGTGCAAGCAGCCGTGGATCATCGTATCTGTTGCAACTGCGCTAAAGATTGTAAAATCGGGTGCAGTTGCAGCAAAGTGGTGCAGTGCACCATCAATACCAAAGTGTCATGGCACAGGGCTTGGCACACATCCTGCACCACACTTTGAAAATCCAGCCCACAGTTCTTTGTACATAGTTTTGTGAACTGTATTACAAAACTTTTCTTGAACTTTGAACTGTACTACACATTATTTAACCTTTGAACTGTACTACAACAACTTTTGACATTTGAACTGTACTACAAAAATTTTTCTTGAGTTCGAACTGTACTACTGCAATTTTGGAACTGTAGTATGACAAGAAAACTGGGCCAGTTGATTTCCATGTACAATAATAAGACCTGACATTATACTGCAATAGGATCTCTGTTTACATTGATCTGTTTAAAATTTTACACAAGTAATGTATCATTCGAATATATTACATCAATTGTTTTGTTTATATAGGTAATTTTGTATGTACATGTATATGCAGTTTCAGTAAACAATTAAATATTTGAATTTCAAAAGCTAATATTTCTATTTTTCAAGTACAGTTTTATGAAAAAGTATGCAACACCACGGTGACAGCTTGAACATTTTAAAGTTTCAAGTCTAGATCAATTTCTCTTACTTTTAGATTTTTAAATTGAACTCAAAACTCATTTTAATGGAATCATTTATTATGATATATAATATGTTTATATACCGCTATATAAAGTTACATTATTTGGTTTTGAGCCATTTTGAGGGAACTGCAATTATACATCATTAACAAACATTTGACCAATCAGCTATTATGGATTATTTGTCTACAATATCTGGCTTATTTGACTTCAATAGAAACTTTTTTTTTCACTTTTGAATACAGCTGATATTCACTGTAGAGAATTCTCAAAGTCAGTCTGTTCTTCTCCTCATACCAAGACTTCTGCCAACAGTGCTGCAGCCTATGACCCATAGGCTTCATCTCCCTGAGAGCCCCACCAAACACGGGGATCTCAAGCGAGAAGACCTGGGTCATATACGGACTGGTGCAACAGAGTCCAGCACCTTGGAGACAGCACTATTATAGGCTGTCACCGCCTCACCCGTACCTGTCGCACAAGCAACACTCACACCAGATAGATCCAGTACAGCCATCAGTCCCTCTGGGGACAACCTTTTTAAAGGGTGACAGTGGACAAGCTCTACAGGGGAAGGAGTAGCGGAGGGCCCCAGATGAGAACTTCTCCATGCAGTGATCAGACCAAATGGCTGGATCAGCCTTGAGGTCAGTGACCTCAAGCCCCAATGAACACTAGGTCCAAGGCATGGCCATTACTTTGGGTGGCAGAAGCAATAGCTTGTGCAAGGCCCAGCGAGGTCATCATCTTGAGGAAGTCATGACCAAAATGTGAGTGTTTGTTGTCGATCCAGGCATTGAAGCCGCCAAGAACCAACCATCTGGATGGCTCCAACACGTTCGGCAATGAAGTCCACGACTTCCTGCAGAAATTCCCCTCACACCCCAGAGGCCAATATACAAGGAGGATTCTGCAGCCAGCACCTGGATCTCACGCTTGGGCATGGCACGCATTCAAACAATGAAGTGGAGCCCACTGGGTGGGAGAAATTCTGATCAGATCTAAAACAAATGGCCACACCCCACCCTACATTCCCTCCTCTGGCAGTGCACTACAGAGAACCAGGCCAGGACAAATGCCTCTAGAACTGGAGCCACGTCATCCCCAACCTGGTCTCTGTAATACAAGCCAGATCAACCAAGGAAATCAAGTCCCAATAATTGTAGTCTTGTTCCTAATTGATCAGGCATTGCATAGAACCACCCAAAGGGGACTAGTGAAAGTTGCTGACCCAATGGCTACCTGCCCACTCGGTCTGGTGGGAATTCTAGGTATGGGTGCTAAACCCATCTGGCCTCTCTCCAGGCCCAATCTTGCACCAGAGCACACTCCTAGTCCTGACCACCCCAACATGGCTCACTCCTGCCATACCTCCAACACCCGCTGCCTTCCATCTCGCCTTCCTCAATCCCGACCTCCTATAGCACCTAATCACCATAGCTGATAAAGACGGGTTGGTGAAAGGGCAGAGGCCAAGCAGCAGGGATGCTGGATAGGTAATCTGCTGGTGTCTGAGGCCAGGGCATATCTTTCTACTGCTATGTCATACAATTAAAATCACTCTGCTAAAATTACCCAACCCCACCCTCAAATGTCATATAAATAAGCTAGAATTTAATTTAAAATGAAAATATAAGACACAAAATTCAAAATATAAAAACATATAAATATAAAATTCCTCACGCACACCCTGATCCTGCACAAGCAGCCACCAGACACCCAGTACTAATGCAAGCAAAATAATAGCTCAATCACCCAAAATTCAGACCATCTAACTAATGCATTCACACAACCCTTCCAACCTCTCAATCACTAAAATGTACAACAGGAGAAGCCATACAATGTGCTCCTTATGGAAGAGAATGACCTAAACAGTAGTTCAGAATATAGAGTAATATTAAGCTCTGTAGGCCAGAGCGTGATCCCTGTTTATTGCGAGACACCATCAGGCAATGCTCTCATCAGTGCCAGAATGGTAAGGAGAAGAAACAATTTGTGAAAGTGAACTGTAAAACAGAAAATCTTTCTTTCACCACACAGTTCCTATGAGCTGCAAATCTTATAGGAACTGGTATCCTGCTGACCAGCTGAAAGGGTATTGCACTCGGGTAAGCCGATACTACTTCTCCCAAACAGTCCAGGAACTGTATGTGGGCTGAATGTCTGTCCAATGATGCAGGGTCTTGGGCTAACAAACACTCCTGCTTGCTTTCTGCTTGTTTTCTGCTCGACTGTGGACCACAGCTGCCAACCTCCCAGGATCCTTGGCTACTACCCACAGGTATAGCTGCCTCACAGACTCTGCTCCTATTCACTTCAGTCAGTCAGTATAGCAATTTACTTCAACTCCAGGCTCTGACAGTCTCTGTGTCAAGCCTCCAGGCCCAGTCAACACAATCAGCTGTTTGCTCTAATCCACATCTCTCAAAGCTGCAAATGCTGCCACAAACAAATGTCAACAGGTAAGTGAAAATAACATTTCTCAGCAGCACACCCAGAGGTTCCTCCCTAAAAATAACAACACTAACCTCCTGTGCTAACTCACTTGCCTGCCTATCTAACACTTTGCCCTACACCTTGAACCTATCTAGCAGTAGCTGTTTCTTACTCCAATAAAATTTACTAAAATAATTTCCTAAAGTGCTTTACTCTGGATAATCAATTGCTTTCTGAGTAAACGAGGATTCTCCTTAAAATTGTCTGTTCTTGCCTTTGTAACTAGAAGGGTGTTTTGCCTTATAAGGCAGATGTTCTAGTGTTGTGGTTTCCAAATTGTCTAAATGAACCAGTGGGCACATGTGTGGTCCCATGAAGTCACGTGATGACAGCTTGCTGAATGGCAACAGGGGCTTAGAGCTCTCTCCTCCTGCCAACTTATCTGCCACAATCCGCGATCCTCCGTACTGCTAACTCAGCAACATTACCAGCACGGATCGCCCACATCGCCCGCCTCTCGGCCCTAGGGTGTCTATTTCGTCAATTCCCTTCGCTTCACAGGAGAGGCGGAAAGGAAAACAGGCATGATTAGACATACGCTGCCTGCTACTCCGGAAAAGCTGCCTAAGAAGCCAAGGAATCAGCCGGTACAGCATCCGCGAAAATGAGCGACAAGACTCAGCCGCCTAGCCCCTCACTGAAGATAAGTTTATGCAAGAACTGGCCCCACTAAAAGATATTCTCCAGAATATTACCTCTGATTTAAAATCTATGCGGGCGACCTCTCTTCCCTTACCACGGTGTCTGATTGGAGGCCAGGATCTTTCTCTCGAGCAGTGGAAGGCAAGCGCAGAATCTGAGATGTCTGGGCTGGCTCAACAGGTCAAAGCTCCAATTAAAACCGAAGACCTGGAAGGCCGCAATTGAAGGAATAATCTTCTTATCCTGGGTCTGCGGAGTTTGAAGAAGGGCGGATCTGATTGCCTTCCCAAAAAATTTCTCTCAAAATAGTGGGCCCTTCACCTCTTAACCCCACTACCACCTGGAGAGAGCGCATAGATCGCTGAGACCTAGACCTCCACTGCCCCCCACCGGCCTATAATTATGAAATTCCTGAGTTATATCGAAAGGCAGCATGTCTTTAATAAGTCTCGTGAGCTACAATCGATTATGTAGGGGTCAGCTAAATTCGCCCGCTCAGGATCTCCCAAGGAAACAAAACGAAGAGGCTGCATTTCATCCTATAGTTCAAGAAACTGATAGCGGCTATTCCCTTTCGAATGGTGTACCCTGCTACCCTCAAGATCACCATCGGCGACAGCACTCACAGCTTTGATTCCCCGGACATGGCCCATAAGGACCTTGTTACCAAACTTCCTAATCTCTTTAAACTGAATGGCTGATTTAGTGTCACCAGATGTAGTGGTTAGGATGTGAACTTGATCTGCTCTGCTATTGTTTTTGTAACCTGGTTCCTCGCTGGCCCTTCCCTTATTCTTTTCTGGTGTGCCCTACCTGTCTGGCCAATTCTGGGTTTGTTGTGCTGAGCGAGGATCCTGGATGGTCGGAGGAGTTTAAACTAACGCTGACGGTGTTGTCTTCGGCTGCTTCCGGAACTAATTTTGGGTGGTTGCTGTATTCGATATTGTCTTCTGGCGAGGACCCGTTTGGTCCCACCACTAAATAACTCCCGGAAACAATTAAGCAGCAGGGGCAGTACTCTCACCTTGCCCTACCTTCCCAGTCTCTGGCCCCTCCTCTTCTCCTGTTCCAGGGGTGAGTAAATCCTCTCCTTAGGTCTCATTTTTTCAGACAGTAGGGGACTTATATTTGAATGGATAGCTATACTCTATGACCTGTATATAAGACAGGCAGTCTGTTGGTGGGGGGGGTATACTCCTGAGCCCTTGTGACTGTTGGTAGCTGCTACGAGCTTATGGAAGGGGCTTGCTAATCCAGTCCCTTCTATAGGGTCCTCGCTACCTCCTTTGGTTTGGGTTGGGAATGGCTCTCCTTCATGTTTTTGATGTTCTGGTCATTCCCTTTTCTGGA
The DNA here is from genome assembly GCA_016271365.2 of Neoceratodus forsteri. Classification (NCBI taxonomy): domain Eukaryota; kingdom Metazoa; phylum Chordata; order Ceratodontiformes; family Ceratodontidae; genus Neoceratodus; species Neoceratodus forsteri. The sequence continues at coordinate 184,323,211 of JADMNL010000028.1, read as the reverse complement.
GGATCCCTGTGGACTAGGGTTTTCTGGGTTCATAATTGGGATCTGGTTTCCAGGCTTCTGGTGTTTCCACTTTTGTTTTGGTAATCTTCAGACCTGGTACCAGGCTGTACATAGCTGGTGTGTCTCATTTAGGGGTATTTGGGGTGGGGTGGGAGGATTTACCTGCCTGCCTTATTATCTCTATGGCTTCATTCCAGCTCCAGTTAATCTTTTAAATTACTACCACTTTTGCTTAATTCTTTTGGCAGATTATAGGAGGATGGGATTTTGGGTTTGGTGTGCCTTTTTTGGGTTTCATATCTGGTTATTCTGGTACCTGCCTTCCCTCACCTTGTATTTGAAATAGCTATAAATACTGTAAAATGGCATCATGGAGACGACTGGGGCTCAGGAGAAGGTCAAGAGGACTCAGATATTTAATCATTGTACCCTATCTCAAATAGACATCCTATTCCTACAGGAAACCCATTTAAATAATTCTGAGGTTAAGTGGTTGTCTCGATCCGGCTTTAGCAAGTTTATGTTGCAAATGGATCCAACTCTAGCAGAGGGTAGCTATACTTATCAAAAATATATTTTGTTCCTGATAGACACAACAGTAGTGGACCCAGAGGGAGATTTATACTGGCCAAAGGCTCCCTCAATGGGGCACTGTAGTCTTAGGCTCAGTCTATGGCCCTATTGGGGTAGCCCTGAGTTTTTGTGAGCCTTGCAGATAAAACCAGTGCCTGCTTCCTCGCAACTCATCTTGGGTGGGGATTGGAATGTTTCGCCTTCCATTTTCTGGATAAAGATCCTCAGTCTAATCGGCTCACTTGACACAAAGGGCTTTGCAGGATTTCCTGCATATGTTAGGGTTATGTGATCCCATGCCTCCAATCCCTCTCTCCATGCTTTCGCTCTTCTCCCAACCCCATAGATCCTGGTCTAGGATAGATTATATCCTGATTAGTAAAACCCTTCTTCCAGGCCTCCTCCAGTCTGGTATCGAGCCGATTGTTCTTTCTGACCATGCAATTGTTTGGGTTAAAATCTCTCCGGATCCCAATTTTCAAAGGGATACTACCTGGAGGCTTAATACCCAACTGCTTAAAGATCCCCATACAGTGACTCATATCAGAACCCTAATCTCTCTCTTTCTAGAGGATAACCTTGGGTCTACCTCAAAGGTTGATATCATCTGGTGTTCCCTAAAATGTTATCTTAGGGGTGAATTAATTAAACTTGCCTCAGCAAGGAAAAGAGCCCGACAATCACGGGCACTCTTTCTAATGAACAAAATTAAGGAACTGGAAAGCACTCACCTCCCTTCCTCTCCGTTGTCCTCCCTAGAAGCCCTCTTGGTAGCTAAAAATGAATATACTGACCTCCTTAAGGAGAAGGCTGAATATTGTCTTGTTAAACTCAAGCTAAGTATATCGACCACGGTGAAAAAGCCGGAAGGCTTTTGGCCCTAAGACTTCACACATTAGAAAGCTCCAGAATAATCCCGGCCTTGCAATCACCTGCTGGCTCCATCAAAACTTCTCCCAGTGAAATTGCACAGATTTTTGAGAACTACTATAAAATCTCTATAGTGTGCCTCCATCCCCCGCCCCTCTTTCAGACATCTCAACAAACTTAACTGATATTGACATTCCCCAACTCCTGCTGCCCCATAATGAGATCCTGACTGCCTCTATCTCTCTCTCTCTGAGATAGAGAACGTCATTGCTTCTATGGCTCCTGATAAGGCACCCAGTCCAGATGGATTCCCCGCAAATTTTTACAAGGTTCTCTCTAAAGAGCTAGCCCCTCTATTTCTTAAACTCTACGACTACCTTTTTTCTTCTCCCACCGTAGATCCCACCCTTCTTGAAGCCACCATTATCCTAATTCTCAAACCGGGCAAAGCTCCTACTGATCCGGCGAGTTACCGACCCATATCTCTCCAAAACTATGATATGAAAATTCTTTCTAAGATCTTGGCCGAACGGATCAAGAAAATCTGGACCCATCTTCTTAGCCCAGAACAGGTTGGTTTTGTGCACTCTCGCTCCCCATCAGACCACCTCAGAACTCTCTCTCATATTTCCTATTATGCCCGTGCATCCCAGTTCCCAATGGCCCTAATTTCGTTAGATGCAGAGAAGGCATTCGACCATGTGGATTGGTCCTTTCTCTGGGCTACGGATGACCAAGATGGGCTTCTCGACTCCTTTCTCAAATGGATCCAGGTTCTCTACAATTCCCTTCGCCAAGATATACTGTAACAGAGTTTTCCTCGCTGTTCCAGCTTCATACTGGTACCAGACAAGGCTGCCCTCTCTCACCTTTCTTGTTTAATCTATATCTTGAACCCTTCTTATCAAACTCAAGTCTTCTCCACTTATCAAAGGCTGTCTGGTGCATCAGCATGAGCTAGTTCTCTGCTTATGCAGATGATATACTTCTGCATGTTACACATCCCGCTGCTTCCCTAAAACATGCACTGGATCTTATCAGGCAATATGGTACCCCTCTCAATACAAACTGAATATCTCTAAATCTGAAGTTTTCCCATTAAACATACACACTTACAAGCATGATCTCTCAAATTTGGTATGCGATGGTCCCCAAATCGATTAAATACTTAGGCATTCACTTCTCAACAGACTCCTCCCTACTCAGAAGACTCAATTTGACGACCTCAAAACTCTCATCCAGCAAAATTTGCTACGATGGTCCAACCTTCCTATTTCCCTTTGGGGTAGGATTAATATTATTAAAATGAATGTCCTCCCCCGCATCTTTTAACCCCTCAACTTACTAGGCCTCTGGCTGCCTATTTCTTACTTGCAACAGTTTCATGCGATGTTGTCGAACTTTATCTGGCGAGGAAAGGGAGTTCGACGCTCATTCCTCAAACTATCCCTTCCTAGAGACATAGGTGGTCTCCGGCTTCCCAACCTTTTGCTGTATGGCTGGGCTGCTCACCTTGCCAAACTAGGGAGGTGGTTCCCTACTGACCCTGGCCCCTCTTCCCCGATCTGGCTTCAAATTGAGAAGTCGATTCTTTCGGAATCTAGATTGGATCCCTATGCAATTTTCTACACTCCCACCTCCGTACTTTCGCAGTGGATAACTGACCATACAGTTCTCACATCCCTTAAGTCCCTTTTCCAATGTCTACACTTTCTAAAAATCTCTCCGAAAATGGACCTGGGTCAACCTGTCATCCTTAACCCCAACATCAAGTTGGACAACTCGATGATTACTCCTGAGTGGCTTCCACAAATTAAAGAAACAATTTAGAACACTTTATGGCCAAGGATCCTCCTTTTTCCTCGGACATGCTTGATAAGCTTGGTATTCCTAATACTAAGATCTTTAAAGTATATCAATTGAGGCACCTCATTCGGAGAAGTTCGGTACTCAGTTCAGAGAGCCTGTAGTCCACCCTTTCTTTCTCAAATCTTAACCCTTGCTTCTAAACCACATTCCATTTCGCTAATATATTCCTTCCTCTTGAATTACAAATTCCCAGAACCTGCTGCAGGCTCTAATATTTGGTCCTCCTTACTCCCTGGTTCCACCCTAAATTGGCCTCACATCTGGAGGACCTGCACAGATATCACACTCAGGATAGGTTTGATTTACCCAATACTATATTGTGAACAATATGTATTACACCCCTAAAACTTTTCCAGCTCAAAAGCTTCCCTCCCCTTTGCTCCAGGTGCTCACATAGTGAAGGGAACTCTCTACGATTTTCTGGTACTGTAATAAGGTTGTCCTCTGTGGTCTTCTATCCGGGACAATTTGGATCCCTTACTAGGTCTCTCGAACCTTTTCACTCCTGAAATTTGCATTCTAGGTGATTACGCTAACATAAACTGTTTGAGCACGCTATCACACATTAATCTGGTGTCTATTGTGGTTAAGAAATTGGTTCTTAGACATTGGACTGACCAGTTGACCCTGTCCTATTCTGAATGGTTGACTGAGCTTTCTGCCTATCTTAACACTGAAAGATTGGTAGCCAGCTCGCTAAGTCGTATGGACCTATTTCATAAAAAATGGGGTAAATTATATGCGAGTACTTGCACCAATGATCTCCTGGCCTCCTCCCTGACGCCTACACAATAGTTTTCCTTGTTCCTCTTATCCTTGTTACCTACATTCCTTGCTTTGGAAGGCAAGATTATTTTTGAGGTGTTGCTACATTTAATAACCAGCTTAGCTACATGGTTGTTTGGCACACTTCGCTGGGTGGGGGAGGAGAGTTTGGATTTGGTAGGGGGATGGGGCGTTGGGAGGGAGAGGTGGGGTGGTGGGGAGGTGTGGGGGTTGGGTTGGGGGCAGTGGGGGTTGTTGGTTTTAATGTTATACCATGTATGGATGACTGACTTAATTTAGATCTTGACTTTGTTATATTTGTTGTTTTGTAAAATCAATAAACTTGAATTTCAAAAACGTGTGGTCCCACATTGTATAAGTATACAAAAAACCACAACAGGGTATGCATTAAAGGATTTGTGGTACACATCCCAGGGATATGAGGCACTAGGCTGAAGGTCAAGCATCCTTATGCCTCTGTGAAGTGCATAGAAACATAGAAACATAGAAGTTGACGGCAGATAAGGACCGCAAGGCCCATCCAGTCTGCCCATTTCTTTTTCTACCTTATAAATGTGCCATCGGCCTTTGCTCTGTCAGTGACCTATCTATTCATAGTCATTTGTATTGCTCCCTTATGCCTATCCCATGCCTGTTTGAAGCCCTGCACTGTATTCATAGCCACCACTTCTTGTGGAAAGCCATTCCATGCATCCACCACCCTTTCTGTGAAAAAGAATTTCCTCACATTCCCCCTTAATCGGCCTCCTCTAATCTCATGCTGTGTCCTCTTGTCCTGCTATTTTTCTTATATTTAAACATGTTAGACTCTTTCACCTTGTTTATGCCCTTAAGGTGTTTGAATGCCTCAATCATATCACCTCTCTCCCTCCTTTGCTCAAGGTATACATATTGAGCTCAGTTAATCTGTCCTCATATGTCTTCTGAAGCAGTCCCTGCACCATTTGGTTGCCCTTCTCTGGACTGCCTCAATTTAGTTAATGTCCTTGTGAAGGTGTGGCCTCCAATACTGCACAGTACTCCAGATGGGGCCTAACCAGTGTCTTGTACAGAGGATTATTACCTCCTCTTACGACTTGTGATACCCTACTAATACACCCTAACACCCCCTAGCCTTACCTACTGCTTTAGAGGTCTGCTTGGATGATTTTAGGTCATCAGTGATGATGATGCCCAAGTCTCTTTCTTCCTTTGTGACTGCTAGCAACTCCTCCCAGCCTATAGGTAGCTTCAGGGTTTCTCTTCCCTATGTGCATGATTTTGCACTTCTTTGCATTAAATCCCAGTTGCCACTCTTCTGACCATTCTGCTAGTTTATCCAGATCTCTTCTCATTCTGCCCACCCCATCTGGATCATCTACTCTGTTGCAGATCTTGGTGTCATCTGCAAACAGACAAGCCTTACCTCTAGTCCATCTGCAAGGTCACTAATGAAGATGTTGAAGAGGACTGCCCCAGGACTGATCCCTGAGGTACCCCACTTGTGACTTGCATCTCTTCTGACTGTATACCATTTACCACCACTCTCTGTTTTCTGCCCGTCAACCAGTTTGCCACCCAGTTGACCAACTTCTGACCCACCCGAGCCTACCCAGCTTATTTATCAATCTTCTGTGTGGAACAGTGTCAAAAGCTTTGCTGAAGTCAAGGTAGGCAACATCAACTGCTCCCCCTTGGTCCACCACTCTGGTTACCCAGTCAAAGAAATCTATGAGATTAGTTTGACAGGACCTTCCTTTGTAAACCCATGCTGTCTTGGATCCTGTGCCCTATGGATTCCAGGTGTTGCACTATCCTTTCCTTAAGGAGTGCCTCCATAATCTTGCCCACTACTGAGGTAAGACTGACCGATCTGTAGTTCCCCGCCTCCTCCCTGCTACCACTCTTGTGGAGCGGGATCACATAAACCCTTCTCCAGTCTTCTGGGACCTCTCCTGTGCTCAGAGACTCACTAAACAATTCTGCTAATGGCTCTGCTAGTTCCTCCTTTAGCTCCTTAAGTACCCTGGGATGTATGCCATCAGGTCCCATTGCCTTATCCACCCTGAGCTGTAGCTCTTGTAGGACCCTTTCTTTTGTGAAGGGAGTAGTGCTCACCTCCCTCCCCTGTGTCCATGATGCTGAGCTGTGGCCCTGCCCTACCTTCTCTTCAGTAAATACTGAGCAAAAGTATCTATTTAGGATAGATGCCTTTACAGGGTCCTCTCCTCACATGCTCCCTTTTCTCCATTAAGCTTAATACCCCCTCTGGACTTTCTCCTTTCACTAATGTATCTATAGAAAGTCTTGTCACCTTCTTTTACTGTTCGTGCTAGTGTTTCCTCAGTTTGGGACTTTGCCTGCCTTGCGCTTACCTGCTTCCCTTAGGCAGTTTGGTATGCCTCCCTAGTTAGCATCAATTCAATACTTCACTGCCATTCTATTATGCATCTCTAACTCCTGCACTACCAACGCCAGTGAAACAACATTCAAGCATTGACACATGCTTGTTATGTGTGACCTGTACCCTCCCAGATGCAGTGCAGACACTTCCAGAACACAGTAACATATCTATACCACTCCTACCTAGAGACCCCTTGACTAAATAAAACATCCTTATGACCCTCCCATCTGCATACATTGAACCCTATAACAAACATCTGCACACACCTCCCATCTGCAATCCCTCAGATCTCAGTAAACATTTCCATAAAACATAAATTCCTGCACCACTGTTAATTGGACTGCTGCTCACTGATAACCATCTATTTCCTATCTACAGACTATACATTATCACCCAGCCCAGTAAATAAATCCTGGAAACAACCACCTCCCATCTGCTTTACCCCATTCTTGAAAATTATACCTCTTTCTTTTCTCTCTGATTAGCATGATTGCTACCTCCTTGACAGCAGCAACTCCCTAAAAACATTTAATAACACAAGAACTATCAGCCTAATATACCGTAACTTCCAGACCCCACACATCCCAGTCCACCACAAAATGATCTGTTCAAACCTCCTTCCAATCCACATCAAAGATATCAATCTGCTTTCTGCTCCCCCACACTGATTTCAGACATACCTAACAAACCTCTTAAAATTACATTTAAAGACTGAGACATTTCCAGAAAATACCTCCTGACTGGATCTGACCATCTGATCTATGATTTTACCTTTTCTCAAGTCACATCTTGCTCCAACACTTTTCACAGTGCCACCATGTACCACCACATCCTTTGGCAGTTAAGCAGTTTATCGCCTCCCATGGTGCAGGCACCTCCTTCCATCCTCCCTAGCCCCATCACCCTGGCAGCCCTAGGGACTTGCTTGTCGGTGATTCCCCAGCTTACTCCCCATGGTGAGGTCAATCAGGCAGCACCATACCAACTAAATAGATCTGGTGCACAATGCTTCCCATTGCTTGCCCCCTCCCCATTGTGGAGACTGACGGTGGGTGCCTGACCGCTGACAGAAATGGATGTGGTGCTGGAGAGAGGCCCTGCAGCCAGTGCAGAGCCATGAGGTGATGATGTCATCACACACTATACCAACCATTTTCAAGTTTTCTTGTCCCCAGAGGAACAGAGGTACAATGCTATCCATACATGCCATGCACCTACGTGTGCATGACATTAACTACACCGTCCTCCACCCAAAGTGATGTCCCAAAAAGTCCTCCACCATGACTCCATGAGAGGGCAGTCAAGCACCAAGAACAGCAACCCTTCCTCCCAAGAACAGGAGAGCAGTCCACAGGATGCTCAGTCCTCCCTGTCACCTGGCTGACCTCAACAACCTGAGACTGTTCCTGAACCCGGGTCACTGGTGTGGGAAAAGGTAAGGCACCCAAGGCGCCTCAGCCCTCTTTGCCACTGGGATGGCTGTGCCACCCATCATTGAAGTTCATTCTGTATTTGTAAGCAGTTTTACACATGCACAATACATTACAGAGCACAGCATCACAAATACTTCAATTGCACCACCCCTCTCCCCATGGCAGTGCCTGTGATGGTGGGATTTTAACATTTGAACCTATGGTCTCTTGTTTGCTAGTCTAGTGCCTGCCATAAAATAACATTTTATTCCTTGTTTATCATCTCCTTTTATGAACAAAGTGATCACACATAAATAATAAAAAATCAAACTCTAGAAATATAGGTCCACTGGTGATAGATAATAGTGAAATATCACTTCAAGATAATACAGATGAATTCAACAAATGCTTTTGTTCAGTTTTCAATACTAAAACATATCCATCAATAGTTAATAACATTCCAAAAGATACTTTAAATGAGATAACTAAAAAAGAGATTATGGACAACCTAAACAAACTAAACACAAATAAATCACCTGGTCCAGACAAGTTACATCCTAAGTTATTGAAGGAAATTAAAGAATGGATAATTAACCCACTACATAAACTTTTTAGCATGTCACTAAATACAGGGCATGTCCCAATGGACTGGAAAACTGCAATTGTCACACCTATTTTTAAAATGGGAACTCGATCACAAATTTCAAATTATAGACCCATTAGTTTAACAAGTATAGTAGGTAAAATGTTCGAAACAATATAAAAAACTAGGATTGAAAGTTACCTAAAATAAAAGGATTGAAGACAAATCCCAACAAGGCTTTTTGAAAAACAGATCCTGTCTAACAAGTGGCATGTTTTTTATGAACACATAAAGAAATGTATAGAAGATAATAAAGCTATAGATGTAATTTATCTTGACCTATGTAAAGCATTTGATAAAGTGCCACATGGACTACTAATAGATAAAATGGACAAACTTGGTATTGACAATTGGATCACAAATTGGGTAACTGATTTTCTAAAAATATTACTCAATGTGTTTTAATGTAAAGTCATGTATCAGGCATGAGATTGGTGGCCAGTGGGGTGCCTCAGGGATCGGTCTTGGGACCGATTCTGTTTAACTTATATTATATCAGATATGACATCAAATTTAAACAGTTTAACCATAAAATTTGCCGATGACACTAAACTAACAGCCCAGGTAGATAATAAGGAAGATTACCAAGAACTCGTAAATGACTTAAAAAAAATAGAATTATGGGCTGTAAAAAACTAAATGACATTCAGCAATGAGAAATGCGTTGTTATGCATTTCGGAAAAATAACTCATCATGGTTACACATTAAAAGGACAAATAATAAAACCTGTAAATCAACAAATGACTTAGGTATTATAATAGACTCAGATCTAACATTTCATACATTACAATAACATCATTAATAAAACAAACAGGCTAATAGGATGCATACAAAAGCTTACATCCAGAAATAGAAAATACATTATTCCACTCTATAGGGCCTATGTGAGGCCTTATTTGGATACTACTCCCCTCGTGGAATCCATACCTAAGAAGGGATGTAAATAGAATGGAGGGTGCAGGAGAGATACAAAATGGTGGAGACATATTGACCATGAGCTATGAACAAAGACTGGGCGAATTAAGATGTATTCCTGGAGCGAGAAGAATAAGAGGAGATGTACTTTTTATGCATAAATTATGAGGGAAGGAAGAGATACTAACACTATTAAATCTATCTTATAATAAACATAATTGTAATTTAAGAAGCCACAGATATCAATTATCTCTAACATACCCCAAAAATAATAAAAGGAGATCCTTTTTTGCCCAGAGAATAATAACCTTGTGGAACTCATTACCTAATTCCTTGTTTGATAATAGAGATCACAAAATCTTTAAGCATAAACTCGATTCAATCCTGTTAAAATAAACATGGAAATTACCAGCTGGCTGGAGACATACCAAAATGAGCCTCAGTTTCTGTATGTCTATACCTCTAGTATAAAGTCTAGTACCATGTGTGAAGTGATATAGCCCCTTGATGCCAAGGTAGGTCACATAGGAAATGCACAACAACCGGGTGCATGGGTACAGGTCTGAGAACACCATGGGTGGTCACCGTGAAGGGAGGTTGCATCGCTTAGGTACACCATTTGTGCTGACAACAGCCATGCTGCATGCCACATAGCTGCCAGGATGTGTGATGCAGACACACCTGCAGTGTCACTGGGCCACAAAACTGGGCACTGGCACATGTGTGCTGTGACCCAGCACACATGGGCCAGCACAAGGGCCCATGCCATGCACTGTACACATGCTGGGGCAGATGCCACATGCAGGACAGAGGGAAGGGGCAGGAGGGAGCTGCACCCTGGTCGAATGCCTGCAGGGTGACATGCCATGGTATGCAAGTGTGCCATGCACAGACAACGGCATATACCGACCGATGGCCTATGGCGGTGCATGCATGCATGGGGCCACCATGCGGCCCACTGGGGCTGGAGGTTGCACCTGGCCTGTACACTGTTCAGGCAATGACTGTCCCTGCTATGGCAATGGAGTGACAGTGGACCCAGGGTGTGGAGGACAAGCATGGCCGACAAGTACCTGCAGGCACCTGTCATGTGCCACAGCAGTGGTACTGTTGGTGTCAGTAGTGGGACAGGGTGTAGTGCATATCCCATCAGAGACAATGCAGGGATGAAGGTGCCTGTGATCATGCAGGCACAGCTGTGGCCCTGTACCAATACATGGCTGAGAAGAGTCGACTGCACCCATGTGTGTAGTCCCCAAAACCGCCATAGCCCACCCCTGGGCATGCTGAGCTCCACATGCCATGGTGGCATACAACTGTCAGTGGCAGCACTGTACATGGGATGGCCACCACAGTGGCGGCAGCTGAGGCTGGGTACCAGCGCAGCACACACGGTGCACATGATGTGTGGGACAGGGACGTGAGTGGGGGCCCATGGGCACTGAGGGATAAGCTGACAGGCAGCACTGTCATGAACACTGTATCAGCATGATGCAACAATGCCGTGTAACATTGTTCTGCAGCAAGCCGAACATGTCACAGGTACATGGGGTGGAGACTAGTATGCCCAGACATGTGACACTGACGGTATGCCATGTGGGAAGGGTGTGCAGACCACATAAGGGCACAAACTGAACAAGACTGTAGGGACATGTAGGCCTAAATGGCTGCCCTGGGGCAGGGGGGTTGCAAGACCATGATGGTGGAACTCTGGGGGCTTACAATGACCAGGGTTGGTAGGTGAGAGTGATAGACACATGTGGAGATGTCCCAAGTGGGCAGTTGACTTGCCAGGGAAGTCATGGACCACAGGGATCCTCTGCCAGCACAATGTACTGTACAGAAAGGTACGCGCACACAGCGGCTGCATATGTGAATGGGGGGACAACAGGGACCAGATAGTGGGTCCCTGGATGGACAGAGTGGGTGGAAGGAGTGGGTGGGAATGCAGGCACTGACAGCTAAACAGCAGCACAGTAGACATGCAGGGGACAGGTGGAGTGGGACCTGTGGGAGGAGGCCTGTGGTTGGAATGGGTGACAGACCTCAGGTGTACAGGGACTGGTTTGGACACACATGGAGGTCACCAGCAGCCTACAAGGCAGCAGGGGTAGATGGTAGTCACACCAGGGTGAAGATGCAGCTGCCCAGGATACTGGCAGGGCAACTGGGTGACCCGTGCAGGTATCCACTGGATATAGGATGCACCACACAGGATTGGTGGATGGGCCATGTGGCATACACACACACCAGTGTCCCACAGGATGGTCCAGGGAACCACAGGCAAGCATGCAACATGGCAGTCATGAGCATGGCATGAGGACATATCTGACAGAGAGGTCTGTGAACATTTGGTAGGACAGTGGCCTACACTCTGGGCAGCGGCACATGCATGCCAGACCAACCACATGGTGTGGTACAAGTGGGCACACTGGGGACTGGCCAAGACCCATGTGGTGTATGCCCTGTATCTGCTGGTCAGCATCCTGGATGGCCCAATGACTGCTGTGGGGCAGTGCTGACTGACATGCTCCATGGGGGAGTGCCGCATGGTTGGTAGCATACATCATACTGTTCCCAGGGTCAGCAGATGTGTGTGGAGGTGGGTGTCGCCGCCCAACCCTGATGGCAATAGGGGGCAGGGTCACACTGGTATCAGTGCTGTGAGCGGTGTTCCTTGTGCATCACAGAGTTGCTATCCACATGGGGGTTGCCATCTGTGTGCAGATAGCACAGACATGGTGGTGGCCGATGGCATAGAGGGCTGTCGGTGGCTGCAGGACAACATGGCTACAGTGCATCAGTGGTAGTGTCATGATGAATAGTGCCCCTGTCTGGGGGTCCCTATACCAAGCTGTGTGTGCAAGACAGCAGTGGTGGGATGGTCATCTGGGAGGCATGTACACAGCATGCTCAGGGAAAGAATGAGCTATGTGTACACATACAACTGGGGGCATGTACCACACTGTACACAGTCGGACAGTGGCTGTATGGGCTGACATGCCACCGGGGTGTATAGCATGGGAACCATCCCCCCTGGGGTGTCATGCTACAGCCCCCTGGAACTGTGCCACCAGTCATACCACGGATGGTGACTGTGTGCAGTAGTGGCACATGCCACACAGTATGGACCTATGAGTGGTGGAGTGGGTGTGGCCCCAACACACACTGCACAGTCAGGGACGGGGGGGCATGCTGGACAAGGAAAGGTAGGGGTGGTACCCAAAACCCCCCCCAATGAGGCGGAGGATAGGGTGGATCACAATGACGGCCACATATGTGTAGAATGGACTGCTAGGACACAGACAAAGGGGTCTCCAGGCCCCATTAGAGGGTGTGTTCTGAGAGGGCATGATCTGTGATGTGTGCAAAGTGGTACTATGGGGAGGTGAGGGGACATATGCAGGGCAATGGGGGGATGGGTAGAACACTGTACCACAGGTGGTGGTGGTGGACTGGAAGACCACAGTCTGTGTACGGGGTGCTGGGAGCAGGTGTGGGGGGGATACTATGGAGGGCAGGTGCAGGGAGGAGGGCTGTGCCATGTTGGGACAGCAGCACAATGGGGCATGTACTGTTGATGGGGGGGGCCATACGCCACTGTGTGTCTGTCTGATTGTCGCTGTGTCCCTCCAAGAGGAGCATGGCCGACACAGCCCAGGACAGGGATGGATGACAGTGGACCAGTTGGCACTGCAGTACATGGTGCAGTCACATAGTTAGTGGACATGTGGCTTCTCAATGGCATGGTACTACACATGTGCTCCTTATCCAAACAGGTGGACAGCACAACAGCAGGATGGGGATGATGCCAGACTCACGCAGGCATGCAGCATGTTCCAAGCCATGGATCTGCTGTAGTTTTTGACAGAGGAAATTTACTTTCACAGCAAGTAGCAGTCTAGGACTAGGTTTTCTTACTAATTAAGAAAATGATAGATGGCATCCTTAAAATGGCAGAAAAGGGAGATATTGTTGATGGGGACCTGAATATGCCAGAGGTTAACTAGAGTACCTTTGCTGCAGGCACATCCAAGAGCAGAGTCATTCTTGATGCCCTACAGGGGGCATGCCTCAGACAGCTAGTGTTGGAACCCACTCGGGAGAGAGCAATCTTAGACCTGGTACTCTCAAATGAGGAAGGAGACAGGATCTCAGATTTAGAAGTGGGTAGTCATCTAGGAACAAGTGACCACCAAACAGTGTAGTTCACAATAAATACAGCCATAGAGTCAAGCCATGCAAAACCAAAAGTATTGGACTTTAGGAAGGCTGACTTTGGGAAAATGAGAGAATTACTCACAAAGCACTAGCAAGCGGGCAGAAGGAGGGTGGAGGAACAATGAGGAATAATCAAGACAGCCATTGCAGAGGCAACAAGCCTTTGTGTGAAGCAAATCAACAAAACAAAATGAAGGAAAAAAACATTATGGTTCTCAAAAGAGGTGGCAGGGACGGTTAAGGAGAAAAGGATAGCATTCAGGAAATATAAGAAAACACAGAAGAAGCAGGACAGAGAACTTTATCAGTTAAAGCAGAAGGAGGAAGGAAGGGCACTCAGAATAGCAAAGGCACAAACTGAGGAAAAGGTAGCCAACTCTGTCAAGAAGGGGGATAAAACCTTTTATAGGTACAGGGGAGGGATACAGAGACTTAATAAAAGGGAGGGAATGTAGGCAGAGGGTGACAGTGAAAAAGCAGGGATACTGAACGAATATTTCTGTTCAGTATTCACAACAGAAGAGGAGGGGGTGGTACCTAATCAAACAAGAGAGAAAATCTGAATAAGGATCGATACCAGTCCATTCTGAAAAGCGGTTTGAAAGAACTCTTGAAACTGAGGGTGGACAAAGCAATGGGCCTGATGGGATTCACCCAAGAATTCTAAAAGAACTAAGGGTAGAACTAGTAACACCACTGACAACTCTCTTTAAGAAATCATGGGAGAATGTGGTGGTACCTGAGGACTGGAGGAGGGCAAATGTGATTCCACTTCACAAAAGTGGGAGCAGGGCCGAGGCAGGGAACTACAGACCAGTTAGTTTGACTTCAGTGGTAGGGAAAATGATGGAATAACTTCTGAAGGAAAGAACTGCTGAGTACCTAGAGGCCAGTGGGGCACAGGACTCAAGGCAGCATGGTTTCACAGCAGGAAGGTCATGTCAGACGAACCAAATAGATTTCTTTGACTGGGTGACCAAAGTAGTAGACCAGGAAGGGGCTGTGGATATGGCCTACCTAGATTTTAGCAAGGCATTTGACACAGTCTCACACAAAAGATTAATATACAAGTTAGCCAGCCTTGGAGTGGGTCCCAAGGTGGTAGCCTGGATAAAAATCTGGCTGGACAACAGGATGCAAAGGGTAATAGTAAACGGAATCCACAGTGAAGAAAAGATGGTAACTAGCGGGGCACCTCAGGGTTCGGTACTGGAACCAGTCCTCTTTAATGTCTTTATAAGTGACATTGGAGAGCACCTGGAAGGAAATGTATGTCTCTTTGCAGATGACACAAAGATCTGCAACCGGGTTGATACACAAGGTGGGGTGGAAAGAATGAAAAGGGACTTGGCAAGGTTGGAGGAATGGTCAAATATGTGGCAGCTCAGATTCAATGCAAAGAGGTGCAAGGTAATGCATCTGGAAACAAAAACCCAGGGAAGAGTACACAATGAGGTGAGTTAACAACAACAAAAATCAAGAGAGACCTAGGAGTAATTATATCAGATGACCTAAGGTGGGCAAGCAATGTGAGAAGGCAGTAAGGAGGGCTGAGGATATTGGGATGCAGAGGGAGAGGCATCAACAGTAGAAAACAGGAAGTTGTTATCCCTCTGTACAGACAATTAGTGAGACCCCATCTGGAGTACCGCGTGCAATTCTGGAGACCCCATCTCTGCAAAGACATAGACAGAGTGGAAACTGTTCAGAGAGGGCAACCAAATGGTGCAGGTTCTGCCAGAAGACATATGAGGAGACTAAGCAAGCTTAATATTATCCCTTGAGTAAAGGAGGAGATGGGGGACATGATAGAAACTCCAAGTATCTGAAGGAATTAACAAAGTACAAGAGGGTAGTATCATTCAGAAAAGAGATGTGCAAGAACAAGGGGGCACAATTCGAAGATAGAGGGGGGATGGCTCAGAGGTAATGTTAGAAAGTATTTTTTCACAGAGAGGGTTGTGGACCCTCGGAGCAGCCTTCCTGAGGAGGTTGTGGATTCAGAAACAGTGGGAGAATTCAAGAATAGATGGGACAGACATAAGGCAAATCTAGTGGGGGGGTAAGAGGAAGTAAGCTGTTGATTAACCAGAATCTGCAGCTTATCCATCAGGTAGGGAAATGGGCAGATTGGGTGGGCCAAGCTGTCCTTATCTGCCATGAAATTCAATGTTTCTATGTTTCTATAAGAGGGCAGAGGCACAGGGTGCAGGTCCGGTCCAGAACTGACTGCATAGGTGTGCGCCCCTTACCGACAGACATTGAGCAATCCGAGTGGCGACAGTGAAGGCCAGGAGGAGGAGCCAGCAGCTGTGGACAACAACATGGACACTGCACCAGGGCACCATGTGCCTGACACTGATAATGCCAGTGATACAATGGACACACATGACACACCACAACAAATGGATGCTGGCCAGGGCACAGTAGGGGGCAATGCCCATCAGGGTGTGGACACAGAGGGTGCTGGTGAGGGGGCAGCAGTTTTAGGTGTGCAGGTGGGTGTGGAGCCTGTAGCGCAAAGGCAGCAGCCAGAGGGCTGCTCAGGAATGCTGAGACCTGGAAGATGTGCCTGCCATAGCAGGCCAACAGGAGAGGATAGGGCTGTCAGTGGCATATGTGGTGCAGGACGAACAGGCTGCAGGTGTGGAGTCTGCAATGGGTGCAGGGGAGGAGGGTGGTGCAGGCAGGGCTCAGTCTGTGCAGCCCTGTGGTGTGGAGGCCCAACAGAGGGTGATGGTGGAGGGTGTGGAACAGCAGGCTCCAGGCACCACTGCATAGCAGAATGCAGCATTACAGGTACTGCAGGGCCACAGAGTGGAATGTATGTGTCATGTGGAGGGCCTACATGGTGCACTGCGTGCAATGATGGCTGCTGTGCGACAGCTCCTGACACCGTAGTGTGGGTGCTATACCAGCACTTAACACACACTCCTGTGCCACGTGCTGCAGAGCGGGTCACACTGTTGGTGTGCAGCACATCCCACTGTGACTGTCAGACAGTCTCAACACCGCCATATGATCCTCTATGGTAGTTCCCTGGCCATTGCTGCATAACAGCCCTGAGCTATGCATGTTGCAGAGTTCAGTTGTACTCATCAGGGTTGTACATTAGGCGTGGTACCTGCGTAGTGTTCATACAGTGATACATTTTAAATGTTAACGCTTCACATGGTTTTAGTCTCCTTCAGGCAGGCATTGCACATGTGTTTGTATTCCTGGTACCGATGTACATATCATGCACGTGTGTCTGTTCATGCACACTCTTAATACCCAAACCCAGTAGTTTCAATAAGCCATTGTTGCATGATCACTCTCTGTGCAGTACATTGTGCTGTCAGGGTAGCATTACTGCTGCAGTGGTGCCCAGGTGTACCATGGTAGGGTATGGTCATGGCCTATGTGGCGGTGCCCATGTATGGGCCTCGACAACTGTAGGTGTGTGCCATGGCCTGTGGAGGTGCTGTGATGTGCATGGCAGTCTAGGCTGCCACTACACATGTCCCCATGTGTACCTGTGCTGCACATGTGTGATGTTGTGCCCCCACACAGCTGGCCTACAGTACAGGCATCCAGTCCATCCATGGGGTACATTTTCCAGGACCCATGTGCCTGCAATGGAACACTGTCATAGATCAGGGCCCGCCAACACATGCGTTGTTGTCAGGTGCAGCCCTGCTGCCGCCTGTGCACTGCGACGTTGTCTGTGGTTGTCTGTGCCCAGCACTGGTCTGCCATCACCAGATGAGCTGCAAGACAGTCACTCTCTGAGTCGCTGTGTCACTGGTGTGTTGCAGGCGTGGACATACATACCATAGGGTACCACTGGCAGCCATGCTCCTCCCTGTCTGTGGCATGGACATCTGCATACCAGTGGCCCCGACATATGCCACCTGTTGATGGCCCAAACTCCTGTTCAGGCTATACTGTGCCAACGGCAGTGCCCACAGCTGGTGTAGCTAGCATGGTGTGTATGAAGCATAACATGTGCCAAGCATGTCTCTTATCCCACCACTAGATGGCGCCTGTGTACAGTGGTTATCATCTTGTGTATGCTCATAAGTGCAGCAGTGTGAAAGGGTTGAGGACAGTGGACCTGCTCATGGTGGGATATGGGTGTGGTGGGAAGTTCCACAGCCACAGGTGGGCTTGACAGGGTTGTGGTACAGTGTGTTGCATGGGGACACATAGGCATGCATACTGCCCATCACAGGTGTACATGCCATGTATATGTCTGACCCTGTGGGCCTTACAGCCACATGGGGGGTGGGGGGCAAACCACCCTGTGTAGGCCTTGCATGTCACCATGATAACCATGATCAGTGTAGCTGCAACAACATGTGTGGTGTGTGCATGGCATGCATTTGATCAGTACTGTGTGTGTGGCCTGCCATGTCCTGTCACTATCAGCGTAACCATGCATGCCTCTACAGCCCCTCTTAGGCATGGTATATGGTGATGGGTGCACCCTCAGTGCAGTGGCAGAAGTGATGGTCACAATGATACATACCGGGGTGTGGTGCATCATGGGAAATGACCACATCTCAGATGCATGTGACAGTCAGACTGTGAACTTGTGCCCCACTATGCACCTGTGACATGTTGATGTCTCATGATATGCCACACCCTGATGTCTAGTACTGCACGCTGTACATTGTTGTGTGCCACACCTGTACTGTCATTGAACAGCCCTTGTCGCATGACTGTGTGTACATCGTGTGGCACACATGCCTGAGGTATGTCATGCAGTATGGACATCCGATACGATGCATTCACTGTGTCCATGGCTCACTGTTGGATCACCACTGAGCAGGTATGAGTCTGTGTTCGTGGGGGTGCCGACCTCCTGAATGGTGTGGTCACTCCAGTTGCACCATGTGACACACCACACAGTGCATTCTGTACATAGCACATCTGTACCCACCACCCTGTTGTGCCTTCCTGTCGAACACTGCATTACATCACAGCCGGACTGTCATTGTATGCATGCCCATGATGGCTGTCTGGCCCCATCCTAGTACCCCGCCGTGCTGCAGACAACCATGCAGCATTGTAAGGATGTATCACAGTATGACACAGCGGTATTTGGTCCATCATGCTTTATTTACACATCACAACAGCAGCCCTGACATTGTCATCAGCTATTCAGTTCCACAGCTAACAGTGTGCGCATGGGTGTTGACTACCATCATCACGTACAAGTCGCATTGCACTATTCCTTCTGCTGTTCATGTAGCACATGGTACAACATCAGACCCACCCTTATAACACTGTGTACCCACATACCCACTGTGGCTGACTCATCCTGACCACGAGACACACCTATCCCTGTTCTCATACCCCTTAACATGTGGTTGCCATAGTGCCCATTCACTGTGTCAACTGTGTGCATGTCTAGATCATGTGGGGGAGGTCCTTCATGACCTGCCACACTGCCATGTGATGTCCTTGGGGTCTGCTGCTCTTGCTGTGGTGGTGCCATTGGCTGTGTGCCATCTGTGTTGCCTGGCCCACCAGTGTGTGTGTCAGCTGCCCCTGCCAACCACCCCTCACCTAGTGTCTGCACAGTGCTCCCTCCCCCCTCACCAGGGGTCTGCACTCTTCTCTGTTGCCCTGTCTCCCTCTTGTATGCCACTGCTGCTGGTGAGTTGTCACACGACGCTGTTCCTTGACCTGTTGGTACTGTTCTCCAGGCACCACCCAGTGTCTGGCTGGCATGACCATAGGGGCTGTGTGTTTGTACTGCTGTTGCTGGCACACACAGTGGCACTTGTGCTTGGCATGGTGTGCTCTGCTGGTTGTGGTGTGCCTTCAACAGCATCTGTCTGTGTGCCCTGGTTCATATGCCTGTGTTGGTGGTCCTGTATCCTGTGTCATAGCGCCTTTCCTTTTTTTTTAATTCAATATGCTTTATTGTAACACCCCAATGCAACAATGACACACATAGTAAAGAAGGTCTCATTATTACAACATCACTTAGTATTAAAACTTGCACCTCATACATTTTCAGCATTACATACTTTTCTAGGTATCTTAAAACACACTACCCTAACCCCTCCACCCAAACCCGGCGTTGAGATCTAAATAAAATAGGAGTAGTGAAAATATAAAATCCACCAGGCGCTGATTGTTTTATTTCTTAGACACAGCCCAGCCTTTCTAAGGTGCCCATACTGTGAGGAGGCATCTAATGTACCCATTTATTTAGACAATTTTGTAAACTATCATTCATTTTAGCTATGTGTTTCTCCAATTGTAGTGCTAAGAGAATTTCTTTATGCCACTCGAGAACAGATGGGATAGAGTCATCCATCCAAAGTCTCATGATCATCAACTTGGCAACAGCCGATATGATAGCTATATATCTTTTCTGTTGTCTAGTCATCTGCAAAGGAAAGTAGTTAAGTAAACAGGTTTCAGGTACGAAAAGAGACTCTAACTCTAACCGAGGGGCAATCAACATCTGTATATTCTTCCAGAATATCTGAACTTTTGAACATGACCATATCATATGATAAAGATCTCCATAGCCTTCCTTACACCGTTGGCATTGTGAGGAGGGAAGCTTCCCAATCTTGTTTAATTTTGCCGGGGTTTAGTAAAGGTTATGCATGATATTCTATCGTTGCAGTCGAAGACTATCTTGTTTTATTAACTTATATGTATTAGACCAAATCCTTTGCCAATACCTCGGATCATCACTAAGAAATAACTTTTGTACCAGTAGTAACAGGTGCCTTGGGGTAACACAGGATCCAATATTTGAAGTTCTTGATAAACCTTGGAGATAGAATACTGGTGATCCGCTGTTTTAGAAGAAGATAATTGCATTTGGAGAATTCAGTATCCATTGGTTTTGTGAAGCTATCACCACTTGCCTGAACTGCCAGTATTTAAAAGATTCCATTCAGCAGCAGGGATGTTCTGACAGAATTGTAAGTAAGATAAAACTCTACCATGCAAGATAATATCTCCTAACCTGAGCCCTACAAAGGGGCCCAAAATGAGGAGGGATGGGAGGAATTTTGAATTTGCAATTGTGGATTATACAATAAAAGACTGCTCCACAGATTTGTGCCAATCTAACTTTAGAGAGGCTGAAGCTGATGTAAAGCTTTGAGGACCAACCAATAGGGTTTTCTCAGTTCTTTAGAGATTTATTGGAGAAGAATAAATCAAAGCTAAAGTTACAAAATTTTTGAGCAGCTAGGGTTTCTTCAATTGATATTCAGAGGGGTCGGTATGAATCCGAATCTATTGTGCTTAAAGGGCAGACCCAGCATGCCAGCTTACTAAGATGAGCTGCCACGTAATATTTAAAAAAGAAAGGTAGGAAGAGGCCTCCTCATATTTTGGGAACTGTAAGCTTGAAATAGGCTCTTCTGACTCCCTTCCCTTTCCATACAAATTGGTTTAATAATTTTTGTAGGTTGGAGAACCATGATTTAGGCAAGTAGAATCCCAACATAGTCAAGCGATAAAGAATCCGGGGAAATATATTCATTTTAAATGTATGAATTCTAGCCCAATGGGAAAGAGGTAAAACTCCCCATCTCTCTAGGTCACTTTTTATTGTGCTTAATAATTTAGTGAGATTTTCTTTTAACACCTTTGGCAATTCTTTCAAGATTTTGATATCTAAGTAGGTCAGAGACTGAGATTCCCAAGCCAGGCCGTATTCCAAAAATTCAGTCTGCAAACATTTCCCATTTAGTGGGAAAAGTTTAGTTTTAGAAAGATTGAGTTTATAATGAGACACCTTACAGAAGAGCTCAATTTCTTGCAGTAATATTGGAATGTTGACTGCAGGGTTCTCAACATGAAGTAGCAAGTCATCAGCGTAAGTTGAGATAAGGTGTCGGTTATTACCAATTAGAATACCCTGGTTTTTGCATGAAAATAATAATTTTTGAATTAGTGGTTCCAGGTAAAGAATAAATAAAAGAGGGGGAAAGGGGGCAGCCCTGTCTGGTACCGTGATGTAAAGGGAAGGACTCAGACATGACACCATTACACCAGACCTGGGCAGTCGTAGAGAATATAACAACAATCCACTTTATAAAAACCTGGGGAAAACCAAAATGTGTCAACGTAGCGTAAAAGAAAATCCCAGGAAACTCGATCTAATGCTTTCTCTTCATCTAATGCAAGAAGAGCAGCTGGAAAACATGAATTTTGGTGTGATCATTAAGTGGAGTAGTCTACGAGTGGTCACTGGACTCTCTACCAGTCATGAAGCCGACTTGTTCATTGCTAATGAGTTTACCCATAAAGCGGCCCCTAACGGAGTTGCTAGAATTTTTGTCAGTATTTTGATATCAACATTAAGTAGTGGTGGCAAATTGGCCACTCTCTGGATATAGAGGGTCCTTGTCTGATTTAGGAATTAAAGTGATAATTGCCTCAAGAAAATTATTTTCAGAAAAAAACGTGCATGTACCAGGAGTCAAACACTTTTGTTAAAAAGGTGTAAAGTTCTTTACTGAGAGCTTTGTATAAAGTTAGTCGAGAGGCCATCTGGTCCTGGAGATTTGTCAGGGGCAAGTTATGCAATTCCTTGCTTGACCTCCTTTCCTGGATGGGAGATCCAACAGACAGGAGTCATTGTGCAGTAATTTAGGTAAGGTGACCAAATCCAAGAATCTCTCAATGTCCTCTGACATTATTGTTTCTGCTGGCGGAATTGTGTACAGGGTTTGTAAGAATTGCCGAAAAGCTGAACCAATTTCACTTGGATCATTAGTTATAAAATTTCCTTGTTTAATTTGTAGTGCTGATATACATCTTTTGGATTCTATTTGCTTAAGCCTGATAGCAAGTAGCTTACCTGCCCTCTCTCCAGATTCTAAGTATTTGAGTTTAGTCCTCTTTAGAGCCAATTCAGCTTTTTGGAGCATACTGGCGGTATATTGAGCTTGCAGCTTGTGTAATTGAATCAAACCTCCTCTGTTGAATAACATCAACACTATGTTCTATAGCTAAATA
Organism: Neoceratodus forsteri; assembly: GCA_016271365.2. Lineage (NCBI taxonomy): Eukaryota > Metazoa > Chordata > Ceratodontiformes > Ceratodontidae > Neoceratodus > Neoceratodus forsteri. Next base: position 184,300,553 of record JADMNL010000028.1, on the reverse strand, counting down.
GAATCCAGGATATCCTGTGCATGGGCATTACACTTTTTAAGCCTAGTTGTTGCCAGCAATTCATTCTCCCCTTACTGTGCATTTGAAGACTGCCCAAGCTATGTCTATTTTGGCAACCGAGCCCTATGTTCATGCTTAGAAGTGGGAAATAAATAGTTTAAGGTGATTGCAGGTACTTGGATCTTGGAGGTTGGTTATTGAGACACCAGAGAGAGTCTCTTTTTGTCCCCGCTCCAAGCAAGTAAGTGAAATAAACAGGGGAGTGATCCGATATTACACGGGTGTGGATACCTGCGTCAATAATATTTGGCAAAATATGTGAACTAAGAAATAGTCAATTCTCGACCAGGTTTGATGTGGGGCAGAGAAAAAGGAATATTGTCAAGAATTCGTGTTTAAAACCCTCCACACATCTATCAAGCCTGCACCTTCCATAAGCTCCTTAAGTGCCCTTTGGGCTGGTGATAGGCCTGCTCTTTTATTGTCAGACCTGTCTAGCTGTAATTGGGGCATGATGTTCCAATCCCCTCCTAGTAAAATTGTTTGGGATGAATTAGTTAGTACCAATGGCAGCAGATGTGTGAAAAAACGAGGTGAATCAAATTGGGATATAAATAGAACCCAACAGTATTTGTTGTTGTGACAAGGGTCCTCATAACGCCTTTCCATGTCCACTGCAGGGCTGCCACCATTGTCCTGTGTTGCCTTGACATGTGGTTGCCTGTTCAATGGCATGTGTTGCCCTGTCCATGAATCTCGCCTTGTTCGCAGGTGGACTGCACCATGCAATGCCACGACAACGTCCGCCAGGGTGATGGTTGTATCCCAGTCAGCGGCCTCTATTGCATGTGTTATGGTGGGGCTTATGGCCTGTAATGTGTGTTGTGCCTCAATGCAGTGCCATATGTTCCTCTGCTCACCTGTCTCTCTCTCTCTCTCTCTCTCTGGCCCTGGCACACACTCTGGCAGTATGTCTCCAATGGTAGTACTGATGAGTACTGCCCTACATGGTCTGATGCAGCTGCCCCAATTGTGGCCACCAGGTCTGCTATCAGCGATGGACTGAGCTCAGCTGCTACATTGTCCTGTATGCTGTCCGTGTCTTGGCCTATGTCAGCCACTGGTTGTGTCAGGCCCTCCCCATGCTCTGTTACTGTGTCATGGCTTTCACCATGTCCTGCCCCTGTGCTGTCCCCCTGCAGTCCTGCAGCCCGGCTATCCAGGCTCTCCACGGGGCTCCTATGGCATGCTGTGCTGCAGCTGTTGCTACTACTGCTGGTGCTGGTGGTGGTGGTTCTGCTGCTGCTGCTGTCATCATCGTCATCTTCATCGCCAACATCATCCATGGCATGCTGCACCCCCTGCCTCCTCCGTCCACAGTGTTGCCTGCTTGTTGTTGGTCCTGCCTCCTCGGCTGTCATTGTAGTGTGCCCTGTAGGGGAACAGATGTGGTACAGTGACTGCCATATCACAACTATGCTAGTCCCTGCCTCAGTATGCTATGTTGTTGCCACTGTCCTATGCTGGCTATGATCGCTGTCTGCCAGTTGCTACCTGTCTGTACCTGCAGGCTTGCCATGTGTCCTGGTGCTGTTGTCCACTGTTGTGTTGCACGTGCCTGTTTGTTATCCCACCCTCTACCATCCCATGGACATGGGTGTGCTGTCCTGTGCGGTACAATGTCCTTCACAGCGGCAGGTGAGTGTGTGTGTGTGTGTGTGTGTGTGTCTGTGGTCCAGCTGCATACCCACAGTACTGTGTGGCCCCTACACCATTATCCACATGATGTTCATGTTTTTGCCATCATAGGTTACAGATAGGGCCCGCATGCCACATGTACTGCGTTGGCAGGGGCAGCCTGGTGCACTGGTCACCTGTGTGACTGCTCAGGGTTGTACAGCATGCAGGAGGGGGCTGTGTGAGTCTGACCATGGTCTGGCCTGCTGGGTGTGCAGTACATGTTCACAGCTTGTTGCTCAGGTCCCTAGCCATTGCTGCCATCCCTCTGCCAGAGCAGTGGATCTGTACAGTGGGCGCTGCTGTGGCATCTGTTGTGCATAGAATGTCTTGCGTTGGTATGGGTCAGCTTGGATATCCGCATACCGTGCACTCACACCATAGATATTAATTGTCAGCTATGCATGACATCACACTTCCATTGGCATGGCTCCCTTCTACACATGGCATGTAGGCCACTGGCCCAGGCACCTGTGTGTGTCTGCATGTTGCATGTCGTGTGTAGCTCTGCTATGCATTTGTCCAGTACAGTGTCCCTGCTGCTACATGCACCATGTTTGTACACATGTCTGCCCTGGTCATGGGCATGTACACCTGGCTGTCCATGCATGGCTACCATCCTGTTGTTGCTGCTTACAGTGTTTGTGTCCAATGGGGCTACTGTCTGTACCACCATGTCCCCATTGGCATTGTTCCCAGTGACACTGCTACATCACTACCTTGCCTTTCCATTTGTGTGTGCGCACACATGTGCATTACAACATTGCATGTTAGCTATGGTGTGCTCACTTGCCGCCACCTGCAACCCACAACATCTGTGTCTGCCACTTGCAGCTGTGCCTGGCAGTCTGTGTAGTGTGGGTCTTGTGTTCACCACATATGGTGGTCTGCTTGGCTCGCCACATACCGTGTTGTTGCCTGGGCCCACCATCAGCCTACCTGCGTTGTCTCTCCCTCACACCTCCACAGGGGCATGTTGGTTGGGTCTAGGTGTGCCAGGCCAGCATGCTCTGTCCCCTACTGTTGGACCCTCGAGCAAATGCTGTTCGGGTGGTCACCAGCCCACAGTGTGCTGTGCCATTCACACTCAGGTACCTGTCACTGACCACATGCATGTGTCTATGTCCATGTGCTGCTGGATCTGTCCCCCCCACCTCACCTGTGTCTGGTCCCAGTGTGTGTCTCACCTTGTGCTCCAGTTGAACTTTTGCTAGCCCATGCACTGTCATGGCACAGTGTGCCAAATGCATCCCACTGTTGTGCATGTGGCATGCATGATGGTGCCAGTGCTCCATCCTCATCATGCATACCCCCTTTGCACATGTCCTCTAAGCTGCCCTCCTGTACTCCTGTGCCCCATTGCTGTTCACAGGCATTGCCCCTGCACTCTGTTCCCTGGTCTTCTTTTCAGGGGACCTGTGGTCTTACAGTTGCCATTGTGTCACTTGTGTGTGCTCCATGGTACAAGTCCACAGGCCTTCTACCAGGATGTTGCATGGCCATGTTGTACATAGATACATTGTTCCATAGACATGTGATGGCAGACTAGGACTGACATGGCCCACGAGAATCAGCCTATTTGTCCAGCTATCTGCTTGGACCTGCCTCCAACCTTAACACTTCCCTGTGGTTGTCCCATTCCCCTTTGAATCCCTCCACTGTTACTTCTCCAATGACCGCCTCTGGGAGTCTGTTCCACTGTTCCACCACTCTCTCTGTGACATAGTATTTCCTAATGTTACCCTTGAACTGCCACCCTCCAGCTGTAGGCTATGCCCCCTCATCCACTGATTACCCTCCATCTGGAGGATGCTTTCCACTGGCACCATGTCTATGCCCTTCCGGTACTTGCTGGTCTCGATCATTCCCCCCCTCCCTCCTCTGTTCCAGTGAGTACATGTTCAGATCTCTCAACCTTTCTACATAGGCCATATAAAGGGCAGGATAACGCAGTGGTCTAAGGCTCTGAGCTGCAAATTTGGTGACATCCAGCAGACCAGACCTGGGTTTGAATCCCACAGCTTCCACTTGAATACTGTGTGACCCTGAGCAAGTCATTTAACCTCTTTGTGCTCCCAGGTCGCTCCTGTAAAAAAGCTTTCAGCTTAGTGTGCTATACCTGGTTAAACAACTAAATAAAAAAAAAATAGGATGGTGGCATTACCCTTTTACCATAATTGTCGCTCTCCTCTGAACCCGCTCCAGCCTCCCCACATCCTTTTAGAGGTCTGGCCTCCAGGACTGGACTCTACTCCATATTGGTCTAACCAGCTGAGTGTACAGAGGTACTCTGACCTCCTATTTCTACTGGTGATTCCCCATTCTGATGCATCCCAGCATTCCACTCCCCTAGCCACCCCTCCCACTGCCTTTCCGCCTTCAGGTCCCCCAGTACAGTGATGCCTAGGTCCCTTTCTTGTTCCGTTACCTCCAGATCTCTGCCCCATACAGTACCCTGCCCTCCAATTCCTGTAGCCAGGTTACATGGATCTACACATTTCTGCATTGACTGCAGGCTGCCACCTCTTTGACATGTGCCTGATGTGTGCGCCAGCACTGGTGAGTGCTCCCAGGGTGTGGACGGACTGCTGTGCTGGTGCACCCCGGGACACACAGCAGGATGTGGGTGCCCAGCCGCATTAATTCACAGCTGTGCAGGTCATTCCTCTCACTTCTATGGTTCTACACACAGTCACACCACTTATCTGTTGGCTGTCATTTGTGGCAGCCATTCCTTGCTGTGCACACAGTGGCCCTCTATGCTACATCACTGCAGCTGTGCTGTCATGGGTTCATTCCACCATGCCTCCTGCCTACCTGTCACCTCCTGTGTCTTCCACATGGTGCTGTGGTATTCACACTCACATGACCTTTGCTGCTCACAGGTTTACTGCTGTTCCTCATGCTGTTTGTGCTGTTCATGGCCACATATGTCTGACATCATTGCACTGGTATGATAGCGGCATTCTTCATCACTCACTCTATTACCCTTATATGGTTGGTCCTCCTTGGCACTGGTTTCCCCTCACTGATGTTTATCATATCTCTGTTCCTGCTCTTCTGCCTGGGTGTTCATCATTTACTACTCCTATGTGGGGCCCACATATTGTATACACATGTTTGTTTCATTCCTGACAGTGCTACACATTGTGGCCCTTTCTATAGTATGTGCAGGCTGGTGCTCTGTTACTAGGTGCTGCACTGTTGTGGGATCTGGAACCCATGCACCCATGCTGCACCATGGCATGCACTCATATCTTCCTGGGTCTGACATCACATGCTGCTGCCACTCACATTTCAACACCTACCTGTCCCTCTGCATGCTGTGTGTGCAGTCCACTGACTCCATGTACAGTCTGGCTGCTTATGTGGGATGCTATCGATCTCCTCCTGGCTTGTTAGTGGTACCTCTTGGCTCTCTCCTCCACCAGTGGCTGGGGCACTCCTGCAGTTCTCTGCCATCTTCTGTTTTGTCCTGAGCTTCTTATCATTGTAGTGCTTCTGTAGCTCCTGATGGTCCTCTTTGCACATGCCACAGCATTGACATGCCTGGCAATGTCCTCCCACTCTTCTTCCATTTGTCTCTGATGGCCTTACTACCACCTCTGGTACATAGGATGGCCACATGGGCATCTACCTCCTGGATCTGGGTGTTAGTCTCCTTCTGGGTGAAGTTTATTTTCCTCCTCTTCTTGCTCCCATTGCCTTGTGTGTGTTCATCTCTGCCTTGTGCCCTGCTGTGTTTCTTCTTTTCCTTGCCCACATTGCCCTGTGTGGGATCCCCACTACCATGTGGCCCTCTGCTTTTCTCTTTTCTCTTGTCCCTTTTGCCCTGGGGCTCTTGCTTCACGCTTGTTTGTGACTTGTTCCTTCCACCTCCCTCTGTCGGTTGTGGCATCGTTCTGTGCCTGCGTTCTGCATCATGTGTGCCATTTTGCATGCTTTTATAGGTTGCAGCCTGTGACCTTCATCCTTGCAGCTTGCGTAGATGCAATTGCGACTTGTATCTGAATCTGGCGCACTGCCTTGGCTGCAGCATTTCTCTACGCATCTTGCACCATGGCGCGGACTGCGTCATCCTTTCTGAATCCAGCCCATAATGTTAAATAATATTATGGACATGATAGCTATGAACATTTACTCAATATATGCAAAAGTTAAAAACCTATTATTAAACTGGGAAAATGTGTTATTCTCTTTGGGGAGATGAAGTGATATTGTCAACATGGTGATAACGCGTTTTGTGTTGTTTATTATACAGCCCTACAAGGGTCCTTTTTCTTGTTTTTTTTTAAAAGGATTTATTGTAAAGGTCTTTGTTGGGGTGGAGGCTCCCAGAGAATTATCTGCTGCCTTTAGTACTTCTGAAGGAACAAGGTGAACTAGGATACCTTGATCTATTATTATACAGTACTATACAGATCATACTATAACAAATTCCGGTCAGAGCCAAAATGGCTGCTAATGCATTAATCTGACAAGGGATATAGAATTAATGTCTGGACTGGATTGCAGGAAAAGTCACACGTGCACACACACACACACACACACACACACACACACACACACACACACACACACACACACACACACACAGCAATAACCAGGCACTAAGTACTTGCACTAACAATTTAATTATTGATTTGTTTATTAAATTTTCAGTAGCCAGTTTCCTATTGTTAATTTGCTTTTCATAGAATGTGGAGGAGCATAAGCAGCAGTTAAAACATTCACCAAAATAACAAAATGGAAGGCCTAATAAAGTTAGAACATTTGTTCAATCTTTCAAACTTCTCTCTTGGTGTTCAGAAGCAAGACCTCTTTGCTTAAAATAAAGTATTACACAACTAGTTGACTGTAATTAAAATGTCAGTATTTCAGAAAACTTGAAAGTCACTTATGAAGGAGGAGATTACACTATGAGAGGTCCATTTCTCTTTATTTTGCAGGAAGTTTTCTTTAGGTTTAGTAATGATTAAAATTAAGGGCAGAACTTGTGTTTTACTCCAGTGTTCAAAAATGCAGCTAAAGGATAACTGGACAGTTTCCTTTAGCTGCATTAAAACAAAGAAAACTTCCTGCAAAATAAAGAGAAATGGACCTCTCATAATGTCTCTCCTTTCTGCAAAAACAGTATTAAAATATAGAGATGAAGTTGACAAAAAATCTATTTCATGATTGCATGCACATATAAGGGAAGACATTGTTTACACCTTTGAAAGACTGGAATAATTCCTTTATTCAGGAGTTTGCAAACAATTTAAAGACTTGATTTTATTGATCATACAACATCAAGGTCTAATTTGCCATGAAGAGCTGTCAAGGGAGCTTAATAAAGGAGGTATACATTTAGTCCTTTTGGCTGATAATATTATAAAGAACAAATGTAAGAATTATATTATTAAAAAGGGAATGAATATTAATAATGCCTGGGAAATTTATGCTATTTGGAAAAAAAGAAGGAAAATTATCTAGCAAAACTACTGAGTAAAATGTATGCCACTCTTGTCTCTGTCCAGCTGAACCAGAATATCAATAGCAGAATTAAAACAGAAAATAATTTGGTTGCAGAGGCAAATGTTACCTTATCAAAATACAGTGGATGTGATGCAGAAAGAAAACAGACATATTTTTGGCTAAAAAAATCTATTCAATATAAATGACTTTTCAGAGCCCATTCTACAGTCGTGAGACTGAATAGGCTGGAGATCTCACATACAAATAAATGTTGGCATGGGAGTAACGATATTGGTACTATCATTGTTGCAAGTATTGGCCAAAAATAAAGTCATAGTGGACTCAGATTCAAAAAGAATGGGAAAAGCAATAGGCAAATCTGTTTCATAAAATCCCCGGAATTATATATTTAATGACAATTTGGGAATTAATCTTGATCATACCGAATTAAGAATTTTTGGGGGCAACTATGACCACAAATAGCCTGATACTGAAGCTGGAATTCCCAAATCTGGGTAACTTAAATGTAAATAAATGTTTTAATATTTAATAAAGAAGAAGAAAAAGAACACACTATTGACTGAAGAGTTTTATGGATCATGTTTATATGGATTTGGACCCATAGGATATACGCTGTAAAATGTTACAAAGCTTGCACTCCATCTTTTAAAATGGACTAGACTGATCTAGGTTCCTCCTAATATGGACATTGTAAAAGTTTTTATAGCCCCAGTATTCTTGTTTTTTCAATTATGTTTTTAACTCACACACTCTGATGTTTTATTTTTAAGAAGTAAATATAATGAATTGGAGATTTATACCTTGTACAGCAGAGAAAATCAATACAAAACAGTATTGCAAAAAGTTAAAAAGATTGTCTGACTATGTCCAACATTTGTGACAACAAAAAGATGCAAGTGGCAAAAAATAATGCAACCCCCCATTTTCATCCTTTTGCACTACAAATTATGATGTTTTGTCACAAAAAGATGCATCTTTTGAAAGTAGTAGCAGGGTTGCTGGGATGCATTTGGATGGACACAGGTGCAACATGCATTTGTGTCCCCCCTTTTGAAAATCCTGCCCAGTGTTGTTGTTTTTTTTCTGTAGTAATAAAATGATAACAGGTATAAGCAAAGGCCCAGTGAAGATTTTCTCTACTTATTTGAAATTTATTGATCAGGTATGCCCCAGAAGCATCAAATGCCCAATTTCAAGTGGGTCCCAAATAAAATAAAACATAAAAACATAAATAAATTACAAAACATCAAGAAAAAAACATTACTAGAAGACTTACCAACATAGTAATTTTTTTATAACAGACTTAAATACAAAATGGAAATTGAAATGAAATCTCGATGGAAGGGCATTCCATGTTGTCAAACTAATGAGCAAAGTAGCGATTATTGTGACAGTGCATGCTTCTGTGTTTATGCCAGGGATATCAATTATTTAAAACCAACAGAAAGTGCCATCATTTTTAGTTCAAAATCAGAGGTTTATTTTATTGGCTAGTTCTGATGGAGAGTAATTCAGGTTATAGAAATCCATTGTTGAAAGCAAAATTTGCCACCTTTTCCTGTTGTACCTTTTGTTCAAGGTTACATATAACCTAGAAATGCTTAAAGTGTTTCTTACCTGTGGAACCTATAGAGGTTAGCATTCTAGCCACAGAGATGGACACCTGGGAACTGTTCTCTCCAGGTATGGCTGCCAGAGGAGTTTGTTTCTGACATCGGTAGTTTGGAATGTATTCTCTCTGACCAGTAAGGAGATACATTATCCCTTCAAGAGCTCTCGGTGGTACATAACAGGAATCATGAATCTGAAAGCCCAAAGTGATGTTTGGTAAAATGTTTGGGGTTTATTAACCTCATCAATTGCAAAGACCATGCTTTAAACCCAAAGATATGACCTTAATTCAAATCTAGAAAAATGAAAGATATTTTCATGTTTACTTTTGTACACCATAGCAGATTTTATTTAGTGTAACCATTTTATATCAGGATGTTTAAGAGTTGTTTTGCTAAGATGAAACAGATTTCTATCAAATCATACCAGTTTTAACTTTGTTAAAGTGAATAACAAAACATAGTCCACCTACTTTTCACAATGTACAATGGTTGGTGGCTCTGTAAAAACATTTTCAGGTGTAGCAGTTTTAAATAGGACTGAAATATTCCTCCAATCAGAATGTCTCCTTTTCCTACATATGCCTTCATATTCCGACTCCTCGGTCTACATGCTACATGTGGGCGTTTAAGACAGAGGCAGAGAGCATCAGCAGAAGAAGAATCCTACATAACATCATTCAATTGATATTAAATTGGTTTTCCATATATATTATGTGTATTGCTGCTAGAGATCCAAAGACGGCATAACACTAGGAAAACACAAGTATACAGCTAAACTGGAAGTGTCACATTTATACATTTGCAAGTTTGAGATTTCTATCTTTCTTTGATGTTTAGGATAAGTACACAATTTTCCACTATGTCCATCTCTATTAGGGCTGCATGGAATTAGCAAGTTCTGATTTCAAGGAATTTTGGTGAAATTTTGTAAAATTCTCTGAAAATATTTTTTTTGAAATCATAGTTTATTGAACTTTTTTTCTGTAATACATACGTGGGACATATATCAACAGAAAAGGGACAGACACACATATATTTTGCAGTGCTAAACATTTGACAATTCAACAAAAAATTAAACAAAAAAAATCAATCTGAAGTTATCCATGCTTAGAAACATTATAAATATCATTTTACAATACAGTAGCAATATCTCAGTGCACTAAGAAATGCAGTGAGGATGGGGGGGAAGGTGTGTGTGTTGGGGGGATGCTTCTTTAATATTTCCAATGTTTTATTTAAGCTAGGTCTGCCAGAATTTCTAAAATATCTTTGTGTTCCTTATCAGCTTTATAATGTAGGAATGGAAGCCATCTACCCACAAATTTATCAACTTGAAGTTTAAAAGTGAGGCATTCCATTTCAAGAATATGCAGGCAGATGGCATACCAGGAATCTAGGGTAGGAAGCACTGGCAATAGCCAGAGTTGAGTTGTGCCTTCTGAGCAGCTGCCACCAAAATATTGTATAAATACCATTGGGCCTTTGATCTTAATGTGGCTGGTGGCAGCTAAAAATCAAGCCTTGGCCCCAGTGGTGGTGAAATTTGAAAATCCAATTCTCTGAAATTTAATGAAATGTCAGAAATATGTTGATTTGGTCATAACTCAGTCATATGCTTAGCTAGAGACATGACAAATTGCCTGATTACTTGTCATTAGGTGTCCTAATGTACTGTATCTACTGGTCTGTACAACTGTGATGAGATGGATGTTTTTGATTTTTGTCATATGTTTTGTTATCAATTTATTTTTGTTATTAGCTTGGTTCATTCCAGGTCATCTCTGGGAAAAAAACATTTATTGCCTAGTGTACTTACCTATTTAATACAAACTAAATAAATAACTATCATGAGATTTGGATAAGTAATTTCAAATTCATAGGGGCTCAAAGTTTGACATTTAATATTTTTGTGGCATTTTCGGAAAATATTTATTTGCAGACTCAACCACCTTCTTGGTACGGTTACAGAAACTACTAAGTATTGAACTATTTGGTTTAGTAAATTTTAAGTTATAGGGATTCATAAGTTTAATAATTAATTATTTGTGAAATTTTGTGAAATCTTTCTAAAGTTTAAAAACTTTCTAAAAATGTTTCTAACTTCCAAGCTTCTACAGGTATAGATCTGAAATGTGGCATGAACGTGTCAATGGAAGCTAAAATCTAACAAAGCTAGAGAAACTTACTTCTCTAGTTTCAATTGTACAGTGGAAATACCACAAATAACTAAATGGCAGCATTTTCTCAAAAAATCATGGTTGTGTAAGAGCCATCTGTCAGTGAGAAGTTAACTGGTCCTGGGAAACCTGCAATACTAGTTTCTAAGCATAGTGTGCCAGCTAAAATACATTAGGAGTTGCCCAGGAGAACATGAAAGCTGGGGAAACATTAAAGATAGGAGCTAAAATATTTTTCCAGGAAAGTATAAGCCAAAAATTAGGAATACCACTTAATCAAGGAAGTAGTATACTGTATCTGCAAAATGTCATATTTTAAGGTGGAAGATAAAATAAAGAATATTAAGCATGAATAAGGAGTTGAACCTTCAGTTGTTTTTACCATGGACATTCGCCTGCTAGAAGAGTTCCTCTGAGTTTTTGTTGGACTGCAAGATACGCAGTGGGCATTGTAGCCTTTGTACATTGTGTGTATGAGGTAATCCCATCATAATTCCACTTGTGGAATTTAACTTTCACAAAACACTTATCACCACTGCATTTGGTTAGCTGAGTATAGCTGTCTATAGCACTGTAATTCCTCCCTGTGTGACTATTTTATCCTCCTTTTTACTCTTAGCTGACCAGATGGACTCAATGGAACTGCTTGTCCTACTGAGATGCTCTTTTTTTTTCTCAGTGACACACTCACTTAAAAAGAGAGCCACTGACTCTTTCCCCTGTCAGACCTAACCCATCGGAATATCTGTAATTACTGCTTCCTGGTGCCCAAGTCATTTTCTTCCCCTGCTAGATCTCTCTGAGTGCCTAAAATGTCCTAAACTTTCAAGTAAATTGGGCTCTCATTGCAGGTAACACTTACTGGGTGTGAATCTTATATGACTTGCTTTGAAGTCAGACTTGTCCTTTTTTGCTTTCTTGCTTCAGCTGGGAGCCTATGGTTCCTGTACTGCCTAGCCTAACTGTCTTTCCCTTGGTGAACTCATGCATTTAACTCCTGCCACTGCTGACCCAGTACACTGGCTGTCTCCCCAACCTCTATCCTTTCATTTAAATTACCTTGACTGCCTGTCGGTTGACAGGAGCAATATCCCCCCCGGTACAAATGCAGCCCACCTGAGGCATGCAGGCATTCCTTGCCCCAGAATGCCCTCTTGCTGGCCAGCAAAAAAAGACCCTTCCCTTTTCAGCAGAATCTTAGCAAAAATTAGCTTGTCTCATTTTTGTCATTATCATTCCTGACATGCCTCAGGACCATGACTGCCTTGAAGAATTTCCCTCAAGAATATACCATTGTCAATCAATGAGCACCTCATGTCATCAGGACTGGTACACCTTACCACAGTATGGACAAGAGTTAGCTTCTTCCTGTAGCTGCACAGCTTAGTTACTGATCACACTCATTTTACCTCTACAGGAGGCAGACAAGTCATCTTACCTGCACTAGCATCATGGTCCTGTAATGTCCTGCCAACCCTCCAGCTCATTGTACAATGGAGTAGCCTATGAACACAACCTTATTACCACTATATCCAGCTATTTACCTTTTCCTCCATGGCAGGTCAGGTGCATGGTTTGTCAAAGTTCATGGCTATGGCTTCCACAAAATTATCACAACAGTCCATTATGTTCACCAAAATTCACAAATTCAACATTAAGTACTTATGTTACTTTGCAGCTGTGGCTATTTGTAACATTGGCATCCTTTAAGAAGAGATTAAGAGGTCGACACACACATACTTCACTTTAGGATCGGTGGACCTGCCAGACTTGGTAACTTTGCATTCTCTAGTTTTAAAATTACAGGGGCTTATCATTTTGAAGTTTACATATTTGTAAAGTTTAATGTAAGAATTTCTGAATATTTGGCTGTGTATAGCTCAGCCCATTTTGATTCAAATAACAGAACATTAAATGCTGACAAAATTTCATAAAATGTTCATGGATATTCCATGGACTCGAATTGTGATTTTACCACAGTTCTGCTGGTGAATGTGTCAATTGTGCACAGCCCTAATCTCTGTATAGTATTAAGGTGTAAAGATTGTGGATGGTATGAGCTTCTTATAATTCACATTTTATCCTAAGAAGGTTCTTAAAGTTTCTTGGTTTCAAACGTCTTTAAAAAACTCACATTTGTATGCATGTGTGTAGTAATCATATGCACATGGAACAGAATTTGTTGTGAGTGGAAGTTCTTTTTTTCTAAATTTTACTATTTTCAGTGATTTAGGAGGGTGGTTTATGTTAACTGTTTCTGGTAATCCTTAATAAACATACAGTGTTATCTACTAAGAATCAACAGTGCTATGGTTTTTGCTGTAGTATTTTGTAGGATACTGCAGGAACTCAATGTATCACTCAAGTAAACTGAATTTTGAAGGTGAGTGATTGATCCTGGCGGTACTGAAAATTGTATATATGCATGCCATTCATACATACTACTGTGGAGATTCACATTACTCACTATGCTCCCTATATGAGTTTCTGATTAACGTTCATATACAAGATACTACACATTCATGGCATACATACATACATACATACATTTCAGATTAAATAATATTATTGACATACCACAAGACTTACTCTCCTTTGAGTTTAGGGTTCATCATCCACTGAATTCTTTTGAGTTACTATAAGTGTTGGTTACTGCATTTATGCTATGCCCTAGAAAGTTCAGAGACAGGTGAGCATGTTTATGGTTTTATAAGGATTGTTGCTGGTTGATGTCAATTATCTTGGAACATTATTCTTTAGAGACAATGCTGCTCTGTAATTTACCTCTAAAAATATCATTTCAAGCACCTGCTTGTTTTCTCATAAATAACTTATTGACAATGCGACAAATAAAGGAGAGCCAAGTCCATATCAATGGACCATTTAAAAATACATATTTATTTTGCAATTAACATAATTTTAAAATAATAATGCTGCCACTTGCAATGACTTTGGCACATGAGAATAAGTGATTACTGCTGCAGTTATTTGACCTGAGTTAATTGTTTGCCACTTATAGACTGGTACCCCATCATGCTCTATAATACTGGTGCTACTCTGGATTATATAGGAACATGCAGTATCAAAGCTTGAGCAGTAATTATTGCATAGCATTAAGAAGACTAAACTAATCATCATATAAATGGCAGCTTATTTGAAAAGCGTAGCACACTTCTCAGAAAAATAAAACACAACTCAATAGTCAGGAATATAATGTGGCCATATTGTCCATAAGGATCTTCTTCCATGAACTGTTTAAAAGCCAGTTGATTTTAGTTATCTGCTCCTCAATACAGTATTGTTTTCTTTAGTTTTCCTTAGTTTATGTTTACTACAGGGATAGGTTACATAGTAATTTAAGGTTGGAAGAGACTCTAGATCCATCATGTCCCCTGCTTCACACCAGGTTTGGACCATTCTTATTGACAATCTGTATACTTCTAAAACTGTCAAGCCAATTATTAGGTCAGTCAATACATTAGCAATAAACCATGACAGGGTATGGGGTTTAGGCATTTAATGCATGCCTGGGATAAGCTGCGAGGCACAAGGCCACAGACCAAGTGTCCTCTCAGCACCCCAGCCATGCATTGAATGCCTACACCCATACCTAGAGTGAGTTCTTGCACTTATAACATGGGTTATGTTTAAACAAGGGAAAATGACAGAAATGGGGTTTCCCTGTTTAAACAACAAAAAGTACTGTATCATAGAAACATAGAAACATAGAAATTGTCAGCAGATAAGGACTGCTAGGCCCATCCAGTCTGCCCATAGGCCCTATACATTGTATGTGGCCATTGACCCTATGTGATCAATGGCTTGTCATCACTCCCTCCCCTCTCAGGCTTCTCTTGTGCCTGTCCCAAGCATGCTTAAACCCCTCCACTATGCTTGCCCCCACTACCTCCTGTGGCAGACTATTCCATGTGTTGACTACCCTTTCTATGTAGAAAAACTTCCTCACATTACCTCTTAATCTACCCCCTCCAATTTCATATTGTGCCCCCTTGTTCTAGTACTTTTTCTACATTGGAAAAGCTCCCCTGCCTGCACCTTATTTATGCCCTTAAGGTACTTGGAAGTTTCAATCATGTCCCCCTGCTGTCTCCTCTCCCCAGTGAGTACATATTGAGGTCCCTTAGTCTCTCCTCATATGTTTTGTGGTGTAAGCCCCTCACCATCTTTGTTGCCCTTCTCTGGATAGTCTGTACCTTATCTATGTCCTTGCATAGGTGTGATCTCCAGAACTGCATGCAGTACTCCAGGTGAGGCCTTACCTATGTTTTATACAATGGCATTACCATCTCCTGCCTCCTGCTAGTAATACCTCTGCCTATGCACCCCAGCATACCACTGGCCCTCCCTGCTGCCTTTGTACACTGCTTTGATACCTTAAGGTCATCAGAGATGATAACCCCTAGGTCCCTTTCCTCCTTGGTGACAGTCAGCTCCTCTCCCCCATCCTGTAGCTCTCCCCAGGGTTCCCTCTACCCAGGTGCATTATCCTGCCACCTTGCAAAATAGTCCTCCCCAAAAAAATGCATAGCTGATTGCTGTTATGCGGTTATCCCCCCGACAGCGACATTTCACCAGCGAGGTCTCCCACAGTGACTACAGCGCCAAGCTGCGGAGGGAAACCCGCTGGAACCTAGCACTGTCTGGCAGGGGCCTGCACCCCAATCAGCTCCGACTGGAGTTGAGAATCCTTAAGTGGGGGTGTGGAGGTGCAGCACCCATGTGGGGGAGGTTGGGGGTGAAGCCCCTCGAAGAAAACAAGAGAACAGAGTGCAAACAAGTAGCTGACTGTAGAATGCAGTTGACCTGCAGGTGTCACTGACGGGGCATTCAACAACTTTTTTGTTGGGTTCTCATCATGGATCCGCTGTTATGTACATAGAAATGTCAGACATACAGTTATGCCATGGTCTGACATTTCTTGTGCATAATATTGAGTCCTACACCTCCTAGGGCATACACTTTGGCCCCCCATTCACATTTCCCATTCTGCTGACCTGCCTTTCTCTCTCTCTCTCTCTCTGTCTCTCTGTCTCTCTCTCTCTCTCTCTGTGTGTACCGCATCTCTCTCTCTCACCTACTTGCTGGTCGGTGGTGGTGGTGGTGGAGCCGGGACCCATCACTCATGGCAACTTGTAGTCTCTGTCTCTCTCTCTCTTTCTACCACTGTCTCGGGTGTTGCAGCTCAACTTCTCTGATATGGTTGGAGCAGGACTGGTATGTGAGCCACAGCCTCAGGACTGGCAGCGATCACCAACAGAGAGAGAGAGAGAGAAAGAGACATACACACAGAAAAAATAACATTGCTGCATGTCGTGCTGCCACTTACTCTGCCTCTCCAGACTCTGGATCACAGACAAAGAGAAGGAATTCTCTTTTCAGTCACTGACTTGTTGTCAATTTCTCCCTCTCTCCCTCCCCACGGTGCAGTCTCTGTCTCTTTCTCTCTCTATAGCAGTACAGACAGGGTCAATATGTTGCCTGGGCATAGAAGGAGGGAAGAGAGAGGGACACACCATGGAAACTCAGTTGCATCTTGCGCTGCCACTTACTGTGCCTCTCCAGAGTCCCAATCACAGACAGACAGACAGAAGGAACTGTCTTTTGGATCTCTGGCTCTCTGTTACTTTCTGCCTCTCCCACAGCGCATTCTCTTTATTCTTCTGATCCTTGCAGTTACATATATTACACATCCCAATGACACATACACACAGAGAAGACAGCTGGTGACCACAGAGAGAGAGAGAGAGAGAGAGAGATGCTAGGAATCGTGCTGTGCATGTGGTGGATGCTGTTACTCTTCCTCTCCTTCTCCCTCTCTCTCTTTCTCTCTCTCTCTCTCTCCCCATCTCTCTCTCTCTCTTTCTCATTCTCTCTCAGGCTGCCAACAGATACATTGTTTGGAAACCACGGACACTGCATGACGTGTGGAGTGCAAGTCAGGGTCATGCTCTCACTCTCCGAATAAGTCTCACTCTCCAACATGGAACACTGCATGCCTCACAAGTGTCTCCCACTTAGTACAACACTTTATGTCCCTTTCAGCCCCCCACCTTCACCTTTGCACATTGATCCTTTGTCTGTTGCTGCACTGAGCACTTCTGTCTGTCTGTCTGTCTCACTCGCTCTCTCTCTCTCTCTCTCTCTCTCTCTCTCTCTCTCCCTCCCCCCTCATGGTGTGGCTTGTGCCATAAGCTGACAGATAAATAAAACTACAGTGACAAGTAAAAACACAGACATGGGACGTGTTGCATGGCTGTGCCACTTGCTCTCCTGCTGTGACTGTTCCCCACTCCCCGACAACCGTAGATGCTGCGGTCCTTGTCCCACTTTAACAGTTCTTCAGAAGTGGGTTGTCTCTTCCCACAGTGCGGTCTGTCTCTCTCTGCCACTGCAATGCACCCTGTGACCATGCTTGTGGCTTCCCTGTCAGATGGTCACTTTCTGTGTGTGTCTCACAGTGTGGGGGAGGGAACGGGAATCTGGCATTGGACACCGACTCTGGCAAGCACCAACATGCACTCCCTTCCATGCAGCACAGAAGGACTGTGGCTTTGATTTCCCAACTGGTCATGCACACTGAAGTGTGATGAGGAGAAACCACATTCCCAGTTAGGAAAGCCACATGTACAGCTTAGTGCCTCAATGTATTGGGGAGGATGCACTCTACTGTCACTCTGTTGGTAAAGTCAGGGCCACTGAATGATTCATCAGGAGATAGCCCTATTTGGGCATTCCACTGGGAAAACATGGCTTAGGACAAAAGAAATGCAGCTGCTGAAACCCCAGTGGGTGACACCACCATGCAGCTTTCACTTCACCACTTTTTAAATGGCTGCCTTTCAGCTCTGAGTTTCCCAGAACATAATGAGTGCTGCACTGCACTGCAGGGGATACTAATTGAGAGACCATCACATCCACTGTGCTTAAACAGGCATTTAATGCATGGACACCTGATTGTGTTTCACAAACTGCATTTCTTTTTCTTCCTAACCCATATTGTAAAGATTAGTATTGTGGTGTATCTGATGAAAGACATCTGTTTTAATGGAATGTCTGTCTTACTACTCAAAGCCAAATGTTGACTGAGGTTAGGATACTACATATGATAGCATACCCTTTATAAATTTCATGCATTTTGAAAACCAAAATTATCTTGAACATTTACTAAACCTAGGGAGGCTGTTTGATCTAGTGGTCAGAGCACAAGCTTGGGAACTAGAAGACACAGGTCTATGAAATCTAGAAATTCAGTATCCAAACCCTACTAGGCCGAGTTTGTGATACTGAATCTTGAAAACCTGAAAGGTAATTAGATGTAATGTGGGTGGCTTTGCTCCTCCCACACCCTCCACATGGGGGGGCTCTGCCCCCCTCGCCCCCTGTAGCTAAAATAACCAACTCCGAGAGGAGCAGATCCCAGAGTAAAAAACAAAAGTTACAGGGGGAAGAATAATCAGGTGCAAAATAAGCTGCCACCAGGAACAGAACCCGGGTCAACAAGGCCATACTGGTCTCCGTGCCATGGAAGCAGCTCGGCCAGTATCCACATTCTCAGGTGTGATGTGGTTTCTCACAAGGATAGGGTAGCAGTTCATCACATCCTCTACCTTAACCCTGTTGGAATCTGCTTTCATCCTTTCAGGCATGTGGGTGTTGGGAGACTGTACTCAGTCCCATGAGTTTTGGGATTCCGAGTTTCAGCCTCTTAAATGTATACCATCTCACCACTACCCCTTACACACTGTGTGACCATGAGTAAATCACTTAATCTCTCAGTGCTTCAATCCATCAGCAGTAAACATGGGTAAAAGACTGATCCATCTCAGGTGGGGTAGCCTAGGTTGTTGTTTCTTTTATTGACTGGCTGCAACCCACTACAAAGAAGTATATACAGGATTATATATTTCAATTTATATTTCTGTCACTTTTCTCCCCCATTTTCCCTCATCACTTTCACCGATCCCCATCTTCCAGGCAGTATACTGGTTCCTTAAAGCTCCTCGTTACCGTGATAATTTTGGTAGCAGGTGACATTGAACTTAATCCTGACTCCATCATAATGTCACACTTTGAACTTCCCAAAGGACCGAGGGTTGTTAATTTAAACATCCAACGCCTCCTCCCAAAAAATTGACCAATTACAACCACCATGCTTAATCTATGGCCAGATGTACTAGTTATATCTGAATCTTGGTTCTCCTGTATGGTCCAGGAGTCTGCTGTGACTATCCCTGGCTACACCTTAGCCATGCAGGATCACAAAGAGGGGCAGTGGTGTTGCACCTTATATATCCACCAGCATTCAATTTGTGACTGTGCTTTTGTCCCTTCCCCTCTTCCTATGAGCTGCTCCTCCTTAAATTCTCCCTTTCCTCCTGTGTTCTCACCTTTATTGCTGGTGTCTACTGTTGCCCTGGTATGTCCCTTGCTTTAATAACTGAGTTCCTTTTCTCTGTTAGGGGTGTCGAAAAAAAAATTCTGCCAGCGAATTTTGGCGAAATCAGATTTTTGCTTCTGTCAAAGTTCGGAAATCATTTTGCCAACTTTTGTGGAAATTCCACTGAAAACTGCAGAATAAATGTAGGAAACGTGGGTTAATGTATTAAACTGTGTGAAAAAAACTCCTAGAACAGATCAGTGTCAGTGTTCAGTTGTGCGACTTATGTATCTAAACTGCAGGAAAAAAATCTGCAGTAGTAATGCAAGAGACTTTATTTCCACATGTCATGTAAGAAATCTGCAGTTTGTAATTAAATGCTGCAGTACTAGGCAGAAATCTGTAGTTATTTGGTGAAAGTTCGGAATTCCACCGCAGGCGAAAGTGCAGAAAAGTCCGCAAAATTTTCAAAATTCTGCATCGGCAGAAATTTGCACTTTTGACCACCCCTTCTAACTCTTCAAGAGGTGAGCTACTTATCCTCAGTAACTTTAATATAAATTGGCTCTCCCCCAATACAAATACATTTTCCCAAAACATAGTCACTACAAACCTTAATCACTCCACCAAGTTCTGGAAGGTTATCCATTCCCTTTTCTCCCCTCTGACCCAATCTCCCTCCCCTGTTCTCAAGGCTGATGACTCCCTCAGCTCTGACCCTTCTGTTGCCTCTTCCTTTAACTCCTGCTTCATTATTTGTTCCCTCTCTCTCATCCCTTCCTCTCCTCCCCTTTCTTCCCTCCCTCACTATGCCTTCCCCTTCCCTTTTTCCTTCTCCTTTACCACTCCCTCTGCTTTCCTTAAGGCCCTGCTCTCCCTTAATCTTTACAAGGGAAGTAGCCTTAATGGCCTTTATCCTAAATGTCTGCCTCTCTCAGTCCCTGCCATTGCCCTTCTTATTACCTTACTCCTCAACCGTTCTTTTTCCCTCTGCAACTGTTGCTGAAGCCTGGAAGCAGGTTACTGTCATACCTCTCCCAAAAAGTGGTGCTCTCTCTTCTCCTGGTAAATTTGATCTAATTTATCTTCCTCCCACATTGGCAAAGTTACAGGAACACCTCATACTATCGCAAATGCCTTCCTTGACTCTCCTCCTTCTTCACCCCATCTAGTCTGGTTTTGAAATCCCATGCTACTCACTCCTCCCTCATCCAACTCACTGACTTCATTCTGTCAGGTATGGATTAGGGATCGATCACCTCCACCATATTTGTTGGTCTTGCTAAAGCGTTTGACACTGTGACACATCCCCTCCTTCTAGACAAGCTTAAAGCAGAGGGCCTCTCTGACTCTGCAGTCAGTTGGTTTCAATCTTACCTTGAGGGAAGGTCTCAAGCTGTCTGGACAGGAAGCTCCATTGCATCACTACTCCCCAACTACTCAGGTGTCCCTCAAGGGTGTGTTCTGGGCCCTATTCTCTTTTCCATATTCTTCAATGACCACCCCTCTGTCTGTTCCTCTGCATCCATTCATATATACACTGATGAGACAGTACTTTTTATATCTCGCTGTTCTTCCCATGACCTTACCTCACAGCTACAACTGGATTTTCACAACATTCAGCACTGGTTCCAGTCCAACCAACTGTTTCTCAATGCCAAAAGAGCAGTTTCCATGATTTTTGGTACCCAATAGAGGCTTACCAGACCTGCCTCTCCTTTATTTCACACCCTTGATGAGGCTATGATTGAGGATGTATCCTCTTTTAAGTATCTCTGGGTCTAGCTAGACTGACATCTTGATTTCTCTATGTATACGGATGCCATACACATATGTTTCACCCCAAGCCTGGTGCACTATACAGGAACAAATCAAGTAGCTTGCTTCCTTTCTGCCAAGACATTGTTTTAAAGATGATTCTCCCTGTTTTTGACTATGGTGACATAGTCCATAGTGGAGCTCCCAAATCCTTCCTTGCCAGACTGGACCCCCTGTTTCACTCTTTTTGTCATTTTGCTTTAGACTACCCCCTCATACCCATCATTGCTCACTCTACTCTGCCCTTTCCTCCCCTCTCGATGCCAGGCACCTTTTCCATTGTGCTTCCTTTATATTCAAATTCTGGTTTAGCTTCCTTCCTCCACATTACATCCCTACTATCCTATCCTTTTCTTCCACTTACCTTCTTTGTAGTAATGTTTCCCATTCCCTCTCTATTCCTTCTAGAAATCTGCTTACTGTTGCTCAATCTGCTTTCTCATATCACTTTCCTAAACTCTGGTCCTCCCTTCCCCTGTCAAGTCATTCTGCCTCTTCTGCTTTCTCCATAAAGTCTCTTCTTGACTTTTCTTCTCCTACCTGTAACTGTCCACGACCCCTTGTCCCCCCCCCATTAGTTTTGCCATGGCCATTATGTTCCCCTCATCCCCTTTCTATGCCTATAAGAGTAGTTCCCCCTGCCTATCATATCTCAGTTTTAACTACTATATGTATCTGTTGTACTGATTTGCCTTCAATATTTAAGACTGCTCCTCTGATATTTTGTATTCCTGTATACAACTTCTGTTTTTGTAATATAATATTGTTATTACTGTTTATTTTTTTCCACCTCTTGCTCTATCTCCACTTTCCCTGATCTCCAGGATGCATCTGGAAACAAGCTGTTAGCAGCTCAGTATGTCTTTCCTGGTTAAACTTTATGAAATAAACAAGTAAATAAATAAAATATACACATAATAACCAAGAACACAATAAACATGTCCCCATGATTAACTAATAAATATAGTAAAGTACACTACATCCATTAATCCATTGAAGACAAGTATACAACATATGTTTTTTCCATTTGTTTACAATAGCTTCAAGAAAATGGGCACAATTCATTGTTAAAATCGGGTCCTCTGAGAGATTAAGTAATCTAACCATTTATATGGTGGAGTCCCTGAACCAAAAAAAAAAAAAAGAACCCATTCATGTTTTCCACATGGTAGTATATCTTGAACAGCAAATTGCCACATGTACCGTGTCTTCTACAATACACAATCTACAACCACAATTGGATGCTTCTTGATCACCAGACTTGCCTCAGAAATGAACTCTCAGGATATTTGACTCAAAAATCTGAACCTAGTAAACACTTTTTTCAAGGTAGTGTTTTTGATTAAGTCCAGATAAGGTTTTGCACCATCAACATTATGAATTATAAACAGAACTCTGACTTATACATGGTGTTTGTGAATGCCGAAAAAGCATTCGACCAGGCGGAATGGCCATACATTAAATTAATTATGACTAAATTTGGCTTTGGACCAAGCTTTTGCAAGTAGTTTGATATGCTGTATTTGGGTCTGGTGACCAGGGATATAGCCAACTCTCATCGCTCCACCATACTACATCTACAGCATGTAACCAGGCAGGGTCACCTGTTACCACCCCTAATCTTTGGCAATAGAACCTATGGCCATTGTGGTTAGATCTTCCACTAAAATACAGGTCCCCATAATCAATGGTCAAGAACAGCGTATCAGCCTTTATGCAGACAACACGCTTTTCTTCGTTAATAATATAAAACAACGTTTTCCACATATTTTGGAGCTGCTAACACAATTTGGCATGATCTCAGGCTATAAAGTCAATTAGTCTAAAACCGAAGTTTTAGAAACCATTTCACACTCCAACCCATTTGTCTCCCCCCCCCCTTCTAAATGTTAAAATAGTTACTCAGATTACATATTTGGGAGTCAAAATTGATATTAAACTCATGGCTTTACACATTTTAAACTCTGATCCATTAATGGAAGAAACCAATAAATTAGTATTGCATTGGGAAACGCTTCCTTTTTCACTTATGGGCCGAGTCAATGTTGTGAAAATGACTATCTTACCTAAATTTATGTTCCTGTTCCAAACCTTACCTATTATATTAACAGATACATTTTTAAGGGATTGGACATTTTGATCAAAAATTCCTTTGGAAAGGAAAATGGCCAAGGCTCAAATCTGATGAATTAAACTTACCTTACTCGAGGCTGGACTGGCACTTCCACATTTTAAATTTTATTATTACATTGCTAATCTAGCCATAATAGCTGCCTGGTTTAGAAGGATAAGTATGATCATCATTTCATATTGAAACCTCTTTCTCCCCCTTTGTTAATATTAAACATTCATTATATATATATATTGGGTCTACAAAAAACAAATTCAGCAACCTTTCACTAAGCACTAAAACCACATTGTACATGGGCCAGATATTCAAAGGGGTTGTGCATGGTGCAACAGTGTTGCACCATGCGCAACCCACTGATGTGCCCCGGCGCGATAGTCAAAAGGGGATGTTGCGCTGTGCAAATCTCGATGCGCCGGGGTGCACCAGTAATGTATGCGGTGCAAGTGCGGGGGGCATGCCCATGCATAAGTGGCACATCCTGATATTCAGCCCAGGATGTGTGGCACATATGCAGGCACACACCCACCTTGTGCCTCACAGGGGGGTGCAAAGATCTGCTGAGAAAAACCAGGAGCAAGTCCTGGCCACCCACAGGTGAGCTGCCATATTGCAGGGTGCAACACAGCAGCCACCAGCTGTGGGTGGCCACCCGACCTCCACAGCCACGGTCTGTTGTCGTCGCACCCCCCCATGCCCGATTGCTGGCTTTGTACATATAACCTATCCCTGGTGGTCCAGTGGACCTTACCCCCTGGCCCGACTGTGGGCGTAAGCAAATAAATCCATTCCCTGATGGTCCAGAGGGACCGCTCCCAGCCCGATCGTGGGCGTATAAGAATTAAAGTCATCCCTGGTGGTCCAGTGGACCTGCTCCCCAGCCCCAATCACGGGTGTATATAAATTAAAGTCATCCTTGGTGGTCCAGTGGACCTGCTCCCCAGCCTGATTGTGGGCTTAATAAGAATAACCTTATCCCTGGTGGTCCAGTGGACCTGCTCCCAAGCCCGATCGCAGGTTTTGTAACAGAAAAACTCTGGTGGTCCAGCGGTACACCCCTCCCCACCTGCCCACACAGACCTGCCACCCCACTCCTCCCCTGGTCAGTGGTGGGTGGTAGCTCCCCACCAGCAAGCCACCTGGCTGCCCGCCGACTAACAGCATACAGTACAGCTGTACACCCATTGGTCCACAGCATGGGCCAATGGGCATGCAGACTCTACTGTACTATGCAGTCTCAATATGTGAATGGATCCATTCACATATCGGGACTGTGTAGTACAGTACCGTCTGCATGTCCATTGGCCATGCTTGGACAATGGTGTGCACACCATACTGTACACTGTCAGTTGGCGGGCATCCGGGTGGCTTGTGGGTGGGGAGCTGCCACCGCTGACCGAGGGGTG
This sequence comes from Neoceratodus forsteri, assembly GCA_016271365.2. Classification (NCBI taxonomy): domain Eukaryota; kingdom Metazoa; phylum Chordata; order Ceratodontiformes; family Ceratodontidae; genus Neoceratodus; species Neoceratodus forsteri. Next base: position 184,275,798 of record JADMNL010000028.1, on the reverse strand, counting down.
GGTGGGTGTGGGTGGGTGGGGAGGGGGTACCACTGACCACCAGGGTTTTTCTGTTACAAAGCCCATGATTGGGCTTGGAGAGGGGTCCACTGGACCACCAGGGATAGGATTATTTTTTATTAAGCCTGCGATCAGGCTGGGGAGCAGGTCCACTGGACACCAGGAATGGATTTAACCTTTATAAGCCCATGATTGGGCTGGATTCGGTCCACTGGACCACCAGGGATATTACAAATATACAAAGCCTGTGATCGGGCGTTGGGGCTCTTTATTGCCAAAGGGCATGGGGCGTCGGTCCCTGACGGCTGCAGCCCGGCATGGCGCCAGGTGCAAGTCACTGGGGTTTGGCACACCTGCATGTAAATGGGGCCATAATAATGTGCAAATGGCCCCATTTGTGCCTTGCATGCATAATGGCCCCATTTGTGTACCCACCGCTGAATATCGTGGTTCCTGCACCTAGTACAACCACACTGGCACTGGCGCATCCCTCTGCTTCTCACTTGCCACTTGCACTGGTGCAGTGCCACTGGGCCATGCGCAATGCGGGTGGCCACAGTGCCACATTGAATGGTGCTGATCCATTGTGCAGCACCGTTAGTATCGCCTGATACACGCCCTAGCATCCCAGTTGTACTGCGCCCAGGCTTGCACTCCAGCCTGGCGCAATCTGAATATCGGCCCATGGTATAAAATGTTCCCAGTTAGAAAATATAAATGTTTATTCTCAGTTTATGCTCCAACCTATCTTAATAGCTATTTTCCACCCTCCTTATAAGATATCAACTTTTAAAATTGGTACAATAAAGGATTACGAGAAATTGGACATTTTATTGAAGAGGGGAGCATCCTGGATTTTGCCTCTTTGAAAAATAAATACGATATTTCCAATTCACAGTTTTTCTGTTATCTTCAGCAATGGGATTTCATTATTAAAAATATGAATAAACCCATCGATGAGAAGCTTAATAGTCTGGAATCTATATTAAAACAAACTTCTCATGTAAAATTGATTACTCAAATATATAAAATCATTTTACCCAAAACAAGTTATCTTTCTAATAAATTAAGATCTAAATGGGAAGAAAAACTTAATCTCTTAATTCCACAAAGCTCCTGGAAGAAGATTACTAACATAAAACTCTGGAGGCATAAGTCCGTCAGATCACAACAAATCATTTTTAATATACTCCGTAGAGTATATTATATACCTTACTATTTATATAACATGAATCCCAGCATTTTGCCATTTTGCTCAAGGTATGATATAGAACTTGGAACACTAGAACACATGTTTATACAATGCTCCAAATTAGATTCCTGGTGGGATACCAACTTGTCATTCATCTCGGATGCTATTAAAATTCCTCTTGCTAAAAATTCCATGGATGCTATTAAGGATTGGGAATCTGTCTAATTCCATGCCTTTTACAAAACAATACTTAGTAAATATTTGTCTGGCTCAAGCCTATAAACAAATTCTTCTCAAATGGAAAGGTCCTGAACATTTCAATGAGTGATTAAATTCTGTTGCAGGGATTCATTCATTGGAACGCGTTCATTACACGACTGTGAAGTAGATGTGAAAATATGAACAGATATGGCTCCCTATTCAGAGCAAATTAGAATTAGTTATAAATCTTTGAAGGACCTACCCACACATTCCAGGACTAAGTCTGAAATATTGCACTTATAGGAGATTGGAATTTAGGCCTCTTAAGAAACTGTTCTAAATTAAGGCCTATACTCAGACTTCTCTCAAAATTTTCAATAATGGCAAGGACCTAAAACTTTTGTGTGCTCTTCTATGCAAGTGCTGATATTATACTTTGGTATTTATCTATTAGGAAAGCATTAACATGACTTTTCTCTCACCCTTTAAACCCTGTCATATTTGCTACAAGTATCACTAAAATGTAAAAATGTGTATCTGTACATCAAGTGCAGAATTTAAAAAAGTCCAGATAAGGTTAATGTTTGTGAGTTTTTTTATTACCAATGTACCAGGGTCTAAACATATATGGTGATAATGACCCCCTGGTGTCTTTGCTGGTCCTTTATTTTCAATTTCTGCATGACCACCTTCCTGAAGAGAGAAGGATGCTTATTCCACAGTTTAACAGCCCAGTCAAAAAAATAAGATTTTTATCAAAGAGAATAATGTTCAGGTGTTTCAGCCAGCTGGGGTCTAAACCTACTATATATTCCTAAGAATGTGAATTTCCTTAAAAGCAGAGGCCAGTAATCTTTCCAGACCCATCCCTTTATCTTTTAACCAATAAGTAAAAGTCATTAACTTACAGATGGGTAACAGACTCTAATAGCACATGCTGGAATAAAAACAGGAAGTGACTGGTTTTGTCACCAGAATTTAATTTGCTTGGTCTTAAGTTAGCCTAGTTCAATAGACTATCATATATCTGCAGTATGTAATATTTTTCAAGAAAGTTTGACATGTACAGCCCTGATCGCTGCTGCCTGCTGAAACTGCATAACCATTGTATTTATGTTTGAATTGGCCTAAACCCATAAGGATAGAGCCCAGTTTTTCAACCATGATTTAAAGTGTTCATTCCAACACAAATTTGAAGCAAACATTAAGCCAAGATAGACATACAAGTTGACCTCCTCTAATACATTTCCATCAAATTTGCACCTGAATAAATGATGTGATTTATGAATGAACTGTGATAGTTTATTTTTTGACAGTTTTACCAGTAACTTATTCTCCTTGCAGAAGATATTAGAGGTCTAATGATATTTGTAAACCTGATTTTGTAAGAGATAGTAGTATCACGTCACCAGTGCAAGCCAATGCTGGAATATGTGAATTAACTATTTTCGGGGAGTCAACTGAAGTCTGTTGTAATGAAATTTAAAAAATCATTAAAATAAAGATTAAACAATAAGGAAGCCAGCAGACAGCCCTGCTTGACACCCCTATTCAGTGTGAATTCTCTGATAGTATTGCCTTCACAACCTCACAAACTCCATTATTCACATGTGTGAATAACGAAGTTCCATTAACTACCTTTCTAAAAATAGCTTTCACTGCACCAAGCACATGTTCCAGAGTCTGCCCTCGCACTGGTTGTTCACTCATGCTCCCTCAGGAAAACAGCTAGAGCAAATGACAGGCTTCTCGACAGTTCAACTAAACAAAAGTCAGGCACAGTTTCTCAAAAGAGCCTCCATGCAAGGGAAAGCTTTACCAGGGCTTTTCCTTGAGTGGACAGGTCATTTGCGATGTCACTGAAAAACCGCCATGGACTTCTTCAACTAAAACAAAGAAAGGCAAGGCTTAATTTTATTACAATGCAGCATCATTCTGGAGCACCATCTCTTTCCCCATCAGAGCAGTCCCTTCCCCTAAAATGTTTGCTGCCAAGCTAAATGTACATTTCCAAGAGTTTGATGTCTGTACCTGAGTTGCATGACTTACAAAATGCTGTTAAAAGCCAGCCCGGTGGTGTTTAGGGTTGAGGTACTGGACACAGCATCTTGCGCCATACTGGTGACCCATGTTCAGGAATGAGCATAGGCCACTGAGAGTCAACAGGGGAGGAGAAGGAACGAGCTTCCCAGGAACTGCTCTCCTTCTCCGTGGGGGGGTATGCCAGTGGTTGGCATATGACTGGCCCCTAGTGGTGGCTGGGGGCAGCATGCTGATGCTGTTGATGTGGGCAGAGATGGGGCAGACACCTGGAGGAGTGCATACAGGAGTGTGTGCACTGCCACTGTTGGCATCTTTGCACACTCCATCTCCAAAGGAGAAAATGGAGAAAACGGTTGCTGCAGAGCATGACGGAAGGTGCTTCACAGGCCCTGCACCCGGCTAGCCATGGTGCTGGCCACACTGGATCTGGTGTTCAGTGGGGGCTGGGGAGCCCCTCCAGCCCCACCGGGGGGTAAGCCCTGGAAGTAAGGGTCAGTGCTGGCTGGTGGATACCCGGGACAGGACTGGGGGCTCCCTCCTGAGGTAGGGACTGCAGCAACAGGGGAGCATAAAAAATTAATAACAAAACACTGTTAACTTAATGTACTATCTGAATGCCTTACTTTTGGCACCATGCCACTTCATTTTGTATTATGATATTGATGGGCTTGCACTATTTCACTCTTTTCTTGTGTACGTTTCTGTACCCAGGTTGTGCCAATGCACTTACCTGGTCATCAAAAAAAGTAAATAAAACATTATTTGAAATCATAACCAGGTTAGCTTAGGTAAATAATGTTAGGTGTTGCTTTCATACTGTATGTGATATGGTGGTATCTCTGTAAATTGCAGCACTGGCATAACATTCCATCCATCTGAGAATATATTACTTCAGCTAGCTGGACTAGGGGATCTACCACTGGACTTGATCTCTTTATTGGGAATTGGTTTTGGACTTGTTTGTTTAGTATGTTCTATTGATGTACTAGAGTATTGTGTTTGGTGTGAAGATGCTGTGGTAGAGCACCTGAAATAAATAAAACTCTACAACTACATTCATTTAGCAAGGAACTGATTTGCATGACATAGATACTTCTGCCCTTCTGAACCTCTTCTTTCTTTCCTCCAAAGTGCCCCATGCATGGAATAGCAGCTAGAGTCACCCCTCTGTACAATGGACACTTCAATCCCAGGCAGCTACTGGCCCATCTATCTCCTCTTTGCTTCTGTGAAAATACAAGAACATTTCCTCCACTCCAGACTATGCCCTCCTTTGTGACTCCTCTTTTCTTAATCCCTTCCAGTCAGGTTTCTGTCCCAAGCACTCCACCATTCATTCCCTGCTAAGGCTCACTGATGTCAGTCCATTCTTACCTGTATGGACTAGGCCTCTTTACTTAGACCATGTTTACTGATTTTTCCAAAGCTTTCAACACCTTCTTCTACCTACCCCCTTCACCATCCACTGAACAGGTTATCCATTTCAGGGCTGTATAAGCAAGCTACCACCTGGTTTAGCTCATAGTCATCAAATCATGTACAATCTGTGCATATAGGTGAGTCTACCTCCTCCTCTTGATTGATTCAGATATTCCTTAAGATTCTGCTCTTGGTCCATATTGTTCTCTGTCTTTCTCAACATTCTGCAAATAGCCTGTATCACCTCTTACATACACATATATGTGGACAATACTGTGCCCTTTGCCAATGGCCTGTATATTGCATCACTTATATTTTAGTTTCAACCTGTCCTTCACACCAATCACAGGCTGTTCAGCTCAAACCATTTGACTTTGAATTCCAAGAAAACCATGCCATGACCTTTGTCTCTCAGGCAAACTAATAAAACACACAATTGGCCCCCCCCCCTTAACATCCAAGATATCTCCCCAAGTTTGGTGCCCTACACTCCACAAATCCTGCCTTACTGCAGCTGCCAGATGGGAGATTGCTCACAAAATTATTCTCCCAGTCTTGGATTATGGGGACATTGTCTATGGTACAGTGCCCAAATCCTCCCTAGTTGGTCTACACTTCCTTTTCAAAACTTTCTGCTGCTTCACCCTTAACAGACCTCCACTGTACTTATCACTGCGATCTATATTACTCCTCCCTGGGCTGGTCTTTCCTTGAATGGCAGTGGCTCATGCATGGAATCCTACTGATCTTTCAATTCTGGATCAACACCCTTCCCTCCTTCTATTACAGCTCCCATTCCTACTCCTCTGGTGGACTGTCCCCTTTCTCATTTGAGTCCCCAGTTTTTCTTTTCATTTGTTGTTCTTTTCCAAATATCACCATAGGTGCAACACCAATCTCCCTTGCTATCTCTGGATTACCATGAAGGTTGGGTCAGTTTTTCCTTATGATCCTTCCTCTTCTCCCCGTCATCTGACTGTAATAAGTTACAAAAGTTTTGGGCTACCTTCAAAGAGTACTTCTATTTCTTGGTACCAGCAAGTCTCTTTGAATTTGCTTCCTTGCCCTATCACATGGGTTTTCCAAAACGCCTCATCATAACTCCTCTCTCTTAAAAAATGTGCCCCTCCTTCATGGCCCTCCATACTTACCACTAGAGAATGGTGATGCACCTATGGTGACATTCAGAAAAGTACAACATTTAAAGGACAAGCAGATCCATGGTGCATTTTGGTCTGGCAAATCAAAGAAACCAAATGAGAACTGATTAGGCAAATGCCCAGTGGGTATGTTCAATTGTGGGCACTGTAATGTGTGCCATCACTGTAAACAAACAAAGAAACTTAAAGTACCTGAGATAAGCAAACTTGCTGTGGTAAGAGAATTTATTAACTATTCTACCTCCTTTATGGTCTATATACTTTGGTGAGGTTGCCCTATACTTTACATATGTAGACCAGTATGAGCTCTAAAAGGTTGCATTCAAGAACACTTGAGAAGTGTTGTTATGGGGGCATGGACAGCCCAATGGGGATGCATTTTAAAGAATGACATAACTTTGACCCAGAACAACTGCAATTTATGTGTTCAGAGTGGATCTCCCCAAATAGGAGATGGGGACAGACTGAGGTGGCTTCCACAGAAAGAAAGATTTACACCTTGGAATGCCTCAGACTGAAGAGTCTGAATGTGGATTGGAACCTCAAACTATTTCTTTGGTTTTTACACCATCACCATCAATTTCTAACTCCCCTCATCACCCCACTTTGTCCCCAGCTCATATAAACTGTATCTCTATCCCTAAAACTGCAGGTCAAGTTTCTGTTTGCTTCTCTAAGCTTTTGGGTACTGACTTTGATTATGGGATTGAGAAAACATATTTTTATTCCATAGTGCTAAATATATAAGGTATGGAAAGTAAATATTGGATACTAATTGCTTCTTCAACAGTTTATATGTGAATTGCCCCAATTTGTTCATTTGTTTTTCCACTTTTTCCATTTTGTTCCTCATTCCACTCACTCCTTCCCTTTTTATGTTTTTTCTTCTTGGACACTCTTTTAGGATATGGACTGTTATTTGTGGGGCTGATCCTCTTGGAGGCTAATGGTGGCCATAAATGAAACTTGGGCGATCATGGCAAGTATCAGGGACATCAAGAGGTTTTCCTTATTTCTAGTGCCTTTTTTATATGTGATCATGTAAAAGTCTTGAAAAATCTCATTACACTGAGGCATTTTCACTAAGTTTTAAAATTAAAACTCAGACTTTTTTTTTTTTTAATTTATTTAGCTTTTGTTGACCGGGTAAGTGCACTAGACAAATCCTGCCTATTTTCAGGCATGACCCGGGGGAGGGGGATACAGATGAATGCCAACTGACCTTGAACCAGATTTAGCTGTTGGTGGTATTTTTAGTGAATGAGGGGAAATTTGGCCAGGACACCGGGGAAATTCCCCTACTCTTTTCGATAAGTGCCATGGGATCTTTAACATCCACCTGAACTACCACCAATCCAGGCAGATGGGACCTCGGTTTAACATCTCATCCGAAAAATGGCACCTCAGAAAATGCAGCACCCCTCTCATGCTGCATTACAGTGTCAGTACTGGGATATTAACCCAAGTGCCAGATGTGGGAACTGAACCCACAGCCCTCTGATCTCCCGGCCTCAGAGGTGAGTGTGCTACCTACTGAGCCACTGACACTGCTACGTATAATGTTTGTATTAGTGTATTAGATTCCTCCATGTTCTTTATTGTGCCTTTTTGCATGTTGGTAGAGGTGGTATTAATACAATGCCATAAAGCCATGACTATGGGTTTGATGCTCATTGGAATCCCTGGTTATAACTATATGTAATAACTACAATACGTGATACTTCATAAACAGTACAGTCAGAAGGATCAAATACTGTCATCTGGCTCTTTTTTTATCATTCTAGTGAGTTGTTTTGTAATAATTATGGCACACTGATTGCACCTTTTCATGGTTTATTTTCTCTGTTTGGGATTGATCCATTCTTATGACACACCAGGTTGGTTGCTATGAATTAGTGATTCAGCTGTAAGTAATATAATTCACCTGTCAACATCAGGAGGGAGTACCCTATAAAGAGACAGGTACAACACCAGGAGCCCATTCGCTGACAAAGTTCAAACAGAGTGAAGCACTGGGTCACCTGCTGTAGTTGTATAGTATTCTCAATCAAGCTCAGTTTAAGTTGCAACCACTTTAGCTTCCTCAATATTTATTGTTGACTTTTTGAACTGTTCTGCACTTGATGGTACTTTAAAGGATAACTGCGCTGAACCAGTGAGTCATTTTTTCAGTAGAAGTTGTTTTTTAAGTACTGGGTAAAATTATGTTATTGTTCTATTTATACAGCCATTTTAGTAACCTTAGTTGGTGTTTCTGCTTTACAATCTGCTGGTAAGGGCACTGAGTCCAAAAAGTGCTGACAACAATAGCATCGGCATGGTGTGCGCATCAATAACGGCGATGATTTTTCTTTTGCTCCACATCCCCCCTGGACATAAGAATTCCTACTTCGGGGGGGGGAAGAGAGAGTGGATCATGGGGCAAGTTAAATTTCTGTGGTCATGCAATACCATTCCCATGGCCCCTGGTAAAAAAAAAAGTCCCAATGTGCATAAAATGGATGGAGACCAGGATTAGAACCCTAGCCACCAATGTCGCTGGCCAAGCTGCTCTATGCCCCAGCCCTCCATGCCAAGGGAAGAGCTTGGCCATCCTCCCAGATTTTGGTTCTCTTGTGGTGTACCAACACCATGGACAGCAACCAGGGGAGCACTTACAGCAAGCGCTGTAAATCCCCACTTGCTGTCCATGTGAGCGCTTACCAGACTAGCGCCGTATAGTGCGGTGCTATTCTGGTAGCGCTCACTTAATGGGGTAACTTGTTAAGTACCATTTTAGAACTGTATTATGTCGTTTATGTTCCTCTCAGTCACAAAGTTCAATAATAGAACATGGATACAAGGTGACAACAATAGAAGAGTAGAACAGGGACATAATCAACAATATACAGGTCTAAAATGGTTTTTACCTGCGGCATGTAGGTCAGAATCATCCACTAGAGTAACTAAAAGGACTGGATAGCTAGATCCATAACAGAATTTGAACCAATATTGAGAAAAAAAAACCTTTATTGGATAAGTGACTTATAGACTCAACGCAGTTCTCCTTTAAAAATATACACTGGCATTATTTTTGTAAATTGTATTTTGTGAGGTTAATAATGTTTCAGACTGAGCTTTTTTACATCAGAAATGCAATTGTGATCTGACTTTGTTCTAACATACTCTGCCAAGGCAAAAACAGACTTTCTTAGAAATGGTTTCAGTGAGGAATTTGAAAGTAAATGAGGAATCCAAAATAAAACCTATGTATTCAAAAGACTTTATAGAATATAAAAAAGTACTATATGAGAAAATCTCAAAAGAGAGAGGCAGAGGGCCAGACCTGTGCTTTGGATGGCTAAGACGCTGAGCAACTTACTTGCCACCACGATAGCAAACTGGGTTTAGAAGTGGACTCAGGTTGCCAGGGTTAGCTAGGGTGGGAGAGGATTGAGTGTCTGAGGGACTGCACTCCTCTCCCATGGAGAAGAGGCTTGCTGGCCCAGCCTTTGACTGCCACCAGGTGGAGGCCTGGTGGTAGCACAGATGCAGGCACAAGAGGGGAGGGACTGCAATTATGTGACAATGATGTGCCTCCCCATGCACACACTCATGTTTGACAGATGGAGAAAGTGAGAAAATGGAAAATGGTGGTTGGGGCTTTGTGAAGCCCTACCCATCTGTCCCTGGATCCATATTGCCACCTGGGATGCCTGGCCTGTTCCAGATCATGTCTTTGATGGGGGAGAGGGGAGATGGGACAGGGCTGAGTAGTCACCCCATACCATCACAAGAGAGAAAAACCTTTATGGGAAAGGAGAGATAGAGAGCTGGGTGAGAAAAGAAACCCAAACAACATGTTTTGGGCTACTTTTTGTTAAGAACCAAGAAGTTATCTGAAAACCAAGACTGAATTTTAAGAAAGTCAAACTGGAGTTGGAAGAAAGGAATGTCATGGAAGAATGAGAATAGAAAAAGATTGCATAGTCAGCATAGAGTTTAGTGGAATAAGTAAGAGACAGGAGGGAAGAGGACTGATAAAGACAGAGAGAAAAGGATAGGTCCCAATATGGAACCCCTAAAGGACTCCCATAGATAAGACAAAAGGGTGAAGAGACACCATTCCACAAGACTGATTGAAATTATTCTGATAGATTAAAAGAGAATCATGATACAACATTTCCTAAGAACCCATTGTGTTGTAATTGTGATAGTGGTATATTATAGTTGATGAGGTCAAAGACTTGAAAAGATCTATGTAGAAGACCTCCACATATACCTCTATCCAAGGCCTGAGAGACTTCATCTTGAAAGTCAGACAAAGTAATAGTGGTAGAATGTAGTGGATGAAAATCTGTCCAATAGGGAGAAACTACCTTATTATCCGAGAGAAAAAGTGAAACTTGTTACACACCACACTCTCAAGAATCTTGGTGGCAACTGAAAGAAGAGAGATATGGCAGTAGTTATTTTCAAAGGAGACAGAGCCACTTTTATGAATCTGAATAACTGAGGTCACCTTCCAAGCTGTTGGAAATACTCTAACACAGAAAGAGAGCAATTGAGAAGTAAGGTAAGAGGTGTGTCAATAATATCAGTGTCCAGGGTCGGACTGGGGTACAGAGGGCCCACCTGGAAAGAAGATACAAGGGCCCACCTGGAAAATCAATAGATTAGGGCCCAGGTTGACATACTCATATCAATATTCCACTTCAGTCTGATATACTAGCTCTGTGTTTGCATCTTACATTTATCAACAGTGTCTCAGATACCCCATTTAATTAGAAAAAAGAAGATAAATGCAAAAGTTTTCAGAGTTCAGAAGGTAACCACTTTCCGAGCTGAGGGGGGCCCACCTGGAAATTTCCAGGTATCCAGGTGGGCCAGTCCGACCCTGTCAGTGTCCTGTTTTAAGAGAAAGTTGTCCTGATGATCAAGGCCCTGGCAGAGAGTTTTCAAATGTTTCCTAGGAGTGAACAGACCTCCCCAGTTTCTAATTTGTTGAGAGGGGGGGCTATGAATCAGCAAGTCAGAAAGGGATGCCAGGCAACGAGAGCCAGGTGAAATACTGCTAATGGCCAAAGAAGATAATAGGTCTTCTGTAAAGTGCCTGTTAAACTACACTGTCGGTACTAGATCTCTACTTTTTCCTGGAGCAAGAGTATAAAATGTTATCTTTCAAAATCATATTAGAGAGAGCAGAGAGTTTTTTCAACTTTCGGGCAAAAACTGAAGGGGGGCAGATAGCTGGTAAAGCTGGAGTTTTTGAGAAGCGTCTGGATAAAGTTGTAAAAGGCAACCTCCTTTACAAAATGCCCAAAACAATTTTGAAAAAAAAGTCTTAGCTTTCTCTCTCTCTCTCCTACAGTTTTAAAATATAACATTTCTAAACTCTGGCACATGGAAAACTTTGAAAACATGCTCCATTGCAAAAATTTACAGATTCTTGGTTAGAAATCCTCTAAAGAACAAGCACTGATCTGCAACCCTAGATGTCCTTCTGACCTTAAATTATTATGCTACTATGTATGTCTGGAACATCACAATCTACTATCCCCATATCAACATGGCTTCAGAAAGAACCATAGTACCCTAACTGCTCTGATAAAAGTGACCACAGACATTTTCCTGGCAATGGACCAAGGTTATGCCACCAGTGCCATATTCATTGACCTCACAAAAGCGTTTGACCTGGTAAATCATGATCTTCTTCTGCATCAGCTTCATGTTCTTGGCCTAGACACTGGTGCACTGAACTGTGTCAAAAACGATCTGTCCTGCCATTCCCAAAGAGTTAAGTGGCTGGTTCCGTCTCTGACCTAAGGCCCATAACTCATGGCATCCCACAGGGCTCTATTTTGGGTCCCTTGTTGTTCTCACTCTTCATTAATGACCTACCCAACTTTTGCAGAGGGCTCTGTACACCTCTATGCAGATGATGCTATCCTCTATTGCTCCTCCCCAGATATTAATCTAATCAACAGAGAACTTGCATCTGACTTTGCTTTCCTTGAGGGCTGGTTCAGCCACAATCACCTTGTTCTTAATAAAAAAAAACCTGAAAAATATGCTTTTCATCCACTGACCCCCACCACGTCTGCTCTCCCCCTCTTAGCATTACCTTGATCAGTGGTGATACCCTTGAGTCTGTCCATTCCTTTAAATATCTGGGCATCACTTTGGACACCATGCTCACCCTTAGCTCGCATGTCTCCAATGTCGCTAAATCTCTGAACCAGAAATTTGGACTCATCTATCATATTCATCCTCTCTTTTCCTCTGCCACGTGCTACAAGATTGCTTCTTCATCTCTTCTTCCCCTCCTAACTTATGGTGCTCCTTTACTGCTCTCAACAAATTCATCCTCCCTGTCTCTTCTAACCAAGGCTTACCATAGGGTGAGAAGGTTTGCCCTGGGGTTAATACCCACTGTCACCACTGTGACATCCTCTCCTCACTGAGCTGGCTACCTTATGAAGCTAAACTTGAGGTATTCCTCCCTGAGTTTCATGTTTAAGCTTGTCCATAAATTCATGCCTCCATGCCTCAGTGAGACTGAGCCAACACCGTGGCCACCGCCCAACCTGACTGCACTCCCTGCCTGCCCTCCTGGAACTCCAAACCAGACACAATCAAGAGTAGGTACCACTGCCAGAGCCTCTCGCTCTGGCTCTTTATAATTGGTGCAGTGCTTGGCTGGTCGGACCATGATTGGATGGCCTGTCTAACCCAAGCCATCCGATTGGAGCCTCTTTGGCTGCAGACTGTATTGCAGTTTTGGCACCTTTTCAGTGCCAAGAATCAGCTCCATTTAACAGTGGTTCTGTGACTGAATTTTACCCACCCTCTCCCAGGCCTCCTTTAAATACATCCTTGCCCCTCCCTATCGTTCATTTCCTTTGCCATTGGCCTGTCTACCATTGTATTCCTGACAGAGCTACAGTGCAAAGATCTGACTCAGTGCCCTATTCCCTACTCATCCTCAAACTACTACCCCCTACTGCTCCATCCCTCTAATTGCCTTAGCTGCTTACCCCAAATCAATTTTAAACCTACAGTCAAGCTACTTCTTTCTCCCTCTTTTCACAATTGTCTCCACTCTGTTCACATTTCAGTGGGTTAATCCTGCAGGAAAAACACATTTTTTCTTCATAGACACAAATTTTCCCCAGAATATCAGGTCCTATACACACAATGAGAGGATACTTGCCCCTCCTGCTGTTCTTGGTCCCATTAGTGGGCATAAGCTCCACCATTCAAGGACCTGAAAAGGAACCTCCATCAGCATTTGCAACACATGAGCAGAAACTGTCCCTATTTTTAGGAATGACAACAGGTTGTGATGAACACCTACACTACCCTCAAGTAATATCAACACTACCAGAGGCTAAAAACTACTCCTACCTGATAGCAGCCATGCTGTACGGCCAAGCAGGCCATATTAGCTCTATTGCTCTAGTACAACAAAGGACCAGGCATCCTGCTGCCAGTAATAAACCATGCGTGCGCCAAAGTTGCAAGCTCATACTGTTCCTCCTGCTCCTATCTGGGAATGTTCACCCTAACCCTGAACCACCCACATTCAATCTATGACAGGGATGTTTGCATCCAAATCTCAAAACCACCTCCATGCAACCCCTGCTTAAAGGAGAGCTGAGAATATTATCACTCAATATAAACAGCATCCTACCTAAGTTACCCCAGATTCAAGCATGGGTTGAACTGCTAAATCCGTACATCATTGCCTTCACGGAGACATGGATATCACCCAAAATCTCCAATGCATCCCTAACACTTGAAGGCTTCAACTCCTTCTGCCAAGACAGACTTACCAAATGGGGTGGTGGCTGCCTAGTCTATGTCCGAAACAACTTAAAAGTGCAGTTTATGGACTGCAGCCTACACACTAGTGAGGCATAAATCCTCAACCTCAAACTTACCATTGGGCAACAAAAGAAAGTCCTACTGCTAACAACTGTCTACATACCCCCAGGGAAGCAGGCTGCAGGGCTCAAGCTCTTCAAGGAGAACATGTAGCTCTTGAGAAAAGAGTGGGAGCAGGTAATTGTGGGGGATTTCAACATTAACTGGCACTCTAACAAGGCAGATGAAGTCAGGGACCTAATAGCTAGCCTATATCTTACGCAGATGGTTACCCTTCCCACCAGGCATAACTACAAAACAGACACCAGTACACTCATTGACTGGCTACTGTGCTCCAACCTGGATCACATATTAGATGTTAAGGTACTGCCTGATAGCCTCAGTGACCACTCGCTAATCATGTGCACCTGGGCAAACAAGTTCACAAAGTGCCAACCAAAGGTCAATACCAATCGAGCGCTGAGACCTGGACTACTAAATGATTTCAAACTCCACTTATCTCTGACCGACTGGTCACCAATAGACCTAGCAACAGATGGTAACATCGTCTTTGAGTTCTTCCAAAATTCATTAACTCGAGCATGTACTATTTTGGCCCCCCCAAAAAGCAAAAAAGTCAAAGGAAACCACACCCCCTGGCTAAATACCTCACTCCTTGATCACATGCATATTAAAGACAACCTGTGGCACAAAGCTGAGGACTTCAGAAAGCCGCCGATGTATCAGCATACAAAGCTGCAAGGAACTCCTACACCAGACTCATTCGCTAAGCAAAAGCTAGCTATTTCAAGGACCTCCTCAACAAAAACTGGGGGTCCTCCAAAGGGTTCTGGAACACACTAAAATCCCTTACTGGTAGGACCACTAGGGCATCACTGGACCTAATAACCACGGGCTATGGGTCTCTCCAGGAACCCCAACTGATTGCCAATGGGTTTAATACTTCTTTCACTGATCGGTCAGGGGTGCTTCCAAGTGAGTTCCTAAACCCTATAAATAACCAACTTCAGAGAAATACCATACCCTCTTCCGAGAGAGAAGGGCTGCCACTATTCTATTTTACGCAAGTCTCTATCTCTGAAACCATCAAACAAGTAAAGAGGGTTCTCGGAAAAAACAGAATGGGGAGTGATCCAATAGATATGAAGTTGGTTGCCATTACGCTTGATGTTCTAGCAGACCCAATGTCCAAGGTTTTCAATGCCTCACTAAGATCAAATGTATTCCCAGACACATGGAAATAAGCCCTGGTTACACCAGTTTTCAAATCCGGGAATAAAACACTCACTGCCAATTACAGGCCAATATTCATCCTCCCACCCCTCTCCAATGCTCTTAAAAGAATAGTCTCAGAACAACTTACTGACTTTCGACAGTCACCAACTACTCTGCAGCAATCAGCACAGTTTCCACAAAAAGCACTAGACCATAACCGCATTGGTGGACTACACCACCCAGCTCTACCACACCTTTGACCAAGGGATGGCAGTGGGGTCAGTCTTCATTGACCTTACTAAAGCTTTTGACTCAGTTAATCACCAGCTATTACTAAACACACTGCTCTCCATGGGACTGGCCCTGATACAGTCTCCTGGTTTCACAGCTACATGGCCAAAACTCAATGCGTTAGAATCGCGACTCACTCTCTGACCCTAAGGTAGTGGCCTTGAGTACCCATGAGGGTCCATACTCGACCGATCCTTTTCAGCCTGTTCATTAACCACCTTTCTGATGCCTGCCCTGCTAGTATGGTTTTATATGCAGATGATGCCGTTATATCGGTCCCAGGAAGGGACCACTTGACCATCGAGGAAGGCCTACTCGAGAGTTTCCTCAGACTTGAAACCTGGTTCTGTCAACATAAATTGCTACTAAACCATAAAAAAAAAAAAAAGCATGCTTTTCTCAGTCCCACAGAATAAAAGAAATTTCGACACCTTTCGGATTCTAAACTATAAGGGCGCTATACTTGAACAAGTCTCCTCTTTTAAATATCTGGTGTCTACCTTGATGACACTCTCAATTTCTCTCACCATGTTGAAAAAGTTGTCAAAACCACCAACATGAAACTGGGCATCCTCTACAGAAACAAGCACTCTATGACACCTGCAGCCCTCAAATTGGCCATAGGCAGCACAGTATTATCATCTGTTGACTATGGCTTACCAATATACATTGCAGGATCAGACACTGCCCTAAACAGGATAAAAAAACTTGTGAATAGGGCCTGTCATCTGGCCCTTGGGGCAGATCATTGGACCACACCTGTGCACTGTACCCTGAGACAGGCTGGCTCCCACTGTACCAGAGCCCAATACCAAACATGCCTGATTGTAAAAAAGTGCAACTAGGCCTCTTGCCAGAATCCATAAGCAGTCTGTTCAAGAAGGTTGTGCACACAAAACAAACAAGAAATGAGACAAAAGGAGGTCTACAAGTCCCTTTCAAGCGCACATCACTGGCCCAAAAATCCATTACTTTTAAGGGTCCCAAATGGTATAATGAGCTACCCGACACTCTGACAGTAAATACTAAGGTGAACCTGTTCAAAAGGGGACTCTGGTCCCACTTCAAGAATGCAACCACCTGTAACTGTGCAAGAAAATAATTAGACAAAATCTTCCTGCCTTATCCCCTGCCTCATCACCTCCTCCTCCCTCCCCTCCTTTCTCGACCTACAACCTCCCTCCACCACCTTTCCCCTCTGCTCCTGCCCCACACCATCTCTATCTACTTTATCAATGCCAGTCTGGCTGCCTACCTTTTCCCTCTTCAATCCCCATAGCTTAACACTGACATTATTTGACATGTCCCACTATCTCTAAGTTTATCCCTACCCTAAAACAACATGATGTAATGTAATATACTCCTATTGTTAAGATGTACCTGAAACTAACAAGACCTGTACCTCATCTGCCATTTTAATGATTTTCACGATGCATACCATGTTTTCTTTTTCACTGTTTATTCTTAATTTGTACTTATTGTAATGTATTGTATTGTATTTGTATTTGCTCTGTTTGTCCCTGACTTGGAACCTTTGAAAATAAGTCTCTTGACTCAAAAGTATTAATCATAATCAAATAAATAAATAAATAGACTATATGACTAAGACAAGCTCCATGTGCACTCTGATCTGCCTCTCTCCCTCTTCTCATGAAACCTAAACTATGCCTAGCCATCACCAAAAGGTCTTTCTCATTTGCAGCGGTATCTGACTGGGACTCCCTTCCCCCATCTGTCTTGTCCTATTCCTCTCTCTCTTTGTTCCAATCTAATCTGTATGCCTCTCTCTCAGCCTTTGTATCTTTCTCCTGCTTCCGTCGATGATACATCTCTCCCTGCCTTTCTTCCTACTCCTACTCCTGCCTGACTCTTGTACTTTGCCCCTTTCCCCGCCTTCTGTCCTTATCGTTCTATTCCCTCATGCTCAATGCCTGGCCCCTTCCCCCGTTCTCCTCTTTTTCCCTTGGCTTTTACTTTGTTGCCTTAAGTTTCTATTGTATATGCCTTGAAATTATGCTTTTATTGAAGTATTTATTTCATGTGTTGTCATGTTTTTGTATATACTTATATGCTGTATTTCAATTTTTGCTTTCCTGTATTTTGTTCCTCCATATTATTGTACTGTCTCTCTGCTTTTAAGACCCTGGGTCGACTCTGAAAAAGGGACTGTTATTGTCTCAGTGGACTTACCTGGTCACCAAAACTCAAATAAATAAATAAATAAATATGTATGCTACTTTGTCCCTTGTTAATGTCCCTTGTTCTGTGTCTCAGATAGATTCCCATTGTTTTGCATAGCCAGTTGATGGATCATGTCCCTTGTTTTGTGTAGCAGATAGATGCCCCTCATTATGTATCATTTTAATTTTTTTTTGCTATTCCCCATTTGGGTCCTTTTGGGCTCCAACTGAATCTGACCTGCTCCCATCTGAGTACACCAATTACTGATGTCAGTTGCTGTCTGGTACTTTCTCCATCAGCCATGCTGTCCATACCATTTGTCTTTCTCTGCAAGGCAGGGTTCTCCTTCATGTCCTGCCAGAACATAGTCAGGAGGGCATATATAACAGTGGGAACATGCAGTGAAAGTGATGGGTCCAGATACAGGACTTATGTACATGGTTGGTCATTGGCTGGCATCATTATTTAGTGCCAATGAAGATCCCCAGCCTCTTCATTAGGATCCTCCACCACCTATCATGGAGTGTGAATGCAAAGACAACTCTTTTCACTTACATCACCAGCAGCACTCTTGCTAGGCCACCCTTAGAACTAACTCAATTTGCAGTGCATCAGTACCACCCACCACTGGAAGAAGAGCATTCTCGTGGTTGCCTCTCATCCTCTTTTTTCTGGCTTATGCACCTACTGTCCTGGGTTCAGAACACAAAACACAAGTCACCAGTGTGTCAAATAGCCCTAAACTGTCTAGCAACATGGAAATGATCTCAGTATTGCTTGATCTGTGTATCAGACAGCTGCTCCATGTGTTGTGTATCAGATGTCTCTTGTTTTGTGGACTTGAATGATATCATTTGTTTAGTGTAGCAGATCAATTTCTCTCTTTTTGTGCCCTGGGTGGCTGTCCCTTGCTTTGTGTATCAAAAGATGTCCTTTAGGTTTTGTATCCTATAGACAAGGACACTAGTTTTCTGTGCCATTTCAGTCTTGATTTCTGTGGCAGGGCTCCTAGACTTCTTTGGCAGCATTTGTTCATCCCTAAGACATGAATTATTTGTTTCTGTGGCACAATACAGTTCTGTCATTGGCTAAAATATGCAATGTCATCAATGAGATCACATGCTGAGTACAGAGGAGGGGCTTCAGGATTATACAAGGAGAGTAAAGGAGTCATATACTATGGGAGAACAATATTTGAATAAAAAATCACCATGAGCAATGCATTCTGCAGCACTATGAATATTTTGTGGCATGGTACAATTTCTGCAGAAAAGTCTGCTGCCACGGAACTGCAAAATTTCAGGGGCCTTGCCAATAGATGTCCTTTGTTTAGTAAATCGGACAGATACACAGTACCTCAGTTTGGGCATCTAATCAATGTTCTTTATTTAGCATATCTAAAAGATGTGACTTATTTTATGTATTGGATAGATGGCACTTGTTCTGTTTTGGATAGATGTCCCTTAGTTCATTGGTTTATGATTGATATTGATTTTATTTGTTTTAAAATTAGTGCTACCCTTAGTGGTGGCACAAGAGCTTCTAATAATTAAACTTTATTGTTATTATTTTGTGTAACAGTTATACTTGTTCATGTTCTTTATTTTATGAACCATATAGACACCTTTATTGTTGTGTACAGGTTGTCTCTTCTGGTAGGCTCGAACCAGAAGGAGCTTTGCTACTGGAGCCTACCCTCCTGACAGTTTGTGACTTCCTCCCCATTCCCAGTTGTTTAAGTCAGTTTGGCTGAGGGAGCTGGCCACAACTGACAAAGGTGAGGTAATGGTTACACCAGAAAGTGAGAAGGTACTAAGCAGGCAGAGGGGCAAGGGCCAGTTAGGAGACAGTCATGATGCAAATTCCCAGGCACAAGAGTAGGGGTTGGATGCGGTATAAAGAGCTAGCTCCTCTTTAACCCTGGATCTCAAGGGTCAGAGACACCTTCACTCACACTTGAGTAGGATGAGGTATGAGGGATGCAGCTTAGTGGGGTGGGCACAGGGAAAGGGAAAGGGGAGCATCATGGATGCAGCCCCACTCATGAGGATTATTTCACAGTTTTCCATTACTAGGTTTTCCTCTTAAGAGGTGGGTCCAGGCACTTGGGTTAGCAGGGGTAATGAGGTAGGTTAAACAGCCAATGTAAGTAGATGAGAGTCCCATATGGTGAGGGTGCCATGCAATGGTGTAGGGTAGCCTGAATTGGCACATGCTGCTAAACCATGGCATTGAAGTGAAGTGAAGTTACAACATCACACACAAAATGGTGGATAAGGGAATCCTCCTTTTTTTCTGTGGCCTCCAGGGCAGCTCATGGTCCACCTGCATTGACAAGGATGGCCAAAAGGGGAATGCTTTGAGGGAGGGTCCCTTGGAGATGCATGGAACACCCCATCGAGGGAATGGAGATTCGGTGGATGAGACTCTCTGCTGCTTACAAGCCATTATGCATGCAACTCTATTTCTAAAGGCATACACAGTGTCCATTGAACCCATAAAAATGTGTGGCTGTGGTATCCTGGGAAGGAGTGTATGGGATCCAGTTCAGCCAATGATGCTCATTGTTTTGTTTACCAGGTGCTTGAGTGGCAGACTGGATGTGGCTTGGCATCATAGGCAAGGGGTCAGAAGTTTGAGTTTTTTGAGAGCTTCCCTTTAGCAGAAAAGGTTAGAACTGCTGTCTTCGGGACAGAGGGTCCCAAGTTTGATTCCCAGCAAGGGCTTGGTCATATCTGCCCAGGTAGCAGGGGCAGACATAACTGTATCCATGACAGTTGCATTGGAAAAACAGTCTTGGGCTGACTCAGTAGCATAGCAGTAGCACTACCACTCACTATGCCAGCAACTGTGGTTTGAGAATGTACCTAGGGTCACTGGGGGGCACTGCCCAGGGAGGGAGGACTAAGCATTCCTAGGAACTCTCTTCCCTCAGGGAAGGGGGGTTCTGCAGCTCTGCTGCTAGGCCGATGCCCAACAGAGGCTGGGTGTCAGAGCAGTTCAGAGCTACAACATGGGAGAGAGCTCCAGATGGACATGGAAGTGCCTTGGACATGCAAGCACACACGTGTCATTTCCACTTTATTACAGCAGCAGAAGGTAGGCTGGCAACTATCAGGCTGGTCAGTCTAATATCAGTGGTGGGGAACTTAATGGAAACACTATTAAGAGAAAGGCTGGTGGAGTATCTTGAATCCAGTGGGCTACAAGACCTGAGGCAGCCAGGATTCATGGGGGGAGGCCATGTCAAATGAACCTTATTGATTTCTTCAACTGGGTGACCAGGGAAATAGATCAGGGAGGGGCAGTGGACAAGGCCTACTAGACTTCAGCTAGGCCTTTGATACGGCGCCACATCAAAGGTTTACAAGGAAACTGGACAGTTTAGGGGTGGGACCCAAGGTGGTCAACTGGATAAGGAACTGGTTGATGAATAGGCTACCGAGGGTAGTGGTAAATGGCACTCATTCTTAGTGAGGGGACAGTGATCAGCAGGGTATAACAGGGCTCAGTGCTAGGACCAGTCCTCTTTAATGTCTTCATTAGCAACATTGCAGAAGAGCTGGAAGGGAAGGTATGCCTCTTTGCAATGACACCAAAATCTGCAATAGGGTAGATACTCTGAGGGTGAGAGAATGAATAGAGACCAGAGAAAACTTGAGGAGTGGTTGAGAGTATAGCATCTGGGTTTCAATGCAAAAAAAAGTGCAAAATCATACACATAGAGCACAGAAACCCAGTGAATGTATACAATAGCTAAGGGGAGGGGTATTAACAGTCTTAAAGCAGGAAAGAGATCTTGGGGTTATCATATCTGATGACCTCAAGGTGGCAGGGCAGTGTAACAAGGCAGTAGGCAGGTTCAGTGGGATGTTGTGGTGCACAGCGAGGTGTATCATCAGAAGAAGGAGAGAGGTGGTGTTGCCACTGTATTGATCATTGTTGAGACCCCACCTGGAGTACTGTATCCAGTTATGGAGACGAGACCACATCTTAGGAAGGACATCGATAGGGTAAAGGCTGTCCAGAGGAGAGCAAGTAAAATGATGCAGGGTTGCATCAAAAGCACTGTGAGGACAGACTGCTGGATCTCAGTATGTACACCCTAGAAGAGAGGGAGGGATAGTGAGGATATGAAATGGTGGAGGGTGAACAAAGTACTGCAGGGGAGCATTTTGCAGAGGAAAAAGTGCACCAGGAAAAGTGGGAATGAGGGCATGCAATGAAGCTGGAAAGGAGCAAATTTAGGAGGGATGTTAGGAAGTACTTCTTTGATGAAAGAGTAGTGGACCCTGGAATAGTCTGCCAGCGGAGTAGTGGAAGGAAAAACAGTGGTGAGCTTTATGCATGCATGGGGCAGGCAAAAGGAATCTTAGTAGAAAAGCAGGGTGGTGGGGAGCCAGAGATTGGGTAGGGTCTGCTGTGACAGTATAGGCAGGGACACACTGGGCAGACTAGGTGGTCCAAGCAGACCTCATCTGCTGACAAATTCTGTGTTTCTATGTAGGTGTCCCATTTTTTTGTATTAGATACAGCCTCATTTTGTATGTCATGTGTACTAATATTTATGTCTCTTGTTTTAAAGATTTTCAGGATAGAATATCTGTGCTAATTTCCTTGATTTAGTATTGACATATGTTAGCACACCCTTGATACTACAGATACCTGACTCACCACAAAAAGGTGTTTTTCCGATTCTAAACAACATCACTAAAACCAGATGAGTTCAGTGCCTCTAGCATCGCTGATGTGACGTCTGTGCAGAATATTGCTGGTAAAATTATCTATGTCTTTTTCCCTTGAGCAGCAGTCTTCTGTGGCCATTTACAGAGTGGGCTGCTGAGCAGCATCCATATCAGCAGAGAGCCCTTGGCAAGGCAAGCAATAGTAAAAGTAAAAGTAGGAATATTTATAGACATCACAAACAAGTAGCATGACTTTCAGCAACAAGGACGTATGTAGTGAACAGTAGCAGGAAAGATGCAAGACCAGACTTTTTAATTTGGTTTGGTGCCCCATCCACAGGGCTTGGAGTGTTGTACATAACAGTTTAAACAAACATAATAGGCATCGTACAGCAAACAGTCATCACTGATCAATATGTCATATACTGTTCTCAAGCAGAGCGAGTTAAAATTTGTAAAATGCTGGGAAGCTGTAATGAAAGAGTAGGTCTTCAGGTCTGTAGAACTGATCCATTGATGCTGATGAATGAAGAATGGCAGGCAGTGAGTTCCAAAACTTGGGGGAGGTGTCAGCCACTGCAAATGCTCTGTCCCCTTATGATTTCAGCTGTGACCTAGGGACAGGTAGTAGGTCCATCTCTGTAGAATGCAGGTTACAGTCTGTGGTACATGAGATGAGGAAGTCATGGAGGTAGTGAGTACCCAATCTGTTCAGGGCTTTAAATGTTGATATCGTATTGCACACCTAGATAGACATTGTCCAACTACAGTATTTGT
Source organism: Neoceratodus forsteri (assembly GCA_016271365.2). Classification (NCBI taxonomy): domain Eukaryota; kingdom Metazoa; phylum Chordata; order Ceratodontiformes; family Ceratodontidae; genus Neoceratodus; species Neoceratodus forsteri. Next base: position 184,252,768 of record JADMNL010000028.1, on the reverse strand, counting down.
ATTTGTTTTACAGTGTTTTATCCAGGATAGCCCAACTGAGATGCAAACATCTAGTTGTCAGTGAGGACCTGCTTCTGCCCATTTCCACAGCTGGGTGGGCTGGAGCACTAGGAGTTTAAGTGTCTTTGCCCAAGACTACACAGTGAGGATTTTGGCTTTAGTGGGAGTTGATTCTGGCTGGGAAAGGGATCAGAATAATGCAGGAGGAGTTTGTGGAGTTGGGGAGGGACCTCAGACAAGTAACATGCACGGTAACCTTCTCGGAGGTGCTGCCTGTCTATGGTGTGGGTGAGGCTAGGGTGCTCCACACCATGGGATTTAATTAGTGGATGAAAAACTGGTGCAGAGCTCAGGGGTTTTGCTTCATTGAGGACTGGGGGTCCATCTAGAGTGATGCAGGCATATACTGGTGTGATGGTCTGCATCTGTCCAGGAGGGGAACCAGGATCCTAAGTGATAGGTTTAAATGCTCCATTGGCAAGTATTTAAACTAGCCAAGGGGGGGAGACCCTGGAAAGAAGCAGGGAAATCCTAGCCCTCTCCCAAAAAATCAGGGTAATTAGTGAGGTAAACACCAAGATAGTGACGTTGATAGGCAAAAGGGCAGCGGTAAATGAAGAAAATGACAAAGGCAGTAAGGACAGGGATGGGGCAAAAAGGGATAAGGCCATCAAGAAATGGAGGGTAATGAGTACCAATGCCCATAGTCTGGGCAACAAGCACCCTGAATTGGTGGCCTTGATGGAAGAGGGATGCCTGGATATTGTGGCAGTCACAGAAACATGGTACACAGATAACCATGACTGGGATGTTAACATACCAGGGTACACAACCTACAGGAGAGACAGGGAGGGGAGAAGAGGGGAGGAGTAGTTCTCTATGTAAAGGAAGGGATCAAAGCAAGGGAACAGAACAGTAAACAGGGAGGAGAGGCGGCACTGTGGGTCACCTTAAAGACTGGAAATGGCACCACAATCTGCACAAGGGTTGTATACAGACCCCCATCTCAGGGGAAGGGAATGGACAAGGTCATGATGGAAGGCATCCTTAGGATGGCAGAGAAAGGGAGATATTGCTGATGGGAAACTGAATATGCCAGATGTTAACTGGAGCACCTTTGCTGCAGCCACATCCAAGAACAGGCCGTTCTCGATGCCCTACAGAGAGGCAACCTCAGATAGCTAGTTTTAGAACCCACTCAGGAGGGAGCAATCTTAGACCTCATACTCTCAAATGGGGGCAGTGAGAGGATCTCATATCTAGAAGTGGGTAGCAATCTGGGAACAAGTGACCACCAAACAGTGTGCTTCACAATAAACTCAGCTGCGGAGTCAAGCCATAAAAAAGTAAGGGTACTGGACTTCAGGAGGGCTGACTTTGTCAAAATGGGAGAGTGCCTTAGAAAAGCACTAACAAGCAGGCAAGAAGGAGGGGTGGAGCAACAATGGGGAAACATCAAAACTGCCATCACAGAGGCAACAAACTTTTGTGTGAAGCAAATAAATCAAAGCGAAAAAAAAGCCACTATGGTTCTCAAAAGAGGTGGCAGGGAAGATTAGAGAGAAAAAGATAGCATTTAGGAAGTATAAGGAAACACAGAAGGAGCAGGATAGAGAATTGTACCAGTTCTTGTAATGGTGCTATATCGTCGCCCTTTAGATTACATGTAGGGACGAGACAAGGTTGTCCTTTATCCCCCCTGTTGTTCAATCTTTACTTAGAGCCCCTGATAAGACATATAGTGTTTAATGACAGGATTAGTGGGATTAATATAAGAGGACAGGTGGTAAAGGTCACGACTTTTGCAGACGATTTGTTGATATATGTCTAACCCTGCTGCCTCGGTACCAGCTCTATTGGATGCAATTAATGAGTTCAGTGGGTTAGCCAACTATAAGTTGAATCAGGAGAAAACAGTGGTTTTCCCCTTGAATAGCAGAGTTTTTAAAAGTGATATCACTGCGTTAGGGCTGGGTTGGAATTCCAAATCCCTTAACTATTTAGGTCTTACTTTAACAAATAATCCGGATCGTCTCCGTCAACTTAATTTAGATGCTCTAACACGGAGCATAGAGCTAGACTTGAAAAGATGGGCACAGCTCCCCTTATCACTAGGTGGTAGGATAAATATTGTGAAAATGAATTTCTTTCCCAGGCTATTTTACCACTATCTATGCTTAATATCTGGCTCCCTGGCCTGGTTCAATAAACTTCATAAGATAATTGCTGATTTTATTTGGAATTTCAAGAAAGCAGAATGTCGTATATTAAATTATCGGCGCCTAAAACTCAGGGAGGGTTGAAATTACCCAATTTCGCTCTTTATTATTGGGCGGCTCAGATAAATAAATACGGTAGATGGGTCCATTCATGTGTATCTTCTGAGAGTAAAGAGTATGTCCCGCTCTGGGTTAATTTAGAGATTACTTCAATTAAACATGTGGGTCTCAATCCAGAAGCTTTGTTTTTCGTTCCTCCTAAACTATCTCCCTTTTCAAAGAACTCTGCCATAGGTGTGTCCTTAAGGATGCATAACCAACTTTGCAACTTTTTGAAATATAATCATTGTAAAGATGGTTCTCAACCAATTATAGGTAACCCCCATTGGCTGATAGGTAAGAAACCTATCACTAAAAATTGGATGCCCAACCTGGGGAATGTACTTTAAATGATCTCCTAGATGAGGAGGGTAGGCCTTCCACAACTCATCAAATACTTAGCAGATTTAACTTACCCATAGAGGAGAGTTTTAAGGTATACCAGTTGTGTCACCTTTTAATTCAGAATGTGGGTTCGAATGGATCTACCCTGTCTAGTATAGATTTTTGAAACCATCGAACTTTAATAGGATCCCCATGCAGTTTCGAGAATTTATCTCGTATTGCTCCAATGGGCGTTCACTGACAGCTTTGTTCCTTCGTCTTACTGGATCAGGGCCTTTCCGATGTAAGTTTGGAGTGGTGCAGATTTGGAGCAATTGTCACAAGTTTTAAAACAAGATTCTCTTAAGCTGACTCAATTCAAAATATTGCATAATATATACTATTCTCCCCAAAATTAACTGACTTGAAGGTGGCCTTACGAACCTAAGTGTTATAGGTGTGGTTTAGGGAAGGGTGATCTGCTCCATATTTTTGGCACTGTCCAAAAGTTGCCCCATTATGGTCTGATATAAAGGAAAGTCTAGCCCTTTGTTGGGCCTTGAAGAGATGTTCAGACCAGAGGTTTGCCTTTAGGAATCATGGCCGGATTTTCCTGTTACATGGAGGAAATACCATATCTTTGATTTCTCGTAGTTAGAGGCTTGTGCTCAAGCATTGGAAGGACTCCAGTAGGATTTCCTATCCAGAAAGGTTATCAGAACTGTTAGCATCTCTTAGGATAGAAAGAAGGATAGCAATTCTTCATGATAAATTGCCTCGTTTTGAGAAAATCTGGTCCCCGCTGCTCATTGCTTATTCATGATTATATGGATCTATAGATCCCAATCTCTGAATGACCATTGCACAGCGCCTTGTGTCCTGGGTTTGTACTCCTTTTTTTTAGGGTGAGGGGGGAGGGAGGTTTAGGTGGGAGGGGTTTTAGGGAGGGGGTGAGGGGTTGCAGAGGCACATCTTGAGGGTATTTTCCTCTGTTTATACGATTCCTGGATTACATGTATTTGTATACCTTGAAATTTTCTCATGCTTTGTTATCTGTCTCTGTGTATATTTTAAAACTCAGTAAAAAGTGAATGGCAAAAAAAGAGAATTGTACCAGTTAAGGCAGAAGGAAGCAGGGAAGACAGTCAGAATAGCAAAGGCCCAAACTGATGAAAAGATAGCCAACTCAGTTAAGAAGGGGATAAAACCTTTTATAGGTACAGTAGGGAGCATAGAAAGACAAAGGGAGGGCACAGATAGTGAGGCTGAATAAAATGGACGGTGGGTGGGCAGAGGGACAGTGAAAAAGCAAGGATACTGAATGAATACTTCTGCTCAGTATTCACAAAAGAGGAGGAGGGTGAGGTACCTAATCCAGTTGACAGAAGCACTCTTGATAGGGGGTTGATCCCAGTCCTTTCACAAAAGAAAGGGTTCTGAAAGAACTCCTAAAACTGAAGGTGGACAAAGCAATGGGGCCTGATGGGATTCACCCCAGAATTCTAAAATAATTAAGGGGAGAACTAGTGACACCACTGACTACCCTTTTTAACAAATCATGGGAGGATGGTGTGGTACCTGAGGACTGGAGAAGGGCAGATGTGAGTCCACTTCACAAAAGTGGGAGCAAGACAGAGGCAGGAAACTACTGACCTGTCAGTTTGACCTCTGTGGTAGGGAAAATGATGGAATCACTTCTGAAGGAAAGAATTGTTGAGTACCTAGAAGCCAGTGGGGCAGAGGACCCAAAGCAGGATGAATTCACAGTGGTAAGGTCATGTCAGATGAATCTAATTGATTTCTTTGACTGGGTGACCAAAGTAGTAGACTAGGGAGGGGCTGTGGACATGGCCTACCTAGATTTTAGCAAGGCATCTGACACAGTCCCACAAAAAAGATTAATAAACAAATTAGCCAGCCTGGGAGTGGGTCCCAGGGTGGCAGCCTGGGTAAAACATTGGCTGGACAACAGAACATAGATGGTAATAGTAAATGGAGTTTATTCTGAAGAAAGGGGGGTTACTAGTGGATACCACAGGGTTCAGTACTGGGTCCAGTACTTTTTAATGTCTATAAGTGACATTGCAGAGGGACTGGAAGGAAAAGTATGCCTCTTTGTAGATGACACAAAGATCTGCAGCAGGGTTGATACACAAGGGGGGTGGAAAGGATGAGAAGGGACTTGGCAAGGTTGGTGGAATGGTCAGAAGTATGGCAGCTTGGATTCAATACAAAGAAGTGCAAAATAATGCACCTGGGAAACAAAAACCCAGGGGAAGAGTACACAATGGGGGGGGGGTGTAGTAACAACAACAAAAATGGAAAAGGACCTGGGGTAATCATATCAGATGACCTTAAGGTTAGTAAGCAAAGTGAGAAGGCAGTAGGGAGGGCTGGGGGATACTGGTATGTAAAGGGAGAGGCATCACCAGTAGAAAACAGGAAGTTGCTATTTCCTCTGTACAGACAGTTGTTGAGACCCCATCTGGAGTACTACGTCCAGTTTTTGAGACCCCAACTCCACAAGGACATAGACTGGATTGAGTCAGTCTAAAGGACAACTAAAATGGTGCAGGGTCTGCAAGAGAAGCCATATGAGGAGAGACTAAAGGAGCTTAATATGTATACCCTTGAGGAAAGGAGGGAGAGGGGACACGATTAAAACTTTTAAGTACCTCAGTGGAATCAACAAAGTCCAAGAGGGTAGCATCTTTCAGAAAAAGAGATGTGCAAGAACAAGAGGACACAATTTGAAGACAGAGGGAGGAATGGCTCAGGGGCAATGTGAGGAAGTATTTTTTCACAGAGAGGGTGGTGGATGCATGAAACTGCCTTCCTGAGGAGGTTGTGGGGTCTAAAACTGTGGGAGAATTCAAGAATGTAAGGAACAGACATAAGGCAATTCTTGTGGAGGGTAAAAAGAAGTAGGCTGTTGGTTAACTAGGATCTGCAGCTTATCCAGTAGGTAGGTAGGGAAATGGACAGACTAGGTGGGCCAAGCAGTCCTTATCTGCTGTCAAAGTCTATGTTTCTATATTTCTATGATCCTGTGGTCTCCTTGTTCTCAAGTTGCTGTTCTAACCACAAGACCACACTGTTTCAACCTACTCCACTAACTGGTAGCCAATGAAGATTAAACAGTCCCAACATGATATGATCTGAAAAGCATGTTGATGTTATGAATCTGGCAGCTGCATTCTGCATTAGCTGCAGGAAGTGAAAAATACTTCAGGTAGATCCAGGTACAAAGCATTACAATGTCCTGTGCAGGATGAAGCTCTCTTATCCATGTTTCTGCCAGTGATATCTTACAGTATACTACAAAAACACAGAGTAATGCAATGGCAGTTACTCTAATTTTTTATTTTTTTTTATTTTGTATGTGATTACTGGGCAAATAACCCAAGGGCATCAAATGCCCATTTTGATGGGTGACCTGGATACAAAAACAATGAACGATACAAAATAGAATTTACAATACAAAAGAACAATAAATTAATCATGACAAGTACAAGTGGAGCTGACAAGACAGTGTGTTTTCAGACCATTTTTACTAACAGGCAAAGAGTTTCAAATTAAGATGTCATTTGGCAACTCATTCCACAGTTTCACTGCATGGAAAATCCAGGACCTTAAACAATCAGTCAGTGCAAATGCAGGGGGGCGGCAGCCTCCCTTGACTCCTACAGTACCATCAGTGCACTTTGGAAGTGTCTGCAGTAACATCAAGTGTGTATTCAGAGGTATTGAAATCCAAGGGCTGCAGCCAGTTGCCATTTACCTGCTGAGTATTGTATCTACTGAACTGCCTTCTGAGACTTTGACTGTCTGCTGCTAGTGCTATGTGTGTGGAGTGCCTATTTTAATTGAATTTAAGTGTGCAAGACTGAAGGGGACGGGAGCGATATTGTTCATTCAAGTGCCGCTAAGTTTCTAGTTTTACAGATGGTTGCTGAACTGTTAATGCATGAAACCAAACTCTTATGCTGGGTCTCTTGCTGTATGCTCAAAGCATAATTAATTGCTTGCATGTAACTGGGCAGGACTGTTTGTAGTGCTCTCATTACAACAGGCTCCCCTGATTATCTCCCTGGTTCACCTGTGTTCCACTAAGTGAGCTTACCTTGATCTGCGGCCCCTGTTTACTGCCTATTGCTTTCTTCTCCTCTGATTGGTGGTGGCAGCCCATTCAGTGGGGTTGAGGTATTGATATTGACTAGCTGTAATACACAATGGCATTTTCAGTGGCGGCACTGCGGCGAAGTGCGGACAAGTGCAGGGGAGTCTTAGAGAGTCCCAGGGAGCATAGGAGTTGGAGCAGGGTGTATTGTTTGACTGTGCAGTTCATCTGTAATTTTAAAATGCCACATTCAAGAGTTTATTTAGTCATATTTAGCCTCACAGTTGCCCTTTATGTGGGAAATGGTCTAAGTCTGTAAACTCCAGTGCTATGCCAGTCTGGGAGTTTGAATCTGGTTGATTTTAAAATGTTGCATTTGCTGATATCTGAAAGTTGTCATTGGATGAATCATTTTAATTTGCTAGGACTAAAAAAGCTGCTATGTTTTTTTCACTATGTTTACTATTTTTAGGGGATAGAGGTGGAAGTATGTGGGTTATTTGTTCAGATTACCTATTGTTTTATTGTTACTTTTACTAGCAGGGGACATTGAGGTGAATCCAGGGCCAGAGATTACCCAGCCTATTGCTAGCAATTCACCATGGTTTGTTACACACAGTCTAAAGATTATTCATTTGAATGCTTGCAGTATCTTACCCAAATTGGCAGAATTTGAGAATTTGAGTGCAGTATTTGACCCTGATTTAATAATCCTATCTGAAACTTGGTTGAAACCTAGTATCACTGACCATTTATGTGCAATTCCAGGGTACTGTGTTACTAGACCTGATAGGAAGGGTAATAAAAAAAGGGGGGGGGGGGATGGCTATCTATTTCAAAGATCACTATCAAGTTAATGTAGTTCTAAATAGTGAAAATTATGACTGTATGTATGATCTGCTGGTTATTCAGCTTATTTTGGGACGTAGAAAACATATCTAGATTGGGAGTGCCCAATCCCCCAAATGCTGGTTTTCAAGGGTTGAGATGTATGCTTCATAGTATTGTTGATTATGTAAAGAGACCTAATTTTGTTATGCTTGGTGATTTTAACATAAATTGGAATTCTGATAATTTTGGGTTAGTGAATTTACTGTAGTCTTCTTCTTTAACTCAACTTATTTTTGAGCCTACTAAGTGAAATAGAAGTTCTGGAAATCATTAAATTTTGGACTGGGTACTATCTAGGAATTCACTTCAGGTGTTTTGGGTTGGAACACTTTCAGATTCTGTGAGCGATCACCAAGCTATATACTGTGTGTTAGACTTTAGGAAATCTAAAGTGCCATATCATTTGTTGTCATTCAGAAATTTTAAGAATGGTGATTTGCCAGCTCTTGAAGCTTATATGCAGAAAATTGATTGGTCTTTTCTTGATAGCGTACCAGACTCTGATTTAGCTTTTTTTTTTTGCAAAACTTTAGTTGCAGTGCAAATTTATTTTTTTTCTTTAAAGAAAATCAAAGTTAGAGGGGTCTATAATTGGTGGTTTACACCTGAGATTAAGGAATAGATGAAGGCCAGGGATCTTGCTTGGAGGAATTTCAAGTTTATGCCTTCTCAGTATTTATTGGACAGATATTGGTACCTTAGGAATAAGGTATCCTATCTGACTAGGAAGGCTAAGTGTGTGCACTATAGAACCAGTTTTTCTGACAAATTGTCTGATTCTAAATAATTTTAGCCCTCTGTAAATCAATTTTTGTCCCCTAAGGTTAAAAGTGAAGCACTGTCCCTGTCCACTCCATCAGGGATCATTACCGATTCTCTGTAAATCTCTAACCTGTTTGGTTCCAAGTTTTCTGACCTGTCAACTTACAGTACTAACAACTTTAAATTGCCTAATGATGGACCAGCTTTACCTACAAGACCCCCTTTTTATTTTCATTTCGTAGCTTGTAATAAAGTATTTAAATTGTTGTTAACTCTCCCAGACAGATTCTGTGATTTTGGGGAAGGTTTGGACAGGTGTTTTCTCAGATTAATGGTCCCTGTGTTTCTGCTCCATTGTGCTCCATTTTTATTTTGAGTTTAATTTCTGACCCTTTTCCTAATTTGTGCAAATTGTTGAAGGTGCCCATTCCTAAGAAAGCTGGAACTACTGGATTGGGTGATTTTTGCCCTATTTCAATCCTGAATCCCCTTAATAAGTTCCTTGAAAAAATAATTAGTAAACAAATCACTTCTTATCTGCAGCAATATAATGTTTTGTGTCCACAACAGCATGGTTTCTGGCCACACTATGTCACTGAGACTGCCTTGGTCAGGTTCACGGATGCCGCCCTCAACGGGTTTGAAAATGGGTGCATGTTGGGGGCAGTGTTTGTGGACCTGACCCAGGCATTCAATTTAATTAATCATTCCGGTTATGCTTTAGACTGAGGAACTTGGGTTTTCTGTTAATGGTGTCTTGGTTAAATGATTATTTATCCACCACTCTCTTTATGTTTCCTTGGGTATTACTGTATCTTCTATGTATCCGGTTCAATTGGGTGTTCCTCAGGGATCTATTTTGGGTCCTCTTTTGTTCTCTTTATTTCTTAATCCTTTGCCATCTGTTCCTTTATCTTATTTATATTTATTTGTTGAATTTTGTTGACCCGGTAAGCCCACTGGGCCTAGAAGGCCCTTTTTCAGGGGTGACCAGTGGGGAGGGGGATACAGATGGTAAGCAACTGAAATTGAACCAGATTAAGCTGTTGGTGGTATTTTTAGTGAATGGGAGAAATTTGGCCAGGACACCAGGGAAATTCCCCTAATCTTTCTGGGTAAGTACCATGGGATCTTTAGCATCCACCTGAACTACCATCAATCCAGGCAGATGGGACCTCAGTTTAACATCTCATCTGAAAGACGGTACCTCAGAAGTGTAGCACCCCCCTCATGTTGCACTACAATGTCAGTATTGGGCTATCAACCCAAGTGCCAGATGTGGGAACTGAAGCCACAGCCCTCTGATCTTCTGGCCTCAGATGCCAGTGTGCTACCTACTGAGCCACTGGCACTCTTGTGATTGTGATTGTTTACTTTGTGCCGATGATATGATTTTATATACTCAGTCTCATTAATTGGCATCTCTCATCTTACATCTTGAACATGATTTTAGTTTAGTATGACACTGGTTTAATGAGATAACTCTGCTTCTTAATATTTCCAAAACTAAGTCCATGCTGTTATGGACTCAATATCAAATGAGTAAAAAACCTAGTTTAATTATTCATAATGATAAGGGTACCCCCTTTGGAACAAGTGTCTGAATTTAAATATCTAGGGGTCATTTTAGATCCTTGTTTATCTTTTCAGGGGCAAGTCAAAAGTGTATATCACTGGATTAATCAAAAGATTGGGGTTCTATATAAGTTTAAGCAATTTCTTACTATTGATACCAGGAAAGCTATTGCCGTTGCTTTACTTCTTCCCCATTTGGACTATGTGGGAAGTTTGTACTGTGGGTTGTCAGGTCGGGAGTCCCATGCTTTATCTGTCATTTTTGATAATATTTGTCATTTTGTGTTGAGTTCTCCCCCTCGTACTCATCATTGTTTTCTTTATTCTGCCCTTGATTGGTTATCTCCTAATGCTCATTTTCAGTATGCTTGTTATTGTTTAATTTTTAATCTATTTTTGGTTGTAATGAGTTTCCCCTACATGATTTGCTTAGTGTTAGAACTACCTCCTTGAATTTGAGATCCTATAAGAGTTTTACTTGTCAATAAATTTTGTTCAACAAAGGTAGGTGCTAGAGCTTTTCTAACTTGGCTCCCTCACTTTGGAATACTTTTCTGAAGATTTAAGGAAAGAAGGTTCTATTTAATGTTTTCAAACTAGATTGAAAACATGGTTGTCTGTATTGAATGTATGTGATCGTATCCAAAATGACTGATTTGATTGAATGTCATGTTTCTTTTAAGTAATGTTATTGTATTTGTTGGTGTAAATTGTCCTCTTTTGGGTCAGACATGAAAAAGGACTTGTCCCATGTCTTTACCTGGCTAACAAAATAAAAACAAACAAACAAACAAACCCTATCTGATTGAGTTGTCAATAGCCAATCAACTAATGCTTCATTAGTATGTTGATAATTAACTCTGGTTGGTTTATTAATGAACTGGTACAGAATCAAATTATCCAAACAATCCTGAGTGTTAGCAGTTGTCTTCTCTAGCCAGTTGATATTAGCATCCCCTAGTAAAACAACTTCCATATTTACTGAAATAGAGGTTTTAGAATCAGTCATAATGACAGACCTTCCTAAGAAAACCCTGGTGGGAAATAAAAAAAAAACATCTGTGTGCAACTGCTTTACACACCTAAAGTAAATAATGGTAGAAAATCAATTTCCATATAAGAACTGGACAATTGATGTGATATGATATGTAAATTTGTCACACAGTAAGCTGTGACATCTTTATCACACAGCACTTCATTCAGAAAATCTCACCCATCCCTCCCAGAACACATTTAGAATGAAAAATAGTCATGCTAAACCAGGTATTGTTCTCATGTGTCCAGATTTTTTATTGTTGTTTTACAAGTGAGGAGTTTACATTTAATCTATTAAGTTCCAAAAATACTCATTCTAAAAATTGGAAAGAACCTCACCCAAACCTAATGGCTTTTATATAACTGTAGGGATGGATATTAACTTGGAAAATATACTTTTTCATAGAGGGAAAGTAACTTATATAAAGATATTTGAAAAAAGGCTAATAATCATTTGACATCTGTTATCATTTTTATTTTGATTGTTACTAAATACAGAATAATGCATGGGTGGTGTGTGTAACAAGAATTTTACAGATACACAAATGTGGGATGCCACATTAACCCTGAGAGCAAAGCTTAAATGGTTTAGCTAACCATCCCACACTGACCGACAGATTTCAGTGTGTTACATTTGGTGGAGTTTATTCATCATATAGGAGGGTACAGTGTGGAGTCCCACAGGGCTCCATACTGGGCACTCTGCTTTTTTCATTATTCATAGACCCTATATCTCAGGTGACCAGTAATTGTGATTTATTTTTATATGCAGATGATGCAGTGTTAATGACACATAACTCTAAAATAACTGAAATTTATATTCCGCGTTGACTGATGAGTTTGCTTGATTGCAAAAATGGTTCTGCCAAAACAATATTGTTTTAAACAAATCAAAAACAAAATCTATGTTATTTGGTTCACTTCCAACACTGAAACAATTTTCTAGTGACTTTAAGATGATTGCCTTATTGAGTCTGTAAGTGCATTTAAATATTTAGGCATAGTCCTGGATCCAACACTGAGCTATTATGTACATCTTGATAAAGTCACTGCAAACATTGACTCTAAAAATAGGTACACTATATCGCATAAATCACTTCTCAACAGAGGAAACTAGGATGGCCATAGCACAACAACATTTTCTGCCAAGCTTAAATTATGCTTCCATCATCACTGACACTGCATTAGCTTCTGTTTTTTTTTTTCAAGGAAGGAGGTACTACTTCAGAAAATTGGTAAATTTGCACTTCTAGCACTACATAGGACCCATCGCTGTTTAATTCTGGATAGATCTGATTGGCCCTCAGTGTTGAATAACTACAAACTTTCTTTAGCTCATCTGACATATAATGTAATGAACTCTGGCATTCCTATTAAACAAATTCTTCTGTTCAGTCTTCACAATAGAAGATAGTGGTAAAGCACCTCCACTAGGTGAGATGGAGCATAGTAGTAGAGGGGGCAGACATAATCCCCTTCACAAAGGAGAGGGTCTTAGAAGAACTAAGCAAGCTTAAGGAGGACAAAGCCATGGGGCCAGATGGTACCCACCCTAGAGTACTTAAACAGCTTCGGGAAGAAATTGTGGCACTGCTAGCAGAGCTATTCAATAATTCACTGGAAAGTGGCAGAGTACCTCAAGACTGGAAAAAGGGCAACAGCAGTGCCCTTGCACAAAAGTGGAAGCAAACAAGAGGCAAGAAACTACTGCCCAGTTAGCCTGACCACTATAGTGGGAAAAATTATGGAGGCATTACTAAAGATGAGAACAGTGGACTACCTAAAGGAAAGTGAAAAATTTGACCCCAAGCAGCATGACTTCACAGCAGGATGATCATGCCAAACAAACATGACTGATTTCTTCGATTGGGTTACCAGAACAGTAGACCAGGGTGGGGCAGTGGATGTAGTGCACCTGGACTTCAGCAAGGCCTTCAACACCATTTCCCACAGGAGACTCACTAGCAAACTAGAACACACAGGAGTCAGTCAGAAGATAGTCAACTAGATTAAAAACTGGCTTCAGAATAGGATCCAAAGAGTTTTGGACAATGGGTCATTATCAAGAGAGGGAGGTGTAATCAGTAGCATTCCACAAGGATCAGTACTGGGTCCAGCCTCTTCAACATAGTCATCAGTGACATCACTGATGAACTGGAGGGGAAGGTTTGCCTGTTTTCAGATTATACAAAGTTCTGCAACAGGGTGGACACACAGGAGGGAGCCTCAGGTATGGAAGCTGACCTCAGAAAAGTGGAAGAATGGTCCAGAAATTGGCAGTTAAAGTTTAACACCAATAAGTGTAAGGTAATGCACCTGGAAAAGTGGAACCCAGAAAAAAAGTACATTCTGGAAGGTCATCAATTGGAAGAGACAAGGATGGAATGGGTTTTTGTGTGATCATTACCGATGAATTAAAGGTAGGAAAACAATGCAAAAAAGCAGCGCAAAAGGGAAGTGTCATCCTTGGATGCATAGGCAGGGGTATTATGAGCAGAAAGCAGGAAATAATCATGCCATACTACAGATCCTTGGTGAGGCAATCCTGGAGTACTGTGTCCAGTTCTGGAGGCCTCACCTGAAAAAAGGACATTGATCGTTTAGAGACAGTACAGGAAAGGACAACAAAAGTGGTGCAGGGGCTGCACCATGAGCCATATGAGACAAGACTCAAAGAGTTAAATTTATTCTCTCTGGAACACAGAAAAAATAGGGGGGGACATGCTAGAAACATTTAAATATGTCAAAGGAATTAACACAACTCAGAAGGGAAACCTCTTCCAGGAAAACAGAGCAGCACGTACAAGAGAGTACAACTTACGTCTGGTGGGAGGAAAGTATAGAACCAACTCTAGAAAGTTATTTTTTACTGAGAGATTGATAGATCCTTGGAACAGCCTGCTACCAGAAGTGGTGGCATCAAAGACAGTGAGAGAATTCAAGCTTGCATAAAACATTCAAAGTGGGCAGCTAAGAATTAAACAAAACTGGGGGGGGGGGTAGCAACCATGAGCAGACTAGATGGATCACATGTTCCCCATCTGCCAACACTTTTCTTATGTTCTTATGTCTCCCTGTGTAGATTATTAAATAAATATACCTCAGTATACAACTCATGATCATCCAAAAACTTACAGTTAGTTATTCCATTTCTTCGCACAAACACTGGTAATAGAACTTTTGCTTATCATGCTGCTTCACTATGGAATTCTTTACCAACAAACATTAAGCACCTTCCATCTGTTAAGTCATTTGTTTTATCTGTCACTCAGCATTTTAAAAACACAAATGTCTGTACTTGTAAGTTGTAATAACTTGTTAATAGTTTCTATATACATTGAATGTTCTTTTTTGTTCTTATAGTGTGTTTTATATAAGTTGTATGTTGTTGTGCTGTTATTGTTCTGACATCAGGTCATCCCTCAGAATGGAATGTTTTATTCCAGTACACCTTCCTGTAATTCAAATAAATGAAATTAAATAAAATGTGTGTGTGTAAAACAAATGAGTGTTTGTCACAATGGTGTGGATCCATGAATTATCTGTAATAATTTTACAAGCTTTAGTTGATAAAAATGTTTGTAGACACATCCATTCAAATCCATACATGAACTTATTACTTTTACCATTTTATTCATTCATATACCCTGTATGATAATATCATTCACAATGCAACACAGACTGCAGAGTACACAAAAATGATGAAGAAATGCTAAGTATAAGCTGCAAAAGGGGGATTTATTATGGAAGTTAGGAGAACACTAACAACCCCAGCAATTCAAACCTATTGCATACTTAAAATCAGCTGAGAATAATGTCAACAATAGATCCTCTTTCTGTATTTTATAATTTGCATTTGTTCATCAGTTTTGTGCACTCTGCAATCTGTGTTACTTTTTTGTCCTTTATATTTGGCGAAGTGCTGCACCATTTCCATACTCCAGATGGGTCTTGCTCTGCAGTCTTTGATAGTATTATTCGGTTGGAGGTGCAATTTCAAAAACTAAAGCTGCATCATCATTTACTGATGAGGTTGTCTAGCAAAGCACATAATACAAATCATGAATGTGAAAGACTGATATTTCATGCAGTCAGAGCATGTGCTGTGAAGGATTGATGTGACCTGTGTTTCTGGATAGGTTTCACATATTGAGATGTAGCCTTCTTATTATTTTTTTATAATGTAATGTTATGGTGTTTTAGGAGTTTTTTTCTAATGAACTATGCAGTGATACATTGTATCATTGTATGTTTTACTCCACAGGGTGACTGATCTTTGAGGTTTGTGACTGGTAACAATGTAACTTTTTAGGATGTCCAGTGCTGTCTGAGATTTGTTGCAATGTGCCCTATGAGTGTGTCTGTTCTTTCTGGTTTCACAATCGTTACTATGTATATTATTGTTAATATTTTGTTACCTAGTGTCTTTATTTGTGGGAAATGAATGTAGACTTTTAAAGTGACCAAGTTCCAAGTAATGATGCTTTATGGAAGGTTTTTTTCTCTGTCTACAGCAACAACCATTGATGTATCACTGCATCATGAAATTCATGGTCACTATCCTGTACATATTTACTTGCTACGATGCAGCATTCTGTATTTAAAAATGTATAATTAACTCATTCAGGCCTAGAGACGACTGTAGGCAGTGTCTGAAAGCATACCCACTCAGGACAATAACACCTGTAGACATACTCAACTGACTTTCACTCAGGCCTAGAAACGTCTGGGGAAGTCAGCAGGTTTTACCTAACTGGTAAACAAACCGAATTGCTTAGAATTGAATGCATAGCACCGTTAGAAAGGTAATTTTGCTCTGAACAATTTTGCTGCAGATACTTTGTGTCTATCATGTATACTTTAGGAGTTATTCATATTTGTTTAAGGTATGGTGTGCATGGCTAACATTTGTCTCTCAAGCCTCACCTAAGCACCTTGAAATAATCTGAAAAAAAACCCAGTTGTTTGGTATTTCAGCTACTATAAAATAAAATCTAAATGGATTACAATTGATTGCATAGCACCATTAGACAGGTTATTTTGGGCTCAACAATTTTGCCACTGATACTTTGTGTCTACCACATATACTTTAGGAGTTATTTGCATTTGTTTAAGGTATGGTGTGCATGGCTGACATTTGTCTCTCATGCGTCACCTAAGCACCTTAAAAAAATCAGTTGTTTGGTATTTCAGCTAGTATAAAATAAAAACTAAATTGATTACAACTGATTACATGGCACCATTGGAAAGGCAACGTTGTGCTGAACAACTTTGCCTCTCATACTTTGTGTGTAGCACTTACGGTTCAAGAGGTAGTCACATTTGTTTGTGGCATGCTGATTATGGCTTGATTTTGCTTAGAAATGCCCAGGATGCAGTGCTAAGAGTATACAGGGCACAAGTGGTGGAAGTCTCAAAGAGCTCTTGTGGTGTGAATGAGTTAACAACATTGAAGACAGCACTTTAAATCACAATCTGTAACGTTTTGGGAAATTGTGTAAGAAGAAAATAAGGTCTAACCATTCAAGAATACAGGAAAACAAAAAATCAATAATCAAAAATCAGGCAATGGGCCTGATGAGGGACACCCTACGATACTGAAGGAGCTCAAGGAGGTGCTGGCTGCATCACTGACAGCCCTGTTCAACCTATCACTAGGCACAAGGAAAGTTCAGAGGACTGGAAGAGGGCAGATGTGGTCCCACTTTGCAAAAGTAACAGGAGGATGCAGGAAATTACAGATCTGTCAGCCTGACTTCAATGTGGACAAAATAATGGGATGCTACTGATGGAAAGGATTGGAAAATGACTTGTGTGAGTGGATTACAAGATCCCAGGCAGCATGGTTTTACAGGGGAGATCATGCCAGACAAACCTGATTGATGTCTTTGACAGGGTGACCAGGGAAGTGGATCAGGGCAGAGCAGTGGATGTGACCTACCTTGATTTCAGTAATGTCTTTGACAACATTCTACACAGAAGACTGCTGAGCAAGCTTGGTAGCCAAGGAGTGGGTTCAAAAATAGTAAAATGGGAAATAAGTTGGATAAGCAACAGAAGTCAGAGGTTGGTGATAAATTGTGCTCAATATGAAGAAGGAAAGATGATCAGTGGGCTGCCACAGGAGTCAGTACTAGGCCAGTCATCGTCAATGTCTTTATTAGCAACATTGCAGGAAGGCTATATGGGAAAGTATGACTGTTTGCAGATGACACAAAAATCTGCAACAAAGTGGACATGTGGGGGGTGGAAAAATGAGGGATGAGCTGAATAAGCTGAAAGACTAGCCAAGGATTTAGCAACTGGGTTTCAATGCAAAAAAAAGTGAAAAATCATGTACTTGGGCCACAAAAACCTGGGAGCAGTGTACCAATTGTATGGGGAGGCATTGGCAACCACAACACAGGAAAGGGACCTGGGGTGATAATTTCCAATGATCTAAAGGTAGCACAGTAGTGTGATAAAACAGTGGGGAAAGCTAACAGGATGCTCTGGTGCATAGGGATGGGTATCACCAGCAGAAAAACGGAAAGTGGAGGCAGTACAGAAGAGGGCAACCAAAATGGAGCAGGGCCTGCTTCAAAAGCCCTATGAGAAAAGATTCAAGGAATTAAATATGTATTCTTCTGAGGAAAGAAGGGAAAAAGGGGGGACATGATAGAAATGTTCAAATACCTCACAGAAATAAATAAGGTATGTGAGGGCAGCATTTTGTAAAGAAAAAGATGCTTGAGGACAAGGGGTCATGCTATGAAGCTGGAGGGGAGGGAAACTCAGAAGAGATGTGAGGAAATACTTCTTCACAGAAAGGATGGTGGATGCCTGGAACAGCCTTCCAGCAGAGGTGGTGAGTGCTAAAATGGTAACAGGATTCAAGCATGCATGGGATAGACATAAGGGTCCTTAGAAATAAGACAAGGAGGGGGAGTCCGGAGATTCAGTAGGGTCTGCAGTGACACTGTAGGTAGGAAAATAGGGCAGACTAGATGGGTCAAAAGGTCCATGTCTGCCAACAATTTCTATGTATCTATGTTTCTAATGAGCATGTCCACCCTGGCTTCATACGCAAGGATGAATAACTCTTCAGACATCCAAATTTATAGTGATTCCTTATCCACTCTACTACCTGAAGTCGCCTGTGATTCCTTTCATAATCCCATTGTTCAGAACCTGAACAAGCTGGGCAATTAGTCAGGCTCCATTTGTTTGCGAATGCTGTTAAGTTCCCTTCCAGCACTTTTAAAGCATTTTAAGTCTTCTTGCTGGGGCAGAGGGAGCAGTTGAAGTTTAAAAATGTGGTGAGGTTCTGGAAAGCTAACTTTGTCATAAGTTTCTGTAAGTTGTTATTGTTTGTAAGTTGTGTTTTAAAATTGGCCTATCTCCTTAAGAACTTTCTGGAAAGCCCTCCATCCCACTGCTTGCATTAGCCTTTCTTAAATACAGAAGTGCCAATGGGGGTTGAGCTTAAAGGCTGGGAGAGAGGAGTTTAGGGAGTTGCAAACTTCCCCTGTGAGCAAACTCTCAAGGCTAATAGTCAAGTGGGGAAAAGTTCAGCCACTCAAGTGTTGCAAGTTTAAAAGTCTTGGACTAGTGGAAACCTGGTGGCTCACCCAAGGAAATTTACTTGGAGGGGTATGGGACCACATATCATTAGGGCCAGCATCTTTGGGAGGGTGGTGGGGTGCACAGGGTGTGGGGCAGCCATGATACTGGACTGGGCTTGGAAGTTCAGTGGTTGCCCAGTGTGCTACCAGCTGGCACAGCTTAGGGAGGAGGTTGAGGGGATTAGGAGACAGCTGGAGGAAGGGGGGAGGTATGGTTGGAGAATAGGGCAGGGGCTCTCCCAAGGGGTTGCACCAGGCACTGGGGGGGCATAGGGAAAGGAGTGCAGGAGAGTACTCTGGGGTCACATAGAGACCCTGGCAGATGTGGGCCAAAAGCAGGATACTATGAAGGAAGCAGGCAGGTAACTGGGGACCCTCACAGATGGGGGCCAAAGGGAGGACATTCTCATGGAAGTAGGCAGATGGCTGGGGCTGGACAGAAGGAAACAATGGGGGGAGATGGATCAGACCTTAAGCTCAGTAACCGCTTCAATTCTCTTCTTCTACTTGAGGATGGGGGTGATGTAGCCATGACAGGGGTGGTTAGAGATGGAAAGGGAGTAGGGGCAGGAGGTGGGGGCTGGATAGCAGGAGGAACAGGGGGGAACTTGGAATGCAGGAAAACGGGGGGAGCAGGGGATCAGAGCAGGAGGATGAGGGGTTAGAGGGAGGAAAGCACAAGGAAAAGGACCAGTTTGAAGAAAAGGGCAAGGAAAAGGACCAGAAGTACAAGGAGGATACAATAAAGGGAGCTGAAGGTTTAGGCCAGGGGAGCACGACAAGCAAGGAGGGGCTGAACAGAGACGGGAAGGAAGGGAGGACGAGCCAGGTTAGTTTAGCAGATAGGAGGAAGGACCAGTCACGAGCAGTAATGGTGGGGGTAGCGAGGTACAGAAAGACTCAGGAGGATGAGAGGCATTGGATTGGAGGGAGGGGTGGTCAGATTAAATAAGGAGGGATGGCAGGTGGCACCAGATAGGGGAGGAGCAAGGAGCCAGCTGGGGGAGTCAGTAGAAAGGATGAGGGACATGGAAGGGAAATGGAGGAAAAGGTGGCCATGAGTGCTCCTGTTGGGTGATTCCATGATCAGGGGATCAAATGGGATAGGGAGGAGAAGTCTGCCTGGTTAGAACAAAATGCTTCCCTGGACTAATGGTGCACAGGGCCAAGCATGAGGTATATCAGCTGGCAAAAGGATTGTGGAGGTTCCTGGATATACTGGTCCTCCTGGGTACCAATGACATTGAGGAAATAGTGAGTTAGAGATACAGGTAAGGTTCAGGAGCTTGCCAGGGTCTGTCATGATATAGGATGTGCAATTTCCTTCTCAGAAATCCTGCCAGTGCCAAGGGCTAGTGGGAACACAAGATGAAGATTAGGGTGATAAACCAGTGGCTCAGGGAGTGGTGTGGGGCTAGAGGTATGGGTTGATGGAGGATTGGGGAGACCTGGGAGGATAAGGGGCTGTATGCTAGAGATAGGCTCCATCTCAATTCAGAGGGGAAGGAAATCTTTAAGTTGGAAATAGAGGGGTTCGTTGGTGAAAGGTGGGGTTTAAACTTGTGAAGGGGAGAGGGATGGGAGAAAAGGCTGTTGAGGGGGGTCTGATAAAGGAGGGACTCTATCTCTACCCCACCAGGGAGCTGGAGGAATGCAGAAAAAGGCTGACTGGTAAGGTGTGGACCAGGGGAAGACAGAATCCCCACGGGAACATGAGCAGGGGAAATGGAAGTGTGGGAAAAGGGTGGAACGTAGTCCTGCTAAGTGCCATGAGCTTGGACAATAAAATGCCTGAGCTCCAGGCAATGCTAACTGAGGGAGAGGTGGATGTGGCAGAGGTCACTGAGACCTGGACCACCACAGGGCATGACTGGGACCTAAGACTGGAGGGTTACACTATGTTCAGGAAGGACGGGGGAGGGAAGGGGAGGAGGGGTAGCAGTGATAGTCAAAAACTGCATTGCCATAGGAGGAGTGGAGGAGGCAGAGGGAACTGTGGCGGTGATTTGGGTCACCTTGATAACAAGGGGGGGGCAAGAGAGTAAAAATAAGAGTGACATATAGACGCCCTGTGCTGGCAGAGGAACTGGAGGAGTCTGGTGGCAGATGATGGGAAACACTGCAGATTGGGAAGGGGAAGGCTGGTTTTGTTGGGGGACTTAAACATGCCAGGATCAGACTGGGAGACTATGACATCCTTGGTGGCCAGGGAACAGAGGTTGTTGGATGTCTTTCAGGATGTGTTCCTAACTCAGCAGGTGGTGGAACTGACCAGGGAGGAGCAGATACTGGATGTGGTCCTGGCAGACAGTGACCAGATTGGGGGCCTGGAGCTAAGGGACCCATTGGCGGGGAGTGACCATGCCATAGTCTGGTTCTTCCTGAACCTAGGAAGGGTAGAAGGCTGCACAAAGATGGAGGTAACTAACTTCAGGGGGGTGGATTTCAAAGAAATGGGAAGGATCCTAAGGAGCACTTGGATGGGATTGGGCCAGACATGGACGCTGACTGTAGGTGGGAAATCATCAGGAGGGGGGTGCAGGATGCTACCAGCACCTGTGCAATAGTAAGATGGAAATGCGGTAGGGCCCAAAAACCCTGCTGGTGGACCAGGGAGGTTCAGGAGGTGGTGAGGGGAAAGAAGGCAGCCTAAAGGCAATTCAAGTACTCAAGAAGTGAAAGGGACTGAGGGGTTCAGGAGCCAATGGCCAGAATGGCCGCTATGGTTGTGAGGGTGGCTAAGGCAAGGAAGGAGCAGAACCTGGCCAGGGAAATTAGGAGAGGGAACAAGGAGTTCTTTAGATACATTGGGGAAAAATGAAGGGTGAAGGGGCAGATTAGCAGGATTAAAACAGGGGAGGGATGGGCACAATATCCGGGGGAGCAGGCTGAGGTACTAAATGAGTACTTTGCCTCAGTTTTGAACCAGGAAAATGGAGGGGCTGCATCATACATGGGAGAGACAGGTGAAACTGAGGGGGCCCTCACCAATTGGTGGGTCTGGGAGGGGCATCACTGCAGGTGGGGAAGGCAAAGCAGGGAGACGAGGTAGCGGTGGTAGAAATCATGGCAGAGAGAGTGAGGGAAGTCCTCAGGTCTCTTAAGATGGAGGAAGCACCAGGGCCAGATAAATTACATCCCAGAGTGCAGAAGGAACTGGCGGATGTCCTGGTGAAACCCCTGGTGGAGTTCTTCAGCCTCTCTCTGAGGACAGGGTGGGTGCCCCAGGACTGGAAGGTGGTGCATATAGTGCCTATCCACAAGGGGGGATCAAGGGAGGTGGAAGAGAACTACAGGCCCATCAGCCTGACATTGGTGGTGGGCAAGGTGATGGAGGGCATTGTCAAGGAGAAACTGGGGGGAGACCTGGAAAAGTTGGGGTGCCTGGATGATAAACAGCATGGATTCATCCAGGGGAAATTGTGTCAGACAAACCTTGTGGAGTTCTATGACTGGGTGACGAGTGCCTTGGACCTGGATAGACCAGTGGACACCTCTTTCTTGACTTCAGCAAGGCGTTTGACTCTGTTCCTCATGGGGGCCTGTTGGATAATCTGGAAGAAATGGGGGTGGGGGACCAGATGATTAGATGGGTAGGCAATTGGCTCCAGAACCAGACCCAGAGGGTCATGGTTGGCAGGATAGTCTCATCCCCAAGGAGGGTCATTAGTGGAGTCCCTCAGGGATCAATCCTTGGGACCCTACTGTTCAACATCTATGTCTGTGACATAAGGAAGGGTATCTGGAGTGAGATGAGAGTCTTTGCAGATGACTCAAAACTGGGGGCAGTGGTGGATGGGGAGGAGGGAAGGGTGGCCCTACAAGGGGACCTGGAGGCTCTGGAAGGGTGGTCTAGAATGTGGAAGCTGAGGTTCAATGCAGGGAAATGCAAGGTACTGCACATGGGAGCCAGAAACCCAGGCCAAGTGTACACCACGGTGGGGGGGATGCTACAAGTCTCGATGGCAGAGAGGGACCTGGGGTGGTGGTGGATGTCAAGATGAACAAGTCAGAGACTTGTAGGAGGGCAGCAGCAAAGGCCAACAGGATGCTTGGATGCATCACTGGGGACTCACCTCCAGAAGGAGGGAAGTGATACTCCCGCTGTATAACTGCTTGGTGAGGCCGTACCTCGAGTACTGCATGGAGTTTTGGAGGCCACATTTAAAGAGGGACATTGAACTCCTGGAGAGGGTCAAGAGGAGGGCAACCAAAATGATTTGGGGCTTGGGGGATAGGACCTATAGCGAGAAGCTTGAAGAGCTAAATATGTACACATTGGAAGACAGAAGAGACCGGGGACACATGATAGAGGTCTTCAGGTACATGAAAGGAATAAATAGGGGAGGAGCAGTCAGGTTGCTCTGAAGAAAGGAGGGTGGGCAAGTAGAGGGCATGGGTGGAAGCTGGAGGGGAGAGATTTAGGAGAGACTTGCTCAGGGTCACACAGTATGCAAGTGGAAGCTGTGGGATTCAAACCCAGGTCTGGTCTGCTAGATGTCACCAGATTTGCAGCTCAGAGCCTTAGACCACTGCGCTATACTGCCTCCCAAATTTATGGGGGGCAAAAGTGTGCAACACCACAGTACCAACTTGAACATTTTAAAGTTCCAAATCCTGATCAAATGTTCTTACTTTTTACATTTTAATTTGTACTCAAAACTCAGTTTTTTAATGGAATCATTTATTTGTGATATATAATATGCTTGTATGTGCTGCTATATAAAGTTACAACATTATTTGGTTATGACCATTATTTTAGAATTACAATTATACATCATTAGCAAAGATTTGTTGAATTAGAACATTTGGCTTATTTGGTTTCAATAATAATAAAAAAAAACTTTTCTTTGTTACTTTTGAATATGTTTTAAAACAAATGATCAATAATTTGATTGGTATGAAGAGATGCATCTCATGGTATAAGTGACATATTGTGAAAGTCTGGGCAGTGAGAACTGCCTATCATTGTTCCACAGATTCACACCTAAATGTACATCCATCCTAAAATCCATAATATTTCTCATCTTTGCCTCCTTTGTAACCCCTCCCCTTAGTGACAATGGGTACAAGCCTCTGCTCATTCCTGGCTATCAATAAAAAAAAGATACATGAGAAGAACCACTTTAGATACATATCTTAAAACACCTAATAGCTTGTACTAAAGGATAACAATCTGTTAAGAAAGTCTTATAGAGTGGAGATTCGATAAGTTTGGAAAAGACTTGTGCTGGCAGAATTTTCATAAAATTCTTATTTTATGGTTGCAAAATTATGCTGTCAAAATAATAACATTTATAATAACATTGACATTTAAAAATGCACAGTTTGCACTGTTCTTCACCACAGGTCAGCCAATGTTTAGGGTAGAATGCTCACACGGATTTTCTGTCATTTTATCTATATGTGAAATCATGTATCCCCTTCCCTTCAGCCCATGTTAAATTGCATGGAATAATTTGTAGTTGGCACTTTGAAAACATATGTCTCTGAGTATATATTAATGCATAAGAATTGTAGATTTATTTCCACAAGTCAAAGATGAATGAATAGAGAGCCAGATTTTGTAAGCCACAAAGCCCAGTCTGCACCAAGCCTGTTTTTAAAGGGTTTATGGCAGCATCTTGACACTGAATTCAGAGGCCTGGGATGCAGGCAACACATTTATGTCCATCAGTGCATAAGGGTGATTTAATACTAAGGACAAGATTTTCAAAAGGATCCATCTGAGATCTACATGCTGCTACAGTATATTCCAAATGAAAACCATTCAGACTGTCAGACCATCTATGAAATGGCCTGTGTTTGACTTGCGTGCCTAAAATAAAGATACAATTGTGTCTAAAAATGATGTAAATTGCATTACTTTTATGCATCATATCATGACTTTTTGTCATAAATGGATTGAAAAAAAGAGGCAGGGCTGCTCAGAAGAAATAAGGCATAGCATTAATTTACGTTAATATCCTTGCCTTTTGAAAATTCAGCCTTATGCTTACTTAGACTATCATTTTTTGGTCTAGGCATACTTAAGAAGAATCAGCAGATACATCTAGAGTTGGACACATATTGCTTGAAGCTGCACTTGATTGTCACAAATCATCTTAAAAAGAAAGAGAGAAAGAACTCCTGAATTTAAGGGAATGATAGAGGTAGGTTTTGCAGGATTCTGGTTAAATGGAGTTGCAGACTTGTGAGTGACATCAGATGAGCATATACTTTTTTTTTAACCCTATTTTTATGCTCCCTACTCACCTCCTCTCTCCACTATTTCAGACATCCTAGCTGCAGGCTCCATTCCTGTCCTAATCTGTCCCTAGAGTACCTATCTCCACACTAGCAATCCCCCAGTATACCCCTTGGGTAGGGGTGAGGAGGGACCCCCCCCGCTTACCTCCTCAAAACAACATACTGTGTGTTGTGGAGACAGGACAATGGAGTCTGTCTGATGAGCCTGAAGATCCCCCAGAGAGGTGTCGTCACCTAGGAGAGACCGAGGTATTGTTCCGGTATTTTTGTCCCCAGACGTTGGCATGCAATGAGGGCTAAGGAGCCAGTAGGCATGCCGAGATGTGCCTCCTGCTCTGCCCCTCTGCCGACGTCCACCCAATCCCTTGCTGCGCCTCCACCTTACTGCACCTTCCACCTAGGCTCCCCTAGATGGCGGTATTGCAGAGGGAGTATGCAGTGAACCCCTCCCCCCGGAGAAGGAGAGCGCCGCCGGGTGCTCTATCCTTCTCCTCCTGGCTAACCCCAGTGACCCGTGCTCATTCCTGAACATGGGTTGCCAGCATGGTACAGGTATGGCTCCAGCGCCAGCACCACCTGGGCTGTCAGCATTTACTTTTAATTGCAGTAATCCTTTTGTGTGACTATACTTAGATGTTCAATAGTCTTTATAATCCATTCATAAAATATAGCATGCATATATTCATTAATTTAGTGCTTTATTTGTTTACTTAAGTTTTACTCGTAAAAGTCCCCTTTCTTATTAAATACTCTCTGGTATTCATTTCTGACCTCAGCAGTATAATATAACATTTTGGAATAAAAATACACATCAGTAAGCCAGTACTGGAAGACAAAATAGCAAATATCTCCACAGAGACCATGTATTTCCCTCGGGTACTCAGGTAGGCAGGGATGAAGGACAGCCAGACACTGACAAACACCAACATGCTGAAGGTGATGTACTTTGCTTCATTGAAACTGTCGGGTAACTTCCTGGATAGGAAAGCCACTATTAGACTCACACTGGCTAGGAGTCCCATGTACCCCAATAAACACCACAGGGCAATGCTGGAACCATCGTTACATTCAATTATTATTGTCCCTTGTTTGGATTTCATGTTTTGTTCAGGAAGGGAGAAGTAGACAGCCATGTCACACATACAATAACTTGAACCATTGTGCAAAAACAGACTATGCAGTTGGGAAGTACAGGCCAACCCATTTCCTTAGTGTGCTGTTTGGATTAGTGGCCTTGAAGGCTATGACAACCGTAATGGTTTTAGCCAGTACACAGGAGACACAAAGGGCAAATGTTATGCCAAAGACAACTTGATGGAGTACGCATGTTACTGTATTAGGTCTTCCAATAAAAATCAAAGAGCAGAGACTACACAGGACAAGTGCCACAAGAAGAAGGTAACTGAGTTCTCGATTGTTGGCTTTGACAATAGGAGTGTCCCGGTATTTGACAAAAATAATCAAGATGATAGCAGGAAGTAGTGCGGTAAAACTGCTGATGGCAGTCAGAGTTGCTCCAAGGGAGTCCTGATAGGAGAGGAATTCTATGAGTTTCTTTATGCATTCATTTTGTCCTTTGTTGGGCCATGAATCATCTGTACATTTGAAACAGTCATTGGCATCTGAAAAAAATAAGTTAATTTATACTGTAAGTCATTCCATGAATTGTTTAATAACAATATTTCTTACAGCCTATACTGAATGCTTTTTGGAGTTTATTTGCCTCATGCTCAGAATTGGGCCATTTCCCATGGCCCTTTTTTCAAAGGTGGGCCACTTCACATAGTCCTATGTTCTAGGTTGGGCCACTGTGTGGCTCTGTGCTCAGTGGTGAGGGGAAGTCATCCATATCACACTATGTTCAAAGAAAGGTCAATCACATCACCTAAGCTCAAAGATAAGCTGCTTCATTTGACCCTGTGCCCAAAGTTTTTCAAATTGCCTATGTTCAATAGGGGCTGATTTCATGTGGCCTTAAGTACTCAAGTGGGCCCAGAATTTTTCATAGCCCAGTAACATTCCACAAATAGTTCATTATCTATCTATCTATCTATCTATCTATCTATCTATCTATCTATCTATCTATCTATCTATCTATCTGTCTGTCTGTCTGTGTATCTAGCTCGTGACCTACTTACCTACCTACCTATCTCTAGAATATGCCATGGCCCAACTGGAAATATCAGTGATATTTCCCCGAGTGCAATTTGACCTTATGACATCATGAGTGGTGAAGCCAGAAGTGATGTCAAAGGTCAAATTTCATGAGGGGGAAATATCACTAATAGTGCCAGTCAGGCCATGGCATATTCCATTTATGCAACAGCATTTGTTTTTTGCAATGTTTTTCTATACTTTTAGTACATTTTGGGGTTTTTTGATAGTTTTTCTTTTGTTTTCAGATGACTGGCAGTTATTTTCTGGTATGTCATTCATTACGTCGTTCTACATCAGTGTGTATGTGTGAGGATGCTATGGGTCAGGGTGGGGCAAGTGGGGGAGTTGGTTCTGCATGGGGAAGTGGTGAGTGTGGGGGAGTTGGAGCTGGAAGCAGATGCAGTCTACAAAGAAACCAATGAGTGCTGCTGCCAGCATCATTCTGAGTGATGCGCTGGTTGGAGAGATGGCATTGGTGCTGAAGTGCTGGTATGTGGCTGCTTTTGAAAACAGAATGGTATTGTGTACTGTGTTTTTGATGAAGATGAGTGTGGGAAGAAATTTGGTTTGTTCTTTTGAGATTAATTTGTTTTTTTTTATTATTGTTTGACAGCGAGTGGCTTTTTTATTTGGCAGAGAGGGGCAGAACATCATGGCATCACTGTGCTGTTTGAAATGAAACTGAAAGAGCAGGAGCTGGCTCATGAGATGGCTTGTGGTTAGTGAAAGTAAAATTATGCTGCTCGTGCTGCCGGCTCCAGCCAGTCCTGACCTACACTGAGAATATTTTTGCCCCAGGGAATCTAGAGTGAGAATATTTTGACATTTTCACTCTAGATCTGGAGAGCACATATCACTGATAGATGTCTGAAAATATACTCCAAGTGCTGCATGATTTATACAGGCACAGTAGTGTCTGTATATTAGGGTTGAGTAAGCACTTTAATTTTAAACCCCAATATTTTCACCTTAATAACTCTGCTCATCCAACCAAATTACTTGAAATGTGGAACACTCAGAGATGGTGCCAGGATCTCTGGTTCATGAACATTTCATGGCAATGGGTTCACAGAAGGTAAAGTTGCAGAGGGGGAACCCCCCTAAAGTCACTGAAATTAAGACCTTTTTTCACTCAATAACTAAAAAGCTAGGATTTAAAACCTGAAACTTACAGGTTTGAGAGTTTGGCCTGAGGAGTGTGCTTTTGTGGTTTGTTTTTTATCTCCCAAACTGTAGTAGTTTTTAAAATATTTAAGAAAAAGGTTCTATTTTTGAGCATGCACAGTTAAAGAAATATGTGCTCTAAAGATAACTGAATTTTTATGAACACATGAAGTCATGTGGTCTTATTACGAACATGCTCTTGTTTAACAGGTGGCAGGGTGGTTTCCTGTCTGTGTATACCATCCTGCTATTTTCATTCAGCAGGGACTGGGCTATGTGTCGTTGTGTAGTCCGGGCCACTGCTGAATGTGCTTCGCATCTACTTTTTTGTTAATAAGCAGAGCTTCGCCATTAGCCACTTGAACATCTTTGTGCATTTGTACTGGACACTGGAGAGTCCAATCCCCAGTGGCAGCTAAGTGATTTTATTGTTTTTATTTGTACTGACACTGGGGTGCCCACGTCTCCCCCCTTATGTTTTATTTTCAAATCCCTGCCATGTTAATCTGCTGACATCAGGGTGCCCGATCCCGGGCGTCAGGGTACTCCTAGCCCTTGACCCTGCCAGCAGTCCAGAACACCGGGGTGCCCAATATATGGTGCCCCAAGTATCTCATTAACACTGGGGCGCCCAGTCTCCAGTCTTGGAGGTACATTAAGTAAAATAAAGGAAACTGTCCCTTCTCCCTCCCATCTCTAATGTCCCCAACCTAACTCACCAACTTTCTGCTTGATGACATTGGGTGCCAAATTCCCAGTGTCAGCATAGACAGCTTCCCTCCTCCTAACCCAGTAGTCTGGGATAATGTGGTGCCAACCCTTGTTCCCCCAAGTGTCATGCTGACACTGGGGTGTCAAATCCCCAGTGTTGAAGGCACCTTTGAAAAAGAAAACCATCTTGTGATATATTTTGTTATTTTTCTAACCTGAAATAAAGAAAACAGTCCATCATTGTCTGCCATCATCCCCACCCCCTCAGACCCCACTCAGCACTCACCACCCAACCCCTCCCCTTTACCCTATACTTACTCAGCCCAGGTTTAACGCTATAATTGTCTCTGGAGCAGAGGCATGTTTTCGCTTTCAATGCTGGATGGGAACTGAAGAAAACAGGCAAGTGCCATGTAATGTAGTTCAACATGTTTTGAACATTTCTTCATAATTTGATAATTTTTACATATATTTTGCCTAAATTGTCAACATTGCCTTTTTTGGACCCCACCTCATGAACAATGGTATTGAAATTCTGTAAATTTGCTCTGAAAGGTGATTTTGAAGTTGCTGTGTGAAATCACCTTTTAAGCTAGATTTACACAAGTTCACCACCATTGTTAATGAGTTGGGGGTCACAAAAAGGCCATGTTGAAAATTTGGGCAAAGAAATTATAAAACGACCAAGTTATGAGTGTACATTGAAAATTTTCTATGCTCACTTATAACTTTGGTCATTTTCAATATTTTGACCCCAAATTTTCAACATATGCCATTTTCAGACCACCTCATGATTATTACAGCTGTCATTTTTCACATCCTGGGTCCAATTTTAAAAGCAGTTGTGGATGCGCTAAGTACCTGATGTGCTGAACATATGGCAAAGGGCTTGTGGCACTCCTTTGATGCAGATCACAGTTTTCTGTCAGGTGCGTCAAATGCTGCAAGTTAGATCAGCTCTCCTCTGGTCTAACTTTGAGCCATTTGGGGACCCTTTGTATGTTGCTTGTGCCAAACTTTTGGTACAAGCTGCCGTAAAGTATAGAAAATGTTGCAACTGCAACAAATGTACTAACATTGGGCACAAGTTGCAGCAATGTGTTTGGCGCAGTTGCGTCCAAACATTGGGGTTAATGCAGACCTTGACGCAAGCCCTGCTTCAACCTTTGAAAACTGGGCCCCCTGTCTGAGATGAGTTTTTGTACCTCTGGCATGAAATGACATTTCAGCAGTGATTTTAACATTTTCACCTATCAGATCCATGATGTGGGGTCATAAGAAGACTATGTTTAAAATTTAGGGTAAAAAATATTTTAAAAAAACAAAGTTATGAAGGTGGTGTAATTTTTGCATGCACACTCATAACTTTTTTAATTTTCAATATTCAAACTGCAAATTTTCAGCATAGCCATGTTGTCACACCACCTCATGAATGTGACAACTGTTGTTTTTCAAATCCTGGCCAACATGTGATTTCGCATTTCTGGTGCAAAATTACATTTTGTACAGTATGTTATTAAATGACAATAGTCATGTTCAGAAGGAGGGGTCATGAAAAGACAATGTTGAAATTTTGGGATCAAAATGTCTCAAATTAATTATGAAGTAACACTGTTTGCAAGGACATCTGTTGGCCTAGTAGGGACCATACTGCCTTCCTGTACCAGTGACCAGAGTTCAGGTGTGAGCTCAGTGAGCTGGTTTAATGGGCCAAGGCTGTGGGGGTGCTGCAGTGTGCAGCACCAGCACCAGCCTGGTGAAGGATGGAGCAGTGTTCTGGCACACACACAGTACCTTGTGGTGGGCAGGGAGCCTTGCTCACAAGGTGTTGACATGCATGTTGAGGCCTGATGGGCCCATGCACTAGGTCAGGAGTAGCTCCAGTATTCTATTTATTTCATTTTGCATAAGTCCCGGGATACAATTCCACTAACAGGTAAAGAAGAAAAATGAATTGTAAAAAAAAAAAAACCTACATTAATCCAGACATTAGGGTTGAAGAATGCAAAGTGTGAAAAGTAGGGAAATGAAAAACATTTGGGTTTTGTGTCTCCAGAGTATTGGCGAACCAGTAGTGAGGGTCTTCCTTGGGTTTGTCAACCCTAATGCTCACTCCCACCCTACCTGACCATAACCTCCTGTCCAAACCACATGGTACAGTTCCAAGGCAGTGCCTCATAGTAATACACTCTTCAAAGGTAGAGAATGATGGCTCGCTACATGTTGCCAACAGAGTATGCTATTGCTTTCTTCATGCAGGGCCCTGCATAAAGAAAAGGGATCACTTCTGAACTTGCTTGCTCGGGGGGGGTGTGGGCATTAGGATTGACAACTCTAAGGAAGACGCTACCACTGATTTGCCAATTCTATGGAGACACAAAACCCTAATGTTTTTCATTTCGCTACTTTCTGCACTTTGCGGTCTTCAACCTAATGTCTGCAATAAAGTAATCTGCTGCAATTAATATATATATATATATATATATATATATATAAATATAATATCAGAGCCTGATCTCCAAGAAGCATAGAAACATAGACAATGACGGCAGAAAAAGTTATGCCATCGATGAAGCGGCACAATGAGGGTGACAGAATGAAGGTGCCACAACCAGTTCACCTGTCACAGTGGTGAACTGACTGTCAGAGTGCCCTGCAGGGAGAGCACTGCACAGGTGTTGTGCCCCCTTCCCTGATACGCCTCCACAGTGGAGGTGATAATTGTAATTTTCTGGATTCCAGCTGCCATTTGCTGTCATGTGTTGGGCATGACCAGGGTTGGGCAGCTTAACATTGTGTTGTCACCCTAATAATGGCCGCCTTTCTACATGTCGCACCAATGGAAGTAAACTGCAGAAAAAGACCACAGGTCCATTGAGTCTCTCTGGAGTTCCCTACCTACTCTGGGTCCTATTGTCCTTTCAAGGTTTTATCCCTCCTGGTCCACTCCCCCACATATCCAGTCCATACTGCTACCAACCTGAGCAACCAGCAGACCCTTCACTCTGTCCCAGCCATGCTTGAAACCCTTTAAGATGGCCCTTGTGTCCAAAGCTCAGTTAGAGAAGATTCTGTTGGGGTTAAGAGTGACTGGATGAGATGTCACAACTAACTAGACTGAACTGCATATTACTACAAGATTGTCATTTTTTTGAGGTAAATTAAATATAGAAAAATGTGTGTTTAACCTTCACCAGTTCAAGGATGGATTGTGCCTAGTATGGACTAGAGTAGTGGGCAACAAATATTAATTCCCAAATACTCTGAATAATAATGGGAAACTTATTCTTTGGGATCAAATAATAAATAGAAACCACTTCTCCGGGTATTCATATTAAAGAATTAGTGACAAGATTTAAAAAATAAAAATATTTTTCTCCTTCTCCAGGAATCCAAAGCTATTTCCCTGGCCCACCACCATCAGTTGTCTCTCTTCACCCAACCCTTCTCTAGTTCTCCACTACCTAACATTCTGACAGCACTAGCTCTTAAGCTGCCCCCAAGTCCCCTAATTAAATGGGACAACTGGTCCTATAATTGTGTAATAACTCTTCTATCCTCAGTCCATAATAAGGGACTGTTAAAAGTATGTTTTGTTTAGTGAAATACCCTTTTTTAAAATCCCTGTTCTTATCTTCCAGAGCTTTCACAGGCACTGCATGTGAAAGCAATGAATATATAGGATTACTAATAATGTAATGATGATTTTTGCATTTTTCTCAGCATGATTATACTTGGGAAGCAGAACTTCACTTTAAAAACCACACCTTTTTTTTAATTTCCCGTTTATGTGCAGCAACAATAAGAAAATATTTAAAACATTTTGTTAAAAAAGTATTGTAAATGATATCTTAATCAATTATGTCAACATGTTGAAAACAGGTTGACCAAAATATCCCCATATTTAAAACACATCACCAGTATATTTACAAAACATCTGCCATACCTAAGCAGATTTAAAGGACAAGATCACTTTGAGCATAAAAATTAGAAAGTCAAGCTATACAACATTAGAAAAAAAAAAAGAGTCTCAGTCTTGTACTGATGCACAGCATTCCAACGCGTATTAAATAGTCCAGTATTTTTAAAATATTACACAGCAATGCTGACAACTTTATTAGATGAAAGACGTTGTCATATTTAAAACATGAGGGGCTGGATTTTCAAAGGCCCTAGTATGAAGCAAGGCCCCTGAGTCAAACACATCTGATGCAAGAGGCACCTTGTGCCAAGGGCAGTGCCCAAAGCTATTTTCAAAGGAAGCCTGCATCACTCAGCAGGCTACCTGTGCCAAAGTGTGCTAGTGCCAGCCTTGTGCCATGAACGTTGCTGCAGCATGGTGCTGGGGGCTTGCGGTAGACCCAGACTGCCACAGCCCTCAATTCCTGATTTTCAAAGACGTCCACAGGAAATAAGTGTCAAGTACCCTTAGATCAGCAAAGGGCTGGTCTAAGGGTACTTAGACATCTCCTGGGAGGGTTGGCCAGTATTCCACTGTGTGGCCTGCCCCAATCCATTCAAAATAGTTGCACCCTGGTGATCTAGTAGTCCCCCCTCCCCGCCCCAACTGTCCATGTAATTGATCTTCCTGGCACTCTAGTGATTCCTCCCACCCAGCACATAGTGCCCACAACCACACATGCCCCCCAATCCATGCCCCAGTTTTGGCAGATGGCACAGCCATCCACATGCCACCATGGCTGGCCACCACATGAACTGTCACTGCATGTACTGTATACAGTACGTACACTGACAGTTCATGCGGTGGCCGGCCATGGTGGCAAGCAGAGGGCTGTGCCGGTTGCCAAATCTGGGGTATGGATTGGGGGGTGCAGGGTTTGGGCACTTTGTGCTGTGTGGGGGCCACTAGATCACCAGGGAGTCAATTACATGGACAGTCGGAGTAGAGAGGGGGGTGTTGGGCCACTGTAGTGCCGCTGATGGGTGCACTGGGCATGGCATTGGGAGGGGGGGCACCAGCATGGCTCATTGGATGGAGCAGCTACACACAACATCCTGCAGTGCTTGCAGCATTCCTTATGTGTATACCATCCATTTGGTGCACACATTCCATTGCCACAAGCAGTGGGACTTACATGCCAGGACCATGCCCCTTGTAAATTCAGGTGCAGGGTCCTGGACACACCAGCATTTGGAGCAAGTTGCCATTGTCATAGCTTGCATTGGAGTTTTGAAAATCCAGCTCATTGTTTATTAAAAACACTTCAATACCTATATAACTTTGAAAGATAATCTCCCCTTAACTATAAATGCCAGCAGTTTAATGTATACACTGTTTGAAAGGGAATAGCTTTCTAACGTTGCACAGAAGCACTCATGTTGATGCCGTCAGTGTTCAAAATCCTCAACTGTATTTGCTCATTGGCAAAAAAAAAATGTTGTCACTCTTTGGGAACTACAGTTTCTTTTGGCAAACTAGCAGTCCATGCAGGCATGTAAACAATGCATTGTTTGTATTATGAGATTGCCACAATAGCTTAAGCTACTAGTATTTATGGTTCTAGAGATATTTTCCTCCAAAATCTCAAAGGTATTGTAAAAGTGTTTTAAATACACTAGCATATTTAAAACACATCAGCATGTTTACAGCATGACAATCAATCATAATTACTCCAGATATGTTAGTGAAAGATGTTTCTAACATTACCCAGAGACTAGAAGATCCTTAAATGCAATGAAATGTCATCTGACAATATTGGTGGGTTTCTGTAAAGGAAAACCAAACCTTTCCCCCTAGTTTTAAATCTGTTTTTCCCCCTGAAAATTAATACCATTTAATGAATAATTGTGTCCACAACTTTGAAAACTTTGTGAATATTCAGCAAAAGGCATTTGCACCCTGTTAACAAGGAGCTCTAAACTATTCCTTCTCCTAGGCCATTCAATAAGAATACATCATACTATTCAGTGATGTAAGCTGGAGATATGTAGCTGTGTTTCTGTATAAACACATAATATATCACAATCCCATACTTAGGTTGTTTTTTTTTAGTAAGTATAGCTCACAAGTTACTTTTTCAATGCCTGTCTTTTGGGCTTGGAAATAAAATATTCAGTGTGTTCTCCACTGAAATATTTCATGATTTAGTAAATTTTATAAAAATTGGGTAAGTAGTTCATGAGAATTTGAGGTCTGAAACAGTTTTTTTTTTCACTTTTGCCATAAAGAAAATCTGTCATGAGTTTCTAAAAAAAAACACAAGAAGTTACATTTTGAAATTTGACAGTGTGTTAGGGTTTGATCTAGGTTAGGTACATGATATTTCAGTTTTTTTTTAAATAACATGCTAATTCTGAATGATCATGTTAGGATTTTCATTCTACTGCATCAGTCCCATCCCTACATCTTAATTTAAAGGGACACTATGAATCATTTTTGCATCCTATCATTTCTAGTTGAAAACTCATATTTTATGATTGCCTACCTTCTCTAAATTTCATTGATGCTGCTACTTGTTTTATCTGGTACCTTTCTAACAAGGATTGAAATGCATGCTAATGTTATAATTATATCCAACCTTGTGTTGTTTCAAATCCTTGATCTACTCTTATTGCGTACTTCCTGAACATTAGGCACACCCCCAGACAGTGCAGGCACTCATGATGCAGTAGTCTCCTCTTCTCTCACAGCATCTTCAGTCTCTAGACTGTGTTGGGGGTGCTCCCAAGTCCAGAAGAGATACAGTGGAAGATGATCAAGGACTGTTGATCAAGGACTGTAAACAAACACATTTTTGTGTGGTAACATCAGTATGGTGATCAGTCTGGTTTTCACTTTAAAAAAAAGAAAATATGAAACAGAATCAAACTATCAGCTACATCAACAATCTCTACAGAATGTGATCAATCATGAAATGTGTTTTTAAACTATGTACAATTTGAGGCATATGAGGATGGACAGTGTCCTTTTAAATGCATTTGAAGATCCTGCCTTCATCGGAATTTCACAGCATGCAGGAAATAGGAGGGACATCCTTGGAAGATGGAGACAGCACAAACAAGAGGACAATCTTGTAGCTAGACACACTCCTCCAAAAGCAATTACCTCCACGTTCCCTAGAATGAACACTGGAGGGGCCTGAGTCCTTCCCTGAACCATCTGCAGAGTATATCCTATGAGCTCTATAAATGCAGTAATGTCCGTTGGCTGGAACCTGCATCAGAACTCGGACAGTAATAACAGTTGCGCATGCCCTTTGATGCAAATAGTTATAAAATAACTTTGTCTTGCTGCAAATACAGCAGGTGCTTCTTTTAAGTATGGGGTGGATGACCAGCCGGCAGATTTTAGCTTTTGCAGCATAAGTGAATCATGGAGTTTCATCTGTTCAGACCTTTTGAAAATTCATCCCTAGCTTGCTCCCCAGCTTCAAGCAAGGTTGGTACCTGCTCAGAACACTTGTGACTGGGTTCATGCCCCAATCCCAAGAGAGCAGGAGCGCAGGCTGGCAGACAGGGAGAAGTAGCATCCACATGGATGCTTTCCTCCTTGGGAGGTCATTGTGGAGCACCACTGGGAGAGGGACTCTAGGTTGGGAATGGAGACTTGACTGAAATGGGTGACCATGTGCTAACTGGCTCCACTCCCCCATGTTTCACCATGTTACACATCTTTTGGGTGGTTGGATTGGGGTCAGAAAAGTGGAAATGTGCACCCAACTTGGCATGGAAGATGATGGCCACCCCATCCCCCATGCCACTTGGCCCCCTAATCCACTGATGCCACTCCCCCAGCCATCATTTCTCAGTTAACTGATGGTACGTCCACCCTTCTCCTAGTTTGCCACAGGCAAGCATAAACTGGATCCTTCAAGGATGTTAGAAGCTGAACCCTGGGGAGTCAGTAGGTGGTGACTGGCTGCTGAGTCTGGTAGCCAGCAGAGGACAAATGAGTGGGGCCCAAAGCAGTGGAGTGCAGAGAGATGCAGGGAAGGAGCAACAACATGTTCTGCCCCTAGTGTTTATAGGTCACTGGAAACTTAAAATATAAGTTGTTTCAGTTTTATTGGCATCATGTTGTACTTAGTATGAAAAGTGTGTCGGATTTAAAAAAAAAGTTTCTCAGATTTACCATAAAGTTGTGCCAGTGTGCTTTTCGCAGTGATGCTCCTTTCCTGATCTCTGCAGCACACATCATTCTGAAGAAGTTTGTTTAGTTATTAGTCTCCATTCCTGATCCAGCCTTTTTATACACCCACACCCCCGGGCATCCTTCAGGAGTGTCCACTCAGCATTCGCCCTCACTCCCTACCTGAACCACCCGCATCTCCCAGGATCCCTTCCCCAAATGACCACAGGCAGGCTCAACCTCTGGTATCACCTCCGGGGCTGGTTCCATCCTCCCTCTGGTGGTAGGCTCCTAAGTGTGAGGTGCCTTATCCGCTGTTGATGGGTAGGCCATGGAGAGAGAGATCTGGGCGCGTCTGGGCCAGCGATGGGATGTGGGTGATTCCCCTGGGACCACAGTCATCTCACCAGGGAGTGGGAGGCTTTTTCCTTTGTTTCTTTCCCCCACGAGTATGGCGTGCAATGGCGTCAGCACACAGGCTGCCCCCATAGATGCCTGCCGCACTCATCCCCTAAGTCTTGGTGCCATGCATGCAGTACCTCTGGTCTCCACTGGAGGGCCACTAATGTGCCAGGAAACCCCTGGATCCCTCCCCGGGAGAAGAGAGCAGTGCTCTGGATGCTCGGTCCATCTCCCTCCCCAGCCGACCCCCAACGCCTGGGCTTGCTCCTGAACCCGGGTCACGGGTGTGGCGTGAGGTGTGGCATCCAGCACCTCAACCCACAGTGCCACTGGGCCAGCTGAAAAATGTTCTTTAAACAACAATTATACATAAATTTAAAGAGCAGCTGACACCTTCAAGAGAACTTTAACAAAACATAATATTTAAATAAAGTTCAGCTTGTATTTCACATTCGTTCTTTATTTCTCCTTCCCATTATTTATTGCTGAGGTCATTTGCATGAAAACAGGCCTTTTGCCCCTGAAGAGTTCATCTATTTCTGTTGCTGACTCCCTACCTGAGGTTATAATGCACTGCTTGTGACATCACAGTTACTCTCATGGCAACAGATTGTGATGTCAGAGCAGAGCATTATGACTTGAAGTCGGGAGTAAGTTATAGAGGCAGATTAACTCTAAAGTAACTGCAAAGGATAAAAATCATGTATTAGTGCACATTTTCTCAGTAATAAATAATATGGAGGAGAAATCTAGAATATATATGGAATACAAGCAGAATTTTACCTAATTATTATGTTTTCAAAGTTTTCTTTGAGGCGTCAGTAGCTCTTTAAAATGACATCATTAACTTGATATATTAAGGTATTAAATCCAGGTGGGGCACCCTGGACAGAAAGGTATGCATCTGCACCTTCAAGATCACGGAAAAGGTTTTTCTTTAAAGTATAGCGATCATAGATGCATGTCTTAGTGTTTTTGCAATTAGGACTGCCTTTGAGCTGGATAGTGTGTGCTGCTGATCATCGATTCTACTGAAAAAGTGAGGGCAGGATATGGGGATGTAAGAGTCTATCTGCCCACAGGAAAACATAGCAAAAACATTCCATTATCTTTTGGAAATCTATTTGTACCTTTGGCTCTGGGCTTTTGATGCATGCAATAGAATGGATGGCCTGAGGAGGCAGTAGGGAGAGGATCGATATCCTGGACTGACATGATTCACAGTGGAGGCAGGTGCTGGAAAAAAAAATATGTTTAGGCCAAAATGGGAACTACTTTACAGGAAGGAATGTGCCTTTTGAAGTGGGCAGTAGTAGGAGCAGCACAGAAGAGCCCAGAAGAGGGCCTCAGTGGAGTTATAAAGTAAATGGTCATGGAAGTAAGGGCTGAAGGAGGAGGAGGGGTGCCCCATGAGGAGCAGTTCTTGAGTGACAGCCTGAATAATTTGAACATCTGCTGGGAATAGTTGATTTGGTAAGCTGAGTGCAGAAAGGACTGCAATACATTTATTCAGAAGTGAGTTAGGAGTGTTAGCACTTTACCACTCTGGTTAGCAATTTCTCCTTGTGAACAAGAAATGCAGTCAAAACAGCATGCTGGTTGCCCATTCCGAATGACTTTGCGGTGTCCAGGGGTACAGGTTTCACTACATATGGAAACAGGGACCTGAAAAACAAGTTGCAAAGTGTTAAAAAAACATTCTAGAGAAGAAAAGGATGCATGAAGAAAACAGGAATCTTGGCATCATCAGCAAACTTGGCAACCTGCCTAATGGTACCCACTTCCAGATCCCATCTAAATATACTGCACAATGTTAGTACAGAACCTTGTGGAGACCTCTGGTAGCTTTTTTACAGATCACCATTTATTATCACTCTTTGCTTCCTGTCCTGCAACATGAATAGGACCTCACAATTACAGGGTACTCTTTCTTTAGAAGAGACTGGGTAAAAGTGAAGGAGGCAGAGGCCCAAAATGTGAGAGACAGTATCAAGGTGATAAAGGATATCATCTCAAGTGAGGATGTGGCAACAGAGTCACTATGGGTAAGTTGGAAACAACAGGGGATGGAAAAGTTTGAACTGAGTGGCTTATAGACCACAGGACAAAAAGAAAAACAAATGGTGGCAGGGGAGGTCAGAATGGGTGCAGTATACTGACTACAACAGCAAGAGGAGGATGAATATAGGGACCTTGAGGAATAAATCAGAATAGCAACTATGCAGAGAGATGAGGTGATCACAGGCAATTTCAGTCTTCCTGACAGAGATGGGAGTATGTCTGTGGCAACCATCACCAAGTGCCATATGTATTCAGAGATGGCTTCTTGGTTCAGGGGACATGGAACCCATGAGAGAGAGGGCAACCCTGCACCTGCTGCTTATGATCAGAGACTCTAAGGACATGAGAACAAGGGGACCACTAGGTACCAGCAACCACATATCAGTTTTGTTCATATTTGAACTGGGCACAGAGCACACAAACTTAAAAGCAAGAGTCCTTGGTTTCAGAAGGCAAACTGGAAAAATAAGGGACGCATGTTGTAATGTGCTAGAAAAGCTAATGGTGTGGAGGAGAAATAGGACATCATTCAGAAAAGCCTGCAAGATGTTATCAACTCCTGTGTGAGCCAAGTGGTGCAGGGCAAAAAAAAAGAAAGAAAGAAAGAAAGAAAACAGTAGCCCAATATTACTCATAAGGAAGATGGTAGCAGGGACAGACAAGCATTTGTCAATGCCGAAATGTTGTCTTGCTGGCATTGGCATTGGTAGTGCAGGAGTTAGAGACGCCTAATAGAAATGGCAACCAAGTATTGAACTGACGCCAACCTCACCCCCACCCTGCAAAGACTGACAGGTGTTGGGGTGTGCCTTAGGGTCATCAGCTATAACGCTCATGCCATTTTACCTCACCCTACCCTTTAGATACTGACAAGTGTTGTGGTGTGCTTTGGTGTCTTTGTGCCTTATACTTACTCCATTCCATAAGGAAATACGCTGAGGTGGGTGCAGTATAGGAGAATGGGGTGAACTTTGGGGTCAAACACTCCAAGGCACACCTTGATGCCTGTCACTGGCTGCAGGGTGAGGGTGGGGGTGGAATGGCTGGAGCATTATAGCTGATGAACCCAAGTCACACCCCTGACGCCTGTCAGTCTCTACAGGGTGGAGTGTTACAGCTGGAAACCCTAATGCTGTAGGTGTGTGTTGGTATTTTCACTTCAAATTATAAACATGGGCTTTTTTCGACCCCACCTCATGAAGAGCGGCACTATCAGTTTGTTAGCTGAAAGGTTATTTTGCACAGCGACTGTACCATTTGGTACCACAGGTAAAGAAACACATTTTAGGCAGTATGTGGAAAATGACAGCTGTATTGTTCATGAGGAGGTGTAAAAAAATTGCAACGTTGAAAATCTGGAGTGAAAATATGAAAAATTGGTGGCCATGAGCATGCATAGAAACTGTGCAATGCATGTTCATAACCCAATTATTTGGGGAATTTTTTTAACCACATTTTTAACATAGGCATTTTGGAACCTCCCCTCATGAGCAGTGGACCTGTGAGTTTGTTAATCTGTCCCAAAAGTTGATTTCCCACAGCAACCACATGATTGTATGCCACAGGTGCGAAAACACATTTCGGGCAGGATGAGAAAAATGACAGCTGTACTTTTCATAAGGAGGTGTGAAAAAATGCTAGTGTTAAAAATCTGGCATGAAAATATTGCAAATTTGCGAAGTTATAAGTGCGTGAGGAAAATGCGCAACACATGCGATATAACAGTCATTTTATGGACGTTTGTCACCAAATTTTCAACATAGGCATTTTAGGACCTCTGCACATGAACAGTATCACTGTAATTTTGTTAATCTGTCCCTAAAATGGATTTCCCACAGCGACCATGCTATTTTGTGCTGGAAGTGCGAAAACACATTTCGGCCAGGATATGTAAAATGACAGCTGTACTGTTCATAAGC
The DNA here is from genome assembly GCA_016271365.2 of Neoceratodus forsteri. Taxonomy (NCBI): domain Eukaryota; kingdom Metazoa; phylum Chordata; order Ceratodontiformes; family Ceratodontidae; genus Neoceratodus; species Neoceratodus forsteri. The sequence continues at coordinate 184,211,387 of JADMNL010000028.1, read as the reverse complement.
AGGTGTGGGAAAATGGCAATGTTGAAAATCTGGAGTGACAATATTACAAATTCATGAAGACACAGCATGCGTGAGAACTGCGCACGCATGCTCTCAGAACTGTCATTGTTAGATTTTTTTCACCAAATTTGGAACATAGGCTTTTTGAGAGCCCCCTCATGAACAGTGTCACTGTCATTTTGTTACTCAGTCCTGAAAGGTGATTCCATGCAGTGACCATGAAATCACCTTTTAGGACTGAATAACGCCATGATAGTGAATTCTTGAGGAGGGGTCCCAATAACCCCATGTTGAAAATTTGGTGCCAAAATTCCCAAAAATGGATGAGATATGCACCAAAGTTGAAAAAAACCCTGTTTATGCCATTATACAGCTCACCAGCATTGCCTCAGTTTGCGGTCGGCTTTGAAGAGTGCAGACATGTTCCCGGTGTAGTATGAAATTGTACTACCCATCAGAATTTGCTACCTTCCTCAACTGTGTATGCATATTAGCATCATGCATGCACACTGCAACAGTCAGAGGTAGCAAATTCTGACAGCAAAGCCAGGGAAAAACTCTGGCAGCGGTCATTAAAATATGTACAAAAGGTGAAACCCTGCAAGTGAGGCATAAGTTTAAAAAAACTGTATATTGTCCCTCTATCTCTTGAATGATCATTGAGCATGATGGATAAGCTTTGTTTTGGTCTGCTTATGTTCAATGACAATCAAAGGAAATTGTACAGTATCCTGTACTCAAGTGCTAATTTAATCCTTATAGCATGAAATATATTGTAATAGCGATCTGATTTTTCAAAGCAGACTCATTTGGGTTACTAAGTTTTATTTGGGTACTTAAGATTACTGTTTTTATGTTTTGAGTATCAACTTTCTCTGTAATCTGAGTTCACTGTTAAACCGCGTAGTCATGTGTGTGTGTGTGCGCGCGCTAGTCTTGTTGTAGTGTTACTCATTAAAAGAATAAAGGAAATCCTGACACCTCACCATGTGTCCCAATTAATGCTTAAAACGTTTCCTTAAAAGATCAAGGTATTAAGTGTTGTTTTATTCATATGTGAGTCGGGTAAGGAATAAGGATACTGTCGATATACTGAACTGTACGTATTGTGTACCTTATATCATTCTGCCCTATATCTGAATGAACTTGTGTGGTTTGCACTTTGTGTCTTATAGGTAGTCATAATAGCTACTATAAATAGCTCCTGTCAAATGTCAGAACTACTACATATTATTCTGTTAAGCAGTATAGGAGGAACAATGTTTAACCAGGAGTAGCATACTAAGCTGAAGCTTGTTTCCAATTGCAACCTGGGAGGACAAGGAAGTTAAGTGACTTGCTCAGGATCACACAGTATGCATCTACATGGCTGTGGGATTCAAATCCAGGTCTCCAGATCTGTAGCTCAGAGCCTTAACCCACTGTGCTCTACTGCCTCTGATATAAACTATATACAGTGGATGCAAGTGGTTATTTGAGAAGCTGAGCGCATCATTTGGTGGCTATTACAATCTCTGTTGTGAAGCCTACTGAAAGTTAATATGCTACAGTTGTGGTATACGGAGGGGTGCCTATAGGGTACTCTTTACCCAATACTCTAAACTCCGCAGGTGTCAAAATGTATCATAAGTTTTTTATGTTCAAATGTATGCCTGTTCTTGGGTGCTTGGCCACTGAATTCTCTGAAGTCTGTTAAAAAAAAATAACTTGCTATCTGCTGTGATTTTGTTCTTCATTTGCATGCCTTCCTGATCGAGAACTGTGTCCCATTTTTGAGCTTTTTACTCATTTTATGGTGTGAGTCAGGGGCTGCATAGTTTCCTAATGTTTACATGCTGTGGGTGCTGGGCTGATGTCCGTATAAATGGAGCAGCTTCATGGCTTCCCCACTAGTTTCACAGAAGAGCATGTTTTTCTTAGTACTGTCATGTTTTATTTAAAATATTTTTATTGTGCCTTGTGAAAATAGTATCTTACCCCATACTGACCGTGTTGTGTTTTTAGTTGGAAACGTTTTAATTTTTCCAGCAGATGGGCTGAATGAACCTTCCCCCACCCCAACAGCATTCCCAGTTGTATGTGGGTACTACATGGTGCAGCTCCATGGCATCCCCACTCGTTAGTGGTGCTCATAACAGTTTGTGAATTAAATCTTTTCAGTGAAGTGTTTGAATAAAGTGACTTAACCTGTGCTACCATGATGCACTTTATTTCTGAAATCTGGACTTTGGCAGCTGATGGGCTGAAGGAGACAACCCCCCTCCCCATTAGCATTCCGAGTTGCATGAGGGTCAGGGAGATTATATAATTTGGACTGTCAGTAGTTCACGTTCTTGAACTGTAGCTATTTACAGACAGTGTAAATGATTAGGAGTTCACATTAATATTATAACTCTGTGTTTGACACTGTTCTACAAGCTGCATGTGTCCTATGCAATATACAGAGCAGTATGTGGTTAGTGCTGTTATCCCCACCTTCCATTGGTTCCATGTCACAAGAGTGAATCTTTTCAGCGACTAACACAAGGCGAGTACATCATGGTGAACACAAATACAGCACACAGCCATGTACGTCAAATACTAAATTGGCACTATATATGATTACATGTTTAATGCAGGGTGTTGTGGCCCCACATCTCCCTTGGGGGTTCAAGCCCCACCCCCAAACTTTAATAACCATGTCGGGGGTGGACATCGGGAAAGATGAGGGACCAAGGACAGCAATAACTTGCCAAAATAAAATGACATACCAGTCTGAAGTCCTGAGCCTGGGACCACCACCACTACAGCGGTGTCCCTACCCACCACGCACACGAGTAGCTTGGTGGCATCATGCTCCACATCCCTAGTTAGCTCATCCTCTTCTACCTCTTCCATCCCATTGCTATTCCCTTCCCTCACCATTTTTCCAATCCTCCCTTGCTATTCTGTGTCCGCTATCCCTCAACAGTAGCCAAACTAAATCAACCCATTCCAAGGCAAAAATATAGGACTTCAGAGGTGCTGACTTTGAAAGATGGCCAACAGAGTTGAGCTAGTCCTGGCAAAAAGAAATACAGGTGAGGGGGTACAGGCAAAGTGGGCAAGCATTAAGGATGCAATACTTGAAGCAACATCCCATTATGTTAGAGAGAAAGGGAAGTACAAAGAAATAAGGAAACCACCTTGGTTCTCAAAAACAATAGCAGAAAAGGTCAGAGCCAAAAGACTGGCCTTCAGGAAATATGAGGGAATGTAGCAAGATAGAAGATAGAGAGGCATTCCAAACTTTCCTAAGGGAAGTAGGGAAGGCAGTAAGGCAGGCAAAGGCCCAAACCAAGAAAAGACTAGCACAAACAGTAAAAGAAGGTGACAAGACTTTCTATAGATACATTAGTGAAAGGAGAAAATCCAGAGGGGGTATTGCTAAGACTAAAGGGGATAAGGGGGCATGTGAGGAGGTGGACCATGTAAAAGCATCTATCCTAAATAGATACTTCTGCTCAGTATTTACTGAATAGAAGGTAGGGTGGGCCCACAGCTCAGCACCATGGACACGGGGAGGAGGTGTGCACTAGTCCCTTCACAAAGTAAGGATCCTACAAGAGCTCGATAAGCTCAGGGTGGACAAGGCAATGGGACCTGATGGCATACATCCCAGGGTACCAAAGGAGCTAATAGTGGAACTAGCAGAGCCATTATTAGAACTGTTTAGTGAGTCTCTGAGCACAGGATGGGTCCCAGAAGGCTCATGTGATCCGCTCCACAAGAGTGGTAGCAGGAGGAGAGAGGAAACTACAGACCAGTCAGTCTTACCTCAGTGGTGAGCAAGATTATGGAGGCACTCCTTAAGGAAAGGATAGTGCAACACCTGGAATCCATAGGATCACAGGATACAAGACAGCATGGTTTTACAAAAGGAAGGTCCTGTCGAACTAATCTTATAGATTTCTTTGACTGGGTAACCAGAGTGGTGGACCAAGGGGGAGCAGTTGATGTCACCTACCATGACTTCAGCAAAGCTTTTGACACTGTTCCACATAGAAGATTGATTAATAAGCTATGTAGGCTAGGGGTGGGTCAGATGTTAGTCAGCTGGGTGGCAAAATGGTTGTCGGGCAGAAAACAGAGAGAAGTGGTAACTGGTATACAGTCAGAAGAGATGCAAGTCACAAGTGGGGTACCTCAGGGATCAGTCCAGTGGCCAGTCCTCTTCAATATCTTCATCAGTGACATTGCAGATGGACTGGAGGGTAAGGTTTGTCTGTTTGCAGATAACACCAAGATCTGCAACAGAGTGGATGATCCAGATGGGGTGGGCAGAATGAAGAGATCTGGATGAACTAGCAAAATGGTCAGAAGAGTGGCAACTGGGAGCCCGGCCTGGTGGTGCTGAGGGTTCAGACGCTGGATGCCACCTCACGCTATGCCGCTGACCCAAGTTTGGGAGTGAGCTCGGGCACTGGAGGTTGGCAGGGATGGGTGAGGATTGAGCACCTTTCTCACAAGATTCCAAACCATGCCAAGTCTTAATGCTTAATTCCTCTGCTTCAATAGACAGACAGACAGAGATGAGAGAGAGAGAGAGAAGCAAACACACCTACCTTCCCATGTTCATTCCACATCAAGGCTTTTCTTTGATGATGAGGTCTTGTCCTGGAGGAGCAGCAGAGTCAAACCGCCCCACATCAACATATCTAGAATCTCCACTTACGTTCAGATACCATGCTATCATGTCATACACAGCTGGTGGGTCCCCATTTTGTCAAAAATATCTCTTCCCCAGCTTTGTTCATGAACTTCACAGTTCTAACATAATGGAGCAGCTACAGATGGAGACAAAATACAGTCTATAATCTTCATATTTGCTGAGGATGTTTTAAAGCTTTAAAGAGAATGCATGAACCTTATACTTTAATACTAGAGTTTAGACTTATCAGTGTTGGTGGTGCATGTTGAAAATAACTGCAGCAAGATTCTTGGCTGACTTATAACAGCAGCAGTACAGTCAAGAAGCTGCTGATAGAAACATAGAAACATAGACAGTAATGGCAGAAAAAGACCACAGGTCTGTCTAGTATGCCCAGAATCATGGTCCTAATGAGACAGTCCTATTGATGCCACAAGGAATACATGTATAGATTGCATTCATACTCTGGGAAGCAGCAGACCCATGGGGCATGGCCCCAGTCCTTTAGTTTTCTTTCTGCAGGACCAGGCGGGACCTATGAAAAGCAGTAGACCTGTGAGTCATGGCCGTAGCCAGTACCTTGAAGCAGCAGACCTGTGGCATATGACCCAGTCCTGTAGCCTACACCCATATTGCATGGCTCTAGACATGTGGGGCATGGCCCTGACCTGTAGTATAATGCAGCAGACCTGTTGGGCATGGCTCCAGACCCGTAGCTTGGCCTTGGGCCATGAGAGTAAGGAACTGGACAGGGGTAGGCATTAAGGTTGAAAAACCAAGGGCCACATCTCCTAACTTTTGCTGTTTTATTATATGTTTTGAGAAAGTATTGTGTCTGGTGTGTAACATGCTTTATTAAGTATTAGGCAGCCTTAACTTGAGTCATAACTTGCTTCATGCAGGGCCGTGCAGGCTCTGTTCAAAGTAACAGATCATTCATAACTTGCTTTGTGCAGGGCCCTGTGGGTTCTGCATGATGCAATAGACGAGTAAATACTTTCTTTCTGCAACAGGCCTTTCACAGAGTAGCAGATGAATGGTAAAGGAGTCATTTTCTAGGAGTCTTACATTTTGTTTGTATGTGACTTTAATGGTACAAAGTGTATGCTGTTTTTGCGGTTGACTTCTCACTATTTTTCATGTTTTAGGACTTTAAATATTTAGTTCATGTAGGACATGGTACATTTATTGCAATGGATTTTACAGCTGAACAAGTTACTTACAAACCCTTATGCATGCATTAATCTAGTTGTCTGCAATTAATTTTCTTGCTTTTTGAGAAAGTATACTATTAGGTATATCTTACTTCAAAAGCAGAAAATGAATTCAAACATATCTCACATAGGGCCCTGTGCAAAATAGCAGATGACTAGTACAGGAGCCATAACTATGTTAATTGTTTTAGGAGTATGTGAGAGTCACTTGGCCGTGATCAGATACCAGGATTGATTCATAGGTGAGCTGTGTTATTGACTGCACAAAGGAGAAACATGCCATGACATCTTTTGAGTTTTGCATTTTACTCCTGACACCAACCAGTCCCTTCAGCCCTTCCACTCTGCTCAGCCCCATCACATGCCTTCCTGGGATGTACCTTCCTCTCCCGTGTTCCCCATGGATGCACCCCAAAGGAAGGACCAACCAGTGGCCACCCTTCCCCAAGTGAAATTGAAGTATCAGTTGGGAAGAAGCCCAGTCGGTGGCGTGAGACCTGCAGCAGGGTGTCAGGTGGCATCCTGCGTGTCAGGAATTTTCCTTGGTTTTCTTCCCCTCCCCGAGTTTCGTGAGATGTATGCGTGTGACACTGAGACATCAGAACATTGACACTCCCTCCCTGTGCACTGGCTTCATGGCACTGCCACCAATGGCCACTCAGGTGGCAGTGTTGCATCAAAGGCCGGAAACCCACCCACACTGAGGAGGCAAGTGTCCAGGTGTCACAGGCAGTAGTGCTACCACTGTGCTGGTGGGCTGGATCAACACCATGATTTTAGCAATGTGGGCATATGAGACATGAGGGAAAAGCTGTAATTTCAGGCAGCAGGGTTTTGATGTCTCAGGCATCAATCAGGCATATGTTGTAGCTAGATCATTCAAAGCCCTTGCATTGATAATAGCACTGCGTCAAGGTCTGACCTATCAAGGGTGGTATCCACCACCCAGTTGTAGTCTCCCACAATGTGCCAGGGACCAGTGAATGCTGCCATATCTACTGCCAGCCTACTATAAAAAGCACAACCTTCAATGTTCAGGTCATAGATGGAGCCTACTGCAAATTTGCTGCCATCGTGCAACTCTATCTGCACAAGTACGTGTCTACCACCTCAGTCCTTTTTAGTAGCCATAATGATTCCCAGGAATCATGGCCATAGCCACACTACAATACCCATGCTTTAGCACTGAAGCAGGATCCAGCCCATTTACTGCTTTACGACCCAGCCATCTTGTTTATCTCACCCTCAGTCATTGTGACAGGGAGATCCAGCCACTCTTGAGGACCGATCTTTTCTTAAATCTGTTGCAACAGTTCTTCTGTTTCTTAGCCTAATCTATCCTTTACAATTTCTAGTCCATAAGGTTGGCCTCCTCTGGACACCTTCCTTTCTTGACTATGCTATAATGTCCTCTTTAATTCTCCTTTTCCCCTCAGGTCCTCAAACAGGGAGATTATTGTGACCTCCAAGCTGATATAAAACAACAGACTGTGTTCCTCATTGTTGGATTTAGTATGCAATGGCACTATGTCATAAAATACTTTAATATATATGCCTTATGTGTATAACACCTATAAATGTTGAAATTACCATAGCACTAGGTGTTTTTGATAATGGTAAAAAGTTACTTGGTGACTGTAAGATACAAATTAAGTTAGTTGTGCTATTTAAAATGCATGTAAATTGCTGTAACCTGAACAAGTCTGAAATGGCATGGTGATTTGCATATATCCCATGATGCTTTGCATTATGGAAGTATGTGTGATGTTATGTTTCTTTGAAACTTGGCTTATTATCAATGCCTTTTGGGTAACCCTTGTTTCAGATGCTTCTGCACTGAAGTTCTTTGTCTTTAGCTTGTTTTTTTTTATTTGAGCCCCACCACCCAAGCAAACAAGGCCCACATAGGAAGGCTAAATCTCAGCAGATAAGTTAGATCAGAGATCAGTGAGTCAGTAGGTACTGGCTAAGTGTAGAGGAAAGACTTGCATAGTCTGTTGCTGCAAACTGATGTATTGAAGAAGGGATATGCCATTTCGGAAGGTTATCTCCTGCATTTTGAATGAATATCACACAGAGATTGTGTGTTGAAGTTGAAGTTCGGTGTCTGGTCCATCTGTTATACCACAACCCCTCCACAGTCTTATGGATTGCCTGTAATAACAAAATGTCTGTATAAAGTTTTTTAACCCTGCCTAATACCGATTTTGTTTTATCATATTTTTTGCTCCTTTTACATTCCATGAAGTTATACAATGCTTGTCACCCATTTTTTAAATATGCTGTGATTTTCCATCGTGCCTCAGTTTATCCTATTCCATCATATCTGCTGACAGAATGCAAAGGTATACCACAATGCAGTATCAAATCTGAGGCTTGGAAGTTTAAATCAATACTATAGGTAATTTTTTAACTTTTTACCCCAACACATGTTTTCACTTGCTTATGTTACCCCACCCTCTACCCTAACTACCCTACCCTTTGAACCCATGGTAAACCACAACATCAAAGAATACTAAACATGGAAAAATACCATACCCTCCCCTTTCTCTGTTCCTGTGCTACATCTGGTAGTCATAACAATTTACCCCCACTCCCTTTCCCACCAAGCTGCTAAAGGCTTGGATCATCTTTCCTACAAACATGGTGGTTCTGTTGGTGCAAATGGCACAATTGTTCCCAAGGAAAAAAGCATCATTTATCAATTTTCTGGTATGATCAACTAAACATTTTATCCCCCTGCTACTCATGGGAGGAAGGCATGAAACTTAAGTAAGGTTTGTTAGAATAGAGTTCTGAGCCCTTAAACATTAGAGGTTCATAGTTTTACTGTGAATTGGTGGCACTGAACCCAGTTATGTCCAAACCTTTAACCAGCCATTTCTTCAACTGTCAAAGTCCTGTCTATGATTGTTAAAGAGTTCAGTGGCCATGTTACAATGCAATTGTATTCATCTCCTTGTTGTACTGAGCTATATAAATTTCCTGTGATAGTGCCTTGTGTCCATACCTTCTCCCTTGCTGCTACCTGCATTCCAAATAGAGCAAATACTTGTAAATCTATGCGGTTGAAAGGGAGCTCAAATCAATGTATATTGTGGCAGCATCAATCAGGCATAGTTTGAGAAATCAAATTAAACATAACACTGGTCTTTAGTCTTATCTGAATAATCACCTATATGTACTCATAACTAGAAGCACAACAGTCTTCCTTAATTCAGGGGTCTTAACCATGGCCCACCATTCGTCCCCCTCCCTACTCCACCCCTACCCCTGCTCAGCTGCACCATGGTCACAGGTAGTGCGTTGGGGTCAAGAACAAAGATTTATGTGCACCATGTGGTTTATAATACATGTGAGTGCATATAGGTGCAATCTCCATGCTCCCAAATATAATGGCACAAATGAGACTGGAAACTAGCCCCATCCCCTTAACTTTTACACTTACATAAGAAACTTAATATAATAAATGGCACTGGCTAGAGCTCTCACCAGTATTAATGGAGGTCCCACTGTTAACCCATGGGGACAAGTGGTTGTACATTTGGATATGAGCAGGGCACCCTGGGTATTGTGTGCAAGGGGGGTGGTGGCACCATATCATATAGGCAATTGTGATAGTGTTTACATTATGCACTGTGTTCAAGTAGTGTGTGCTGTGACTTGAACAGTTTGGTGGCTTTATATTGCTGCCTCTTCATGACTAATGAACTCCTAAGCCTCATGGGGGAAGTGAAAAATTGAGGCAGGTGCCCTGATCTGGTGATCCAAATATGGGAGGGGTACAAGTGGGCAAACTCCAACCCCCTCATGTGAAGCTTTAGTTTTAGGTCTCCACATTTTTGGTGCTTTAGCTGCAAATCCTTGCTGTAGTCCTGGACAATTAGGACTCTGCCTTGATCTACCATAATGAGGCCATGGGCCTCTGCTGCTCTCAACATCCCCTCCTTGTCTAGGTACCTTAAATAGTCCCTCAGCTTCTCTCCCAGTTTGGGCGTGAGCCCAGTCCAATGGGTTCTCTCAATATCATATTTATTGGTATCTGGCCCTAACTTTAATTTCTTCAGCAGCCATTTTTGTATATTATGAGCTGGTGATTTACCTTCAATGCCTTCAGGTAAAACTATGATGTGCAGGTTTGACTTCCTTGCTTGGTTTCTTCCTGGCTGAGGGAGGCTAGGGTTCCCCTGTGCCCTTCCCCACTGACCCCCACCATCCACCACCTCCAAGGACTTACCTGTTGGATTGGTCATCCCATGGATTGCCCACTGTGGTGGGGTCAGGAAAGGGAAGGCCACCCCCTTGAAGTCCACATCCAGTATGGCCAGCAGCTTCAACTTGGTGGTGAGGAGGGTGTGTAGAGCATCACTGATACCTACCTCACCATAGTTTTTCCTCCATTTATGCCGTGTCCCCATTGCTGGGGTATACACATCAACGTGTGTCTGTGTGTGTGTGTGTGGGCGCGTGTGTATAGGAATGTGCATGTTTTGGAATCCCATAGCACCACCACTTTTGCCAGTAACAGACCCACACTACCATCAGGCCTCTACCGGTGGCAGTCATTTGGCAGTTGCAGCAAGCCTCCCTCCCTCTGGGAAGAGAGAGCAGTCCATTAGATGCTTGATCCTGTTCCCCAGCTGGCTTCCCGAACCCTGAGATTGCTCCCAATCCCAGTTCGCTGGTGTGGCAGGTGGAAGCACTACTAACATGCCACTGGCCCACTCACTTGATTTTCTTGGTCATCAGCACAGTCCATAAGTCCTTCCACCTACTTCTTAAGACCACTCTTTCTCTAGAGAGGTCTGTGACTGTGTCCTCAAGTTTCATCTAGTCGGCTCCCATGTGTGGCAATAGTTTCAGGTAAGCCCACTTTGACTTCATTTTGGAGATTAGTTATAATGGAGGGTAGAGAGGCAAGCACCCGTTCAGTATCTTTGTCCTACTGTTTCTCACTCACTGCAGCCATGCTTTGAGATGTAGTGTGGCCCTCTGGTGTTGCAGCAGCTGTTGTCTCACTGATCAGATTTGCTGGTAAGAATGATAATTAGCTCTACCATTTCTGTTGCCTTTGACTGGCCATGTGCTGTTCACACAAGGTAGACTAATCTGTTTTTTAAAGTTAAGGCTCAAAATACAAGTTTAGCTGAGAAACCTTATGGTGCCATGAGGAAGCAGGACTAAAACATGTCCACCATATTGTGAGATCAGGCCACAGACCCCTATTTATGTAGTCTTGGGTATCTGCTTTTGGCAGGTGGTTAGGAGGGGCAAAACAGGTGCCCCATCACTCAGTGCTCTCTAACATATCACATCCACAAACCATATAAAAACTACAAACAGGTATCTGCCTCTATCTCCAAAATCAAACAAAGGGGCAGAGGGCACTGTAGAGCAGGACACTGCAGCACAGCAGATGGCACAGCAAACTTCACCCAAAACAGGAACCAAAACGAAACAAGCATTTGTCAATGCCTAATGTTTGCTTGCTGGTATTAGCATTGGAAGTGCAGGAGTTAGACAGAGGCAGAATAGGAATGGCAGTGAAGTACTGAACTGATACCAACCCTACTACCACCCTGCAGAGATGGACAGGCACTGGGGTGTGCCTTTGGGTCATCGCCCATAATGCTCATACCATGTCAACTCACCCTATTCTCCATAGACCGACAAGTGCTGAGGTGTGCCTTGGGGTGTATGGCTTTACAGTCACCCCATTCCATAAGGACATATGCTGAAATGGGTGCAGTATAGGAGAATGGGGTGAACCCTGAGACTGAAGAGTCCAAGGCACACCTGGATGCCTGTCACTGGCTGCAGGGTGGGGGTGAAATGGTGTGAGCATTACAGCCGGCAATCCAAAGGCTCCCCTCTGAAACCCATCGGTCTGTACAGGGTGGGATGTCATGGTTAGAATCCCTAATGCCTTGAGGGTTTGTTGGTATTTGTACCACTAATTTTCAACATGGCCTTTTGTGACCTACCTCCTCATAAACACATTTGGGACCTCTGCTCATGAACAGTGGCAGTGTGATTTTGTCAGTCTGCCCTGAATGTTGATTTACCACAGTGACCATGCATTTCTGTACCAGATGTGGGGAAACACAGTACGGGCAGGATGTGAAAAATGGCAGCTGTACCATTCATAGGGAGATGTGAAAAGATGGCAATGTTAAAAATCTGGAGTGAAAATAGTGAAAATTCTTGAACTTCCAAACTATGCAACGCACGTTCGTAACAAACTAATTTTGTGGAATAACAGTATGTCACCAAATTTTCAACATAGGCATTTTGGGACCTCTGCTCGTGAACAGTGGCACTGTGATTTGCTTTATGTCCTGAATGCTGATTTCCTACAGTGACCATGCTATTGAGCACTGGATGTGCAAAAACAAATTTCAGCCAGGATGTGAACAATGACAGCTACACTGTTCATAAGATGGTGTGGAAAAATGCCAATGTTGAAAATCTGGAGTGAAAATATTATAAATTCTCAAAATTATGAGTGTGTGTGGAAAATGCACAACGCACGCTGGTAACACTGTCTTTTTTTTTAAATTGTCTCACCAAATTTGCAACATAGGCTTTTGAGACCACCTCATGAACCGTGACATTGTCATTTCATAAATTGGTCCCAAAAGGTGAGTCCATGCAGTGACCATGAAATCACCTATTGGTACCGAATAACCAGATGACAGTGACTGAATTCATGAAGTGGGGTCATGAGAACCCCATGTTGAAAATTTGGTGTCAAAATTCACAAAAATGGCAGAGAGTTGAAAAAAACCCATGTATGCCATTATACAGCTTACAAGCATTTCTTCAGTTCGCGGTCAGCTTTGAAGAGTGCTGACATGTTCCCACTCTACTGAAGATCATTAAGCGGGGCTCTGGAGGTAAGCATGGGGTGAGGGGTGTGGGAAAGGTATGCAGAGGTGGGAGTGCGCATGAGGGTGGGTGGGGTTGGAGGAGGGCAATGGACACAATGAGGACTGTTTCTGTTTCAAAGTTTAAAGAAAACAAAAACATTGCAGCATGGTTTTTCTACTTACAGGGACATTGGGCACGATGGGATGGGCTCCCAGCATGCCACCTGGGTGTTTGTTGGGGAGGGACTGGAGCTGACAGGGATTGGGGACCCTGTCAGCACATACAATGTGTTTGGGGGAGGCGCATGAGATGAGGGGGACTGGGCACCCTCCTCGGCAGACGACAAATGGGAGGGGACATTATGCTGTGGAGGACTGGGCTCCACATTGGCAAATGAACTGAGGAGGGGGCATGCTGACAGGGGGATTAGGCTCTCCCATTGGCGTTCATGGAGACTGTGAGAGGTGGATGGCAAGAGCTGCCGCCATGTTTATTGAAATGTGACACCAGACAAAGCATGCTGCTATTAGCTGCTGTAATGAGGTACCACCCCAGCATCAGAATGTTCAGGAAAAACAGCTGAATCTCCATTGATGGGGCATTCCTTGATTGCAGTGGCAAATTTATTTCAGATTGGTGGCACACTTCAAATGTGCTGTCATTGACAGCGTGCTCCTCCATTGGTACCACAGAAACCAGCCCCTAAAAGTGCTGCCAGCATTGGCCTCAACACTGCTGCACCTCCACAACCCAATACTCCAGAAAGCTGCCACAAAATGTTTCTTGTGCAAGCAAACATAAAAATTCACCATAGATCTGAATGTAAAGTTATTTTCCAAGATTAAGCTATGCCTTACTTGCGGTAGTAGCAAATGTTGGTGAAAGTCTCGAGCTGTAAGATTGGATAATTTTCTGCACAGTTTGAAGTGGAAAGAATCTTATTTTGGCTCCAATGAGGTAAGCAGCTAACACCTTGATGGAAAAGGGGGAGGAACAGGCAGAAGAACTGAATTAATACTTTTGTTCAGTGTTCACGGAAGAAAAGGGGGGACTGCTACAACCATGGGCTGGGAGGGTGGGGACCGAAGGAGAGGAGGTGACAGATGGAAGAACTGAGGGAGGTAGAGTCCTAGAGGAACTAAGGGCACTGAGGGGAGACAAGGCACCAGGGCCAGATGGTATCCACCCCAGAGTGCTGAGGGAGATGGCGGAGGTATTGGTGGAGCTTCTGGCAGATCTGTACAGCACCTCACTGGAGTCGGATGTGTGCTACTAGACTGGAGGATGGCACAATGGTGCTGTTACACAAGAGCAGACCAAGGGACGAACTGGGTGATTATCATCCAGTAAGTCTCACCTTCTTAGTGTGCAAACTCATGGAAACGATACTAAAGGAAAGAGTGGTGTTCTACCTGGAGGACAACAGCCACTAGGATGTGAGGCAGCATGGATTCATTTTGGGGAAGTCTTGTCAAACCAACCTGATACAATATTATGACTGGGTGACAGGTGAGCTGGATAAAGGGTCATGCGGTGGATGTTCTTTACTTGGACTTGAGCAAGGCCTTCGATTTAGGGCCTCATGGGCAGCTTGAGGGGGGAGCTAACTGGTGTAGGGGCAAAAATGTTGAACTGAATTACAAGCTGGCTGAATGGGAGGCTGCAATGGGTGGTGGTGGGAAGGGAGCTCTCAACTCTGAAGCCAGTGATGAGTGGGGTGTCACAGGGCTGTGTTCTGGGGCCAGTATTATTTGGGCTCTTCATATCAGACATTGGGCATGGGGTGGTGAGCAAGGTAAGTCTTTTTGCAGACAACACCAGAATGGAAGCAGTGGTGGATGGAGGGGAGGTATGGAAGCAGCTGAAGGGGGACCTAAGCAAGCTACAGGAGTGGTCAGAGAGGTGGCAGCAGGGGTTTAATGCAAAGAAGTGTAAGGTTATGCACTTTGGGTGAAGAAACCAAGGAGAGAATACTGACTGGGGAGAGGTGGAGCTGGGGATCACTGAGGAGGAGAGGACCTGGGGTAATGGTAACAGGGGCCATGAAAAACAGTGCACAGTGCAGGAGGGGCTGCAAAAGTGAACAAAATTTTGGGGTGCATAGTGAGGGGTTTTCATCCGGATGAAGAGGTGATCTTGTCCCTGCACAGGTCACTGGTAAGGCTGCACTTGGAGTATTGTGAGCAGTTTGGAGGCAACACCTGAAGCATGATATTAGGCTACTGGAGGGGTGCAGAGGAGGGCAATGAAGAGGATATGTGGAATGGAGGGAAGAGACTATGAGAGCAGACCTGAAGACATGAATATGTACACCCTGGAGGACAGAAGGGGCAGGAGGGACATGATAGAGACATTCAAGTATCTGAGGGGAATCACTAAGGATGGGCAGATGGAGTCTTTAAGCTAAGGAGGAGGAGGAAGGACATTGGATGGCATGGGCTAAGAATAGAGGGGGGAAGATTTAGAAGGGAAATGAGGAGATGCTGTTTAATGGAGAGAGTGGTAGCAAAGTAAACACAATACCAGAATGGGTGGTATCATGTAAATGTGTGAACAGCTTTAAAGGCCATGGGACAGGGAACAGGAAATCGGGTGGGGGAGGTGGGGGAGGCTGCAAACTAGGGTGGTAGCTGCACACTCGAGCAGACTTAGATAGACAGAGTAGTCTGTTTCTGCTGGCACATTTGAATGTTCATATGTTCCCAGCCAATTGATCCATCCCTACGCTCAGGCACATAATGGCATGTGCCTAGGGTGAGTCTGAGGGTGTGCAAGTCTATAGGGACAATTTTAAATATAATGATGGCAATTTGCAGGTGTATAAAGATGACAACTGGCCTTTTAGGATTAGTGCAAAGAAAGTTCCAGAATTTCAAGGCTACTTTCTGCATCACAGACATCAGTTAATTTTTACACAGAATAATGAGGAAAAGCAGAAAGTTCAAAGCCAGGCAAAACACGTCCCTCCAAGCATTTATAGTTGATGCCAGTTACAAAATGCACAGTTGGGTACTGTTGACAAAGCACAGGACTTCTGGGTGAAAGACTGGGTTGGGTCATCGAGGCAGGTTGTGCTGCTTGCACTTACAAATTTTTTTAACCTGCATCAACTACAAATGTATGGAGGTACATGTTGTTGTTTGGCACTAAACTTCCTGCATTGCTTTATACTGCAATGTGCACCACCAGCTTGGAGCATTCCCCTTTTGCTTGTGATGATGAAAACATTGCAGATTAATGATTAATGAGAACCCCCAGCTGATTTTCTCTCATGCCTTTTATGATTAGGCCCTATGGGAATAAACACAACAGAATACTTATGTCACAGGATTAAATGGCAGTTGCTATATAAGGCTTGTTCACACGGACAACTGTGAGCTGTCATCACTGGCTTACAATGGCCAAATCGGTACTCCTGCCCTTGTGTGAACACTACCATTTGGACACTTTTCCGTTGCGTGGTATTGCATACGCATTCCCCCTTTTCCTGGGTTTGTGGAGTGGTGTAAGTGGTTTCCTGTGCTGTCTGAACAGTCAAACCACCTGCACCACTTAAAATCCCCTGTTTAAGCAACAGTGACTGGTATAGTATTAAACCACTTGAAAGGAAAAGGGCAGCAGCAAAACCGATGCCGTGTGAATGTGGCACTCTACTGTTTTATAAAACTTTTTGAATAAATATAAATGAGCCACTGTGGCAGGTGCAGTATGAATGAGCTATAGTTATCCAATGTGATCAATCAAAATGGCTCTGGGTGGTCTCAGTGGTGATGTGAGTGGAGTACAGGCGAGAGAGGGTAGGAGGTGTCAATCCACTGGACTGGGACCGCTGACACACGTGGTACTGACACCCTCTCTCAGCCTTGCACCTCCACGAGGTGAGGCACAAATGGATAAAGGAGGAACATCAGCTGAATGACAGCCTGCAGCATTCACCCTGCCAACCTGAGCTCTGTCCTGGTGACTACATGGAGTTATCTAAGAAACTTGGGATGGCCTAAGGGCCCCACTGTTGGGGGCAAGCCACAGAAGCAGCGCAGCAGGAGACAAGGTATTATTTTTTGTCATTTATTTCTATCTTGGAAAAATAATTTTGAGCTAAAGCTCTTTACATAGGGTTTCAAATCAGGTGAGTTATAGCAAGAAGGGATAATGAGGCCAGCACTTGGCTAACATCATTTACAATGATTAATGGGAGAAAGTAGTACAGTTAAACAATTGAGCTAACATAGGCAACTAGAGGAGCAATCAAATGTGGCCTTGATGGAAGAGGGATGCCTGGATATTGTGGCAGTCACAGAAACATGGTAAACAGAGAACCATGACTGGGATGTCAACATACCAAGGTACACAATCTACAGGAGGGACAGGGAGAGAAGAAGAGGAGGAGGGAGCTCTCTATGAGGGAAGGGATCAAAGCAACAGAACTGAAGGGTAAACAGGGAGGAGGCACTGTGGGTCACCCTGGAGATTGGAAATGGCACCACAATCTGCACAGGGGTTGCATACAGACCCCTGACTCAGGAGGAAATGGACAAGGAAATGATAGAAGGCATCCTTAGGATGGCAGAAAAGGGAGATAATGCTGATGAGGAGTGATTATTCAGATAAGACTAAAGACCAGTGTTATGTTTAATTTGATTTCTCAAACTATGCCTGATTGATGCTGCCACAATATACATTGATTTGAGCTCCCCTTTCAACCGCATAGATTTACAAGTATTTGCTCTATTTGGAATGCAGGTAGCAGCAAGGGAGAAGGTATGGACACAAGGCACTATCACAGGAAATTTATATAGCTCAGTACAACAAGGAGATGAATACAATTGCATTGTAACATGGCCACTGAACTCTTTAACAATCATAGACAGGACTTTGACAGTTGAAGAAATGGCTGGTTAAAGGTTTGGACATAACTGGGTTCAGTGCCACCAATTCACAGTTAAACTATGAACCTCTAATGTTTAAGGGCTCAGAACTCTATTTTAACAAACATTACTTAAGTTTCATGCCTTCCTCCCATGAGTAGCAGAGGGATAAAATGTTTAGTTGATCGTACTAGAAAATTGATGAATGATGCTTTTTTTCTTGGGAACAATTGTGCCATTTGCACCAACAGAACCACCATGTTTGTAGGAGAAGATGATCCGAACCATTAGCAGCTTGGTGGGAAAGGGAGTGGGGGGTACAATTGTTATGACTACCAGATGTAGCATGGAACAGAGAAAGGGGGAGGGTATGGTATTTTTCCATGTTTAGTATTCTTTGATGTTGTGGTTTACCATGGGTTCAAAGGGTGGGGCAGTTAGGTAGAGGGTGGGGTAACATAAGTAAGGAACATGTGTTGGGGTAAAAAAGTAAAAATTACCTGTAGTATTGATTTAAACTTCCAAGCCTCAGATTTGATACTGCATTGTGGTATACCTTTGCATTCTGTCAGCAGATATGATGGAATAGGATAAACTGAGGCACGATGGAAAATCACAGCATATTTAAAAATGGGTGACAAGCATTGTATAACTTCATGGAATGTAAAAGGAGTAAAAATATGATAAAACAAAATCGGTATTAGGCAGGGTTAAAAACTTTATACAGACATTTTGTTATTACAGGCAATCCATAAGACTGTGGAGGGGTTGTGGTATAACAGATGGACCAGACACCGAACTTCAACTTCAACACACAATCTCTGTGTGATATTCATTCAAAATGCAGGAGATAACCTTCCGAAATGGCATATCCCTTCTTCAATACATCAGTTTGCAGCAACAGACTATGCAAGTCTTTCCTCTACACTTAGCCAGCACCTACTAATTCACTGATCTCTGATCTAACTTATCTGCTGAGATTTAGCCTTCCCTATGTGGGCCTTGTTTGCTTGGGTGGTGGGGGCTCAAATAAAAAAAAAAACAAGCTAAAGACAAAGAACTTCAGTGCAGAAGCACTGAAACAAGGGTTACCCCAAAGGGCATTGACAATAAGAGAAGTTTCAAAGAAACATAACATCACACATACTTCCGTAATGCAAAGCATCATGGGATATATGCAAATCACCATGCCATTTCAGACTTGTTCAGGTTACAGCAATGTACATGCATTTTAAATAGCACAACTAACTTAATTTGTATCTTACAGTCACCAAGTAACTTTTTACCATTATCAAAAACACTTAGTGCTATGGTAATTTCAACATTTATAGGTGTTATACACATAAGGCATATATATTAAAGTATTTTATGACATAGTGCCATTGCATACTAAATCCAACAACGAGGAACACAGTCTGTTGTTTTGTATCAGCTTGGAGGTCACAACAATAATCTCCCTGTTTGAGGACCTGAGGGGGAAAAGGAGAATTAAAGAGGACATTATAGCATAGTCAAGAAAGGGAAGGGGTGTCCAGAGGAGGCCAACCTTATGGACTAGAAATTGTAAAGGATAGATTAGGCTAAGAAACAGAAGAACTGCTGCAACAGATTTAAGAAAAGATCGGTCCTCAAGAGTGGCTGGATCTCCCTGTCACAATGACTGAGGGCGAGATGAACAAGATGGCTGGGTCGTAGGGCAGTAAATGGGCTGGATCCTACTTCAGTGCTAAAGCATGGGTATTGTAGTGTGGCTATGGCCATGATTCCTGGGAACCATTATGGCTACTAAAAAGGACTGGGGTGGTAGATACGTACTTGTGCAGATAGAGTTGCACGATGGCAGCAAGTTTGCAGTAGGCTCCATCTATGCCCTGAACATTGAAGGTTGTGCTTTTTATAGTAGGCTGGCAGTAGATATGGCAGCATTCACTGGTCCCTGGCACACTGTGGGAGACTACAACTGGGTGGTGGATACCACCCTTGATAGGTTAGACCTTGACACAGTGCTATTATCAATGCAAGGGCTTTGAATGATCTAGCTACAACATATGCCTGATTGATGCCTGGAGACATCAAAACCCTGCTGCCTGAAATTACAGCTTTTTCCCTCATGTCTCATATGCCCACATTGCTAAAATCATGGTGTTGATCCAGCCTACCAGCACAGTGGTAGCACTACTGCCTGTGACACCTGGACACTTGCCTCCTCAGGGTGGATGGGTTCCTGGCCTTTGATGCAACACTGCCACCTGAGTGGCCATTGGTGGCAGTGCCATGAAGCCAGTGCACAGGGAAGGGAGTGTCAATGTTCTGATGTCTCAGTGTCACATGCATACATCTCACGAACTTGGGGAGGGAAGAAAACCAAGGAAAATTCCTGACACGCAGGATGCCACCTGACACCCTGCTGCAGGTCTCACGCCACTGACTGGGCTTCTTCCCAACTGATACTTCAATTTCACTTGGGGGGAAGGGGTGGCCACTGGTTGGCCCTTCCTTTGGGGTGCATCCATGGGGAACACGGGAGAGGAAGGTACGTCCCAAGGAAGGCATGTGATGGGGCTGAGCAGAGTGGAAGGGCTGAAGGGGACTGGTTGGTGTCAGGAGTAAAATGCAGTAAACTCAAAAGATGTCATGGCATGTTTCTCCTTTGTGCAGTCAATAACACAGCTCACCTATGAATCAATCCTGGTATCTGATCACGGCCAAGTGACTCTCACATACTTCTAAAACAATTAACATAGTTATGGCTCCTGTACTAGTCATCTGCTATTTTGCACAGGGCCCTATGTGAGACATGTTTGAATTCATTTTCTGCTTTTGAAGCAAGTTATATACCTAATAGTATAGTTTCTCAAAAAGGAAGAAAATTAATTGCAGACAACTACATTAATGCATGCATAAGGGTTTGTAAGTAACTTATTCAGCTGTAAAATCCATTGCAATAAATGTACCATGTCCTACATGAACTAAATATTTAAAGTCCTAAAACATGAAAAATAGTGAGAAGTCAACCTAAAAACTGCATACACTTTGTACCATTAAAGTCACATACAAACAAAATGTAAGACTCCTAGAAAATGACTCCTTTACCATTCATCTGCTACTCTGTGAAAGGCCTGTTGCAGAAAGAAAGTATTTACTCGTCTATTGCATCATGCAGAACCCACAGGGCCCTGCACAAAGCAAGTTATGAATGATCTGTTACTTTGAACAGAGCCTGCACAGCCCTGCATGAAGCAAGTTATGACTCAAATTAAGGCTGCCTAATACTTAATAAAGCATGTTACACATCAGACACAATACTTTCTCAAAATGATATAATAAAGCAGCAAAAGTTAGGAGATGTGGCCCTTGTTTTCAACCTTAATGCCTACCCCTGTCCAGTTCCTTACTCTCATGGCCCAAGGCCAAG
Source organism: Neoceratodus forsteri (assembly GCA_016271365.2). Taxonomy (NCBI): domain Eukaryota; kingdom Metazoa; phylum Chordata; order Ceratodontiformes; family Ceratodontidae; genus Neoceratodus; species Neoceratodus forsteri. The sequence goes on along the minus strand of JADMNL010000028.1, from coordinate 184,190,351 downwards.
CTACGGGTCTGGAGCCATGCCCAACAGGTCTGCTGCATTATACTACAGGTCAGGGCCATGCCCCACATGTCTAGAGCCATGCAATATGGGTGTAAGCTACAGGACTGGGTCATATGCCACAGGTCTGCTGCTTCAAGGTACTGGCTACGGCCATGACTCACAGGTCTACTGCTTTTCATAGGTCCCGCCTGGTCCTGCAGAAAGAAAACTAAAGGACTGGGGCCATGCCCCATGGGTCTGCTGCTTCCCAGAGTATGAATGCAATCTATACATGTATTCCTTGTGGCATCAATAGGACTGTCTCATTAGGACCATGATTCTGGGCATACTAGACAGACCTGTGGTCTTTTCTGCCATTACTGTCTATGTTTCTATGTTTCTATCAGCAGCTTCTTGACTGTACTGCTGCTGTTATAAGTCAGCCAAGAATCTTGCTGCAGTTATTTTCAACATGCACCACCAACACTGATAAGTCTAAACTCTAGTATTAAAGTATAAGGTTCATGCATTCCCTTTGAAAGCTTTAAAAACATCCTCAGCAAATATGAAGATTATAGACTGTATTTTGCCTCCATCTGTAGCTGCTCCATTATGTTAGAACTGTGAAGTTCATGAACAAAGCTGGGGAAGAGATATTTTTTGACAAAAATGGGGACCCACCAGCTGCGTATGACATGATAGCATGGTATCTGAATGTAAGTGGAGATTCTAGATATGTTGATGTGGGGCGGTTTGACTCTGCTGCTCCTCCAGGACAAGACCTCATCATCAAAGAAAAAGCCTTGATGTGGCATGAACATGGGAAGGTAGGTGTGTTTGCTTCTCTCTCTCTCTCTCATCTCTGTCTGTCTGTCTATTGGAAGCAGAGGAATTAAGCATTAAGACTTGGCATGGTTTGGAATCTTGTGAGAAAGGTGCTCAATCCTCACCCATCCCTGCCAACCCCCGCCGCCCGAGCTCACTCCCAAACTCGGGTCAGCGGCATAGCGTGAGGTGTGGCATCCAGCGTCTCAACCCTCAGCACCACCAGGCCAGGCTCCCAGTTGCCACTCTTCTGACCATTTTGCTAGTTCATCCAGATCTCTTCTCATTCTGCCCACCCCATCTGGATCATCCACTCTGTTGCAGATCTTGGTGTTATCTGCAAACAGACAAACCTTACCCTCCAGTCCATCTGCAATGTCACTGATGAAGATATTGAAGAGGACTGGCCACATGACTGATCCCTGAGGTACCCCACTTGTGACTTGCATCTCTTCTGACTGTATACCAGTTACCACCTCTCTCTGTTTTCTTCCCGACAACCATTTTGCCACCCAGCTGACTAACATCTGACCCACCCCTCGCCTACATAGCTTATTAATCAATCTTCTATGGGGAACAGTATCAAAAGCTTTGCTGTAGTCAAGGTAGGTGACATCAACTGCTCCCCCTTGGTCCACCACTCTGGTTACCCAGTCAAAGAAATCTATAAGATTAGTTCGACAGGACCTTCCTTTTGTAAAACCATGCTGTCTTGTATCCTGTGATCCTATGGATTCCAGGTGTTGCACTATCCTTTCCTTAAGGAGTGCCTCCATAATCTTGCTCACCACTGAGGTAAGACTGACTGGTCTGTAGTTTCCTCTCTCCTCCCTGCTACCGCTCTTGTAGAGCAGGATCACATGAGCCTTCTGGGACCTCTCCTGTGCTCAGAGACTCACTATACAGTTCTAATAATGGCTATGCTAGTTCCACTATTAGCTACTTTAGTACCCTGGGATGTATGCCATCAGGTCCCATTGCCTTGTCCACCCTGAGCTTATCGAGCTCTTGTAGGATTCTTACTTTTGTGAAGGGACTAGTGCACACCTCCCTCCCCCGTGTCCATGGTGCTGAGCTGTGGGCCCTACCCTACCTTCTATTCAGTAAATACTGAGCAGAAGTATCTATTTAGGATAGATGCTTTTACATGGTCCACCTCCTCACATGCCCCCTTATCCCCTTTAGTCTTAGCAATACCCCCTCTGGATTTTCTCCTTTCACTAATGTATCTATAGAAAGTCTTGTCACCTTCTTTTACTGTTTGTGCTAGTCTTTTCTTGGTTTGGGCCTTTGCCTGCCTTACTGCCCTCCCTATCTTCATCTTGCTACATCCCCTTATATTTCCTGAAGGCCAGTCTTTTGGCTCTGACCTTTTCTGCTACTGTTTTTGAGAACCAGGTGGTTTCTTATTTCTTTGTACTTCCTTTCTCTCTAACATAATGGGATGTTGCTTCAAGTATTGCATCCTTAATGCTTGCCCACTTTGCCTGTACCCCCTCACCTGTATTTCTTTTTGCCAGGACTAGCTCAACTCTGTTGGCCATCTTTCAAAGTCAGCACCTCTGAAGTCCTATATTTTTGCCTTGGAATGGGTTGATTTAGTTTGGCTACTGTGGAGGGATAGCGAAGCACAGAATAGCAAGGGAGGAGTGGAAAAAATGGTGAGGGAAGGGAATAGCAATGGGATGGAAGAGGGAGAAGAGGAATGAGCTAACTAGGGATGTGGAGCATGATGCCACCAAGCTACTCATGTCGTAGTGGGTAGGGACACCGGCTGCAGTGGTGGTGGTCCCAGGCTCAGGACTTCAGACTGGTATGTCATTTTATTTTTGGCAAGTTATTGCTGTCCTCGGTCCCTCATCTTTCCTCCGATGTCCACCCCCCCGGACATGGTTATTAAAGTTTGGGGGGGTTGGGGCTTGAACCCCACAAAGGGAGATGTGGGGGCCACAACACCCCTGCATTAAACATGTAATCATATATATGCCAATTTAGTATTTGACATACATGGCTGTGTGCTGTATTTCTGCTCACCACGATGTACTCGCTCTTGTGTGAGTCACTGAAAAAGATTCACTCTTGTGACATGGAACCAATGGAAGGTGGTGATAACAACACTAACCACATACTGCTCTGTATATTGCATAGGACACATGCAGCTTGTAGAACAGTGTCAAACACAGAGTTAAAATATTAATGTGAAACTCCTAATCATTTACACTGTCTGTAAATAGCTACAGTTCAAGAACGTGAACTACTGACAGTCCAAATTATATAATCTCCCTGACCCTCATGCAACTCAGAATGCTAATGGGGAGGGGGGGTTGTCTCCTTCAGCCCATCAGCTGCCAAAGTCCAGATTTCAGAAATAAAGCACATCATGGTAGCACAGGTTAAGTCACTTTATTCAAACACTTCACTGAAAAGATTTAATTCACAAACTGTTATGAGCACCACTAACGAGTGGGGATGCCATGGAGCTGCACCATGTAGTACCCACATACAACTGGGAATGCTGTTGGGGTGGGGGAAGGTTCATTCAGCCCATCTGCTGGAAAAATTAAAACGTTTCCAACTAAAAACACAACACGGTCAGTATGGGGTAAGATACTATTTTCACAAGGCACAATAAAAATATTTTAAATAAAACATGACAGTACTAAAAAACATGCTCTTCTGTGAAACTAGTGGGAAGCCATGAAGAGCTGCTCCATTTATACGGACATCAGCCCAGCACCCACAGCATGTAAACATTGAAACTATGCAGCCCCTGACTCACACCATAAAATGAGTAAAAAGCTCAAAAATGGGACACAGATTCTCGATCAGGAAGGCATGCAAATGAAGAACAAAATCACAGCAGATAGCAAGTTATTTTTTTTTAACAGACTTCAGAGAATTCAGTGGCCAAGCACCCAAGAACAGGCATACATTTGAACATAAAAAACTTATGATACATTTTGACACCTGCGGAGTTTAGAGTATTGGGTAAAGAGTACCCCATAGGCACCCCCTCCGTATACCACAACTGTAGCACAATACCTCAGTAGGCTTCACAACAGAGATTGTAATAGCCACCAAATGATGCGTTCAGCTTCTCAAATAACCACTTGCATCCACTGTATATAGTTTATATCAGAGGCAGTAGAGCACAGTGGGTTAAGGCTCAGAGCTACAGATCTGGAGACCTGGGTTTGAATCCCACAGCCATGTAGATGCATACTGTGTGATCCTGAGCAAGTCACTTAACTTCCTTGTCCTCCCAGGTTGCAATTGGAAACAAGCTTCAGCTTAGTATGCTACTCCTGGTTAAACATTGTTCCTCCTATACTGCTTAACAGAATAATATGTAGTAGTTCTGACATTTGACAGGAGCTATTTATAGTAGCTATTATGACTACCTATAAGACACAAAGTGCAAACCACACAAGTTCATTCAGATATAGGGCAGAATGATATAAGGTACACAATACGTACAGTTCAGTATATCGACAGTATCCTTATTCCTTACCCGACTCACATATGAATAAAACAACACTTAATACCTTGATCTTTTAAGGAAACGTTTTAAGCATTAATTGGGACACATGGTGAGGTGTCAGGATTTCCTTTATTCTTTTAATGAGTAACACTACAACAAGACTAGCGCGCGCACACACACACACATGACTCGCGTTTTAACAGTGAACTCAGATTACAGAGAAAGTTGATACTCAAAACATAAAAACAGTAATCTTAAGTACCCAAATAAATAAACTTAGTAACCCAAAATGAGTCTGCTTTGAAAAATCAGATCGCTATTACAATATATTTCATGCTATAAGGATTAAATTAGCACTTGAGTACAGGATACTGTACAATTTCCTTTGATTGTCATTGAACATAAGCAGACCAAAACAAAGCTTATCCATCATGCTCAATGATCATTCAAGAGATAGAGGGGACAATATACAGTTTTTTTTTTAAACTTATGCCTCACTTGCAGGGTTTCACCTTTTGTACACATTTTTAATGACCGCCTGCCAGAGTTTTTCCCCTGGCCTTCGCTGTCAGAATTTGCTACCTCTGACTGTTGCAGTGTGCATGCATGATGCTAATATGCATACACAGTTGAGGAAGGTAGCAAATTCTGATGGGTAGCACAATTTCATACTACACCGGGAACATGTCTGCACTCTTCAAAGCCGACCGCAAACTGAGGCAATGCTGGTGAGCTGTATAATGGCATAAACAGGGTTTTTTTCAACTTTGGTGCATATCTCATCCATTTTTGGGAATTTTGGCACCAAATTTTCAACATGGGGTTATTGGGACCCCTCCTCAAGAATTCACTATCATGGCGTTATTCAGTCCTAAAAGGTGATTTCATGGTCACTGCATGGAATCACCTTTCAGGACTGAGTAACAAAATGACAGTGACACTGTTCATGAGGGGGCTCTCAAAAAGCCTATGTTCCAAATTTGGTGAAAAAAATTCCAACAATGGCAGTTTTACGAGCATGCAGTGCGCAGTTTCTACGCATGCTTGTGTCTTCATGAATTTGTAATATTGTCACTCCAGATTTTCAACATTGCCATTTTCCCACACCTGCTTATGAACAGTACAGCTGTCATTTTACATATCCTGGCCGAAATGTGTTTTCGCACTTCCAGCACAAAATAGCATGGTCGCTGTGGGAAATCCATTTTAGGGACAGATTAACAAAATTACAGTGATACTGTTCATGTGCAGAGGTCCAAAATGCCTATGTTGAAAATTTGGTGACAAACGTCCATAAAATGACTGTTATATCGCATGTGTTGCGCATTTTCCTCACGCACTTATAACCCATCGGAAATTTGCAATATTTTCATGCCAGATTTTAACACTAGCATTTTTCACACCTCCTTATGAAAAGTACAGCTGTCATTTTCTCATCCTGCCCGAAATGTGTTTTCGCACCTGTGGCATACAATCATGTGGTTGCTGTGGAAATCAACTTTTGGGACAGATTAACAAACTCACAGGTCCACTGCTCATGAGGGAGGTTCCCAAAATGCCTATGTTAAAAATGTGGTTAAATACCCAAATAATTGGGTTATGAACATGCATTGCACAGTTTCTATGCATGCTCATGGCCACAATTTTTCATATTTTCACTCCAGATTTTCAACGTTGCAATTTTTTTACACCTCCTCATGAACAATACAGCTGTCATTTTCCACATACTGCCTAAAATGTGTTTCTTTACCTGTGGTACCAAATGGTACAGTCGCTGTGCAAAATAACCTTTCAGCTAACAAACTGATAGTGCCGCTCTTCATGAGGTGGGGTCGCAAAAAGCCCATGTTTATAATTTGAAGTGAAAATACCAACACACACCTACAGCATTAGGGTTTCCAGCTGTAACACTCCACCCTGTAGAGACTGACAGGCGTCAGGGGTGTGACTTGGTTCATCAGCTATAATGCTCCAGCCATTCCACCCCACCCTCACCCTGCAGCCAGTGACAGGCATCAAGGTGTGCCTTGGAGTGTTTGACCCCAAAGTTCACCCCATTCTCCTATACTGCACCCACCTCAGCGTATTTCCTTATGGAATGGAGTAAGTATAAGGCACAAAGACACCAAAGCACACCACAACACTTGTCAGTATCTAAAGGGTAGGGTGAGGGTAAAATGGCATGAGCGTTATAGCTGATGACCCTAAGGCACACCCCAACACCTGTCAGTCTTTGCAGGGTGGGGGTGAGGTTGGCGTCAGTTCAATACTTGGTTGCCATTTCTATTAGGCGTCTCTAACTCCTGCACTACCAATGCCAATGCCAGCAAGACAACATTCGGCATTGACAAATGCTTGTCTGTCCCTGCTACCATCTTCCTTATGAGTAATATTGGGCTACTGTTTTCTTTCTTTCTTTCTTTCTTTTTTTTTGCCCTGCACCACTTGGCTCACACAGGAGTTGATAACATCTTGCAGGCTTTTCTGAATGATGTCCTATTTCTCCTCCACACCATTAGCTTTTCTAGCACATTACAACATAGTCCCTTATTTTTCCAGTTTGCCTTCTGAAACCAAGGACTCTTGCTTTTAAGTTTGTGTCTCTGTGCCCAGTTCAAATATGAACAAAACTGATATGTGGTTGCTGGTACCTAGTGGTCCCCTTGTTCTCATGTCCTTAGAGTCTCTGATCATAAGCAGCAGGTGCAGGTTGCCCTCTCTCATGGGTTCCATGTCCCTGAACCAAGAAGCCATCTCTGAATACATATGGCACTTGGTGATGGTTGCCACAGACATACTCCATCTCTGTCAGGAAGACTGAAATTGCCTGTGATCACCTCATCTCTCTGCATAGTTGCTATTCTGATTTATTCCTCAAGGTCCCTATATTCATCCTCCTCTTGCTGTTGTAGTCAGTATACTGCACCCATTCTGACCTCCCCTGCCACCATTTGTTTTTCTTTTTGTCCTGTGGTCTATAAGCCACTCAGTTCAAACTTTTCCATCCCCGTTTGTTTCCAACTTTACCCATAGTGACTCTGTTGCCACATCCTCACTTGAGATGATATCCTTTATCACCTTGATACTGTCTCTCACATTTTGGGCCACTCTGCCTCCTTCACTTTTACCCCAGTCTCTTCTAAAGAAAGAGTACCCTGTAATTGTGAGGTCCTATTCATGTTGCAGGACAGGAAGCAAAGAGTGATAATAAATGGTGATCTGTAAAAAAGCTACCAGAGGTCTCCACAAGGTTCTGTACTAACATTGTGCAGTATATTTAGATGGGATCTGGAAGTGGGTACCATTAGGCAGGTTGCTAAGTTTGCTGATGATGCCAAGATTCCTGTTTTCTTCATGCATCCTTTTCTTCTCTAGAATGTTTTTTAACACTTTGCAACTTGTTTTCAGGTCCCTGTTTCCATATGTAGTGAAACCTGTACCCTGGACACCGCAAAGTCATTCGAATGGGCAACCAGCATGCTGTTTTGACTGCATTTCTTGTTCACAAGGAGAAATTGCTAACCAGAGTGGTAAAGTGCTAACACTCCTAACTCACTTCTGAATAAATGTATTGCAGTCCTTTCTGCACTCAGCTTACCAAATCAACTATTCCCAGCAGATGTTCAAATTATTCAGGCTGTCACTCAAGAACTGCTCCTCATGGGGCACCCCTCCTCCTCCTTCAGCCCTTACTTCCATGACCATTTACTTTATAACTCCACTGAGGCCCTCTTCTGGGCTCTTCTGTGCTGCTCCTACTACTGCCCACTTCAAAAGGCACATTCCTTCCTGTAAAGTAGTTCCCATTTTGGCCTAAACATATTTTTTTTTCCAGCACCCTGCCTCCACTGTGAATCATGTCAGTCCAGGATATCGATCCTCTCCCTACTGCCTCCTCAGGCCATCCATTCTATTGCATGCATCAAAAGCCCAGAGCCAAAGGTACAAATAGATTTCCAAAAGATAATGGAATGTTTTTGCTATGTTTTCCTGTGGGCAGATAGACTCTTACATCCCCATATCCTGCCCTCACTTTTTCAGTAGAATCGATGATCAGCAGCACACACTATCCAGCTCAAAGGCAGTCCTAATTGCAAAAACACTAAGACATGCATCTATGATCGCTATACTTTAAAAAAACTTTTCCGTGATCTTGAAGGTGCAGATGCATACCTTTCTGTCCAGGGTGCCCCACCTGGATTTAATACCTTTAATATATCAAGTTAATGATGTCATTTTAAAGAGCTACTGGCGCCTCAAAGAAACTTTGAAAACATAATAATTAGGTAAAATTCTGCTTGTATTCCATATATATTCTAGATTTCTCCTCCATATTATTTATTACTGAGAAAATGTGCACTAATACATGATTTTTATCCTTTGCAGTTACTTTAGAGTTAATCTGCCTCTATAACTTACTCCCGACTTCAAGTCATAATGCTCTGCTCTGACATCACAATCTGTTGCCATGAGAGTAACTGTGATGTCACAAGCAGCATTATAACCTCAGGTAGGAGTCAGCAACAAAATAGATGAACTCTTCAGGGCAAAAGGCCTGTTTTCATGCAAATGACCTCAGCAATAAATAATGGAAAGGAGAAATAAAAACGAATATGAAATACAAGCTGAACTTTATTTAAATATTATGTTTTGTTAAAGTTCTCTTGAAGGTGTCAGCTGCTCTTCAAATTTATGTATAATTGTTGTTTAAAGAACATTTTTCAGCTGGCCCAGTGGCACTGTGGGTTGAGGTGCTGGATGATGCCACACCTCCGACCCTGCTCCATTTTAGTTGTCCTTTAGACTGACTCAATCCTGTCTATGTCCTTGTGGAGTTGGGGTCTCAAAACTGGACGTAGTACTCCAGATGGGGTATCAACAACTGTCTGTACAGAGGAAATAGCTACTTCCTGTTTTCTACTGGTGATGCCTCTCCCTATACATCCCAGTATCCCCCAGATCTCCCTACTGCCTTCTCACATTGCTTACTAACCTTAAGGTCATCTGATATGATTACCCCCAGGTTCTTTTCCATTTTTGTTGTTGTTACCCCCCATTGTGTACTCTTCCCCTGGGTTTTTGTTTCCCAGGTGCATTATTTTGCACTTCTTTGTATTGAATCCAAGCTGCTATACATCTGACCATTCCTCCAACCTTGCCAAGTCCCTTCTCATCCTTTCCACCCTCCTTGTGTATCAACCCTGTTGCAGATCTTTGTGTCATCTACAAAGAGGCATACTTTTCCTTCCAGTCCCACTGCAATGTCACTTATAGACATTAAAAAGGACTGGACCGAGTACTGAACCCTGTGGTATCCACTAGTAACCGCCCTTTCTTCAGAATGAACTCCATTTACTATTACCATCTATGTCCTGTTGTTCAGCCAGTGTTTTACCCAGGCTGCCACCCTGGGACCCACTCCCAGGCTGGCTAATTTGTTTATTAATCTTTTTGTGGGACTGTGTCAGATGCCTTGCTAAAATCTAGGTAGGACATGTCCACAGCCCTCCTGGTCTCATGACTTTGGTCACCCAGTCAAAGAAATCGATTAGATTCATCTGACATGACCTTACCACTGTGAATTCATCCTGCTTTGGGTCCTGTGCCCCACTGGCTTCTAGGTACTCCACAATTCTTTCCTTCAGAAGTGATTCCATCATTTTCCCTACCACAGAGGTCAAACTGACAGGTCAGTAGTTTCCTGCCTCTGTCTTGCTCCCACTTTTGTGAAGTGGACTCACATCTGCCCTTCTCCAGTCCTCAGGTACCACACCATCCTCCCATGATTTGTTAAAAAGGGTAGTCAGTGGTGTCACTAGTTCTCCCCTTAATTATTTTAGAATTCTGGGGTGAATCCCATCAGGCCCCATTGCTTTGTCCACCTTCAGTTTTAGGAGTTCTTTCAGAACCCTTTCTTTTGTGAAAGGACTGGGATCAACCCCTATCAAGAGTGCTTCTGTCAACTGGATTAGGTACCTCACCCTCCTCCTCTTTTGTGAATACTGAGCAGAAGTATTCGTTCAGTATCCCTGCTTTTTCACTGTCCCTCTGCCCACCCACCATCCATTTTATTCAGCCTCACTATCTGTGCCCTCCCTTTGTCTTTCTATGCTCCCTACTGTACCTATAAAAGGTTTTATCCCCTTCTTAACCGAGTTGGCTATCTTTTCATCAGTTTGGGCCTTTGCTATTCTGACTGTCTTCCCTGCTTCCTTCTGCCTTAACTGGTACAATTCTCTATCCTGCTCCTTCTGTGTTTCCTTATACTTCCTAAATGCTATCTTTTTCTCTCTAATCTTCCCTGCCACCTCTTTTGAGAACCATAGTGGCTTTTTTTTCGCTTTGATTTATTTGCTTCACACAAAAGTTTGTTGCCTCTGTGATGGCAGTTTTGATGTTTCCCCATTGTTGCTCCACCCCTCCTTCTTGCCTGCTTGTTAATGCTTTTCTAAGGCACTCTCCCATTTTGACAAAGTCAGCCCTCCTGAAGTCCAGTACCCTCACTTTTTTATGGCTTGACTCCGCAGCTGAGTTTATCGTGAAGCACACTGATTGGTGGTCACTTGTTCCCAGATTGCTACCCACTTCTAGATATGAGATCCTCTCACTGCCCCCATTTGAGAGTATGAGGTCTAAGATTGCTCCCTCCTGAGTGGGTTCTAAAACTAGCTATCTGAGGCGTGCCCTCTGTAGGGCATCGAGAACTGCCCTGTTTGGATGTGGCTGCAGCAAAGGTGCTCCAGTTAACATCTGGCATAGTCAGTTTCCCATCAGCAATATCTCCCTTTCTCTGCCATCCTAAGGATGCCTTCCATCATGACCTTGTCCATTCCCTCCCCTGAGATGGGGTCTGTATACAACCCTGTGCAGATTGTGGTGCCATTTCCAGTCTCTAAGGTGACCCACAGTGCCGCCTCTCCTCCCTGTTTACTCTTCTGTTCCCTTGCTTTGATCCCTTCCCTTACATAGAGAGCTACTCCTCCCCTCTTCTCCCCTCCCTGTCTCTCCTGTAGGTTGTGTACCCTGGTATGTTAACATCCCAGTCATGGTTCTCTGTGTACCATGTTTCTGTGACTGCCACAATATCCAGGCATCCCTCTTCCATCAAGGCCACCAGTTCAGGGTGCTTGTAGCCCAGACTATGGGCATTGGTACTCATTACCCTCCATTTCTTGATGGCCTTATCCCTTTTTGCCCCATCCCTGTCCTTACTGCCTTTGTCATTTTCTTCATTTACCGCTGCCCTTTTCCCTATCAACGTCACTATCTTGGTGTTTACCTCACTAATTACCCTGATTTTTTGGGAGAGGGCTAGGATTTCCCTGCTCCTTTCCAGGGTCTCCCCCCTTGGCTAGTTTAAATACTTGCCAATGGAGCATTTAAACCTATCACTTAGGATCCTGGTTCCCCTCCTGGACAGATGCAGACCATCACACCAGTATATGCCTGCATCACTCTAGGTGGACCCCCCAGTCCTCAATGAAGCAAAACCACTGAGCTCTGCACCAGTTTTTCATCCACTAATTAAATCCCATGGTGTGGAGCACCCTAGCCTCACCCATGCCATAGACAGGCAGCACCTCTGTGAAGGTTACTGTGCATGTTACTTGTCTGAGGCCCCTCCCCAACTCCACAAACTCCTGCATTATTCTGATCCCTTTCCCAGCCAGAATCAACTCCCACTAAAGCCAAAATCCTCACTGTGTAGTCTTGGGCAAAGACACTTAAACTCCTAGTGCTCCAGCCCACCCAGCTGTGGAAATGGGCAGAAGCAGGTCCTCACTGACAGCTAGATGTTTGCATCTCAGTTGGGCTATCCTGGATAAAAACACTATAAAACAAATACAACTACTGTAGTTGGACAATGTCTATCTAGGTGTGCAATACGATATCAACATTTAAAGCCCTGAACAGATTGGGTACTCACTCACCTCCATGACTTCCTCATCTCATGTACCACAGACTGTAACCTGCACTCTACAGAGATGGACCTACTACCTGTCCCTAGGTCACAGCTGAAATCGTAAGGGGACAGAGCATTTGCAGTGGCTGACACCCCTCCCCCATGTTTTGGAACTGACTGCCTGCCTTTCTTCATTCATCAGCATCAATGGATCAGTTCACTACAGACCTGAAGACCTACTCTTTTATTACAGCTTCCCAGCATTTTACAAATTTTAACTCACCTCTGCTTGAGAACAGTATATGACATATTGTTTCAGTGATGACTGTTTGCTGTACGATGCCTATTATGTTTGTTTAAACTGTTATGTACAACACTTCAAGCCCTGTGGATGGGGCACCAAACCAAATTAAAAAGTCTGGTCTTGCATCTTTCCTGTTACTGTTCACTACATACGTCCTTGTTGCTGAAAGTCATGCTAGTTGTTTGTGATGTCTATAAATATTCCTACTTTTACTTTTTACTATTGCTTGCTTGCCAAGGGCTCTCTGCTTGATATGGATGCTGCTCAGCAGCCCACTCTGTAAATGGCCACAGAAGACTGCTGCTCAAGGGAAAAGACATAGATAACTTTACCAGCAATATTCTGCACAGACGTCACATCAGCAATGCTAGAGGCACTGAACTCATCTGGTTTTAGTGATGTTGTTTAGAATCAGAAAACACCTTTTTGTGGTCAGGTATCTGTAGTATCAAGGGTGTGCTAACATATGTCAATACTAAATCAAGGAAATTAGCACAGATATTCTATCCTGAAAATCTTTAAACAAGAGACATAAATATTAGTACACATGACATACAAAATGAGGCTGTATCTAATTCAAAAAAATGGGACGCCTCATAGAAACACAGAATTTGTCAGCAGATGAGGTCTGCTTGGACCACCTAGTCTGCCCAGTGTGTCCCTGCCTATACTGTCACAGCAGACCCTACCCAATCTCTGGCTCCCCACCACCCTGCTTTTCTACTAAGATTCCTTTTGCCTGCCCCATGCATGCATAAAGCTCACCACTGTTTTCCTCCCACTACTTCCGCTGGCAGACTATTCCAGGGATCCACTACTCTTTCATCAAAGAAGTACTTCCTAACATCCCTCCTAAATTTGCTCCCTTCCAGCTTCATTGCATGCCCTCATTCCTCTTTCCTGGTGCACCTTTTCCTCTGCAAATGCTCCCTGTTGTACTTTTGTTCACCCTCCACCATTTCATATCCTCACTATCCCTCCTCTCTTCTAGGGTGTACATACTGAGATCCAGCAGTCTGTCCTCACAGTGCTTTTGATGTAACCCTGCATCATTTTACTTGCTCTCCTCTGGACAGCCTCTACCCTATCAATGTCCTTCCTGAGATGTGGTCTCATCTCCATAACTGGATACAGTACCCCAGGTGAGGTCTCAACAATGATCAATAGAGTGGCAACACCACCTCTCTCCTTCTTCTGATGATACACCTCGCTGTGCACCACAACATCCCACTGGATCTGCCTACTGCCTTGTTACACTGCCCTGCCACCTTGAGGTCATCAGATATGATAACCCCAAGATCTCTTTCCTGCTTTATGACTGTTAATACCCTTCCCCTTGGCTATTGTATACATTCACTGGGTTTCTGTGCTCTATGTGCATGATTTTGCACTTTTTTGCATTGAAACCCAGATGCTATATCTCAACCACTCCTCAAGTTTTCTGGTCTCTATTCATTCTCTCTACCCCCTCTGGAGTATCTACCCTATTGCAGATTTTGGTGTCATTGGCAAAGAGGCATACCTTCCCTTCCAGCTCTTCTGCAAAGTTGCTAATGAAGACATTAAAGAGGACTGGTCCTAGCACTGAGCCCTGAGATACCCTGCTGATCACTGTCCCCTCATTAAGAATGAGTGCCATTTACCACTACCCTCAGTAGCCTATCCATCAACCAGTTCCTTATCCAGTTGAACACCTTGGGTCCCACCCCTAAATTGTCCAGTTTCCTTGTAAACCTTTGATGTGGCACCGTATCAAAGGCCTAGCTGAAGTCTAGTAGGCCTTGTCCACTGCCCCTCCCTGATCTATTTCCCTGGTCACCCAGTTGAAAAAATCAATAAGGTTCATTTGACATGGCCTCCCCCCATGAATCCTTGCTGCCTCAGATTTTGTAACCCACTGGATTCAAGATACTCCACCAGCCTTTCTCTTAATAGTGTTTCCATTAAGTTCCCCACCACTGATATTAGACTGACCAGCCTGTAGTTGCCAGCCTCCTACCTTCTGCTGCTGCTGTTATGAAGTGAAATGACACGTGTGTGCTTGCATGTCCAAGGCACTTCCATGTCCATCTGAGCTCTCTCCCATGTTGTAGCTCTGAACTGCTCTGACACCCAGCCTCTGTTGGCATCGGCCTACAGCAGAGCTGCAGAACCCCTTCCCTGAGGGAAGAGAGTTCCTAGGAATGCTTTGTCCTCCCTCCCTGGGCAGTGCCCCCCAGTGACCCTAGGTACATTCTCAAACCACAGTTGCTGGCATAGTGAGTGGTAGTGCTACTGCTGTGCTATTGAGTCAGCCCAAGACTGTTTTTCCAATGCAACTGTCATGGATACAGTTATGTCTGCCCCTGCTACCTGGGCAGATATGACCAAGCCCTTGCTGGGAATCAAACTTGGGACCCTGTGTCCCGAAGACAGCAGTACTAACCTTTTCTGCTAAAGGGAAGCTCTCAAAAAACTCAAACTTCTGACCCTTTGCCTATGATGCCAAGCCACATCCAGTCTGTCACTCAAGCACCTGGTAAACAAAACAATGAGCATCATTGGCTGAACTGGATCCCATACACTCCTTCCCAGGATACCACAGCCACACATTTTTATGGGTTCAATGGACACTGTGTATGCCTTTAGAAATAGAGTTGCATGCATAATGGCTTGTAAGCAGCAGAGAGTCTCATCCACCGAATCTCCACTCCCTCGATGGGGTGTTCCATGCATCTCCAAGGACCCTCCCTCAAAGCATTCCCCTTTGGCCATCCTTGTCAATGCAGGTGGACCATGAGCTGCCCTGGAGGCCACAGAAAAAAGGAGGATTCCTTATCCACCATTTTGTGTGGATGTTGTAACTTCACTTCACTTCAATGCCATGGTTTAGGAGTATGTACCAGTTCAGGCTACCCTGCAGCATTGCATGACACCCCACCATATGGGACTCCTCATCTACTTACATTGGCTGTTTAACCTACCTCATTACCCCTGCTAACCCAAGTGCCCTGGACCCACCTCTTAAGAGGAAAACCTAGTAATGGAAAAACTGTGAAATAATCCCTCATGAGTGGGGCTGCATCCATGTTGCTCCCCTTTTCCCTTTTCCCTGTGCCCACCCCACTAAGCTGCATCCCTCATACCTCATCCTTCTCAAGTGTGAGTGAGAAGGTGTCTCTGACTCCTTGAGATCCAGGGTTAAAGAGGAGCTAGCTCTTTTACACCACATCCAACCCCTTCTCTTGTGCCTGGGAACTTGCATCATGACTGTCTCCTAACTGGCCCTTGCCCCTCTGCCTGCTTAGTACCTTCTCACTTTCTGGTGTAACCATTACCTCACCTTTGTCAGCTGTGGCCAGCTCCCCCCTCAGTCAAACTGACTTAAACAACTGGGAATGGGGAAGGGGAAGTCACAAACTGTCAGGGAGGGGTAGGCTCCAGTAGCAAAGGTCCTTCTGGTTCGAGCCCTACCAGAAGAGACAACCTGTACACAACAATAAAGGTGTCTATATGGTTCATAAAATAAAGAACATGAACAAGTATAACTGTTACACAAAATAATAACAATAAAGTTTAATTATTAGAAGCTCTTGTGCCACCACTAAGGGTAGCACTAATTTTAAAACAAAATCAGTATCAATCATAAACCAATTAACTAAGGGACATCTATCCAAAACACAGAACAAGTGCCATCTATCCAATACATAAAATAAGTCACATCTTTTAGACATGCTAAATAAAGAACATTGATTAGATGCCCAAACTGAGGTACTGTGTATCTGTCCGATTTACTAAACAAAGGACATATATTGGCAAGGCCCCTGAAATTTTGCAGTTCCGTGGCAGCAGACTTTTCTGCAGAAATTGTACCATGCCACAAAATATTCATAGTGCTGCAGAATGCATTGCTCATGGTGATTTTTTATTCAAATATTGTTCTCCCATAGTATATGACTCCCTTACTCTCCTTGTATAATCCTGAAGCCCCTCCTCTGTACTCAGCATGTGATCTCATTGATGACGTTGAATATTTTAGCCAATGACAGAACTGTATTGTGCCACAGAAACAAATAATTCATGTCTTAGGGATGATCAAATGCTGCCAAAGAAGTCTAGGAGCCCTGCCACAGAAATCAGGACTGAAATGGCACAGAAAACTAGTGTCCTTGTCTATAGGATACAAAACCTAAAGGACATCTTTTGATACACAAAGCAAGGGACAGCCACCCAGGGCACAAAAAGAGAGAAATTGATCTGCTACACTAAACAAATGATATCATTCAAGTCCACAAAACAGACATCTGATACACAACACATGGAGCAGCTGTCTGATACACAGATCAAGCAATACTGAGGTCATTTCCATGTTGCTAGACAGTTTAGGGCTATTTGACACACTGGTGACTTGTGTTTATGTTCTGAACCCAGGACAGTAGGTGCATAAGCCAGAAAAAGAGGATGAGAGGCAACCACGAGAATGCTCTTCTTTCAGTGGTGGGTGGTACTGATGCACTGCAAATTGAGTTAGTTCTAAGGGTGGCCTAGCAAGAATGCTGCTGGTGATGTAAGTGAAAAGAGTTGTCTTGTGCATTCACACTCCATGATAGGTGGTGGGAGGATCCTAAATGAAGGGGCTGGGGATCTTCATTGGCACTAAATAATGATGCCAGCCAATGACCAGCCATGTACATAAGTCCTGTATCTGGACCCATCACTTTCACTGCATGTTCCCACTGTTATATATGCCCCTCCCTGACTATGTTCTGGCAGGACATGAAGGAGAACCCTGCCTTGCAGAGAAAGACAAAATGGTATGGACAGCATGGCTGATGGAGACAGTACCAGACAGCAACTGACATCAGTAAATGGTGTACTCAGGTGGGAGCAGGTCAGATTCAGTAGGAGCCCAAAAGGACCCAAATGGGGAATAGCAAAAAAAAATTAAAATGATACATAATGAGGGGCATCTATCTGCTACACAAAACAAGGGACATGATCCATCAACTGGCTATGCGAAACAATGGGAATCTATCTGAGACACAGAACAAGGGACATTAACAAGGGACAAAGTAGCATACATATTTATTTATTTATTTATTTATTTGAGTTTTGGTGACCAGGTAAGTCCACTGAGACAATAACAGTCCCTTTTTCAGAGTTCCACCAGGGTCATAATAGCAGAGAGACAGTACAATAATATGGAGGAACAAAATACAGGAAAGCAAAATTGAAATACAGCATATAAGTATATACAAAAACATGACAACACATGAAATAAATACTTCAATAAAAGATAATTTCAAGGCATATACAATAGAAACTTAAGGCAACAAAGTAAAAGCCAAGGGAAAAGAGGAGAACGGGGAAGGGGCCAGGCATTGAGCATGAGGGAATAGAGAACGATAAGGACAGAAGGCGGGGATGGGAAAAGTACAAGAGTCAGGCAGGAGTAGGAGTAGGAAGAAAGGCAGGGAGAGATGTATCATCATGGAAGCAGGAGCAAGATACAAAGGCTGAGAGAGAGGCATACAGATTAGATTGGAACAAAGAGAGAGAGGAATAGGACAAGACAGATGGGGGAAGGGAGTCCCAGTCAGATACTGCTGCAAATGAGAAAGACCTTTTGGTGATGGCTAGGCATAGTTTAGGTTTCATGAGAAGAGGGAGAGAGGCAGATCAGAGTGCACATGGAGCTTTTCTTAGTCGTATAGTCTATTTATTTATTTAGTTATTTGATTGTGATTAATACCTTTGAGTCAAGAGACTTATTTTCAAAGGTTCCAAGTCAGGGACAAACAGCAAACACAAGCACAATACAACACATTACAATAAGTACACATTAAGAATAAACAGTGAAAAAGAAAACATGGTATGCATCGTGTAAATCATTAAAATGGCACATGAGGTACAGGTCTTGTTAGTTTCAGGTACATCTTAACAATAGGAGTATATTACATTACATCATGTCGTTACAGGGTAGGGATAAACTTAGGGATAGTGGGATGTGTCAAATAATAGGTCAATGTTAACCTATGTGGATTGAAGAGGGAAAAGGTAAGCAGCCAGACTGGCATTGTTAAAGTAGATAGAGATGGTGTGGGGCAGGAGCAGAGAGGAAAGGTGGTGGAGGGAGGTTGTAGGTCGAGAAAGGAGGGGGGGGAGGGGAGGAGGTGATAAGGCAGGGGATAAGGCAGGAAGATTTTGTCTAATTATTTTCTTGCACAGTTACAGCTGGTTGCATTCTTGAAGTGGGACTAGAGCCCTTTGAACAGGCTCACCTTAGTATTTACTGACAGTGTCGGTAGCTCATTATACCATTTGGGACCCTTAAAAGTAATGGATTTTGGGCCAGTGATGTGCGCTTGAAGGTACTTGTAGACCTCCTTTGTCTCATTTCTTGTTTGTTTTGTGTGCACAACCTTCTTGAACAGACTGCTTATGGATTCTGGCAAGAGGCCTAGTTGCACTTTTTACAATCAGGCATGTTTGGTATTGGGCTCTTTGGTACAGTGGGAGCCAGCCTGTCTCAGGGTAGAGTGCAGGTGTGGGTCCAATGATCTGCCCCAAGGGCCAGATGACAGGCCCTATTCACAAGTTTTTTATCCTGTTTAGGGCAGTGTCTGATCCTGCAATGTATATTGGTAAGCCATAGTCAACCGATGATAATACTGTGCTGCCTATGGCCAATTTGAGGGCTGCAGGTGTCATAGAGTGCTTGTTTCTGTAGAGGATGCCCAGTTTCATGTTGGTGGTTTTGACAACTTGATCAACATGGTGAGAGAAATTGAGAGTGTCATCAAGGTAGATACCAGATATTTAAAAGAGGAGACTTGTTCAAGTATAGCGCCCTTATAGTTTAGAATCCGAAAGATGCCGAAATTCCTTTTATTCTGTGGGACTGAGAAAAGCATGCTTTTTTTTTTTTTTTTATGGTTTAGTAGCAATTTATGTTGACAGAACCAGGTTTCAAGTCTGAGGAAACTCTCGAGTAGGCCTTCCTCGATGGTCAAGTGGTCCCTTCCTGGGACCGGATAACGGCATCATCTGCATATAAAACCATACTAGCAAGGCAGGCATCAGAAAGGTGGTTAATGAACAGGCTGAAAAGGATCGGTCTGAGTATGGACCCTTGCGGTACTCCAAGGGCCACTACCTTAGGGTCAGAGAGTGAGTCGCTGATTCTAACGCATTGAGTTCTTTGCGTCAGGTAGCTGTGAAACCAGGAGACTGTATCAGGGGCCAGTCCCATGGAGAGCAGTGTGTTTAGTAATAGCTGGTGATTAACTGAGTCAAAAGCTTTAGTAAGGTCAATGAAGACTGACCCCACTGCCATCTCTTGGTCAAAGGTGTTGTAGAACTGGGTGGTGTAGTCCACCAGTGCGGTTATGGTCTAGTGCTTTTTGTGGAAACTGTGCTGATTACTGCAGAGTAGTTGGTGACTGTCGAGAAAGTCAGTAAGTTGTTCTGAGACTATTCTTTTAAGAGCATTGGAGAGGGGTGGGAGGATGAATATTGGCCTGTAATTGGCAGTGAGTGTTTTATTCCCGGATTTGAAAACTGGTGTAACCAGGGCTTATTTCCACACGTCTGGGAATACATTTGATCTTAGTGAGGCATTGAAAACGTTGGACATTGGGTCTGCTAGAACATCAAGCGTAATGGCAACCAACTTCATATCTATTGGATCACTCCCCATTCTGGTTTTTCCTAGAACCCTCTTTACTTGTTTGATGGTTTCAGAGATAGAGACTTGCCTAAAATAGAATAGTGGCAGCCCTTCTCTCTCGGAAGAGGGTATGGTATTTCCGTGAAGTTGGTTATTTATAGGGTTTAGGAACTCACTTGGAAGCACCCCTGACAGATCAGTGAAAGAAGTATTAAACTCATTGGCAATCAGTTGGGGTTCCTGGAGAGACCCATAGCCCATGGTTATTAGGTCCAGTGGTGCCCTAGTGGTCCTACCAGTAAGGGATTTTAGTGTGTTCCAGAACCCTTTGGAGGACCCCCAGTTTTTGTTGAGGAGGTCCTTGAAATAACTAGCTTTTGCTTAGCAAATGAGCCTGGTGTAGGAGTTCCTTGCAGCTTTGTATGCTGATACATCGGGCGGCTTTCTGAAGTCCTCAGCTTTGTGCCACAGGTTGTCTCTATTACTCATGAGATCAAGGAGTGAGGTATTTAGCCAGGGGGTGTGGTTTCCTTTGACTTTTTTGTTTTTTGGGGGGGCAAAAATAGTACATGCTCGAGTAAATGAATTTTGGAAGAACTCAAAGGCGATGTTACCATCTGTTGCTAGGTCTATTGGTGACCAGTCGGTCAGAGATAAGTGGAGTTTGAAATCATTTAGTAGTCCAGGTCTCAGCGCTCGATTGGTAGTGACCTTTGTCGGACACTTTGTGAACTTGTTTGCCCAGGTGCACATGATTAACGAGTGGTCACTGAGGCTATCAGGCAGTACCTTAACATCTAATATGTGATCCAGGTTGGAGCACAGTAGCCAGTCAATAAGTGTACTGGTGCCTGTTTTGTAGTTATGACTGGTGGGAAGGATAACCATCTGCGTAAGATATAGGCTAGCTATTAGGTCCCTGGCTTCATCTGCCTTGTTAGAGTGCCAGTTAATGTTGAAATCCCCCACAATTACCTGCTCCCACTCTTTTCTCAAGAGCTACATGTTCTCCTTGAAGAGCTTGAGCCCTGCAGCCTGCTTTCCTGGGGGTACGTAGACAGTTGTTAGCAGTAGGACTTTCTTTTGTTGCCCAATGGTAAGTTTGAGGTTGAGGATTTACGCCTCACTAGTGTGTAGGCTGCAGTCCATAAACTGCACTTTTATGTTGTTTCGGACATAGACTAGGCAGCCACCACCCCATTTGGGAAGTCTGTCTTGGCAGAAGGAGTTGAAGCCTTCAAGTGTTAGGGATGCATTGAAGATTTTGGGTGATATCCATGTCTCCATGAAGGCAATGATGTCTGGATTTAGCAGTTCAACCCATGCTTGAATCTGGGGTAACTTAGGTAGGAGGCTGTTTATATTGAGTGATAATATTCTCAGCTCTCCTTTAAGCAGGGGCTGCATGGAGGTGGTTTCGAGATTTGGATGCAAACATCCCTGTCATAGATTGAATGTGGGTGGTCCAGGGTTAGGGTGAACATTCCCAGATAGGAGCAGGAGGAACAGTATGAGCTTGCAACTTTGGCACGCGCATGGTTTATTACTGGCAGCAGGATGCCTGGTCCTTTGTTGTACTAGAGCAATAGAGCTAATATGGCCTGCTTGGCCATACAGTATGGCTGCTATTGGGTAGGAGTAGTTTTTAGCCTCTGGTAGCGTTGATATTACTTGAGGGTAGTGTAGGTGTTCATCACAACCTGTTGTCATTCCTAAAAATAGGGACAGTTTCTGCTCATGTGTTGCAAATGCTGATGGAGGTTCCTTTCAGGTCCTTGAGTGGTGGAGCTTATGCCCACTAATGGGACCAAGAACAGCAGGAGGGGCAAGTATCCTCTCATTGTGTGTATAGGACCTGATATTCTGGGGAAAATTTATGGCTATGGGGAAAACATTTGTTTTTCCTGCAGGATTAACCCACTGAAATGTGAACAGTGGGGAGTCAATTGTGAAAAGAGGGAGCAAGAAGTAGCTTGACTGTAGGTTTAAAATTGATTTGGGGTAAGCAGCTAAGGCAATTAGAGGGATGGAGCAGTAGGGGGTAGTAGTTTGAGGATGAGTAGGGAATAGGGCACTGAGTCAGATCTTTGCACTGTAGCTCTGTCAGGAATACAATGGTAGACAGGCCAATGGCAAAGGAAATGAACGATAGGGAGGGGCAAGGATGTATTTAAAGGAGGCCTGGGAGAGGGTGGGTAAAATTCAGTCACAGAACCACTGTTAAAATGGAGCTGATTTTGGCACTGAAAAGGTGCCAAACCGCAATATAGTCTGCAGCCAAAAGGTGCTCCAATCGGATGGCTTGGGTTAGACAGGCCATCCAATCATGGTCCGACCAGCCAAGCACTGCACTAATTATAACAGAGCCAGAGCGAGAGGCTCTGGCAGTGGTACCTACTCTTGATTGTGTCTGGTTTGGAGTTCCAGGAGGGCAGGCAGGGAGTGCAGTCAGGTTGGGCGGTGGCCACGGTGCTGGCTCAGTCTCACTGAGGCATGGAGGCATGAATTTATGGACAAGCTTAAACATGAAACTTAGGGAGGAATACCTCAAGTTTAGCTTCATAAGGTAGCCAGCTCAGTGAGGAGAGGATGTCACAGTGGTGACAGTGGGTATTAAACCCCAGGGCAAACCTTCTCACCCTATGGTAAGCCTTGGTTAGGAGAGACAGGGAGGATGAATTTGTTGAGAGCAGTAAAGGAGCACCATAAGTTAGAAGGGGAAGAAGAGATGAAGAAGCAATCTTGTAGCACATGGCAGAGGAAAGGAGAGGATGAATATGATAGATGAGTCCAAGTTTCTGGTTCAGAGATTTAGCGACATTGGAGACAGGCGAGCTAAGGGTGAGCATGGTGTCCAAAGAGATGCCCAGATATTTGGAATGGACAGACTCAAGGGTATCACCACTGATTGAGGTAATGCTAAGAGGGGGAGAGCAGACGTGGTGGTGGGGTCAGTGGATGAAAAGCATATTTTTCAGGGTTTTTTATTAAGAACAAGGTGACTGTGGCTGAACCAGCACTCAAGGAAAGCAAAGTCAGATGCAAGTTCTCTGTTGATTAGATTAATATCTAGGGAGGAGTAATAGATGATAGCATCATCTGCATAGAGGTGTGCAGAGGCCCCTCTGCAAAAGTTGGGTAGGTCATTAATGAAGAGTGAGAACAACAAGGGACCCAAAATAGAGCCCTGTGGGATGCCATGAGTTATAGGCCTTAGGTCAGAGATGGAACCAGCCACTTAACTCTTTGGGAATGGCAGGACAGATCGTTTTTGACCCAGTTCAGTGCACCAGTGTTCAGGCCAAGAACATGAAGCTGATGCAGAAGAAGATCATGATTTACCAGGTCAAACGCTTTTGTGAGGTCAATGAATATGGCACTGGTGGCATAACCTTGGGCCACTGCCAGGAAAATGTCTGTGGTCACTTTTATCAGAGCAGTTAGGGTACTATGGTTCTTTCTGAAGCCATGTTGATATGGGGATAGTAGATTGTGATGTTCCAGACATACATAGTAGCATAATAATTTAAGGTCAGAAGTACATCTAGGGTTGCAGATCAGTGCTTGTTCTTTAGAGGATTTCTAACCGAGAATCTGTAAATTTTTGCAATGGAGCATGTTCTCAAAATGTTCCATGTGCCAGAGTTTAGAAATGTTATATTTTAAAACTGTAGGAGAGAGCGAGAGAAAGCAAAGACTTTTTTAAAAAAATGTTTTGGGCATTTTGTAAAGCAGGTTGCCTTTTACAACTTTATCCAGACGCTTCTCAAAAACTCCAGCTTTACCAGCTATCTGCCCCCCTTTAGTTTTTGCCCGAAAGTTGAAAAAACTCTCTGCTCTCTCTAATATGATTTTGAAAGATAACATTTTATACTCTTGCTCCAGGAAAAAGTAGAGATCTAGTACCGACAGTGTAGTTTAACAGGCACTTTACAGAAGACCTATTATCTTCTTTGGCCATTAGCAGTATTTCACCTGGCTCTCATTGCCTGGCATCCCTTTCTGACTTGCTGATTCATAGCCCCCCCCCTTCAACAAATTAGAAACTGGGGAGGTCTATTCACTCCTAGGAAACATTTGAAAACTCTCTGCCAGGGCCTTGATCATCAGGACAACTTCTCTTAAAACAGGACACTGATATTATTGACACACCTCTTACCTTACTTCTCAATTGCTCTCTTTCTGTGTTAGAGTATTTCCAACAGCTTGGAAGGTGACCTCAGTTATTCAGATTCATAAAAGTGGCTCTGTTTCCTTTGAAAATAACTACTGCCATATCTCTCTTCTTTCAGTTGCCACCAAGATTCTTGAGAGTGTGTGTGTAACCAAGTTTCACTTTTCTCTCTGATAATAAGGTACTTTCTCCCTATTGGACAGATTTTCATCCACTACATTCCACCACTATTACTTTGTCTGACTTTCAAGATGAAGTCTCTCAGGCCTTGGATAGAGGTATATGTGGAGGTCTTCTACATAGATCTTTTCAAGTCTTTGACCTCATCAACTATAATATACCACTATCACAACTACAATACAATGGGTTCTTAGGAAATGTTGTATCATGATTCTCTTTTAATCTATCAGAATAATTTCAATCAGTCTTGTGGAATGGTGTCTCTTCACCCTTTTTGCCTTATCTATGGGAGTCCTTTAGGGTTCCATATTGGGACCTATCCTTTTCTCTCTGTCTTTATCAGTCCTCTTCCCTCCTGTCTCTTACTTTTTCCACTAAACTCTATGCTGACTATGCAATCTTTTTCTATTCTCATTCTTCTATGACATTCCTCTCTTCCAACTCCAGTTTGACTTTCTTAAAATTCAGTCTTGGTTTTCAGATAACTTCTTGGTTCTTAACAAAAAGTAGCCCAGAACATGTTGTTTGGGTTTCTTTTCTCACCCAGCTCTCTATCTCTCCTTTCCCATAAAGATTTTTCTCTCTTGCGATGGTATGGGTTGACTACTCAGCCCTGTCCCATCTCCCCTCTCCCTCATCAAAGACATGATCTGGAACAGGCCAGGCATCCCAGGTGGCAATGTAGATCCAGGGACAGATGGGTAGAGCTTCACAAAGCCCCAACCACCATTTTCCATTTTCTCACTTCTCCATCTGTCAAACATGAGTGTGCATGGGGAGGCACACATTGTCACATAATTGCAGTCCCTCCTTCTTGTGCCTGCATCTGTGCTACCACCAGGCCTCCACCTGGTGGCAGTCAAAGGCTGGGCCAGCGTTCTTCTCCCTGGGAGAGGAGTGCAGTCCCTCAGACACTCAATCCTCTCCCACCTGGCTAACCCTGGCAACCTGAGGTCCACTTCTAAACCCAGTTTGCCAGCGTGGTGGCAAGTAAGTTGCTCAGGTCCTTAGCCATCCAAAGCACAGGTCTGGCCCTCTGCCTCTCTCTTTTGAGATTTTCTCATATAGTACTTTTTTATCTTCTATAAAGTCTTTTGAATACATAGGTTTTATTCTGGATTCCTCATTTACTTTCCAATCCCTCACTGAAACCATTTCTAAGAAAGTCTGTTCTTGCCTTGGCAGAGTATGTTAGAACAAAGTCAGATCACAGTTGCATTTCTGATGTAAAAAAGCTCAGTCTGAAACATTATTAACCTCACAAAATACAATTTACAAAAATAATGCCAGTATATTTTTAAAGGAGAACTGCGCTGAGTCTATAAGTCACTTATCCAATAAAGGTTTTTTTTTCTCAATATTGGTTCAAATTCTGTTATGGATCTAGCTATCCAGTCCTTTTAGTTACTCTAGTGGATGATTCTGATCTACATGCCGTAGGTAAAAACCATTTTAGAACTGTATATTGTTGATTATGTCCCTGTTCTACTCTTCTATTGTTGTCACCATGTATCCGTGTTCTATTATTGAACTTTGTGATTGAGAGGAACATAAACTACATAATACAGTTCTAAAATGGTACTTAACAAGTTACCCCATTAAGTGAGCGCTACCAGAATAGCACCGCACTATATGGCGCTAGTCTGGTAAGTGCTCACATGGACAGCAAGTGGGGATTTACAGCGCTTGCTGTAAGTGCTCCCCTGGTTGCTGTCCATGGTGCTGGTACATCACAAGGGCAACAGAATCCTGGAGGATGGCCAAGCTCTTCCCTTGGCATGGAGGGCTGGGGCATAGAGCAGCTTGGCCAGCGACATTGGCGGCCAGGGTTCTAATCCTGGTCTTCATCCATTTTATGCACATCGGGACTTTTTTTTTACCAGCGGCCATGGGAATGGTATTGCATGACCCCAGAAATTTAACTTGCCCCATGATCCACTCTCTCTTCCCCACCAAAGTAGGAATCCTTATGTCCAGGGGGAATGTGGGGCAAAAGAAAAATCATCGCCGTTATTGATGAGCACACCATGCCGATGCTATTGTTGTCAGCACTTTTTGGACTCAGTGCCCTTACCAGCAGATTGTAAAGCAGAAACACCAACTAAGGTTACTAAAATGACTGTATAAATAGAACAATAACATAATTTTACCCAGTACTTAAAAAACAACTTCTACTGAAAAAATGACTCACTGGTTCAGCGCAGTTATCCTTTAAAGCACCATCAAGTGCAGAACAGTTCAAAAAGTCAACAATAAATATTGAGGAAGCTAAAGGGGTTGCAACTTAAACTGAGCTTGATCGAGAATACTATACAACTACAGCAGGTGACCCAGTGTTTCACTCTGTTTGAACTTTGTCAGGGAATGGGCTTCTGGTGTTGTACCTGTCTCTTTATAGGGTACTACCTCCTGATGTTGAGAGGTGAATTATATTACTTACAGCTGAATCACTAATTCATAGCAACCAACCTGGTGTGTCATAAGAATGGATTAATCCCAAACAGAGAAAATAAACCATGAAAAGGTGCAATCAGTGTACCATAATTATTACAAAACAACTCACTAAAATGATAAAAAAAGAGCCAGATGACAGTATTTGATCCTTCTGACTGTACTGTTTATGAACAATCACGTATTGTAGTTATTACGTATAGTTATAACCAGGGATTCCAATGAGCATCAAACCCATAGTCATGGCTTTATGGCATTGTATTAATACCACCTCTACCTACATGCAAAAAGGCACAATAAAGAACATGGAGGAATCTAATACATTAATACAAACATTATACGTCTGATTTTTAATTTTAAAACTTAGTGAAAATGCCTCAGTGTAATGAGATTTTTCAAGACTTTTACATGATCACATATAAAAAAAGGCACTAGAAATAAGGAAAACCTCTTGATGTCCCTGATACTTGCCATGATCACCCAAGTTTCATTTATGGCCACCATTAGCCTCCAAGAGGATCAGCCATACAAATAACAGTCCATATCCTAAAAGAGCGTCCTAGAAGAAAAAACATAAAAAGGGAAGGAGTGAGTGGAATAAGGAACAAAAGGGAAAAGGTGGAAAAACAAATGAACAAATTAGGACAATTCACATATAAACTGTTGAAGAAGCAATTAGTATCCAATATTTACTTTCCATACCTTATATATTTAGCACTGTGGAATAAAAATATGTTTTCTCAATCCCATAATCAAAGTCAGTACCCAAAAGCTTAGAGAAGGAAACAGAAACTTGACCTGCAGTTTTAGGGATAGAGATACAGTTTATATGAGCTGGGGACAAAGTGGGGTGATGAGGGGAGTTAGAAATTGATGGTGATGGTGTAAAAACCAAAGAAATAGTTTGAGGTTCCAATCCACATTCAGACTCTTCAGTCTGAGGCATTCCAAGGTGTAAATCTTTCTGTAGAAGCCACCTCAGTCTGTCCCCATCTCCTATTTGGGGAGATCCACTCTGAACACATAAATTGCAGTTGTTCTGGGTCAAAGTTATGTCATTCTTTAAAATGCATCCCCATTGGGCTGTCCATGCCCCCTATAACAACACTTCTCAAGTGTTCTTGAATGCAACCTTTTAGAGATCATACTGTTCTACCTATGTAAAGTATAAGGCAACCTCACCAAAGTATATAGACCATAAAGGAGGTAGAATAGTTAATAAATTCTCTTACCACAGCAAGTTTGCTTATCTCAGGTACTTTAAGTTTCTTTTTTTTGTTTACAGTGATGGCACACATTACAGTGCCCACACTTGAACATACCCACTGGGCATTTGCCTAATCAGTTCTCATTTGGTTTCTTTGATTTGCCAGACCAAAACGCACCATGGATCTGCCTGTCCTTTAAATGTTGTACTTTTCTGAATGTCAC
Organism: Neoceratodus forsteri; assembly: GCA_016271365.2. Taxonomy (NCBI): domain Eukaryota; kingdom Metazoa; phylum Chordata; order Ceratodontiformes; family Ceratodontidae; genus Neoceratodus; species Neoceratodus forsteri. The sequence goes on along the minus strand of JADMNL010000028.1, from coordinate 184,161,975 downwards.
CATAGGTGCATCACCATTCTCTAGTGGTAAGTATGGAGGGCCATGAAGGAGGGGCACATTTTTTAAGAGAGAGGAGTTATGATGAGGCGTTTTGGAAAACCCATGTGATAGGGCAAGGAAGCAAATTCAAAGAGACTTGCTGGTACCAAGAAATAGAAGTACTCTTTGAAGGGAGCCCAAAACTTTTGTAACTTATTACAGTCAGATGACGGGGAGAAGAGGAAGGATCATAAGGAAAAACTGACCCAACCTTCATGGTAATCCAGAGATAGCAAAGGGAGATCGGTATTGCACCTATGGTGATATTTGGAAAAGAACAACAAATTAAAAGAAAAACCGGGGATTCAAATGAGAAAGGGGACAGTCCACCAGAGGAGTAGGAATGGGAGCTGTAATAGAAGGAGGGAAGGGTGTTGATCCAGAATTGAAAGATCAGTAGGATTCCATGCATGAGCCACTGCCATTCAAGAAAAGACCAGCCCAGGAAGGAGTAGTATAGATCACAGTGATAAGTACAATGGAGGTCTGTTAAGGGTGAAGCAGCAGAAAGTTTTGAAAAGGAAGTGCAGACCAACTAGGGAGGATTTGGGCACTGTACCATAGACAATGTCCCCATAATCCAAGACTGGGAGAATCATTTTGTGAGCAATCTCCCATCTGGCAGCTGCAGTAAGGCAGGATTTGTGGAGTGTAGGGCACCAAATTTGGGGAGATATCTTGGGTGTTAAGGGGGGGCGAATAGTGCATTTTATTAGTTTGACTGAGAGACAAAGGTCATGGCATGGTTTTCTTGGAATTCAGAGTCAAATGGTTTGAGCTGAACAGCCTGTGATTGGTGTGAAGGACAGGTTGAAACTAAAATATAAGTGATGCAATATACAGGCCATTGGCAAAGGGCACAGTATTGTCCACATATATGTGGAAGTAAGAGGTGATACAGGCTATTTGCAGAATGTTGAGAAAGACAGAGAACAATATGGACCAAGAGCAGAATCTTAAGGGATATCTGAATCAATCAAGAGGAGGAGGTAGACTCACCTATATGCACAGATTGTACATGATTTGATGACTATGAGCTAAACCAGGTGGTAGCTTGCTTATACAGCCCTGAAATGGATAACCTATTCAGTGGATGGTGAAGGGGGGAGGTAGAAGAAGGTGTTGAAAGCTTTGGAAAAATCAGTAAACATGGCCTAAGTAAAGAGGCCTAGTCCATGCAGGTAAGGATGGACTGACATCAGTGAGCCTTAGCAGGGAATGAATGGTGGAGTGCTTGGGACAGAAACCTGACTGGAAGGAATCAAGAAAAGAGGAGTCACAAAGGAGGGCCTAGTCTGGAGTGGAGGAAATGTTCTTGTATTTTCACAGAAGCAAAGAGGAGGTAGATGGGCCAGTAGTTGCCTGGGAATGAAGTGCCCCTTGTACAGAGGGGTGACTCTAGCTGCCATTCCATGCATGGGGCACTTTGGAGGACAGAAAGAAGAGGTTCAGAAGGGCAGAAGTATCTTTGTCATGCAAATCAGTTCCTTGCTAAATGAATGTAGTTATAGAGTTTTATTTATTTCAGGTGCTCTACCACAGCATCTTCACACCAAACACAATACTCTAGTACATCAATAGAACATACTAAACAAACAAGTCCAAAACCAATTCCCAATAAATAGATCAAGTCCAGTGGTAGATCCCCTAGTCCAGCTAGCTGAAGTAATATATTCTCAGATGGATGGAATGTTGTGCCAGTGCTGCAATTTACAGAGATACCACCATATCACATTCAGTATGAAAGCAACACCTAACATTATTTACCTAAGCTAACCTGGTTATGATCTCAAATAATGTTTTATTTACTTTTTTTGATGACCAGATAAGTGCACTGGCACAACCTGGGTACAGAAACATACAGAAGAAAAGAGTGAAGTAGTGCAAGCCCATAAATATCATAATACAAAATGAAGTGGCATGGTGCCAAAAGTAAGGCATTCAGATAGTACATTAAGTTAACAGTGTTTTGTTATTAATTTTTTATGCTCCCTGTTGCTGCAGTCCCTACCTCAGGAGGGAGCCCCAGCCCGTCCGGTGTCCACCAGCCAGCACTGACCCTTACCTCCAGGGCTTACCCCGGTGGTGCTGGTGGGCTCCCAGCCCCACTGAAGGACCAGATCCAGTGTGGCCAGCACCATGGCTAGCCGGGTGCAGAGCCTGTGAAGCACCCTCCGTCATGCTCTGCAGCAACCGTTTTCTCCATTTTCTCCCATTTGGAGATGGAGTGTGCAAAGATGCCAACAGTGGCAGTGCGCACACTCCTGTATGCACTCCTCCAGGTGTCTGCCCCATCTCTGCCCACATCAACAGCATCAGCATGCTGCCCCCAGCCACCACTAGGGGCCAGTCATATGCCAACCACTGGTATACCCCCCCCACGGAGAAGGAGAGCAGTTCCTGGAAAGCTCGTTCCTTCTCCTCCCCTGTTGACTCTCAGTGGCCTATGCTCATTCCTGAACATGGGTCACCAGTATGGCGCAAGGTGCTGTGTCCAGTACCTCAACCCTCAACGCCACCGGGCTGGCTTTTAATAGCATTTTGTAAGTCATGCAACTCAGGTACAGACATCAAACTCTTGGAAATGTACTTTTAGCTTGGCAGCAAACATTTTAGGGGAAGGGACTGCTCTGATGGGGAAAGAGATGGTGCTCCAGAATGATGCTGCATTGTAATAAAACTAAGCCTTGCTTTTCTTTGTTTTAGTTGAAGAAGTCCATGGCGGTTTTTCAGTGACATTGCAAATGACCTGTCCACGCAAGGAAAAGCACTGGTAAAGCTGTTTCCCTTGCATGGAGGCTCTTTTGAGAAACTGTGCCTGACTTTTGTTTAGTTGAACTGTCGAGAAGCCTGTCATTTGCTCTAGCTGTTTTCCTGAGGGAGCATGAGTGAACAACCAGTGCGAGGGCAGACTCTGGAACATGTGCTTGGTGCAGTGAGAGATATTTTTAGAAAGGTAGTTAATGGAACTTCGTTATTCACATGTGTGAATAATGGAGTTTGTGAGGTTGTGAAGGCAATACTATCAGAGAATTCACACTGAATAGGGGTGTCAAGCAGGGCTGTCTGCTGGCTTCCTTATTATTTAATCTTTTTATTAATGATTTTTTAAATTCCATTACAACAGACTTCAGTTGACTCCCCGAAAATAGTTAATTCACATATTCCAGCATTGGCTTGCACTGGTGACGTGATACTACTATCTCTTACAAAATCAGGTTTACAAATATCATTAGACCTCTAATATCTTCTGCAAGGAGAATAAGTTAGTGGTAAAACTGTCAAAAAATAAACTATCACAGTTCATTCATAAATCACGTAATTTATTCAGGTGCAAATCTGATGGAAATGTATTAGAGGAGGTCAACTTGTATGTCTATCTTGGCTTAATGTTTGCTTCAAATTTGTGTTGAAATGAACACTTTAAATCATGGTTGAAAAACTGGGCTCTATCCTTACAGGTTTAGGCCAATTCAAACATAAATACAATGGTTATGCAGTTTCAGCAGGCAGCAGCAATCAGGGCTGTACATGTCAAACTTTCTTGAAAAATATTACATACTGCAGATATATGATAGTCTATTGAACTAGGCTAACTTAAGACCAAGCAAATTAAATTCTGGTGACAAATCCAGTCACTTCCTGTTTTTATTCCAGCATGTGCTATTAGAGTCTGTTATCCATCTGTAAGTTAATGACTTTTACTTATTGGTTAAAAGTAAAAGGGATGGGTCTGGAAAGATTACTGGCCTCTGCTTTTAAGGAAATTCACATTCTTAGGAATATATAGTAGGTTTAGACCCCAGCTGGCTGAAACACCTGAACATTATTCTCTTTGATAAAAATCTTATTTTTTTTGACTGGGCTGTTAAACTGTGGAATAAGCATCCTTCTCTCTTCAGGAAGGTGGTCATGCAGAAATTGAAAATAAAGGACCAGCAAAGACACCAGGGGGTCATTATCACCATGTATGTTTAGACCCTGGTACATTGGTAATAAAAAAAAAACTCACAAACATTAACCTTATCTGGACTTTTTTAAATTCTGCACTTGATGTACAGATACACATTTTTACATTTTAGTGATACTTGTAGCAAATATGACAGGGTTTGCATAAGGGGTGAGAGAAAAAAGTCATGTTAATGCTTTCCTAATAGATAAATACCAAAGTATAATATCAGCACTTGCATAGAAGAGCACACAAAAGTTTTAGGTCCTTGCAATTATTGAAAATTTTGAGAGAAGTCTGAGTATAGGCCTTAATTTAGAACAGTTTCTTAAGAGGCCTAAATTCCAATCTCCTATAAGTGCAATATTTCAGACTTAGTCCTGGAATGTGTGGGTAGGTCCTTCAAAGATTTCTAACTAATTCTAATTTGCTCTGAATAGGGAGCCGTATCTGTTCATATTTTCACATCTGCTTCACAGTTGTGTAATGAATGCGTTCCAATGAAATGAATCCCTGCAACAGAATTTAATCACGCATTGAAATGTTCAGGACCTTTCCATTTGAGAAGAATTTGTTTATAGGCTTGAGCCAGACAAATATTTACTAAGTATTGTTTTGTAAAAGGCATGGAATTAGACAGATTCCCAATCCTTAATAGCATCCATGCGGGATTTTTAGCAAGAGGAATTTTAATAGCATCCGAGATGAATGACAAGTTGGCATCCCACCAGGAATCTAATTTTGGGCATTGTATAAACATGTGTTCTAGTGTTCCAAGTTCTATATCATACCTTGAGCAAAATGGCAAAATGCTGGGATTCATGTTATATAAATAGTAAGGTATATAGTATACTCTACGGAGTATATTAAAAATGTTTTGTTGTGATCTGAAGGACTTATGCCCCCAGAGTTTTATGTTAGTAATCTTCTTCCAGGAGCTTTGTGGAATTAAGAGATTAAGTTTTTCGTCCCATTTAGACCTTAGTTTATTAGAAAGATAACTTGTTTTGGGTAAAATGATTTTATATATTTGAGTAATCAGTTTTACATGAGAGGTTTGTTTCAATATAGATTCCAGACTACTAAGCTTCTCATCGATGGGTTTATTCATATTTTTAATAATGAAATCCCGTAGCTGAAGATAACAGAAAGACTGTGAATTGGAAATATCGTATTTATTTTTCAAAGAGGCAAAATCCAGGATGCTCCCTTCTTCAATAAAATATCCAATTTCTCGTCATCCTTTATTGTACCAATTTTTAAAGTTGATATCTTATAAGGAGGGTGGAAAATAGCTATTAAGATAGGCTGGAGCATAATCTGAGAATAAACATTTATATTTTCTAACTGGGAACATTTTATACCATGGGCCAGGATATTCAGACTGCACCAGACTGGGGTGCAAGCCTGGGCGCAGCACAAGTGGGATGCGCCAGGGCGTGTACTGGGCGATATTCAATGGTGCTGCACAATGGATCAGCACCATTCAATGTGGCACTGTGGCCACCCGCATTGCGCATGGCCCAGTGGCACTGCACCAGTGCAAGTAGCAAGTGAGAAGCAGGGGGATGCGCCAGTGCCAGTGTGGTTGCACTAGGTGCAGGAACCACGATATTCAGCGGTGGGTATGCAAATGGGGCCATTATGCATGCAAGGCACAAATGGGGCCATTTGCACATTATTATGGCCCCATTTACATGCAGGTGTGCCGAACCCCAGTGACTTGCACCTGGCACCATGCCAGGCTGCAGCCATCAGGGACCGACGCCCCATGCCCTTTGGCAATAAAGTGCCCCAACGCCCGATCACAGGCTTCGTATATTTGTAATATCCCTGGTGGTCCAGTGGACCGAATCCAGCCCAATCATGGGCTTATAAAGGTTAAATCCATCCCTGGTGTCCAGTGGACCTGCTCCCCAGCCTGATCGTAGGCTTAATAAAAATAATCCTATCCCTGGTGGTCCAGTGGACCCACTCCCAAGCCAATCATGGGCTTTGTAACAGAAACCCTGGTGGTCCAGTTAGGCCTCCTCCCCCACCCACACAGACTACCACCCCATTCCTCCCGGTCAGCGCAGGTGGCAGCTCCCACCATAAAAGTTCCGGCCGCCCGCCAACTGACAGTGTACAGTACGGTTGTACACCCTATTGTCTACAGCATGGCCAATGGACATGCAGAGCAGTACTGTACACACAGTCCCGATATGTGAATGGATCCATTCAGCTATTGAGACTGCATAGTACAGTAGAGTCTGCATGCCCATTGGCCCATGCTGTGGACCAATGGGTGTACAGCTGTACTGTATGCTGTTAGTCGGCGGGCAGCCAAGTGGCTTGCGGGTGGGGAGCTGCCACCCACCATTGACCGGGGGGGGAGCGGGGTGGCAGGTCTGGGTGGGCAGGTGTGGAGGGGTGTACCGCTGGACCACCAGGGTTTTTCTGTTACAAACCTGTGATCGGGCTTGGGAGCGGGTCCACTGGACCACCAGGGATAAGGTTATTCTTATTAAGCCCACGATCAGGCTGGGAAGCAGGTCCACTGGACCACCAAGGATGACTTTAATTTATATACACCCGTGATTGGGGCTGGGGAGCAGGTCCACTGGACCACCAGGGATGACTTTAATTCTTATACGCCCACGATCGGGCTGGGAGCGGTCCCTCTGGATCATCAGGGAATGGATTTATTTGCTTACGCCAACAGTCGAGCAAGGGGGTAGGGTCCACTGGACCACCAGGGATAGGTTATATGTACAAAGCCAGCGATCGGGCATGGGGGGGGCGCGACGACAACAGACCATGGCTGTGGAGGTCGGGTGGCCACCCACAGCTGGTGGCTGCTGTGTTGCGCCCTGCAATATGGCAGCTCACCTGTGGGTGGCCAGGACTTGCTCCTGGTTTTTCTCAGCAGATCTTTGCACCCCCCTGTGAGGCACAAGGTGGGTGTGTGCCTGCATATGTGCCACACATCCTGGGCTGAATATCAGGATGTGCCACTTATGCATGGGCATGCCCCCCGCACTTGCACCGCATACATTACTGGTGCACCCCGGCGCATCGGGATTTGCACAGTGCAACATCCCCTTTTGACTATCGCGCCGGGGCACATCAGTGGGTTGCGCATGGTGCAACACTGTTGCACCATGCACAACCCCTTTGAATATCTGGCCCATGTACAATGTGGTTTTAGTGCTTAGTGAAAGGTTGCTGAATTTGTTTTTTGTAGACCCAATATATATATATAATGAATGTTTAATATTAACAAAGGGGGAGAAAGAGGTTTCAATATGAAATGATGAATCATACTTATCCTCTCTAAACCAGGCAGCTATTATGGCTAGATTAGCAATGTAATAATAAAATTTAAAATATGGAAGTGCCAGTCCAGCCTCGGAGTAAGGTAAGTTTAATTCATCAGATTTGAGCCTTGGCCATTTTCCTTTCCAGAGGAATTTTTGATCAAAATGTCCAATCCATTAAAAATGTATCTGTTAATATAATAGGTAAGGTTTGGAACAGGAACATAAATTTAGGTAAGATAGTCATTTTCACAACATTGACTCGGTCCATAAGCGAAAAAGGAAGCATTTCCCAATGCAATACTAATTTATTGGTTTCTTCCATTAATGGATCAGAGTTTAAAATGTGTAAAGCCATGAGTTTAATATCAATTTTGACTCCCAAATATGTAATTTGAGTAACTATTTTAACATTTAGATGAAGGGGGGGAACAAATGGGTTGGAGTGTGAAATGGTTTCTAAAACTTCGGTTTTAGACTAATTGACTTTATAGCCTGAGATCATGCCAAATTGTGTTAGCAGCTCCAAAATATGTGGAAAACATTGTTTTAAATTATTAACAAAGAAAAGCGTGTTGTCTGCATAAAGGCTGATACGCTGTTCTTGACCATTGATTATGGGGACCTGTATTTTAGTGGAAGATCTAACCACAATGGCCATAGGTTCTATTGCCAAAGATTAGGGGTGGTAACAGGTGACCCTGCCTGGTTAAATGCTGTAGATGTAGTATGGTGGAGCGATGAGAGTTGGCTATATCCCTGGTCACCAGACCCAAATACAGCATATCAAACTACTTGCAAAAGCTTGGTCCAAAGCCAAATTTAGTCATAATTAATTTAATGTATGGCCATTCCACCTGGTCGAATGCTTTTTCGGCATTCACAAACACCATGTATAAGTCAGAGTTCTGTTTATAATTCATAATGTTGATGGTGCAAAACCTTATCTGGACTTAATCAAAAATACTACCTTGAGAAAAGTGTTTACTAGGTTCAGATTTTTTGAGTCAAATATCCTGTGAGTTCATTTCTGAGGCAAGTCTGGTGATCAAGAAGCATCCAATTGTGGTTGTAGATTGTGTATTGTAGAAGACACGGTACATGTGGCAATTTGTTGTTCAAGATATACTACCATGTGGAAAACATGAATGGGTTCTTTTTTTTTGGTTCAGTGGCTCCACCATATAAATGGTTAGATTACTTAATCTCTCAGAGGACCCAATTTTAACAATGAATTGTGCCCATTTTCTTGAAGCTATTGTAAACAAATGGAAAAAAAAAACATATGTTGTATACTTGTCTTCAATGGATTAATGGATGTACTGTACTTTACTATATTTATTAGCTAATCATGGGGACATGTTTACTGTGTTCTTGGTTATTATGTGTATATTTTATTTATTTACTTATTTATTTCATAAAGTTTAACCAGGAAAGACATACTGAGCTGCTAACAGCTTGTTTCCAGATGCATCCTGGAGATCAGGGAAGTGGAGATAGAGCAAGAGGTGGAAAAAAATAAACAGTAATAACAATATTATATTACAAAAACAGAAGTTGTATACAGGAATACAAAATATCAGAGGAGCAGTCTTAAATATTGAAGGCAAATCAGTACAACAGATACATATAGTAGTTAAAACTGAGATATGATAGGCAGGGGAACTACCTTATAGGCATAGAAAGGGATGAGGGGAACATAATGGCCATGGCAAACTTATGGGGGGGACAAGGGGTCGTGGACAGTTACAGGTAGGAGAAGAAAAGTCAAGAAGAGACTTTAGGAGAAAGCAGAAGAGGCAGAATGACTTGACAGGGAAGGAGGACCAGAGTTTAGGAAAGGATATGAGAAAGCAGATTGAGCAACAGTAAGCAGAGTTTCTAGAAGGAATAGAGAGGGAATGGGAAACATTACTAAAGAAGGTAAGTGGAAGAAAAGGATAGGATAGTAGGGATGTAATGTGGGAGGAAGGAAGCTAAACCAGAATTTGAATATAAAGGAAGCACAATGGAAAAGGTGCCTGGCATCGAGAGAGGGAGTGAAAGGGCTGAGTAGAGTGAGCAATGATGGGTATGAGGGGGATAGTCTAAAGCAAAATGACAAAAAGAGTGAAACAGGGGGTCCAGTCTGGCAAGGAAGGATTTGGGAGCTCCACTATGGACTATGTCACCATAGTCAAAAACAGGGAGAATCATCTTTAAAACAATGTCTTGGCAGAAAGGAAGCAAGCTACTTGATTTGTTCCTGTATAGTGCACCAGGCTTGGGGTGAAACATATGTGTATGGCATCCGTATACATAGAGAAATCAAGATGTCAGTCTAGCTAGACCCAGAGATACTTAAAAGAGGATACATCCTCAATCATAGCCCCATCAAGGGTGTGAAATAAAGGGAGAGGCATGAGTCTGGTAAGCCTCTATTGGGTACCAAAAATCATGGAAACTGCTCTTTTGGCATTGAGAAACAGTTGGTTGGACTGGAACCAGTGCTGAATGTTGTGAAAATCCAGTTGTAGCTGTGAGGTAAGGTCATGGGAAGAACAGCGAGATATAAAAAGTACTGTCTCATCAGTGTATATATGAATGGATGCAGAGGAACAGACAGAGGGTGGTCATTGAAGAATATGGAAAAGAGAATAGGGCCCAGAACACACCCTTGAGGGACACCTGAGTAGTTGGGGAGTAGTGATGCAATGGAGCTTCCTGTCCAGACAGCTTGAGACCTTCCCTCAAGGTAAGAATGAAACTAGCTGACTGCAGAATCAGAGAGGCCCTCTGCTTTAAGCTTGTCTAGAAGGAGGGGATGTGTCACAGTGTCAAACGCTTTAGCAAGACCAACAAATATGGTGGAGGTGATCGATCCCTAATCCATACCTGACAGAATGAAGTCAGTGAGCCGGATGAGGGAGGCGTAAGTGGCATGGGATTTCCTAAAACCAGACTAGATGGGGGTGAAGAAGGAGGAGAGTCAAGAAAGGCATTTGAGATAGTATGAGGTGTTCCTGTAACTTTGCCAATGTGGGAGGAAGAGAAATTAGATCAAATTTACCAGGAGAAGAGAGAGCACCACTTTTTGGGAGAGGTATGACAGTAACCTGCTTCCAGGCTTCAGGAACAGTTGCAGAGAGAAAAAGAATGGTTGAGGAGTAAGGTAATAGGAAGGGCAATGGCAGAGACTGAGAGAGGCAGACATTTAGGATAAAGGCCATTAAGGCTACTTCCCTTGTAAAGATTAAGGGAGAGCAGGGCCTTAAGGAAAGCAGAGGGAGTGGTGAAGGGGAAGGCATAGTGAGGGAGGGAAGAAAGGGAAGGGGGAGGAAGGGATGACAGAGAGGGAACAAATAATGAAGCAGGAGTTAAAGGAAGAGGCAACAGAAGGGTCAGAGCTGAGGGAGTCACCAGCCTTGAGAACAGGGGAGGGAGATTGGGTCAGAGGGGAGAAAAGGGAATGGATAACCTTCCAGAACTTGGTGGAGTGATTAAGGTTTGTAGTGACTATGTTTTGGGAAAATGTATTTGTATTGGGGAGAGCCAATTTATATTAAAGTTACTGAGGATAAGTAGCTCACCTCTTGAAGAGTTAGAAGGGTGGTCAAAGTGCAAATTTCTGCCATGCAGAATTTTGAAAATTTTATGGACTTTTCTGCACTTTCTCGCCTGGTGGTGGAATTCCAACTTTCACCAAATAACTGCAGATTTCTGCCTAGTACTGCAGCATTTAATTACAAACTGCAGATTTCTTACATGACATGTGGAAATAAAGTCTCTTGCATTACTACTGCAGATTTTTTTCCTGCAGTTTAGTACATAAGTCGCACAACTGAACACTGACACTGATCTGTTCTGAGGAGTTTTTTTCACACAGTTTAATACATTAACCCATGTTTCCTACATTTATTCTGCAGTTTTCAGTGGAATTTCCACAAAAGTTGGCAAAATGATTTCCGAACTTTGGCAGAAGCAAAAATCTGACTTTCGCCAAAATTCCGCTGGCAGAATTTTTTTTTCGCACACCCCTAACAGAGAAAAGGAACTCAGTTATTAAAGCAAGGGACATACCAGGGCAACAGTAGACACCAGCAATAAAGGTGAGAACACAGGAGGAAAGGGAGAATTTAAGGAGGAGCAGCTCATAGGAAGAGGGGGAAGGGACAAAAGCACAGTCACAAATTGAATGCTGGTGGATATATAAGGTGCAACACCACTGCCCCTCTTTGTGTGATCCTGCATGGCTAAGGTGTAGCCAGGGATAGTCACAGCAGACTCCTGGACCATACAGGAGAACCAAGATTCAGATATAACTAGTACATCTGGCCATAGATTAAGCATGGTGGTTGTAATTGGTCAATTTTTTGGGAGGAGGCGTTGGATGTTTAAATTAACAACCCTCGGTCCTTTGGGAAGTTCAAAGTGTGACATTATGATGGAGTCAGGATTAAGTTCAATGTCACCTGCTACCAAAATTATCACGTAACGAGGAGCTTTAAGGAACCAGTATACTGCCTGGAAGATGGGGATCGTGAAAGTGATGAGGGAAAATGGGGAGAAAAGTGACAGAAATATAAATTGAAATATATAATCCTGTATACTTTTTTGTAGTGGGTTGCAGCCAGTCAATAAAAGAAACAACAACCTAGGCTACCCCACCTGAGATGGATCAGTCTTTTACCCATGTTTACTGCTGATGGATTGAAGCACTGAGAGATTAAGTGATTTACTCATGGTCACACAGTGTGTAAGGGGTAGTGGTGAGATGGTATACATTTAAGAGGCTGAAACTCGGAATCCCAAAACTCATGGGACTGAGTACAGTCTCCCAACACCCACATGCCTGAAAGGATGAAAGCAGATTCCAACAGGGTTAAGGTAGAGGATGTGATGAACTGCTACCCTATCCCTTGTGAGAAACCACATCACACCTGAGAATGTGGATACTGGCCGAGCTACTTCCATGGCACGGAGACCAGTATGGCCTTGTTGACCCGGGTTCTGTTCCTGGTGGCAGCTTATTTTGCACCTGATTATTCTTCCCCCTGTAACTTTTGTTTTTTACTCTGGGATCTGCTCCTCTCGGAGTTGGTTATTTTAGCTACAGGGGGCGAGGGGGGCAGAGCCCCCCCATGTGGGGGGTGTGGGGGGAGCAAAGCCCCCCCACATTACATCTAATTACCTTTCAGGTTTTCAAGATTCAGTATCACAAACTCGGCCTAGTAGGGTTCGGATACTGAATTTCTAGATTTCATAGACCTGTGTCTTCTAGTTCCCAAGCTTGTGCTCTGACCACTAGATCAAACAGCCTCCCTAGGTTTAGTAAATGTTCAAGATAATCTTGGTTTTCAAAATGCATGAAACTTATAAAGGGTATGCTATCATATGTAGTATCCTAACCTCAGTCAACATTTGGCTTTGAGTAGTAAGACAGACATTCCATTAAAACAGATGTCTTTCATCAGATACACCACAATACTAATCTTTACAATATGGGTTAGGAAGAAAAAGAAATGCAGTTTGTGAAACACAATCAGGTGTCCGTGCATTAAATGCCTGTTTAAGCACAGTGGATGTGATGGTCTCTCAATTAGTATCCCCGTGCAGTGCAGTGCAGTGCAGCACTCATTATGTTCTGGGAAACTCAGAGCTGAAAGGCAGCCATTTAAAAAAGTGGTGAAGTGAGAAAGCGCTGCATGGTGGCGTCACCCGCTGGGGTTTCAGCAGCTGTATTTCTTTTTTTGTCCTAAGCCATGTTTTCCCAGTGGAATGCCCAAATAGGGCTATCTCCCTGATGAATCATTCAGTGGCCCTGACTTTACCAACAGAGTGACAGTGAGAGTGCATCCCTCCCCCAATACATTGAGGCGCTAAGCTGTACATGTGGCTTTCCTAACTGGGAATGTGGTTTCTCCTCATCACACTTCAGTGTGCATGACCAGTTGGGAAATCAAAGCCACAGTCCTTCTGTGCTGCATGGAAGGGGAGTGCATGTTGGTGCTTGCCAGAGTCGGTGTCCAATGCCAGATTCCTCCCTCCCCCACACTGTGAGACACACACAGAAAGTGACCATCTGACAGGGAAGCCACAAGCATGGTCACAGGTGTATTGCAGTGGCAGAGAGAGACAGACCGCACTGTGGGAAGAGACAACCCACTTCTGAAGAACTGTTAAAGTGGGACAAGGACCGCAGCATCTACGGTTGTCGGGGAGTGGGGAACAGTCACAGCAGGAGAGCAAGTGGCACAGCCATGCAACAGTCCCATGTCTGTGTTTTTACTTGTCACTGTAGTTTTATTTATCTGTCAGCTTATGGCACAAGCCACACTATGATGGGTGAGGGAGAGAGAGAGAGAGTGAGACAGGCAGACAGACAGAAGTGCTCAGTGCAGAAACAGACAAAGGATCAGTGTGCAAAGGCGAAGGTGGGGGGCTGAAAGGGACATAAAGTGTTGTACTAAGTGGGAGACACTTGTGAGGCATGCAGTGTTCCATGTTGGAGAGTGAGACTTATTCGGAGAGTGAGTGCATGACCCTGACTTGCACTCCACACGTCATGCAGTGTCCGTGGTTTCCAAACAATGTATCTGTTGGCAGCCTGAGAGAGAATGAGAAAGAGAGAGAGAGAGATGGGGAGAGAGAGAGAGAGAGAAAGAGAGAGAGGGAGAAGGAGAGGAAGAGTAACAGCATCCACCACATGCACAGCACGATTCCTAGCATCTCTCTCTCTCTCTCTCTCTCTCTGTGGTCACCAGCTGTCTTCTCTGTGTGTATGTGTCATTGGGATGTGTAATAAATGTAACTGCAAGGATCAGAAGAATAAAGAGAATGCGCTGTGGGAGAGGCAGAAAGTAACAGAGAGCCAGAGATCCAAAAGACAGTTCCTTCTGTCTGACTGTGATTGGGACTCTGGAGAGGCACAGTAAGTGGCAGCGCAAGATGCAACTGAGTTTCCATGGTGTGCCCGTCTCTCTACTCTCCTTCTATGCCCAGGCAACATATTGTCCCTGTCTGTACTGCTATAGAGAGAGAAAGAGACAGAGACTGCACCATGGGAAGGGAGAGAGGGAGAAATTGACAACAAGTCAGTGACTGAAAAGAGAATTCCTTCTCTTTGTCTGTGATCCAGAGTCTGGAGAGGCAGAGTAAGTGGCAGCACGACATGCAGCAATGTTTTTTTTTCTGTGTGTATGTGTCTCTCTCTCTCTCTCTCTCTCTCTCTCTGTTGGTGATCGCTGCCTGTCCTGAGGCTGTGGCTCACATACCAGCCCTGCTCCAACCGTATCAGAGAAGTTGGGCTGCAACACCCGAGACAGTGGTAGAAAGAGAGAGAGAGAGAGAGAGACAGAGACCACAAGTTGCCATGAGTGATGGGTCCTGGCTCCACCCCCACCACCAACGACCAGCAAGTAGGTGAAAGAGAGATGCGGTACACAGAGAGAGAGAGAGAGAGAGAGAGAGAGCGAGAGAAGGGCAGGTCAGCAGAATGGGAAATGTGAATGGGGGGCCAAAGTGTATGCCCTAGGAGGTGTAGGACTCAATATTATGCACAAGAAATGTCAGACCATGGCATAACTGTATGTCTGACATTTCTATGTACATAACAGCGGATCCATGATGAGAGTCCAACAAAATGTTGTTGAATGCCCGTCAGTGACACCTGCAGGTCAACTGCATTCTACAGTCAGCTGCTGGTTTGCACTCTGTTCTCTTGTTTTCTTCGGGGGGCTTCACCCCCCGAACCCCCCCACATGGGGTGCTGCACCCTCCACACCCCCCACTTAAGGATTCTCAACTCCAGTCAGAGCTGATTGGGGGGTGCAGGACCCCTGCCAGACAGTGCAGGTTCCAGCGGGTTTCCCTCCGCAGCTTGGCGCTGTAGTCACTGTGGGAGACCTCGCTGGTGAAATGTCGCTGTCGGGGGGATAACCGCATAACAGCAATCAGCTATGCATTTTTTTGGGGAGGACTATTTTGCAAGGTGGCAGGATAATGCACCTGGGTAGAGGGAACCCTGGGGAGAGCTACAGGATGGGGGAGAGGAGCTGACTGTCACCAAGGAGGAAAGGGACCTAGGGTTATCATCTCTGATGACCTTAAGGTATCAAAGCAGTGTACAAAGGCAGCAGGGCGGGCCAGTGGTATGCTGGGGTGCATAGGCAGAGGTATTACTAGCAGGAGGCAGGAGATGGTAATGCCATTGTATAAAACTATAGGTAAGGCCTCACCTGGAGTACTGCATGCAGTTCTGGAGATCACACCTATGCAAGGACATAGATAAGGTACAGACTATCCAGAGAAGGGCAACAAAGATGGTGAGGGGCTTACACCACAAAACATATGAGGAGAGACTAAGGGACCTCAATATGTACTCACTGGAGGAGAGGAGACAGCAGGGGACATGATTGAAACTTCCAAGTACCTTAAGGGCATAAATAAGGTGCAGGCAGGGGAGCTTTTCCAATGTAGAAAAAGTACTAGAACAAGGGGGCACAATATGAAATTGGAGGGGGGTAGATTAAGAGGTAATGTGAGGAAGTTTTTCTACGTAGAAAGGGTAGTCAACACATGGAATAGTCTGCCACAGGAGGTAGTGGGGGCAAGCATAGTGGAGGGGTTTAAGCATGCTTGGGACAGGCACAAGAGAAGCCTGAGAGGGGAGGGAGTGATGACAAGCCATTGATCACATAGGATCAATGGCCACATACAATGTATAGGGCCTATGGGCAGACTGGATGGGCCTAGCAGTCCTTATCTGCTGACAATTTCTATGTTTCTATGATACAGTACCTTTTGCTATTTAAACAGGGAAACCCCATTTCTGTCATTTTTCCTTGCTTAAATATAACCCATGTTATAAGTGCAAGAACTCACTCAGGTATATTGTAGGCATTCAATGCATGGCTGGGGTGCTGAGAGGACACTTGGTCTGTGGCCTTGTGCCTCGCAGCTTATCCCAGGCATGCATTAAATGCCTAAACCCCATACCCTGTCATGGTTTATTGCTAATGTATTGACTGACCTAATAATTGGCTTGACAGTTTTAGAAGTATACAGATTGTCAATAAGAATGGTCCAAACCTGGTGTGAAGCAGGGGACATGATGAATCTAGAGTCTCTTCCAACCTTAAATTACTATGTAACCTATCCCTGTAGTAAACATAAACTAAGGAAAACTAAAGAAAACAATACTGTATTGAGGAGCAGATAACTAAAATCAACTGGCTTTTAAACAGTTCATGGAAGAAGATCCTTATGGACAATATGGCCACATTATATTCCTGACTGTTGAGTTGTGTTTTATTTTTCTGAGAAGTGTGCTACGCTTTTCAAATAAGCTGCCATTTATATGATGATTAGTTTAGTCTTCTTAATGCCATGCAATAATTACTGCTCAAGCTTTGATACTGCATGTTCCTATATAATCCAGAGTAGCACCAGTATTATAGAGCATGATGGGGTACCAGTCTATAAGTGGCAAACAATTAACTCAGGTCAAATAACTGCAGCAGTAATCACTTATTCTCATGTGCCAAAGCCATTGCAAGTGGCAGTATTATTATTTTTAAATTATGTTAATTGCAAAATAAATATGTATTTTTAAATGGTCCATTGATATGGACTTGGCTCTCCCTTTATTCGTCGCATTGTCAATAAGTTATTTATGAGAAAAACAAGCAGGTGCTTGAAATTATATTTTTAGAGGTAAATTACAGAGCAGCATTGTCTCTAAAGAATAATGTTCCAAGATAATTGACATCAACCAGCAACAATCCTTATAAAACCATAAACATGCTCACCTGTCTCTGAACTTTCTAGGGCATAGCATAAATGCAGTAACCAACACTTATAGTAACTCAAAAGAATTCAGTGGATGATGAACCCTAAACTCAAAGGAGAAGAAGTCTTGTGGTATGTCAATAATATTATTTAATCTGAAATGTATGTATGTATGTATGCCATGAATGTGGAGTATCTTGTATATGAACGTTAATCAGAAACTCATATAGGGAGCATAGTGAGTAATGTGAATCTCCACAGTAGTATGTATGAATGGCATGCATATATACTATTTTCAGTACCGTCAGGATCAATCAATCACCTTCAAAATTCAGTTTACTTAAGTGATACATTGAGTTCCTGCAGTATCCTACAAAATACTACAGCAAAAACCATATCACTGTTAATTCTTAGTAGATAACACTGTATGTTTATTAAGGATTACCAGAAACAGTTAACATAAACCACCCTCCTAAATCATTGAAAATAGTAAAATTTAGAAAAAAAGAACTTCCACTCAAAACAAATTCTGTTCCATGTGCATATGATTAATACACACATGCATACAAATGTGAGTTTTTTAAAGACGTTTGAAACCAAGAAACTTTAAGAACCTTCTTAGGATATAATGTGAATTATAAGAAGCTCATACCATCCACAATCTTTACACCTTAATACTATACAGAGATTAGGGCTGTGCACAATTGACACATTCACCAGCAGAACTGTGGTAAAATCACAATTCCGAGTCCATGGAATATCCATGAACATTTTATGAAATTTTGTCAGCATTTAATGTTCTGTTATTTGAATCAAAATGGGCTGAGCTATACACAGCCAAATATTCAGAAATTCTTACATTAAACTTTACAAATATGTAAACTTCAAAATGATAAGCCCCTGTAATTTTAAAACTAGAGAATGCAAAGTTACCAAGTCTGGCAGGTCCACCGATCCTAAAATGAAGTATGTGTGTGTCGACCTCTTAATCTCTTCTTAAAGGATGCCAATGTTATAAATAACCACAACTGCAAAGTAACATAAGTACTTAATGTTGAATTTGTGAATTTTGGTGAACATAATGGACTGTTGTGATAATTTTGTGGAAGCCATAGCCATGAACCCTTGACAAACCATGCACCTGACCTGCCATGGAGGAAAAGGTAAATAGCTGGATATAGTGGTATTAAGGTTGTATTCATAGGCTACTCCATTGTACAATGAGCTGTAGGATTGGCAGGGCATTACAGGACCATGATGCTAGTGCAGGTAAGATGACTTGTCTGCCTCCTGTAGAGGTAAAATGAGTGTGATCAGTAACTAAGCTGTGCAGCTACAGGAAGAAGCTAACTCTTGTCCATACTGTGGTAAGGTGTACCAGTCCTGATGACATGAGGTGCTCATTGATTGACAATGGTATATTCTTGAGGGAAATTCTTCAAGGCAGTCATGGTCCTGAGGCATGTCAGGAATGATAATGACAAAATGAGACAAGCTAATTTTGCTAAGATTCTGCTGAAAAGGGAAGGGTCTTTTTGCTGGCCAGCAAGAGGGCATTCTGGGGCAAGGAATGCCTGCATGCCTCAGGTGGGCTGCATTTGTACCGGGGGGGGGGATATTGCTCCTGTCAACCGACAGGCAGTCAAGGTAATTTAAATGAAAGGATAGAGGTTGGGGAGACAGCCAGTGTACTGGGTCAGCAGTGGCAGGAGTTAAATGCATGAGTTCACCAAGGGAAAGACAGTTAGGCTAGGCAGTACAGGAACCATAGGCTCCCAGCTGAAGCAAGAAAGCAAAAAAGGACAAGTCTGACTTCAAAGCAGGTCATATAAGATTCACACCCAGTAAGTGTTACCTGCAATGAGAGCCCAATTTACTTGAAAGTTTAGGACATTTTAGGCTCTCAGAGAGATCTAGCAGGGGAAGAAAATGACTTGGGCACCAGGAAGCAGTAATTACAGATATTCCGATGGGTTAGGTCTGACAGGGAAAGAGTCAGTGGCTCTCTTTTTAAGTGAGTGTGTCACTGAGAAAAAAAAAGAGCATCTCAGTAGGACAAGCAGTTCCATTGAGTCCATCTGGTCAGCTAAGAGTAAAAAGGAGGATAAAATAGTCACACAGGGAGGAATTACAGGACTATAGACAGCTATACTCAGCTAACCAAATGCAGTGGTGGTAAGTGTTTTGTATAAATTAAATTCCACAAGTGGAATTATGATGGGATTACCTCATACACACAATGTACAAAGGCTACAATGCCCACTGCATATCTTGCAGTCCAACAAAAAGTCAGAGGAACTCTTCTAGCAGGTGAATGTCCATGGTAAAAACAACTGAAGGTTCAACTCCTTATTCATGCTTAATATTCTTTATTTTATCTTCCACCTTAAAATATGACATTTTGCAGATACAGTATACTACTTCCTTGATTAAGTGGTATTCCTAATTTTTAGCTTATACTTTCCTGGAAAAATATTTTAGCTCCTATCTTTAATGTTTCCCCAGCTTTCATGTTCTCCTGGGCAACTCCTAATGTATTTTAGCTGGCACACTATGCTTAGAAACTAGTATTGCAGGTTTCCCAGGACCGGTTAACTTCTCACTGACAGAAGGCTCTTACACAACCATGAATTTTTGAGAAAATGCTGCCATTTAGTTATTTGTGGTATTTCCACTGTACAATTGAAACTAGAGAAGTAAGTTTCTCTAGCTTTGTTAGATTTTAGTTTCCATTGACACTTTCATGCCAAATTTCAGATCTATACCTGTAGAAGCTTGGAAGTTAGAAACATTTTTAGAAAGTTTTTAAACTTTAGAAAGATTTCACAAAATTTCACAAATAATTAATTATTAAACTTATGAATCCCTATAACTTAAAATTTACTAAACCAAATAGTTCAATACTTAGTAGTTTCTGTAACTGTACCAAGAAGGTGGCTGAGTCTGCAAATAAATATTTTCCGAAAATGCTACAAAAAAATTAAATGTCAAACTTTGAGCCCCTATGAATTTGAAATTACTTATCCAAATCTCATGATAGTTATTTATTGAGTTTGTATTAAATAGGTAAGTACACTAGGCAATAAATGTTTTTTTTCCCCAGAGATGACCTGGGATGAACCGAGCTAATAACAAAAATAAATTGATAACAAAACATATGACAAAAATCAAAAACATCCATCTCATCACAGTTGTACAGACCAGTAGATACAGTACATTAGGACACCTAATGACAAGTAATCAGGCAATTTGTCATGTCTCTAGCTAAGCATATGACTGAGTTATGACCAAATCAATATATTTCTGACATTTCATTAAATTTCAGAGAATCGATTTTTCAAATTTCGCCACCACTGGGGGCCAAGGCTTGGATTTTTGGGCTGCCACCAGCCACATTAAGATCAAAGGCCCAATGGTATTTATACAATATTTTGGTGGCAGCTGCTCGGAAGGCAATAACTCAACTCTGGCTATCGCCAGTGCTTCCTACCCTAGATTCCTGGTATGCCATCTGCCTGCATATTCTTGAAATGGAATGCCTCACTTTTAAACTTCAAGTTGATAAATTTGTGGGTAGATGGCTTCCATTCCTACATTATAAAGCTGATAAGGAACACAAAGATATTTTAGAAATTCTGGCAGACCTAGCTTAAATAAACATTGGAAATATTAAAGAAGCATCCCCAACACACACCTTCCCCCATCCTCACTGCATTTTTAGTGCACTGAGATATTGCTACTGTATTGTAAAATGATATTTATAATGTTTCTAAGCATGGATAACTTCAGATTGATTTTTTGTTTAATTTTTGTTGAATTGTCAAATGTTTAGCACTGCAAAATATATGTGTGTCTGTCCCTTTTCTGTTATATATGTCCCACGATGTATTACAGAAAAAGTTCAATAAACTATGATTTCAAAAATATTTTCAGAGAATTTTACAAATTTCACCAAAATTCCTTGAAATCAGAACTTGCTAATTCCATGCAGCCCTAATAGAGATGGACATAGTGGAAAATTGTGTACTTATCCTAAACATCAAAGAAAGATAGACATCTCAAACTTGCAAATGTATAAATGTGACACTTCCAGTTTAGCTGTATACTTGTGTTTTCCTAGTGTTATGCCGTCTTTGGATCTCTAGCAGCAATACACATAATATATATGGAAAACCAATTTAATATCAATTGAATGATGTTATGTAGGATTCTTCTTCTGCTGATGCTCTCTGCCTCTGTCTTCAACGCCGCTCCACATGTAGCATGTAGACCGAGGAGTCGGAATATGAAGGCATATGTAGAAAAAGGAGACATTCTGATTGGAGGAATATTTCCAGTCCTATTTAAAACTGCTACACCTGAAAATGTTTTTACAGAGCCACCAACCATTGTACATTGTGAAAAGTAGGTGGACTATGTTTTTGTTATTCACTTTAACAAAGTTAAAACTGGTATGATTTGATAGAAATCTGTTTCATCTTAGCAAAACAGCTCTTAAACATCCTGATATAAAATGGTTACACTAAATAAAAATCTGCTATGGGTGTACAAAAGAAAACATGAAAATATCTTTCATTTTTTCTAGATTTGAATTAAGGTCATATCTTTGGGTTCAAAGCATGGTCTTTGCAATTGATGAGGTTAATAAAACCCCAAACATTTTACCAAACATCACTTTGGGCTTTCAGATTCATAATTCCTGTTATGTACCACCGAGAGCTCTTGAAGGGATAATGTATCTCCTTACTGGTCAGAGAGAATACATTCCAAACTACTGATGTCAGAAACAAACTCCTCTGGCAGCCATACCTGGAGAGAACAGTTCCCAGGTGTCCATCTCTGTGGCTAGAATGCTAACCTCTATAGGTTCCCTACAGGTAAGAAACACTTAAGCATTTCTAGGTTATATGTAACCTTGAACAAAAGGTACAACAGGAAAAGGTGGCAAATTTTGCTTTCAACAATGGATTTCTATAACCTTGAATTACTCTCCATCAGAACTAGCCAATAAAATAAACCTCTGATTTTGAACTAAAAAAATGATGGCACTTTCTTGTTGGTTTTTAAATAATTGATATCCCTGGCATAAACACAGAAGCATGCACTGTCACAATAATCGCTACTTTGCTCATTAGTTTGACAACATGGAATGCCCTTCCATCGAGATTTCATTTCAATTTCCATTTTGTATTTAAGTCTGTTATAAAAAAATTACTATGTTGGTAAGTCTTCTAGTAATGTTTTTTTCTTGATGTTTTGTAATTTATTTATGTTTTTTATGTTTTATTTTATTTGGGACCCACTTGAAATTGGGCATTTGATGCTTCTGGGGCATACCTGATCAACAAATTTCAAATAAGTAGAAAATCTTCACTGGGCCTTTGCTTATACCTGTTATCATTTTATTACTACAGAAAAAACAACAACACTGGGCAGGATTTTCAAAGGGGGACACAAATGCATGTTGCACCTGTGTCCATCCAAATGCATCCCAGCAACCCTGCTACTACTTTCAAAGATGCATCTTTTGTGACAAAACATCATAATTTGTAGTGCAAAAGGATGAAAATGGGGGGTTGCATTATTTTTTGCCACTTGCATCTTTTTGTTGTCACAAATGTTGGACATAGTCAGACCATCTTTTTAACTTTTTGCAATACTGTTTTGTATTGATTTTCTCTGCTGTACAAGGTATAAATCTCCAATTCATTATATTTACTTCTTAGAAAAATAAAACATCAGAGTGTGTGAGTTAAAAAACATAATTGAAAAAACAAGAATACTGGGGCTATAAAAAACTTTTACAATGTCCATATTAGGAGGAACCTAAGATCAGTCTAGTCCATTTTAAAATATGGGGTGCAAGCTTTGTAACATTTTACAGCGTATATCCTAGGGGTCCAAATCCATATAAACATGATCCATAAAACTCTCAGTCAATAGTGTGTTCTTTTTCTTCTTCTTTATTAAATATTAAAACATTTATTTACATTTAAGTTACCCAGATTTGGGGAATTCCAGCTTCAGTATCAGGCTATTTGTGGTCATAGTTGCCCTAAAAATTCTTAATTCGGTATGACCAAGATTAATTCCCAAATTGTCATTAAACATATAATTCCGGGATTTTATGAAACAGATTTGCCTATTGCTTTTCCCATTCTTTTGAATCTGAGTCCACTATGACTTTATTTTTGGCCAATACTTGCAACAATGATAGTACCAATATCGTTACTCCCATGCCAACATTTATTTGTATGTGAGATCTCCAGCCTATTCAGTCTCACGACTGTAGAATGGGCTCTGAAAAGTCATTTATATTGAATAGATTTTTTAGCCAAAAATATGTCTGTTTTCTTTCTGCATCACATCCACTGTATTTTGATAAGGTAACATTTGCCTCTGCAACCAAATTATTTTCTGTTTTAATTCTGCTATTGATATTCTGGTTCAGCTGGACAGAGACAAGAGTGGCATACATTTTACTCAGTAGTTTTGCTAGATAATTTTCCTTCTTTTTTTCCAAATAGCACAAATTTCCCAGGCATTATTAATATTCATTCCCTTTTTAATAATATAATTCTTACATTTGTTCTTTATAGTATTATCAGCCAAAAGGACTAAATGAATACCTCCTTTAATAAGCTCTCTTGACAGCTCTTCATGGCAAATTAGACCTTGATGTTGTATGATCAATAAAGTCAAGTCTTTAAATTGTTTGCAAACTCCTGAATAAAGGAATTATTCCAGTCCTTTCAAAGGTGTAAACAATGTCTTCCCTTATATGTGCATGCAATCATGAAATACATTTTTTGTCAACTTCATCTCTATATTTTAATACTGTTTTTGGAAAGGAGAGATATTATGAGAGGTTCATTTCTTTATTTAGCAGGAAGTTTCTTGTTTGTAATGCAGCTAAAGGAAAATTGTCCAGTTTTCCTTTAGCTGCATTTTGGAACACTGGAGTAAAACACAAGTTCTGCCCTTAATTTTTAATCATTACTAAACCTAAAGAAAACTTCCTCCTGCAAAATAAAGAGAAATGGACCTCTCATAGTGTAATCTCCTCCTTCATAAGTGACTTTCAAGTTTTCTGAAATACTGACATTTTAATTACAGTCAACTAGTTGTGTAATACTTTTATTTTAAGCAAAGCGGTCTTGCTTCTGAACACCAAGAGAGAAGTTTGAAAGATTGAACAAAATATTCTTAACTTCTATTAGGCCTTCCATTTTGTTATTTTGGTGAATGTTTTAACTGCTGCTTATGCTCCTCCACATTCTATGAAAAGCAAATTAACAATAGGAAACTGGCTACTGAAAATTTAATAAACAAATCAATAATTAAATTGTTAGTGCAAGTACTTAGTGCCTGGTTATTTCTGTAGTGTGTGTGTGTGTGTGTGTGTGTGTGTGTGTGTGTGTGTGTGCACGTGTGACTTTTCCTACAGTCCAGTCCAGACATTAATTCTATATCCCTTGTCAGATTAATGCATTAGCAGCCATTTTGGCTCTGACTGGAATTTGTTATAGTATGAGCTGTATAGTACTGTATAATAAAAGATCAAGGTATCCTAGTTCGCCTTGTTCCTTCAGAAGTACTAAAGGCAGCAGATAATTCTCTTGGAGCCTCCACCCCAACAAAGACCTTTACAATAAATCCTTTTTAAAAAAAAAACAAGAAAAGGACCCTTGTAGGGCTGTATAATAACAACACAAAACGCAATATCACCATGTTGACAATATCACTTCATCTCCCAAAGAGAACAACACATTTTCCCATTTTAATAATAGGTTTTTAACTTTTGCATATATTGAGGAAATGTTCATAGTTATCATGTCCATAATATTATTTAACATTATGGGCTGGATTCAGAAAGGATGATGCAGTCCGTGCCATGGCGCAAGCTGCGTTGAGAAATGCTGCAGCCAAGGCAGTGCACCAGATTCAGATACAAGTCGCAATTGCATCTACGCAAGCTGCAAGGATGCAGGTCACAGGCTGCAACCTATAAAAGCATGCAAAATGGCACGCATGATGCAGAACGCAGGCACAGAATGATGCCACAACCGACAGAGGGAGGTGGAAGGAACAAGTCACAATCAAGCGTGAAGCAAGAGCCCCAGGGCAAAAGGGACAAGAGAAAAAAGAAAAGCAGAGGGCCACATGGTAGTGGGGATCCCACACAGGGCAATGTGGGCAAGGAAAAGAAGAAACACAGCAGGGCACAAGGCAGAGATGAACACACACAAGGCAATGGGGGCAAGAAGAGGAGGAAAATAAACTTCACCCAGAAGGAGACTAACACCCAGATCCAGTAGGTAGATGCCCATGTGGTCATCCTATGTACCAGATGTGGCAGTAAGGCCATTAGAAACAAATGGAAAAAGCAGTGGGAGGACATTGCCAAGCATGTCAACGCTGTGGCATGTGCAAAGAGATCCATCAGGGAGCTGCAGAAGCACTACAATGATAAGAAGCTCAGGACAAAACAGAAGATGGCAGAGAACTGCAGGAGTGCCCTAGCCACTGGTGGAGGAGAGAGCCAAGAGGTACCACTAACAAGCCAGGAGGAGATGATAGCATCCCACATAAGCAGCCAGACTGTACATGGAGTCAGTGGACTGGACGCATACAGCATGCGGAGTGGGACAGGTAGGTGTTGAATGTGAGTGGTAGCAGTATGTGATGTGAGACCCAGGAAGATAAGGAGTGCATGCCATGGTGCAGCATGGGTGCATGGGTGCCAGATCCCACAACAGTGCAGCACCTAGTAACAGAGCACTAGCCTGCACATACCATAGGAAAGGGCCGCAATGTGTAGCACTGTCAGGAATGAAACAAACATGTGTATACAATATGTGGGCCCCACATAGGAGTAGTAAATGATGAACACCCATGCAGAAGAGCAGGAACAGAGATATGATAAACATCAGTGAGGGGGAAACCAGTGCCAAAGAGGACCAACCATATAAGGGTAATAGAGTGAGTGATGAAGAATGCCACTGTCATACCAGTGCAATGATGTCAGATATATGTGGCCATGAACAGCACAAACAGCATGAGGAACAGCAGTAAACCTGTGAGCAGCAAAGGTCATGTGAGTGTGAGTACCACAGCACCATGTGGAAGACACAGGAGGTGAGAGGTAGGCAGGAGGAATGGTGGAATGAACCCATGACAGCACAGCTGCAGTGATGTAGCATAGAGGGCCACTGTGTGCACAGCAAGGAATGGCTGCCACAGACAACAGCCAACAGATAAGTGGTGTGACTGTGTGTAGAACCATAGAAGTGAGAGTAATGACCTGCACAGCTGTGAATGAATGCAGCTGGGCACCACACATCCTGCTGTGTGTCCCGGGGGGGGCGTGCACAGCACAGCAGTCTCGTCCACACCCCTTGGCAGCGCCACCAGTGCTGGCGCACACATCAGGCACATGTCAAAGAGGTGGCAGCCTGCAGTCAATGCAGAAATGTGTAGATCCATGTAACCTGGCTACAGGAATTGGAGGGCAGGGTACTGTGTGGGGGCAGAGATCTGGAGGTAACGGAACAAGAAAGGGACCTAGGCATCACTGTATTGGGGGACCTGAAGGCGGAAAGGCAGTGTGGGAGGGCAGTGGCTAGGGGGAGTGGAATGCTGGGATGCATCAGAATGGGGAATCACCAGTAGAAATAGGAGGTCAGAGTACCTCTGTACACTCAGTTGGTTAGACCGCATATGGAGTATGGAGTCCAGTCCTGGAGGCCAGACCTCAAAAATGTATGTGGGGAGGCTGGAGCGGGTTCAGAGGAGAGTGACAATTATGGTAAAAGGGTAATACCACCATCCTATATAGAAAGGTTGAGAGATCTGAACATGTACTCATTGGAGCAGAGGAGGGAGAGGGGGGATATGATCGAGACCAGCAAGTACCGGAAGGGCATAGAAATGGTGCCAGTGGAAAGCATCCTCCAGATGGAGGGTAATCAGTGGATGAGGGGGCATAGCTTACAGCTGGAGGGAGTTCAAAGGTTAACATTAGGAAATACTATGTCACAGAGAGTGGCAGAACAGTGGAACAGACTCCAGAGGCGGTCATTGGAGAAGTAACAGTGAGAGATTCAAAGGGGAATGGGACAACCACAGGGAAGTGTTAAGGTTGGGGGTGCAGGTCCAAGCAGATAGCTGGACAAATAGGCTGACTCGGTGGGCCATGTCAGTCCTAGTCTGCCATCACATGTCTATGGAACAATGTATCTATGTACAACATGACCATGCAACATCCTGGTGGAAGGCCTGTGGACCTGTACCATGGAGCACACACAAGTGACACAATGGCAACTGCAAGACCACAGATCCCCTGAAAAAGAAGACCAGGGAACAGTGTGCAGTGGGCAATGCCTGTGAACAGCAATGGGGCACACAGGAGTACAGGAGGGGCAGCTTAGGAGGACATGTGCAAAGGGGGTATGCATGATGAGGATGGAGCACAGGCACCATCATGCATGCCACATGCACAACAGTGGCATGCATTTGACACACTGTGCCATGACAGTGCATGGGCCAGCAAAAGTCCAACTGGAGCACAAGGTGAGACACACACTGGGACCACACACAGGTGAGGCTGGGGGGACAGATCCAACAGCACATGGACATAGACACATGCATGTGGTCAGTGACAGGTACCTGAGTGTGAATGGCACAGCACACTGTGGGCCGGTGACCACCCGAACAGCAGTTGCTCGAGGGTCCAACAGTAGAGGACAGAGCATGCTGGCCTGGCACACTTAGACGAACCAACATGCCCCTGTGGAGATGTGAGAGAGAGACAACGCAGGTAGGCTGATGGTGGGCCCAGGCAACAACACTGTATGTGGCGAGCCAAGCAGATCACCATATGTGGGGAACACAAGACCCACACAATACACATGCCAGGCACAGCTGCAAGTGGCAGACACAGATGCTGTGGGCTGCAGGTGCGTGTGCAAGGCACACCATAGCCACAACATGCAATGTTGCAATGCACATGTGTGCACACACACAAATGGAAAGGCAAGGTAGTGATGTAGCAGTGTCACTGGGAACAATGCCAATGGGGACATGGTGGTACAGACAGTAGCCCCATTGGACACAAACACTTTGAGCAGCAACAACAGGACGGTAGCCATGCATGGACAGCCAAAGTGTACATGCCCATGACCAGGGCAGACACGTGTACAAACATGGTGCATGTAGCAGCAAGGACACTGTACTGGACAAATGCATAGCAGAGCTACACACGACATGCAACATGCAGACACACACAGGTGCCTGGGCCAGTGGCCTACATGCCATGTGTAGGAGGGAGCCATGCCAATGGAAGTGTGATGTCATGCACAGCTGACAATTAATATCTATGGTGTGAGTGCACGTTATGCAGATATCCAAGCTGACTCATGCCAACATGCAAGACATTCTATGCACAACAGATGCCACAGCAGTGCCACTGTACAGATCCACTGCTCTGGCAGAGGGATGGCAGCAATGCCTAGGGACCTGAGCAACAAGCTGTGAACATGTACTGCACACCCAGCAGGCCAGACCATGGTCAGACTCACACAGCCCCCTCCTGCATGCTGTACAACCCTGTGCAAGTCACACAGGTGACCAGTGCACCCAGGCTGCCCCTACCAACGTGCACATGTGGCATGCGGGCCCGATCCGGTAACCTATGATGGCAAAACACTGGGACATCATGTGGATAATGGTGTAGGGGCCACATAGTGCTGTGGGTATGCAGCTGGACCACAGACACACACACACACACTCACCTGCCGCTGTGAAGGACATTGTACTGCACAGGACAGCACACCCATGTCCATGGGATGGTAGAGGGTGGGATAACAAACAGGCACGTGCAACACAACAGTGGACAACAGCACCAGGACACATGGCCAGCCTGCAGGTACAGACAGGTAGCAACTGGCAGACAGTGCATCATAGCCAGCATAGGGACAGTGGCAACAACATAGCATACTGAGGCAGGGACTAGCATTTTATGGTATGGCAGTCACTGTACCACATCTATTCCCCTACAGGGCACACTAGAATGACAGCCGAGGAGGCAGGACCGACAACAGGTGGGCAACATGGTGGATGGAAGAGGCAGGGGGTGCAGCGTGCCATGGATGATGTTGGCGATGAAGACGACGATGGTGACAGCAGCAGCATCACCACCACCAGCACCAGCACCAGCAGTAGTAGCAACAGCTGCAGCACAGCATGCCATAGGAGCCCCGTGGAGAGCCTGGATAGCCGGGCTGCAGGACTGCAGGGGGACAGCTCAGGGGCATGACATGGTGAAGGCCATGACACACTAACAGAGCATGGGGAGGGCCTGACACAACTAGTGGCTGACATAGGCCAAGACACGGACAGCATACAGGACAATGTAGCAGCTGAGCTCAGTCCATCGCTGATAGCAGACCTGGTGGCCACAATTGGGGCAGCTGCATCAGACCATGTAGGGCAGTACTCACCAGTACTTCCATTGGAGACATACTGCCAGAGTGTGTGCCAGGGCCAAGACAGAGAGAAAGAGAGACAGGTGAGCTGAGGAACATATGGCACTTCATTGAGGCACAGCACCACACATTACAGGCCATAAGTCCCACCATAACACATGCAATAGAGGCCGCTGGCTGGGATACAACCATCACCCTGGCGGACGTTGTCATGGCATTGCACGGGGTGCAGTCCACCTTGCGTGAACAAGGCAAGACCATGAACAGGGCAACATACGCCATTGAACAGGCAACCACATGTCGGCAGCAACACACAGGGACAATGGTGGCAGCCCTGCAGGACATTGGAAAGGCGCCACGAGGGACCCTTGTTTCACAACAAATACTTTTGGGTTGTATTTATGGTCCTAATTTGGATTCACCTCGTTTTTTCACACATCTGCTGCCATTGGTACTAACTAATTCATCCCAAACAATTTTACTAGGAGGGGATTGGAACATCATGCCCCAGTTACAGCTAGACAGGTCTGACAATAAAAGAGCTGGCCTATCACCAGCCCAAAGGGCACTTAAGGAGCTTATGGAAGGTGCGGGCTTGATAGATGTGTGGAGGGTTTTAAACACAAATTCTCGACAATATTCCTTTTTCTCTGCCTCACATCAAACCTGGTCGAGAATTGACTATTTCTTAGTTCACATATTTTGCCAAATGTTATTGACGCAGGTATCCACACCCGTGTAATATCGGATCACTCCCCCATTTATTTCACTTACTTGCTTGGAGCGGGGACAAAGAGAGACTCTCTCTGGTGTCTCAATAACCAACTCCTCCAAGATCCAAGTACCTGCGATCACCTTAAACAATTTATTTCCCACTTCTTAAGCATGAACATAGGGTCGGTTGCCAAAATAGACATAGCTTGGGCAGCCTTCAAATGCACAGTAAGGGGAGAATGTATTCTGCTGGCAACAACTAGGCTTAAAAAGTGTAATGCCCATGCACAGGATATCCTGGATTCTATTAAGGCTATAGAACATAGTGTTGGATGTTATTCAACAGAGGAGGTTTGGATTCAATTACACAAGCTGCAAGCTCAATATACCGCTCGTATGCTCCAAAAAGCTGAATTGACTTTAAAGAGGACTAAACTCAAATACTTAGAATCTGGAAAGAGGGCAGGTAAGCTACTTGCTATCAGGCTTAAGCAAATAGAATCCAAAAGACGTATCTCAGCACTACAAATTAAACAAGGAAATTTTATAACTAATGATCCAAGGGAAATTGGTTCGGCTTTTCGACAATTCTTACAAACCCTGTACACAATTCCGCCAGCAGAAACAATAATGTCAGAGGACATTGAGAGATTCTTGGATTTGGTCACCTTACCTAAATTACCGTCAAATGACTCCTGTCTATTGGATCTCCCCATCCAGGAAAGGGATGTCAAGCAAGCAATTACACAACTTTCTCCTGACAAATCTCCAGGACCAGATGGCCTCTCGACTAACTTATACAAAGCTCTCAGTAAAGAACTTACACCCTTTTTAACAAAAGTGTTTGACTCCTGGTACATGCACGGTTTTTCTGAAAATAATTTTCTTGAGGCAATTATCACTTTAATTCCTAAATCAGACAAGGACCCCTTATATCCAGAGAGTTACCACCCCATACCACTACTTAATGTTGATATCAAAATACTGACAAAAATTCTAGCAACTCACATAGGGCCGTTTATGGGTAAACTCATTAGCAATGAACAAGTCGGCTTCATGACTGGTAGAGAGTCCAGTGACCACCTGCGTAGACTACTCCACTTAATAGGTCACACCAAAAATTCATGTTTTCCAGCTGCTCTTCTTGCATTAGATGAAGAGAAAGCATTAGATCGAGTTTCCTGGGATTTTCTTTACGCTACGTTGACACGTTTTGGTTTTCCCCAGGTTTTATAAAGTGGATTAAGTTGTTATATTCTGCTACGACTGCCCAGGTCTGGTGTAATGGTGTCCTGTCTGAGTCCTTCCCTTTACATCACGGTACCAGACAGGGCTGCCCCCTTTCCCCCTCTTTTATTTATTCTTTACCTGGAACCACTAATTCAAAAATTATTATTTTCATGCAAAAACCAGGGTATTCTAATTGGTAATAACCGACACCCTATCTTAGCTTACACTGATGGCTTGCTACTTCATGTTGAGAACCCTGCAGTCAACATTCCAATATTACTGCAAGAAATTGAGCTCTTCTGTAAGGTGTCTCATTATAAACTCAATCTTTCTAAAACTAAACTTTTCCCACTAAATGGGAAATGTTTGCAGACTGAATTTTTGGAATACGGCCTGGCTTGGGAATCTCAGTCTCTGACCTACTTAGATATCAACATCTTGAAAGAATTGCCAAAGGTGTTAAAAGAAAATCTCACTAAATTATTAAGCACAATAAAAAGTGACCTAGAGAGATGGGGAGTTTTACCTCTTTCCCGTTGGGCTAGAATTCATACAGTTAAAATGAATATATTGCCCCGGATTCTTTGTCGCTTGACTATGTTGGGATTCTACTTGCCTAAATCATGGTTCTCCAACCTACAAAAATTATTAAACCAATTTATATGGAAAGGGAAGGGAGTCAGAAGAGCCTATTTCAAGCTTACAGTTCCCAAAATATGAGGAGGCCTCTCCCTACCTTTCTTTTTTAAATATTATGTGGCAGCTCATCTTAGTAAGCTGGCATGCTGGGTCTGCCCTTTAAGCGCAATAGATTTGGATTCATACCAACCCCTCTGGATATCAATTGAAGAAACCCTAGCTGCTCAAAATTCTTGTAATCTCTCAGCTTTGATTTATTCTTCTCCAAATAAAATCCCTAAAGAACTGAGAAATAACCCTATTGGTTGGTCCCTCAAAGCTTTACATCAGCTTCAGCCCTCTCTAAAGTTAGATTGGCACAAATCTGTGGAGCAGTCTTTATTGTATAATCCACAATTGCAAATTCAAAATTCTCCCATCCTCTCCTCATTTTGGGCCCCTTTGGTAGGGCTCAGGTTAGGAGATATTATCTTGCATGGTAGAGTTTTATCTTACTTACAATTCTGTCGGAACATCCCTGCTGCTGAAGGGAATGCTTTTAAATACTGGCAGTTCAGGCAAGCGGTGATAGCTTTCTTACAAAAACCAATGGATACTGAATCTACCAAAGTGCAATTATCTTCTCTTCTAAAAACAGCGGATCAGCCGTATTCTATCTCCAAGGTTTATCAAGAACTTCAAATATTGGGATCCTGCGTTACCCCAAGGCACTTGTTATTACTGGGTACAAAAGTGATTTCTTAGTGATGATCCGAGGTATTGGCAAAGGATTTGGTCTAATACATATAAGTTAATAAAACAAGATAGACGTCGACTGCAACGATAGACTATCATGCATAACCTTTACTATACCACGGCACAATTAAACAAGATTGGGAAGCTTCCCTCCTCACAATGCCAACGGTGCAAGGAAGGCTATGGAGATCTTTATCATATGATATGATCATGTTCAAAAGTTCAGATATTCTGGAAGAATATACAAAAGTTGATTGCCCCTCGGTTAGAATTAGAGTCTCTTTTTCGTACCTGAAACCTGTTTACTTAAATACTTTCCTTTGCAGATGACTAGACAACAGAAAAGATATATAGCTATCATATCGGCTGTTGCCAAGTTGATGATCATGAGACATTGGATGGATGACTGTATCCCATCTGTTCTTGAGTGGCATAAAGAAATTCTCTTAGCACTGCAATTGGAGAAACACATAGCTAAAATGAATGATAGTTTACAAAATTATCTAAATAAATGGGGTACATTTGATGCCTTCCTCACAGTATGGACACCTTAGAAAGGCTGGGCTGTGTCTAAGAAATAAACAATCAGAGCCTCTGGTGGATTTTATAATTTCTCACTACTCCTATTTTATTTAGATCTCAATGCTCGGTTTGGGTGGGAGGGAGTTAGGGTAGTGTGTTTTAAGAAACCTAGAAAAGTATGTAATGCCGAAAATTTATGAGGTGCAAGTTTTAATACTAAGTGATGTTGTAATAATGAGACCTTCTTTACTATGTGTGTCATTGTTGCATTGTGGTGTTACAATAAAGCATATTGAATTAAAAAAAAGGAAAGGTGCTACAACACAGGACACAGGACCACCAACACAGGCATATGAACCAGTACACACAGACAGATGCTGTTGAAGGCACACCACAACCAGCAGCGCACACCATGCCAAGCACAAGTGCCACTGTGTGTGTGCCAACAACAGCAGTACAAACACACAGCCCCCCTATGGTCATACAGCCAGACACGGGTGGTGCCTGCAGAACAGTACCAAAAGGCCACGGAACAGCGTCTCGTGACAACTCACCTGCAGCAGTGGCATACACGAGGGAGACAGGGCAACAGAGAAGAGTGCAGACCCCTGGTGAGGGGGGAGGGAGCACTGTGCAGACACTAGGTGAGGGGTGGTTGGCAGGGGCAGCTGACACACACACAGTGGTGGGCCAGGCAACACAGATGGCACACAACCAATGGCACCACCACAGCAAGAGCAGCAGACCCCAAGGACACTGCCATGGCAGTGTGGCAGGCCATGGAAGGACCTCCCCCACATGATCCAGACATGCACACAGTTGACACAGTGGAATGGGCACTATGGGCAACTACAATGTTATACGAGTATGGGAACAGGGATAGGTGTGTCTCTGTGGTCAGGCTGAGTCAGCCACAGTGGGGTATGTGGGTACACAGTGTTATGAGGGTGGGTCTGGATGTTGTACCATGTGCCATACATGAACAGCAGAAGGAATAGCAAGTGCTGACCTGTATGTGGGATGGGTAGTCAACACCCATGCACACTGTTAGCTGTGGAATTGAATAGCTGATGACAATGTTAGGGGCTGCTGTTGTGATGTGTAAACTAAGCATGATGGACCAAATACCGCTGTGTCATACTGTGATACATCCTTACAATGCTGCATGGTTGTCTGCAGCACGGCGGGGTACTAGGATGGGGCCAGACAGCCATCATGGGCATGCATACAATGACAGTCCGGCTGTGATGTAATGCAGTGTTCGACAGGAAGGCACAACAGGGGTGGTGGGTACAGATGTGCTAAGTACAGAATGCACTGTGTGGTGTGTCACATGGTGCAACTGAGTGACCACACCATTCAGGAGGTGGGTACACCCCCCACGAACACAGACTCATACCTGCTCAGTGGTGATCCGACAGTGGAGCCATGGACACAGTGAATGCATCGTACGGATGTCCATACTGCATGACATACCTCAGGCATGTGTGCCACATGATGTACACACAGTCATGTGACAAGGGCTGTTCAATGACAGTACAGGTGTGGCACACAACAATGTACAGCGTGCAGTACTACACATCAGGGTGTGGCATACCATGAGACATCAACATGTCACAGGTGCATAGTGGGGCACGAGGCCACAGTCTGACTGTCACATGTATCCGAGATGTGGTCATTTCCCATGATACACCACACCCCGGTATGTATCATTGTGACCATCACTTGTGCCACTGCACTGAGGGTGCACCCATCACCATATGCCATGCCCAAGAGGGGCTGTAGAGGGCACATGCATAGACATGCTGATAGTGACATGGGGACATGGCAGGCCACACACACAGTACAAATCAAATGCATGCCATGCACACACCACACATGTTGTTGCAGCTACACTGATCATGGTTATCATGGTGACATGCAAGGCCTACACAGGGTGGTTTTCCCCCCACCCCCATGTGGCTGTAAGGCCCACGGTGTCAGATATATACACGGCATGTACACCTGTGATGGGCAGTAGCCATGCCTATGTGTCCCCATGCAACACACTGTACCACAACCCTGTCAAGCCCACCTGTGGCTGTGGAACTTCCCACCACACCCATATCCCTCCATGAGCAGGTCTACTGTCCTCAACCCTTTCACACACTGCTGCAATTATGAGGCATACACACAGATGATAACCACTGTACACAGGCACCATCTAGTGGTGGGATAAGAGACATGCTTGGCACATGTTATGCTGCCATACACACTGTGCTAGCTACACCAGCTGTGGGGCACTGCCATTGGCACAGTATAGCCTGGACAGGCGTTAGGCCATCAACAGGGGTGGCATATGTCGGGGCCACTGGTATGCATGTCCATGCCACAGACAGGGTAGAGCATGGCTGCCAGTGGTACCCTATGTGGTATGCATGTCCACGCCTGCAACACACATGTGTGGACATGCCTGCGGAGGCGTGACTATCTTGCAGCTCATCTGGGTGATGGGCAGGACCAGTGCTGGGCACAGACAACCACAGACAACGTCGCTATGCACAGGCGGCAGCAGGGCTGTGCCTAACAACCATGCATTTGTTGGCGGGCCCTGCTCTATGACAGTGTTCCATTGCAGGCACATAGGTCCTGGAAAATGTACCCCATGGATGGACTGGATGCCTGTACTGTAGGCCAGCTGTGCGTGGGGGCACAACATCACACATGTGCAGCACAGGTACACATTGGGACATGTGTAGTGGCAGCCTAGAATGCCACGCACATCACAGCACCTCCACAGGCCATGGCACACACCTACAGTTGTCGAGACCCATACATGGGCACCGCCACATAGGCCATGACCATACCCTACCATGGTACACCTGGGCACCACTGCAGCAGTACTGCTACCCTGACAGCACAATGTACTGCACAGAGAGTGATCATGCAACAATGGCTTATTGAAACGACTGGGTGTGGGTATTAACAGGTGTACAGAACAGACACACGTGCATGATATGTACACGGTACCAGCAATACAAACACATGTGCAATGCCTGCCTGAAGGAGACTAAAACCATGTGAAAGCATTAACATTTAAAATGTATCACTTTATGAACACGCATGCAGGTAGCACGCCTAATGTACAACCCTGATGTGTACAACTGAACTCTGCAACATGCATGGCTCAGGGCTGTTATGCAGCAATGGCCAGGGAACTACCACATAGAGGATCATATGCGGTGTTGAGACTGTCTGACAGTCACAGTGGGATGTGCTGCACACCAACAGTGTGACCCGCTCTGCAGCACGTGGCACAGGAGTGTGTGTTAAGTGCTGGTACAGCACCCACACTACGGTGTCTGGAGCTGTCGCACAGCGGCCATCATTGCACGCAGTGCACCATGTAGGCCCTCCACATGACACATACATTCCACTCTGTGGCCCTGCAGTACCTGTAATGCTGCATTCTGCTATGCAGTGGAGCCTGGAGCCTGCTGTTCCACACCCTCCACCATCACCCTCTCTTGGGCCTCCACACCACAGGGCTGCACAGGCTGAGCCCTGCCTGCCCCACCCTCCTCCTCTGCACCTATTGCAGACTCCACACCTGCAGCCTGTTCGCCCTGCACCACATATGCCACTGACAGCCCTATCCTCTCCTGTTGGCCTGCTATAGCAGGCACATCCTC
This sequence comes from Neoceratodus forsteri, assembly GCA_016271365.2. Classification (NCBI taxonomy): domain Eukaryota; kingdom Metazoa; phylum Chordata; order Ceratodontiformes; family Ceratodontidae; genus Neoceratodus; species Neoceratodus forsteri. The sequence continues at coordinate 184,124,924 of JADMNL010000028.1, read as the reverse complement.
CTCCAGGTCCTGCACCTCCTGAGCAGCCCTCTGGCTGCTGTCATGGCCTACAGGCTCCACACCCACCTGCACACCTAAAGCTGCTGCCCCCTCACCAGCACCCTCTGTGTCCACACCCTGATGGGCATTGCCCCCTACTGTGCCCTGGCCAGCGTCCATTTTTTGTGGTGTGTCGTGTGTGTCCATTGTGTCACTGGCATTATCAGTGTCAGGCACATGGTGCCCTGGTGCAGTGTCCATGTTGTTGTCCACAGCTGCTGGCTCCTCCTCCAGGCCTTCACTGTCACCACTGGATTGCTCAATGTCTGTCGGTAAGTGGGCGTGCACACCTATGCAGTCATCTCAACCGGGACCTGCACTCCTGTGCCTCTGCCCTCTTATAGAAACATAGAAACATTGAATTTGATGGCAGATAAGGACAGCTTGGCCCACCCAATCTGCCCATTTCCCTACCTGATGGATAAGCTGCAGATTCTAGTTAATCAACAGCTTACTTCCTCTTACCCCCCACTAGATTTGCCTTATGTCTGTCCCATGTATTCTTGAATTCTCCCACTGTTTCTGACTCCACAACCTCCTCAGAAAGGCTGTTCCATGCATCCACAACCCTCTGTGAAAAATACTTTCTAACATTACCTCTGAGCCATCCCTCTATCTTTGAATTGTGCCCCTTGTTCTTGCACATCTCTTTTCTGAATGATACTACCTCTTGTACTTTGTTAATTCCCTTGAGACACTTGAAAGTTTCTATCATGTCCCCCCTCTCCCTCCTTTACTCAAGGGTATACATATTAAGCTGCTTTAGTCTTTCCTCATATGTCTTCTGGTGCAGACCCTGCACCATTTTGGTTGCCCTCCTCTGAACAGCTTCCACTCTGTCTATGTCTTTGCAGAGATGGGGTCTCCAGAATTGCACACGGTACTCCAGATGGGGTCTCACTAACTGTCTGTACAGAGGGATAACAACTTCCTGTTTTCTACTGTTGATGCCTCTCCCTCTGCATCCCAATATCCCCCCAGCCCTCCTTACTGCCTTCTCACATTGCTTGCCCACCTTTAGGTCATCTGATACATTACTCCTAGGTCTCTTGATTTTTGTTGTTGTTGTTAACTCACCCCATTGTGTACTCTTCCCTGGGTTTTGTTTCAGGTGCATTACCTTACTTCTTTGCATTGAATCTGAGCTGCCACATATTTGACCATTCCTCCAACCTTGCCAAGTCCCTTTTCATTCTTTCCACCCCACCTTGTGTATCAACCCGGTTGCAGATCTTTGTGTCATCTGCAAAGAGACATACATTTCCTTCCAGGTGCTCTCCAATGTCACTTATAAAGACATTAAAGAGGACTGGTCCCAGTACCGAACCCTGAGGTACACCGCTAGTTACCCTCCTTTCTTCACTGTGGACTCCGTTTACTATTACCCTTTGCATCCTGTTGTCCAGCCAGATTTTATCCAGGCTACCACCTTGGGACCACTCAAGGCTGGCTAACTTGTATATTAATCTTTGTGTGAGACTGTGTCAAATGCCTTTAAAATCTAGGTAGACCATATCCACAGCCCTCCCTGGTCTACTACTTTGGTCACCCAGTCAAGAAAATCTATTTGGTTCGTCTGACATGACCTTCCTGCTGTGAAACCATGCTGCCTTGAGTCCTGTGCCTCACTGGCCTCTAGGTACTCAACAGTTCTTTCCTTCAGAAGTGATTCCATCATTTTCCCTACCACTGAAGTCAAACTAACTGGTCTGTAGTTCCCTGCCTCGGCCCTGCTCCCACTTTTGTGAAGTGGAATCACATTTGCCCTCCTCCAGTCCTCATGTACCACCACATTCTCCCATGATTTCTTAAAGAGAGTAGTCAGTGGTGTTACTAGTTCTACCCTTAGTTCTTTTAGAATTCTTAGGTGAATCCCATCAGGCCCCATTGCTTTGTCCACCCTCAGTTTCAAGAGTTGTTTCAAAACTGTTTCTTCTGTGAATGGACTGGTATCGATCCCCCTATTCAGATTTTCTCTCTTGTTTGATTAGGTACTACCCCCTCCTCTTCTGTTGTGAATACTGAACAGAAATATTTGTTCAGTATCCCTGCTTTTTCACTGTCACCCTCTGCCTACATTCCCTCCCCTTTATTAAGTCTCTGTATCCCTCCCTTGGTCTTTCTTCGCTCCCTAATGTACCTATAAAAGGTTTTATCCCCCTTCTTAACAGAGTTGGCTACCTTTTCCTCAGTTTGTGCCTTTGCTATTCTGAGTGCCCTTCCTTCCTCCTTCTGCTTTAACTGATAAAGTTCTCTGTCCTGCTTCGTCTGTGTTTTCTTATATTTCCTGAATGCTATCCTTTTCTCCTTAACCGTCCCTGCCACCTCTTTTGAGAACCATAATGTTTTTTTCTTCATTTTGTTTTGTTGATTTGCTTCACACAAAGGCTTGTTGCCTCTGCAATGGCTGTCTTGATTATTCCTCATTGTTCCTCCACCCCTCCTTCTTGCCCGTTTGCTAGTGCTTTTCTGACGCACTCTCTCATTTTCCCAAAGTCAGCCTTCCTAAAGTCCAATACTTTTGTTTTTGCATGGCTTGACTCTATGGCTGTGTTTATTGTGAACTACACTATTTGGTGGTCACTTGTTCCTAGATGGCTACCCACTTCTAAATCTGAGATCCTGTCTCCTTCCTCATTTGAGAGTACCAGGTCTAAGATTGCTCTCTCCTGAGTGGGTTCCAACACTAGCTGTCTGAGGCATACCCCCTGTAGGGCATCAAGAATGACTCTGCTCTTGGATGTGCCTGCAGCAAATGTACTCCAGTTAACATCTGGCATATTCAGGTCCCCCATCAACAATATCTCCCCTTTTTCTGCCATTTTAAGGATGCCATCTATCATTTTCTTAATTAGTAAGAAAACTCTTGTCCTAGACTGCTACTTACTGTGAAAGTAAATTCTCCTCTGTCAAAAACTACAGCAGATCCATGGCTTGGAACATGCTGCGTGCCTGCGGTGAGTCTGGCACCATCCCCATCCTGCTGTTGCACTGTCCACCTGTTTGGATAAGGAGCACATGTGTAGTACCATGCCATTGAGAAGCCACATGTCCACTAACTATGTGACTGCACCATGTACTGCAGTGCCAACTGGTCCACTGTCATCCATCCCTGTCCTGGGCTGTGTCGGCCGTGCTTCTCTTGGAGGGACACAGTGACAATCAGACAGACACACAGTGGCGTATGGCCCCCCCTGTCAACAGTGCGTGCCCCATTGTGCTGCTGTCCCAACATGGCACAGCCCTCCTCCCTGCACCTGCCCTCCCTAGTATCCCCCCACACCTGCTCCCAGCACCCCGTACGCAGGCTGTGGTCTTCCAGTCCACTACCACCTGTGGTACTGTGTTCTACCCATCCCCCCATTGCCCGGCATATGTCCCCTCACCTCCCCATAGTACCACTTTGCACACATCACAGACCATGCCCTCTCAGAACACACCCTCTAATGGGGCCTGGAGACCCCTCTGTCTGTGTCCTAGCAGTCCATTCTACACATATGTGGCCATCATTATGATCCACCCTATCCTCCCCCTCATTGGGGGGGTTATGGGTACCACCCCTACCTTTCCTTGTCCAGCATGCTCCCACCCATCCCTGACTGTGCAGTGTGTGTTGGGGCCACACCCACTCCACCACTCATAGGTCCATACTGTGTGGCATGTGCCACTACTGCACACAGTCACCATCTGTGGTATGACTGGTGGCACAGTTCCAGGCGGCTGTAGCATGACACCCCAGGGGGGGATGGTTCCCATGCTATGCACCCCGGTGGCATGTCGGCCCATACAGCCACTGTCCGACAGTGTACAGTGTGGTACATGCCCCCAGTTGTATGTACACATAGCCCATTCCCTTCCCTGGAGCATGATGTATACACACCTCCCAGATGACCGTCCCACCACTGCTGCCTTGCACACAACAGCTTGCATAGGCACCCCTAGACAGGGGGCACTATTCATCATGACACTACCACTGATGCACTGTAGCCATGTTGTCCTGCAGCCACTCACAGCCCTCTATGCCATCGACCACCGCCATGTCTGTGCTATCTGCACACAGATGGCAACCCCCATGTGGATAGCAGCTCTGTGATGCACAAGGAACACCGCTCACAGCACTGACACCAGTGCGACCCTGCCCCCTATTGCCATCAGGGTTGGGTGGCGACACCCACCTCCACACACATCTGCTGACCCTGGGAACAGTATGATGTATGCCACCAACCATGCGGCACTCCCCCATGGAGCATGTCAGTCAGCACTGCCCCACAGCAGTCATTGGGCCATCCAGGATGTTGACCAGCAGATACAGGGCATACACCACATGGGCCTTGGCCAGTCCCCAGTGTGTCCACTTGTACCACAACATGTGGTTGGTCTGGCATGCATGTGCCGCTGCCCAGAGTGTAGGCCACTGTCCTACAAAATGTTCACAGACCTCTCTGTCAGGTATATCCTCATGCCTGCCATGTTGCATGCTTGCCTGTGGTTCCCTGGACCATCCTGTGGGACACTGGTGTGTGTGTGTGTGTATGCCACATGGCCCATCCACCAATCCTGTGTGGTGCATCCTATATCCAGTGGATACCTGCACGGGTCACCCAGTTGCCCTGCCAGTATCCTGAGCAGTTGCATCTTCACCCTGGTGTGACTACCATCTACCCCTGCTGCCTTGTAGGCTGCTGGTGACCTCCATGTGTGTCTGAACCAGTCCCTGTACACCTGAGGTCTGTCACCCCATTCCAACCACAGGCCTCCTCTCCCACAGGTCCCACCCACCTGTCCCCTGCATGTCTACTGTGCTGCTGTGTAGCTGTCAGTGCCCTGCACTCCCACTCACTCCTTCCACCCACTCTGTCCATCTGGGGACCCACTATCTGGTTCCCGTTGTCACCCCATTCACATATGCAGCCGCTGTGTGTGCATACCTCTTTGTACAGTACATTTTGCTTGCGGAGGATCCCTGTGGTCCATGACTTCCCTGGTAAGTCAACTGCCCACTTGGGACATCTCCACATGTGTCTATCACTCTCACCTACCAACCCTGGTCATTGTAAGCCCCCAGAGTTCCACCATCATGGCCTTGCAACCCCCCTGTCCCCGGGCAACCATTTGGGCCTACATGTCCCTACAGTCTTGTTCAGTTTGTGCCCCCATGTGGTCTGCACACCCTTCCCACATGGCATACCATCAATGTCACATGTCTGGGCATACTAGTCTCCACTCCATGTACCTGTGACATGTTCGGCTTGCTGCAGGACAATGTTACACGGCATTGTTGCATCACGCTGATACAGTGTTCATGACAGTGCTGCCTGTCAGCTTATCCCTCAGAGCCCATGGGCCCCCACTCACGTCCCTGTCCCACACATCATATGCACCGTGTGTGCTGCGCTGGTACCCAGCCTCAGCTGCCGCCACTGTGGTGGCCATCCCATGTACAGTGCTGCCACTGACAGTTGTATGCCACCATGGCATGTGGAGCTCAGCATGCCCAGGGGTGGGCTATGGCAGTTTTGGGGACTACACACATGGGTGCAGTCGACTCTTGTCAGCCATGTATTGGTACAGGGCCACAGCTGTGCCTGCATGATCACAGGCACCTTCATCCCTGCATTGTCTCTGATGGGATATGCATTACACCCTGTCCCACTACTGTCACCATCAGTACCGCTGCTGTGGCACGTGACAGGTGCCTGCAGGTACTTGTCAGCCATGCTTGTCCTCTACACCCTGGGTCACTGTCACTCCATTGCCACAGTGGGGACAGTCATTACCTGAACAGTGTACAGGCCAGGTGCAACCTCCAACCCCAGTGGGCCGCATGGTGGCTCCATGCATGCATGCACCGCCATAGGCCATCGGTTGGTATATGCCGTTGTCTGTGCATGGCACACGTGCATACCATGGCGTGTCACCCTGCAGGCATTTGACCAGGGTACAGCTCCCTCCTGCCCCTCCCCTCTGTCCTGCATGTGGCATCTGCCCCAGCATGTGTACAGTGCATGGCATGGGCCCTTGTGCTGGCCCATGTGTACTGGGACACAGCACACATGTGCCAGTGCCAAGTCTTGTGGCCCAGTGACACAGCAGGTGTGTCTGCATCACACATCCTGGCAGCTATGTGGGATGCAGCATGGCTGTTGTTAGCACACATGGTGCACCTGCGATGCAACCCTACTACGGTGACCACCCATGGTCTGCTCAGACCTGTACCCATGCACCCAGGCTGTTGTGCATCTCTTATGTGACCTACCCTGGCATCGAGGGGCCATATCACTTCACACATGGTACTAGACGTTATACTAGGAGGTATAGACATACAGAAAGCCGAGGCCCATTTTGGTATGTCTCCAGCCAAGCTGGTAATTTCCATGTTTATTTTAACAGGATTGGATCGAGTTTATGCTTAAAGATTTTGTGATCTTTATTATCAAACAAGGAATTAGGTATTGAGTTCCACAAGGTTATTATTCTCTGGGCAAAAAAGGATCTCCTTTTATTATTTTTTGGGTATGTTAGAGATAATTGATATCTGTGGCTTCTTAAATTACAATTATGTTTATTATAAGATAGATTTAATAGTGTTAGTAACTCTTTCTCCCCACATAATTTATGCATAAAAGTACATCTCCTCTTATTCTTCTCTGCTCCAGGGAATACATCTTTAATTCGTCCAGTCTTTGTTCATAGCTCATGGTCAATATGTCTTCCACCATTTTGGTAACTCTCCACTGCACCCCCTCCATTCTATTTACATCCCTTCTCAGGTATGGATTCCACGAGGGGGAGCAGTAATCCAATTGAGGCCTCACATAGGCCCTATAGAGTGGAATAATGCATTTTCTATTTCTGGACGTAAAGCTTCTTTTTATGCATCCTATTAGCCTGTTTGTTTTATTAATGATGTTATTGTAATGTGCATGAAATATTAGATCCAAGTCTATTATAATACCTAAGTCATTTTGTTGATTTACAGGTTTTATTATTTGTCCTTTTAATGTAACCATGATGCAAGTTATTTTTCCAAATGCATAATAACGATTTTCATTGCTGAATGTCATTTGGTTTTTTACAGCACATAATTCTATTTTTTTTAAGTCATTTATGGGTTCTTGGTAATCTTCCTTAGTATCTACCTGGGCTGTTAGTTTAGTGTCATCAGCAAATTTTATGGCTAAACTGTTTAAATTTGATGTCATATCTGATATAAATATGTTAAACAGAATCGGTCCCAAGACCGATCCCTGAGGCACCCCACTCATCACCAATCTCATGCCTGATACATGACCTTTTACACAAACACATTGAGTGCGATTTTTTAGCCAATCAGTTACCCAATTTGTGATCCAATTGTCAATACCAAGTTTGTCCATTTTATCTATTAGTAGTCCGTGTGGCACTTTATCAAATGCTTTACATAGGTCAAGATAAATTAAGTCTATAGCTTTATTATCTTCTATACATTTACTTATGTGTTCATAAAAAAACATGTTACTTGTTAGACAGGATCTGTTTTTTCAAAAGCCATGTTGGGATTTGTCTTCTAATCCTTTTATTTTTAGGTAACTTTCAATCCTAGGGCCAGATATTCAAAAGGGTTGCGCCATGCGCGATAGGGTTGCACCTGCGCAAGTCTGAACTTGCTCCATTCCGCCATATTCAGCAGGAGGCAGTTGTGCCGCAGAAAACATGCTGAGCAACAGTGCAATGCAAATGAATGCATGCTGAACTGGAGGGGGAGGAACCATGCATAAACTGCACAGCCCGACATTCAGCCGAGCTGTGCAGAGTTGTGCAGGCGCAACCCCCAACCTGCGCCTGCAGGACTTTGAGCCCCAAAAAAAAGGCTTAAGTCGAGGGCCACCCACAGGTGAGCTGCTGTATTGCAGGGCGCAACACAGCAGCTGCCACCTGTGGCTGGCCCTCAACCCACTCTCTGTGCCCCCCCTCACCAGCCCGATCCTGGGCAGCAATGTGTCCCCCCCAACACATCCCTGGTGGTCCAGTGGACTGATAAGCCCGATCGCTGGCTGACGTAATGAAACACCCACCCACCTCCCGAATATATCCCTGGTGGCCCAATGTACCGATGGAGCCCGATCGCAGGCTGGGTTTTCAAACACATCCCTGGTGACCTAGTGTCCCCCACCCCACCCACCCATGAAGCCCACACTCACTCTCCCCGCAGCCAGTGGGCTGTGTGGGGAACTACATCCCGCGATCGGATTTTCAGTCCACTGACCACCAGGGATAAGATCGGGAGGTGGGGGTGTTTGAATACTCCAGCCCGCGATCGGGCTTATCGTCCACTGGACCACCAGGGCTGTGTTGGGGAAGACACATTGCTGCCCGCGATCGGGCTGGTGAGGCGGGGGTATTTAGGCTATGCCCGCGATCAGGCCAGTGGGGGGTGGTGGTGGGGGTTTTTATGCTCTTTTACCATGATTGGGCTGCAGGGCGTCTTTCCCGACGGCTGCTGCCTGGCAGGGCGCCAGGCTAAGGCTCGGGGATCGCGCACCTATTTAATGGTATGTAAATGGGGCCATAATCAGATGCAAATGGCCCCCTGAGCCCTGCATGAATTATAGCCAAATTTGCATGTCACCTTTGAATATCGGGTTTTGGGCATGGCGCAAGGTACTTGCGCCACCGCAGAATTGAATGCTCCACTTTGTCAACTTAGCGGTGGCGCAAGTTCCATGCGCCATGCACAGTGGCTGTGGCTGGGTGAGTATTCAAAGAGTTGCTCAATAGCGCAACTCCTTTGAATATCGCTCCCGACACACCCCTGCGCAACTATTTTGTGCAGCGCAAGAGCTTGCGCCTATGAATGGCGCAGTTTGAATATCCAGCCCCTAGTGTTTTATATTGTTTCAAACATTTTACCTACTATACTTGTTAAACTAATGGGTCTATAATTTGAAATTTGTGATCAATTTCCCTTTTTAAAAATAGGTGTGACAATTGTAGTTTTCCAGTCCATTGGGACATGCCCTGTACTTAGTGACATGTTAAAAAGTTTATGTAGTGGGTAAATTATCCATTCTTTAATTTCCTTCAATAACCTAGGATGTAACTTGTCTGGACCAGGTGATTTATTTGTGTTTAGTTTATTTAGGTTGTCCATAATCTCTTTTTTAGTTATCTCATTTAAAGTATCTTTTGGAATTTTATTGACTATTGATGGATATGTTTTAGTATTGAAAACTGAACAAAAGTATTTGTTGAATTCATCTGTACTATCTTGAAGTGATATTTCACTATTATCTATCACCAGTGGACCTATATTTCTAGAGTTTGATTTTTTATTATTTATGTGTGATCACTTTGTTCATAAAAGGAGGTGATAAACAAGGAATAAAATGTTATTTTATGGCAGGCACTACACTAGCAAACAAGAGACCATAGGTTCAAATGTTAAAATCCCACCGCCACAGGCACTGCCATGGGGAGAGAGGTGCTGCGACTGAAGTATTTGTGATGCTGTGCTCTGTAATGTATTGTGCATGTGTAAAACTGCTTACAAATACAGAATGAACTTCAGTGATGGGTGGCACAGCCATCCCAGTGGCAAAGAGAGCTGAGGTGCCTTGGGTGCCTTACCTTTTCCCACACCAGTGAGCCTGGTTCAGGAACAGTCTCAGGTTGTTGGAGGTCAGCCGGGTGACAGGAGGACTGAGCATCCTGTGAACTGCTCTCCTGTTCTTGGGAGTGAGGGTTGCTGTTCTTGGTGCTTGACTGCCCTCTCATGGAGTCATGGTGGTGGACTGCTTGGGACATCACTTTGGGTGGAGGGACGGTGGCAGCCAATGTCTTGCACGCGGTAGTGTGCAAGGCATGTATGGACAGCATTGTACCTCTGTTCCTCTGGGGACAAGAAAACTTGGAAAATGGCTGGGTATAGTGTGTGATGACATCATCACTTCACGGGCTTTGCGCTGGCTGCAGGGCTCTCTCCAGCACCAGATCCATTTCTGTCGGCGGTCAGGCACCCACTGTCAGTCTCCACAATGGGGAGGGGGGCAAGCAATGGGGGAAGCATTGTGCACCAGATCTATTTAGTCGGTAGTATGGTGCCTGCCACTGACCCCCACCATGGGGAGTAAGCCATGGGGGAATCACCGGACAAGCAGTAAGTCCCTAGGGCTGCCAGGTGATGGGGCTAGGGGAGGTGATGGAAGGAGGTGCCTGCACCATGGGAGGCGTATAAACTGCTTAACTGCCAAAGGATGTGTGGCACATGGTGGCACTGTGAAAAGTGTTGGAGCAAGATGTGACTTGAGAAAAGGTAAAATCATAGATCAGATGGCCAGATCCAGTCAGGAGGGTATTTTCTGGAAATGTCTCAGTCTTTAAATGTAATTTTAAGAGGTTTGTTAGGTATGTCTGAAATCAGTGTGGGGGAGTAGAAAGCAGATTGATATCTTTGATGTGGATTGGAAGGAGGAGGTTTGAACAGATCATTTTGTAGTGGACTGGGATGTGTGGGGGTCTGGAAGTTTACGGTATATTAGGCTGATAGTTCTGTGCTATTAAATGTTTTTAGGAGAGTTGCTGCTGTCAAGGAGGTAGCAACTGCTAATCAGAGAAAAAGAAAGAGGTATAATTTTCAAGAATGGGGGTAAAGCAGATGGGAGGTGGGATGTTTCCAGGGATTTATTTACTGGGCTGGGTGATAATGTATAATCTGTAGATGGGAAATAGATGGTTATCAGTGAGCAGCAGTCCAATTAACAGTGGTGCAGGAATTTATGTTTTATGGGAAATGTTTACTGAGATCTGAGGGATTGCAGATGGGAGGTATGTGCAGATGTTTGTTATAGGGTTCAATGTATGCAGATGGGAGGGTTATGAGGATGTTTTATTTAGTCAAGGGGGTGTTTAGGTAGGAGTGGTATAGATAGTTTACTGTGTTCTGGAAGTGTCTGCACTGCATCTAGGAGGGGTATAGGGTCACACACATAACAAGCATGTGTCAATGCCGAATGTTGTTTCACTGGCATTGGTAGTGCAGGAGTTAGAGATGCATAATAGGAATGGCAGTGAAGTATTGAATTGACGCCAACCCCACCCCCACCCTGCAGAGACTGACAGGCATTGGAGTGTGCCTTTGCGTCATCAGCTATACAATTCATGCCATTTAACCTCACCATACCCTGTAGACACTAACAAGTGCCGTGGTGTACTTTGGGGTCTTTGGGCCTTATACTAACCCCATTCCATAAAGAAATACGCTGAGATGGGTGCAGTATAGGAGAATGGGGTGAACTTTAGGGCCGAACACTCCAAGGTACACCTCAATGCCTGTCACTGGGTGCAGAGTGGGGGTGGGGTGGAATGGCATGAGCATTACAGCCAATGTTGACAAGTCACACCCCTGATGCCTGTCAGTCTCAGCAGGGTGGGATGTTACAGTTGGAGACCCTAATGCCGTAGGCGTTTGTTGGTATTTTCACTCCAAATTTTCAACATGGGCTTTTTGTGACCCCACCTCATGAAGAGTGGCACTATCAGTTTGTTAGCCAAAAGTTGGTTTTGCACAGCAACTATGCCATTTGGCGACACAGGAATGAAAACACATTTTGGGCAGGATGTAAAAATTGACAACTGTATTGTTCATGAGGAGGTGTAAAAAAATGGCAACGTTGAAAATCTGGAGTGAAAATATGAAAAATTGGTGAAGTCATGAGCAGGCATAGAAACTGCGCAATACATGTCTGTAACCCAATTATTTTTTGGATTTTTTTTAGCCACATTTTCAACATAGTCATTTTGGGACCTCCCTTCATGAACAGCGGCACTGTGATTTTGTTAATCTCTCCCAAAAGTTGATTTCCCACAGCGACCACGCCATTGTGTGCCACAGGTGCAAAAACACATTTTGGGCAGGATGTGAAAAACTACAGCTGTACTGTTCATAAGGAGGAGTGAAAAAATGCCAGTGTTGAAAATTTGTCGTGAAAATATTGCACATTTGTGAAGTTACAAGGGTGCGTGGAAACTGCGCAACGCAGGCTTGTAACACAGTCATTTTATGGACTTTCATCATCAGATTTTCAACATTGGCATTTTAGGACCTCTGCTCATGAACAGTGTCATCGTTCATTTTCTTAAACTGTCGCGAAAACTGATTTCACATAGCGAACGCACTATTCTGCGCCGGACACATTTTGGCCAGGATATGGAAAATAACAGCTGTACTGTTCATAAGGCGGTATGGAAAAATGGCAATTTTGAAAATCTGGAGTGAAAATATTACAGATTCACGAAGTTATGAGCGTGTGTGGAAATTGTGCAATGCACACTCGTAAAACAGCCATTTTTTTGATTTTTCCACCAAATTTGCAACATAGGCTTTTTGAGAGCCCCCCCTCATGAACACTGGCACTGTCATTTTAGTAATCAGTCCTGAAAGGTGATTCTGTGCAGTGACCGTGAAATCACCTTTTGGGACCAAATAACATGACAGTGACTGAATTCATGAGGAGGGGTCCCAATAACCCCATGTTGAATATTTTGTGCCAAAATTCCCAAAAATGCCTGAGATATGCACCAAAGTTGAAAAACCCCTATTTATGCCATTATACAGCTTACTGGCATTTTTCAGTTCACGGTCAGCTTTGAAGAGTGCAGACATGTTCCTGGTCCACCGAACATCGTCGCACCATGTTCCGGAGGTACTGTAAGTATGGGGTGAGGGGGGTGTGGGGAGGCAAGGTGCGCATAGGGTGGTCACGGGTTGGGGAGGGCCACCAGTGCCGACGAGGGACCGTTTTCTGGTTTGCAGGTTTAAGAAAAAAAAAAAATTGTGGGATGGTTTTTGTTTTACAGGGTCATTTGGTGCACTGAGGTGGGCTCCTAGCATGCCACCTGACTGTTTTGGTGGGGTGCTGTAGCCAACGGGGGATTGGGCACCCCCATCAGCACATACTGAAGGGGGGTGACAAGAGCCAAGGGGGACTGGGCACCCCCATCAGCACATACTGAAGGGGGGTGACAAGAGCCAAGGGGGACTGGGCACCCCCTCGGCACACAACAAAAGTGGCAGGGTCATTATGCAGATATGGAGTGGGCTCATCTGTCTGCAAAATAAATGGGGAAGGGGGACTGAAGCTGACGGGGATTGGGCCCCCCCATTGGCAAAGAAAGACTGTTTGGGGGCACATGATGCCGAGGGGGATTGGGCCACCCCTTGGCATACACTTTAAATGGGACGGGGGCATTATGCCGAGGGGAAGTGGGCTCCACCGTTGGTAAATTAAGTGGGTTAGGGTACTCTCTGCAGCTGCAGTCAGTGCTGCCATGTTTATTAAACTGCTTCACCAGAAAAGGACGCCGCTGCATGACAAGCTTGGCTCTCATTGCAGTGGACCTTTTCTTAGATCTGGTGGCCAGTTTATGTGTTGCTGGTGTCAGCGCCTGCAGCTGCCTTATTGGGGAATGAAGGATGCACCTACTGATGCAGGCCCTGCATTTGCCCACAGTGACCACACCTCCAAATCTGCTACTCGTGCAATATGTTAGCTGGCGCAGAAGCGCGAGCCAACATAATAAACCAAGAGAGAACAATTTAGATCTTAAATAAAGAGAAGGATAAGTGTATGGATGCTTACCAAATGGAGTACTGTACTGGTTTTTATGTTAAATATTAGCATGGAAATGCACCACATAGCATCGAAAACCTCAGATACTGAGCTATTAGTTCAAACTACCTTCTGTCAAAGGAAATTAAAAGCTGACTCACCTGACCACAACACTCACTAACTTAATATGGGATCATTGTTCCTTGAGGGTTCATCGGCTACTGTTGGTTCTTCCCAACCTGACGTCATAATACTCTGCTTGTGACATCACAATTATTCCCTTGGCAATGAACTGTGATATCACAACAGACCATCATTAGCACAAGCAGTGAAAAAGCTATATAGGCAGATAAACTCAAAGGGATAAAGATTTTATTTTTATGGAGATTTCTTCAGTAATAAATAATGGAGAGAACTCTGTAAGTGATATATGTTCCCCCTTGAAAATGAGCATTTTTGCTGTTTGGTTCTTACCCAGTTAATTAATTTCAAATGAAGTGAAATATACAAGCTGAATTCTGTCTGCATATCATGTTTTCCAAAGTTTTCCCAAAGGTTTCAGCTGCTATTTTTTTTTTTTTCAGCACCCGTAGCTCTTTATTATTTAGTATTTTTTCACCAAATTTAAGTGACAGGGTATATTGTATCCCTCCTTATGAATACCCGATTGACAGGTTTCATGCCTGCCCAACAGATATGCTGCTTTTTGTAGGGAATGCAGGGTTCTGCGTAAATCAGGCTGCAGTTCCAGGGTCATGGCCAAGAAATGTGCTGCATTTCATAGAGCCTGCATGGCTCTGCATGGTGCAAGCTACTGGTCTGGCCCTCTGACAGAAGAGATTGCTTCTATACATATAGCCCACAGGGTCCTGTGCAAAGCAAGCTACAGGTCTGGTGCGGTGCAAGTCACTAAGTGGCCCACATAGCCACTCATGAAGCAAAATAAGGTCTGGTGCAGCAGTGAGCATCATTATACCCATTTCAAGTGTACCCAGGCCACCTACGTGGATTGGGCCCTAAGAATGAAAGTTATATAGTCAATAGCATAGGGTGTAAGATTGATTCTTGTAATGTCTCTTTTGTACAAAACAAAAGTGCAAAAACAGGCCCAGCTTTTGTGACTCATGAAGCTGCTTTTGTGACTCACAAACCCACTTTTGTGAGGCTTAGCAGAAAGTGTGGAAACAAATGTAAAACATTGCTCATCCAAAAGTACAGTTACATAAGAACTTGCCTTAACAGTAGCTCTTCAAGAGGATCTCTTATATCAGGCCACACCTATGGAACTATAGCTGTCAGGTGCTAGGACCACATGGAAACTTTTCTAACTAGTAGTCTACAAGGGGCTGCCCATGATGACATCAGATACAGGTGACGTCCCTCTCATATAAATGTGGGCAGCCCCATGCCTCCCTCAGTTCTCCTGGCAGCGACCATCTTCAGAGTCTCTCCTGCTGGGGAACCGTGGGGACCCAGAGGGCTCCACCATAAAAAGAGGTGAAACAGAATGTGAACTGTCCTGGAGAAAGAGAGAAAGACATAGAAAGCCCGAAGGCCCAGAGGGAAGGGGGTTGGGATGGCATGGCCAGATGCAAAAGATTGTCTTGAAGATCTACTGTTATGGTAAGTTCTTATGTAACTGTACTATCTTCTTCGAGGACATCTCTTGCATCAGGCCACACCTATGGAACAAGTCCCAAGGAGTTATGACAGAGAACCAGTCTGGGTGGCTGGAAGCCATAGGCCTAAGACAGGAGGCCTTGAAACACAGCAAGGCCAAAGCCTGACCCTCTTCGAGAGGCAAAGTCCAGACTGTAGCATTTAGTGAAAGGGTGGACAGAACTCCAAGTTGCAGCAGCACAGATCTCTGCAGCTGAAAACATTCCTGAAACAAAAGGCTGAGGTGGCCATGCCCCTGGCGAAATGACCACGAACAACACTAGGAAGTTTCTTTCCTTAATTCCTATAACAAAAAGTATTGTAGAACAGCTGGCCAACCATTTGGACAGGCACTGTTTAGAAACCAATATGCCCTCTTTCCCAGGGCTGAGAGAAACAAACTGCTAGGAGAACAGCCTGTAGTTCTGCACAAAGTGTGTATAGTAACACAGAATTTTATGTACATCTAGGGTGTGGAGAGATGCTTCCCCTGGATATGCATGCTCCGGATAACAAACAGTCAGGTGGATGGTTGGCTTTGAGATAAACTCAGATACCACCTAGGAAGAAGTTTAGGAACAGGATGCAAAATAAGGAGGCTCACACACAAGAGCCTGAAGCTCAGAAATAATATGAGCTGAAGTAATACCAACCAAAAAGAATGCTTTCCATAACAGAAAGCGTGTCTCACATGCTGCTGCTGGCTCAAAAGGAGCCAAAGTGGGCTTCTCCATTATGAAATTCAAATCCCTAGGCAGGACTGGATTGCAGAAGGGAGGCTTCTTATGGAGAATGCCTCCCAAGACAGTACAGGACACCTCAAGTTGTGCCACTGTATGGCCATCAGTAGGCACATGGAAGGCTGAAAAGGTTGACAGGAGCACCTTAAGGAGGAATATTGCAGGCCAGAATCTGAAAGGGACATCAGGTACTCCAGAAGCTGATCCACTGGACAAGTGAAGGGATCCATGTGATAGGAAGCAGCCCATTGAACGAGGTGCTTCCACTTCATGGAAGAAGTGGCCCTGGTGGAAGGCTTCCCAGTGGCTAGCAGGACAACAGTCCCTTTTGGAACACCCCACAGCTATCCATGGCTATGTCTGCAGGAGCCAGGCATAGAGGTGCAGAGACTTGAGGTCCAGATGGAGCAGGGTGCTCTGCTCTTGTGACAGCTAGCCATTGCACAGGGATAGGGGCACAGGAGGTTCCACCGCCAGCTGCTGCAGCAAGAAGAACCAAAGCTAATGAGGCCAGAAGGGGCCAAAGAGGCTCAGAGTGGCCCCTTCCATCTGGAGCTTGATCCGCACTCTCTGGATAGTAGAGGGAAGAGATGAAAACATAGAGGATCCTGCCTTTTTCAAGGGAGGGTACAACATGTCTCACCAGAAGACTCCAGCCCAGAAGCAAGTGAGCAGAAATATGGTGGTCTTGCATGGAGTGAGGATGTAAAAAGGTCCAACTCTGGATGACCCCACCAATTAAACAGGTCTTCTACAATGGAGGTCAGCAGCTACCCCTCATGCATTGGAGAATGCAATCGACTGAGCTCGTCCACCAGGACATGTAGGATGCCTGGAACATGGACTGCTGACAGTGCTAGACCATGTTCTAGAGTCCAGTACCAGACCCTCATTGCTTCCCAACACAGAGGGTGCACATGGGTCCCCCCTTGTCTGTTGATGTAATGCACTACACTAAAGTTGTACATCTGCACCAGCAGATGGTCCAGGGACAGATGGGTTTGGAGGGCTTGTAAAGCATACAGAATGGCCCTTATCTCTACGATGCTGATGTGGAAGGCAGCCTCCACTCTGGTCCACATCTTTTGAGTCAGATGAGGCCCCAGATAAGCTCCCCACAGCCCAACCCTGAAGCGTCTGGGTTGAGAATCTGCTGAGGGTATGGAAAGAGAATGGGATCCCTGTTCAATAGATTGTGGGTTTCCCTCTTCGTAGCAGCACCTTGTTGACCAGGGGGGCAACTAGAACATGCTGTTCTAGGTCATCGGTGCATTGGTCCCACAGGACTCTCAATGTCTACTGGGGAGTCTGCATAGACAGCCAGGCTAAAGGTACCCTGGTAATGGCTGCATCCATCAGGCCCAAAAGCCTCAGGAAGGTTCTGGCTGTGACATATCTGCTGTTGTAGAGCAGCTGAGCCTAAGCCATCAGGTGGGTCACCCAGTTCTGTGACAAAAATACAAAGCCCTGAGCTGTGTTTGGTACCACTTTGATGTACTGTAGGTGTGCAGAGGTGTCAAAGCTGGCTTGGGCAGATTGACCGTGAGTCCCAGGGCATGGAACAACATGTGGTATGCATTAAAGTCTGGAGCAGCTATTCCCTGCTTTGATCAACCATAAATCCAGGAAAGGGAAGATGTAGAGGTTCTCCTTCCAGAGGGCCACTATTACCACCACCAGTCATTTGGTAAAGACCCATGGCAAAGAGAACAAGCCTAACAGCAAGACTCAAACAAAAACAAAGGATATGTAAAGACACAATTAATAGAAATAAAAAAAGGTTAGAATTAAAGTTAGCAACTAATGCAAACAAGCATTTGTCAATGCCGAATGTTTGCTTGCTGGTATTAGCACTGGAAGTGCATGAGTTAGACAGAAGCAGAATACAAATGGCAGTGAAGTATTGAAGTGACACCAACCCCAACCCCAACCCCAACCCCACCCTGCAGATATGGACAGGCATTGGGGTGTGCCTTTGGGTCGTCACCCATAACACTTAGGCCATTTCACCTCACCCTATCCTGTAGACACCGACAAATGTTGAAGTATGCCTTGGGCAGTTTGGCTTTACAGTCGCCCCATTCCATAAGACAATACACTGAAATGGATGCAGTATAGGAGAATGGGTTGAACTCTGGGACTGAGGAGTCCAAGGTACACCTCGATGCCTGTCACTGGTTGCAGGTTGGGGGGGGTGAAATGGCATGAGCATTGCAGGCAGCAATCCAGAGGCACACCCCTGACACCTATCAGACTGTACAGGTTTGGACGTTATGGTTAGAAACCCTAAGGCACCAGGCGTTAGTTGGTATTTGCACTACAGATTTTTAGCATGGCCTTTTTGTGACCTCTACCTCATGAAAGCATTTTGGGATCTCTGCTCATGAACAGTGGCAGTGTGATTTTGTTAATCTGTCCCAAACATAGATTTCCCACAGCAACCATGCAATTTTGTGCCAGATGTGCGAAAACATAGTTTGGGAAGGAAGTGAAAAATGACAGCTGTACCATTCATAGGGGGGTGTGAAGAGATGGCAAATGTTGAAACTCTGGAGTGAAAATATTAAAAATTCTCAAACTTAAAAGCATTCGTGGAAACTGTGCAATGCACGCTCATCACAGTCATTTCATGGAATTCGCATCCCATATGTTAGCTGGTTGTTGGAAGTAGATAGGATATAAATAAAGAATAGGATTAGATGAAAAATTGTAAAGAACTTAATAACAAGATGTTGATGAGATTGGTGTTACCCCTAGTCACAGTAAAGGGAGATGTTATGTAGAGAAACACAGAAAAACAGGGTGAGGGGAAGCACCTGAAACCACAGCACTGTTGATGCTGGTACAATTGACAGATCAATAGAATCTATTTTTTTAAAGATTAATATGCATACGTACTTCAACAATTGTAATAAACAGGTTAGGTGCAATAGAAGTCATTCTGTTCAATAGTCACTTAAACTGCGTGGCTCCCAGATCAGTGAAGAACATGCTTTGAAATCTTGGTCCCTTTTTTCATTTAATGTCGAGGAAACCTACAAGTTAAAATGCCATTTCGTCAAAAAAAATTATAATGGCTGTCAAAATTAGGAAACTGAAATACAGTATTGCAGCCTGTCAACACGTTCAGAGTTATAATAATGCTGGGCAAAAGGGAGTCCCAGCTAGACACCTGGGTCTGTCCGTGTCTCCTTAGTCCCCCCCCTCCAACTAGCAATCTATGTGGATAACAAATACAATGAGACATGCAGTGAAGTCAGTGAGGAGGGCATATGGCATTTGTTCCCGGTACCGCAGGCAGATCACTGAGGCAAGCTGGATTGTTTGACGCAGGAAATTTGGGGGTTTGTCTGGATAGTAGTCGTCGCTTCTTCATCTGAGATTTGATGGTGTTTGTTTGCTGGGAGCAATGGGAAGCGATGGTTCTAAAAGAAGGGGCAGTTGTTTTCCATCACACTTGGGACTTGTGTTAATATCTTAGCATAAGTATCTATAGCTTTTGGGTGTAAGGTAAGGTGTCCTAAGTTTCTACTTGTATAGCAATCCCATACTTTCTCTTGAAAGCAGCCGAGAAAGAAAAACCCTCAAATGAACATTTCTTAACCTTTGCAGCTCGGCTGTTGTTGTGAGTTCACTAAAAGTTTGGAAAGTCGGTTGTTGAGGATGCATTTTATTGTGAGTAATTTCCACTGAAACCAGCAAACACATCTGATCATTTGTGCGCAACTAGGGTGTTTTTCAAGGGTGCCAGAAGATAATAAAAGCTGAGAGGGCTGAGGATCAGAGGGGCACTTACTGGGGGTACAAAGGGCACTTGTTGTAAACCAGGTTTTGCCATACCGAAATACAATAAATGCATATTTATGATGATGATCATAATGTTAAGAATGCAGTTATACCATAAAGGAATATTTAATGCAGTATATTAAGAGCTCACCTGCCAACCCATAATAGCTGCATGTATGTGAAATCTGAACCATCCATTGCTTAACTTGACGCAATGGCTGCCCAGGTGAAAAGGAAAGATGGCATAGTAATACAGTGTTTGTATTATCAGTCTCGAGTGTACAGTCTTCACACAAAATGGTTAGGAGTTTTTGGTCCTACTAACTTCTGGATAGAAATTAGTAGGTAAGCCCGATCACCAGCAACACTGTAAACTCCTGAGGCTGGGGAAATGGTTCCAGGTGATAATATCATCCACAAAACAAAGCGGGATAAAATATCATAGGCATGACATCGCGGGCAGTAACATCGCCTGACAAAGACATCATGGAATGGAATAATATGGGCCACTCATGCCTCGAAGTCGTGAATCACCTCCTTTGCTCTTTACTTCATTACCAAAAAAAAAAGAATAAAAAATAAAATAAAAAATCAATACCTGTGTGGTTAATGGCAGCAGCAGTCTAGCAGAGTAGCAGGAGGAGCAACTACATCACCAGAGTGGCCAGATTCCAAAATGGAACTTTGTTCAATTCAGGCAGGACCAGGTTCTTCTCTTCTTGACAGATGATCTGACCATCCCATAAATGCTGTCAGAGTCTGACTGACCAACCCAGTATTTTTTAACAGCAAATGCAACAGAGTCACCAAGGCGGCTATGGACTGCACTGATGACCACACAATCCCTCTTATAGCCACACAGATAGACTACTGACTGAGCAGTCTGAGTGGAGTGGACTACTGGACTTCTGGCAGTCGGACCGATGGCGAGCAGATTCAGTGACCGGGCAAGCAACCAAGGGAGAGTGTGACTGCTGGGCGTCAGTTTACAACTCCAGTACTCACTATCATTAGAGGGACTGAGTCTGTCCTGAGAGCCTGTCCTGTTGGAGCTTACTTGCTCCTCGCTGCTCTCCATCAAACAGGGGTCTGCGGTTCCATCTGGCAAGCAGGGTGGGGAATTGGAATTCATTCACCTAGTGGGTTCAGCAAAATAATAAAAAAAAAAAAATAAAAACATGTTTACAATGATCGGCCACAGCCTTAGCACCAGTGCAGATGTGGGATGATTGATCAATCTTCAGGACCATTGAGAGCTGGTACTCTGTCTCGGCTCACAGCAGGGGCAGGGCACAGGGCAGCCAGCAAGAAGAAACAGTGGTCTGACTCCAAACACCTCAATCTCTAAACCAACATAAAGAAAGCCAGTTTAAGAAGGCAGGAGTCAGTCTTGTCTTCAGTCATGAGCAGGGGAAATAGGATGGCTGTGGTGATGAGGGGATACCGTTAAGCCCCCCTCCCCCTTACTAGCATGCCTGACTTTTCTTAGTCGGACCTTCACAGGTGGGGGACAATAATAAATTAAAATAAGGCATTTCACCAGTTGTTATTGTTGCAAGGAGAGCAGACCTGAAGGTGCCGGCACTGAGGCAAGAGGACAAGTAAGGTGTGATGTATGGCTTGAATCCCCGACCTAAGAACAAAGAGATGTCAAGGGCAAGGCTGATCGGGATGGTCTCCTCAAATAAAGTAACAGCAGATGGGAGCTGGAAGTTCTTCCAGAGTTGTAAAGTAGAGACATTATCAACCAACTTTGCAGTCATTTAATAACGACTCTACTTTACAACTCTGCTGGGACTTAGAATGAAGCACTTAACACTGTTGACACACTCCTACTCTCTCTCTGAGACTGGACAGCAGCTTGTAGATGTTTCTTTAATCTTTTTCTTAGAGGGGGTTGCAAGGTTCTGTGGCACATTCAAGAGGGAGGGGGCGCAAGGTGTGGCAGCAGATTCAAGGGCAAGGGGCACTGCTGACTGCTGTCACACACTGACCTGAATGTAGTCAGTGGAATAAATGAAAAAAGGCAATGTATTCAGCCCACAAAAACTGGATGCCTCCCTTGCCCCCCCCCCCCGGTTCTGATACCTATTTTTATAGGGCTAAAACAATCTCCCTTAATAACAAGTAGGATAGATGGAATTCAGCATGTCTTCTGTTCATAAATTGCAAAGAATGGAGTGATGGCGCCGTCTATGTTCCATTAAACAAGGGTCACCTAGAAAGCCAAAATCAACATTGGAGAGGTCGAACCTTAACCCCCTGGTCAGTCGCCCAGCACATACTTAATGTATGTCCCCCAGATGTGACTCGAAGGTGTTGAGCACTGCTGAGACAATAAAAAAAATTGTGGAGTCAGTAATGACATTGTTCATGGTTTTTCTTGTTTTCTAAACAAATTCACTCTTTTCCAAAAGATACAGTAAATCCTAGAAATAAAATAATTTATATTGTCCCCCTCACACACACACATATATACATGACAGACACCTACTATTGACAGCTGCTAGCTAAACACACAAGGAAACCCATACTGCTCTTTATGCTGCGTATGTGCTGGACTTTTGACATTAATGTAGCAAACAGCTTGTCATGTATTTAAAAGGAGAAAATCACAAGTCCTTTATGATCTGAGATGTTAGCAGTGTCATGAGTGAATCGAAAATGCACATGATCAGGAGAAACCAGTCGAATTCTATGACACCTTATCACACTGGATTTCAACGCACACAATCACCATGACACGGTACTGAGCTGTATTGCCTGCAGATCTGCAAAAAGCAAACTGTCTGCCCACTCTTTGCATTTTGTATTACAACTAGTCATGTCTTTGTTTCTGTTAACTACCCCCAAGCATTACCAGAAATTCCCAAACTCAAACCGATGTTATACTGCAAGACTGTCTTCTTAAAGTATCTCTAGAGTTGCTTATTACTTGTGAACAAGGACAGCTTTTACTTGTCCCCTGCAGATTCCCGCCCATGACTGAAGATCTGAACAATAAGCATAATCCTGCTTTCCAAAGGTGTTATAAAGTCGATGTCTGATAGCATGTGGTCAAGACGATTTCTGGTTGAAATGCATGTATTTGCATTCAGAATATCTAGGGATTCTCATTTTGAATTTGTCTGTTTAAGTGGATAGTTATGAAGTATTTTTTTCACATTTTTCTCTCGCTTCCAGCTCTGTTGTTTTGCAATTAAAGGATGATATCGCTATGCAATATTTCGAAATACATTTTTAATGACAGCCATTGGTATGTATTTGTAAAACCCAAACACAAGTTAATGGAGTAATTTATCCATGAGGAGTGGCTGCATTTTAATTACTATGCTGAGATCCATATTTATCAGACCTGTTCTCAAATATAGAAGTTTAGCTGATTACGAGGAGACATCAGTGGTAAACAGCTATCCGAAGAAAAAACAAGGCACTTCTGACTGGAAAAGACAGGGAAGACAAACCAGAGGTGTAGCCAGGAATTTCAGATCTGCACACCAAGTAGAATCATTGCTACCCCCCATTCTTTGTGCCAACTACCCCTTCCCCCACTGTCCATGCCATGTTCGTGCTCTCACCCGACACAAGCGTCCTTTTCTTTGTGTTATATACCAGCACAGCAAAGCACTAGCCATACCACCACTTTGGTTACAAGAAGAAGAATCAGCATTTATATAGCTCTTTTCATACAAGTGTATCCCAAAGCGCTTTACAAGCAATGCTAGACTGGTAGTGAAGTGACCAAATGTGTGGTGGTGGCCATATCACACATCAACACCCACATGCAGCCTGAACAGTTGCATACAGTATTGCATGTGACAAGCCTCTGTACCACATCAAGGTAGCCGGTCCTACAAAGGTCCATTCACACACCACTAATCACACCATGAACAATTGTCAGACTAAGATTAAATAATTAATGCTCCTCTTGGAACACCGCTGTAAACCACAGCTCAGCAGGATAAGATTAAAACAATAATGTTCTTCTGGCACTGTCTCCATTCATATCGAAGCAGCATTTAAGCATGATGAACTCCACATTTTGGCTGCCTAGTTTTGTAGCTGTCAGCACCTGGATAATGCTTTTTAGTACAATTGAAGTATTAAAACTAGCACTTATTTCATACTAAGAAGATGTAATAAAAAGTAATACATTAGCAAATTTAGGCACATCATCTGGTTTTCATGGGCAGCATTAACAGCAGCAGCAACTTCAATCTTAGGCCCTATTTCATGGTATTATTTCTATCATTAAGTACTTATTTTAATACAGTTACAGTAAGCATTATCCTAGTGCTGACAGCTGCACACGTGGGCAGCTAAAATGTGTAGTTCTCATCCTTATTACCCAAGACTCATACCCTCCCCCTCTTGCTCCTGTACTAAGAGTCCCTCATACAGTTGTTGTAATGATCTACTGCTTTTTCCTGCCTCTGCTCATTATGTACTGTATTGTCTGTGTGCTCTGTCATTGCACATTCACTTGTTAATGTGTTTATCCTTTGCTCCCCTGCCCTGGGTCACTCCTGGAAATTAGTCATGGCTTAGTACTTTTTCCAGCCACCGATTTTCAAATAAATATATAATCTGTGGCCCTCTGAGGGAGAAGTGCATGGTTCAAAGCACTGGGAGTACAGTTTTTGTTGTCTTTGACACTCATTTAATAAACACTGAACAAAATTGCCTTTGACATTTTGACACTCAAACACTGTACAAAATAGCTTTTGACTTGTGGCGGTTTTTTTGGTGCCAAACTTTTGTTGGTCATTTTTCTCACCTGCAGAGACCTACACCAACCTGACTCATGCCATGTTAACCAAGAGATATGGTTTCAAGTAGAGGCTGGTACTCTATTTACTCATCAACTTCTTTTTGAAGAAAATCAGACCAATATTTGCCTCTTCTTGATGGATTGGCATACCCCATACTGCAGGTGGTGTTACCCTGGCCCCATCAGCCCACCATGGCCATAACAAAGGTGGAGCAATATAACCATCACTTACTTATCTAAAAATTGGGTTGATATGTGGGTTTGACAAGAGTATCATCTCAACTCACGCACCTTTGCACAACAGCATGATACAGTATGTGCACCTTTACAAAATGGTACAGTGCCGTAGGAAGGCATTTTAGTGCCCTAGGCAAGAGACTAATTTTGCGGCCCCCTGGAAAAGAGCTGGGGATCTGGGGGCTACAAGGCCCGTAGAAGCTCCACGGGGTTTACATGCTCTGTGGTGAGTTTGGGGGCTTTACTTGAAGAAAAAACATACTTTTGTTACATGTTCCCTACCCCTGATTTCAGGGAATATTTTGCTCCCATGTTCCAGTCTCTTCTCATTCCACTCATACAAAATCAAGGAAATTAATTGAAAATGGTTTATCACAAGTTATATTTAGAAGAAATATTATATTTCACAGAGTTTTTCATTCTAAAGGCCTCAGTGCAGTTACCCTTTTAAGTGACAAAGAACCTCTGTGCGCAAACACTGAGGCAAGGGTTACCCCAAAGGGCATTTGGCTGGGATGCCAAGTTTCAAGAAAATACAAAATCACGTATGCCCACACAATGCAAAGCATCATGGGCTGCATATGCAAATCAACACAGAATGTTATGCTGGTCCAACTTTAAGCAGAATTGTATAGTGCCGAAAGGCCTCTCACACAGTTTGCAAAGGGTGCTAACAGATGACATAGACACGTGTTTCGCCCTACCAGGACTCCTCAGTATGCCTCGTCTGTTGGACACCCCAGTGGAATGGACCAGCTACCCTAAGACAGTGCGTCTTGGATACCCTTTTAAGTGTTGATTTGGCAATCCAACCACTTTTCTAACCATTGGAAGGGCTGGTGACACTGGACAGAAGTGAAGTGAGCACTGAGTCTAACTGACTGGCTGGATCTCTGGGACTGGAGCAGACAGCCCGCTGCCAGTCATCCAACTGGACTTTAAGAAAGCAGCACTGTTGGTGGCCTGGCCTGGGAGCTTGTGAGGTGTGAGGGAGCAGTCAGTCAGAGAGCGAGAGCAGAGCAAACACTGAGCTGAGTTAGGTGGACTGGCCGCCTGGCTGCCAGCAGGTCAAGTTCCACTTCCAACATAGTACTAACAGCCAACTAACTTCAACTAAACTTGACTTCCCTTGGCTGCAGCTGGTTCCCCACAAGAAAACAAACAGTACAGTACTTCTAAATAAATAAATAGAATGTGAGGGCGATCACCCTCACAGTGGGTGAACGCCCTCACATTCTATTTATTTATATGAAAGTACTGTACTGTTTGTTTTCTTGTGGGAAAGCAGCTGCAACCAAGGGCACATTCTACTATTTAAGTAAGACTAGGGAGGAGTGAACAGACTGGATGGGCCAAGCGGTCCTTATCTGCTGTCAAATCTAAGTTTCTATGTTTCAGAGAAGACACTGGCATAAATGTAAGGAGACACTGCTGTAACTGAAATACTGAGAGGTATATAACTGGGAAGGGACACTGGTATAACTGGAAGCTGATACTGGCATAACTGGAGTGGAAAGAGAAATTGCTGTAACTGAGACACTGTTATTACAGTAACTAGGAGGAGCTGCTTTAATGGGACACTGCCATACTGGCATAAAAGTGAACAAAGCATGATATAACTGAGAGCAGACATTGATGTAGCTGGTATACTGACTTACTGTATCTGTTAAGCTAACAGATACAGTTTAAGTCAATATACCAGTTAGAGCAACAGTTAGGTCACTTGATACAATTGGGAGGGTAAACTGGTATTGCTGGCAGATGTCACTGTAGTAGCTGTAAGATACTGGTGTAACTGAGAGGAGATGAAGTGTTATAGCCATCAGGGTTCACTGCACTATTTGGGAGATGCTGCTTTAAGTAACCAGAAGAAAGCGCTCACGAAACCATAAAGTGCCACTGCAGCAGTCTGTATATCTTGGGATACCGGGTGATTACACTGGTATTTGGTTAACTTGGTTAAATGGCACTTTAATGTTTGGTTGCTCTAGCTCGAGACACAACATGGTGGTGCTGGCAGTGGTGTTCATAGTTGTGAGGTTGCTGCTGGCATTCCCTACAGAAACACACTAAAAAAAAAATACAACAGGTGAGGATGCAGCAGAGGAACTTGCAGAAGTATTTGATGGCTTAGAAGTTGAACTACGTATAAGGTTCAAATTTTCATACCCTTCATCTTCAGTTACATCTCCTCCCAGAGTTAAACCCCAAGTAATCAGTGTTGCCTGGCACTTACGCAGTGCTCAAAAAATTGTACTGTACGATTTACTTGGAGATGGATGTTCATCCCTGTGGTTTTCAGGTGAGCTCTTGCCATATCCCTGTTAATGTTTGCCTTGTACAGTATTGCTGGTAGCCTGAGGCACAGTGATCTTCCTCATCAACTGTAAAAAAAAAATCCCACACAAGTTATGACAGTAAGGTGTTTCTATGCAACCTCTTGGTGCCCTGCTCAGCCTCCACAGTAACAGAGTGCACTAGATGCTCATCCTCCCCCTTTATGTCTTCTGGCTATGGCAGAGGGAGGTAGCAGTTGAAGTTTGAAATTGTGGTGAGGTTCTGGAAAGCTAACTTTGTCATAAGTTTCTGTAAGTTTTTATTGTTTGTAAGTTGTGTTTTAAAATTGGCCTAATTCCTTAAGAACTCTCTGGAACAAAGGGACACAAATCCTGAAATCTCTCAGTGCTAGCTGTAGACTGTTCTAGTGGGGAAGGGGCTTTGGCCAGTAACACATCCAGTCAATCAAGGTTGTTTGCATTTCAGTTAATCTCTGTTTAAAATTCTCACTGAGGCATTTTAAGTCTTCTGGCTATGGTAGAGGGAGGTAGCAGTTGACGTTTGAAATTGTGGTGAGGTTCTGGAAAGCTAACTTTGTCATACGTTTCTGTAAGTTTTTATTGTTTGTAAGTTGTGTTTTAAAATTAGCCTAACTCCTTAAGAACTCTCTGGAACAGAGGGACACAAATCCTGAAATCTCTCTGTGCTAGCTGTAGACTGTTCTAGTAGGGGAGGGGCTTTGGCCAGTAACACAGCCAGCCAATCAAGGTTGTTTGCATTTCAGTAATTCTTAAATACAGTCACTGGGGGTTGAACTTAAAGGCTGGGAGGGAGGAGCTTAGGGAGTTGCAAACTTCCCCTGTGAGCAAACTCTTAAAGGGGCACTGTCAGCTTTGGTCATCCATTTTTGTGCATACACAAGTAGTGTGCCTCTTAGCACACAAGTATGAAAGACCGATTCTATTATTCCCTCATACATCATAAACGGATGAAAGTTTTCTAGTAAAGCTTATTTTTAAACGATTTGCTTGCTGGTCGGGCCGACATAAACTCACCCACCACCCGGAAGCACATGATGCACGAGTCCGAGCATCTGGAACAAGCGCGGTCCCGAAGTGTAGTTTTGGGCATGCAGCACAGGAAAATTAGCTTCACAGCAGCATTGCAGTCTTCCAAGGTGCTGGTGGCGCAATAAAAACGAGCACCGAGAGTCAAGTATTTCACTTTTAAAACGGGCTGAAATCCGGCGCATGCGCAAGGGCAGCATGAGTATGAGATCCCTGACATGAGTACCAGCATGCTGCCCTTGGCGCATGCACGGATTTCAGCCCGCTTAAAAAAGTGAATTACTTGACTCTCGGTGCTCGCTTTTTATTTACGAGACCACCAGCACCTTGGAAGACTGCAATGCTGCTGTGAAGCTTAATTTTCCATGCTGCATGCCCAAAAATTACACTCGGATCACGCTTGTTCCAGATGCTCGGACTCTGCATCATGTCAGCTTCCGGTGGTGGGTGAGTTTATGTCGGCCCGACCAGCAAGCAAATCGTTTAAAAATAAGCTTTACTAGAAAACTTTCATCCGTTTATGATGTATGAGGGAATAATAGAATCGGTCTTTCATACTTGTGTGCTAAGAGGCACACTACTTGTGTATGCACAAAAACGGATGACCAAAGCTGACAGTGCCCCTTTAAGGCTAATAGTCAGGTGGGGAAAAGTTCAGCCACTCAAGTGTTGAAAGTTTAAAAGTCTTGGACTAGTGGGGAACTTGGTGGCTTACCCAAGGAAACCTACTTGGAGGGGATGGGACCACATGTCATTGGGGCCAGCATCTTTGGGAGGGTGGTGGGGTGCACAGGGTGTGGGGCAGCCATGATACTGGACTAGGCTTAGAAGTTCAGTGGTTGCCCAGTGTACTACCAGCTGGCACAGCTTAGGGAGGAGGTTGAGGGGCTTAGGAGACAGCTGGGGGAAGGGGGGAGGTATGGTTGGGGAATAGGGCAGGAGCTCTCCCACATGGTTACACAAAACACTAGGGGTGGGGGCATAGGGAAAGAAGTGCAAGAGAGTACTTTGGGGTCACATAGGGACCCCGGAAGAAGGGTCCCAAAAGGAGGATACTATGAAGGAAGCTGGCAGGTAACTGGGAACCCTCACAGACGGGGGCCAAAGGGAGGACATTCTCAGGTAAGTAGGCAGATGGCTGGGGCTGGACAGAAGGAAGAAATTCGGGAAGGTGGATCGGACCTTAAGCTCAGTAACCACTTCAGTTCTCTTCTTTTGCTAGAGGATGAGGGGGGGATGTAGCCATGACAGGGGCAGTTAGAGAGGGAAAGGGAGAAAGGGGCAGGAGGCGGGGGCTGGATAGCGGGAGGAACAGGGGGAACTTGGAATGCAGGAAAATGGGGGGAAGAGGGGATTAGAGCAGGAGGATGAGGGGGTAGAGGGAGGAAAGCACAAGGAAAAGGACCAGTTAGGAGGAAAGGGCAAGGAGAAGGACCAGAAGTACAAGGAGGATACAGTAAAGGGAACTGAGGGTTTAGGCCAGGGGAGCATGACAAGCAAGGAGGGGCTGAAGAAAGATGGGATGGAAGGGTGGACGAACCAGGGTAGTTTAGCAGATGGGGGGGAAGGACCAGTCACGAGCAGTAACGGTGGTGGTAGCGAGGTACAGAAGGAAACTCAGGAGGACAAGGGGCATAGGATCGGAGGGGAGGGGGTGGCCAGGTTAAATAAGGAGGGCATGGCAGGTGGCACCCAGATAGGGGGAGGATCAAGGAGCCAGCTGAGGGAAGGGGCTGGTAGAAAGGATGAGGGACATGGAAGGTGGGGAAATGGAGGAAAAGGGGCAGCCAGAGTGCTCCTGTTGGGTGATTCCATGATCAGAGGGATCAAATGGGATAGGGAGGGAGAAGCCTGCCCAGTTAGAACAAAATGCTTCCCTGGACTAACGGTGCACAGGGCCAAGCATGAGGCATATCAGTTGGCAAAGGATTGTGGAGGTTCCCCAGACATACTGGTCCACCTGGGTACCAATGACATTGAGGAAAATAGTGAGCTAGAGATACAGGCAAGGTTCAGGCAGCTTGCCAGGGTCTGTCATGATATAGGATGCACAATTTCCTTCTTGGAAATCCTGCTGGTGCCAAGGGCTAGTGGAGAACACAAGAGGAAGATTTGGGTGATAAACCAGTGGCTCAGAGAGTGGTGTGGGACCAGAGGGTATGGGTTGATGGGGGATTGGGGGGAGACCTGGGAGGATAAGGGGCTATATGCTAGAGATAGACTCCATCTCAATTCAGAGGGGAAGGAAATCCTTAAGTTGAAAATAGAGGAGTTCATTGGTGAAAGGTGGGGGTTAAACTTGTGAAGGGGAAGGGATAGAAGAAAAAGCTGTCGAGAGGGGTCTGATAAAGGAGGTACTCTGTCTCCACCCCTCGGGGAGCTGGAGGAATGCAGGAAAAGGCCAACTGGTAAGGTGCGGACCAGGGAAGGACAGAATCCCCACAGGAACATGAGCAGGGGAAATGGAAGTATAGGGAAAGGGTGGAAGGTAGTCCTGCTAAATGCTAGGAGCTTGGGCAATAAAATGCCTGAGCTGCAGGTGATGCTAACTGAGGGAGAGGTGGATGTGGCAGCGGTCACTGAGACCTCGGCCACCACAGGGCACGACTGGGACCTGAACCTGGAGGGTTACACCATGTTCAGGAAGGACAGTGGGGAGGGAAGGGGAAGAGGGGTAGCAATAATAGTCAAAACCAGCATTGCCATAGAAGGAGTGGAAGAGGTGGAGGGAACTGTGGAGGCGATTTGGGTCACCTTGATAACAAGGGGGGGCAAGAGAGTAAAAATAGGAGTGGTGTATAGATGCCCTGCGCTGGCAGAAGAGCTGAAGGAGAGTCTGGTGGTAGATGTTGGGAGACACTGCAGATTGGGAAGGAGAAGAGTGGTGGTGTTGGGGGACTTAAACATGCCAGAAACAGACTGGGAGACTATGACATCCTCAGTGGTCAGCGAACAGAGGTTGTTGGATGTCTTCCGGGACACATTCCTAACTCAGCAGGTGGGGGAACCGACCAGGAAGGAGCAGATACTGGATGGCAGACAGTGACCAGATTGGGGGCCTGGAGGTAAGGGACCCATTGGCAGGAAGCGACCATGCCACGGTCTGGTTCTGCCTGAACCTAGGAGGGGTAGAAGGCTGCACAAAGATGGAGGTAACTGACTTCAGGGGAGCAGATTTCAAGGAAATGGGAAGGATCCTTAAGGAGCACTTGGATGGGATTGGGTCAGACATGGATGCTGACAGTAGGTGGGAAATCATCAGGAGAGGGTTGCAGGATGCTACCAGCACCTGTACAAGAGTAAAACGAAAATGCGGTAGAGCCCAAAAACCCTGCTGGTGGACCAGGGAGGTTCAGGAGGTGGTGAGGGGAAAGAAGGCAGCCTATAGGCAATTCAAGTGCTCAAGGAGTGAAAGGGACCGAGGGGAGTACGAGCTGATGGCCAGAAGGGCCACTAGGGTGGTGAGGGCAGCTAAGGCAAAGAAGGAGCAGAACCTGGCCAGGGAAATTAAGAGAGGGAACAAGGAGTTCTTTAGATACATTGAGGAAAAATGAAGGGTGACGGGGCAGATTAGCAGGATTAAAACAGGGGAGGGATGGGCACAAGACCTGGGGGAACAGGCTGAGGTACTAAATGAGTACTTCACCTCAATTTTCACCAAGGAAAATGGTGGGCTGCATCATACATGGGAGGAGATGGTGAAATTGAGGGGGGGACCCTTACCAATTGGCGGGTCTGGGGAGGGGGGGCATCACTGGCAGGTGGGGGGAAGGCAAAGCAGGGGGACGAGGTAGTGTAGGTGGAAATCATGGCAGAGAGAGTGAGGGAAGCCCTCAGGTCCCTTAAGATGGAGAAAGCACCAGGGCCGGATAAACTACATCCCAGAGTGCTGAAGGAACTGGCAGATGTCCAGGCAAAACCCCTGGTGGAGCTCTTCAGCATCTCTCTGAGGACAGGGTAGGTGCCGCAGGACTGGAAGGTGACACATATAGTGCCTATCCACAAGGGGGGATCAAGGGAGGTGGCAGAGAACTACAGGTCCGTCAGCCTGACATCGGTGGTGGGCAAGATGATGGAGGGCATTGTCAAGGAGAGACATGGGGGGACCTGGAAAAGTTGGGGTGCCTGGATGATAGACAGCATGGATTCATCCCGGGGAAATCATGTCTGACAAACCTTGTGGAGTTCTATGACTGGGTGACGAGTGCCTTGGACCTGGGTAGACCAATAGACGTCCTCTTTCTTGACTTCAGTAAGGCGTTTGACTCTGTTCCTCACGGGGGCATGTTGGATAATCTGGGAGAAATGGGGGTGGGGAACCAGATGATCAGATGGATAGTAAATTGGCTCTAGAACTGGACTCAAAGGATCGTAGTTGGTGGGATAGTCTCATCACCAAGGAGGGTCATTAGTGGAGTCCCTCAGGGATCGGTCCTTGGGCCCCTCCTGTTCAACACCTATGTCTCTGACATAAGGAAGGGTATCAGGAGTGAGATGAGTCTCTTTGCAGATGACTCAAAACTGGGGGTGGTGGTGGATGGGGAGGAGGGGAGGGTGGCCCTACAGGGGGATCTGGAGGCTCTGGAAGGGTGGTCTAGAAAGCAGAAGCTAAGGTTCAATGCAGGAAAATGCAAGTCACTGCACCTGGGAGCCAGAAACCCGGGCCAAGTGTACACCCTGGGGGGAAATGCTACAAGTCTCGATGGCTGAGTGGGACCTGGGGGTGGTGGTGGATGTCAAGATGAACAACTCGGAGACTTGTAGGAGGGCAGCGGCAAAGTCCAACAGGATGCTTGGATGCATTGCTAGTGGGCTCACCTCCAGAAGGAGCGAAGTGATACTCCCACTGTATAACTGCTTGGTAAGGCCACACCTCAAATACTGCGTGCAGTTTTGAAGGCCGCATTTAAAGAGGGACATTGAACTCCTGGAGAGGGTCCAGAGGAGAGCAACCAAAATGATTTGGGGCTTGGGGAATAGGACCTATGGGGAGAGGCTTGAAAAGCTAAATTTGTTCACATTGGGAGAGAGAAGGGAATCAGGAGTGAGATGAGTCATGGGACATGGGGGACATGACAGAGGTCTTCAGGTACATGAAGGGGGTAAATAGGGGAGGAGCAGTCAAGGTGCTCCGAAGAAAGGAAGGGGGCAACTAGAGGGCATGGGTGGAAGCTGGGGGGGGGATTCAGGGGAGAAAGGAGGAGGTGCTACTTCACTGAGAGGGTGGTGAAGCCATGGAATGCACTGCCCAGGGGGCTGGTGGAGGCAGAAATGGTGGAGGGGTTCATGAGGGGGTGGGACAGGTACAGGGGAAGGGTTCTGGAAGCAAAAACCAGTGCAGCGAGTATATCCGAGAACGGGAAGGGAGAAGCCAGAGAGGGAAAGAGGGGCAGCAAGGTCATCTCCCAGGGTGGGGGCTGACCAAACGAGCAAACAAGAAAGACCGTTAGGCCTATTCTGCTGGCATTTTAGTATGTTAGTAAGTAAATTGCCCATTCTGTGGGTTTTCATGGGGGAGTGGGCTAGAAGAGGGGAAGGGGGCTGCTGCTGCTATCATCATGACTGACAGTTTTAGCACCACCAGCATGTTCCCTTTCACCACGAGGTCCCTTCACATTTCCTTTCTTTTGTGGCTGCATTAGTGGGAGCTGCAAGTTACTTGAGGGAGGGCACTTTCTCAAGGGCCTTGGGAGACTGACAACTAGGAGCAAGTACAGAATCATGATTAGTTCTGTTCTCACTCTCACTGTCAATTATGTCAGACTAGACTGGTTTTATGACAGTAAGGTGTTTCTATGCAACCTCTAGGTGCCCTGCTCAGCCTCCACAGTAACAGAGTACACTAGATGCTCATCCTCCCCCTCAATATAAGATGGCTTGTGCTCTTCCTCTTTCTCCAGGGCTGCTACTGTGACCACCTCAGATGAACCCTCACCTTCACACATATGAACTGAGGTTATACTGTCATCCACACCACTCAATAACTGCTCCTGAGTGTCCTGTGACTGCTGCATCGGCAACATCCATGGTGCTTTTACAGACTCCATGTCCATGCTCTGCAAAGCATTCGGTTTGAGAATATGCCACACCCCACAAGAATACTGCAATTTTTATGCCATCACCCACATCTTTGTGGGCAGAATGGCTAATGTGAAACTGATTCTGCCCACAGAGAGTGGGTGATAGCATAAAACTGCCAGTGCTGTTCTCAGTACCAGTGCCCCCACACCACCACATCCCTACAATCCATGACCAAGCAACATTTTCCCACATCCGCCACCACCAGTCTCCCCTAAAGTCATTCCACATCCTCGCTTACTCTTTCTTACACACATTCGTAAAAACAATTTACACACTATAAACATTTGAAACAGTAAACAATGAATTTAAATAAGGCAAACAGAAACAAATGCAGAATAAACTAAAAAATCTATAAAAAAAACTTACAAATAATACAAAACATCAACAATATGCTTCACTAAAGACTTTATTAAAAAAGTGCAGCACTCAGTTTTTTTCAAAAATCACTGAACAGTGTTTCTTTTCTGTCAGAAATCAAATATGAAACACAGAGTGGCAGCCTGATCTGTCTCCTTCAGGAACCATGAGAGAACAGTCAGCACATAGCAGGAAAGTATAGTCAAATTGCAAAATTCAACTTCCTGACTAGAAGGCTTTTCTGGTTCACACTGTTTCTCTGTGCTGAATGGAGATCCAGTAGTGAAAGCTCACTGGTAGCTGCCTTATATTTGCTGATGGTAAGAGCTAGCTAGATGGCACTCACAGCCAGGTGCGGGTGGGCTTGTGGAAAATGGAGTGAGGGAGGCAGAAGCCACGGAGCAGACTGGATGTCCTGGGGTGGGAGTCAGCAACACACCAGAAATTTATTACACATTTATTTTATTTTCCAATCAGACACCCCTTCCCCCATGTTATAGTCACAGACGAGCGAACTAAGGATGTAGGACGATCACAAAAAAATTCCAGGTGCACACAAGGAAATGTTTACTTATCAGGTGGCAGCAGCTCAGCAAGACATCAGTAGTCTGACTCTGTCAAGTCAGCCTCAGGTCAGTCAGACAGACTAGACAAAACAAGGAAGAAGACTGAAGAGTGCAGTGCTTGCTAACACAAATAATAAATAAATCTCTCCTGTCTTGTAGAGAATGGAGGGAGGGAGGCGGGAGCCCCACTGAGCAGACTGGAGGCCCCAGGAGTCTGCAGCATCACACCAGATAAAAATTGATTACTCCTCATTTTTTTATTTTTATTTTTTTTCAGTCGGACACCCCACCTCTTGTCATAGTCACACAGATGAACGAACTAAGGAGGAACGATCCCCCAAAAAACAACCATCCAGGCACACACACACACACACACAGGGAAATGTTTATCGTCAGGTGCCAGTGGCTCAACAAGTCAGTAGTCCAACTCTGTCAGGTCAGTAAGGAGGAAAGACTCTAGTATGTCTAGTTTAGTAAAGCAAGGAAGACGGAGGAAGAGTGTAGTGCTTGCTTACACAATAAGTAGATCTGTCCTGAGTCCTCAGCTCAATTTATCCTCCTTTCTACTCCGACTCTATCAACTTTTTGTGTTTTCAGTCATTCTACCTCTTGCTATCAACTCTCCATCTCCAACGTTAACTAATCTGCATCTCACACAAACCATGCGCTCTGCAAGGCTGCCCCTACCTTTTATACTCACGCTGGCACCAGGCCCGCCCAGTTATCACCAGCAATCCACATGATTTTTTCTGCCTTCAGACAGCGCGACCATGTGACCCCCCCCCCCACACACACACACACATTTGCTGGTCCTTCCGCATATACGCACCTACTGGCAGCCATTAGTAATTACAATAACAAAAAAGAACATCTTTTTAAAGCTATCAAAACTGCGCCCCTCGGAGGCATGCACCCGGGGAGGGTGCACCACCTGCCCCACCCTTCCTATGGTACTGGAACAGCATGATACATCCTCCAACCACATTAATGTAATTTCAAGGTACTTGCTCCAATACATGTGTAAGAAAAGTGCTGCCATTAAAATGACTGATTTTGATGACAGTCATGCCACCCAAGGGATTTGGTGTGAGCAAAGTTTGAGCCTTGGACTACTCATTGTCTCCCCAGCCATGTAACCCAGACTATTGACCTTTCATTTTGTATTTTATTACCTGTATCCCATATTACAAGGCCCCCCACCCCATTCTAAAACAGACGACCCCACCAAACTAAAATATTTTGTAGGCTGTAGCCATTTAGAAGTAAAGTAATATACATATTTAGATGCAACAATGAATTAAAGAGCTAATGGAATAGCTAGCACTTACATGATTGTAGCATGCTTCCTGAAGTGTTTCATGTAGTAGGGCATGTGCAGGAGTATATTTTGTTTTTTAAGTGAGAAAGAGAAATGACCGGATACGGAGGGACAAGGCTCGCCATTCCAGGAAGTACTAACGGATGCGATGCACTGGGGGGGGGGGGGAGACACTTTCAGTGTGTCTACTGTGGAGCAGTGCTGTCACCTTAAGGAGTGCTTATATGTGTGTCATTTTATTTTTATGGTTTTATTCAGAAGTAACTTCTTGCTAGGAGTTGCACTACATGTACAAGGTTTGTGTTGCCATACCCAATATTTTTTTTATTTTTAAGTTCTTACTGTAACTAAATTTTCTTTCATGGACCCTACTGCTTGTATGTGCTCTTACTACTCATATATCTGGTATTGCACTGCAGAGCACACCGAAGCTGGTTAGGGTTTGCTCCTTCTGTCTATTTTAAAATTGGCATTTGGGTGCACAGCATAAGTTGCCGGTTTTGTAATGCGGCGCATTAAAAAACAAAAAGACGTGTGGTGTCTGAGGTGAATAACTGAGTGAACTGTCATCCCAGTTTTGTGGTCACTGTCTGTGTTGGTGCCTCTTATGTTATGCATTTTTCCTTTTTATTGTAATGTTTTTGTCACTTGCGTAAGTCTTCATGCTGTTTTGCTGATATCACCTCAGCGTTGTTTGGCAGTCCGATGTCAGCACAGTGCATAGCATATGCGGTGGATTAGGGTTAGTGTGGGGGGTAGGGGGCTTGGTGTTGAAGGAAAGCGTGCAGGTCCTCCAGTTGCCGATAGCATATGTATGTGATTGTTTAAGTGACAATACTTCTGTAATGAGGGTGTAAATCAGTCTGACGGAATGTGTGTGTGATTAGGGTTAGCACCTTTTAATAAGCTCAAAGTGGGACATTTCTTACTAAAACATGATTTTTCGCAGGACAGTACATAATCTCGACTAGTGCAACAGACTTGTTTTCTCTGTATAATCAGAATTAAGGCTAAGTATTGTAGTTTTTTGGTTGCTTCTATGGTTTCATATCTTTTTAATGTATTTTAGTTAAGGTACTATAGTTTTCTACAAGATTTAGAGGAAAGTTAGAAAATATTTTTTCTACTAAAAAGTCAGGACATGTAGTATTTTTCATGTTTTTTTGCAGGACACAGCTGCCCAAATCAGGACTGTCCTGCGAAACGCAGGACAGGTGGTAACCCTGTGTGTGATTTGTTCTAGTGTCGGTATTTGCATAGAAAAAAAATGAATGGTACTGTGCTGCTTCAATCTGTGGACAATCTGTCTTTGTCATACTGTTTTTTTTTTTTTTTTTTGCTCTCTGCAAAAGAGTTTTTTTTTCCTATGTGTTATGAAGCATCAACAAGATTGATTAGATTTACTGTGTTCTTCTGTATGTATATTGTCTGGTGTTCATAGCTGAAAAGTGTTGCAGGTTACCCTTTCACAGGTTCATGGTACTTTGTATGTTTCTCCTTAGTTTTGCATTTCATTGGTGAAGCAAGCTACTGACTGTGTTGACCTATTTTTCCAGCCATGAAATCTAGATTTTACATTCTGCCCTGTATGTCAGGGACTCTTGCTTATCCTGATAATGCATTGAAGCTACCATGGGAATCCGTATTTTTTTTCTTACTTTGTCCCTGCTGTAATCAGTCATTCACCTCAGACA
The DNA here is from genome assembly GCA_016271365.2 of Neoceratodus forsteri. NCBI lineage: Eukaryota > Metazoa > Chordata > Ceratodontiformes > Ceratodontidae > Neoceratodus > Neoceratodus forsteri. The sequence continues at coordinate 184,086,746 of JADMNL010000028.1, read as the reverse complement.
CCACAAGTTTTACAAAAAATGTGCTGCACCCAAACAGAATGACAAAACTACTTTATGTCATGATAAAAGTCAGCTCTTTCAAACAAATAAAATAGTGACATGTTCCTTTACTTATTTACAACATCCTACATAAACAAAACATTTGCTTTTCCTAATAACCCACCAAGTTCTGACAGTTTCACCACTTGATAGAACTGTCCTGCCTGACCCCACAAGACGTCACTTCTGTTCAATGCTCCTGTGTGCTCGAAACTCTGTAGAAAACGGGTCCTATAAACACAAAGCAATAACTCCAACATAAAACAAAGTGTGTCTGAAATCTTCATTGATTCTCTGCAAAAAGGTAAATCAGTATAAAAATATTTACAGCACTCTGGACATAATTTTGAAAACGCTTCAGCCGCTCCACTAGTTCTTTAACTCCAAAAAGAGAGTGTGTAGTAGCGATGTCTGTGAGAGAGCAGCAAGATAAGCTGCGGTGCTGCTCCACTCCTCGCTCTGTTATGCTTTTTGGGCATTGGGCAAACAATTTTATTTCGCCGGCTTTGATGACTGAAACTTATGCTGTTTTTTCATCTACTCTGAAAGTGTTAAGGATTTTGTTCCTTGGACTGAGTGGGCCGTGTTGTTTTGCCGTCCCTCGACTGGCCCTTGGTGTCTGGCCATAGCATTTACCATCCTGTCGACGAAGGCCAAAGCTGTGTACCTCATGGGTGTTCACTACTTGCTGGTTCTATGAAGGAGTGTGACCCATTTGTGCATCGGAGTGTCGGAGGGTATGAAGGTCTGAAGGTGAGATGTGGCATTTAAAAAAGGGAAATCTAGGAAGGAGGAAGAGATACTTAAGATGGTTGTATCACCTCTGAATTAGTATCGGTGCTGACAGGCTTACTTCCTGCTTGGAAAGATATGCTACCCTGGGTATGCTAGCATTGCCAAGGGGGAGGGTCTGTCCAACAAGGGAATCTACATGGCTACCCCCAAAGTTATTGCACTCAGTGGAACATCTTTTTTCCCCTCTTTCCTTAATATCCAGGTACAAACTATTCCTTGGGTGGGAAGAGATATGTAAAGGGAGATGAGAGATAAAACCCAGGCCAGAGTAATGGCAGAAGTTTGTAAAAATATGCTGTATAGCGCCCGCTGTACTGACATTGGATGGCTCATTTTGGGGTACATTCCCACCGAAGTACTGCTTCAATTCTCCACTTTGGTGATGTATGTGGCGAATGTTTTGTGAGCACTATGACTGGTGAATAACTCAAAGTTACTGTGGGAGGGCCATATTTTACTGTTGGCTGCATTTCTTTATTTTTTAGAGCAGACGCGGTCTCCTCCTCGGATTGGAACTCCAACTCTCTTCCTCAGCAGCAGCTGCCCTCAGATGGCTGGTTCGAGAATCTGAGTCTCTGAATGGGCTGGCATGCGAAAAAGCTCTATGAATGTCTAGGGCAGGTGGCTCCTCACTCAGTCAGAAGGTGGCCTCACCAGACAACCATAACCACGCTCCAGATCCTAGCTTCCCGACTCAGTTTGTTGCTCCTCTTGTACAGTAGTGGCTTCATTCACAGGCAGCTCATCCGCATGGATCTGACCAATCACCAGTCCAGGCAGGCAGGCAGGCATCTACAGTATCTTGCCTGGTCTCAGGGCTGACAAACATACTGCCACAAAAGCCAATTTGCTGCAACAATCAGGGGCTACCACGGCGTCACAGTGTCAGCTTTTCTTGGCAAAATGCATATGCAAACAAAGAGGGAACGAAAAGCTGATGCTGCGATGGTGGGGCGCTCCCTGATTGAAGGAGCAAAATCGTTTCAGGTTGGTGGCAGGCTTGCAAACTAGTGTCACGGCCAGCCTGCCTTTCCATTGGTGACACACAGCTGAGCCCACAGAAGCAGTGGCACTGGCTGCAACAATACCGCACCTCCACAACCCGCTTCTCTCCTAAGCTGCCACAACGTTTCTTGTGCATGTTGGCAAGCAAACATAAAAAAGGTAATAGTAAGCAATTTTGGGGTAACATAGAAACATAGACGTTGACGGCAGATAAGGACCACTTGGCCCACCTAGTCTGCCCATTTCCCTACCTAGAGGAGAAGCTGCAGATCCTAGTTAACCAACAGCCTATTTCCTCCTACCCCCCCCAAAATTGCCTTATGTGTGTCCCATGCAACCCACAATAAACAAGTCCAACTCTGGTTTGACATCCATTATCGAAAATATACAAATTATATTGGAGCCGACAATAATGGGCAATATTTTCAATAAATATTTTTCTTCAATCTATTCTGAACCTAGTGTGAGGAATGTAACTTGCAATAACACCACTAAACTCCCATCCGGTACCAAAGATGAAAAATATGCCAAAATTGGAAGTTCAAAAAAGTATGGTGCCCCAGGCCCAGACAATATAACTCCTCAGATGCTCTTATTGATATAAGATAGCATTTCCTGACCTCTATAAATACTATATAATAAACTCCTGAGTACTGGAGAGGCTCCCACTGATTGGAAATCAATTAAGATTAGCCCTATGCATAAACAAGCATTTGTCAATGCCAAATGTTTGCTTGCTGCTATTAGCATTGGAAATGCAGGAGTTAGACAGATGCAGAGTAGGAATGGCTGTGAAGTAATGAACTTCACACCAACCCCACCTCCACCCTGCAGAGATGGACAGGCATTGGGGTATGCATTTTGGTTGTCGCCCATAACATTCATGCCATTTCACCTCACCCTAATTGTCAGACACAGACAAGTACTGAGGTGTGCCTTGGGGTGTTCAGCTTTACAGTCACCCCACTCCATAAGGACATACGCTGAAATGGGTGCAGTATAGGAGAATGGGGTGAACTCTGGGTCCAAAGAGTCAAAGGCACACCTTGATGCCTATCTCTGGCTGCAGGGTGGGGAGTGAGGTGGAATAGCATGAGCATTACAGTCGGCAATCCAAAGGCACACCCTGATGCCTGTCAGTCTGTATAGGGTGGGATGTTATGGTTAGAAACCCTAATGCCCTGGGCATTTGTTGGTATTTGCATACAAATGTTCAACATGGCCTTTTGTGACCCCCACCTCATGAAAGCATTTGGGACCTCTTCTCATGAACAGTGGCACTGTGATTTTGTCAATGTGTGCCGAACTTTGAGTTCCCACAGTGACCGTGCCATTCTGTGCCAGATGTACGAAAACACAGATCAGGCAGGATGTGAAGAATGACAACTGTACTATTCATAAGGAGGTGTGAAGAGATGGCAATGTTGAAAATCCATAGTGAAAATATTAAAAATGCTCGAACTTCTGAGCGTACATGGGAACTGCGCAACACATGTGCGTAACAGTCATTTATTAGAATTATTTCGCCCAGTTTTCAACATAGACATTTTGTGACTTCTGCTTATGAACACTGTCACCATGATTTTCTTAATCTGTCCCGAACATTAATTTCCCACAGTAATCTTGCTATTCTGGGCCAGATGTTCAAACACATATTTCGGGCAGGATGTGAAAAATGACAGCTGTACTGTTCATAAGGAGGTGTGAAAAAATGCCAATGTTGAAAATCTGGAGTGGAAATACTATAAAAATTGGTAAAGTTATGAGGGTGCATGGAAACTGCACAATGCACGCTTGTAACGCAGTCATTTTATGGACATTTGTCACCAAATTTTCAACAAAGACATTTTAGGGCCTCTGCGCATGAAAAGAGTCACTGTGATTTTACATATGAACATACAAACATACAAATCTGCCAGCAGAACAGACGAATCGGTCTATCTAAGTCTGCACAAGTGAGCAGCTAACACTCTAGATTGCAGCTGCCCCAGCCTCCTCCCCCTCAGTTCCTACCCTGCTTGTTCCAGCCCATGCCCCCCTGACTCTTGCTTTATCCCACTCCTTAAAGCTATTGACTCTTCTACATGTTACCAACCCCTCTGGCAGCGCATTCCAACTAGACACCACCCTCTCAGTGAGTAGTGCTTTTTCATTTCCCTCTTGAAATGTCCCCCTTCCAGCCTCAGTCCACGCCCCCTCATCTCTCTCTCTCCCACTCCTCAGTTTAAACACCCCCTCACTGCTAGGTTTATTTACCCCCTCAGGTATTTAAACTCTTCAATCATATCCCCCATCCCTCCTCTCCTTCACTGTGTACATGCTCAGCTCCTTCACCCCAACTATTCCTTTTCTTCCATCCCCTTTTAACATTTTTGTTGCCCTCCTTTGCATCCCCCTCCAGAAACTTTATATCTCTCCTCAGGTATGGCCTCCAGTATTGCACACAGTACTCCAGGTGCAGTCTAACCAATGATCTGTAGAGAGGTAGGATCACATCCCTGTGTCTGGATGAGAATGCCCTTGCGATGCAGCCCAGCATCCTGTTTGCCTTCGCTGCTGCTCTCCTGCACTGGGCCGAGTTGTTCATGCTCCCAGTTACCAACACTCCTAGGTACTTCTCCTCTTCTGTGATCCCCAATGTCACCCCCCCAACCAATAGTCCCTATTCAGGTTCTTAGCCCTGAAGTGCATCACCTTACACTTGTTTGCTTTGAATCCTAGCTGCCACTCCACCGACCATGTCTCTAGTTTGGTTAGATCCCCCTGCAGTTTTTCCCATCCATCCTCTTTATCCACCATCACCCACAATTTGGTATCATCTAAAACCAGTCTAACCCTGATCTCCAGTCCATGTGGTATATCAGAGATAAACAGCCCAAATAGCACCGGGCCCAGCAGTGACCCCTGCGGCACCCCACATGTCACCGTTCTGGGTGCCAAGAGCTCCCCCACCACCACCCTCTGTACCTTCCCCTGTAACCAGTCCTATTATCTATTTAGTCAACTTTTTTCCCACCCTCACTGCCATCAGCTTCCCCCCCAGTCTCCCATGAGGCACTGTATCGAAGGCCTTACAGAAGTCGAAGTACAGGACATGTACCGCATGGCCCCTGTCCAGCTTCCTTGTCATCCAGTCATAATACTCTATTAGGTTGGTTTGACAAGACCTCCTGAGATGAACCTGTGTTGCCACCCATCTTGGAGGCCATTACTCTCTAGGAATGCCACCAGCCTGTCCTTCAGTATCACCTTCATAAGCTTACCCACTATGGACATGAGACTGACCAGACAATAATTTCCTGGCTCCTCCCTAGGCCCACTCTTGTGTATGGGCACCACATGGGCTACCCTCCAGTCCTGGGTCACACACCCTGTTTCCAGTGTGGTGTTGAACAGATCTGCCAGTGTCTCAGCCAACAGCTCCGCCATCTCCCTCAGCACCCTGGGGTAGATGGCATTGTGATCTTGAGCATTGTCCACCCTTACTTCCCTCAGCCACTCTAGCACCCTACTCCCTATGATCACTTTGTTTGTCACCTCCTCCCTCTCTTCCCCCCCAGCACATGCTGGTAGTGGACCATCCCTCTTCTTAGTGAAAACAGAGCAGAAGTACTCATTTAGACTTTCTGCTTGCTCCTCTGCCTTTTCAACCCAATCCCCTCCCCACTTTATCCTCACAATATGTTCCTTGCACTTTCTGTTTTCCCTGACATACCTAAAAAAGTCCTTTTCCCCTCCCTTTATGCCCTGTGCGGAACTTAATTCCCGGAGGCCTTAGCTTTTTTCACCCTCCTGGTCACCTCCGTTGACCAACTCCCATAAGCCTCCTTATCCTCTCCCTTCCCTGTTCTCCTGTACTTCTGGTATGCAGCCCTCTTTGCGCTCACCCCTTGCAGTTATTCCTTGTTCAGCCAGAATGATTTCTTGGCTCTGCTCTTCTTACTCCTGGCCCTGGTGCAGGCTACTGTAGCCTCTGTTAGCCAGTCTTCTGGAGTCTCCCTTGCAGTATTGCTCACATCCTCCCAAAGTCCAACCTACTAAAGTCTATCACCTTAGTACCCATGCCTCCTATCTCCCTGCCCAGTGCAAGAATGAGTCACACCTTTTGATGGTCGCTACTCGCTAGTGGGTTGTCCACCCTTACCTCCCTCACTGCCTCCCGATTTGCCAGTACTAGGTCCAGAGCCTTGTAGGCCTTGTAGGCCCACTTACCAATTGTGTCAGAAGGCCATCCTGTAATGTATCAAGGATCACCTGCTCCCTGGTACTGCAAGTGGCTGAGGTGCTCCAGTCAACACGTGGTAGGTTAAAATCCCCCACTATCACCACACTACCCCTTCTACACACCCTCCTTATCTGCTCTGCCAACTCCTCATCTAGTTTCCTGGATTGGGCTGGTGGTCTGTACACCACTCCCAGCCTCAACTTTCTGCTCTTGGAGTCCAGAAGCTGCACTCAAAGTGCCTCTGTCCTCTCCTCTCTTCTTCTCCCTTGTCCCTTATGCATTTGATCCCTTCCCTCTCATAGAGTCCACCCCCCCTTCCAACCCCCTGATCCCTCCTGTATATCCTGTATCCTGGGATTGCCAAGTCCTAGTCATGGTACTCTGTGGCCCAAGTCTCTGTCACTGCAGCAGTTTCCACCTTCCCCTCTGAAAGGAGTTCCTGAAGCTCTGCAGTTTGTTTCCCCAGGCTCTTGCATTGAGAGAGACCACCTTCCACCCGTACCCCTCCTTCTCCTCACTCTTCTCCTTGGCCTGTGTCCCTCCTCCTGGTAGTCCGCACCCTTTCTCTTCTTTATTCTTACCAGGTGGTGGTGCCTTCTGTATTATTTATTTTATTTTTATTTATTTGTACTTTGGATGACACCTTTGAGCTGAGGACTCTTTTACAAAGGTTTCATGTCAAGGCAATAAGGTAAAAAACATAACATGATCATTACAATGGAACTTACAAAAAAAAGACAAGTAAGGTTACAAAAATAGCAGCCAAAGGCATAGTCAAGGAATTGTGTTGTGAGTTAATTATACAGTACAAGTCGTAGATGGCTCAGTGAAGCTTTGTTAGGAGTGTGTTAGTGGGAAAAGATAAAGAAGAGTGGTGGTGAGGGGCGGTATGGGAGAGAGAGAGGAAGGAGGGGAGAAATAGAGAGGGCATTGCATTGGGTATGTGGTAGATGGGAAATAGCAAGGGAGGAGTAATGGGGGGGTGAAAATGAAGAGCAATACACTCAGACCACTCTATCTGCCCCTTCCCGGATTTACTACACCTCCCCCTTTACCTATACCTAGGGGGTGAGCTCATTAGGCTCCCCTGTCCGGACCTTTCTACCAACCTCAGTCTTTTGTCACCCCCCCTCAGCTAGTTTAAATCCACCTTACTTTTTAATCATGTCACTATTTCTCCTCTAGCGAAGTGGAGCAGGTTCTAGCGACCTCTGGCCTCTGGCTCCCACACCCCAGGACCAGGTTGTGCGCGCGAGAGAAACTTGCCTTTCACCCAGGGTCGGCCATATCCCTGGGGATGCGTCACTCTCATGCCTGGAGGTGCAGTGCATGGTCATCAGCTGGAGAGATCATCCTGCTATTTTCCCCCCTCCTTTTTCTCCCCAGAAGCCGGATGTCAATGGCATCAAAGGCACGTAGTGCCGACGCCCGCCGCACTCCCCCCTTTCAAGCGCGCAACTGCAGTGCAGCTTGCCTCCGCCAGCCACCACTGCAGCGTGATACCATAAACCCACTCACCCCAGAGGAAGGAGATCAATTGTGGGACACTCAGTCCTGCCTCTCCCCAGCCAGCCCTGGTGGCCCGAGTCCGTTTCCAAACCCGGGTCGCCAGTGTGACACAAAGTGTTGCGTCCAGTGCCTCAATCCTCAGCACCATCGGGCCTAAATCCACCTTAGTAGAGATATAACCCTCTAATCCCAGCTTTAATCCTCCCCTCCCTGCTCAAGTGTATCCTGTCCCCTGCGTACAAGTCACTATTCCCCCAGACCCCACCACAGTTAGTCACTAACCCATAATCTTTGGTGTGGCACTGATCTCTCAGCCACTCGTTGAACTCCTTGATCCTAACCTTTCCTCCCCGTGCTTGCACATGATACTGGGAGTACCTCCAAGCATGCCACCAACTCCCCCACCCCCTCACACTGCCTGCCCAACTCCTTGAACCTCCCCTTCACTACTTCCACATTCACCCCCCTGACAAGTCGTTTGTACGCACGTGCAACACTAAACAAGGTTTCTTCCTCCCCCTCACCGCACACTTACGCAGTGCCTGCCCTGCCCCTCCTGCATTCAACCCAGGGATAGTGTCAACTCAAATACAGCTATACCTTTCACCCCTTCCACCCTATCTCAGTATAGAATCCCCTAGGATGAGTACCCCCATCCCTTGCCCCCTTTCCCTTCTAATGCCCCTTCCACCACCCCAGTATTCATTCTTCCCTGCCCCTTACCCCCGCCAGCTGCACCCTCTGTGACTTCTATATCTGCACCCCCTACTTCCGCCTCTCCCCTCTTCTCTGCCTTATACCTCCCATCCCCAATTGAACCCCTTCTCAGCCTGACTACTTCCTACTGGGCTTCCCATGTTGACCTCCCCTCCTCCCCTGCTGATTTCTAACCCCTCTCCTATCCCCGTTGTTGATTTACAGCTCCCATTCCCTTCGACCCCGATAGTGATGCCTCTCCCATCCTTCCCCCTTTCTGTGGCCTTCTCTCCTCCAGTCACCCCCTCCTTCCTTACTAGCCCCTTGTACTCTTTCAACCTTGTTATCTCTTCCCCTAACTGTTGCTATCCCTGTCATGCCCCACTTGTCCTCCCCCCTTAGTATGTTCTTGCTCCCCCTGTCTCTCTCATAGCAGAGGTTTGAAACTATTCCTAGTCGATACCTCTCCTACATCTCTTCCCCAACCAGTTCCCCCTCACCTATTTGTTCCCCTCTGTTCCCCCTGGTCCCTCCCTATCCACAACCATCTGCTCTCTCCCCTGGTACTCCTCGTGGCCTCTTCCTCCTCCATCAGGAGGCCCCCCTCACCTCGGGCACCCCTTCCCTTCTCCTCTCTTTTCCGCTAGTGCCTCTGATACTGGAGTCAGTTTCAGTCCCTAGTTTTTCTTCCCCCATCCCCCCTTGCCATCCCCTATGCCCCCTTCCCCCAGCCGGGATGCCTGCCATATTCATCTGCCCTACCACTTAGACTCCTCCCTAACCTACACAGTTCCTCTCTCAAACTATCCAGTTGTCTACAGACTATACACCCCCTCATTCTCCAAGCCCAGTCCAGGATCAGGGCAGACCCACACCCTGTACACCCCACCACCCTTCCAAAGATACCTGCCCTATTGACATGCGGCACCTGCCCCATTTTGCCCCATCTTATGTTACGGGCTCTTACTCCTGGTTTCTGTACCCTACTACAGCTGTTAGGCCCCTATTTACTTAAATTCCTGCTCCCCCCACACTAATCCCCCTACTTCCTCCTTGCCAACTGGGTTAATTCAGTCTCAAATCTCATCCATTAGATACTGTATTAGTGTAGCAATCCTAAAGCCTCCTTGTCCGTTTTTCACCCCTCAGCTACCATACTTTTTGTTCTCAGCCCTCATATAGTTTCACTTAGCCCAGTTAGAAATCCTATTGCACTCCAAGTATTACTCAGCTCAAAGAAATAAACAGAACAAATAAAGATGTATTATTACAGCAATCCTAACAGTATAGTTCAATACTTAACTCAGTTAGAAAAATAAACAGAACAACTAAATCTGTATTATTACAGCAATCCTAAAAGTATCCAATCATTGCTTTGTCTCCACCCCAGAGACCCTGCTGTAATATAGGACTACACAGGACACTGGGCGGGGTGGTGGGCAACTCTAAAGTCCAGACAGAGCTCTGTTGAGCTCGCTCACTCCACCTCTCTCACTCGCTCGTTCTTTTTCTCCCGGTGCTGCATCCTGCCCTTTTGTACTGAGCTCCTGCCTGCATTGGAGCCTTTTTCTGCCCACAAAGAAATCTACAGCAGACCTGACAGAGCTCCGTTGAGCTCACTCACTCCCCCTCTCTCACTCACTCACTCACTCATTCTATTTCTCCCAGTGCTGCAGGCTGCCCTTTTGTACTGGGCTCCTGCCTGCATTGGTGCCTTTTTCTGCCCACAAAGAAATTCGCAGCAGTCCCAACAGAGTTCCATTGAACTCGCTCACTCTCCCCTCTCACTCACTCGTTCTGTTTCTCCCGGCGCTGCAGGCTGCCCTTTTGTAGTGGGCTCCTGCCTGCATTGGTACCTTTTTCTGCCCACAAAGAAATCTGCAGCAATCCTGACAGCTCTGTTGAGCTCGCTCACTCCCCCCACTCACTCTCTCATTTTTAATCTGTCCCAATCACTAATTTCCCACAGAGACCACACTATTCTGTGCCGGAAGGGTGAAAACACATTTTGGTCAGAATGTGAAAAATTACAGCTGTACTGTTCATAAGGAGGTGTGAAAAAATGCCAGTGTTGAACATCTGGCATGAAAATATTAAACATTTGTGAAGTTACAAGGGTGCATGGAAGCTGCACAATGCAAGCTTATAACACAGTCATTTTATGGACTTTCATCACCAAATTTTCAACATAGGCATTTTAGGACCTCTGCTCATGAACAGTGTCACTGTCATTTTCTTAATCTGTCCCAAAAACTGATTTCCCACGGTGACCGCGCTATTCTGTGCTGGAAGTGCGAAAACAAATTTCGGCCAGGATGTGTAAAATGACAGTTGTACTGTTCATAAGGAGGTGTGGAAAAATGCTAATGTTGAAAATCTGGAGTGAAAATATTTTTAGATTCATGAAGTTACAAGCGTGCATGGAAACTGCACAACGCACGCTCGTAAAACAGTAATTTTTTGGATTTTTTTAAACAAATTTGCAACATAGGCTTTTTGAGATCCCATCTCATGAACAGTGGCACTGTTATTTTGTTAAACAGTCCGAAAAGGTGATTCCATGCGGTGACCACAAAATCACCTTTCGGACCCGAATAATGCCATGAGAGTGACTGAATTCATGAGGAGGGGTCCCAATGTTGAAAGTTTGGTGCAAAAATTTCCAAAAATGGCCAGAGATATGCACCAAAGTTGCAAAAACCCTATTTATGCCATTGTACAACTTACTGGCATTTCTTTAGTTTGTGGTCGGCTTTGAAGAGTGCAGACGTGCTCCCGGTCTGCCGAAGATCGTCGTGCTGGGCTTCGGAGGTAAGCATGGGGTGAGAGGGATGTGTGGGGAGGCAGGGTGTGCAAAGGGTTGCTGCAGATTGGGGAGGGGGCATGAGACACTGTGAGGGGCCATTTTCTGGTTTCAGAGAGGGAAAAAAAAGATGTCGCGGGAATGTTTTTGTTTTTTAGGTGTTTTTTGCACAGCTGCTGGGCTCCCAGTGTGCCACCTGTGTTTTGAGGGGGGGGGGACTGCAGTTAATGGGGATTGAGCACCGATCAGCAAAGAAAGTCTGTTTGGGGGGGCATTATGCTGATGGGGATTGGGCCCCCCCTCGACACACAACAAATGGGCATTATGCAGACGGGGAGTGGGCTCCCCCATCAGCAAATGAACTGGGTTGGGAGCATGCTGACAGGGGGATTGGGCACCCCCATCAGCTTTCATGGGGCTCTGAGGTGGCATAGCCACTGTCTCATCAATGAAATGTTACACCAGGCAAGGTAGGTACCCCCTGCAATGATGGGTCACTCCCTCATTGCAGCGGAATGGCTGACGCTGCAGTGACGAGGTGGTCCCTGATGGCAGCAGTGAAATCATTACAAGTTGGTGGCACTCTGCAGAACCAGAGTCATCAAGACATTGGGCCTGCATTGGTTGAACAGTGCCAAGCCCAAAAATGCAGTGCTAGCATTGGCCACCACAGTGCCGAACCTCCACAACCAGCTTCTCCCTTAAGCTACCACATAATGTTTCTTGTGCATGCTCACAAGCAAACATAAAAAGGACCAAAGAGTAATATTCAGAACTATAGACCAATTAGCTTAACCTCCATTCCAGGAAAAATATTTGAATCAATTATTAAAGACAAAATATATGTGCATATAGAGGAAACAAACAGTACAGATATAGTGCAACATGGGTTTATGGCAGGGCGTTCATCCCTTACTAACCTTGTGTGTTTTTATGACACATTCAGTAGGTTTTTGGACAAGGTCATTCCAGCGGATACGATTTTGTTGGATTTCTCCAGAGCCTTTGACTCTGTGTCGCATTGGGCAATTATTCAAAAAATCTGTCAGCTTAAAATAAAAGTACATTTTGTGCAATGGATAAGTAACTGGCTGTCTAATCCAACACAGAGAGTCAGTGTTAATGTTTTTTGTCTGAAGAGGGGCATGTCACTAGTGGTGTCCTGCACAGCTCTGTATTGGGCCCTGTGCTTTTTCAGTTATTTATCTCTGATATGGAGAAAAACAGAACTAGTAAACTAATAAAATATGCCAATGACACGAAACTTGGTGGCCTCTGTGAGTCTAATGAACATGTAGAAATATTACAAAACGATCTTGACCAAATATCTGATTGGGCATGCAAGTGGGGTATGACTTTTAATACCAGAAAATGTTGTGTGTTGCACTTGGGGAAAAATAACAAACAAAACACATATATTCTCAGTACTACTATTATAAAACAGGTAAGTATGGACTGGGACCTAGGAGTACTTGTGGACAGAGAATTGAATTTTAGACAACAATGCACTAATGTCATTTCTAAAGCTAATAGGGTTGCAGGTACAATATATAGAAATATCAAGAGCAGGCGTGCCAAGGTGATGCTGCCCTAGTATAGGTCCTATGTGAGGCCTCAACTGGACTAGTGCAGTCAGTTGTGGAATCCTCACAAAAAATCTGATTTTATAAAGTTGGAAAGAACACAAAGTGAACACAAAGAAGAATAACTAAACATATTGCTGAGATAAAACACCATACAATGATTAAATCAAAAAACTGGGATTATTCTCTATGGAGGAGAGGAGATGCGGTGACCTACCACTGTATTATGATTTCATGAAAAATTAAAACCTGAGTAGGGAACTAGATATTACATTTAAACATTTTAATTATGCCACAAGGGGGCACTCACTGCAGGTCCAGGGTGGGCACTTCAAACTAACACATGTAAATATTTTTTTTACTGAGAGAGTGGTCAACTCATGGAATAACTTGCCAGAGGATTTAGTAACATGTGAAAATAAACAGGATTTTAAGAAAAATTTTGATACTAATGCTTGAGGGAGGGGGCTCAGAGTATTACACATCCACAAAGGAGCACATATGTGCCTATGCCTTTTCAAGCTCCTGCTACATTAGTGACATTAGTGACAAGACTTGGAACTGAAAATGCTCCCCCTGGAGATGGATCCTGAAATACTGCTGGTGGGAGGCATGCACCTTAACAGCAGGTAAGCATCCTGCATGGCAAGAGAATGTATCCAGGCTCCCTAGTGCTGACGTGGCAGCAGACCATGTAGTATCGCCATTCTGGACCTCTTGCACTGGATGTAGAAATTCAGGTCTCTTGGATCTCGGATGAGTCATAAATACCTTGTGTATTTGGGGACAGAAGAGGAGTGGTAACATAACCCCTTGCTCCTCTGATCCTCAGAGACAGGTACTGTGGCTCTTTTCTGCAGTAACAATGTGGAATTCCCCCAGCAGCTCTGGAAAGAGGTCTGGAGAGCACACTGGAGGCAGCTCTGGAGGCCACTCCTGAACTTCCAAAGGGTGCCCTTGTACAAAGAGCTTCAGAACCTAAGCATCTATTGCTATGTGGGCCAAGCAGTTGGGGCAGAGTAAACCCATCGTGCCAGCAACTGAGTTAACAGATATCTCCAAGTGGCTAGTGGCAAAAAAGCTGACCTGGAGAAAGGTCAACTTGCCCTCCTTGCCGCGTAAGACAAGGAGCGAGTGGAGTCCACTATGGAGCCAGGTGGCCATCTCTATGACAAGGGGTAGGGAAGGGGAGAGGGGGAGTACAAGAGGGGAATATGGTGCTCCAGAATCCTCCAAGAGACCTCAAGGATTCCCCTGGATATCTTACACTCCCCCCCCTGCATCAGAGAAAAAGACTGCAGCATAGGGAAGATAAATGGGGGGGGGGACAGGAGAGAGCCTGCAAACATGGTAGAGACCATACTCCATCAAAAAGAGGGCATGGAACCAAACCGGCAGATAGGCTACCCCATTATAAGAGGGTGTGGAACCAAACCCAGCAGATAGGCTGCCCCCTTATCCACGGCTACCTGGAAAAGGAGGGCAGGGTGGTATCTCTGAGTCCCACCTATGGGCCATGAAGGCTGTAAAGAAAGAAGTAGCACATCAATGCCCTGGAATGCTTCAGGCATGATGGTACAGTGGGTAGTGATGCAGGGCTGGGCAGATAGGCCCTAGTGTCGTAGTGCCCAATATAGGTGACATGAGCCTTGCAAATGGGAGAGGCCAGTGGGACAGCAATGGTGGGTAACATTAGAGGATGTCTGGGGAAACATTGTCAGCTGACCACGAGAGTACAACTGCTGGAGCGGGAGGAGAAGCAACAACAATGGGGGTATGCCCTGCAACATCGACGGGCCTATGCCAACAGTAGAGAGAGACCTGGTGGAGCACACTACTGTATCCAACCCAAAGGTAGCCAAAGGCAAAGCTGCAGGAGGCATAACTGCCTGGGAGGTTGACAGTGCAACAGATGCGCTTAGAGACATTGACAGGAAGTGAAAGTAGCTCCAACAGCAACAGCCTGCACCATCCCCAGGAGGGGTGGCAGAAGGCACTGCTTGCTGACTGTCAGAATATAGAGGATGCATCAGCAGGATTCACAGTGGTGATGGGGGAGGGCATTCCACACCACCCCTAGGAGGGATAGCAGAAATCACTGCCAGATGCCAGTCAAGAGCAGAGGGCTAGGTGACAGGTGTTGCAGCAGCAATGGGGAGGACAGCAGTCCCAGCATCTGCTAGCCTGCTCTGTCATTTAGAAGGATGGAGGGACTGGCTGTCTGAGGTCTAGGCAACAAGAGTCGTAGCATTGATGATGAAACAGCAACCTGGATATCGACAGGCCGGCACCCTCCCTAGGAGGGACAACAGGACTGACTGCCAGCTGACCTTGACAATACTGCAGCTGGGTAGCAGGAGTCACAGCATTGATGGGGGAACCACAGCCCCTGATGTCAGTATGCCATGAGGGACAGAGGGACCTGCTGCCAGCCAACTGTAGAATACAGGTGTCTGGGAAGCAGGTTCCAAAATGTTGGCAGGGGAAGATAATAGCCACACAGTTGATGGGCCATAGCTGACCAAAAAAGAAGGCTGACAGAACCCACTGTCAGTCACAGAGAGGCAGTGAAGGGCAAACACCAGCTGTTGAACACCAGTGAGAAGCACTTCTAGGCAAGAAGTGCCAATGGGGGTGTCTGCAACCCCAGCATCAATGGACCTTGCTGGCCACGCTGGTGGAGAACACTGCAGGAGCCTTACCTTGTGGGAAGTAAAGTTTTGGATGGCAGGAGGCATCGCTGCTGAAGCGGACGAAAATGCAGCCTAGGTCAGTGCTGGGAACAGTGGTGACTGCCCACGCTGGCCATATAAGGCTGGTGAGGAACTCTGCTAGAGCATATCTTGTGGGGAAGAAAGTGTTGGATGGTAGAAGGCATCACCACTGAAGAAGACAATGCCACCTCCATGGTCAGCACAAGGAGGACCATCGACCGGGGAGAAGTCCAAGTAGATGATGTCCCCTACCTGAAGAGAAACAGCCTAAAGCCATTTGTCAGGCCCTGAAGGTCCTTGGGGGAGCCCAAGGACAGGATTGTTGGAGTTCTTCCCATGTCTGGCTCAGTGGTCAGATGATCTGCAGAGAATGTAAAGGCAGGGTGGGCTGTAGAAGATGCTGGGAGGTTTGATTGAAGATCAAGGCCAAAAACAGTGGGCCTAATGGTCATGGGCCTGGAGGGATCCACTGCTCCCAAAAGAAGCAGAAGAGATGGCAGACTGTGGTGGATGAACAAAACTACCAAAGAAGGAATGAAAATCACTAGGAACAAAAAAGTGTTTTTTGAAGAAGAAAATGAAAATAAGAAAGGTAAACAAAAATCTTTGGGTGGTCAACTGAAGCAGCGATGTCTCTGTGGAGTCCGATATGTGATGGTTGATGGCAGGAAAAGAACTGAGGAGGTAGCAGTAGCAATTTATTGTTCTTCCAATACGTTAGTAATGGACATTACAAATTTTAAATAGAGTAAAAAGGTAAATCATACAGAAAACATCACAGTTTAAATACATATACAATAAATTATTATACAATGATGTTCCATCCTACCAATATTCAAACATTTATCAGATTTATCAGATTGATAAGTGCACAACCAACAGGTCCCAGTATTTAATATTAAGAAGTTAGACAATGCTTTCTTTTGAACTTCATCACATTGGCATAGAATTTTGTAGCTGTTTCTGCATCACCTCTTGTCATGGGGTGAAGAAGAGTAAATAGAGGATCGTAATCCAATTCTGCGTACTTCACCAGGAAATCTTTTAAAATTTGATCATGTGAGGTCTTAAATAAAAGACATTGAACAGTAATATGATATAAAGTTTTGAGAAAACCTCTATTACATCGACAGTAGTCTTGTTGCACAGTTTTGGGATTTGACTTGTTAAAATAAATATATTTCAAACATATAATACCAAATCTAGCTCATATAATAGTTTTTCTAGCATTGGGGGTTAGTGGGAAGGTTAAATAATCCTTGAGAACAGAATCAATCTTATTAGTGCTAAGTCAGATGGCTTGCTTCTGGGTCTTAACCTGATCCATTTGGTTTGATTGGGCAGCTGCAAAAAGTTTATTTTTTATATTATCTTTGAAGATTGGCGAGACCAAAATCCTCTTCTGAGAATCTAACCATAAACGACTTAAAGAAGCATTAGAAATTATAAATCTGAGAGCTTTTAGCCAGGGAGATGAGAAGTCTGAAGCCGACCAGCTAATTTTCTCCTGCAAACAAGCTATAGGCAGTAAGTTATCCTGGTTATTTAGAATTTTAAGCCAATAACATGCCAGACATAATTCAACTATCACAGTTAGTGGTAAACTGGCCAGTTCAGCTCTAACAACTGGGTTAGAAGTAGAAAGAGGAAGAGGAACTTGTAAAAAAGCTTTGTGGTAAAAAGATAAGGGAGATTCTAAACAAGGAGCTTTTGAAGATCCCCAGACTTCTGCACCATACAGTAAAATGGGGTTACTCTTAGCTTCTCCAGCTGTAAGGGCAGGTGCAACTGTATGCCCACCATGTTTATAATTGAAACAATAATGATTTAGCTGCTAATTTGTCTTTTGAGACCTGATCTTTTCAATAGGCTGTCCATTGACCATTTGAAGTAAATTTTACACCTAAGTAAATGTAAGAGGAAACATCTAGCAAACCGCACACAACAGGTGAGAATAGGGTCTGCCCTTTCTGCTAAACTGCCTGTCTGCTTTGTGGTTCCTCAAGGATCAATACTGGGACCCCTTCTATTTAGTACCTTCCTCAATAATCTTCCAGCATCCTGTTCCGAACCAGTACTCCTCTATGCGGATGATGCGGTAATTTTCTCAAAGACTGCTGACCCTACCCTCCTTCAGGCCCAACTTCAGAAACGTTCTACTGAAGCTGATTCCTGGTTCATCTCTCATAAGTTGGTGCTAAATGGCAAAAAACAAAGGTCATCCTCTTCCATGGTACCCACAGCAAGCACAAAGCCAAACAATTGGTGATTAAAAACAGTGTGGGTGTTGTCCTTGATCAGACTCAATCTTTTAAATACCTAGGAGTTACTTTGGATAGTATGCTCTCCTACTCCAACCATGTTGAGAATGTTGCCAAGGCAGTTAACATTCGCCCAGGCCTTCTACACAGGCATAAACACTGCCTTACTACCAAAGCCCTCAGATTGGCTAGCCAAAGTTCAGTTGTGTATTATTGACTATGGTTTGGTCATTTATGGTTCCACCACAGACACAACCCTACATCAGCTCACCACAGCTCTGAATTAGACATGCTGTCTACTAACTGGTACAGCGTATCGTACTCACACTTGTGACCTTTACGAACAAGCAAACTGTCTTCAACTCCAGGCTCACACTGAATATCAAGCCTGCCTTCTGGCTAAGAAGGCAGATCTTGGTCTCCTACCACCAGGTTCCCTTCAGCTTTTCAGTCCCTGCTGGGGCACTCAGAGCACATGAAATTCTGTGAGCCAAACTTTTACTGTCCCTCACTGTCGAACCTCGCTCTGACAATGATCCATTGCCGTTAAAGCTGCTAATTTATTTAATTCCCTTCTTCCTGAGATTGTGATGACTGCAACCTTGGCACCATTTAAGCAGAAGCTGCATCAATTTCTAGTTTCCAAAGCATCTTGTGACTGCTATACCCAATCTCTGCTGACAGCTAAATGCACTGGGACCTCCCTCTTTTACCATTTGCCCCAGTATAGCCCTATCCTGTTGCTGCGCTATTCCACTCACAGCACTTCCTCTCTTATCCCTTACCTATTCCTGCCCTCTTTTCATCCTACCTCATCCCTCCTTCCTTTACCCCTCCACTCCCACTTCCCCCCCTCCTCTGTTTCCTCATCTTGTTCTCTCCCTCTACCCCCCACCCCCGTGGGTCTTTCCTGCTTAAGCTTCATTGTGAATCTCCGTCCTTGCTCTTATTTTGCTCATTCCACCCCCAATTCACCCCCTGTACTTCTCTCCTTGTAATCCTTTTCACCGCTCTTCAGACAAGGCCACTGGCTGCACTTGACACAATATTTATCTTGCCATATCATTCTTTTGTTTATGTAATTACTTTTCTCATGTTGTGCTACTTACTGAAACCATTGTAATTTGCTATTTTTGTGACTTGACATGGAACCTCTGTAAAAGAGCCCTTGGCTCAATGGTCTTTCCAATTTGTTACATAAATAAATATATATAAAAAACAACCTCAATTAAATATCTATCTAAATAGAGTTTAAGTAGTACAGTATTGAGATTATTTGACCCAAAACCCATAATCTTAGTTCTTTTAGATTGATTTTCAACTCTAAATGGTGACATTTAGTTTTTAGTTGGTTTATCTTATTTTGTAATCGCACTACAGAAAGTAAAAGAAGAATCAAATTGTTGGCATATGCCAGTATGTGTATGTCATGTGACCTAATCTTTGGAGAATCCATGTTTATAAAAGTATCAAAGTGTAAGATTGAATCTATGTAAATGCTAAACAACAAAGGAGCTAGTAAACATCCCAGTTTTACTCCCATGGGTATTCTGAAGTACTCTGAGATATTACCCATATTGTCATATCTTACATCTGTCATTGTGTTTGAATAGAGAAGATAGATTGGGATAAGTACGTTTAAAGGTATTCCTCTACCGATTAGAATAGAACATAACTTTGCTCTGACCACCGAATTGAAACCTGCAGCAAAGTCAACAAATAAGGCATATATTTTCATTTTTCTGTACGATCTATATTTTTCTAACAAGTGCACCAATATGAAAATATTATCAGTTGTTGAGTAACCATGATGAAAACCTGCCTGAACATTTGATAAGGGCAATTCTGATTCTATCCAGTTCTGTAGTTTATTCAATAGAAACCTTGAAAATATTTTGCCACTAATATCAACCAGACTAATAGGTGTGTAATTCATAGGGAGTTGATATGGGCCCTTTTTATGGATTGGTGCTGTTATGTTTTTGGTCCAAGAGGGAGATATAAATCTTTCTTTTAAACATATATGAAAAATGTTTGTGAAAAAAATGACCCAGTAGTTTAAACAGGTCTTATATACTTCATCAGGGATGATGTCTGGTCCAGGAGCTTTATTATTAGTAAGCTGAATAAGGGCTTGCTCAACATCAGATAATGTCATTTCCAGAGGGCAGAGCTCTTCTGTTAATAACCAAGAGGAAGCAATATGGTTTTGGAGAGCTAATAGCTCTCTATTAAAAAGAGTTTTATAATGTGAGACCCAGGTTTCTTTAGGGATATATGTAGGAAGAGATGGAGGGTAAACCATTCTCCTCTTAGCTACCAGGGTCCAGAAAGGTTTTTCGTCCCTGGACTTTATAACCATAAACATGTTGTCCCACTGTTTAAAATTAAAGTCTGATTTTTTATTTGCCAAGAATTTTTTATATGATTTTCATGTTTTGTTTAGATGAACAAAGGCAGCTTTGGAGGGATTTTTCTTAACTTTTCTAATCAGTTTCCCTAATTTCTGTTTTTCTTTTTTACATTGAACATCGAACCACCCATTAATCTTTATCTTGTTACCCCGTTAAACAATATATTTTTTGACTTATCTGTTGGTAACACATGTCCAATTGTTTACTTATATATTCTGCGTTATAATGTCCCTCAGTTAACAAGAAAAAAGTTGAGAAAGAAGGGGAATACATTAGAAGAGTGACCATATCCATTTGTTGTGAGTTGAAAACCAATTTTGTTTTGCCACCTAGTGCAAGTGAAGCTAAGGTTTTAGGAGTGTTATCCTCATTTGCTGAGGAATCAAAAGGATCAAAAGACAGTAATATTGCAGCATGGTCACTTTCTGGTCTCATACAAATCTTCAATTTTTTAAAGCGATCATAACTATGTGGTGAGCAAAGGACAAAGTCAATAACACTTTGCCCTTGTGAAGAAAAAAAAGTACATGCTCCCAGTTGGCCTCTATCCATCCTACCATTCAATATCAAGAAATTATTATTTCTGATGATGTTCTGAAAACACTTTCCTGCTTTGTTCTGAACTTTATGCAACGAGTGTCTGGGGATCATGTCCCCTAGATAAAATTGCTCCTGTACGTTGGCAAAATTATGATACTGGGAAATTCTAGTATTAAAATATCTTGCTAAGATAATAGTGTCTACTTGAAATAGTAGAGATATAGCCTCAATTTCCCTAGTTAGTCTTGACCAGATTTCATATGTTGGATAATTAAGTCAGTGTCAGTGGCTCAGTAGGTAGCACACTCGCCTCTGAGGCCGGGAGATCAGAGGGCTGTGGGTTCAGTTCCCACATCTGGCACTTGGGTTAATATCCCAGTACTGACACTGTAGTGCAGCATGAGAGGGGTGCTGCACTTCTGAGGTGCCGTCTTTCGGATGAGACGTTAAACCGAGGTCCCATCTGCCTGGATTGGTGGTAGTTCAGGTGGATGTTAAAGATCCCATGGCACTTATCGAAAGAGTAGGGAATTTCTCCGGTGTCCTGGCCAAATTTCCCTCATTCACTAAAAATACCACCAACAGCTTAATCTGGCTCAAGGTCAGTTGGCATTCATCTGTATCCCCTTCCCCCGGGTCATGCCTGAAAATAGGCAGGATTTGTCTAGTGCACTTACCCGGTCAACAAAAACTAAATAAATAAATAAATAAATAATAGAGAAAATGGGGTGGGATATAAACATTTGCAATCAGTACTATATTGGAATTCCAACCTATTACTGTTAGGAGGAATTCCTGGGTGGATGCCAGGTTCATAAGAACATGTCTACCATCCCTGATTTTTACTAATGTGGCAAGACCTCCTATACATCTACCATAGGATTTTGCCTTAATGGCAGGTATAAAATAAGATTAAAATTCATTAATATATGGCTGGGCTGTAGCCCAGGTCTTCTGAATGGCCAAAATCTCAAAACCAGAAACACAACCCAGCCATTAAGGGTCTTTCAATTTATTCCCCAATCCTGCAACATTCCAAATTAAAACATTGAAATCTTCTATCTGGTTAGATAGTAGACTAACATCCAAGACTGTACTATCTGCTTGTTTTGATACTACTGATAGTCACTGGGAATTTGCAGCTTCTCTGGAAGAATTACTCAGATTTTCCCAGTCTATAAAGGAACCCAGATGTATATTGACTGAATCAAGAGTGTCACTTTTACTTAATAGAAGGGAGTACACATCTGCTGACTGAATATGACAGACTATTTGTGATCCCTCAGTCCCTGAGCACAGCCTCTCTGCTAAAATCCAAGTCATATGAGGAAATATTTGTTTTGATGATAGAGGCTAAAATTACCCTTACATATGAGACTAAATTTTCTGATGTTTCTCCCTCATAGGGATCACTCCAAAAAATGGACAGTATATTTGTTTGACATGACCCATCAAAATTCCAATTTAATAGTGCTAAAGTAGAAGAGAAAGTGTCATAAGAGAGTATTTTGTTGTGTCTGACATCACCAGACGTGTGTTTCCAGACAGTGGGCAAAGTCACTGGAGAAGATATATTAAGACCCTGAGATTTTAAAGTTTGTTGATTTGCCCATATTAGTTTGGCAATTTCCATGCTAGAAATTAACACATACACAGGATGGTGCGGGTTAGATCTATTTCTGTAGACAAAAATTAGCAAATTTGCAGCCCTGGGAAGTTCCAGTTCAGCATTAAACAAGCGAGTTATTAAACCAGTTAAAGACTCTTTGGTCTCATAGGATTTAGTATAAAGATTTTCAATTTTAAAAACTACGTCTTTACCAGTAGTAACAAGTTGTGAGAAAAGTAGGGTGCCCAACATTATTCTGTACCTCGTCCCCCATCAATATGTTTGGAGAATCAGGTACAGTAGGCAAAGCAGACTGTTTAGAAACAGGAATATTTGAATTTATGTTTCCTTTATTGTGATTTGGCTCTGCTGAGGTACTGACTGATCCTGTGTCACCCTCTCAGTAGTGTGTTGAGATTACCTACTTTTCCATTAAGATTACCTCAACATCAGTACTCAAAGGGAATAGAACCTCTGGGGCTAGATTTGATTTTGCTTTTTGTAAGGGGGGGCCCTTTATCTGAGTCCTTACATTTCTTATTTCTTTTGCTCTTTGCCCTTGTCTTTACTTTGCTCTTGGGTATTTGTAGGTCTAATTTATTCTTTTTTTTTTTGTTTGATTTTCTTTGGGGTTGGAGAGTCAGGGATTATAATAGCAGAGAAAGAAAGATTCTGTTTTTTTTTCCTTTTCATACTTATTTTTTTCCAAATCATATAACCTTTGTTCCAATGCTGAAAATGTCTTCATACACAGTAGGGAAAGGTTTTTCAGGCAATGTTTAATTCCATTATAAGCCTCCAGAAGCACTATATTTAACATTATAGGATGGGCTAAAGCTTTGATGGTGTACTTCGATATAATATCTGGACACTGTGTCCAAATTTTCTGATTAAGTTGAATTTTTTCCACTTCTCTGTCCAGTTTTTCAAATGCAGCTTTAGGGGACCCTATCAAAATATCTTCTTCCTCAGATAAAGATGTCATGGTAGTCATATCTTTAGTTAAGTCCATGGGGCTGAACAAGTCCATTTTTGATGGATAGAATGAGGTGTCAGCCTCACTGGAGGGATTTACCCTATCGTTTCTGCTGTTAAGACTTGGGGAATGGGGAACATCAGATTTCCTTTCTTCTCCTATACTGAGGGAGATGGGATCTAATATGCTGTTTCCTGATTTGTTATGTAAGTATAGGAAATAATCAGTAAATTTTGCCTGATTAGCAACTTCAGGCTTCCCAAACCTCTCTGTGTTCATTAAAGAGCAACTGACAGGTCTCGGTAGAGATGTGCCAGTAGTGCCCTATCCTGCCTACAGTACCTCCCAGTACAGAGAGTACCGCAAATGGAGGTAGTGTAAGGTAATATTTTACTGTACAGATGTGGCGGACCACAGTGCATGCCCCTGCCACAGCCTCAGGTCCCCTTTCTGATTCAATCCTGAGGATGACGTCAGGTTGGGATGGGGACCTGGTGTAAATCCATTTTGCCAGCAACAGTGCTGTGGAATTGGCATTTTTCTGGCAAAAGTGGCATTTCACTGGCAAAATTGCTGCAAAATGCCAATTCCATGGCATTGTTGCTGGCAAAATGGAATTATGCCAGGTCCCCATCCCAACCTGATGTCATCCTCAGAATTGGATCGATAAGGGGTCCTGAGGCTGTGGTGGTGGCATGCATTGCACTCCGCTGCATCTGTACAGTAAAATACTTCCTTACAGTACCTCCGTTTGTGGTACTTTCTGTACTGGGAGGTACTATAGGCAGGGTAGGGTACTACTGGCACATCTTTTTTGATGTGTCAGTTGCTCTTCAAAGTTATTTTGTTTGGTTGTGAGGAATCAGGTAACATCTGAGTTATTTTTAGTTGTCCCTGAGAAACCAAATCTTTGGGGAGTTCTTCCAGATTCAGAGCACTATTTTGCCTATTGCATTCAAGATATCTCCCTCTAACTGTGTGTGTGTGTGTCTCCTATGATCTGGAGTGAGTTCAGACCAATCGGCTGATTGGTTATCATCTGAACTCCTTCCCTTTTATCAATAGAGACTTCCTCTTGAATATACTGTATTAATTTGGTTGTTTTATCCAAGATATTTAGTGTAGAAGAAGTAATCAGAAGTTCTTGAGAAAATACACATCCATTCTTATGCCTTTTGACTTTCCTAGTGGTTTTTGGTATTTTATCAAAACTTAATATTGGTCTGAGCATTTATACTTTTCTCCTTACTAATCTCTCTACCATTTCTAGTACACATTGAGAGTGGGAGATTTAATTAAATTGAATTATATCTTTAAGAATATCTGATCAACAAATACCAATAGTATCAATTAAATACTAAATGCAGGATAAAACCAAATATTAAAGGATCAGTCTCCTGGCAGTTTTACAACAATTCATTAAGTCTCAATCTGATACCTTACGAGAAAAAAATAAAGGAACTGTCATTGGCTATACATACCATGCTATGAACTATTTTCTGTCTTAAATACACCAGGAAATTTTACTGCAGTGTTCAGTTATTAGAACCTTCGTGAATCCAAGTATTATTGAGTTCACTAAGTAATCCAAAACTAGTGAGATAAGATAGATGTTAGTTTAGGTCTGTTAATGAACTAAATCAGATCTGGCTGTAATAACTATTGCTTTAAACACATATATCTTGTTTCTAAAACAAATTCAATCTGTAAGGCTGTCTGAAATAACACTCTGAAATGGAAACATTATTAAAAAGTTATATTTACTGTATCAAGGCTATCTATTTAAGCAAAGGGGAAAAACAAATTGCAGTCACTGTTCATCCCACTATCACATCACGTTCCGACTGTGGGATGTATTTTCTAAAATTTCCAGTAGTTCCACACAATGTTAGATGGTAGATCGGAATGTTCTAAGCAAACAGAAGGTGCCCTCTATCAATTAATTGCCAAGTATGTAAGGAATAAAATTCAGGTTGAAGGTTCTCACCTCAGTTAGTGTTAGCTGAGTCCCAAGTGAAATATCTACCTCCTAAGTATTGCTAAGCAAATATCGCTGAGCAAGTATGCACATGGAATCTTGTATGGAGTCCTACATTCAGATCTCATCTTGTCAGTGTTTTGGCCAATTCTCCAGCAGTTCTCCACACCATTTGGAATTTTGGCCTGAGATTTTCAGGATAAAAAGAGGTTGCCCCAAAGAACAAGCCAGTGTTGGTTTGGTGACAAAAATATTAATCTGTTCCAAAGTTATTCAATTTAGCAAATTCTGGTTCTGAGCATGCTCAGTTCAGTCTTTTGGATAGCTGCATGATATGGAAAGGGATTTAAGGCTCATGAAAAGGGATTTTGACAGCTCACAAAGAGGGATTTATAAAATCTCTCTTCATGAGGAAAAAATTCCTTTTTCGTGAGCTGCCATTATGTTTTCAGTTTTTGTGCCCAAACAAAACATTATAACTTGCCCCAGGGATGTCTTCTGTAGATATTCAAGTATGGGTGTTGTTCATGGGGACATCCTGCACACTTCTGTGCCTTTGGTTTAATTTAGTTTAGTCAAAAAAAGCTAGTTTTTAAGTTTAAAAATCCCTTTATATGACTCGCTTCTGATCTCTTTCCACGAGCTGTCAAAATCCCTTTTCATGAGACAATCAGATGGCCCTACCTTGCAAAAAGGGATTCACTTGTGAAAAGGGATTTTGACAACTTGCAGAAGAAGGGATTACTTTTTATAATCTCTTTTCATGAGCTGTCAAAATCCCTTTCCGTGAGCTGTCAAATTCCCTTTTTGTGAGAAATCCCTTTCCACGAGGTGTCAAAACCCTTTTTGTAAGGGTACGACCAGATACCCTACCTTGCGAAAAGAGATTTCTCATGAAATGGGATTTTGACAGCTCACGAAAAGGGATTCAGCTCGTGAAAAGGGATTTTGACAGCTAACAAAAAGGGATTACTGGCAGGGCTACCTGGTTGGCCCTATTAAATCCCTTTTCATGTGATGTCAAAATCCCTTTTTGTGAGCTGTCAGAATCCCTTTTACAAGAAGTCCTTTCACGAGCTGTCAAAATTCCTTTTCTTGAGGGACGATCAGATGGTCCTACCTTGCAAGAGGTATACACTCACAAAAGGGATTTGGCTCACGATAAAAGGAATTCTGACAGCTCACAAAAAGGGATTTTTAAGGTTACTATTTTGCCCGCCACTGCAAAGAAACGGTTAGGACTTTGGCTTGTAATTTGAAGGATACAAAGGGGTTGCCCAACAGACTTGAGTTCTGTTGGTTTGGTAAAAAATAATTACATCAGTTCCATATTTATAACATTCTAAAGTTTAGAAACTTCCAATAGGATAACATTGTGACATATGTGGTACCTGTCGGTGGCTATATCTCAAAAATGGTTTGAGATATGAATTTTTCACTAAACGCAGCTTAGGTGTACTAATCATGCATGCAGGTTGCCAGGCCATGAATACAACTGCTGTGGAATTTTTCCAATGGTACTACAGTTACTGAGAAATTGCTACATTTTCAGTACAATGGTTACTTGAAATGTGTGTAGTGCTGTACTGTGTCAGTAGAGTTAAAGATAGATGGGAGCATATGGCCCCAGGGGGCCCTGTGGTGCCACATATACATGCCACTATGCAGTAATAACACCACAGGGTACTCCATTTTGCAGTACTGGGTACGTAGAGCCCAGAGATGAGGGTTACTTGCAATGTCTGTAGTCTTATTCGTCAATGGTGGTGCAGGACCCTCACTCATATGGATACCATTATGTACTGATGGAAGTGCAAGGCCCAGATGGCCCTGCCTTCCACAGGAGGTGAGGGTTACATAGAAGGTTCTCCTGCACTCCCACAGGAGGTGAGGGTTACCTAGAAGGTCTGTACAGTTATGGTTATATAGGAGCACAGGGCCCTTTGAGCCCTGCACTCCCACATAAAAATTAGTTTCACTGTCTCAAAAAGTAAGAATTCATTGCAAAAACTTCATTAATGCAACAGTTAGGGTTGAAGCAATAAATGTGAGAAATGAGGCATTAGGGTTTCCAACCCTAACATCTCCCCAACACCAACCCTACCACCCCACCCCACCCTCCACAGACCAACAGGTGTTCAGGGTTTGCTTTAGGGTCATCAGGCCCAACTCTCACCCCATTCTCCTATACTGTACCATCTCAGCTTCCTTACAATTGAAATAGGATGAGAGTTAGGCCTGATGACCCTAAGGTGCACCCCAACACCTGTTGATCTGTGGAGGGTGGAGCTGAATGGGTGGTTGGGTTGGTGTTGTGTGGAGTTGTTAGAGTTGGAACCCAAATGTCTCATTTCTTACTTTTGTTGCTTAAACCCTAACTGTTGCATTAATGAAGTTTTTTTGCAATAAATATTTAAGATATGTGCTTTTTGTTGTTGGGGGAATGGTAAATAAATGTGTTGGGATGTTTTTCCTGTGGCCAACATAACCAGTCACTCTAAGTGATAAAAAATAGCAGCAGTTTCAAATTGTGTACCCAGTGCTTCAGCCAATGATGAAGCAGGCTGGGCACTAGGATACTTGCCTGGCCATGAGGCAGGTTTGGTCTGGGACTTTTATTTGTGGGCATCTATTAAAAGTTAATATACTCCTGTGGAATGGGTACCAGCCAATCATATGCCTTGCAAAATAGCCCATTTTCGAGAAATAAAATAAATAATAACTGTATTTTAGTGGATAGAAGCAAGCTACATGTGTGGTGCAATAAACATTACTATGCAGTGTTCGCCATGGGGTGTAAGATAGATCAAAACTAAAGGTGCCACTTCTTGTATATGGTTTTTTGTTTCGAAAGTAAGGAAATAAATAGCAAAACACCAAGTCAATGCATATGTTAGGGTTGAAGAACAAAGTATACAAAGTAAGGAAATTCCAAATTAGGGTTCAAGGTCCCTGAGAACCTTGACAAATCTGAGGTGTGGTGGTCCTTATGTTTGAATAATCATGTAACACAGTGTTGACATTACTCTAATATCAAGGTAGACAAAGTAAAAAAGTGACACAGCAATGGTTTATAGAGGGTGCCGATATTGATAATGTCAACATGCCCCATGATCATGTATACCACATGGAACACTACAGTACAGATTTTCCAAGATTCCAAGGACTTTGTACCGTAATGTTTAATTTCCTTACTTTGTACACTTTGTACTTCAACACTAATAGATGCATTAACATAGGTTTTTGCAATGTATATATATTTATTAGCTTTTATTGACCAGGTGAGTACACTAGATACAGTTGTGCCTATTTTTGGTACGCACCCAGGAGGTTACAAGATAGTCAATACAATAGGGACAAACAAGAACACAGTACAATATTTACAGTACAATAAGGACCAATGCAGCAAATTAACAAATACAATAAAGCATGTTGATTAGCTAAAAAATAAAACAAATATAAAATACAAAACATTTGTGAAAAATGTATGAGCTGGCCAGAAAAGCTAGTTAGCTACAGGCCGACTCCAATGTATAGACAACAAGAACTGAGAAAGCAAACAAAATACACAGTCTTCTACCACATTTTTCCTAGTGACAGGAAAATCATATAGATTGGTTTAGTTTTGTGCTGGCTGATGGCAAGGTTAAAAAGCCTGAGGGTGGATAGTACCCTGGAAGATCACGTACAGGTACAACTCTAGTTGGCCTGTAGGTGAGCCTACAGAGACTTTTTAAATTGAGAGTGGGAGGAGCTACAGGCTGCAAGCAGCAGCGAGTTCCAGAGTTTGGAGAAGTAGCACTAAAGGCCTGGTCCACCATGTGGGTGGATGTTTTGAGGACACTAAGAAGGGGTTTGTTGTTGTGTCTGAGGGGGTAGGACAAGTGGGAGGACGTGAGCAAGCCCACAATAGAAGTGGGGTGCTTGTTTTAATTGTTTTGTCTGTAAAACAGCCTGGAACAAATTGATGACTATTTACAGGGGATAGCCAGCCTAGTCAGCTGTAGAGGTCTCAGTGCTGGGTTGCTCAGTTTAGCAAGAAGGCAAATTTGCAAGTGTTATTATAGGTGGTATCCCACTTAGCAAGCAGTGATTTGGAGGGTATCAGTGAAGGATAGAGATATAAGCCTATAATTGAGGGAGGTGAGTAGGACACCCCTGGCAAGATCTAAGCAGACATTGGATGTAAGACAGTTCTTAAGGCATTATGGCAGACCAAGCTTGGCATTTATAGTCCTACAAACATTGTGTATGTGCAGGGAGAAATCAAGAAGTGCTTGGAGTGTATATCCAAGGCATTTAAAGATGGTGCAACCTTCGGGGAGGCCCATCAGTGCACTTGATCAACGGGGGGGGTGCAGTTTCTATGTTTGGCAGGGGACCCAAGAAGCACGGTTGAATTATTTTAGCATTTAGACAATGATGACAGAAAAAGAGTATCAGTCCATCCAGTCTGCCTTGTACCAAGCCTGTGGAGGTCATTTAGAAAAAATAGAGAATAGTATAGGTGCCAAGATGAACTAAGTACTCATCACAGATAAGCAAATGATGTAGCCAGTTAAACAACCATTCCATCCAGAGTTTCATCAGTGGTGGAGCCTACCTCTGATGGAATGTTGGGTCATTGGGTATGATACAGAATGTCAGGTGGTGCTTGTGGGTTTACACTGAAATGCTAGAGGTGCTCAGTACAGCAGCCAGTGTCTCTGATGGAGTGGCTAACTCTGAAACCTACGTGAACAACAAAAGGGAGAAGCACTCCCATGATACCAAGAGATTGCCTAAAAGATATACTTTTTAATTAGTGCCCCCTTAGGAAGGTACGATGCACACAAGGGCTGCTAGTTACTTTCCAGTGTCTATGAGAATACTGCTTGCTTTTTGCATTTTGCACAGTCGAGCACTTTTAATATTTTGCATGAATTAAAAAGTATATCTTTGTGGCAAGCTCATGGTGTCACGTGAGTACTTCTCCCTTTTATTGTTGGGGTTTGTGGGTTTCATTGTTCCATGACTGTATGTTTTTTTAGTATTAAAAGGAGTACAGTATTACACTCTCATGTCTTGTAAATCATATTTGTTTCTTGTCAGTAGTCAACTCTTTTCTGTAGCTGTTGAGGATATATATGTCTGTTTTAGTTTTTTCACTGTTCATACTAGTCCCCTTTAACTATGTTGTGACTTCATTTCCTGGGTGTTAAAACTCATCGTCCCTGAGATGTGCATTAACACATACAGTACCTCTCAACTGTACCTGATTATGAGGGACATCTCTCATTCTACCCTCAGAAGTACTTTGTCCCATATCTGTCCCACATTTGAAAGGTGCTGCCCACACAGAGGAAACTGTAAACTCAAACTGTTAAGCAGAATTGCATAATGTTATGTGATACTAAAGACAATTAAACTATGAGTAAATAAAAGCATGGGTTTCCACCATATTTGATTATGTGTCCCTCATTTGGTGGTCCAGTGTCCCACACTATCTATCTCTCATGGTGAATGTATGCATACCTCATTACGGTGACAAAAGGTTGAGTGGTATGCATTAGCATATGAGAACACGTTGTGTCAGCACCCTTCGGACTCTGCAATGTTTGTTTACAGCACAATAAAACAAGTTGTAACAATGTCTGAAAACCACGTTTACCTATAATTAGCTTTAAAAACTACTTAGAAGTTCTAGTCCAGGGTTTTTTCTTTTAAACAGCATTCAATTTGTGTGTTTCCAGAGAGTTTCCTCAGTTTATTTGTACTTGCAGCATAGAGATACATGGTGAAAATGTGTGCTGTAACATCATGTCTCACTGATGATGGAGATCTTATTCATTTATTTATTTATTGAAATGTTTCACAAGGAAAGCACTGAACAACACGTTGCTCATCTCACGTGTGTCCTGGGGAAAGGGTAGTGGAAATACATACATGCATACAACAGCAAACATTATTACAACAATATTGGCAACGTGAATAGCAAATAACAGAAAGAACATGTTAAGTGGCATATGAGTACATTTGTTTACGGAGGTCACAATGGACAGGGCAAGTGCATTACATTAGGATAACACCTTAAATTCATGATGATGGTACCATTTAGCCTGAAAGGAAGGTGGATAGGGAGTAACAGCAGAGGTGGAAAGGTAGCGGGGCTGGGAGGAAATGAATAGGAATCAATGTTATAGATATATTGATAGTTGTAGATTGATAGGAATCTAAAGTCAAAGTTATATTGGTAGTTATAGATAACCTGAAGGAATGGCCAGGTAGGGATCTCTGCAGGGAAAGGAAGTAGGGCTGAAGGAACTGTAGTTCAGAATAGTTACCAATATATTGATAGAGGTTGGGGAGCAGGTCAGGAATACCAGGTAGGTAATCAATCAATCAATCAATCAAAATCTTTATTTATTCAGGCGAACATCATTGAGCATAGCTCATTTACAAGATGGACCTGAGTGGTCATAACAAAAAGGTTACAAGTTGTATACAAAAACATGATACTGAATAAGCACAAATACAATCATTTATGAGTGAGATAGATGTACAATAGTTACATATATACAAGGCAAAGGACAGTAAACCTAAAACCTAATAAAGGAGAGAAACAAACAGTTTAGTAGGGATAAGGCTTGGATAATGGTACATGGGTGGGCATATATGTACGAGGTTTGATGGGGAAAGGGCTAGAGGAATGATAGAAGAATATGGAGGAGCTTTAAAAAGAGGGGTGGAGGGGAGAGAGGGTGTGGGAGGAGTGGGGGTGGGGGACTAGGCCTTGTGGAAGCAGTTGCATGAATCTGGGAATAGGCTGGTGTACAGCTTTTGAAGGATGTCAGAGGAATCAGTGTATCCAGTTTCAATGATTTTTGAATAGAATTCCAGATAAGTGCCAGGAATAGCTGATTGCAGCTCTTCCATACGGTGCAGGTGATAGGAATCTTCAGCAGGATCAGTTTGTTGATCCTCAAGGTGTAAGGCCTGGATGTGATCCGTTGAAGCAGTCTGAGATGTAGGAAGGGAGTTTGTTTGTCAGAGCTTTGTAGATCCAGATAGCAGCATTTTTTTTTTCTTCTATGTTGCAGGGATGTCCAACTGACTGCATTGTAGAGAGAACAATGATGGGTGCTAGAGGGAAGGTCAGTAATGAATCTAATAGCTCTATGATACAGGGTGTCTAATTTGTTTAGATGGGAGAGGGAGCAATGACCATAGAGGAAGTCAGCATAATCAATGAGGGACAGGAATGATGCTAGGATTAATCTTTGTTTGGAATCTTGGTCAGGTAGTGTTTGATCCTATAGAATAGACCAAGTCTTTGTCTTAGCTTTTTCAGGAGCTCTTCAACGTGGGTAGTATAGTCTAGTTTATTGTCTATCCATACTCCTAGATATTTGAATTTGTCTACATATTCCAGATTTTCACCAAGGATGGTAGAGAGTTGTGGAGGGTGAATGATGGATAGTGGAAGAACAGTTCTTGGTGGCAAAGAACATAGCTTTGGTTTTCTTGGCATTAGTAGTAATTTCTTTTCTAATAGGTTGTGCTGAAGGAGGGAGAATTCAGACTGTAGGAGCTCACAGGCTTTTGATGGTGAGGGATTGCTCACATATAGTACAGTGTCATCTGCAAAAAGGTGGATATTAGATTGTGAGAGATTGGAATCAATATTGTTGATGTAAATGGCAAAAAGGATGGGACCCAGGATGGAGCCTTGCGGTACACCTCTTAGGAGTGGTTTAGAGGTAGATAGATCACCTTCATTTTTTACCAGTTGTAATCTTCCGGAGAGATAGCATCTGAACCATTTAAGAGAGAGTGAGTCAAGGCCTATGGAGTTCAGAGAGGAGATTAGAAGTTCATGATCCACAGTGTCAAGGCTTTGCTTAGATCCAGAAACACAGCACAGGTATTATTCTTTTGTCTAAGGCAGTCTGCCAGTCATTTGTGACTTTTGCTAGTGCAGAGATGGTGCTATGCATAGATCTAAACCCAGATTGAGCTGGATTAAGGAGATTGTTGGTATCAAGGTAGGCAGTTAACTGAAGTTTACCAGCTTCTCAAGCATCTTGGATAGTACTGGTAAGATGGAGATGGGCCTATAATTGTTGAGGTCCATGGGATCACCTGCCTTATAATGGAAACACTTGAGCTGTTTTCCATGTTGAGGGATAGAACCAGTGGCAAGTGATAGATTGAAGAGGTGGTGAGGGCGGTTAATGGCATGCAGTGCTACTTTTAGAAAGTAGGGATCCAGGAGTCTGCACCTGCACTTTGGTGGTATCTAGCATTGAGTAGAAGGTCTTCTACTTTTGAAGAATATTGATTTGAATGAGAATGTGGAAGCAACCTTTGTCCTCAGTAGATTGTAGGTTTAGTGATGATCTTAATAGGTTTGCAGGAGAGGAGTCTAACGCCAGGCAAGCTGTAGGAAATGATCGTAAAGGCATTCAAGATATTTTGCTTGTCGGTGATTTCAATACTATTTAGTTGAATTTTGGGTGGTAAGACAGGGTAGAAGTTTGACCTAGGATGCCCTTTATGGTACCCCAGAACCTGGAAGGGCTGTGATAGGAGGCATCTAGTTCAGCTGTGTAGAAGGCTGCCTTGGCATTTCTTACTTGTTTTGTGCAGGAGTTTCTGGCTTTTCTGAATTGAAGCCAGTCATTTGGGTCCTTTGTCTTTCTTGCCCTTTTCAGAGTTTTCTCTGGCAAGCAGTGCGGATTAAGGTCGGCAGAGAACCAGCTACAGGATTTGAGTTTGGTTCTGACACTGGTGAGGGGCATGTGAATTGAGGGCACTTATGATTATATCATTTAAGATTTGAAGAGCTGTCTCTATTGAGGCTGTGAGATAGAATTCTTGCCAACGTGTGGTGTGGCACAGATCATGGAGATATCCTGAAATATTAAAGTTCTTTTGACCTTCTGTGGGAGGAATTTTGCAGGATTTGGTGGCTTGATTGTTGATCTAATGGCATCTATGGGACAGTGGTCACTTATGTCACTGAATAGTACTCCTGCATAGGGATAATGATGAGGCTTATTTACCAACATAATATCCAGGAGTGTGCTGTTGAGAATATTCTTTGGGTTGATCCTTGTTGGTTCTTTTGATTAATTGAGAGAATCCATAGGTGTCACAGAAGGTTACCAGGGGTGCAGATGTATTTGTCAGCCAATTCAAGTTCATGTCTCCTAAGATGATGGTGTCTTCAGGGCCCAGATTAAGTATAGATCCTAGGTGGGATAGGAGTTTGAGGCCTGCAGAGGGGGCCTATAGCAACCAATCAGTTGAAAGGATGATGTGTTGGGAAGGGTTATTTTAATTGACAAGCATTAATTCCTTTGGTTGTGATGTAGAATTGAGGCAGGATGCAGAGATGTTTGCTTTGACATAGATGGCTACCCACCGCCCTGGATAGACGGTCAGATCTGAGGAGCTGGTAGTTGGGAAGGTTTATTTCACTGTCTTTTTGTTGCAGATTTGAGCCATGTTTCAGATATAACCAGAAAGTCAGGTAGGGTGTTGCAACCCAGGCCTGTATTGATGAGAACTTTTAGGAGGCTGCAGGCATTGATGTGAAGAAAACTCAATCCATTTATGGTGGTTAGGTCAGTTGGAGAGCGAGCTTTCAGTGGGGCCAGGATTGATTTTCACAGTGTCAACACAGATCAGCAGAAAGAAGATTAGCTTGATGAGGCACCAAGCTATAGGAGTAGTGAGCAGTCAGGCAGTTTTTTCTTGCTTGGGATCCATTGTATAGTGGTGATGATCCTGCTGCATGGTTATCGATTTTATCATAGAGTACCAGCTTAATGGACAGGCGAAGGGAGTAATTGTAGTGCCAGTATGGTAGCAGGGGGATAGAGGAGTTCCGAACTGGTTGTGAGCCTTTTTTTGGGATTCCCCAAGGATTATTATGCAGAAGCGGTAATATATGTATGTAGAGTTTAGGGGCATCCACTGGGGACAGTAGAGGGGGACAGTGTTGAGTGGTCGCCCTAAGCACCTTGGCATGGGTTCCAACAGTTATCTCTTCTGGATCCAAGGAAGGTGAGAGGCAAAGCAGCAGTAGTAGGCGCAGTAGCATGGTGGAGGTAGGAAAGGGTTAAAGAAACTAAGATGATGTGAAGAAATGAGCTCGGAATTGGCTAGGAGAATAGCTATGGGCGGGGATAAGAGATTCGGTGGAAGGTGTGTAAAAAGAACACCCTGAAGGGGGTGGGGGGGAAAAATTTTATGGCTTTCCTTGCACTTTCTGGCTTTCTCCCCGCCTCCTGGTTCTTTCTCTCGGCTGTGCGGTAATTGCAGGTACAGTTTACAGAGAAGAAAGTATGTAGGGCTGAAGTTAAAGAGGTGGGGGAGGAGGAATGGCAAATCTGGTGAGGATGTGAATTCCACAGTTTTGGGAAGCAATACAAGAAAGCAACCTGGCCTACAGTGGTAGACCAGTGAGGGACAACCAAGGAATGGGAGTTGTAAGATCTAAATGAGTGGGCAGAGGGAGGGAGGACTGATAGAGAGGAAGTGGGAGTTATCCAAATCAAAATTTAGAGACAAATTTAGCACAATGATGAAGGTGTCTATTTTCTAGTGAGAAAAATGCTAGGGAGTGGTAGAGTTGACAGTGGTGGGTGAGAGGAGGAGAGTCCAGAGTAAAGTGACAGAAGGAGTTGAAAAGGGTATCCAGTCTGGCTAAGGCAGTCTTGAGAGTGGCACTGTAGACTACATTACAGTAGTTGAAAAGGAAGGCTCATCTTCTGGACAAGTTCCCGTCTAGCTGGGAGAGGGAGGCAGTTCCAGTTCCTGTATAGAGCACTGAGCCTGGGGCGCAGCATTTTCAGCATGGCATCCACATGACCAGAGAAGATGAGATGTTAGTCAAGCCAAACACCCAGATATCTGAATGAGGAGGTGTCCTCAAGGACTGTCCCATCAAGGGTATGGAAGGAGGGCAGGGAGGGGAGCCTAGAGAGTCTCTGCTTAGTGCTGAATGTCATGGAGACTGTCTTCGTGGCATTTAGAAAAAGATGATGAGAGCAAAACTAGTGCTGAACATTATTGAAATCCTGCTGAAGTCTGTTTGCAACATCAGTGGAGGACTGTCTGGAGGTGTAGAGGACCGTGACATCTACATAATTATGTATGGAGGTTTATGTACAGACAGATGGTAGGTCATTAAGAAATATGGAGAAACGTATGGGGCCCAACATGGACCCGTGAGGGACACCAGTGTTGATGGGGGGCGAGATGTGGAGTCAGTGATTTTAATTGACTGGGTCTGTCCTACGAGGTAGGCTCTGGACCAGTTAGTGGCTGAGTCAGTCAGACCTGTTTGGGAAAGGAGTTTGAAGTAGGATGTGGAAACCTGTAGAAAGCCTTGACTAGGTCAACAAACATGGCAGATGTGATTTGACCTCTGTCCATCCCTGAAAGGATGCAGCTGTAAGTCTAATCGGGAGGTGGTGGTGGAGTGTTTTTTTCAAAACCAGATTGGAAGGGAGTGAAAACTTGGAGTTAGAGAGATAAGAAGAGAGTTGGACAAGAATCAGGTGTTCTTGCAGTTTGGCAAGGGTGGGAAGCTGGGATATGGGACGGTAGTTCCCAGGTTAGAAAGGATCACCACTCTTAGCTAGGGGAAGAATAATGGCATGCTTCCAAACAGGTGAGATGGCTGTCATTTGAATGAGAGTTTGAAGAGGTCAGAGAGTGGGGCAAAGATAGCCATAGCTGAGAGATTTAGCAGCTTGGGTCCAAGTCATCAGGCAAACTGCCCTTGGATGGGATTAAGGCATGTAAAGCTTCCAAGATGTCAGAAGGGGCAATTTTGGTGAATGAGAAACGAGTAGACTGGGGCAGTGTGCATGATGGGGGGGGGCACCTGGCCTAGTAAATGGTAAAGAAGGTAGGAGAGCAGAGGCACAAGAGGTGAAGTATGAATTAAATTCAATGGCAACACTGGAGTGATCAGTGATAAGGGTGCTGTTTATATTGAGGAGGGGCAGGAAGGAGCAGATGGGGAGAAGAGTGAGTAGATAACTTCCAGAATTTAAAGGATTGTGTATGTTGGATTGAAAGGTTGAGCTAAAAGTAGTCTGCCTTAGCCAAATGAGTGGTTGTTGTGCACTTGTTGCTGAAGAGAACGATATCGTCATAGTCTTCGGGAGCTTTGAGGCTTTATGTAGCTTCAAGCTTGGTCCCAGCTTCTTTCACAAACTATGAGTTCAGGTGAGATCCATGGAAGGTGGCTGTCATGGACTCTGATGCATCACAGTGGGGCATGCTGATTCCAGATGTCGAGAAATTTACCTTTAAAATATTCTGCAGCTTCGTCTATCAAGTTTGCTGAGGCTATAGGAGCCCAGTGTGTATGAGCTAGGTCATGGAGGAGGAGAGTGAGGTTTAGAGATTTATATGAGCAAGTCATTAAGGTTTTAGGAGGGGCCTTGATTCTGTGAATTTTATGTACCGGAAAGGTCATGAGCTGGACACTTAGGGCATCTGATAATATACCAGATTTAATGACCCTATGTGGGTGAGAGGTGAGGGCCCAGTCGATTAAGGAGTGGTTTCTCATTTTATGGTTCATCTGAGTTGGATCAAGGAAGAGCTGGGATAAGTTATGGAATCAATTTCATTTAATAATTTGCTCATGATGGGGAATAACCAGTTTAAGCTGAAGTCACCCATAATATAAACTTCACCCGAGGAGGTGTGGGATACTATGGAACTGGTGAGGTCTGTAACAACAGAGGAGTGGAGACCTGGGTGACAGTAGGCATCTGCCACAAATATAGGGCTAGAGAAAGGGAGGGATAGCTGTAAGATAAACACCTCATATGCTTTCGGTACAGAGGCGGAAAGAATGGTGGTGAATTGGATAGATGAGGAGACGTAGATAGCCACTCCTCTACCCTTCCCTGACTGGTCTTGTCAAGATATAGTATAGTCCGGGATGGAGAGAAGGTCAATTATTTTAATGTTAAGCCAGGTTTCAGATAGGATGATTATAGGAGGCACGCTAAGCCAGCCAGGGCCAGCAGTAGATCAACTTTAGGAGTAGCGCTGCCTATATTTAGGTGTGGATAATTTTTAGTCCATGGCTTGATGGGGAAATACCTGGAGCAGTGGATGGGGATCTTGAAACAAATGAGATTTTGGAACAATCTGAAAATGGAGTCACTTGGGATAGTTACAGGGGACAACTGTACACACACACACACACACACACACACACACACACAAAACAGCAGAAGGAACTGGAAGGGACAGGATCAGTTGTGTTCCAGGACAGTAGCTGCTTCTTGTTTTTACAGGGTTCTTGTGGATTTTACTTGAGTGAAGGTTATTTCTTTTCTCTTACTTCTAAGGGGCTAGCAGGGTATTGTTTTGGGGGCTGTTGAAAGTTTGAAAACTGATTTGGTGGCTGTAAGTGGGCTCATTTGTTGGATGTTTCACTGTGTAACAGGCCGCACTGGTGGAGGCCTATTTTTCTGATTTAAACCTATTTGTGGGATTTGCTTGGGCCTGGTTCTTTGACTGCTGGGCTTAGAGGCGAGACACAGGGCTGATACACCTCTCTCCATTCGGTGTCTCCAAGACCCACCCTCCCACCTCCTCCCAGACTTCTGCTAATTTCGGGGAACACCTGCCCTGCAATTGGAGAAAGGCTGCAGGTGCAGCCTCATGTAGTTCTAGCCGCTGGGGTTGGATTTAAAGGCTGGAGAGAGGAGCTTAGGGAGTTGTTCATTTCCTTATAAGTTTACTGTGTTGTACTGGACCTAGTAACAGGGTTACGGTGTACTATGGGACTGTATCTCATGATTGGTGGGTGACCTGATTAGGGCAGTAGGGGTGTATCTTGGACTGGGGGAACCTTGTGGCTCTACCCAAGGAAACCTACTTGGATGGGGATGGAACCACACGCGGTATTAGGGCGGCATCTTGGGAGGGTGGTGGGGTGCAGGGGGTGTGGAGCAGCCATGATACTGGACTGGGCTTGAAGTTTGGTGGTTGCCCAGTGTGCTACCAGCTGGCACAGCTTAGGAGGAGGTTGCAGGGATTGGGAGACAGCTGGAAGGGGAGGTATGGTTGGGGAAAGGGCAGGGGATCTCCCACAGGGGTTGCACCAAGCACTGGGAGTAGTGGCATAGGGAAAGGAGTGCAGGAGAATACTCAGGGGTCACATAGGTCCCTGGCAGAGGGGTTCCAAAAGGACACTACCAAGGAAGCAGGCAGGTAACTGGGGACCCTAACAAAGGAGGGACAGAGGGACAACATTCTCAGGGAAGTAGGCAGATGGCCAGGGCTGGACAGAAGGAAGCAAGGTGGGGAGGTGGATCAGACCTTACACTCAGTAACCACTTCAATTCTCTTCTTCTGCTCGAGGATGAGGGGGGTGATGTAGCCACGACAGGGGTGGTTAGAGGTGGAAAGGAAGTGGGGGAGCAGGAGGCAGGAGCCAGATAGCAGGAAGAACAGGGGGGAACCTGGAATGCAGTAAATTGGGGGGAGCAGTGAATCAGAACAGGAGGGCAGGGGAAGAGGAGGAAGCAAGGGAGAAGGACCAGTTGGGAGGAAAGGTAAGGAGAAGGACCAGAGGTACAAGGAGGATTCAGTAAAGGGAGCTGAGGGTTTAGGCCAGAGGAGCGACAAGCAAGGAGGGACTAAATGGAGATAGCAAGGAAGGAGGATGAGCCAGGCTAGTTTAGTAGATGGGAAGAAGGACCAGTTGCAGCAGTGTGGGGAGTTAGCAAGGTACAGAAGGATACTCAGGAGGAGAAGAGGCATAGGATTGAGGGTGGCCAGGAGGTAAATAAGGAAGGGTGGCATGTGGCACCCAGATAGGGGGCGGAACAAGGAGCCGGCTGGGTGGAAGAGCCGATAGAAAGGATGAGGTACATGGAAGGAGAGGAAATGGAGGAAAAGGAGCGGACAGAGTGCTCCTGTTGGGGGATTCTATGATCAGGGGTATCAAATGGGATAGGGAGGGAGAAGCCTGGCCAGTTAGAACAAAATGCTTCCCTGGACTAATGGTGCACAGGGCTAAGCACGAGGTATATCAGCTGGCAAAGGATTGTGGGGGTTCTTTGGACATACTGGTCCACCTGGGTACAAATGACATTGAAGGAAATAGCGAGCTAGAGATACAGGCAAGATTCAGGGAGCTTGCCAGGGTCTGTCATGACATAGGATGCACAATTTCCTTCTCAGAAATCCTGCTGGTGCCAAGGGCTAGTGGGGAGCACAAAAGGAAGATTAGGGAGATAAACCAGTGGCTCAGGGAGTGGTGTGAGGCCAGAGGGTATGGGTTGATGGGGGATTGGGGAGACCTGGGAGGATAAGGAGCTGTATGCTAGAGATAGACTCCATTTCAATTTGAGGAGGAATCATCAAGTTGAAAATAGAGGGTTCATTGGTGAAAAGTGGGGTTTAAACTTGTGAAGGGGGGGGATGGGAGAAAGAGCTGTCAAGGGGTGCGATAAAAGGGGACTCTGTCTCCACCTCTGGGAGCTGGAGGATTGCGGAAAATGCCGACTGGTAAAAGTGCAGACCAAGGAAAACAGAATCCCAGGGGAACACGAGCAGGGAAATGGAAGTATAGGGAAAGGTGAAGGTAGTCCTGGCAAATGCCAGGAGCTTAGAAATAATGCTGAGCTCAGGCAATGACTAACTGAGGAGGGCAGTGAATGTGGCAGCAGTCACTGAGACCTGGGCCACTACAGGACACAGTTGGGACCTGAACCTGGATGGTTACACTATGTTCAGGAAGGACAGGGAGGAGGAAGGGAAGGAGGAGGTAGCAATGATAGTCAAAAACTGTCATTGGCATAGGGGAGTAGAGGAGGCGGAGGAACTGTGGAAGAATTTGGGTCACCTGATAACAAGGGGCAAAAGAGTAAAAATAGGAGTGGTGTAGACCCCCTGCACTGAGAGCTGGAGAGTCTGGTGACAGATGTTGGAGACCTGCAGACTGGGCAGAGAGCGGTGGTGGTGTTGGGGGACTTAAACATACCAGGAACAGACTGGGAGACTATGACATCCTCTGTGACCAGGGAACAGAGGTTGTTGTATGTCTTTCAAGCCGCATTCTAACTCAGCAGGTGGGGAGCCGACCAGGGAGGCATGGGTACTGGATGTGATCCTGGCAGACGGTGACCAGATTGAAGGCCTGAGGTAAGGGGACCCATTGGGGGAGTGATCATGCCATGGTCTGGTTCTGCCTGGACCTAGGGAGGCTAGAAGGCTGCCAAAGACGGAGGTAACTGACTTCAGGGGAGCGGATTTAAGGAAATGGGAGGGATCCCAAGGGTATTTGGATATGATTGGGTCCCCTACCTGCATAAAAAGAGATTTCTCATGAAATGGGATTTTGACAGCTCACTAAAAGGGATTCAGTTTGAGAGGATTTTGACAGCTAACAAAAGGGATTACTAGCAGGGCTACCTGGTTGGCCCTATTAAATCCCTTTCATGTGCTGTCAAAATCCCTTTTGTGAGCTGTCAGAATCCCTTTTGCAAGAAGTCCCTTCACGACTGTCAAAATTCTTTTCTTGAGGGGACGATCAGATGGCCCTACCTTGAGAAGAGGTATACACTCACAAAAAGGGATTTGGCTCACAATAAAAGGAATTCTGACAGCTCACAAAAGGGATTTTTAAGGTTACTATTTCTTTGCCACGTCACTGCAAAAGAAACGGTTAGGACTTTGGCTTGTAATTTGAAGGATACAAGGGTTGCCCAACAGACTTGAGTTCTGTTGGTTTGGTAAAAAATTTACATCAGTTCCATATTTATAACATTCTAAAGTTTAGAAACTTCCAATAGGATAACATTGTGACATATGTGGTACCTGTCGGTGGCTATATCTCAAAATGGTTTGAGATATGAATTTTCACTAAACGAGCTTAGGTGTACTAATCATGCATGCAGGTTGCCAGGCCATGAATACAACTGCTGTGGAATTTTCCAATGGTACTACAGTTACTGAGAAATTGCTACATTTTCAGTACAATGGTTACTTGAAATGTGTGTAGTGCTGTACTGTGTCAGTAGAGTTAAAGATAGATGGGAGCATATGGCCCCAGGGGGCCCTGTGGTGCCACATATACATGCCACTATGCAGTAATAACACCGCAGGGTACTCCATTTTGCAGTACTGGGTATGTAGAGCCTGGAGATGAGGGTTACTTGCAATGTTGTAGTCTTATTGGTCAATGGTGGTGCAGGACCCTCACTCATATGGATACCATTATGTACTGATGGAAGTGCAAGGCCCAGATGGCCCTGCACTTCCACAGGAGGTGAGGGTACATAGAAGGTCTCTCCTGCACTCCCACAGGAGGTGAGGGTTACCTAGAAGGTCTGTACAGTTATGGTTATATAGGAGCACAGGGCCCTTTGAGCCCTGCACTCCCACATAAAAATTAGGTTTCACTGTCTCAAAAAGTAAGAAATTCATTGCAAAAACTTCATTAATGCAACAGTTAGGGTTGAAGCAATAAATGTAGGAAATGAGGCATTAGGGTTCCAACCCTAACATCTCCCCAACACCCAACCCTACCACCCCACCCCACCCTCCACAGACCAACAGGTGTCAGGGTTTGCTGGGTCATCAGGCAACTCTCACCCCATTCTCCTATACTGTACCATCTCAGCTTCCTTACAATTGAAATAGGATGAGAGTTAGGCCTGATGACCCCAAGGTGCACCCCAACACCTGTTGATCTGTGGAGGGTGGGCTGAGTGGGTGGTTAGGTTGGTGTTGTGGGAGGTGTTAGGGTTGGAAACCCAAATGTCTCATTTCCTTACTTTTTTGTTGCTTAAACCCTAACTGTTGCATTAATGAAGTTTTTTGCAATAAATATTTAAGATATGTGCTTTTGTTGTTGGGGAATGGTAAATAAATGTGTTGGGATGTTTTTCCTGTGGCCAACATAACCAGTCACTCTAAGTGATAAAAATAGCAGCAGTTTCAATTGTGTACCCAGTGCTTCAGCCAATGATGAAGCAGGCTGGGCACTAGGATACTTGCCTGGGCATGAGGCAGGTTTGGTCTGGGACTTTTATTTGGTGGGCATCTATTAAAAGTTAATGTACCCTGTGGAATGGGTACCAGCCAATCATATGCCTTGCAATAAATAGCCCATTTTCGAGAAATAAAAATAAAATAATAACTACTGTATTTTAGTGGATAGAAGCAAGCTACATGTGTGGTGCAATAAACATTACTATGCAGTGTTTGCCATGGGTGTAAGATAGATCAAAACTAAAGGTGCCACTTCTTGTATATGGTTTTGTTTCGAAAGTAAGGAAATAAATAGCAAAACACAAGTCAATGCATATGTTAGGGTTGAAGAACAAAGTATACAAAGTAAGGAAATTCCAAATTAGGGTTCAAGGTCCCTGAGAACCTTGACAAATCTGAGGTGTGTGGTCCTTATGTTTGAATAATCATGTAACACAGTGTTGACATTACTCTAATATCAAGGTAGACAAAGTAAAAAGTGACACAGCAATGGTTTATAGAGGGTGTCATATTGATAATGTCAACATGCCCCATGATCATGTACACCATATGGAACACCACAGTACAGATTTTCCAAGATTCCAAGGACTTTGTACCATAATGTTTAATTTCCTTACTTTGTACACTTTGTACTTCAACACTAATAGATGCATTAACATAGGTTTTGCAATGTATATATATTTATTAGCTTTTATTGACCAGGTGAGTACACTAGATACAGTTGTGCCTATTTTTGGTACGACCCAGGAGGTTACAAGATAGTCAATACAATAGGGACAAACAAGAACACAGTACAATATTTACAGTACAATAAGGACCAATGCAGCAAATTAACAAATACAATAAAGCATGTTGATTAGCTAAAAATAAAACACAAATATAAAATACAAAACATTTGTGAAAAATGTATGAGCTGGCCAGAAAAGCTAGTTAGCTACAGGCCGACTCCAATGTATAGACAACAAGAACTGAGAAAGCAAACAAAATACACAGTCTTCTACCACATTTTTCCTAGTGACAGGAAAATCATATAGATTGGTTTAGTTTGTGCTGGCTGATGGCAAGGTTAAAAAGCCTGAGG
Organism: Neoceratodus forsteri; assembly: GCA_016271365.2. NCBI lineage: Eukaryota > Metazoa > Chordata > Ceratodontiformes > Ceratodontidae > Neoceratodus > Neoceratodus forsteri. The sequence continues at coordinate 184,042,494 of JADMNL010000028.1, read as the reverse complement.
TGGATAGTACCCTGGAAGATCACGTACAGGTACAACTCTAGTTGGCCTGTAGGTGAGCCTACAGAGACTTTTTAAATTGAGAGTGGAGGAGCTACAGGCTGCAAGCAGCAGAGTTCCAGAGTTTGGAGAAGTAGCACTAAAGGCCTGGTCCACCATGTGGGTGGATGTTTTGAGGACACTGAGAAGGGGTTTGTTGTTGTGTCTGAGGGGTAGGACAAGTGGAGGACTTGACAAGCCCACAATAGAAGTGGGTGCTTGTTTTAATTGTTTTGTCTGTAAAACAGCCTGGAACAAATTGATGACTATTTACAGGGGATAGCCAGCCTAGTCAGCTGTAGAGGTCTGAGTGCTGGGTTGCTCAGTTTAGCAAGAAGGCAAATTTGCAAGTGTTATTATAGGTGGTATCCCACTTGGCAAGCAGTGATTTGGAGGGTATCAGTGAAGGATAGAGATATAAGCCTATAATTGAGGGAGGTGAGGACACCCCTGGCAAGATCTAAGCAGACATTGGATGTAAGACAGTTCTTAAGGCATTATGGCAGACCAAGCTTGGCATTTATAGTCCTACAAACATTGTGTATGTGCAGGGAGAAATCAAGAAGTGCTTGGAGTGTATATCCAAGGCATTTAAAGGATGGTACAACCTTCGGGGAGGCCCATCAGTGCACTTGATCAATGGGGGTGCAGTTTCTATGTTTGGCAGGGGACCCAAGAAGCACGGTTGAATTATTTTAGCATTTAGACAATGATGACAGAAAAGAGCATCAGTCCATCCAGTCTGCCTTGTACCAAGCCTGTGAGGCATTTAGAAAAATAGAGAATAGTATAGGTGCCAAGATGAACTAAGTACTACTACAGATAAGCAAATGATGTAGCCAGTTAAACAACCATTCCATCCAGAGTTTCATCAGTGGTGGAGCCTACCTCTGATGGAATGTTGGGTCATTGGGTATGATACAGAATGTCAGGTGGTGCTTGTGGGTTTACACTGAAATGCTAGAGGTGCTCAGTACAGCAGCCAGTGTCTCTGATGGAGTGGCTAACTCTGAAACCTACATGAACAACAAAGGGAGAAGCACTCCATGATACCAAGAGATTGCCTAAAAGATATACTTTTTAATTAGTGCCCCTTAGGAAGGTCACGATGCACACAAGGGCTGCTAGTTACTTTCCAGTGTCTATGAGAATACTGCTTGCTTTTTGCATTTTGCACAGTCGAGCACTTTTAATGTTTTGCATGAATTAAAAAGTATATCTTTGTGGCAAGCTCATGGTATCACGTGAGTACTTCTCCTTTTATTGTTGGGGTTTGTGGTTTCATTGTGTTCCATGACTGTATGTTTTTAGTATTAAAAGGAGTACAGTATTACACTCTCATGTCTTGTAAATCATATTTGTTTTCTTGTCAGTAGTCAACTTTTTTTCTGTAGCTGTTGAGGATATATATGTCTGTTTTAGTTTTTTCACTGTTCATACTAGTCCCCTTTAACTATGTTGGGGACTTCATTTCCTGGGTGTTAAAATCTCATCGTCCCTGAGATGTGCATTAACACATACAGTACCTCTCAACTGTACCTGATTATGAGGGACATCTCTCATTCTACCCCTCAGAAGTACTTTGTCCCATATCTGTCCCACATTTGAAAGGTGCTGCCCACACAGAGGAAACTGTAAACTCAAACTGTTAAGCAGAATTGCATAATGTTATGTGATACTAAAGACAATTAAACTATGAGTAAATAAAAGCATGGGTTTCCACCATATTTGATTATGTGTCCTCATTTGGTGGTCCAGTGTCCCACACTATCTATCTCTCATGGTGAATGTATGCATACCTCATTACGGTGACAAAGGTTGAGTGGTATGCATTAGCATATGAGAACACGTTGTGTCAGCACCCTTGGACTCTGCAATGTTTGTTTACAGCACAATAAAACAAGTTGTAACAATGTCTGAAACCACGTTTACCTATAATTAGCTTTAAAAACTACTTAGAGTTCTAGTCCAGGGTTTTTCTTTTAAACAGCATTCAATTTGTGTGTTTCCAGAGTTTCTCAGTTTATTTGTACTTGCAGCATAGAGATACATGGTGAAAATGTGTGCTGTAACATCATGTCTCACTGATGATGGAGATCTTATTCATTTATTTATTTATTGAAATGTTTCACAAGGAAAGCACACTGAACAACAGTTGCTCATCTCACGGTGTGTCCTGGGGAAAGGGTAGTGGAAATACATACATGCATACAACAGCAAACATTATTACAACAATATTGGCAGCGGTGAATAGCAAATAACAGAAAGAACATGTTAAGTGCAGCATATGAGTACATTTGTTTACTGGAGGTCACAATGGACAGGGCAAGTGCATTACATTAGGATAACACCTTAAATTCATGATGATGGTACCATTTAGCCTGAAAGGAAGGGGTGGATAGGGAGTAACAGCAGAGGTGGAAAGGTAGCGGCTGGGAGGGAGCAGATGAATAGGAATCAAGGTTATAGATATATTGATAGTTGTAGATTGATAGGAATCTAAAGTCAAAGTTATTTTGGTAGTTATAGATAACCTGAAGGAATGGCCAGGTAGGGATCTCTGCAGGGAAAGAAAGTAGTGGGGCTGAAGGAACTGTAGTTCAGAATAGTTACCTAATATATTGATAGAGGTTGGGGAGCAGGTCAGGAATACCAGGTAGGTTAATTCAATCAATCAATCAATCAAAATCTTTATTTATTCAGGCGAACATCATTGAGCATAGCTCATTTACAAGATGGACCTGAGTGGTCATAACAAAAAGGTTACAAGTTGTATACAAAAACATGATACTGAATAAGCACAAATACAATCATTTATGAGTGAGATAGATGTACAAATAGTTACATATATACAAGGCAAAGGACAGTAAACCTAAAACCTAATAAAGGAGAGAAACAAACAGTTTAGTAGGGATAAGGCTTGGATAATGGTACATGGGTGGGCATATATGTACGAGGTTTGATGGGGAAAGGGCTAGAGGAATGATAGAAGAATATGGAGGAGCTTTAAAAGAGGGGTGGAGGAGAGAGGGGTGTGGGAGGAGTGGGGGTTGGGGGACTAGGCCTTGTGGAAGCAGTTGCATGAATCTGGGAATAGGCTGGTGTACAGCTTTTGAAGGATGTCAGAGGAATCAGTGTATCCAGTTTCAATGATTTTTGAATAGAATTCCAGATAAGTGCCAGGAATAGCTGATTGCAGCTCTTCCATACCGGGCAGGTGATAGGAATCTTCAGCAGGATCAGTTTGTTGATCCTCAAGGTGTAAGGCCTGGATGTGATCCGTTGAAGCAGTCTGAGATGTGGAAGGGAGTTTGTTTGTCAGAGCTTTGTAGATCCAGATAGCAGCATTTTTTTTTCTTCTATGTTGCAGGATGTCCAACTGACTGCATTGTAGAGAGAACAATGATGGGTGCTAGAGGGAAGGTCAGTAATGAATCTAATAGCTCTATGATACAGGGTGTCTAATTTGTTTAGATGGGAGAGGGAGCAATGACCATAGAGGAAGTCAGCATAATCAATGAGGGACAGGAATGATGCTAGGATTAATCTTTGTTTGGAATCTTTGTCAGGTAGTGTTTGATCCTATAGAATAGACCAAGTCTTTGTCTTAGCTTTTCAGGAGCTCTTCAACTGGGTAGTATAGTCTAGTTTATTGTCTATCCATACTCCTAGATATTTGAATTTGTCTACATATTCCAGATTTTCACCAAGGATGGTAGAGAGTTGTGGGAGGGTGAATGATGGGATAGTGGAAGAACAGTTCTTGGTGGCAAAGAACATAGCTTTGGTTTTCTTGGCATTTAGTAGTAATTTCTTTTCTAATAGGTTGTGCTGAAGGAGGGAGAATTCAGACTGTAGAGCTCACAGGCTTTTGATGGTGAGGGATTGCTCACATATAGTACAGTGTCATCTGCAAAAAGGTGGATATTAGATTGTGAGAGATTGGAATCAATATTGTTGATGTAAATGGCAAAAAGGATGGGACCCAGGATGGAGCCTTGTGGTACACCTCTTAGGAGTGGTTTAGAGGTAGATAGATCACCTTCATTTTTACCAGTTGTAATCTTCCGGAGAGATAGCATCTGAACCATTTAAGAGAGAGTGAGTCAAGGCCTATGGAGTTCAGAGAGGAGATTAGAAGTTCATGATCCACAGTGTCAAAGGCTTTGCTTAGATCCAGAAACACAGCACAGGTATTATTCTTTTGTCTAAGGCAGTCTGCCAGTCATTTGTGACTTTTGCTAGTGCAGAGATGGTGCTATGCATAGATCTAAACCCAGATTGAGCTGGATTAAGGAGATTGTTGGTATCAAGGTAGGCAGTTAACTGAGAGTTTACCAGCTTCTCAAGCATCTTGGATAGTACTGGTAAGATGGAGATGGGCCTATAATTGTTGAGGTCCATGGGATCACCTGCCTTAATAATGGAAACACTTGAGCTGTTTTCCATGTTGAGGGATAGAACCAGTGGCAAGTGATAGATTGAAGAGGTGTGAGGGGGCGGTTAAGGCATGCAGTGCTACTTTTAGAAAGTAGGGATCCAGGGAGTCTGCACCTGCACTTTGGTGGTATCTAGCTGGAGTAGAAGGTCTTCTACTTTTGAAGAATATTGATTTGAATGAGAATGTGGAAGCAACCTTTGTCCTCAGTAGATTGTAGGTTTAGTGATGATCTTAATAGGTTTGCAGAGAGGAGTCTAACGCCAGGCAAGCTGTAGGAAATGATCGATAAAGGCATTCAAGATATTTTGCTTGTCGGTGATTTCAATACTATTTAGTTGAATTTTGGGTGGTAAGACAGGGGTAGAAGTTTGACCTAGGATGCCCTTATGGTACCCCAGAACCTGGAAGGGCTGTGATAGGAGGCATCTAGTTCAGCTGTGTAGAAGGCTGCCTTGGCATTTCTTACTTGTTTTGTGCAGGAGTTTCTGGCTTTTCTGAATTGAAGCCAGTCATTTGGGTCCTTTGTCTTTCTTGCCCTTTTCCAGAGTTTTCTCTGGCAAGCAGTGCTTGATTAGGTCGGCAGAGAACCAGCGACAGGATTTGAGTTTGGTCTCTGACACTGGTGAGGGGTATGGAATTGAGGGCACTTATGATTATATCATTTAAGATTTGAAGAGCTGTCTCTATTGAGGCTGTGAGATAGAATTCTTGCCAACGTGTGGTGTGGCACAGATCATGGAGATATCCTGAAATATTAAAGTTCTTTTTGACCTGTGGGAGGAATTTTGCAGGATTTGGTGGCTTGATTGTTGATCTAATGGCATCTATGGGACAGTGGTCACTTATGTCACTGAATAGTACTCCTGCATAGGGATAATGATGAGGCTTATTTACCAACATAATATCCAGGAGTGTGCTGTTGAGAATATTCTTTGGGTTGATCCTTGTTGGTTCTTTGATTAATTGAGAGAATCCATAGGTGTCACAGAAGGTTACCAGGGTGCAGATGTATTTGTCAGCCAATTCAAGTTCATGTCTCCTAAGATGATGGTGTCTTCAGGGCCCAGATTAAGTATAGATCCTAGGTGGGATAGGAGTTTGAGGCCTGCAGAGGGGGCCTATAGCAACCAATCAGTTGAAAGGATGATGTGTTGGAAGGGTTATTTTAATTGACAAGCATTGAATTCCTTTGGTTGTGATGTAGAATTGAGGCAGGATGCAGAGATGTTTGCTTTGACATAGATGGCTACCCCACCGCCCCTGGATAGACGGTCAGATCTGAGGAGCTGGTAGTTGGGAAGGTTTATTTCACTGTCTTTTGTTGCAGATTTGAGCCATGTTTCAGATATAACCAGAAAGTCAGGTAGGGTGTGTGCAACCCAGGCCTGTATTGATGAGAACTTTTTAGGAGGCTGCAGGCATTGATGTGAAGAAAACTCAATCCATTTATGGTGGTTAGGTCAGTTGGAGATCGAGCTTTCAGTGGGGCCAGGATTGATTTTCACAGTGCAACACAGATCAGCAGAAAGAAGATTAGCTTGATGAGGGCACCAAGCGATAGGAGTAGTGAGCAGTCAGGCAGTTTTTCTTCTTGCTTGGGATCCATTGTATAGTGGGTGATGATCCTGCTGCATGGTTATCGATTTTATCATAGAGTACCAGCTTAATGGACAGGCGAGGAGTAATTGTAGTGTAGTATGGTAGCAGGGGATAGAGGAGTTCGAACTGGTTGTGAGCCTTTTGGGATTCCCCAAGGATTATTATGCAGAAGCGGTAATATATGTATGTAGAGTTTAGGGCATCCACTGGGGACAGTGAGGGGACAGTGTTGAGTGGTCGCCCTAAGCACCTTGGCATGGGTTCCAACAGTTATCTCTTCTGGATCCAAGGAAGGTGAGAGGCAAAGCAGCAGTAGTAGGCGCAGTAGCATGGTGGAGGGTAGGAAAGGGTTAAAGAAACTAAGATGATGTGAAGAAATGAGCCTGGAATTGGCTAGGAGAATAGCTATGGGCGGGATAAGAGATTCGGGGGAAGGTGTGTATAAAAAACACCCTGAAGGGGGTGGGGGGGAAAAATTTTATGGCTTTCCCACTTTCTGGCTTTCTCCCCGCCTCCTGGTTCCCTTCTCGGCTGTGCGTAATTGCAGGTACAGTTTACAGAGAAGAAAGTATGTAGGGCTGAAGTTAAAGAGGTGGGGGAGGAGAATGGCAAATCTGGTGAGGATGTGAATTCCACAGTTTTGGGAAGCAATACAAGAAGCAACCTGGCCTACAGTGGTAGACCAGTGAGGGACAACCAAGGAATGGGAGTTGTAAGATCTAAATGGGGGCAGAGGGAGGAGGACTGATAGAGAGGAAGTGGAGTTATCCAAATCAAAATTTAGAGACAAATTTAGCACAATGATGAAGGTGTCTTATTTTCTAGTGGAGAAAATGCTAGGGAGTGGTAGAGTTGACAGTGGTGGGTGAGAGGAGGAGAGTCCAGAGTAAAGTGACAGAAGGAGTTGAAAAGGGTATCCAGTCTGGCTAAGGCAGTCTTGAGATGGCACTGTAGACTACATTACAGTAGTTGAAAAGGAAGGCTCATCTTCTGGACAAGTTCCCGTCTAGCTGGGAGAGGGAGGCAGTTCAGTTCCTGTATAGAGCACTGAGCCTGGGGGCAGCATTTTCAGCATGGCATCCACATGACCAGAGAAGATGAGATGTTAGTCAAGCCAAACACCCAGATATCTGAATGAGGAGGTGTCCTCAAGGACTGTCCCATCAAGGGTATGGAAGGAGGGCAGGAGGGGAGCCTAGAGAGTCTCTGCTTAGTGCTGAATGTCATGGAGACTGTCTTCGTGGCATTTAGAAAAGATGATGAGAGCAAAACTAGTGCTGAACATTATTGAAATCCTGCTGAAGTCTGTTTGCAACATCAGTGGAGGACTGTCTGGAGGTGTAGAGGACCGTGACATCTACATAATTATGTATGGAGGTTTATGTACAGACAGATGGTAGGTCATTAAGAAATATGGAGAACGTATGGGGCCCAACATGGACCCGTGAGGACACCAGTGTTGATGGGGGCGCAGATGTGGAGTCAGTGATTTTAATTGACTGGGTCTGTCCCTCAGGTAGGCTCTGGACCAGTTAGTGGCTGAGTCAGTCAGACCTGTTTGGGAAAGGAGTTTTGAAGTAGGATGTGGGAAACCGTGTAGAAAGCCTTGACTAGGTCAACAAACATGGCAGATGTGATTTGACCTCTGTCCATCCCTGAAAGGATGCAGTCGGTAAGTCTAATCGGGAGGTGGTGGTGGAGTGTTTTTTTCAAAACCAGATTGGAAGGGAGTGAAAACTTGGAGTTAGAGAGATAAGAAGAGAGTTGGACAAGAATCAGGTGTTCTTGCAGTTTGGCAAGGGTGGGAAGCTGGGATATGGGACGGTAGTTCCCAGGTTAGAAAGGATCACCACTCTTAGCTAGGGGAAGAATAATGGCATGCTTCCAAACAGGTGAGATGGCTGTCATTTTGAATGAGAGTTTGAAGAGGTCAGAGAGTGGGGCAAAAGATAGCCATAGCTGAGAGATTTAGCAGCTTGGGTCCAAGTCATCAGGCAAACTGCCCTTGGATGGGATTAAGGCATGTAAAGCTTCCAAGATGTCAGAAGGGCAATTTTGGTGAATGAGAAACGAGTAGACTGGGGCAGTGTGCATGATGGGGGGGCACCTGGCCTAGTAAATGGTAAAGAAGGTAGGAGAGCAGAGGCACAAGAGGTGAAGTATGAATTAAATTCAATGGCAACACTGGAGTGATCAGTGATAAGGGTGCTGTTTATATTGAGGAGGGGCAGGAAGGAGCAGATGGGGAGAAGAGTGAGTAGATAACTTTCCAGAATTTAAAGGGATTGTGTATGTTGGATTGAAAGGTTGAGCTAAAGTAGTCTGCCTTAGCCAAATGAGTGGTTGTTGTGCACTTGTTGCGAAGAGAACGATATCGCATAGTCTTCGGGAGCTTTGAGGCTTTATGTAGCTTCCAAGCTTGGTCCCGCTCTTTCACAAACTATGAGTTCAGGTGAGATCCATGGAAGGTGGCTGTCATGGACTCTGATGCATCACAGTGGGGCATGCTGATTCCAGATGTCGAAATTTACCTTTAAAATATTCTGCAGCTTCGTCTATCAAGTTTGCTGAGGCTATAGGAGCCCAGTGTGTATGAGCTAGGTCATGGAGGAGGAGAGTGAGGTTTAGAGATTTATATGAGCAAGTCATTAAGGTTTTAGGAGGGCCTTGATTCTGTGAATTTTATGTACCGGAAGGTCATGAGCTGGACACTTAGGGCATCTGATAATATACCAGATTTAATGACCCTATGTGGGTGAGAGGTGAGGGCCCAGTCGATTAAGGAGTGGTTTCTCATTTTATGGTTCATCTGAGTTGGATCAAGGAAGAGCTGGGATAAGTTATGGAATCAATTTCATTTAATAATTTGCTCATGATGGGGAATAACCAGTTTAAGCTGAAGTCACCCATAATATAAACTTCACCCGAGGAGGTGTGGATACTATGGAACTGGTGAGGTCTGTAACAACAGAGGAGTGGAGACCTGGGTGACAGTAGGCATCTGCCACAAATATAGGGCTAGAGAAAGGAGGATAGCTGTAAGATAAACACCTCATATGCTTGCACAGAGGCGGAAAGAATGGTGGTGAATTGGATAGATGAGGAGACGTGATAGCCACTCTCTACCCCTCCTGACTGGTCTTGTCAAGATATAGTATAGTCCGGGATGGAGAGAGAGGTCAATTATTTTAATGTTAAGCCAGGTTTCAGATAGGATGATTATAGGAGGACCAAGCAGAAGCAGCCAGGGCCAGCATAGATCAACTTTAGGGAGAAGGCTGCCTATATTTATGTGGATAATTTTTAGTCCATGGCTTGATGGGGAAATACCTGGAGCAGTGGATGGGGGATCTAAGAAACAAATGAGATTTTAACAATCTGAAAATGGAGTCACTTGGGATAGTTACAGGGGACAACTGTAACACACACACACACACACACACACACACACACAAAACAGCAGAAGGAACTGGAAGGGACAGGATCAGTTGTGTTCCAGGACAGTAGCTGCTTCTTGTTGTTTTACAGGGTTCTTGTGGATTTTACTTGTAGAAGGTTATTTCTTTTCTTTCTTACTTCTAAGGGGCTAGCAGGGTATTGTTTTGGGGCTGTTGAAAGTTTGAAAACTGATTTGGTGGCTGTAAGTGGGCTCATTTGTTGGATGTTTCACTGTGTAACAGGCCGCACTGGTGGAGGCCTATTTCTTCTGATTTAAAACCTATTTGTGGGATTTGCTTGGGCCTGGTTCTTTGACTGCTGGGCTTAGAGGCGAGACACAGGGCTGATACACTCTCTCCAATTGGTGTCTACCAAGACCCACCCTCCCCACCTCCCTCCCAGACTTCTGCTAATTTATAGGGAACACCTGCCCTGCAATTGAGAGAAAGGCTGCAGGTGCAGCTCATGTAGTTCTAGCCGCTGGGGTTGGATTTAAAGGCTGGAGAGAGGAGCTTAGGGAGTTGTTCATTTCCCTTATAAGTTTACTGTGTTGTACTGGACCTAGTAACAGGGTTACGTGTACTATGGGACTGTATCTAAGATTAGTGGGTGACCTGATTAGGCAGTAGGGGTGTATCTTGGACTGGGGGAACTTGTGGCTCGCAGGGAAACCTACTTGGATGGGGATGGAACCACACGGTATTAGGGCAGCATCTTTGGGAGGGTGGTGGGGTGCAGAGGGTGTGGAGCAGCCATGATACTGGACTGGGCTTGGAAGTTTGGTGGTTGCCCAGTGTGCTACCAGCTGGCACAGCTTAGGAGGAGGTTGCAGGGATTAGGAGACAGCTGGGGAAGGGGAGGTATGGTTGGGGAAAGGGCAGGGATCTCCCACGGGTTGCACCAAGCACTGGGGTGGTGGCATAGGAAAGGAGTGCAGGAGAATACTCAGGGTCACATAGGTCCCTGGCAGAGGGGTTCCAAAGGACACTACCAAGGAAGCAGGCAGGTAACTGGGACCCTAACAAAGGAGGGACAGAGGGACAACATTCTCAGGGAAGTAGGCAGATGGCCAGGGCTGGACAGAAGGAAGCAAGGGTGGGGAGGTGGATCAGACCTTACACTCAGTAACCACTTCAATTCTCTTCTTCTGCTCGAGGATGAGGGGGTGATGTAGCCACGACAGGGTGGTTAGGAGGTGGAAAGGAAGTGGGGAGCAGGAGGCAGGAGCCAGATAGCAGGAAGAACAGGGGGAACCTGGAATGCAGTAAAATGGGGAGCAGTGAATCAGAACAGGAGGGCAGGGGAAGAGGAGGAAGCGCAAGGAGAAGGACCAGTTGGGAGGAAAGTAAAGGAGAAGGACCAGAAGTACAAGGAGGATTCAGTAAAGGGAGCTGAGGGTTTAGGCCAGGGGAGCACGACAAGCAAGGAGGGACTAAATGGAGATAGCAAGGAAGGAGGATGAGCCAGGCTGGTTTAGCAGATGGGAAGAAGGACCAGTGCAGCAGTGTGGGGGAGTTAGCAAGGCAGAAGGATACTCAGGAGGAGAAGAGGCATAGGATTGGAGGAGGGGTGGCCAGGGTAAATAAGGAAGGGTGGCATGGCACCCAGATGAGGGGGGAACAAGGTTCGCTGGGTGGAAGAGCCGATGAGAAAGATGAGGTACATGGAAGGAGAGGAATGGAGGAAAGGAGCGGACAGAGTGCTCCTGTTGGGGATTCTATGATCAGGGTATCAAATGGGATAGGAGGAGAAGCCTGGCCAGTTAGAACAAAATGCTTCCCTGGACTAATGGTGCACAGGGCTAAGCACGAGGTATATCAGCTGGCAAAGGATTGTGGGGTTCTTTGGACATACTGGTCCACCTGGGTACAAATGATTGAAGGAAATAGCGAGCTAGAGATACAGGCAAGATTCAGGGAGCTTGCCAGGGTCTGTCATGACATAGGATGCACAATTTCCTTCTCAGAAATCCTGCTGGTGCCAAGGGCAGTGGGGAGCACAAAAGGAAGATTAGGAGATAAACCAGTGGCTCAGGGAGTGGTGTGAGGCCAGAGGGTATGGGTTGATGGGGATTGGGGGAGACCTGGGAGGATAAGGAGCTGTATGCTAGAGATAGACTCCATTTCAATTTGGAGGAGGGAATCCTAAGTTGAAAATAGAGGGTTCATTGGTGAAAAGTGGGGTTTAAAACTTGTGAAGGGGGAGGGATGGGAGAAAAGGCTGTCAAGGGGTGCTGATGAAGGAGGGACTTGTCTCCACTCTCTGGGGAGCTGGAGGATTACGGAAAATGCCGACTGGTAAAGTGCAGACCAAGGAAAACAGAATCCCCATGGGAACACGAGCAGGGAAATGGAAGTATAGGAAAGGGTGGAAGGTAGTCCTGCTAAATGCCAGGGAGCTTGGGAAATAAAAGCCTGAGCTCCAGGCAATGCTAACTGAGGGAGCAGTGAATGTGGCAGCAGTCACTGAGACCTGGGCCACTGCAGGAACAATTGGGACCTGAACCTGGATGGTTACACTATGTTCAGGAAGGACAGGGAGGAGGGAAGGGAGGAGGGGTAGCAATGATAGTCAAAAACTGCATTGGCATAGGGGAGTAGGAGGCGGAGGGAACTGTGGAAGCAATTTGGGTCACCTTGATAACAAGGGGGGGCAAAGAGTAAAATATGGAGTGGTGTATGACCCCTGCACTGGCAGAGGAGCTGGAGAGTCTGGTGACAGATGTTGGAAGACACTGCAGACTGGGCAGAGGAACGTGGTGGTGTTGGGGGACTTAAACATACCAGGAACAGACTGGGAGACTATGACATCTCTGTGACCAGGGAACAGAGGTTGTTGTATGTCTTTCAAGCCGCATTCTAACTCAGCAGGTGGGGAGCCGACCAGGGAGGCATGGGTACTGGATGTGATCCTGGCAGACAGTGACCAGATTAGGGGCCTGGAGGTAAGGGACCCATTGGCGGGGAGTGACCATGCCATGGTCTGGTTCTGCCTGGACCTAGGAGGGCTAGAAGGCTGCACAAGAGCGGAGGTAACTGACTTCAGGGAAGCGGATTTTAGGAAATGGGAGGGATCCTTGGAGCATTTGGATATGATTGGGTCCAGACATGGCCGCTGATAGTAGGTGGGAAATCATCAGGAGAGGGGCAAGATGCTGCCAGCACTGTGCAAGAGTAAGACTAGAAATGCGGCACGGCCCGAAAACCCTGCTGGTGGACCAGGGAGGTCCAGGAGGTGGTGCAGGAAAGAAGGCAGCCTATATGCAATTCAAGTGCTCAAGGAGTGAAAGGGATCAAGGGGAGTATGAGCTGATGGCTGAAGGGCCACTAGGGTAGTGAGGGCGGCTAAGGCAAGGAAGGAGCAGAACCTGGCCAGGAAAATAGGAGAGGGAACAAGGGGTTCTTTAGATACATTGGGGAAAACGAAGGGTGAAGGGCAGATTAGCAGGATTAAATCAGGGAGAGATGGGCACAAGACCCGAGGAGGAGGCTGAGGTACTAAATGAGTACTTCCTCAGTTTTCACCAAGGAAAATGGGGTGCTGCATCATACATGGGAGGAGACAGAATACTGAGGAGGGGGACCCTTACCGATCGGCGGGTCTGGGGAGAGGGGTGGCATCACTGGCAGGAGGGGAAGGCTAAGCAGGGAGAAGAGGTACCGGAAGTGGAAATCACAGCAGAGAGAGTGAGGGAAGCCCTCAGCTCCCTTAAGACAGAAAAAGCACGGGCCGGATAAATTACATCCCAGAGTGCTGAAGGAACTTGCAGATGTCTGGCGAAACCCTGAGGAGCTTTCACCATCTCTCTGAGGACAGGGTGGGTGCCCCAGGAATGGAAGGTGGCACATAGTGCCCATCTACAAGGGGGATCAAGGGAGGTGGCAGGAAACTACAGGCCCGTCAGCCTGACATCGGTGGTGGGCAAGGTGATGGAGGGCATTGTCAAGGAAAGGCTGGGGGACCTGGAAAAGTCAGGGTGCCTGGATGCTAGACAGCATGGATTCATCCCGGGAAATCATGTCTGACAAACCTTGTGGAGTTCTATGACTGGGTGACGAGTGCCTTGGACCTGGGTAGACCAGTGGACGCCCTCTTTCTAGACTTCAGCAAGGCATTTGACTCTGTTCCTCACATGGGCCTGCTGGATAGCGGGAGAAATGGGGTGGGAAACCAGATGATCAGATGGATAGGCAATTGGCTCCAGGACCAGACCCAGGGTTGTAGTTGACGGGATAGTCTCATCTCAAGGAGGGTCATTAGTGGGGTCCCACAGAGATCAGTCCTTGGGCCCTCCTATTCAACGCCTCGTCTCTGACATAAGGACAGGAATCAGGAGTGAGATGAGTCTCTTTGTGGATGACTCAAAACTGGGGGCAGTGGTGGATGGGAGGAGGGGAGGGTGGCCCTACAGGGGACCTGGAGGCTCTGCAAAGATGGTCTAGAAAGTGGAAGCTGAGGTTCAATGCAGGGAAATGCAAGGTACTCCACCTGGGGGCCTGAAACCCTGGCCAAGTGTACACCCTGGGGAATGCTACAAGTCTCGATGGCTGAGAGGGACCTGGGGATGGTGGTGGTGGATGTCAAGATGAACAACTCAGAGACTTGTAGGAGGGCAGCAGCCAAGGCCAACAGGATGCTGGGATGCATCACTAGGGATCACCTCCAGAAGGAGGAAGTGATACTCCCTCTGTATAACTGCTTGATGAGGCCACACCTTGAGTACTGCATGCAGTTTTGGAGGCCACACTTAAAGAGGACATTAAACTCCTGGAGAGGGTCCAGAGGAGGGCAACCAAAATGATTTGGGGCTTGGGGGACAGGACCTATGAGGAGAGGCTTGAAGAGCTAAATATGTACACATTGGAAGAGAGACGGGACCGGGGGACATGATAGAGGTCTTCAGGTACATGAAGAGGGTAAATAGGGAGGAACAGTCAGGGTGCTTTGAAGGAAGGAGGAGGGGGCCACTAGAGGCATGGGTAGAAGCTGAGGGGAAGATTCAGGGAAGAAAGGAGGAGGTGCTACTTCACTGAGAGGGTGATAGAGCAATGGAATGCATGGCCTAGGTGGCTGATGGAGGCAGAGACGGTGGAGGAGTTCAACAGGTGGGACAGGTACAGGGGAAGGGTTCTGGAAGCAAAATCCAATGCAGCAAGAATATCCGAACTGGGAAGGGAGAAGCCAGAGAAGGTGAGGGGGCAACAAGGTCAGCACCCAGGGTGGGGGCTGCCCAATCAAGCAGACTCGAAAGACCGTTAGGCCTATTCTGCTGGCATTTTAGTATGTTAGTATGTAAAAGTAAACTAAAGCAACAGTTTATATCCTGAACAGCTACACAGGAAGTAGTTGCGCACAGAGATACATGATGAAATTGTGTGATGTGACATTATATTATTACTGATGATGCAGATCTCAGGAACAAATGAGATTCAACAATCTGAAAATGGAGTCACCTGGAACAGTTACATGGTACAACAACTATACATAAAAGTAAACTTAGGCAGCAGTTTATATCCCAAACAGCTACAGGAATTGAGGTCGCTGGTGACATGCACACACACACACACACACACACACACACACACACACACACACACACACACACACACACACAAACACAGATAAAATGTACAACATGAAAGGGTGTTGTGTTCCTTTAATGGATCTGTTTCCAGCCTAGTAGTAAGTGCCTTGGTTTATACAGGAGTGAGTGCCTATCTCCTTTCAATGTATTCAGTTTTAAGAAATAAAGGGTTGCATATTAGTTAATGTCTGTTTTTCTTTTTTAGATGTTGGGAAATGGAATGACCATTCGCTGCAATCAGCAAAAGCCATTTATTTGCCAGTACAAGCCTCATTGAAAACCCAGTCTTCTGCTCTTAAGCAATATATTTGGTTACAGCTTTAAAAGCAATTCCTTACATATTACATGCTGCGGACAGACAGGCCTACAATGCCACTAGAAACAAATGCACATGGGCCATCTGGAAAGCAAAAGCCGATCACTATCAGGCGGCGACACACTCCTCCTGGGGAACGGCAGTAAGTTTTGGGACAACATTAAGCAACTAAATGGGAGCTCGCTCTCCTCCTCCCTCCCAGATCACCATCGAAGGCACTGTCTCCACTGACCCTGCCCACATAGCCAACTTCCTCAACACATCATTTACAGACCTCAGCTCAGTCCTCCCCAGAGACTTCTTTGACCCTCCTTCAACCCTACCCGCCTCTGACTTCCATAATATCCTAGCTTCCACTTATGCAGGGTGACCCCCAGGAAGCTAGGCCACACCTGCTTCAAGCTCTTAGAAGCAATTATATTGGCAGCGACTCCCTGGACCCCAGTATCCTCCGCCGGGTCCTGGATCAGGTCCTTGCCCCCTAACTACCCTGCTCAACAAGTCCCTCTGCCTGGGTCAATTCCTCTGGCTGGAAAACAGCCTCAGTCTTGCCCATACACAAAGGAGGTGACAGGTCCTCAGCCGGAACTACCGCCTATCTCCATCCTTCCACCCTCTCCAAAGCCCTTGAAAACTGCTGACAACCCAAATCACAAATTATCTGACCAAATACAACATCCTCTGCCATGAACAGCATGGATTCGTGCAGGTCACAACGCCAGCACTGCCCTTATTGAGTTCTCAAATTTTCTGCATTCCTCCCTTGACTCGGGCTCACTAGCAGGGGCAGTGTTTATTGACCTCTCAAAGGCATTGACACTGTCTCCCACCCCTACTGTTGGATGCCTCTATCGCATCGGCTTTGCCGCTGGCCCAGTCTCCTGGTGCTCCAGCTACTTGTCGGACCGCTCTCAGCGTGTTAGAATTAATGGGACCCTCTCCAATACATGTCCCATCTGATCCGGAGTCCCCAGGGTTCCATTCTAGGCCCACTTCTCTCTCTATACCTCAATACCATGCCCAGTGCTTGCATGGGAAAAATCTTGCTGTACGCAGATGATGCCGTTATCTTCGCCACACACCGAAACCCCATCTCTCTTCAAGATACCTTGCAACTAGCTTTCAATGATGCTGAAGCCTGGTTCAAAAAGCACAGACTTGTAGTTAATCTAAAAAACAAATCCATGCTCTTTGCACATCCCCAAAACAAACTCAGTAATTTCCACCTGTATCCTCCTGGCTCTAATCTTCCTCTCGAGCAAGTCCACCTGTACAAGTACCTTGGGTCTCCTTTGACTCTGCACTCACTTTCCACGACCACATTGATACTCTAGCCTCCACTGCAAATACACGGCTAGGTATCCTTTATCGCCATAAGCACTGCCTCCCCGAGGCCCTCTGACTAGCAGTCACCTCCTCAATCCTGTCCCTGTGGATTATGGCCTGCCTGTCTATGGTGCCGCAGATATGACTGCCCTCAATAAACTTGACACACCTTGAATAAGGCCTGTAGGTTAATCACGGAGCCACCAGATTAACCCATACCTGCCAGCTATATGACCTCACAAAGCTGCTCAACCTGGATGAACGGCTCAGATATCAAACTTGCCTCCTAACGAAAAAAACACTCCTTAATCTATCCCTCCCGGTCTGACAGCCTCTATTCACCTAGCTCAACCCTTAGTCCAAACTCATAGCTCCTCCAGGGCCACCCTGTCCATCCCAAGAACCAGGACCACACATGGTCAATGGTCCTTCTACTACAGAGTCCCTACCTGGTACAATATTCTCCCCAATTCCATCACCGATATCCGTTCAATCTCCAGTTTTGAAACTGCACTTAGAAGTCCGCTATTTAACATGCGTAGCTGTTGCTTGTCCTCGGCCGTGGGTGTTCAAGCTCATTGTACCCGACAAAATTCTCTGAGTAGCTTCTCAATCAACAACTGACAAAACTCCTAGAGTGGCATGCCCCCCTAACTATCACCTACCCTGTCCCAAAGCCACCTGTTCTTACTAACCTAGCAGTCCCAGCTCAAGACTAATTTGTCTGCTCAACCAAAGCTTGCTTTCTCTCAATCTTATCCGAATAACTGTTATACCTGTCAATACCTAACCTGTTACACTGTTATTGAAAACAAAGTCATTTACAGTATATATCTGCCATACTGTTGCCTGCTATGATGTAAAAAAAAAAATGTTGTTACCTACAATGAGGTAATGAAATGTTGTGCTTTGTATTGTCCTCTTTGTGACGAGGTACTTTGAAACGAGCGTTGGCTCAAAGGTTGTAAACTGATGTATAAATAAATAAAATAAATAAATATTAAGATACCCTCCTATCTTACTAGTCTTGTAACCAATCAGAAAATGCTATTCAAAGGTTTACTCATTGTTTTAAGATTGAATAAATGATATGCTAAGAGTGACAAGAATGAGCAAAATGGCCTGTGATATATAGAAAAGATTTGAAGATTTAAATAAAGCTTTGCTTGAGTCTCTGTGCCTCTGGGATTTGTTTTCTAAAGCTTTGGTATTAGCCATTTGATCAGCTAATCAATTAATAAATGTGTACTCACACAAATACATATTTGATTGCCTTCTCCTTTCCTATAGAATTATAAACATGAAGGCTAAAACAATAACATGAAAATAAAGCAGTGCTGTTTAAAGATGAGCAGGTTAGCTGTGACCCAGTTCTGATTCTGACTCAGATTTTTTCCCAAAGGTTCTGATTTACTGTGATTTACTCTGATTTCTTCTGATGAGTTGTTGACCTATTTTAGTATATTTGAGTACAAAAATGCATCTATACTATTCTTCTAGATCTCGCCATTAAAAATTACATGTAACCTTTTTAAAGAAATGTTGTGTCTGTATTTTAATGTCATTTGGTCAGCAAGCAACGAACAACAAAAAATACATATATAACAGTCACCAGTACTGCAGTAGTGAGTCACTGAACAAGGACGTCAGAGCAGGTACCCCGAAAATAAAGAACAATTTTTTCCAGTCTCTTACTGAACACTTCCTGGACCCTCATAACCAACAAACTGTATTAAAGTCAACACTTGTGATACTGGACACTGAAGGAAGCCAACTAATTCGGGTCTTTTATTTTTACAGTTGATCTTGCCAATCATGTGTGTCAGCCAATATGATGTACAGATTTTGAAGGGGGAGCTGTCAACAAAATCTCAGACTCTATGTTGCCATCTCTGTGCCTGAACTACTGCTAGGTCATAGTACCAAACTACATTTTGAAGGAGGGTGTCACATCTTAGATTCTGTGTTGCCCATCCCCGCGCTAATCTACTGCTAGGTTATAGTGCCTCATGTATTTTGAGAGGGGTGCCACGTCTCAGACTCTGTGCTGCCCATCTGTGTGTCCAAACTAATACTATAATTAAGTATTTAAGTTTGATGCCAAAAATGGACTCAGGATCAACATCTGTTACGGAACATGTGGGCAGCACCAGCAATATGGCTGAAATTGGTTCACGAATAATAAAAATATTTCCTAAAAAGAAATTCAGAAAAAAAGGGAATTCACTGCTGCAGATATAATTAATACAATTGTTGAAACTGAAGCAACACAACCAAAAAAGAGAAGAATACTGGTAAACCTCTGATCAAAGTAGTGCAGCACTGCCAGAAAATCAGATAAAACACAAAAACAGGTCGCTAAAACAGTTAGATCTAGAAAATCAGTGATTAAAGAGAAGGTTCTGTCTAGCACCACTAGACATGGCACTCCACGATATGCCACTTATGCATATCTGGCTCCTTCATCAGAAGGCAGTACCTCTGATGAAGTTGTTGTAAATGTACGAGAACAACATCATGATCACAATGTATCACAGTTATGTTCTTCCAAAGGTGATGAATCAGAATGCGATATCGATGAGGTAGAGGATGTCACCTTGGTTTCTGAATCCAAAAAGAAAAACAACAACACATACAGCAAGCACCACTAGTCATGGCCAACAGTGGAAAGAAAATAATTGCAGCCACAGTAGCTCTCCTGGGGACAGCCACAGTGTACATGAATCAGGGTCAGAAATACCAGCCACCACATCAAAATTGCTCCAGTTCCTGGCATGACAACAAAATGTTCCACCTTAGTTGTGTGGAGCTATTTTCATAGAAGTCCCAAAATGAATGTTTTGCTTTCCATACCTTTTGTCATCAGGAAGTTAGCAGGGGGAAGTGAGGGGCAGTTTAGGACAACATTACTAAAACGGTATTTGCAAATTGCAAAGAGCACATTCGACCATTAGGCTAGGTACAATAGCAGTCTTGAGCAAGGGAAAATATCTGTAATGAAAAATCCTACAGACAATAGTGATGGTGAAGAGACTGAGAGGCAGTGCAGAAAAAAAAATATGTTTGACTTCACTGGCAAAAGTATCTGGATAAGCTACAGCTTCACCATCGCAATCCCATGTTTTTGCCCCTGCACAAACTAAACAGCAGACCATTACTATGATAGTTGAACAAAAACTCCCTACAGTAGATCACATCAAGTAACATTAAAAATTAATCAGTTAATAGCTGAATTTATGAGTGTCTCGGGGCGTGGCCAAGCACAGAAGCAAGATAGAAGCTTGATCAGCAAGTTCCGTGCTATCCACCACATTTTTCCGCCATCCGACTCGCTACCCTGCAGTTCAAGCCAATTTATTTCTTATTTACTAGCTAGATGCCAGCACCAACGATGTTGGTGAAAAAGCAGGTGAAATTGCTCCTCAGAGACCGGCAGAGGCCTACCAAAACACACTACGGGGGCGTCTCCAGTGCCAGCAGCCTGGGCACACCACAGGCCAGGGATCCAGCCAAGCAACCCCGCGATGGATCAGGCAACTCCATCCACAGCTAATGAGGGTTATCACGCCTGGAGAGACTTCTAAAGGAACTAAAATATGACTTGGGAACAAGGATGGAGGCTGGGTTTGAAAATGTCACCACGCAGATCCAGCACCTCCAGCAAACAGTAAATTCAGTTTCTGAGACTGTTGATGCACATAAGACTAGGCTGGGGGAGCTGGAGGCATGGGTGAGTGCTCAAGAAGACACCTCCAAAGTTCTCAATCTGACCTACAAAAGTTCTTCTGGAGATCGAATTTCTAAAACAAAGTATAGATGACCACGAGAACAGGGAATGTAGATGCAATGTTCAAGTGGTGGGTCTTCAGAGGGGCTGGAGGGTAGAGACTGCCCTCTTTTCTTAAAAAATGGCTCCGTGATACCCTGGAAATCCCCGGAGGTCTCCTTGAAATTCAGCAGGTGCACAGGTCCCCAGGTGCCAAACCGCCTCCCGACCAAAGGCCTAGGTATGTCATTGTAAAATTCCTCTGCTTTATCGACCAGCAAACCATGTTAGAAAAGGCCAGACAAAAGGCAAAATAATAGTACAACATTCACGGATTAGCCTTTTCTCTGACATACTCATGCAGCTTCAGAACCAAAGTAGAGCGTTTGCTGAGATTAAGAAAAGGCTCCACGACCTGGGAAGTCAATTTGCTCTAATCCAGGGGTTCTCAAGAGAGGCCAGCCTCCTGGGAGGCCCCAACCTGTTCCAGGGGAGGCTCAAGCAAGTCTTGAAAAAGTATTATATTTCAATTTTGAACTTTCTAGATTTTGTGTGAAGGGGTAAGGCAAACTGAAAGAGGATAATAGTGGCGTATTTATGTATTTATTCACAAGTCTGTGACCAGGGAAGGTACTGTACACTGAGCCATGGCTTATTTCAGGTGTACCCAGGAAGGGTAGTGAGAGAATACAATTCAAATGTAACTGCAAAACACTTAAGCAATACAAAATGAATACAAGTGCAAACAAATTAAGAACAATAAACTAACAATGCGAGGAACAATTGATCAATTAGACTGGCAGCAGAACTGTCCAAATACAAGAGTTAACCATACATATACTAGGAATACGAGCAGGAGGGAGCCAAATGATCCCTGAGAAGTTGCTTAAGAGCAGGGTGAGAGGCAGAGGTCGGCAGGAAGGTTATTCCAGTTAGAGGGGAAACAGAAAAAGCAGAATGACACATGATGGTATGGCTGTAAGGGTAACAGTGAGTAGAGAGTCAAAATATTGGAGCAAGTAGGTTGTCATTAGAGCCAGCTATGCAAAGAGGTTTCAATTTATTCTTGATGTACTGTGAAACATAGGCTATTTTTCTGTGGGAGGCCCAAAATATTTCACTGTTTTGGGGAGGCTCAAGATCTTTTCCATGGCTTAGGGAGCTCACCATGGCAAAGTTTGAGAACTGTTGCTCTAATCTATCTGGCACGCCTGATTATCAGACCACAAGGAGGAAAGCCTAGATCTTCTACCAGTCCTAATGCAGCTATGGAGTACATGTCAGAATTAGAGAAAACCTGTGGGCAGCAACATGAACACTGAGAGAAGTTGAGCTGCTTCTGCTGTGACTTTACCAGAAAGAACAATCAGCAAACAGAGGTACTGAGGCTGGGGTGGCAGATTGCTTGGGATGGGGCAGGGGTGCACATAATGTGGACCAGACTGTAACTCCTATACAGAGCCATTATGGCTGGTTTGATGAGGGCTCCCTTCCCGCTCACTCCTACAAACCCTACATATAGAACTTCATGGGGCGCACCTCATTAGCACAACAAATGATTATTCCTCTTACTTCTGCGCAGTACTGAATCCAGCTAGATTAAAGTCGGAGGATAAGGATTTGTCATCTGAGCCTTATATGTAGCTTTACTCGGGTCTAGTATCATGCTGATTGCTGGTGTGACAGTCTGGGCACTCTGAACTTTGAGACGTATGGCTGAACTGTATTACTCCAGGACTTTATTTTGATGGAGGCATGTTTTTGTTTTATTTCTTCTCTTTCAGATTTCTGAGAGGTTCCTGGTTCCCTTTGGAGGCCTCGGTCTCGGAGGCCCCAAACTTTGTAATGTGGTCGTCTGAGCAGAGTGGTTTAAACTGTTCCTAGCATACTGTGGAGACTGGCGCCCTGATTGTTCTCCATTTGGAGTGACTGTATCACGGGGGACTGGGATGAGGACCCCAGTATTAATTCAGAGAAGGCTGCAAACAGATTGACATAGGCCTTGCCTCTATGTGGCTTCCTTTATTTTACTTCCATATTTTTCTTTAACTTAGATGGGTCCTGCCGGGGGCTCCTGTTGGGCCCTGCCTCATGGTAGGGCACCTGTTAATGGAGGCCTAACAAGGAGAAGGGGTGAAACTGAACTTGAGGTTTAACTCTGGGTTTGCATGGATAGCTCTACTTGATCCACTCAGAGAAGCGGTGGATAGTTTAAACAGGATGGGGCTAGGGTGGGGTATGTTGGGCTGTTGTTGATGTTGTGGGTTCTGTTAGGGGAAGGGGTGGACAATGGGGTTGTATTTCAAGTACTTTGTTGTGATTGGTCTTACTCTTACATGTTGGGAAATTTGTTTTCTGGTTCAAGACTCTACTCTGGGAGGGGTGTATGTTGGGAATTAAAAATTGAAAACATTACTTCTGAGAATATCTGTATATGTAGGTGGCAAGTGTTTGGGGATTGGGACTCTGTTGTTCTTTTACCTTGGTACAATAACATGAATAGGTTAAAGTTGGTAACTTGAATGTAAATGGTCTTAGACATGTTGCTAAAAGAAAAAGGTCTGGTAAACATCAAAAAATGGGTGGAACATTGTGTCCTCCAGGAGATACACTCCACTACAGAGGAGGCCTCAAGACTGTCATCTTCTTGGGGTGGCACCCTTTGATGGCCCTTTTACCTCACAGGCCTGGGGGTAGCAATTTGTTATGACCTGGCTTACTCTTATAAAATGTTGCTGGTCCATGCAGACCCCCAGGAAGATACCTTATAGCGATAGTGGATATAGGGGGCACTAAATATACCTTGGTACAGGTATATCGCCCGAATTTGACTCACCTGATTTTTTACACACCTAGGGTAGCTTTGGCCACAATGTCAGATAACCTGATAATTGGAGAGGATTTCAGCACTTATTGGGACCCAGCACTGGACCATTCAGGACAGAGATCCAGGCCTCCTCTGTGTAGCACTGCAGCTCTCTGAATATTGTGGAGGGCAGAGCCCTGCTGGAGGCGTGAGACAGTGTAACCCAAATACCAGAGAATACTCATTTTCTCCTTAGCCCACCAGGTATAGACTAGGCTTGACTATTTATTTCTTCTGAAGATGTGGGCAGGCTTTGGAGGAGGCCAGTTATGGGCCAATAGTGGTTTTGGACCACGCACCCTTACAGGTGGTATTACAGCTCCCGGGGGACTGAGGCCTTGTTGGTGAATGGATCCTTCCCTGTTATTAGATGAGGGTTTGTATCCCAGGTTAAGGAAAGTATCAGTGAATATGTAATACTTAATAACCCTAAAGATACCAGAGTTCATAACACTTGGGATGCCCTCAAGGCACATATACGTGGAGAAGCAATATCTTACTCCTCTTTTCTTAAAGAAAAGTTGGACAGGGAGGAGAAAGAGCTACAGAAACAGATTAATGAGTTAGAGGGAGATCTGATGAGTCATATCTGCCTCCAGAAAGTTCAAAAACTCAAAGCTTTGAAATGTTCCTTAATAAACTCATTAACAGCAGGATAGAATGAAACCTTTTATAACTAAGGCAGGGCCCATTTTGATGGGGATAAGGCAAGTAAATGGTTAGTGGGCTTGGTAAAGTGTAAGAGGGCTGAGCGGACTGTTCTGGAGCTGGAGAGAGAGGGGGAGACAGTACCTATGATCAATCTCAGATAAATGATCCCTTTAAAGAGTTCTATTCACAACTATATACTTCAGAGTTCTCGGTGGAGGGAGTCCAGAGGGCTTCCTTCAGAAAATTGTGTTGCCTACAGTAGGTGATGAGGATAGGGAGGTCCTGGACTCTCCTGTCTCTGGTGAGGAATTGAGACGGTGGCCTGGATGGGGAAGAGAGGCAAGGTGCCAGGCCCAGACGGAATACCTCTCGAGTTTTACAGATTAGTATGGGAGGAAATTGGCCCTTCATGCTTCAGATGGTCTGCTTTGCATTCCAGAAGCGGTACTTCCTCCTCAATGTGTATAGCCACTATCATGGTATTAGTAAGCCTGGGAAGGACCCTCTTAAGTGTGGGTCTTATAGGCCCATATCACTCCTGAACTCAGTCTATAAAATCCTGGCCAAACTTTTAGCTCTCAGAATGGAGAGACTCCACCCAAGGTGATCTATCCAGACCAGAGAGGATTTGTCAGGGAAGACAGGCTAAACAAAATATACAAAGGACGGTTAATATTATTCATGGGTGGACTCAGCGGGCAGGAACAGGGGTGGCCTTTAGCATTAGATGCCAAAAGGCATTCGATCATGTGGAACGGCCCTTTATGTTTGCAGTTCTTAAAAGTATGGTTTTGGAGATACAATGTTGAGGTGGATTCGAACACTGTATACCTCTCCCCAAGCCCAAATCCTAACTAACTTTACCTTATCATCCCCTTCCACCTTATGTGGGTACAAGACAGGGATGCTCGCCCTCCTGCTCCTATATGCCCTTACTATAGAGGCCTTGGCTGAAACTATTCGCTCACGAAGCAATTCAGGGTATGTGGGTGATGGTAAATATCATGTTATATCTCTTTGTGGACAATATACTTTCATTTTTGAAGGACACTGTGGCTGCCCTGCCTGCTCTGACTCATATTTTTGACATGTACGCCCAATATCAGGCCATAAAATAAACTGAGGTAAAGCGAGTGGATGCCCTTGGGTGGAATAAACCCTATTCGACTTAACCAATGCGTTATCCCCCATCCCAAGAAATAAAATATCTGGGAATATATTTCCTGGTGAAACTGTCTAGTATGGCAGATATTAACCTGCAGGGTGGTGAGCAAGATTAAAGATGACTGTAGCAATTGGAGGGCTCTCCCACTGACCTTGTTGGGTAGGGTCAACCTTATGAAGATGAGTATTCTTCCACAGTTTCTTTATCCTTTCCAGACAATCCCAGTTTACATCCCTAACAGCTAAATTAAGGCTCTAGAGGGTGCTATTACCCAACTGTTATGGAAGGAAGAGATCCAAGATTAAAAGGCTATATTGTGGAAACCCGCTCACAGGGGGTCTGGGTCTCCCCAGTGTTAAATATTACTATCTGGCATCCCAATTAGTGATATACAGGATCTACTGGGCAGTAGGGAGACCATTCCTACTTGGATGGGGCTGGAGTTGAAATCTAATATTCCACTGTACTATGATGTTCTGGTTGGAGGCCTGGTGAAAGAGTCAGGAGGAAGCTTGGACAACCTTGTACCAAGGCAACTTGGAGGGCTTGAAAGGCACATCAGATTCTGCACTATGAGGCCAGGTTATCCTCAGATACCTCCTAAAGCATGTGGCGTTAGGAGGGGGAAACTGCCTCAGAAAGTACTTGACCAATGGAGTGATAAGGGACTGTATCTCCTAGAGCAGATGCTGGTGGATGGACAGGTTTTGGGCTTCCCTGCACTAAAGTGGATATTCGGTCTCAGTCCCTCATCCCTTTTTCTTATCTCTCCTTTCAAAAAAATAGAGAGCATAATAGTGGGTATGAGACCAGGACATTACAGGCATTCCCCTTGGAGGAGACTTTTAAGGAAGGCATTTGGACCTCACTTTTATACCCCTTAGATTGTGCTATAGGCTGTTGGTGGGAGCCTGCCAGATCACCTGGACAGACTTAAAAAGGGTGGAGGAGAATGTATTCCCAGACTCCTTCACTTGGGGAGACTAGGCACTGATTCTTAAACATTCCTTAAACTGTTCTGTGAACAATAGACTACTGACCATTCAATACAATGTACTCATGAGGGTATATATTTTACCCCAGCTTTGGCACATATAGGATTGACCTGTCAGTCCATGCACTCTCGCCCCAAATGCAAAATTCATGTTGGAACCTTCTTCCTTTTAATATGGGACTGCCACAAGGTTTATGTTTATTGGAAAGAAGTCTTGTTGCTTTTTCAGCTTATCCTGGGGAACCCTTAACAATGGACCCAGCTGAGGTGCAGTTGGGCGCTGGTGGGGGGCAGCAGAAGGGACGGGCTGGAAGTAATTCACTCTTAAGACTGGGACTGGTGTTGGGAATGTGCCAGCTGACCTCTACTGGTGGCTCTCCAGCACCTCTATTGCTTTCTGGGCTAGGAACCTGTTGGACTGCATGAAGCTAGAGAGAATATACAGTATAGAATAAGACACCATGGAGGAAATTCCAGGAGATTTGGGACCCAGTGGAGAGGGCGGTACAGCTCTTTGGTTCCCGTTATTTTAATGGACATAACTCGGATGCCCCATCTCTGTATAAGATGCATGGGAATAGGTTCACTCAGATGGAACCTTGCCTATAGATCATTTGTCACATATCCATTTTATATTGTTTTACTTATACAATGCGATCTTAATTTCATTATATATGTCAACTATATGTCTCACCTAACCACCTTGTATGCTAATGCACGATAACTTATTCTCCCCTTCTAGGAGAGCAACTGTATGTAATCTTGGAAATTTTTAAAGTTTACAAAAACAGCTGAATTTATGCCTACAGTAGATCACATCAATCAAATTAATTTTTAATCTTATCAGTTAATAGCTGAATTTATTGCCAAGGACCTGCAACCATTTTCTGTGGTGGAAAATGAAGAGTTTAGAGCTCTTTTAAAATATTTCGCTCATGTAACTTAAAACATACCAAGACATAAATATTTTGCAACTGTTGCTGTTCCTAACATGTATGACTACAAATGTATGCAACAAAAATAAAATGGGCTCTTAAAGAGAGTGACTGTTGTGCTTTGCACCTGATGTGTACATGTGGATGAGTTCTCAAACCACTGATTATATGTGCATCACAGCACATTGGGTGTCACAGTTATCTTCAAACACTACCAGAAGCAGAAGTGTATAGGAAGGAAGACAAAGAATGGCAGCTCTTTACGTTAGCATGTTTTGTAAGCATCACACCACTGACAATATTTTTAAAGAGTTGCATAACAGAATTTTTGAGTGGTTAGAGCTCCTCAGAATCAATACTTACTTTCTGGTTTCTATACTCACATCCCATGCTTTGTTTGTACACTAATTAAATCAGTTAGTATGAGCTTTCCTGTCCAGTGACAGCAGTATAAATACACTAGAGGGAACTGTAAAGAAAAATCTGTGGCCTATTTTTAGTCACTCTGTAAAATCATGTGGTATCTTCATTTCATTTTATTAAATGGGTTAGACCATTGAGTAAAAACTCATTTAAAATGGTGACCCGTGGCACTTGACACAAATAATTAACAACAGAAAATAACATAAAAAACACAGAATATAATACATAGGCATATTATAGTTCAGCCTCCAACTACATACAATTATATACATTACTTCAGACTATTAACCACAACAAACCTTAGTTTGAGCTGACAGTGTCTCTAGAAACCAAGTTTTGACAACGTTCGGACGGGCTTTTGATGTTATACAAACAAAATTTTAAGGGCAACTTATTCCAAAATTTCAGGACTAGCTGGCTAAAGATGCACTCAGAACACTAGGTTTTTGTCCTTGGTATTGACAACTCTTGATAAGCTGCATTCCTTAAAGAGGAATTTACATCTCTGAGTTCTAATCTTTCAGCCAGGTCATCCGGAATCATTGCTGTAATACTTTTATAGGCCAAACTGTATGAACTGTATCAACTTTGTGAAGTTGTCTTCTGTCTGACAGAGATCCATCCTAATTTATGACACATAAACTAATGAGTGTCCCTGGGACATTGTAAAATTAATCTGGCCAGTCGATTGTATAGTATGTCTAATTTGTGTAATTTTCCATGATTGAAGAGTCATATAGTATATCTCCGTAATTGAGTAATGGGAAGATCTGTTATTCAACAATTTTCTTTATCATATACCCACCCAAACAATTTTTATTATGATATAGCAGACCCACCTTCTTTCCATCTGATCTAACCAGCTCATCCACTTGTGAATTGCCAGTACCCAAGGAGTCCACCCAGTAGCCCAGGTACTTATACATTATTACTTGGTCTAGTTTTGTCCCATCAGCATCAAATACTGATAACTCAGGACTGGCCTCAATTTCTCAGTGGAACCAAATGTCATACATTTTGTCTTACTTATGTTCATTTTAAGTTTTAGCTTTGTCAAGTATTCAGATAACCTGCCAAAGCTTAGCTGTAGATTTACTTGTATCTCATCCAAAGATGAGGCAGAAGTGTATACTATTGTATCTTCCGCATACAAATGATAAACCAAATTATGTACGTGGTGTCCAAGCTCTTTCAGATAAATCAGAAAAAGTAAAGATCCAAATACCAAGCCCTGGGGACCACTGGACTACTGGCAAAGGCTTAGAAACAACCTTATTAACAATAATTGACTACATCCTTCCTCTAGGTAGGAGGCAACCCATCTTAGAACACCACCTGATAACCCAATCTCCCTCAAACTCATAAGAAGAGTTTGGTGATCCACTGTGTTGAAGGCCTTGAGAAGTCAACAAAGATGGCACCAGTCATCTCACCTTTATCCATAGCTTTGTTGACATCATCCAAGACCATCGTCACAGCAGACACTGTATCATGTGATTTGTGAAAACCTGACTGGTATTTGTCATATAAATCATTCTGATTCAAGAAGTTGGTCACTTGTTTTGCAATAAGTCTCTCAATAACTTGGATGCCTGTGACAAGAGTGAAATGAGTCAATAGTTGGTAAACTGGTCCTGGATACCCCTTAAAATGGGGACAACCTGGCCAGTTTCCATTCTGAGGGTATTACTCCTACAGAGACAGACCAATTATACAGATAGGTAAGAGTAGCTGCTAACTGCAAAGTTGATGTTTTAGTAGGTAAGGAGTTAATCCATCAGGGCCATCACTTATAGCTGTTTTTAAATCCAGCAGAACCTCAACAATCTCAAATTCCTCAAACTTTTGAATGAGAACAAATGGGGAAGTCCTTATAAGGCTGGAGAAGTTCTTTAACATTACTAGGATCAGGACCACCAAAAAGGTTCCTGGGTTCACAAAATAGTCATTAAACACATCTGCAAGAGACTCTTTCCCCACATGGCCTAAGATTTCAATATTATTTGTATTACCCTGTTTGTGATGACCATTTATCTCCTTAATTATATCCCAAAATGTTTTAGCATTCCTGGAGAGCCCTCTTGTTTAGTGTTGTAGTATGCTCTTACTTTCTCTAACAGCAGTTACATAAGAATTCCTGAGACCACTATAATATTCCCAGTCCTTTTAAGTTTGAATTATGTGCCTCACCCAAGCTCGTCCTTTTTGCCTCTTCAGCGCTTCTAATGCTGATGAGTACCATGGAGCAGAAGACTGTTTTATTTTTCTTGTTTTCATTGGCATATGGAGATTTATGACCTGCATCAGCTCAGTGAGAAAATAATTACAGGCTAGATCAATTTCAGGAATCATGGTAATTCTATCCCAATTAATTCTATTTAAATCCTTAGTAAAGGCAAAATAATCAAATGTCCTAGTGGCTCGACAAGAGATGAGCCTAGGCTGCTTTGGGAGATGAGATTTACCTCTAACGCAATATATAATATTGCAATCACTATTACTGTAAATCTTCAAGTACCACTGCATTTGAATAGTGAAAGGGGCATTAGTCAAAATTAGATCTAGCAAGGTAGAGTCAGCTGGATTTTAATATTAACATGAGAGGATCTTTTATCAGTTGTTCCAAACCCAAAGTGAGTGATATATTTTCATTGCACCAGAGTCAGTTGAATGCAACCAGTTATCATTAAAATCTCCCATGATTAACATCCCATGAGTATCGGTAAAGGAGGAGAGTATATCTGCAAATTGCTGCATCTTACTTTTAACCTTCTTAGGGGATGATAGACACCTATGAGCAGTATTGATTTTGCCACTGAGAATTTAATTTGCAGAGCTAAATGTTCACAACCATCTGGGCCATACCTCTCAACCTCTCAGCATTGAAAATCATAGCACTGGCCTTCAAAAATCAAAGCAAAGCTTTAGAATGTGGAGCACTTTCTTATTTTAAACAATATTTTGCTTTCAGACAGTGGACCCTATATAGTAAGTGATAAGGAATGTTTCTATCAGCTTAGTTCTATGATTTAATAGTTTGTGTGTCCAGAAATAGCTTCTAACATTTTGAGGAACATCGGTGAACTTGTGAGGAGCAAGGGTAAATCTGAGTGTGAAAATCATAGCGCTATGCCAAATTCATAGCAGTTCAGAGGTATGATCTGGGCTCAGCTTAAAGAAATTCAGCTTGGGGAATACTTATCTAAAGCATATATTAAACCCCCTCCCTTTGTTCCTGTCTGCCCTACACATATTATACCCACTGATCATTATGTCTATATCTTCTACCTTCTCACTTAACCAAGTTTCAGTAAATATCATTAAGTCAGGATGGTTCTCAGATGCAAAGTCCCTTAATAAGTCTATTTTGGTGCAAGGCTCCTAATGTTAGAATGTAATAAAAGAATGCCTTCACCAAAACTATACCTGTTCTCAGGACCTGAATTTGGATTAACATCCCCACACTGTAAGAGGCACAGAATCAGAAAAATAACTTTACCATCTTCCCTTTTAAACCAATTTTCCCTCAAAATATGATTTTAGGAAAAGCAAATCTAAGTTTGGGACATTTTTTAAACAAATATATCTGTTTTCTAACTAAATCTAAAACTAGTTGTAAAGGCAAGTAGTAAAGGCATCAGGTCCCCTGGAAAGTGGAACAGTTTTACAACCCATAGTCCAGGGGATAGGGCCAGAATCATGGTAATAATTAACCATGGGATAAGGTAAACAAACATTCTTCTGGCCTCCTCTTCTACTCACAGATAGTATTAATTCAAAGCACAAAATAAATAATACAAAACTTCTCTAAAGTATAAGAACTAGTCTGCTTAAATTTTAAAACAGTAGACATTTTGCCACCTAGTCTAAAAGTCTAACCCTTAAAAACACTATTCTAAAATCTATTAAATTTATCCATACAATACTTACTTCCTTACACTACAGTTCTCTACCAATTGCTAGGCTTATCTCAAATTGTTTCAGACTTTGGCCTTAACAATTATGGGCTTAAACTTAATAAAATATTTTTACCAAGTGGCGCAGCCACTCACACTTGCACCCCATGCTTGCACTGTGTAGTAGCATTTTAAATTTAAAGGACTGTTGTCCCTGCCTCTTGGGCAACCCTGCACCTGATTGGCTTGCCACCGAGCCCCTCCTGTCGCGTTCAGTCAAATGCCTCAGGCACTAATACACAGTGAGTGCTATATGTAGTTATCTTTGTGCAACACCAAATGGAATAAAGCAGCAGTCTCTTAAGTTACCAGCAGTCACTATGATGTGGAGATAAGTGTCCCATATATATTGCACAGGAAAAACAGTACATTACAGTTCTTGCTTTAGTCAGTCATCAGGCAGCTCAGCATGTAGATGTTTTACCACTCAGCAGGACTGATGAAGCTTGTGGGAAGCACAACAGCAGAAAACCTTATTAGACAGCTGACACGCCAGTCTCTCAGACCTAGAATGGTAATGTCTCTTTGTTTGGCTGACCTCCAGAAAAAAACGCTTGCCAATACAGTAACTAAAACAAGATGTTCCAACAAGATGGAACTCACCATTTTATATGTGTGAGAGACATTTTGCACAAAAGAAGACAGTCCAAGTCTAAAACTGCTATTAAAAGACACTGCCAAAATGGCTTACTTAGACACAGACATGAAACAGAAGATTCAGTAAACAAACAGGCTTGCACCCAAAAATTAAGTGGCATGATTTATGACTAAGTGATGTGAAACAGAAGACAAGGTTGCACCCAAAAATTAAGTAGCACCAAACAGAAGATTTAGTAACCCTGAAAATCACTAAAACTACAACAGAAAGACACAGACCACCAATGGCTTATTTAAACACGGAAACCCAACTGAGAAAAGAAGTGTTCAAAATCTGTGAATTCAGCAGTCAGCCAACAGGGCTAATTTATATTTTGTTATGCTATCAAAAACATTTGAGTTTTATTTTACTTTTTAGATTATTTTATGGTCTATATAATGAAAAATGATATACTGGTATGCAAGTTTGATTTTACACTATGTATATAATAAGTGTATGTTTAACATATACTGTATAATTTATTCTTTGGTAACTGGGTAAGGTCCACGAGCCAGAAAGAGCCTGTTTTCAGTGGCAACCTGGGAGCACTGGGGAGGATAAGTGACTTGCTCAGAGTCAAACAGTATCGAAATTGAGAGATCAAACCCAGGTCTCTAGACATATCAAACTCATTCATGGCTCATTACTCTAACCTCCAGACTAGACTGCCAGCCATGTAAAAATAATACGAATAGGTATACAGTCATTACTTTATTTTCATTGGTAGGGGAGATGAAGTGAAAAAAAAATTTACTTTGACTTCAGCTCAGAGAACAATGAATATGACCTAGTAGTAGTTCAGGCACAGAGATGGGCAACACGAATCTATACAGAATCTATCAGCACTTAAAGAGCAACTGACACATCTAAAATATGTGCCAGTTGTGCCCTACCATGCCTACAGTACCTCCCAGTACAGACAGTAATGCAAACAGGAGGCACTATAAGGCAATATTGTACAGTATAGATGCGGCATAGTGCAGCCTCAGATGCCCTTCCCAATCCAATCCTGAGGATGATTTCAAGTTGGGATAGGGACCTGGTGAAATTCCATTTCGCCAAGAAAGTGCAGTGAAATTGGCATTTTGCAGCAATTTTGCTGGCAAAATACCAACTCCACGGCACTTTTGCTGGCAAAATAGAATTTCGCTAGGTCCCCATCCCGACCTGACATCATCCTCAGGATGAGATCAGGAAGGGACCTGATGCTGTGGCAGGGGTGCACACTGTGCTCTGCTGCATCTTTACTGTAAAATATTGCCTTACAGTGCCTCCATTTGCTGTACCTCTGTAACGGGAGGTACTGTAGGCAGGGTAGGGCACAACTGGCATAGTCTCTACAGAGATGTGTCAGTGGCTCTTTAGGACCATATGGCCAACCTAGTCTGCCCATTTCCCTATCCACTTCTGCAGCACCAGATCCTATTTGATCTGCGGCTCGCCTGCTCTGTACATCTCCAGGGCACCTATGTCAATCCCATGCACTTTTGAACCCCTGTATTGTTTTCACCTCCACCAGTTCTGCTGGAAAGCTGTTCCATGGCTCCACCCACCCTTTCTGTGAAAAAGTACTTCCACATTACCCCTGAGCCTTCCACCCTTCAGACTCATATCATGCCCCTTGTTCTTGTGTAGAGTTTGCTTTTCACCTGTACCCTGTTTATTCCCTGAGGTACTTGAACGTTTCTATCATATCTCCGCTCTCCCTTCTTTCCTCTAGTGAATAGATATTAAGGTCCTTAAGTCTATACTCATAGGGCTTCTGGTGCAGTCCATCTTTGTTGCCTTCTCTGGACTGCCTCTATTTTGTCAATGTCCTTCCGGAGATGTGGTCTCCAGAACTGGACACAGTACATCAGCTGAGGCCTCACCAGCGATCTGTACAGTGGCATCACCACCTCCTTCCTCCTGCTTGTTATGCCCTTCCCTATGCACCCCAACATTCTGTTTGCTCTCACCACTGCCTTTTCACACTGTTTGGTCGCTTTCAGGTAATCAGATATGATAACTCCCAGGTCTCTCTCTGACTTGTGATGGCCAGAATTTCCCCACCCATCCTGTACTCCTCCTTGGATTTCTGTGACCCAGGTGCATGAGCTTGCACCTTTAGCATTGAAACTCACCTGCCAGACACCCAACTACTCCTCTAATAGGTTTAGGTCCTTTCTCATTTTTACACCCCTCCAGTGTGTCCACACTGTTGTACATCTTGGTGTCATCTGCGAAGAGACACACCTTTCCTCCAGATGCTCTGCAATGTCGCTAATGAAGACATTGAATAACACTGACCCTAGCACTGACTCCTGTGGCACCCCCTGGTCACCTCCCTCTCATCAGATTTCATGCCATTTACCACAGCCCTATGAGTCCTGTCCCTAGCCAATTTCCAACCCACTTTACCACTGTAGGACCCACTCCCAGACTCCACAGTTTATTTAGCAATCTCCTGTGTGGGACAGTGTCAAAGGCCTTGCTGAAATCCAGGTAGGCCACTTCCACTGCCCTCCCTGATCTACCACCCTGGTTACCCAGTCAAAGAAATCCATAAGATTCATCTGACAGGACCTTCCCACTGAGAGTCCATGCTGCCTTAGATTCTGTGCTAGCTATCCTCCAGAAACTTCACAATCCTCTCAAGCAAGGACTCCATTAATTTCCCCAGTACTGAGGTCAGGTTTACAGGCCTGTAATTGCCTGCCTCCTCTCTGCTTCCACTCTTGGGAGAGGGACCACATCTGCCCTCCTCCAATCCTCAGGTACCTCCCCGCCTCTAGTGATGCATTGAAAAGGGCAGCCAGTGGTTTCACCAGCACTTCCCTGAGTTCCTTTAGTACTGTGGGTGGATCCCATCTGGCCCCATTGCCTTATCTGGTTTTATTTTCCTCGAGTTCTTCTAGCACTTTTTCAACCGTGAATGGCCTGGTGCCTACCTCCTCCCTCCTTCCTGAATACCTTTCTTAATGAGTCTTGGACCTCCTTCCCTGGTGAACATAGAGCAAAAGTACTTGTTCAGTATCTCAGCCTTTTCTAGGCCATCCTCTACCCCTTCTCCTCCTTCCTTCTTCAGCCTAATGATCCCATTTCTGGTCTTTTTCCTCTCACTAATGTATCTGAAGAAGGTCTTGTCACCTTTCTTAATAGCCTGGGCTATACCTCCTCTGTCTGTGCTTTAGCCCTTCTAATTATTTTCCCAGATTTCCTCTGCTTCTCCAGATGTTGTTCTCTGTCCTCATCCTTTTGTGTTTCCTTATATCTTCTGAAGGCTCTTTCTTTTCCTTTACTTTCTCGGCCACTACCTTCAAGAAACATAATGGCCTTTTCTTTCTTATACTCTTGCTTGCATTTTGACACAGTGACCTATTACTTTAGTTAAGATTCTCTTGAGTCTAGACCACTGTTTTCACATCTTCCCCCTGCACCCTCCGCTGCTAGGCTCTTTTGAAATTTCTACCCATATCCTTAATCTGAAATGTGACACCCCTTCTCAAAATATGGGAGGCACTATATGACCTAGCAGTAGTTCAGGCACAGAGATGGGCAACAGAGAGTCTGAGACATGACCTTCCACCTTTACAAATCTGTATGGCACTATGGCCTAGTAGTAGTTCTGCACAGAGATGGGCAACATAGGGTCTACACTATGGCAGGCACGGGTGTCATAATCTCAATATTGGTGCTGCATGGCAAGATCACGCTGCCAATACAGTGTGATTCTTGCCATGTGGTATCTCTCTTTTCTCTGGGGCTCTGCCCTCACACCCCCCATGGAGGGCTGCACCCCCAAATCCCACTCCATATAGATTCTCAACTCGGGAGGGGTTCAAGTCAGGATCACACAAAGTTGTAAAAATAAAGTTTCTGGGACCGGGAATCAAACCTGGTCCCATAAGCACTGCCAGGTTCCCTGCTGCTGTGGTTCAGTCTGTTGAGCCACAGCAGCTGGTCAGGGAACCCTCTCCCAGCAGAGTCATATCCTCTGCCTGGGAGAGTGAGAATGGTGCAATACCACATACAGCAGTATACGCGGTATTGCACCATTCACCACTGTGCAGTGCTGTACTGGGTAAGCAATGTCGCATGCTAAGCATGTGAGATTATGACCCAGTACCACTACAGCAGTATGACCTTGTATTAGCTCAGGCACAGAAATGGGCAACACAGAGCCTGAGATGTGACCCCCTCACAATCTGTATGGTACTATGACCTTGTAGTACTTCAGGCACAGAGATGGGCAACACAGAGATTAGGGCAGTATGACCTTTCAGGGTAGCACAGAGGTGGGCAACACAGAGTCTGATGTAGGTGACACCCCACTTCAGAATATGTATGGCACTATAATCCTCCCTATAAAATTACTGAGGCACTATGATCTTCAAACAGAGTCCTCCTGTCCTGTCTGACTCTGCTCCTTAATTATTTTTCTGCACTTTGCTGTTGTCTACTGTTGAATTCATTGGTCTCTCTCTGACTGAAAAAGCAGGTGTTTTTTTTTTCATTTTTTACTGTGGCATCTGCAACATCTGCACTCTGCTACTGTTTACTCTGCACTCTGCTATTGAATTCATTACTCTCTCTTTCCTAATGAAAAACATTTTTAATAAGAGTTCTCTGCAGTCTGTTACCTCCTAAATCCAGCACAATCTGGATTTAGATCAATGCATAGCACCATCTCTGCCCTAGCCAAAGTCACTAACGATTGGCAGATTGCCTTGGATAAAAAGAATAGTACCTGTGCTGTGTTCCTGGATTTGAGTAAAGCATTTGATACAGTGGATCATGAATCATTAATCTCCTATCTTAGCTCTGTAGGCCTTGATTCACTCTCACTCAATTGGTTTAGGTGCTATCTCTCTGGAAGGTTACAATTGGTAAAACATGGAAATTACCTATCTACCTCTAAACCACTGCTAAGAGGTGTACTGCAAGGCTCTATCCTAGGCCCCATCCTCTTTGCCATTTATATTAATAACATTGATGCCAACCTCTCTCAATCTAACATTCATCTGTTTGCTGATGATACTGTATTATATGTCAGCAGTCCCTCACTATCAAAAGCCTGTGAACTGTTACAGTCAGAATTCTCCATCCTACAACACAACCTATTGGAAAAAATTACTTCTAAATGCCAAAAACAAAAGCTATGTTCTTTGCCACAAAGAATTGCTCTGCCACTACCCCATCATTCATCACTCCCCAATTATCCACCTTATTTGGAGAAAAGCTGGAATTTGTGGATACATTCAAATATCTTGGGAGTCTGGACTTGACAATAAGCTTGACTACTCTGTCCACATTGAAGAGCTATTAAAAGTTGAGACAAAGGCTTGGCCTATTTTACAGAATAAAACACAACCTTACCAGAGACTCCAAACAAAGATTAATCCAGGCATCATTCCTATCCCTTATTGACTATGCTGACTTCTCTACGGCCATTGCTCACTCTCCCTCTTAAATAAGCTGAACACCCTGTATCATAGAGCCATCAGATTTATTACAGACCTTCCCTCCAGCACCCATCATTGCTCTCTTTACATGGCAGTCAATTGGACATCCCTACAGCACAGAAGAAAAAGGAATGCTGCAATCTGGATCTTTAAAAGCTTTATCAGGCAAACTCCTCCTATATCTCAGACTGTTTCACCGAATCACATCTAGGCCATACACCTTAAGGATCAATAAGCTCATTATGCTAAAGATTCCCAATACCTGCACCCGGTTTGGGAGGGCTACTATCAGCTATTCCCTAGCATTTATCTGGAACTCACTCCAAAATCTATGAATCTGAATACCCTCTTATCCTTATCATCCTTCAAAGATTATACACCGCCCTATTTCCAGAGTTGTGCAACTGCTTCCATAAGGCCTAGTCTCCCATCCCACCTACACCCCTCCTTCTGTAATCCACTAAGTTTAGTTTCCTTCTTCTACCCAGTCAGTTATCACATTTCATATAAAGCCTACAAAAGCCCTATTATTTGATTATTATCCCTGCTATATCTATTATCCTCTTCATTTTTACAGGTTAAGTTATTCTACTGTGCCTTGTATATCTGTAAATTTTGTATATTCTCTTATTTATTTGATTGTACTAATGTTATGCTATTCTCATGTCTTTTGTAAAAAATACTTGTACCGTTATTTGTATGACCACTCAGGTCCATCTTGTAAATGAGCTACGCCAATGATGTTC
This sequence comes from Neoceratodus forsteri, assembly GCA_016271365.2. Classification (NCBI taxonomy): domain Eukaryota; kingdom Metazoa; phylum Chordata; order Ceratodontiformes; family Ceratodontidae; genus Neoceratodus; species Neoceratodus forsteri. The sequence continues at coordinate 184,004,171 of JADMNL010000028.1, read as the reverse complement.
GCCTGAATAAATAAAGATTTTGATTGATTTGATTGATTGATTGAATGCCTGCACTCTGCAGTTTGTTGCCTGCTGTTGAATTCATTGATTTCTCAGTCTCCTCTCCTCTTCCTCTCACTCTCTAATAAAATGATTTTCACATTTTTAAATGTACACACACACACACATATGACTCATGACTCATGACTGTCTCCTTTGAATGCAACGCCCAGGTGCTCGATACTGGTTTCCTAGGGATGTCTTGTGGTGGCTGATACAGAGAATTAGATATAACATGTGTCAATTACAGAACCGAGACCTTCATTGGTTGGCCCCTTCAGTGCCCCAGGATCACTAGTGTTTCCTTGTTGGTCATATGGTGGTCCTGAAACTCCCAAGTCTTTGGCAGAGATCGGGGAAAAAACTTTTTAATTTTCTGCACCTTTCTGCACCTTGCCCTGCCTTTTTCATGCAGTAATGCAGATGAGAGTGTTATTTTAGACTGGACCACACTTCCAAACCAGGCCAACTCAGCAATTTGGGCTAAGCCATGAAAAAGGTTTGGTTTTCGGTCCAGAGCCAAGTTAAGCCTGGTCCAGGGGTTTGGAACTGCACCAGAGCTGGTTTGTTCATCCATAGTGCTGTTAATTTGACCATTTGGGGACTATATTTTTTTTTATAGCAGCTGTGATATGATATTAGAAAACTAACATATATATTGATCTAAATATATATATATATATAAAGAGAGATATATATTTGCCTTGTTTTGTATGTTCCTAAGTCACCATTGTGGCCCCATCCACTCCCGAGGTGACCTCCCAGCTTCCAACCCCTTGGGGTGGGGTCAGTGGGTAAGTGTCCAAACTCTGCTTTCCCAGACTACACTGTTCTGATAGTCAGTTCCAGTCAATGTGTTGGGGGCCTGAGTGCCCTTGGTGGCTTTATCCCACATTCTAGTGTGGGTTTGTTTTTGCATTATTTCAGCCACGGAGAAATTAAACATAGTGATTTGAATGCACATGTGCAGAAGCATGGTTTGCTAAAGACAGAGGGCAGGATTTTCAATGTCTTAGATTGCCACAAGCCCCAGTGTGCTGATGACATGGCGCATTGGGCTTGTGGCAATCTAACAGTATTTTCTATTCTATGAGACTGCACAAGTTAGACCAACTTTTCTAGTCTAACTTGTGGCAATCCTGAGGTCCGCTTTTATGGAGTAAGCACCAGATAGTTGGTGCAAGCAACTGTAATCAGCAGAAACTGTCACAACTCCACCCAAGATTGTAAAATCGGGTGCAATTGCTGTGAAGGTGTGCGCACTCACCAGAACTGAAGTGCTGTGGAGCAGGGCTGGATGCAAGTCCTGCGCCAGGCTTTGAAAATCCTGCCCAGAATCAATTGGCATCCTTTCCTCTACAAAACACAGTTACAGCTGCACCATCACTTGTGGTCACCCAGGTGGTGTGACTATAGTGTAGTCTGCTGCTCATCCAGCCATAGGAGGAGAGCATCCCCATGGATGCTTGATCCCCTGCCTGGACGGCACTCCAGTGACATACATATATATATATATATAACCCCTAGGTGGCGCTATCCCAAGGGCTACTAGCCCTGCCTGCTTGACTAGTAGCAGGTTAAGGGGTCTAGGTTTGGTGACGGTGCCTCCACCCAAAAGTCAGGGTTGGTATGAGTCAAACTAACCAGGCCACAGCCCTCTGGGACACTGGGACACTGTGACCCCCGGTCTCCTACTAGTGGCCCACGTAATACACAATGTTTACCTTCACAATACCCTGATATGTTTTGCACATACACATATATTTAGCACTAACCCCAGGACTGATTTCTTCAGCTTGCCTCTGGGGACCCCTGAAACAAGGTCAGGCAAGACAAAAGGCAACAGTGCAATACCTTAAGCAGAAACTGACACCACAGTCAATGTAAATTGCAGAAAAAGTAGATCTGATTTATTCAGGAGGTAGTAACATGGGAGGGGCACAATCAGGGTAATTGGTTGGAATAATCTATCATTTACTCTACAGTGTGGGCATTTAAAGTCCCTGAAACAGTTATACTCTGGGTACCCAGGGGATGTTAGATGGGCTAGCCAGGACTGTTGCCAGGGTAGGCTGGTGTTGCAGCTTGGGGCCCTATGAAGAAAGAAATAACATGCACCACACCCTAATTGTAATCCAGAGCCGGGGGCTGAGTTCGTAAAAAAAAAAGAAACAACAAGCAATCAGGTGACATACTTTTGATTTAGCTATATGTTGCAGGGAGCTACCCTGATGATTACTCACAATACCCCAAAAACTGGACAGAGGATGGACGATGGTAGAGACAGTAGATGATGATTCTGGATTGCCAGGAAAAGCAACACCCACACGATGCATCGCAGCATCGTCCTGTTCAAGCATTGAGCTGGGGCTGATCCCTGGCGGTCTCTTGCCGATGGTTCTTCACTGTGCAGCAGGGTAGAATGACACAGCCCTCATGGCAGGGCCCAGCTGCATTAAGCGGCAATGGATTCAGTCCGATCAAGCTGGGCACAGCTTCCAGCCCTTAGCACATTTATATGTAAAGAAAAGATTACTTTACCAGGCAAATGGCTCCTTGATCCCGATGCAAAGTCACTGTAAAAACCTGGGAGCTCTGAGGTAGCTGAAGTTCCTGACAGGCCGATCACATTTAACAAAATCTTCGGTCTTCACAGGTGTAGCCTGGCCTCTTCCCAGTTACTTGCTAGGTTTCTCCAGAAGTGGATTCAATCCAAACGTGCTCTTTCCTTCTCACTCTCTCCACACAATGAGCTGAAATGTAGGCCACTAACTAGCCCTCTGCAGTTCTCCCGTCAACTACGACAAGCTTGCTCAGTTTATCACGAGCTGTCTCTCCCCTCGGTTCCCATCTTCAGTCTGGCTTGCCAGCAGACAGCTCGGTTTTTCCTTGATCCAAAAGGTCCGATTGGTGGGCCCAGCTGCCAGTCACAGCAAGAGCTCCCCTTTGGTGCAAAAGGCACCAACAGTCCAAAACTACAAGTCCCAACTGGTAATCCACACAGCCCCACATTAACAGGCTCCATTTTGAGTCCTCGTGTACTGATTGGTCCAATTCGGCAGTTTGGGACCAAAATGGTGGAGTTAACTGAATAGTCCTTGCTGCAAATAAGGCAGGTTAGAACAAACCACATTATTATTACTTCTCTAAATGATTACCAGCAATTAGTCACATCTTTTAGCAGGGCTCCCTCTGCACAGTTAGCGATGGCAGAAACGGAGCGAGTATTCAGCAGCCAGGGCGGAACTCGGGCATGGAAACACACAGTCCACGCTTTTGATTAATTATGACTGCAAACAGGCAGCCCTTAAAGGGCAGTACACGAAGGCCACACAGGCACTCATGGGCAATACTTTTAAACGCTTAAACACAGGACACCAGCCTTGCAACAAGCATTTGGGCAAGCTCACGGAAGCCTTTTGGGAACCCCAGAGTACAAAGACAATTAGAAAATTACATTTATCTATATATTCTTTATTCACTCAAATACATGGACAGTAATTACTCTTCATTGTGAAACAGAAATGCTGAAAACAGGTTAAAATATAAAATATAAGCATATTCTGACTGCCAGTCTACTGGATTCAGAATATTCCTACTTGTGAGAGAGATATTAAAGGAAATGATTCCCATATTTACAGATGCTCCTGTATTTTACATAGACAATGGTGCTGTCTATGAGAAGGACTTGGCAAGGTTAGAGGAATGGTCAAATGTATGGCAGCTTAGATTCAATGCTAAGAAGTGCAAGGTAATGCACCTGGGAAACAAAACCCAGGGAAGAGTACACAATGGGGTGAGATACTAACAACAACAAAATGGAAAGGGACCTGGGGTAGTCAATCAGATAACCTAAAGATGGGCAAGCAATGTGAGAGGGCAAGGAGGGCTTGGGGGATACTGGGATGCATAGGGAGAGGCATCACCAGTAGAAAACAGGAAGTTATTATCCCTCTGTACAGACAGCTGGTGAGACCCCATCTGGAGTACTGTGTGCAGTTGTGGAGACCCGGTCTCCTCAAAGACATAGACAAGATGGAAGCTGTCCAGAGGAGGGCACTAAAATGGTGCAGGGTCTGCACCGAAGACATATGAAGAGAGACTTAAGGAGCTAATATGTATAGCCTCGAGGAAAGAAGGGAGAGGGGGACATGATAAAACTTTCAAGTACCTCAAGGAATCAACAACAAAGTCCAAGAGGGTAGCATCTTTCAAAAAGAGGTGTGCAAGAACAAGAGGGCACAATTTGAAGATAGAGGGGGCGGCTCAGAGGTAATTTAAGGAAGTATTTTTTCACAGAGAGGGTTGTGGATGCATGGAACAGCCTTCCGGAGGAGGTTGTGGAGTCAAAATCAGTGGTGGAATTCAAGCATGCATGGGATAGTCATAAGGCAGTTCTGGGGGTGGGGGTAGGAAGAAGTAGGCTGCTGGTTAACTAGGATCTGCAGCTTATCCAGTAGGTAGGAAATGGGCAGACTGGGTGGGCCAAGCGGTCCTTATCTGCCGTCAAATTCTATGTTTCTATGTTTATGCTTCTATGTCTACAGAGAAATTGTTCCTATAGACTTGCATCAGTTATAGTCAGCTATAGGCTAAAAGATTTTAGATCCCAGAGGTAAGGCTAGCTATATCAAGGGAAACAAAAAGAGAACGCCTGAGTGCACAGACAGACAGCTCCCAAAGGTGCTGTCAGACAAACTGCCAAGGCTCATGATACAAACAAGAAAAATCAGAAGCACTCACTAAGTCAAAGTTGCAAACAAAATAATTTACTGTGAGCAAATCACACACACAAGGACCAATTACCCCATGCACTCATTGTCATTCTTGTCATCACAATGGGGCAAGGTTAACAATCCACAGACTTCTTCAGTACATCACCTAGTTCAGCAACACATGCACAAGAGATTCTCCATTTGCTCAACAGTTTCTCATGCATTCTCCTGCTTGCAGCAACAGAAAGTTAGCAAAGTGTTACACACAGCTGCAGGGAGCAATAGCAAGCCACGCCACCAACTCACTGAAAGTCATAAAAGGTCATTTCTAAGCACCCAACCCCAAATGCATTTCAATGAGACTGCTGCAAAACACTTTCTGCCTTTAATTACAATATGAACTGGCCTGCTCTACTGATCAGCCCTAAAACCTCCCATGTAGCACATAACTGTGTCAACAGCACCACCTGCTGGTTAAATAAGGGAACATAACTCTTTAGTTGTCTTACAACTTTTAACATTTAAATGGCTATAAACTTTTGTAACAAAAATAAGCAGTGCATGCAATTGTTCATTCCTTTATTGCCATTACAAGAACATCCAGGTGGGTCACACTTGGAAATGAGCCTCAATTCAGTGTGCCTTTCCAGTTACCAACTTTTAATTAATGAATTAATTAATTAATGGAATAAATAAATATAAGCACATTAAACCAATAGGGGCAGCATTAAAGGATTTGAGATGCACTTCACAAAGGCATAAGGATGCTTGACCTTCAGCCTAGTGCCTCATATCCCTGGGATGTGTACCACAAATCCTTTAATGCATACCCTGTTGTGGCTTTTGTATACTTATAAAATGTGGGACCACACATGTGCGCCCACTGGTTCATTTAGACCAGGGGTTCTCAAATGGTGAGGCCAGCCTCCCTGGGAGGCCCCAACCTGTTCCAGGGAGGCTCAAGCAAGTCTGAAAAAGAACTGTATTTAAATTTGAGTTTTATGTATTTTGTGTGAAGAGATGAAGCAAACTGAAAGAGGGTAATAGTAGGTGAATCTTATGTATTTATTTACTAATAGGTGACAAGGGAAGGTGAATGAGCCAAGGATCATTTCATGTGTAGCTGGTAAGGGTAGGGAGGAATTCATTTCAAAAGGCAACTGCAAAACAATCAAGAAATACATAATGAGCAATAGTGCAAATAAATATGAACAATAAATTAATAATGAGTGGTGGTAATTGATCAGTTTGTAGACTTATGGCAGAACAGCCCAAATACAAGGGTTGAGCATAGAAGTGCTAAGAACAATAGCAGGAAGGAGCGAAGTAGTCCCAAAGACGTTGCTTAGGAGCAGAGAGGGGGGAGAGGCAAAGTATGTAGGAAGGTTATTTCATATAGAGGGGAACAGAGAAAGTAGTCTGACCCATGAAGGTACTGTAACAAGGGGTAACAATGGCTCAAGAATAACAAATAGTGGAGCAAGAAGGCTGGCCTGTGAAGGGGGTTACAATAAGCTAAATAATATTTATTTATTTTATTTATTTGTTATTCAGATAACACCTTTGAGCACAGGAGTTGTTTTTCAAAGGTTCCACGTCAGTATAAGACAAAGAACTGAATGACAGCCAAGTACTCAAAGGGGTTTCAATTTACTCATGGTGTACTTGCAAAGTACAGTATGTTATTTTTCTTTGGGGAGGCCCAAGATTATTTCAGTTTTGGGGAGGCTCAACATCTTTCCATGGATTTGGGAGGCTCACTGTGACAAGGTCTGAGAACTATTGATTTAGACAATTTGGAAAACCACAACACTAGAACATCTGCCTCATAAGGCAAAACACCCTTCTAGTTACAAAGGCAAGAACAGACAATTTTAAGGAGAATCTCGTTTACTCAGAAAGCAAGTGATTATCCAG